>JAPFBL010000255.1:0-2400000 GCA_026182355.1 Hermatobates lingyangjiaoensis
GAAAAGGGGGGGGTTTGGGGAAAAGGTATTGCTGACAGGGGTGGGGTGGGAGGGGTCTTTAAATATTGGCCTGAGCATGTCGGGGTGGAGGGAAAGGGGCGTGGCACGCCTGTGAAGGGTCGGGAGTGGGGGTAAAGTGGGCGTGGTCCCCCAGAACTTATACTCTTCTACTACTTATATATATATATATATATATATATATATATTCACGATGAACAAAATTCGACGAACTACAGTGAAAAAGTAACACTGGTCACTTATTATAAAAGCCCACGTGTGAGTAGCCTGTGTTACTTTTTCACTGTAGTAGCCTGTGTGAGTAGCCTGTTTATTAAAAATAATAACCAGGACAAAAGTTCAACTTTAAAGGAAAGAAATCTGATGTACGAGTATACATGTACTAATGGGGACTGTGAAACCCAAAAACACTCGTACATTGGTATGACTACCACTTCCCTATCAAGAAGGCTCACCATGCACCTAATGGCCGGAGCCCCCAAAAAACATACGCAAGACAAGCATAATGTTAAATTAACAAGAGAGATGCTATTTACGAATACCAAAATAATAAAAAAAGGGAGTAACCACCATAAACTGAAAATTTTAGAGGCTACGAGTATATTAATTCAAAAATTCAAGCCACTCCTTAATATTCAGGTGGAAAATAGTAGCCGTATTTTGAAGCTGTTTAGTTCACATCAAGGGCAGCCAGAAACCCTTGCAGGTAGCGACGCAGGCCGGGAGGCCACTAACCCCACAGATTAACGCCCAACTCTTCTTAAACTTTATGGAAAACAACCCCCCTTCTACCTTCTCTGTGTATATAATAGACCAGGTTTTCACATTAGATCTTATTCACGTCCTGATGATGAATGTTGATCATTCGAAACATGTCGACCATAGGAGATGTACTTTATTGTGTAGACCAGTGGTTCCCAACCTTTTTCAACTCCTGCACCCCTAAAAATATTTTGCCCTGACCTCGCACCCCCTACATTCTATACTTTGTTCAAGGATAAAGGATGTGGAATCATACAAAAGTTTATCAAAAGAAGATATTTATTTCACTTTCTAATATAATATGCAAAAAAAAAATCAGACTTTTAGACAAAAAACATATCACAGATTGATATTTGAATAAACTTTATGAAAATAATAACTCTTGTTTGAAATATATGTAAAGTAGTAAAATCAAGAACTAGCTTCCAAACGCTTAGAAAGGAATCTAATTTTTTTATATGTAAAAAAATCAAATATATGGACAGAAAGGATATCCCAGATTAACATTTGAATATACCTGACAAAAAATAATTACTTGGTTGAAATATGTACAAGATTTCAGATCTATAGCAGAGCCAGGCAAATTTTAGGCCACATCTTCATTTTTATTCTGAATCATGAAACTTAGGTTTTAACCAAGAATGAAAATACTATTAACTTAGGATTTCCATGACATTATCGACCTAAACTTTTGAAGATTCCCTTACAATTTCCTTAAAAAATATCATATCCTTAAACATTTCCTTAAAAGTGCTGAAATTTTCTTAAGCTAAGGAAATTTTCTTAAAATTACAGCTCTGCTTCTCGCACCCCCTGGAATGATGTCTCGCACCCCTGGTTGGGAACCCCTGGTGTAGACGAAATAACGAGAGTGTTATTTAGCAAAATTGAGAAACTTGTTAAGAAACAGGTATCAGCTAAATTTGGTGTCATTTTCAATAATGTGTGTATCAAGGAAGGACTGCTACCAAAATTTACGAATATATATATATAACAAAATTGAAGAAACGGTTCTCACGGACTTAAAACTTTAAATTACACAAAACATGACATAGAAAAAAGAGAAAATTTACACTTAATAAATTCAATATTTCGAACTGTTGTTCATTATCAGGAGACGACTAGAAGAGAAGACGAAATGAGAGAGATCTCCCCACGTCGAAGGAAGGAACGTGAGTGAACCATTAAAGAGTCGACCGATGAGGGCAGCACTAGCATAAAATAAAGGAACTAGGCACCAAAGGTCGGACGAAAAAGGGTAAGGGCAATGCCAAAGTACCATTCAAATATAATAAATAAAATTAAAAATGAACAAAATAATATGAAATTATAAAAAATAAATATAAATTAAAGAAACGTAAAAAAAATAAATTTAAAAATAAACAATAATTAAATTTAAAGTAAAGAAATAAAATAAAACACAAAAGTTAACGCTTTTGATTTAAACCGAGAGCTGACCGGGCCCCAAACAACCATATTTGGGCCTCATGAGACGATAACTTACTTGAATTTAGTAAGTGTCAACTTCTCTTTTTTCTGTGTCGTGTTTTGTGTAATTTATATATATATATAATAAATATGTATATATTTCTCTAAATAGACAGCAAATTTTTTCCATACAAATGTTATTGAAAACCAGAACAGCTTCAGCATTTAAGCTTCTTTTAAATAAGTGTATAGGATAAAGGGATCCGCTCTGGTTTTCAATAACATTCATACTTTTTCGATGAAAATACAATCCGAAACGGACACACAGGTGCAATGTACATAAAGAAATATAGAGAAATTAAAAACACAAATTCTCTAATTTTCGGCTTGAATCGTCTTCTGGAGAGATAAGAGAGGGAAATCACGCGCACTGGTACAGAGGCGGTGGAGACCCAACCTCTCTTAAGAGACTTGGTTTAAAGACGGTTCAAACCAAAATTATAGACTGTAAGTGTATATCTATGTAACAATATTTTACAATAAACATGTTAAATAACAATCAATGTTCAAACCGTATTATGGTGATGGTTACTATATATATATTACTATATATAGTAATATTGCTCCGTATGAACAATCACAGAGCCTCAGTCAACAACCATTCCCATCTTTCCATCGCCATACATGCCAATAGCCACGGACTTCCATTTAATGAGTGCTACAGGTTACAGATTCTACGACAAATCCCCTTTGACTGCAAAAATCTCACTCTCCGAGCCTCCGAAGAAGCCCATATTCGGTTGCTCAATGCGCGTAGTGCACCTGGCCTTAATCTTAAGAGATAATGCTTCATTTTATTAGTTTCTTGTCAGTGCATCTAGTTTTTATGCTTTTATTTTAAGTCTTATTCTCTATATTTTATTAAAGCTTAGTCCATAAATTTTAATTTTTCTTTATGTATCATTTCTTCTGTTCATCCCTCAGTTTTTATTATTTTATTTGTTTTTGTGTTTATTATTATTTTTCATATTCCTATTTTAATTTAATCTTAAATTGATTCTTGTCTACCTTATTCTCTGTGACCGGGCGCGTATGTGGCAACATTGTTGGTCTCCAACCGTCTCTGTACCAGTGCGCTTGGTTTCCCTTTCTTATCTCTCCTGAAGACGGTTCAACCGAAAATTAGAGACTGTAAGTGTGTGTTTATAATTTCTCTACGTTTCTTTATGTACATTAAACTATATATATATATATACTTAAAATAAACAACACAAAGTCAACGACAGTCAACAAATGACAGTCAACAGTTGACTGTCGTCACTCCATCAATTCACTTCTTCTCCTGAGGACGACTGCCATTACAGTCGAAATATTGAAAAGTGAGTCTTTTGTCATGTTTCAGTCTATGTGCCACTGTTTAGTTTAAGTGTTATCTGTCCTGCCGGACTGTTTTTCGTTTATCATTATATTATATATATATATATATGTAAAGATTTCCCATAAACACGACAAATAACAATCAATGATCAAACTACAATATGAAATGGGAAAACAAGACTAAGATCTTTCTATCGTAACAAGTCAGAGTCAAAAACCCAATTGACTGAGATACAGTCTTGTTTTCCAATTTCATATTGTGGTTTGATCACATATATATATATATAGTATCGTGTTTATTCAATCGAGACAGTTATTTGCTAAACTCCAAAAAATGTTTTCTTTGTAAAATAATCTCTAACGTAATACTTAGTTTTCTTGTTTCAACATTTTATATTTCTGCCTATGAAAAAGGGATTAAATAAAAACTGAAACATTGGCAATGAGAGTTTAATTTGAACCTGAAGAACTGAACAAGTCCTGATAAAATTTTATTTTGTTTCCACTTTACGGTCAAGACTTTTGTCAATATTATATGTAATATGTATATATAAATTATTCGTATAATGATTATCAGATAACTTGTGTTGAAGATACTTATAATTAATAATAAAAGTTTATTGCGTGATTTAAAATTAAATAAATCAGTAACGGAATAAAAAGATCTCGAAATTCATCAAAACATCAACTAATAATTATTTGTTCATCGTTTCTTTAATATTAAACAACCACAACACCGATAAACTCTAAGAAAGACACAAATGTCAGTTTTTGGTTGAAGGATCTGAGTCCCATTTCTGAATTGTTTACAGTAGTTTAAACGTAGATTTTAATTTCACTTGTAATATCTTTTAATGTTTTTAAATGAATTATTAAGACCAGAAAAACACGCTTAAAAACAATTTACTACAACTCGCTTTCAAAATGTTTAACCAGCTAATATTTGTTAAGTCGTCCTCATGAGAGTACGTAGGTTCTCCTGAAGATGACAGGAAAGTGTCGTTCTTTCAGTTAACTGTGAGAATAGGTAACAACAGCGACTAAAACAGTACGAACTCGAGAGATTAGTCGTGATTACTTTATGATTAATCATATATTAACTATTAATAATTGCACTAATCTATAATTAATCATGGAAGGCTTATCTTGGTTTTTGCTAAGACTACATGGAATGCACCACACTATATATAGTCCAAACGGCAGACACTGTCACTGAAGATACAGAGGGAAAAATACGAGTATTAATGTGAGAATTCTTTAGAATTCAAAGAAAAAGTAAAAAATGTAAATGAGTAAATGATGGGACATGTAAAACAACCATGGCGTTACATCATCTCATACATGTACATCACACATAGGTTGGGGATGACTTAACAGCTATGATGGAGTATAAGTTACATAGGGTTGGGAGGCTTTATATAGAAGATGAGGGGAACTTTATTAATTACTGAATAAGTGGGCGAAAAGGATAGGATATATATTTCTCATTAGTGCACACTACGTATGAACCCCAGGGAAAGGGATCTACCATGTGCGATACAATTCCACTTTGTGTGTTTATATATATGTACATACACAACCATACACATGCAAACAGACATATATATATATATATACAATCAATGATCAAACCACAATAAGAAAATGGGAAATCAAGACTAAGATCTTTCAACCGTAACAAGCGGTCTTCGTCAGAGTCAAAAACCCAACTCCATCTTTTTATATATATATATACATGCAAACAGACATATGTATATATATATATATTATATATATATATATTCGTAAATTTTGGTAGCAGTCCTTCCTTGATACACACATTATTGAAAATGACACCAAATTTAGCTAATGCCTGTTTATTAACAAGTTTCTCAATTTTCCTAAATAAGACTCTCGTTATTTTGTCTACACAATAAAGTACATCTCCTATAGTCGACATGTTTCGAATGATCAACATTCATCATCAGGACGTGAATAAGATCTAAGGTGAATTATCTGGTTTATTATATTTACATGGTGAAGGAATGGAAAACAACCTCTACTACCTTCTCCATGTATATATAATAAACCAGATAATTCACCTTAGATCTTATTCACGTCCTGATGATGAATGTTGATCATTCCAAACATGTCGACCATAGGAGATGTACTTTATTGTGTAGACGAAATAACGAGAGTGTTATTTAGAAAAATTGAGAAACTTGTTAAGAAACAGGTATCAGCTAAATTTGGTGTCATTTTCAATAATATATATATATATATATGTATGTATATATATAATATTTTTTATGAATACATTAAATTTATTTTTTTTTAATTTAATTTAATTTTTTTATTTGTTAAATTATTAATTATTTTTCATTTTATTAATTTATCAATTTTCTGTTCAATTAAACTGTATATTTATAAAGATTCATTTTTAATATTATTTTTCCTCATTGTTATCCTTCTTCAGCTATTTCTAGTAAGATTACAGTTTTCGTTTCAGTTGTGGCCAACCTTACAAATTCTGTGAAGCCATCCAGTTGGCTTTCCTCCTCTCACCGCTCAACTTCCTTTCCTGAGGACGGCTGTTAAAAGGGTCAAAATGTTGAATGTGATTCCTGGTATCTGGTTTTCATTCTTTGTGTTTCTTTAAGTTTTCAATGAATATAAATATATATATTCTAAGAAGGTTAACAGGAGATAGTTTGTTAATTATTTCTTCCTAAACTCCTTTGTTTACCCCCAACATCTCTTTCCTGGGTTATTGTTCTTTTCCTTTATAAAACCTCTCTTGCTTCCCACTTTTCTCAACCTCACACCCTACATTTCTACATCTTTGGCTCCAATTGAGTTTTGATTCTGACGAAGACTGCTAGTTACGGTTGAAAGATCTTAATCTTTTTTTCCCATTTCATATTGTAGTTTGATCATATATATATATATTAAAAACGCCTTCAATCAGGAAAGCAAAGGGAGGGAGAGTAAACGCACGACGCAGCGATAGTTGGAAGCCAACTTCTCTCCTAAAGACGATTAAAAACAAAAAATAAAGACTGTAATTTTGTTTTCTTTTTATTTCTATTTCTTCAATAACTTCAAACTAATTCTATCCGTTCCTGATATTTTGCACAAGATTCAAATATATATAACATCCTTTGCATATTGTGTTTTACTTCTCTGGTCTATGATATTATATGGAGGTACTTCTCAGAGCTATTTATTGTATTACCATTTCTCCATAAATTTTTTTGAGCCGTGATAATGCCAAATAATTTTCTGCAAAACTGCAGCTCGTAATTATTTGTTATTATTGTGGGTTTAATTCAGTTTAGGACTTTGGATATTCAGTAGTCGAGAATCTATATAAATGATATATAACAAATATATTTTGAACAATGATTCATGAAAGCGTAACTTTTTTTTTTAGAAATGCTTTTCATTCCTTAAAAAGTACATGCTCGTAAAAACCATCTCAAATTACAGATAATTTGGACAACAGGAAAAACCAGGGATCAAAATTCGAAACTACAGCACTGTGGTCAATGTAAGATACCTTGTGTCAATACTAGTGGCTTATGTTATATTCACTGCAACAGATATACTTATGTTTACCACGAATCCATATTTGATTCAATACCGTGTCTTTCTTTAAAATGTATATAAAATACTATATAAATAATAATGAAATTAATTTATTCACAATAAGTTTGAAAAAAGATAAAATCGAATTCCTCTTCTGCATAAATAAATACACGATAGACAATAATAAAATATAGAATGTATAAAGTGTAAAGTGTATGAAAAATAATTATTATGAATGGCTATACTCACTAATAATGGTAGTATAACTGTCCTATTTTTGAAGCTATTTCTCCGATTTGCCATCTCTTTAAACCATACTTGGTATCCAAGACTTGTCTAGAACATAATACAAAAATATAATATAGGTGGGTGGGATATGTTATATATGACGTTGTTTGTGAAAGATATACCTATGTTGTTGCTGGAATTTCCACAATTTAGTGTAGACATCAAAGGTCCTCCCGAAGTAAGTTTGCCACTGTTTATGGCCGTATTGTGGCAGATCTCTGAAAAAGAAAAACATAGTCAAAATTTGAAAGTTCATTTGAATTAAAATAAATAGATTTGTGAACTGCTTTACTAAAAAGTAAGGCCGTGCAATGATCCAAAAATATAAGTATTATTTAATACAAACAGGAGTTCTTTCTTCAGAATAACATTAAAAAAACATCGGTTAAATACAAGAGAGAAAAGTAGGTAGTATCAGAAATCAACGGACTTTTGACTTTTAATATTTAGTTCCTAATCTGTCTCTTAAAAGAATGCAATGAGTTAGGCAAAACAAATCTTGACACCTTAAGGAATTGAAGAAATATCTGGAGAAACTCGAACCAAAGAATCTTTTATATTAATAGCATATCTATAACTGAGCTGAAGAAACAATAGTCTCAATCAAAAAAATTGAGTAGGATTTGAAGAGATTTGAACCAAAATGTTTGACTACCAAACAACAGTCGTCCAAAATAGATAATAGGAATTATGAAAAAAATTCTTATTTTTATGTTTTATCTTAGTTCTATTTCATCTTTAGTTAAATGTACATTCGATTCAAATTTGTCCTTCATTTTTCAAAGAATGATCCACATAATGCGAATAAACCATTATTATTTTTATTCCAATAGACATGTGTTTAAACAAATTTAATTTAAGTCTTACAGGAGGATGAACACTTAGCACCCTTTTTGTCGATCTAATTTTAAGACTCATTACAAATAAACTTTTCTTCTCTAACCACCCTCTCACAAAATTAACAATTTTCAGGAGGCATGACTGATTGATGATGTCTTGGTTTCTTTAAAGGAACCCAAACAGGAATCTTATTAAATTTACTAAAGGAGCTCAACACACGCATGAAATTTAAAATTGACTGTGAAATAAATAGGTCTTTAGATTATTTAAATCTATCAGTAAACTACGAAGAGAACGATCTGACCTTAATATCAGCAGGAACCTAAAAAATCAAAAACAGTGATACATATTACCTCCTTCAACCCTATCGCTCATGAGTTTAGCACAATACACTCAATGGTTGACATCCTGTTTTTTGCCCTCTGATCTATTTAAACCGACAAAAATAAATAGAAACCACAAAATCAATACAAAATCGTAACAGATATTCAACCAAATGAATTTACTACTATATAAGTAAGGAATTAAATAGTTACTTGTGTATTTTCCCGCAGTATTTCACCAGACCATATAAAAAATCTTATATATCTCCAATCTATTGGTTTCTTGTTAACTAAAGTTGCAAATATTAAAAAAAAGGTAATATTTATTTCTATTAACCACAAAGTTGCCAATTGGAACTACTTAATTGAGTATGTAAGTTATCTTGATTAAATTATTCTATATATATCGGTAAGACTATTAGCTCATTTGAAAGAATAGTTGACCATAGCTGAGATTTCAATCAAAAAACTAAATGCAGCTATGGCAACAGTTTTAGCTTGAACTTTGCAAATCATTTAGTTAGAACAAGCTCGACCAAAAACAAAAAAATGTTACATCGAAATAGCGAATTTTTAAAAATATATAAACTAGAAGTTTATGGCATTAACATATCGTTAAACCACAATGTTCCTTTCCGGTTTAATGAACGACTTCCTATTTTTCCAAAATCTATATCAATCTAGCTGATCTACCCGGCGTTGTAAGGAACACAATTTAATGTCAAGTCTAATAATAAATACATACAACGGAAACCATTTTAATTTTCTATATTTCCGATACACTTAAGTCTTTTTCTGCTGAAGGAAATTACTACAGAATTTAAATTATAGATTACGCAATAAAAAAGAATATAATATAAAACTATTTTATATAATATCCTTTAATTTATTCCAGCAGTGAAAAGAGAAACATTAAGTTCATAAGTATGTCAGAGAACGTATACATACACAGAGGCACTGAGTTCTACATATATCTCATATTGAATCATATTGGATCATATTGAAATTATATCAAAAAATAAACCTTTTAGATTAAGGAGCGATATATTTTTTTGTTGTAATTACATGGACAAAAAAAGTAGTTATGGTACATACTTAACACTGTGCTAATGAATATATTTTTTCCTATTCTATACATTTATAATAATATTTTGAAATACCATGTATCATCTCTGAATTGTTATAAAAAATATCAGTCAATGACAGTCACGTCTGCCACTTTTTAATAATGAGTAACACACTATGGTTTTGGATTTGTTTACGTTGACATGGGATTTTCGTATCAAAATCAAGTCAAGTAGGATTGTTCTTTCAATGTTAACATAAGATATTTGAAAATATTTTAGTGATTTAATATCAATTGTAGCAAGATTTATCCATTAAACTATAAAAGTAAAAGGAAATCAACCATTTATAATCAATAATTTATCAATTATTTATAATAATATTTAATTAAATTGTATAGATAAATTAATTGAGAATATTAAAAATTACATTTCAATATTTTGATAGATTTATGCATTTGAGGTTTCCCCAGGTCGTTTTTTGGTATCTAAATTTTTTTTGCGCATGCTACAGAAAATACTGTTTGATAAATCAAATTCATGTTTTACCAAAAATTTATATACTCATAGAATGGATTCCAACCATCTAAGACAAGAGAAATTTGTTTAAGGATCTAGCACAAATAAAATTGTGACTACTAGAGGCTGTCATCAGAGAGGTATGCTATTGCCCCTGTTCTGTTTATTGCTTGTGGATAACCTAATGGAAACTCGAAATAATCACAATTGCGATAAGTAAGGATATGCATATGACCTTGTTATTTATTATAAGAAAATAAATTATTAATGGAACTGCATTTGAATTTATGCAGCATACTTTCTGAATGTTGAACCAGGAGAGAGTTTGCATATAAATCTAGCTAAAACAATCATTATACCTTTCTGAAGAATAATAAAATAGGTCTCAATGACCTCATAATCATAAAATACTAAGCTAGAACTCTCAAACGTACACGAATACAATTGGATTACCTTAGACGAAAAACTAAACTAGAAGAGCCAAGTACCACATTCATTGGCTCATGCTCTTAGTTAAAAAATAATAACACCATATCAGATTTTTTTTGGGTCAACGATTTCCACCTTGTTATAACTGATATAATTTCATGTAATATGTATATATATATGATCAAACCACAATGAGAAATGGGAAAACAAGACTAAGATCTTTCAACCGTAACAAGTGGTCTTCGTCAGAGTCAAAAACCCAACTGTTGGGTTCAGTTGGGTTTTTGACTCTGACGAAGACCGCTTGTTACGGTTGAAAGATCTTAGTCTTGTTTTCCCATTTCTCATTGTGGTTTGATCATTGATTGTTATTTCACGTGTTTATGTGAAAGCTTTTTATGTATATATATATATAAAACTAGAATTTTCAAAAGAACAAACAGAAAAGATCACTGAAACTCACTACAATATTTCGATGTCCTCGTCGTCAGGAATACGAGTAGATGTGTATCGCTCCAAAAGCTGATAACGACTGGCTGGCACTCAAACAGTGTAGCCAACTTTTGGAGGAAAGAGAGACAAGGAAGATAAGGAAATAAAAGCCTAATAAAGACTAAATGAATGAAAACATTAAACTACAAATAAAATTAAAAACTAATAATAACTTGTAAAAAACCAAACTAAAACTAAAGTAAAAATACAAATGAAAAATGGTAATGAGTAAGTAAAAAAGACTAATATAAAATAAAGGAAAAATTAACGATCCAAAAATCCAAATGATAAAAGCAGTTAACAGAGGTACAAAAGGTCTTGTGAGTGATGAGGTACATAGGTGTGTTTACTATGGAAAGAGGTAAAGGAAGGAAAGGGATTGATGATAGGACAAGTAAGACACCCACGACGTCCACATTGAACCATACGACCAGCAGTATTAGGAGGTATATATATATATATATATATATATATATATATATATATATATAATATATTTCATTTCCATAACTTCTACTTTTGAATGAAAATTTTCTTATTTAAACTAGTGAGTACATTTTTGTTTTTTCATTGATTTACTCAAACTTAGCAATTTTCAACAAATTTCATGAAAAAGGTAATTCCAGTAATTAAATTATCGTTCACCCACAAAGCTGCCTCTTTACAAGGACATTTTTTAATAATTTTGGGTTATTTTGTATTTGGTTTTAATACCCTTTCAATAACTTTTCTCAGAGAATAGCCAATAAAATTCAGAATTACTGAAGTGGGGTATGATTAGGTTCTATATCAACACATTGCTTTGCAACAATCCAGTCTTCAAAGACTGTTCCTAATTTATTTCATAATTTTTATAACATTTCAGTATTTTTTTAAATTCTTAAAATATCCGCCACTGTTTCAAAACGACGTAATATTTTTAAACTTTTCAAATGGAATTTTTAAAAAATATGTTTATTACATATACATGTTTATTACTACATAATGGATTTATGTAGATTACTCAATCAGGCTTCGCTTACATACGGAAAACCCCAATTTTTACACTTTTACAGTTTTTTGTGTGAGATCCTGAAAATTTTAGAAGACATATCAAAGAGAAATATGTTTCCCGTTAGTGGTAGACAGTAATATTTCCAATCAACTTTTTCTTTCAAATTTCTAAAGTGATCCTTTTTAGGATATTTTTATTTGAATATTTTGTTGTCAATTTTGCAGACTTACAGAGATATATCTAACAGTATACCATTAGGAGCTGAATTTTTAAAAATCCTTTTCCTTACTTGCCTACGTCATGGATTGACTGTTCGAATTTCGGCATTAGACATTTTCTATTGTGTGGATGAAACAGTTAGACAGTCATAAAAGTCACTTAACAGTCATAAACTGTTAATAAGTCACATAAACAGAAATAAGCATTATTTCTATTACTTGTTTAGGATTACTATACCAAAAACAAAGTAATTTTATAATTAATTTTAAGCCAATGGAAAAATTAGAAAAACAATAAAGATTTAAACACGTTATTTTTGAAGATAAGAAACGATGTGTTTTAAGGTAATTTTGTCTTAATATTGTAAATACGATACCATATTTTATTACTCCTATCTGTAAAATAACTGTTAGACACATAATGCTCAAAAAAGTTATAATACTATGTAATAACAAACATTCTATGTAATAATATCATTTTTAATAACAACATTGGTATAACAAACATAGTTTAATGCAATATATGTATTGCATGATTCCTTGTTTCATATTGTTAGCTAATTAAATAGATAGTTGCAAAAATTAACAAAAAAAAATATTTGTACAAAAAACTAAGATAATGAGAACAATAAGCATATGAATTTGAAGTTACGTTGTCCGTTAAAATAAAATTAATGTGAACGCTATGCAAAAAAAACTTTCAAATATTTCGCTTTAGTGAAAAGCTCCAAATGGGCATAAGTAATTTGGCTTCATAATATTATGTTTGGTAAGCGTAGGGCTTTTTTTTTCATAATAAAAAAGGTTTTATAAAAACCCAATAGAGTATCAAAATAGCAGCCACAAGCTGTACAGCGGTCTATCGGGGAATTTCCATTCAGTTCAATCAGAGATCAATACCTGTATTAGTCATGAGTCTCTTTCGTTTGCACAGAATCAAGGGGAACCAACATAAAGAAATACTTATACAGACACAAAAACATAGTTCATGAATATTACTTTTTTTTAAAAAAATATATAAGAATTTTTATTTTACGTGTTTATTGTGCAATCTTGTTTTATATGAGTATAGTATAATCCCTTGTATCATATACTCGCTAATCAAGAATTAAGAGAAAAAAATTATCTATACACAAAACTGGGATGCCAAGAATTAGAAGTATAAGAAATTTAGTGTTACTGTGTTTCTTAAAATATAATTAATGTAAGTGAGAAGAACAAATATCTACAAAAAAACAATTAAATCTACTAGTAAATGCATTTTTCGTATATTTGAATGACAACAATTATTTTATTTATTAAATACTTTGAAAAAATATTTATTTATTATAAATAAATTATCATCAGCATATATAATTTATTATATATAAATAATAGGATATATAATATATATGATCATAATATGATCAGTATATATTAATAATATATATAAAAACCTGTCTATCTGAGAGACTGCTGCCCAAGTATACTAATATATATATATATATATATATATATGTATATATTACTAATATCATATATATAATTATATATAAATAATTGAGTATATTTTAAAAATATGCTGACTAGATATCAAAATGTAGATTATATTAGATTTTACGTCTATTATTAATTTATTTTTCATAAACATTTTTAATACTGTTTATGAATTCAATTGATAACTGGTTGTTGGCTAACTCAAGAGCTGCACCGCCCTTTTCTGATAACCACAATTCTATGACCGCATCTTATACTAACCAACCATCTCAGTTTCGATTTTTCTGCTATTTTGAACAGTTTTTGGAATATCGTGGACGAGTCTAAATTTTGTCATCTGGATGCATTCAGGGCTGGATCTACGACTAGGCGAACTAAGCAGTCACCTGTGGCTCTTAACTGAAAAGAAAGTCAAAACCGCTCTAGATTTATTTCATTTAATGAATGAATCTAACAAAGAAAGAGAAAACATATGGTGATGTTCACCGCTAATGGCAGTATAATAGTTTCCAGATAAGTATAAGTGGGTAGATGGGAGTTAAACTCTCTTCAAAAAACATAGGTAAAGGAAAGTATAGACTTCTCAAAAAAGCACTATGGTATTAAAATTTTATGCACAACATGAGTAGTTGAACAAAGATTATTGTTCGTTTGTAACAGATGTTACTTGGACTTAGCTATATCCTACAGCATTCCAACTCTACAATTTATCATCTTGTTAATAGAATTATATGCGATATCTGATTTCATAAAGTCCCTCTTCATAATAGAGGCGTCTATCAAAAGGTATGTATTTTTATAAGACATACCTATAAGTTAATAAGTTTTCTGTAATGGGTAGTTTAAAGTCTTGAATATTAATCACGACCTAAAAAAGATCAAGCTTCATCTTTAACGAAAATATTTTGTTCTTGGTTACCAATTAAATTTTCTAGTTCCATTAGTGATCTTAGTGCCACTTTCGACAAAGTTATTTCCTGTGCGGACATTTGGACAGTTTCCAAGCCACTTATTCATTAGAGAATATTACACTTTGACCTCAAAAATAAGGAAAACAGGAAAAAAACTTCATTTCTGTTGTTCTAAGTGCAGTAGTTAATTGCTACAAATTACAAGAATTCATCAATTAACAACTTCTGTTAAATAATTTTGGGGAAGGATATATTTAGATAAGAAAAGTTTTAGCAAAGAACAATATACAGTTTGGAAAAAATCTGCTAATCATAATGATATATATATATATAATTAAAGTTACAGCTAGAGAACACAAGAAAAAGGACGAACACTCCCGAATCTCGATAATTTCGGCGTCTTGCCGTCTTCAGGAGAGTAGAAAGAAAGAAAATAAAAGGAGAAAGAATGAAGGAACGGAGACGTATAAATATGGAATGAATTGAAATAATTACTTATAAATTCAGTTATTTAGCATTAATCATTAACAGATCTGTGTTTGGATGTTTTCTTCTCAAACCTAATTCCTAATTTTTTCGGTTTAAATTTCTTTTAATTAATAAATCTAGCCTTTTTGACATGATTTTATCTATCCTGGCAAATAACCCCTATGAAGAAGTATCAATAGTTTCCTTATTATTAGCTTCTCTAATTTTGTGTAGAGCATACTCATACTTTTCTCTCGCAAATGAAAACTAAAATTGACTATTATATAATAAACTATACCAATTTTCTGCTACTAATTGTTAAGAACTATTAATAGAGATAATAAATAAATAAATTACTTAAATTGATTGTTAAAGGTTTCATACTACATTCACGTACAGTTAAGTTGAGTGCAGGCTACTCGAGGTCTTATAGCATTCAGAAATGTTACAATAATCACATGTGACTCAACAACCAAAGAAATCACAACTAT
This sequence comes from Hermatobates lingyangjiaoensis, assembly GCA_026182355.1. Classification (NCBI taxonomy): domain Eukaryota; kingdom Metazoa; phylum Arthropoda; class Insecta; order Hemiptera; family Hermatobatidae; genus Hermatobates; species Hermatobates lingyangjiaoensis. The sequence goes on from JAPFBL010000255.1 coordinate 15,666, forward strand.
TTCAGTTAACAAAAAATATGTTCTAATCTAATTCTGTCGATTGTTCTTTGAGGTGTGATGGAATCAGTGAAATAAAGACAATTAGATAGTTCAATAATCTATCTATACACTTATGAAACTCTGATGACCGATCCTGTCTAAATGTTTTCTTGTGCATTATCTGAATAAATAACAAAATATACGTAATTTTGTGGGATTCCAACCCACAAAATTTGCATTAAAAGTCCAGTACGCTACGCTCTGGGCTATGGAGGCTTTCTTACAATACACTTCCAAAACCCCATATAAATGATGTTTTATGTGTATAAGCCAACTAATCATAAAGCCTGAGATGTTGCGCACAGGTGAAACTTGGAATATCAGTTAATTTCAGTTTATACTGGTTCATTCAAATAAATCTTAAAAAAAAATAAGTAATATACGATTTTAGAAATAGCGGCATTACAAAGAAAGAAGAATGACAAATAAATTCTCTCAATATAAGTCAGGTAAAATTACTGACTCAAGATGTAAAATCTATTTCTATTATAGAATAAACCTAACCAGTTTTTTTTCTAGGATTGATCTTAGTCCCATTTTTGGAATCTTATTATTGTTTGAACGGTTTTTTTTTATTGCACGTATTTACTTTTAATTCTCGGCGATATTTTCTGCGCCAAGGGGATTTTTTGAACTTCACTTCCAAAACATAAACATGAACTCAAAAAAGGAGCTCCTGCCATGCGAACGAGAATCCTCATCTACCGTACTTATATAATGAAACAAGATTAATTTACTTGAATCTTTCAATGAAAAAGTTCTAATAATTTTTTTCTTTTATCTGTCTTCGTAAAAGACACAACTTTTTTTAAAGCTTATAATTGTCCAATATTCTTAAATAATACAATTATTCCAAGAATAAAATATTATTAATAGTAGTATAATAGTTACTTTACAATCAACAATTCATAAATGGTAGATTTTACCAGTTTATTAAATTGTTGCCGAAAATTGCTGTTTACAATATATATGTATATAAATATAACTTTATAAACGCATTGGCCGCGTTGTAGAATAAAATAAAAAAAATTAATAAAAAATTGGTTTGTTTTTCAGGTTCAAGTGAAAATTTGAAAGCCAACGTTTTTAAAACACTTTACAAAATAAGATATAAAAAAATATATAATTATCAAATTGTATATAGCTAACTAAAAATGCAAAGTTACAATGTATAAAATTTAGGAATGTAAATTTGCTAGACAAAACAGTGAGAAAGCTTACAGTAGCATAAACATTGAAATTAAAAAACGACTGTCTATTTTATTATGGATTTAAAATAATTTCAGGTATATAAAAGAGAACTATCAGCCTTAACAAAAAGAATACAGAAATTAATGATACTACCAAGAAACCAATTTGTACTAAGTTCATACGGACTATAAAACTTTAAATTACACAAAACACGACACAGAAAAAAGATAAAATGCACACTTAATAAATTCAATATTTCGAATTGTTTTCCGTCATCAGGGGAAGACTAGGAGAGAGGATGAAGTGACAGAGATCCCCCTACGTCGGACAGAACGCGAATTTGGTAAGTGTGCATTTTATCTTTTTTTTTTGTCGTGTTTTGTGTAATTTAAATTTTTAAACATATGCTATGACATAGGATATATATTGACAATTTAATGCCAATAAAATTCATTTGCAAGTTGCTGATAGTCAGAATCATTGACATAAAATTAAGGAGTACAATCATAATAAATATCAGTAAAAGGTAAAAAACAGAAAGGAATGATTTCCACTTTCCTATGATACCCCACTCTACCGAATTATTAATAATACAACATTCCTGTTCGGATGCATTGCAAACTTATGCAAAAACTGTTAGTACCTTAATGCTTATACAGGCAGTTTTTAAAAAAAAACTACAAATACCACGAGAAAGAAATTGTAAATCTGTGCGATATAGTATTATTTTTTTCTAAGAAAATAGGACTAACTTATTTTTAACTGCCATCCTTAAGTGCACCTAACTTATTTCATAAAAAAAAAAGTGAGTGCTCTCACGAATGAGAAAGAGTAAAAGAAGTCTTGTGTACATTCTTTTATGTGGAGAGAACAATCAGAATAAGATTGTATTTGTAAAACCTTTGTAAAGCGGTTTTATTACCTGTTTTGATGTTTGGTGCAATTGGTCAGTGTGCAACTTAATACAGGAGTACCTGGTCTCTGGAATGTACTTATTGAAAACAGCAATACTGATGAACTACTCGGTTTAAATTCTATCATCGATTATATTCTGTTTAACTCGTAGTGAGAGACTCATATGCGTTCAGATTAAAGGTTCCTAAAGAGAAGTACACACTTTATTATGATGCAGATGTGTCTGAGATTTATCACAAAAGGAGCAAGAATTTCCACCCTCTGGAAGAGAAAAATGTCAACATCAATATTGCGATGACATACAATGGCACACAGCCAGTTATACTTGTAAAATTCTAGTGACTATTTTGGTTATGTGCTTCAATGTGCTTACAGATCGTGCCTCAATGAGTGGGAGTAGAAGGAATGTAGCAATAAGAAAAAGAGTATTTCTTTTACATCCTTCTGATCTATTGATGTAAAAAAAAAGCACATTAGGTTACTTCTTCTTCGACACTAGAGAGAATGGTTTATTAAATTTATCAAAATTTGAATAGATATGAAATACCCCCGGTTCATAAATAATAGCTACCCGCTTATATTATTTCTTGTATTCAAAGAACTTGAAGCTACATGTGTTCTCTTAGAGCTGACAATTTAAACAAGCCTAGAGTAAAATGCCAACCATTTTCTGAATTTATTATACATAACGGAAAGGCACACCTCTTTAAAAACTCATTAGTTGTTTTTGAAACAACCTCTCACTATGTGGGACTTACTCAGTATACAGTAAGTGTCCAGATTACTAAATTAGTAAGATAAATAATTGATTAATGATATAAACGGGTAAATTACTTTCCTACCATCTCACTTTAAACAAATAAACCTAAAAAAGAAGAAGACTAAGTTTTATAGTAGTTCTCTTAGCTTTAATAATAAACAATGTTATATAAAGAATTGATATGTATGTTCTAATAATCTTTGAATATTACTTCAAATTTAGTCACTTTTCAAAAGTTCTATGTTTTCTTAAATGAAATTTGAGCCTAAGAGAAGTATACTACCGAATATTTATTATACTTACAATTATGATCAATATTGTAATAAGTGTTAAATATTCCATGACTTTTTAAAAACTGAAATTTCTTTAAAATAAATTTATTACTGGAGGTTTCTATTCCCTTCTGTGAAAGATCTTACAGTCTTAAAAATATGTTTAAATGTAACAGTTAGTTCCTAACATAACAAAATTGGATAATTTATATTTTCTTTCAATTCATATTTTTCTTAATATGTCTAAAAGCTTTTATTAAATATGTAAATATTTAAAATTGACAACTCCATATAGAAAACTACAAATTTACTTCACAACTCCAATACAGTAGTACCTCGACTTAAGAACATACCGACAACGAATATTTCGATATATGACGAAAATTTGGAACCATAATTCGTCTCGATATACGAAGAATTGCTCGAGATAAGAGTACGATGAAGAGTCGCAGTGATCGTAATGAAAGGAATGGAAGTAAAGCAAAAAAAAGCCTGAAGTAAGTGAAACGAGAAGTGAAAGTAAGAAAAAATAAAAAAGCGCAAAACTCTAAATAAAAAAATTCTCTTTATGTATATACGTAGTAAGCCAGGTTTCGTTTTGCGTTAAGTGAAGCATAAAATATACTGAAAACAGCAATACTGATGATCTACTCGGTTTAAATTCTATCATCGATTAAATTCTGTTTAACTCGTAGTGTGAGACTCATATGCATTCAAATTTAAAGTTCCTAAAGAGAAGTACACACATTATTATGATGCAGATGTGTCTGAGATTTATCACAAAAGGAGCAAGAATTTCCACCCTCTGGAGGGGAAAAAAGTAAACGTTTACTACTACAAAATATGATAGTAAAATAATCAAAATGTAAGGGAAATAATTTGCAGCATGCTTTTAGCATAAATTTGTTTCTTTTTTCTCAAATTAAGCCCCATTTAATTAATTGGATTTATATTATAGTTTCAAAAATTCTAAACTCATTCATCACAGCTATTAATAACACTTTTGCTACAGGACGTTTTTATTTTAAGCATCCAATTGGATATTCATGTTACTTTTTTGTACTGATTTATTTTAAGGGTTTATTTCAATTATTGAATGTATGTACATAAAGCAGGATATCTCTTTCAGCCGCACATATACCATAATAAGAATGATTTAAACAAGGAATATATTATTACCCATGAGGCAATAACTTGTTTGTAGCGAACTTTTTTACCTCCATTTCTTTCATTATAACATATTTACAAATTTGATATATTTATAAAATAATCAAACTTTATTTCAATAATGCCTGACATTATCATTTGGATTTTGTTTGAGTATTATTTGTGGTAACTTTAACTTTTTTTTTCAACGGATGTAAATAAATCCCACTAGAAAACTTTTAACAGGTAAAAGTTGAGAATTTATTTGCTTAAGTCTTTAAGATATTTAGAACTGCATTTCTTTTAACTCATCCTTTATTAAAAAATGCATTTTTTTTAATCTTCTTGATATCTAAAATTGTGGTTTTTTCAGGTTTTAATTACGGTTAATTGGTTAATTCAAATCTTCCTAATATTGCGAATGCATTTTTTTTACCATTAATGTTCTTAATGTGATTATGCAAATTGCAGTGATTTAATGTTTAATAATAACTAGAAGAGTAGGAACAAAATATTTTCCTTTTTTCATAAATCATAAAAAGTACGTCTCTATGGTTTGATATTCTCAAAATACAGAACAATTCTTCATAACTAAGAAATATGACCGAATTGCATAACTTTCTCTCAGACCCTGTGACCTGTAGCGCGGTCACAACACATTTCCAACAACCCACACATCAAATTATGTGAGATACCACGAATTGATTCAAAAGCTCTCAAAACATGAAATTCCTGATACTTATGTAAACATAATATAAGAAAATTATTCTAAAAAGTAAATATATAAGAGCATAAAATAAATTATGAAGAGTATATTTGAATGAAGTCTTAGCGTTACAATACTGATAAGTACCCAATCACAAATATATGACTATATTTTATATGAAGAGCTCAAAATATTTTCTACCCAAAAAAAAAATATTAACCTCTGATATCCATTTGTTTGTTTCAATACATATTGTAATGTATGTTTGTCATTTAAACAAGCATTTGTGAGTTAGTATAACTCATTTTCTGAATCCCAAAATAATTTTAAGTAATGTTTTGTTTTTACCATTTGAGAATTACGCTCAAAGTAATAGAAATGAATCCTTCTGACTGGTTCCATACTTCCTTACTAAAGACATTCAATTATTAAAAAATGGATTCTTCATTTTTTATTGAATTAGATCAAAAATAATGTTAACAGTATTCATATATATGTAATAATATTAAATAATAATATTCATATATATTATTTAACAGTTTTCATACAATATATTGGAATGTTAGATCAATTTATCATTTGATAATTCTGTCTAATTTACTGAACAATAATTATATTTATTTACTTTAATGAACAAATTTACTTTACTATAAGTCAAGCATAGTAATCGAGAAAAAATTCGATCTCGAGATTTTGAAGGAATTACATGTTTTGAGGTCTCAGAAGTCGTTTTAAGAAGTTTTTTGATTGTGTGTGGGTGTATGTTTGTGTGTGGGTGGGTGGTTGTGGGTGAGTATGTATCCAAATTTTGTGGCCACGCTACGGTCCAGAAACTATTATGGATCAAATTTATATTTTACTCAAAAATGGGCATCATAGTGTAGATGTGTTTTACTGTTTGGGAGGAATTATTTATTATGGGAAAGGCACTTTCTATGCCAAAAGTTTGTTTCTAGACAACATTTTTCTTTTCTTAAACTACTAATTCTTGAGTCTTGAAATTTGGCTTTATCTTTCAGGCTTCAAAATCAATTAACGAAAAATAAGCTTAGATTTTTAAAACCATATGAATTTTTTTTTTCAATAAAATGTAAAAATGTTGAGTTATAACCTAATCTGAAAGCTTGTGAGAGCGGTACAAGCCATACCGTTTAACGGATCAAAATAACACTATACATAGAAATAGAACATTCTGTGGAGGATGAGTTGTTAATTTTTTCCAAAATAACATTTACCAAAAGAGCGTTACAGTACATTTTCTTTTTTCAGAAAAGAAAATTATCAATCTATAAAAAAAAATTCAATTACGGCAGTAAGCAATAAAACTATAAAAACTAAATATTGTTCCTGGACTAATGTTTACTTGCTATACTTGTCTAATTTGTTTACATCGATTTACATTGTTTACTTTGATTCAGAAACCTTTTGAATGAATCCACTGAAATTAAATTGATGTTTAGAGGTTTAATGAAAAATTTATAAATAATTTAAAAACTTCATAGGAGATGCAGAAGAATAAAATTTTTAGGTGTATAAAATCAACGCGAATAAACATATAATTTTTGATGCTTTCCATGGTATGATGAATTTGTCTACAAAATACTCTAATCAATCTACATATTGCACCCTTGAGCAAAACTTACTATTAGATTTAAATTCTTTTGTGTTTATGAATTAATAAAAAAATCAAACCCTTCCCCATTTATACATTTCTTTTATGCCTACATGGGACATTATATATTATATACCCAAGAAGTTTGATATTAAGTTTACTTATGGTCAAGTTGAGTGCAGGCCACTCCAGATTTTTTTTGTAGGTTTTTTGAGAACTTGGACTAAATCAGTTTCTCATGAAAAAAATTGCCATTTTTAAACTATCATGGAATATTTGATACCAGAAAGTAATGATTTGATTAAGTAAACATAGTATAACGCTGCGGTGAGCTTGTTATTAATAATGATGAGTTGAGTACTGTATTTCAATCTAGATACAAAAGAACAATCGAGGGAGTGCCGCAGACCCTATTATTTATATCCCTCTGTTGAAGACTTCGTTACTCCATGATTTGAAAAGTGATGACAATTATTCTATGAATCCATATTTCTGAGAACAAATAATCAGGCTTAGATATTATCTGGTTTATTTCGGAAAATTAATGTTATAAGAAAGAAGAAATCAAAAAACGTGAATGGATGTGAAGCAAAAGCTATGAAGTCGGAGTTAAAACTTTGATTAGTTCTCTAGGAGTCGGATTTGGTGAAAATCTGTCAACACTACTTTCAACTTCACAAAATCATTATATCAAACAATCATATAGTTTCAATTATATGTGCTATAACGCTTGTTCACAAAGATTTTCAAATAAATACGAGAGGAAGTAAAAATATTGCATTTAAAAATGGTTTTTGCCAAACTTCTTACTAAATAAAGCTAAACTACAAATCTGCAACATATAAACTCTCGTTTGCAATAAATTTGGATGTACATGTAACCAATTTTGATGTCACAGAAAATATTTTTGAAAGCTAGGCTTTGTATTTTTGTTTATGGTTAATACTCAAAAAATTATTATTTTTCCCCACATTAAGTGTAATTATTATATAGTCAATAATTTTTTTTAATTATTATTTAAATAACATATTAATATGTCTACATCATTAATTATAAACGATACTATTATCATTTACAACATTACCAAAATAATTTATTGCAGGTTATCATGTTGAAATATCACATTTCAAACCACAATGCACGTTTTTCTTATTACTGTGGCAAGATTGCCAGTCTAATAAAAATATATTTATTAGCAAAAGATAAAAAAACACCGGTTAACAAAAATACTGTTCTATCACCTATAAGACTCAACATTCATTGGGGCTTCCTAGTATGAGAATAAGAATATTTCCTGCAGAACTAATATTCGATTCCGAAGCCGAAGTAAAGCTTCTGACTCCACAGGTTTTGTTATTCGAACTTTAGAAGGCTGTTCTACATATACACCTCACGCAGTATTCTTGAATTGAGTATTATAAAGTGTTTAATACACAATTAACGAAAAAACGTAAGTATGCAATGTGAGAAGAAATCATCAATTTGGCCAAAGTCATTCAAGTTAAGAGAAGAGCTCATTATCAGATAGGAGACAGTTAATTCACAAAAGAAGACTTGAGTGATTTCAGGTGACAATGAGACACCAATAATTCCTATTCTTTTTTGGCCTTCACTTTTTTCCCATCTACTTTATACAGAGATTAGATAAGAATGTGTCACTTGAACTTGTAATAGAAACTGTGACACTAAGTAGAGTCTCAATTACGATACTGATTGTAAAAATAACTAAAAAAGATGTGCCTCTTATTGCAGTATTTAACACTGGCTGGATGAAAAATAAGTAAAAATAAACACTGGCTGGTAGTAAGTTTCATCTAACATTCCACTGTTCATTTATTGAACAGTTTTTGTTCGTAGTTATTACTCTTTTCACACTCTTTGATTTTATTTCGTTTTTTTTTTCATAAAAAAACATTTGCAAAATCTATAAATAGGCTTCTTTAAATGTTTTAAATCTGAGAGGACTTAACACGGAAACTTAAAACATACACGGAAGTTTTAGAACGATATATTATCCACAATGAAATAAATTTAGCTAAAGGATATTGTCAATTTGTGGAAACTAAGGTAACCGGTGAAAAATACATAATTTATTAGAAGTCAGTGAGAAATAGTCAACAGAAAGGCACAAGGGCATGAATAGAGTAATTGTGATCTGATTAAGATTAATAAACCTCACTGCATCCGTCTTCATGAACTCAGAATTCATTTTCATTTCTTCTGAACAATAATTTAAGCTCCGATTTAAACAAATTTAAAAAGCTCCTTTAAGTGAAGAGAATATATGTTAGAGTTTTTTCTCTGATCCGGAAGTTTTTGTCTCCATGTGAAATCGTTGATGATTTCGAAAACGTGTGTTTTGCACGGAATACTTCTCATAATCACACGTTGTAAAACGTGATTTTGAACTTGAAATAAACAAAATTGATTGCCTTATATATAAGATGAGCAATTTATCTACCAGTCATTAATAAGCCTTACCAACTTCTTAGACGTTATGTAAAAAGACAACTAATTCAGGAGTTTTATGACAAGGTTATTCAACATGTAAGGAAAATCAATTAATAAACATAAGTTATAAATGAAATGAACTGAATCAAGTTTTGTCCCAAGATCTCTGCACGTTCTATCCAATAAAATACAATTTCAAAAACAAAGGATTTTCAAAATTGAAAGCTTACTTGCAACAACATTATGATATGTTGTTTTTATACTCACTTACACTAATGCTAACTGCAAGTGTTGCACTCACTTTTAAATATTATAGAAGCCATGGCAGGTCAGCCACATCAGACTGATGTTATCAGTACTGAACCATTTGGCTTCATTTCAATAAAAACTAATCCTTTTTACATGTGTTCATTTACACCAGAATTAATAACAATATTATGGAAACTCCAAACAATTACTCATTTCAGCGACTGATTCTAACTTATATTCTATTCTTCTTTAAATAAACATGACAGAACAAAGGAAGAAACAAATTACTTTGTGTTGAATGAATGTTGAAATAAAATTATAAAAGTCACTATAACTTCTTACAACTTATAATTGACCAAACCTTTTATCTGTTTCTTTCTTGATCGGGCTGGTTTGGAGTAGCAGTCAATAAAATAAAGTATACTTCATAATCCTTAACAGTGACGTATAAATTTCGACGTATTGATAGTAATCAAAAAATATTCAAGGGCCCTAGACAGTGTGAATTCCTTGAAGAAGTTCCTTTGAGGACAATTCAAGGAACTACTGTCTGAATTCTCAGAAGTCTGGAAACTGCAGACACTGGATTTCATACTGGATATTCTTTCAACATGGACTCTCATAAAAAAATAATATAATTATATTATATAATTATATATTGTATAATATAATTATGGATACAATATGAAGTAAATTGTACTATAAAATACATGGTGATATATAATTTAACTAACAACCCAATTTAGTTTAACCCACGTTATATGCTCTTATTTTCTTCTTCACAAAAAATAATTATTGGTAAAAATTTTTTTTCTTTATTCAAATAATAGAGAATACAATTTAAAATTAATAAAAATAAGTCTAATGATTTATTAGTTTTGTTTTTTAACTCAAAATGAAGATTTTTTCTTTTAGGAATAATATTTTTTATTATCTATTAAGTTTAGACAAATATAAACCTAACAATCAACAGATTGACTTGGGATAGAACAGTACAATATCACTAAGTTGGTTACGAACATTTTCGAAATTTTATTAACATCAACTTTACACTATCAGATATTGAACGATGTTCCAAATAAATAATTTATGAAATTTATTGTATAAGGCAGTGAGGTCAACTAACTACTGAACTATAAAAGCCATTATGCATTAAAAATGCATTTCAACAACCACTTTAGTGTAATATAAATACTGACTCTGATAACAGTTTATTTCATTTTTATTATAATTCACAGTTATAAAAGAGGTTTTCAGTTACTTTTCATTTTTTGTCAATTATAATCCGCTTCTGGTTTAAAAGTTAAAAGTTTTAGTTCATTTTTTTTTTTTGTACATAGCAATCATATGTACAGAACTCACTACAAGAAAAAACATTCCAGAAGAATGTTTCCTTCTTCATTAATTTATTGCAAGTGAATAGGGTTCAAGATAATACCCACCCAGAATCTTACCTGAACATCTACTGGAATAGATAGTTTAATAGAATGCTTGACCTCCGCAACAGGAAACTAGAAGAGCGAAATACACATAAAAGCGAAATTCTGCATAATATTTTAAAACGGAATTTGTTCTTCTGTTAAAATTGTGCTAGTTAAACATTTACATTACATTCGACTTCTTTGAAGCTTAGACATACAATTAGAGTATTTTGAGTTATAGTGGAATGTACACAAACTAAGCAAATGAAATTCCTTGTAAATGGAGATGATTACATTAATCACTGGCACCATAAACAACTATTTTACGTAAACAGTGTTTACTGCTATCAAACCGTCTTAAATCAGAACTATTTTAGGGTATAATATTTACTGCATTACTTGATTCTTATAGAAGTTCTCAAATTTTTTTTAAATCAGTAAATAAACATAAAACATCAGTTTTAATGTTCTTTGAAAGCTTCACTAAATAATAAAAGCATTATTAAAAATGCTTATTCGTAGACCAAAGAACATTATGCTGAAATGAATTCAGTATATTTTAGAAATCATTAACCTTTTATACTTTTTCTAAACAACTATTAATTACCAGTGAAAGACTTTTTGTAATAATCTATTATGAAATAATTCCAAAAATAAATTATTACTTTGAACTGAAATACTCTCCAATAAGATTAAAAATTAAAAAAAAAGTTTTTAATTGCATTATAGATATCAAATAATACAAACAATAAATCATCTAACATAATGACAGTTTATCATGTTATATTTATCAAAAAATATAAAAGTGATGAAAATAATGGAAAACTATTATTATGGCATGAAACGTTAATAATTGAAATTTGAACTCTATAGATTATAAATTAAGTTATATATTATGTTATATCAATTGTGTATGTATGATTACTCAACTTAATTCTAATTTTGAAAAAGTTTCTAATGTGGTTAATTATATCATTAAGGTATAAAGAAAAGTTAATAATGATAAGGCATATTAAGAACACATATACTATTTGATTGTATATTCGACAGAAAGCAGTTTTCAAAAAAATCCTAACTTTTAGTCCCGGGATAATAGGCAATTTACTTTCAATTAACCGTAGTATACCAACCTTCCCATCCATGAAACAACCCATCCCTATTCTTATACCGAATTAGAAATGCTTTACAGACCATGAAATGGGTACAACAATCCAGAGGCTATATTTACTCAGGTAGAACTCAATGTTTAAAAATAATAATAATAATATCTGATACCCATAAATAATACATTTTATACTACACAAAAAATATCCTACATACCGAGTTAGTACACTTTGTTGAAATATACGTTTGAAAACAAATTATAAGAATTATATCCCATGTATTTAACTATGTTAACATGTTAACTAAGAAAATACATCAATATAGTGTTTACAATATATGTAATTAATATTATGACTATTGAATTTACTCTTATTCCTTTTATTGGAACTTCTACTATATTTTTGAAAACAGCATGCTATTCAAATGGATCAAGGCATTAGTAACAGGTGAAGACAACTAATCGGAATATGTGGGAACAATAAAACTAAAGAACGAGGAGGATAGATTAGATCTAACTCTTTGTTCAATGAATATTTAGTTAATACCTATCATTTATATATAAAATGTTATGTAAATAGTGACTGGAAATAATAAAATGTTAACATTGTTAACTCCCTTTGATGCCTTATTTTTTTTTTTTTAATGGTGATAGTTTTAGTTCAGAGTCATTCATCATGAAATAACTATAAAACAGCTTCCACTAATTTGTTTTTATTGTAAATCTTCTTAAAAATATTTAAATAATTTTTAATAGTACATATTATTATAGATGTAAAATTACATGTCCATTCAGATATATTCCTTGCGTATATGGTATTTAGAAGGTTTAAATATATTATGTGCCAATAGAAACATTATTGAATGAATTAAAATGAATTTAACAAGTTGAACACAACTTAAATTGGAATTGTAATAAAAATAAAAGTTCTAGTTACATTGAACTGATTTTTTTTTCATCCCTTCAGTTTTATTAAACCGGTTGATCATAACACTTTTATATATTACATTACGAAATTAGAACTCAATGCAATTGGTTTCATATGAACCAGGAAAGAAGAAAAACTTACCTTAGTCCGTTGAAGAGGGTTTTTGACTTTTCTAAAAGGTGACAAAAATCAACAACAATTTTTCTTTCATGTTCATCCATGGCAGACATATTGACCACCATTTTCTGAATTTCCGCCGAATCTACATATATTAAATATAATACACTGCTACCGCGTGTAACTTAGAGTCATTTTCGTTTTGGTCAAATCACATCATTGTCATAGGTAAAAGGACACGGCCTTCCCATGTCGATTTCAACTTGTCATTTGAAAAGAAGAAACCGATTTGCACAAAAAGGACGAGGATTCACAAAACATTACAGAAATGTTGGACTTAAGTTTGCCGAACGACGGCAGACGACGTGAAACAGAAATATGTTTAAACACAGCTAAGTCTGGCTAGACTACAATGTATTGATTGGCATTTTGAATGAGGTCTTGCTGGTTCCCTTTTAGTTCCTTCAATGATCAACAGATTGTGCGCCCATTCGAGTACAAACTGCATCCCCTCTGCAATCATCTCACCTACAATTTTCATTTATCCACTTCGTACAAAGAAGAGGCCAAAATGTATAATATGTGTAGAATAATAACAATGTAAAAACAAAAAAAAAACCTTTACAAACTTTTTCCAATTTAGTTTGTGTAACGCATGTATAGTTTAGTTTTAATTTACCACAAATGTAAAACTTTTGCAAATTATTTGAAACAATATAATTAATGTTTAATTTATGTAAATATTTTTGGTTAATTAAAAATGTTTAATGGTTTTTCATATAATGTTTATTTATTTTAATGTTTTATGTTTGGCATGTTTTAATACAATAATTCTATTCATCTCTAATATTTATATATATTATAATAATTATATTATATTATAATTATATCATATAATTATATTATAATTTAATTAATTATGATTTTACATCTATCAGCATTAAAGATTTTTCTTTAAAAATATTCACATTTTCACTCTAAAATAAATCCTTATTTTTATAAACATAGTTAATAACAAATTATTAACTACAATTATTGTAATACATCTTTTCATAAATGGTCCCATACAGTGAGTGAGTTGTGGAATTAATAACAATAATAAACTGAATTACTTAAAAATCACTATCAGTAAAATTTGCTGACTTCATTTTTAGAACATCCAAAAGAACAAAACAAACTCCATGGGAGATTTATCTGAAGTCCCTTGATTACCTTTACCTTATCTGGACCACTTAATAATTATCATACATATTATTTTTTAAATAGCAGTATATGTAACACATTTATTTATTAATTTGACGTTTCTTTTAATTGTGAAACTGACATTGAGTTATCCAAATTCTTTTTAGCTATTCACTCCATTTCACAATACAAGATTAAAAATGGAATTTAAGTAAGTGTTTGGAGAACTAAAATGAAAATGCTAGCGTTAATCATTCATGTTATGATAATAGAACACAAATAATAAAATAAGCCGAAACGTACACAATTTTACTACAAATATTTGGTAGATAAACACATACTCGTATTCTATATTAATTTATTGTCAAAGTTTCCACACTTTTTTTCTTTGCTCTTGATTTGATCCAGCATTTCTCGAATACTCCTTATTGTTTGTGTTTTGACATTATTTCTAACAAAGATAAGAAAATGCTGTGTAGAATTTTGAAAAAGTAAAAATGTAGGGTTTTGTTCAACCAGATATGTCTAAATGAAGAACTGCTACCAAATTACACTAATATACTCGTATATCTATTAAAGGTGGAAAAACGAATTGAGGCATTTAGTTTTATATTTAATAAAATAACTTTCTAACTTATTGTAATAAAAATAGAAATATTTTTAATTCCTATACATGAAGAATAATAAGATGTGAACAAAACTACTAAAAAATTTGCAATAAGAAAGAGGATGAGAAATCTAAAACAAACAACATTTGGAATAATTAAAAAATGACAGCTAACGTAATATTAACTCAACTAATAAAATGAAAAACTCGATTTTATGTAAATGAATAAAGCGAACACTTTTTCAATGCTAAAGGTATTTTGGACCTTCTGTATTGAAATTCATCACTCTTCAACGCACCTTTCACACATTTCGTTCGCAAATTGAACTTCAAAACAACAATAATTTCAATTTCAAAAATAAATGATATTAACAAAAAAAATTAAAAAATGATTGAAAACTGAATAGTATATTGATTATAAAACTAAGTCTGTTTTATATAAATTCCAAAGGATAAGTTCTGCAATTCTGTTGCATTAAGTAAATAGAGGTAGTGAAATGAATTCTGGCAAAAAAATAAAATTCATACTCCTATTATGTAACAAATTTGTTTTAGCACTTATTACAGCCTAAGCAGGTTCAGAAACGTACTGACTACTTACATAACAATTAAGTATAATATAGATAAATGAACCCACCCAATTTTAAGCAAAATCCAAACAAGAGATTATCTAATGCAGTCTACATCACAATCCATGGTAAACAAAGTTCAGATTAATTGACGTCATCAAAGTTAAAATATGATTATTAAAGTAGAGAAATTCATTTTAAAAAGAGATACCAAAAAAAGATAATTACGTCAGAAATAGGAACACTATGTACTCATTATATAAAAGCGCTTCAGATTATTTGGTAATAAAAATGTACAAAAATATGTCCTTGCATTGCACACTAAAATTGGCCTTCAAAAAATATCCATTGTAATTATTTAAAGCAATCCTCACTGAAAATTGACTGGCACAAGGAGAACTTGCACATTACCTCCCTCGTCTTCAGCTGAAAAATAAATATTGTTAGATACAAATTATATATCATAAAGTATCCTGATTAATGATTAGGTCAATAATAATACTTAATATATAAAGTTGTATAACATATAAATAATACAGCACTACTTTTTTTCATAGTATATGTATAAAAATTTATTAGATTCAAAGAACCAAATAAATTGAAAAAATGGAAATATGGCCTCCACGTGAAAATTTTATTGAGTTTTTATATCAACCCACTGTCTAAGTCAACAGAATCCTCTCACTCATGAACTAGATAATTTAATAATTGAATATTATATGTTACATGACTGTTAAACTAAATATATGACATAAATTCCCATCTAGTATTCATTAATAGCACGAAGTTCAGTTAAAGGGCTCTTTCCTTATTATACAATCTATATATTCACACATTTAGCACTTCAAGCCAAAAAATAAATGCATAATTATAATGCTTTAATTTACTTACCGAAAAATGAACCGAAAGGGCTTTACTTACGAAAGGGCTCTTTCCTTATTATACAATCTATATATTCACACATTTAGCACTTCAAGCCAAAAGATAAGTGCATAATTATATTACTTCAATTTACGTACCGAAAAATTTCGTCAATCTAATTTTATCAAAACAAAAATTTTCCAAGTATTTAAAAAACATGTCTAAAAAAAAAAATAAAACAATATTGAATGTTCTCTAAAATGAATTTTTCATTACGTTAGATCATTTTGCTCTGATACTAAACTAATAGGTTAGTTAGGTTGCAGTGGCATTCCCACAAGAGAACTTGCATAGGCTGAACATTGGCCCTTTGATACCACACAATGAGCATTCTACATTGGGATTTCTACATTTCGACCAACTCAAGTATATTTAGAGTATGGACCATTAACGAGTACATCACATCGTACAGGCTCGGGACCGACGGTCACGAGGGACGACGTGCTCAGATTTACTCATCTTCCGCGTGAATAAATCGAGGGCCAGAGTGGGGATTGATCACAGATCTACCATTCCAGAGGCGAGCATGTTTTATTAGCCCAGATGCCACTGGGTTAATCTGGCCGCCTACGAAACTAATAACTTTAAACACATCCTTGTTTCAAAATCATCAAATTGGACGCTCAGATTATGGATCCTTATCCCCATTCCAGGTCGCAGATCACTGAACTTAGTTAATGCATCAGACTGATAAACCATCTAGGTGTTTACTGTGAGCCAAGAGAATACCTCTAACAAATATAATTAGGTTATATAACAGAAGCACACTAACCAACCAACTTTCTAACAAAGGTAGAAAATCAATTAAGAACTTGTCAGACTCTTCTATAAAGTCCCCCATTTTCCTCACACAGTCCAAACTAAGGCCAACTCCAACTCAGTGGACAGTATGATTAAATCAATCATTATAGAAGCTGTCATAAGTCTACCACACTTACTCTTCTTTCTAAGAAAACTACATTTATCTCTGTTTCCCCCTCTCCTACCCTAACTTATACAAACAGTGACTCTGCCACTGAATGAGATGAGCCTAATCCACCCATCAAAGAAGTAGGGATGCAATGTCTCTGGAAGTTGGGCGTCCTGATAAATTTACCCGATCAATGTAACAGACTACTCTAGACTAGTGTTACAAGAGACTACTGTTCCAAGTACTAGTGTTGGGTACTTGGAAAGGGCAGTTTCTCTCACGTGTCTTGAAGATCGCTGGTCTTATGGTCAACAATGAGTGGTAACTGAAACTGCTCTAAGTTCACTGACCTGCAGTTTTCAACCCTAGTGGAATTCTAGGAATGAAACAGAACTAGACAATTTCTTAAAAACTGTGAAACCCACCTAGAACTTTTGGCTGAAACTTTTCTTAAGTCTAATATCCACTTTTCAATGCAGTGGAATCCTATATGCCAGAATTCAGAGCCTAATCACTCCCATCGAACACATAACCATGCAAATCCTATTCTACAACTTAAGCCTACCTCTTATTTATTTCAGTAATTCAAACCGTCATCTGTTCCCTTGATACTGTACTACATCTACTGAATTCAGACAAAGCATCCCTAACGGAGAGCAACAATAAAATAATAGCATAGAATAATAATAATAGTAATAATAATAATAATAATAATAGCATAGAAATAATAGCACAATGATCATAAGTAATTATTTATTTCTCAATCCAACATGTTGGTTCATGTTCCATCATCGGCAATATTCATCCCCAGTCCAGCTGTTGGGAGACCTGACTTACTGGATATATCAATTTACCGTCCACTGTTTATAATTTCGTTACAGCTGAGGCAACCTTCTGCTTTCACTCAACCCATTTTCAAGTTCGTTTACATTCCAAAATTTCAGACAGGCCAATCAACCTCAAACAAAAGACTAATTGGCTATCTTAGTTTCAAAATATTGTATCCCAAAACTGTATTGTTTCCATAAAACCTAACCATTCCTCTATAGAAGAAACACTACCCATTTAAACAAAGCTCCATTCAAGTGCCAACACCATCATTCTACAATAAATATGTAGATTTCTTCTATCCTTTTCGAAAGCCTCATTGATAGGAATAAGCACCCAGAACCATACAAAGACATAGAAAATAAAAGCATTAATTAAAAATGGGCTACTAAACCTTTTGACCTTTGCTGGTCTTCCCTTAATAAAGAATGGTAAACTTTTCCTAGGTGTTCCAATTGGTACTCACATTTTTCAAACGCCTCAATAACTTATACAAAACACCTCAGGGCATCTCAACGCTTACAATATACGGCTCCTCCTATTGGTTAACATTCCAGCCTATACACATCTCTCTATGACAGGTCCAAAAACAGGCATACCTTCATTCTACTGATAATTTCGGTAGTGAAAATTAAACAAGTTAATCAGTGTAGAATTGGGTCATTTTGTATGTAGGTACTACATAAAAGTAGTATACAGTGGTTATAAGAGGCCCAAAACCCGTAGTACCTTCATTCACCTGATGATATCTGTAGTGAAGAAGAAACAAGTTATAGAAAGAAGTCATGATGAAAAGGTATATCAAATTGTTGACTCTAATATCAATAATATAAGCCGCTTATGAAAAACGTAGAAGATCAAAATTTCCGTCAGATTTGGTGTTACAGTTAATGGAATGTGAAACGATCAGAATTACTTGGATTAGAAAACTAAATATGTTACACAGAAATAGTTCAGACAAGCCCCTAACTCTCTTCCATTAAGAAAATACATTGAATAGAATATAAATTCACCCTAACCATATTAGAATGAATCGATATGTTATTCTCAAAGGCAGTTTCCATGCAATGAGGGAATTTATTTATTCCGTATGCTGAGCTTAAAATATTTACTACATTTTAGTACAATACAGATATTTTCAGAACTACATTTTTTTATAGTTCTTTATTTTCAAGTGTTCTACAAACATACTTTACCAATTTCTAAAATTCTCTGGCCGTATCATCACTGATTAATTCTGCCCTTGATGGAGACTATACTTGTACTTTTCAAACGAATCTCGGCACGTGCCTTTACATTATTTTCTATTAGAATTCTGTCGTATATAAGACGATGAAACGTGTACACGCTTCAGTTAACGTGTTTCTTATTCAGCCACAATGACTGGAATTAATCATTTCAATCCGATGAAGGTAACATTTGAATTGTCCATAATCGGTATAAAATTGGGTGTTTTTACTTAAAGGTTCATGAATTTCGTTGTGGTAGTGTTTGTGTGAAAGAGTCTGCGAATTTGCCCTCATATAGAATGAATGATGTGTGCATGAGAAAATACTAAAAATATCATTATTACCACATCTAACATGTTTTCATTTCTATATAATTCAATATCATCAGAAAATACGGAACAAAAAATGTTAATGGTAATTTGAAAACAATCCGAGAATAGCCAATATTATCAAAACAAATATCCTTACTTCGAAGTGGGTTAAAATAATGAAACTAACTCATTTATCGGTAAAAAATGGTAAAGCATTAAATTACTTAAGACACTTTCTTTAAGTTTATTTTATTTCCAGTTTATCATCTGCTATAGTTATTGTTAGTGTATGTAAGCCCCAATACAAGGAGGACCTGATAGCTAAAGCAAATATATTTTATACCTAGTAGACCATCTTAGGAAATATTTAAAAACATGCATTACTGGAAATAACTAATTACCTGAAATCAGTTGAATGGTAAAGACAGAATTATCAGCTAAATGAAAGACAAGTTCATCACTAGCGATAACTCTAATATTGTGAGGCCCCGTGACAAGAACGAAGGGCAAGGCGGCGAGCGAGAGGGCCGTAGCTAACTTGGTGCGTAGCTCGAGTAGAGTAGGCGAGGAAAGGTACAATGCTGTAAAAAATCGCCCATCCATTGAAACATACAGAGTTTTAGCAGTAGGAGGACGACGAAGGGCATTGTAGAGGCGTAGACCATCAGAAACACCACAAAGACGCATGAGGTCTTCGAGTGAGAAACACAGAAGGTCAGCACCCGAATAAGGAGCAAGAGTGGCCAGGTGCGCAGACAGGCGCTCTGAAGCCAACCACCCGGCCGCTTCCTCTGCACTCCAGCGCCACATCTTCTGTAACAATCAAGCCATAGTCTGCAATTCAAATTCCATACGAACATCAAAATATCCTTGCATATTAATAATGTCTCAACCCTGTAGTATAGTGGTAAAAATCCTTTTTGCTCTTAAAAAATATCTTGATATGGTCACTATGAAAACAAAACGGATTTATTGAACTATTTAATTACTATTTGGACTGGTTTACACTCAACTATGCCATAAGCAAACGTACTATACAGCTCACTGTCAATTAATTTAATTATTTTAATATCTTTAAATGCAGCATTCGTGAAAACGTATCATTAGTTGAAGTAAATGATTTATCAAAATCTGTGGTAAGCATATTAACCAACTAATTGACAACCAATTATATCACTTAATTTACTAAATGTGATATCTCTATTTTGTCAGTAAGAGCGAGTAAATGTTACCATTTGTTTAAAACTTTTCTATACTTAAGACTTCAGGTGGAACTTAATACTCGTAGTTGACCTTTACAGCGTAATACTTCCTTCCAATATTCAGAAGTCATTATTATTTTGCAATTGTCATAACAAGACAATTAATAAAACAAAATTTAAAATTTCCAGAATCACTAGAAGATCAGGTAAATATTAGCACTAATTTTGAAATAAGTATGATAGAATAGGTATCATCCCCCTGTTTCAATATTAGACTAAAACAGTAGGGCGCTATGCTACACTGGGAAATAATGTCATTAAAATTTGCTGAATGGTGAGACTTATAGTGTTGTGAAAATTTTCGATCGATAACTACCCATCCACACTCAGAGATACACATGTTTAAAAATTTTTTCGGGGGACCTCAAATCTTGTAAATCCGTCAAAATATGTAAACATTTTTTTAATGAAGACTATACTCTACAGTAACTCATTAAAAAATGTGGATGTGAGCATAAGAAGCGAAAAACAATCCTTCAAATACATTGGTTCAAGAAAATATAATTTTATATCAAATAATTATATTATATATAGTTATGATGGTTTATATATGATATTACTATGATTATTTATATCATAGCCTACTTGTACTACAATCATGTAACTATTTGTCACACATATTTAGAAGTATTCTAAATACTTCTTAAGTTAAGAACAATGTAATGGCTCTTTCCAAAGAACACTTGAAGTGAAGTTCAGAGCACTGAAATTAATAGTTGGTGTAGATTCACTTTAGTCACTTTAGAAATGTTATATTTTTACACATCACATTAACTTTTATAAATAAAAAATAATCAAGCAATTTGGGCACTGCTGTAAAAAAGAAAATACTGACTCAATGTAAACATATCCGATAAATGATAGGTGGAGATTACTTCAAGTTAAATTTTGCATTTTTAGGACCATATTACCATTTCCAGTGGTTCAAAGTTAATTAATATTTATTATAATTTAGTAATTTTAAGTAGAGACTTCAAGTAAAAGTTGTAATTGAATTTAGCTACAAGATATCTAAATAGTCAAGAAGCGATAAATCTTATTTAGAGCTGTTTGTAAATATCAATATCACTGAAATGTGATGTATTTAAATTAATTCTGAAAATATTAGGGAGAGGTTATTTTACACTCTTAGATAAATCGTTCAAAAAAAGTTTTAAGCACTAACTTGAGAATCCTTCTGTGCATTCAATTTCGAATTGCCTTGGACATTGGATTCCTGTTTTGTCAAAGTTGATGATAACACCCTTGGTTTGCATCTAAAGAAAAATAAAAACATGTTTCTTTCAAAATAATATACTTAACAATAATAGAAAGAAGGAAAACAATAATAATATTATGTACATACTTAAAAGTAGATATTGTCTTCATCTTACAATTAGGTGAAAAAAGCACTAGCTTAAATTGATGACTCCTGAGGCGATTTGATTTGCTTTGCGCTTTTCTGTGATTTAGGCGATAATGGAGTTTTTTCCTAATTAACTCAAACCGCAATCTACCGGAGACGGACAATAGGGCGTGGTAATACTGAGTGCGTAATATCAAATAACCCACCTCCGATAAAACGGTGTGCACTAGCAATAACATTGTGTTGCCTAATAATAAGCACTAAATAGGGGAATGACCACTTCTTTGTAGGGCAAGAAATTGATACCAAGGTGCCTCATTAACCAACATAAAAAGTATATAATGGAATAAATTTAAGAAAAAGGCATTTAACAAGGTGGTGGTAAGATGGGAGCATAGTCGGAGCCGAAGTAGAACCATGAGGGCAACTAACTCTCTACGAGACAGGCAAGTAACTAGCAGTAACCAGTGAAATCCAGATAGCGCGGCCTGCATCGACGACGCCTTATCGCTCAGCTGACCCTCATTCCCGTCATTAGGCCAGATACACTTAATTCTCCTTAACAGTCGAAAACCTTACTCCCATTTACTACAAGTGTGACCTGCTCCAGCCATAATCTCAAGTAATAGTCCATAGTTATAATAATAGCCACTTGTTAACCTAACAATCCATCGATTACATAAATCTGTTTTCAAAGCAATCAATATCGTATAAACCATTTTCATCTTCTATAGATTTTAATTTAAGCTCAATTATTTTATACAAATTGAAATTTGAATCAACAAATCATTTAAATCATGACATTTATGCAACTTACATTTAAAATAAAGCAACGTAACCATTGAACATAATGGATTTATATCATTAATAATTGTACACTATTCAGCTCAACATTTCCAGAAAAAAGACTTAGAATAATATTATTGAATAAAAGGTTCCATCCGACCATTTTATATACGATTCAAGATGAACGCAAGGGGCTATTCACGCTTTGGGATCAGAAACCGACTTCAGAGTTTCCGATACATGTCACAATCGGAATTTGTAAATTTTATTGATACAAACTTGTAAATTTTACGCCCATCGTAACTAATATTCGACAATCGTGGCTAAGACTTAGTCAATATTTGTGGTATTCGTCCATGTCAGTATTTCAGTGTGCCAACATTTATACACTTATTCTATATTTACACAAACTTTACATGGGTTACAGCCTTTAGCACCTTTTACGATACCTCTTTGAACCAGTTTTGTCTTACTAGTTGATGAGGTTTACTTTTATCCATTGGGGATTGATATTCTATACTAAACTTAATTTTTTTGAAGTCATTAAGTATTTCCTGACATTACTAATTTACTGGCAGGTAGTAGCACGTTAGTGGCTAGAACAGGGAAAATATTGTAAAAGATAGTTATGATATTGGAGTCTTTCTTTTAACTGTTTAAGGAAAATAGTAAGAAATTTGTTATCAATAACTTTTTCCTTCATTTACATATCTATCATTATAATTTCTTTCCCTGTTATTGTTTAAATTGATATTTAAAATGAGGTTTTTGGATTTAATGATTTAAGAATATTAAATAAAGAAATACTCTCTTTAAGCAGAAGTTAAGTCAAATCCGTGGTTACAAAAATTAGACATATAAGTGTCACAGTTAGAAGTGACTCTAATTAAAATTAAGCCGGAGTTTATGTTTCAAAATTATAGAGTCATTGTAAGGTCTTGAATTCTAAGACTCGGAGCTGAAGTCAGGAGTCCCATGCACAGACTTCACAGCCCCCAATACCACAGTCCAATAGATAAATGAAGCAGCCATTTCTTCGAAGAACTTCTTGTGGGAGCAACTTTTGATGATTTCTCCTGACTTTCGATGAGTATTTAGTATTCAGTTTCAGGTTTGTAAATTTTATCACCAACAAAAATATTGTAGATCACATCTGATTAAACCTGCTTAATTTTTTTAAAATTCTGCTGGCATCATGTGATTCAAGATTTCTTCCCAGCATCCTTGTAAGTGTAAAGAACTTTCAAAATTGTGTCCATGAATACAATTTTCAAACTCTTAAATATTCATGGTGGATCGATCACATCTGGACTTAGGTCATTTTAATCTCTAGGAATGATACAATCAGGTTATAAGTCTCCATCATCTTCAATATGTTCCGTGCACTAGTGTTGTTTACTTCAGTGACCGGGTTGCAGGGACTACCTCTACGAGCCTCGTCATTTAAATTCTTCAAGAAAGTTTTATGCAGCTGTAATTGATAGTACTCATCTCAAAAGTAACTCGCAATACTTTGATACATTTCTCTTGCTCGAAATGACTTTCAAAACCGTAAAAATACCATTCCGCGGAAGTGCTCTCTACTTAAATTGAGCTTAATATACCAACTGAAATTGTACATAAAGCTCACCAGAAAGTGATAAATAAATTAACCTATTAGCAGCTTTTATTTAAGATTTTCTGATAAAGAACAAACATTTCTTTTTGTTCCAAACTGATACATTATGCTACAATTTGAGTCTGGCCTATATTTTTCTGCATATTTATTTAGATCCATCAAAGTTATCATCAGACATCATCAAAATAAAAATCTTAAAAGTAATTGATTTAGAATACAAAATAAAATTAAAAACCCAAATACAAGTATACAAAAAATGTTTTGATGAAATAATTTTTATTATTCATTAGAAACATTTTTTTAATTTTCATTAAATATTAGTATATTTAATTTCTATAAGTAATATTAAAAATAATTGAAATTCCCATATGAACATTTTCTAGTTTGATTTCATCCTAGTTATAGTGTTACTCTGACAATACTACACAAGTAGTGTGTTTATTTCAAATCTTGTACCCCTGTGAAGAATCCCTTGCAAAAGAAGTACAGCTGTAAAGAGTAACTACCAAAACCATATTCCTTAGAGAGTCAAAAATAAATGAAGCTAATATTGACACACTATGGCCAAAATTACCAAATCTTTGAAATTTTTAGTTTAATCTACCTGACGCATAGAATCTTTGTGATAAATGTTATTTTTGTAATAAAAAATAATCTCCCATATATATGTATATATATGCGTATATTGTTATATTTTTCTATTTTAAATAAAGTAGTAGAAATATGGGAAAATAATGGGAAATTCGTAAATGTGGATTCTCATTTCCTTGCAAACTATTTCAGGCAAGTTTAGTCGATAAATTAATTCATATTAAATTAACGAAATATCTTAGAAGCCACATTTTTAACACGTTGTTCGATCACTTTAACTGACATAATCGCTATGTACGATACCAATGAACTTAAAAATATCCTTAACAACGTCTTGATTGGCTTTATAGGTAACAGTGGTCAGATTCTGTCTAAATCTTTAAAAGTTAAACGCTAAGATCAAAAAAATTAATATTACATTATTCAGATCAAAATTCAATGTATTTCTAAATATTTTACTAGTAAAGAATATTGGTATTTAAAACTTTCAGTTATCCACTAAGACGCAACTACTCATAGGGAAAATTCATTCTTCCATTATTATCCAAATGAATAATACTAAGCAGTAAGATATCTCTATTATCAAACAAGGTTAACCCAAAGGTAACCATATAGATCTGGTTTGAATGTCACTCTGGGCCTTGATTTTTTCCCTCAGATTCAGAGGCGAAAGAATCTGAGCTTGTCGTCTCTCAGAGAGGATGTTAATCCGTGTTCATCGTCAGGTAAACTACGAAATGAAGGAATAGAGGACCGACCTAAGTCGAGC
Organism: Hermatobates lingyangjiaoensis; assembly: GCA_026182355.1. NCBI lineage: Eukaryota > Metazoa > Arthropoda > Insecta > Hemiptera > Hermatobatidae > Hermatobates > Hermatobates lingyangjiaoensis. Next base: position 41,503 of record JAPFBL010000255.1, read on the forward strand.
GTTCAACCATTTAGTTGCGGAGCGTTCTTTTTTATGTGTGGTGACACTGATTTATCTATTTACCTCAGTATAAGTAAATGCCACACAATTACGGATTGCACAACTAATGAGATAAATAAATGCGTTATTTAAAATCAATTAAATTATTCTGTTTGCTTTTTCTTTTGAATTTTGTGACACTCCACATTATTCCATTCATTTGTAGCATTTACCTGTACATTTTTTGTCAAAGAGGTTAACCAAGTGTTAAAATGTTGAATTGCAGATGGATTGCAAACTGAAGTAGCACATATAAACATATTTCATTAAAAAATAGTGTTTTTCTGAAAATATATTTATCTTATGTATGTACACAATTCCATACTTCCTATTTTTTTTATTCAGGTGATGATGCTATATTAGACACTTCGCAATAAGATTAGTTACAAAAGCAAAAATGTAACGTGAGTAAAAACACGTCATTACTCTAGTTCTTATCCAATAATGTGGCTAGAATATTTTTAATGTAGTGGACTAGTATAAAAATATAGATCGTCTCTGTAAAAGAAGTAACCGATCAGCTCCTGTTTCCTCGGTTACATATTTCTGTTTTCTTTTTAAATCAAAGGTTTTTGCACATCCTCTTCATTCTGTGACACTCTTCTACAGCAGCCATTAACATTAACCATTAAATGAAATTGACGATCTCATTTTTATAAAAAAAAAATCAGAACAAATTCATTTAATTTTGTTGATTAAATGAAAATAATTTCTATGTTGAACTTATCAGTTAATGTTGCTGATCAATTTGAATTCATTTGTATTCCTTGATTTCTTTTAATGCTTCAAATTCTGACTCAAATATAATTAAAAACTATCTAAACAATATAAAACCATGATTTTTTTTCTTTAATTTATTGTATATTGATGGATTTTAAATCTATTTGAAAAATTATCAAAACAATGTTAATAAAGATTTTTTATATAACATTTCTTGTTATTTCTATTTCGTTGTTGTCATTAATGTTATTAAAGTTACAATGTTTTGTAAAGATGTTTTATAGCAATTTTATGGAAATTTATTTTTTTTTAACAGCTGCAAAGCTTGGAGGGGAGGGGGCGTAATCTGTGACCCCTCTTATCTGTGGAGGGTGGGAGAGAATTACTCAAAGAGATGGATTACTCAAACATTGTAATACCAAAATGTCTAATGTTCGTAAGCACCTTTCACATCAATATTCAATTAAACAAGAAGAGAATGAATCCAGTTCGAATATTCATTACTGAAAATCAATTCAATTTGTTTACAAAAATAACATGCGTAGCATAACAATATTAACAAGAACTTACGAATCAGACAGCAAGGATCCAAGACCAGACGTCTCTGAGGTGATAGGAGTCTGAAAGTAAATCATCCATCAGTCTTCAAATGCACTCATTAGTAGGATTAAAATAGTGAAATAACATAATTTGAAATGTACTTAGCTAACATAAGTAACTACTTATGTTGAATAGAACGCCATATTTAACGTTTATCAATTAAATATAGTGGTACCTCGGGATACGAGTTTAATTCGTCCCGTAACCTTGCTCGTATGTCAATTACCCGTATCTCAAAGCAATTTTCCCCATTGAAATTTACTGAAAGGCCATTAATTCGTTCCTGCCCCAAAAATACTTACCCCTAATTGTTTTTCTTACGTGATTTTGAATAAGAAAAATATATTTATAAATGATAAATATTGTATAAAAACATAATAAAAGAGAATGTAGAGGTGGTTAGAAAAAATTGGTTAAAAAACTGGCTTTATTAAGTTTACGTACATATGTAATAGTATTTTGGTTATTTAAATTAAACTTAGGCATAACTTAAATGCTACTGGATTAAAAAAAATACAGTAGCTTCGCAGAATTAAAAAAAACTGTCCAAGGAGGTTTGTTTCTTCATCCCTTTCAGAATGCTACGGAAATGAGTTAGGCAAGTTTCATTAAATAGAACCGATACACTACCAGTTGCAACTTTTTCGGGGTATTTCTTTGCCACGAACTGTGAAACTCTCTCCCACATTCCCAAGATCTTCCAATTAAATTGATCTTCCAATTTTCAAAGGTACTGAGTGGGTACCAATTTTCAACGGAGAACTGAGTGGGCCGTAGGCAGCATCATAGAAAAAAGAAATGTACACATTTATAAATGACCTGATACTACAGTTGGCTGTTCCTCGTATCACAAATTTCACTCATATTTCAAAAGAAAATTTCGCTCATTTGACAGCTCGTATCTCAAATAACTCGTATGTTGGGGCACTCGTATCCCGAGGTACCACTGTATTCACTTATTTAATGTTATTATTAAATGTTACATATCTCCTAAGTATGATTTTCTTCTTATTAACTCCTAACTAATGCAGCAATCTTTGATGCTTGATATTATGTTAGTCGCGATATGTTTCGGTTCATTGCGAATTATCTTAAGGCTTAGTATGACACTTCAATCTCCTTCAATGTTTTTAAATATTTGAACTCGTTTAGAAAAACATAAACTTGTTGGTCATTAGTGTTGACAACAAAACAAAATAATCAAAAATATAGTAAAATAAAATATTCTGGTACAGTCATACTCAAAGGTGACTCCGTTGCTGTGGACTAGCTAAACAAGCGTTAAATACATGCAAATTGCTAGTAACACAGAGGTTGAAAAACATAATAGTATTACAAAAGTTCGTCGCACTTTTTCACCTATAAATTTCACTATATCACCGATAAATGATGTAGGACGTACTTTTATAATAATATTAATCTTAGGGGTTCCTCCGCAGTTTTAATAGTTGATACAGGCTGTCTTTCAATTATTAGTGTCTCCGCTATCTGCAGTCGACGTTTGTCAGCCTGAATCCGTATGACTTTGAACCGCCTACGAGGGAGCATATCTCTTCTTAGTTGTGTGTCGTGTATCTCTTTGTACTGTCTTACGGCTCCAACAGCGAAATATATAGTGAGTCCTCTTGACAAGGAGGTCACACCATTCCAATATATGACTGATTTTATAGTTCAGATTGCACAGTTCTCATTTATTACTACATTAAGTTTGATGGTTTTTTTATGCTCTCTCCTTGTTGTTAATTATTATTTTTCAGCATTTGTGTGGTAGTCCGATTCCGTGAATAATTTTAATTTGTTACCCTATTTTTTACATTTGATATTATTCTTAATTATTTCCTTCAGCACTCTCTCCTCTGAATCACTCACTCTTTCATGTGCATCAGACTATAATCTTTACAGGATATTCTATAAGTTATTTCTTGTTTGTTCTTCTCCTCAATATTTATCCCATTTTTATAACGGGATATATCCTTCAATATCCTCATATTCTCTATTAAAATAACTACTATTGGCTAAAGTCCTTTGATATCTTGAAGGAATAAGGACCATTTAGAACATATTTTATATGTTTTTTTTATCAATGTTTTTATAGTTCCATCCTTGTATTGTTGGAGACACCCACTCAAACGATTTAGGAAAGAGTCAGTACTTGTAAGTTTCTTGTAAACTGAAGTAGTTAGTCTTCCATTCTCAAAATTATTCTATTCTATTTAACAAAATATATCTTAAGGATGGGATGCTCCCAAATTACACACACACATATATATATACACATATACTTCAATATACACATATTGTAATTGAAGTGTATTTGTCCATATCGGATCGTATTTTTCGAAAAAGTATATATATATATATATATATATATAATCCTTATGCAAACCATCCAAAAAGAACAACAAAGGTTAAAAAAAAACTATTGGTGAACAATAATGGATACACACACTTACAGACTCTAACTTTTGGTTTAACCGACATCAGAAGAGAAGAAAGTGCGTTTGGTGTCTCACCATCTTCCCTCCTAATAATGGTTAAAGAGAAAATTTGTGATTATAAGTGAATGTATCAATTTACTATTTACCTGTAGTTTATCTTTTCAAGTTTATATATATACATATATATTCTTCGTTCAGATACGAAGAAAGTAACACACAGAGTAAACAAGCATACTTAATAACTCTAATTTACGAAAAATCTGTCTTCAGGAGAGAAAAGAGAAAGTATGCCTGGAGTTACCCTCAGTTGCACCTCAGAAGTGCTTGCTTTCTCTTTATTTTCTCTCCAGAAGAAGGATTTTCCGAATATTAGAATATTAAGTGTGTTTCTTTACTCTTTGTGTTCTTTTCTACCTATATGAACTTTTGTTTTCCAGTTTAGATTCGCTTTGTTTAATTTTTCCTTCTTTATTAAATAATTTGTAAGTTCATTTTATTATTATTTCATTCATTGTGCTTGTTTATAATTATTTTGCAAGTTCAAAAATCTAGCTTGAAGAGGCACGAATTAACAATATAGATACTTAGTAATAATATACTGTTTGGATATAACATAAATTGACCACTAGTTGGTTTTTAATGAAAAATATAAATTATCAAACAAAATCCGAGAATCCAGCCTCAGCTACCAAACAAACTACTGAGCGGAGGGACCTAGAATGGTCATTCGATGCCAGGCTATTCAAACCAATACCACAATCGAAAGACTAGTTTGTCTTTTGATTAACAGTCTGATAGATGCTTATTTTGAAATATAGCCACTTATTGCTGTGTACACTTTTTAACACACAAATTAATTTAATGGAAGTCAAAAACTGGTTAGAAATGGTGGATTAGTTCTCTCTACTCGTTCGATGTGTTTTTATGTTTACGGAGCAGGATAAGCCAGAGAAAAATTTTTGTAACTTATTATTCAATATTTTTTTTTTTCAAACAGGTCAAATAAACTTATATTACTGAGTATATTTACCACACCTTGAAGGTCAATCCATGAAAATATATTTTACATGAAACTTCCATAGTGTAAAAAAAGTTTTACCCGGCTGTAAAATGACTGACTACTTCTCCAATAAGGAAGTGGGAAAAGTTTCCTTTCATTACACCCAAGATTTGAAAAAAAATTGTATAATATCAAAAAAAAACTAGAGCAGTAAGGCCCTTTTATCCAAATATTTATTTAAAATTCTCAAAAAATATTTTTTTTTAAATCAATTCCAAAAATAATTTCAAATTCATAAGCATTTATCTCTGAAATATGCAGAGCTAATAACTTCATGAAGATGATAAATACAAGGGAAGATGTGCTATTGGCTTCTTCGAGTAAATAAAGAAATTGCTAAATATATTTTGAAAAAATATACACAAATTTTTGTTAGTACCTTGGAGACCCCATTATCCTTCATTATACAGCATAGAAGTTACAAATTTGATAATATTTTATAGTTGTGTCAGTTTTCAATTAATGTAAATTGTTTGTTATTAGTTTTATATTACATTAGTAATGTACATATATTAAAATGTTTGTTATTTTATAATAATCATAATATCTTTATTATATTATAATATTATAAGTGATGTACATATATATTGTACAATTTCATTTCGATCTTTTTAGAAACAACAGAATATGCTAAAAAAAAATCTTTCAGGTTTTCTAGACTACACCAAGTTGTGGGCATTGGCGCTATATTTACTCTTGTTAGATTTAATAAATCAGCATACCAGCAGCTGTGGTTATTAGCAACATCTGAAGTGGGTCATTCGAAATGAGACATCACAACCAAAGTAATTGCTTTGAATGTCCCTTTGGCCAAGACAAGTGGCCTCCCATCTAAGCCAGGGATTCCCAACGTGGTCTACCGCCTGATCCCCAGAGGTCCACTGAATTTTAAAGGCGATCCACGAGTGAAAAAAAAAAAGTTCTATTGGGGTCCGCAGCACGCAACGAGTGGTCCATGTCAAATTTGTATACATATATCGTAATTTCAAAACGACGAATATATCAATAATTCAGTGACCGGGCCGTTAGAATGTTCCAACAGTACCAATAAAACATCAGGCACAATCTTCTGATTAATTTGTCATAATATGCCAATATTTTGAAATATTATATTATTCTCTATCCAAAGTTTTTTTAAAAAATGTTTCTGAATTTTCAATAAAGACATTTTTTTTCCTTTAACAATATTGTTGGATGATTGTATTTGAAATTCAAGTTACCAACATGATGAAATTATTTTATTCTTAGATTTTTATATACCTGCAATCAACATTTTCTCGTAAGTACACATGTGATATTTCGATTTTTTAAGTTACAGGGGATCTGCAAATGACAAGATATCTCTCAAGATGTCCACCAGCAAACTACCGTTGAGAAGCCATTGATGTGATGAACATAATTTTACATACGTACATAAATGTCATGTTAACATTAATTAGTCTTTTAATCTAAATATAATGAGCTAAAAATTTGCCATACTGACATCTGTTAGTATGGTGCAGTCACACGATGTTTGATACTTCTCTTGTTCACTAGGAGACCTTTTCAGAATCCTTTCTCTGTCTTGTTTGTGCTTTCGATCAGCGCCTTTCAGCTATAAAAAAAAAAAGGTATCCAACTGCAGGAATATACGATCTGCCTTAATGAAACACTTCAACTCTCTTTATTTATAATGTAAATCAAGTAAGTTAATTAATCAATAATATTAAGATTGAAAGTACGTTGTTTTGAGGATGTAAGATTTTGTAATCTTAATTAAAACACGGACAATTATAATAGTTGTAATAATAATTACATCGGTTAATGCAAATTAAAGGGTAAGGTTAGCCAAGTTGATTACGTGCTAGTCTGTTTTCATACATTCGGGCATCGATAACCATTCTTGCCATCAATTTATTCATACGTAAGGGGAAAAAAATCTCGTCGTACCTCGGAGAGGACGTTAAACCTGTTTAGACCTTATGTGGAACTCGGTCTCTCAGGCATACCACTAAAAATTTAGAGTTATGGCCAAAATTTAAACCTATAGTCTTCAGTATTAAAGCCTAAAACTCTACCTGTTAGTCTACACCTGACCCTTCGAGAACTTTTAGCCTGTTTTGATTCAACGGCGTTCCCAATCCTTCCGGCTACCACATCGTAAAACCAAACCAGGCCGACGCTTCATACATGCTGCCCTTTCGTCACCCAATGCTTACCCCGAGAACTTTAGCCGTAGTTCCCGAGACTGTACAATGTCAGGTACTAATTAAAGGTCATTACTCTAAATACTCCTGACTTATGCAAAATTAAGAACCCCCAATGTAGAATGTTCATTGTATAGTTTCACAAAGTGCCAATCTTTGTTAGCCTATTTATTATTTATTAGCCTATATGTGTTCTCTAGGGGAAGTTCACATAATTTACTCACGAAAAATGTAAACAATTTTAAAGAGAAGTATGTTCGGTTTCAATAGTTACCTTGAACACTTTAATTTGACACGAAGCAGAATGGAGTTTTCGAGACAAGTCACTGTGTAAATAAGTGTCCACCTGGACACGGAAAGGAACACCTTTCTCTCCTCCACGTTTCTTTGGTGAAAACTCCGTACTTATACAGTTCACCTAAAATGTGCAATTCATAACACTTAGTAATTTGTATGAAATAAATGACATATTGATAAAAAGCAATTTAGTAAATTTGTTTTACTTTTAATTATAACTCTCACCAAAATTCAATCATACAATAAATAGAAATATGATTATGACAAAGAAAAAACATTAACTCATACGTTTTCCTCCTTTCACATACAACTCCAATACTACGCATACATATGAACGCAAATATTTTATGTATATATATATATATACACCATGATAAACAAAAAACGGTCCGGTAGGACAGATAACACTTAAAATAAACAGTGACACATAGACTGAAACATAACAAAAGACTCACTTTTCAATATTTCGACCGTACTGGCGGTCGTCCTCAGGAGAAGAAGTGAATTGATGGAGGGACGACAGTCGACTAAGTCAACTGAGTCAACTGAGTTGACTGTCATCCCTCCGTCAATTCACTTCTCCTCCTGAGGATGACTAACATTACGGTCGAAATATTGAAAAGTGAGTCTTTTTTTATGTTTCTGACTATGTGTCACTGTTTATTTTAAGTGGTATATATATGTATATATTGAACTAGGTCAGTTCGAAATTAGGTTCTGACTGGGCCTCTATTTTTTTTAGTATCACTTTATCGATATATTTCAATTATATATATATATGTGTGTGTGTGTATGTAAATTTTGGTAGCAGTCCTTCCTTGACACACACATTATTGAAAGTGACACCAAATTTAGCTAATACCTGTTTCTTAACAAGTTTCTCAATTTTTTCCTAAATAACACTCTCGTTATTTCGTCTACACAATAAAGTACATCTCCTATAGTCGACATGCTTCGAATGATCAACATTCATCATCAGGACGTGAATAACTTCTAGAGTGAATTATGGTTTATTATATATACACGGAGAAGATAGAAGGGGGTTGTTTTCCTTCAAGTTTAAGAGAAGCTGGGCGTAAATCCTATGTGGTGAGTGGCCACTCGGCCTGAGTCACTACCTGCAAGGGTTTCTGGATGCCCTTGATGTGAATTAAACATGTCCTTAAAAGTGATATATATATATATCAATGATCAAACTGCAATATGAAAAGAGAAAAAAAGACAAAGATCTTTCAACCGTAACAAGCGGTCTTGGTCAGTCAAAAACCCAACGAAGACTACTTGTTACGGTTGAAAAATATTGGTATTTTTTCGCTTTTCATATTGTCGTTTGATCATTGATTGTTATTTCACGTGTTTATGTGAAATCTTGTTTTATATATATATATATATATATATATATATATATATATGTGTGTGTGTGTGTGTGTGTGTGTGTGTGTGTGTGTGTGTGTAAATTTGGGGAGCAATCTTTCTTTTATATTCTTTCTTTTTGTTGAAAGACCTTTGTATTGTGGCATGAATACATTTCACTGTCCATCTTTCAAGCTTGAAAGGATTTAGACAAATGTATCCTTTTTTGAAGTTCAAAAGGCACAAATGTATAAATTCGATACGAAAAGGTAAATTAATGTGTAAGCATGTTAAGTGTCATAATGATTGATAGATCTTGACAAAATCAAACTCATATCGTTCTTTATGTGGAAATTAAAAAGATCCTTAACCTCGATTTATTGAAGCAAGTAAAATATACTTGAATATATTTTAAGTTTTAACCGATAATAATTGTGAAAACCTAAAACTGTTGTATTTAGTATTGCTTTCATAGAATATTACATATCAATTTCGGATTATTGTACGAGGTAGTAAAATACTACAAAGTTCAACGATTGAGTTCCACCTGCAGTTACTTCAGGGATTGGTTTTCACTAATGCTATGAAAATTTATAGTTATAATAAATAATTTATCCGAAATAAATGAGGGTAAGATTCAATCTTGAAAGATGTACAATGAAATGTATTCATGCCACAATACAAAGGTCATTCAACAAAACATATATATATATATATATATATAATGCTATTCTTTTCTTGACCATTCTATTCATATGTTTTGAGATTTTTTGAGGGCTCTTGTTCTAGATATTAAAAAACTTCTTTGCCAACGTTTCAACATATATATATGTCTTCCTCAGAGATAAATACATAGATTCATTAAGCATTATTATTACAACTAATTAGGTCTATTTTTTGCTATAAAGTATAATAATGATAAACTATAGATTTTCATATTTAAGAATGGTTATGTTTTACAATGTTTAGAAACTACAGAGATTTAAATTTGCTTACCTTGGAAGCCTGAAAAAAAAACAAAACAAGGACAAAAAACAATCTTCCCAGGCAAGCAAATTTAGATCTCTGTAGTTTCTAAACATTGTAAAACATAAATTCATGCATTTTTTCATTACCACAGAGGTTAGTATCATTAATATTAAAATTATAGTAATCCGTCTTACCTCGTACCCTGCTGCTGAAGGGTTGATCAGAGTTGATCAGTTCTTGTTGAAGATGGGTGACACCCGAAACCGGTCGAAGAACTTCAGCAGCAGGGTACGAGGTAAGACGGATTACTATAATTTTAATATTAATGATTGTAAAACATAACCTTACATAACCATACTTAAATATGAAAAATCTGCCCTTTATCATTATTGTACATGGTAGCAAACAATAGACCTAATTAGTTGTAATAATAGTGCTGAATGTATCCATGTTTTTATCCCTGAGGAAGACATAAAATTATGTCGAAACGTTGGTTTCTTTAACAACTAGGCCAAAAACCCTCAGAATATATATATATATAAATGATCAAACCACAATAAGAAGTGGGAAAACAAGACTAAGATCTTTCAACCGTAACAAGCGGTCTTCGTCAGAGTCAAAAACCCAGTCAGTTGGGTTTTTGACTCTGACGAAGACCGCTTGTTACGGTTGAAAGATCTTAGTCTTGTTTTCCCATTTCTTATTGTGGTTTGATCATATATATATATATATATATATATATATATATATATATATATATATATATATATATATATATATATATATATTGAGATATTGGTATATATATATATATATATATACCACAATATCTCAATAAAACCTGATTCAAAAATCAAAGTCCAAAACAGAGTAAGCAGTTCAGAATTGGAAGTAAGATGTTTGGACTGACTAACTCAACCTGTCAGAATCACAGGTTGAATTATTCTGTAATATTAACTATTTTCCTCTATATATTTTATCTATTATTCTACAAATGTTTTTATTTCGATATGTTTATCAAAATTATATACATATTTTTCCATATGAATATTATAAATATGTAACATTTGCATAATATTGTCATTCCTTTAGCCTGAACTTTTTGAAGACGGCATAAAAGTAATGATTATCTTTGTAAATCTCTGATTATAACTGCGATTTAAATATTAGTACATTACATTTGGTTTTTTCTTTAACAGGTTCACACTAGGCAGTGCAGTGATACTATTGTAAAGAATAACAATAATCCTTTATTTGGTTGTTATTATTATATTTAGTATAGCGAGAGGATAAATACTACCTTTCATAAACTAAAGACTAATTCAATTCTTAATTTTTTTAGATTGAAAATGCATATTTCCAATAAAACAATAACATGTTACTTGAATATGATTTCTCACTAACCTTGACATAAACTCCAACTTCCTTAGTGGGGTCCCAAAGAAAGTTAACGGAATTACAAGTCTTAGGGTCTTGTACAGCATCAATTATTCCATATGATAAGGGAAGATCTACTTCTAAAATAGAATCTCCTGGATGTAAGGCTTCCCAAGCCATCAGTTGTTCTCGCTCCATATACTGAAGTCTTCGTTCGTGGAAGCATAGACGTATGACACTCTGGATATAAAAAACATAACAAATATTATTCAGCTCTCTTTTTCATATAGCTAACAGTATATATACTCACTTCAACTAATCTAAATCTTTCATCAGAAGTAACTATTTTTTCTACATTTCGCCCATTATGATAAAAATGTATTTAAAATTATTGTTTTTAACAATTGGTAATCGCTTGGAAAGTATGATGTTTTTAAATGACTGTTATTCAATAACGAAAAGATCAGATGCAACATTTAATTTAAACTTTATGATAATGCAAATAAAAGAGCCAATCACAAAATTGGACAAGACTCTATAGGTAAATCTCCTTGACATATATTAAACAAATTACTAAATGTAATAAAACAAATTATCCAAGTCGTCGGATAAATTATAATTACCAATAGTTGAAGTAAGTACAGTTAGTGAATAATGGTATTGTTTTTATTATAATCCTAGAGAGTTAATACCACCAAATATTATACATAATTATTTCATTTTGATATAAATTTTGTATAGTATATTTCATTGTAAAAAGTATGAATGGTTATGTATTTTTTTGTAATTATCTAAAATATGAATTGTTTCAATTTTCATTCATTATGGATTCTAATTTTAGAAATAAATTTTTTCAAATAAATTACTTGTATTTTAATAACCTTCTGAGATTTTAAGGAAAACATATTTGCAAAGCAGATGAAGATGACACTTAATTAGATATCTTATTTAGTGTTATATTGCCCTTTGCAGTAACCGAAATTCTTGTAATTGTTTTCGTGCTATACCAATATAACAAGAATACTAAATATAAAATTTCAAATTTCTAGCATGATCAGAAGAGAAGGCAAAACAAAAATTCTGATGCAAATTACAATAAAGTGTCATTCCCGTAAACAATACAGTGAATTCCAATAAATATCTGACAAATTTCAATAAGATCAATCGTACATTATGACTATTAGTCTGTAAAAAAATGTTTGATTTATGGCTACCCACATAACTTCAGATATCATCCTAAAAATATAAAAAATTGATTTAGTGGGCGGCATAACATTTATCTAAGCCTTGAAAACATATTTTTTAATGCTAACTGCATTTACTTCCACTAAAGTAAAGAGTACAGTGGCACTCACGAAGAATTTAACCCCATAAGGCATGGTAAAAATATGATTTTACCATCATTTAAAATGTCTCAATATTTATTAACTATTACGATTTGTTATAAATTGTAATTTACAAATGAAAAAAAATTTTATAAAATGTGTTTCAAAAATTAATTTTTCAATTGATGAAGTTAAAAATTAAGAATAATTGAAAAATATATAATAATTGAGACCTTGAAATATTCAGTGTTGGCTTTATGACGGAATAAGATTTCATAAAAAAGGTATTTATTTATATTTAAAAAAAACTTATAAAATGAAAAAATTTGATAAATACCATGTACATATATTATATTAATCTACGAGTATTTAATATATAAATACAGAGAACATAATTTCGAAAAATATATCAATGTATTTTTTATATTAACCTTCAAATATTACCTTTAAAATTTTTCCCCTGTATTCAGAAAGGTCTCCGAGTTTCTTCAATTTTATTTCATACGACTGCCCTTGATTTAGGTAAGTCAATGTTTCTTCATTATCTTTTGTTGCAATTGAGGTGGCTGCTGCCAACACATATTGGAACCTACAAGGCATAGTTTTCCTTGTTTAAAGGTTTTAAAGGTGTCCAAATGTTACATGTATACACATAATAGAATTTATACCTGCAGTCTTCAACAGGAGGTGGAGGAGTGGGAATGCAAGGAACTGTTTGAGATTGCTGATTGGATATTTGCTCTTCGGATGGGTTTGGACACTCTTCAAACCGATCCATGTTCTCCATGCCTAAATAAATCATAACATACTTGATTCTATGTTCTCAGGGTTGTGAAGAATCAGTTTATTTCTTTTTTAACATATAGTCTGATGAGAAAGTTCAGTGGTTTGTCTATTCTCAACACTTATTATCTAATGCTACTGAAGATAAAATCAAGCTGACAGGCATACTACATTTAATATTTTGATCTCTGAAGCAACTCATCTACTTGTGCCATCTGTTAATCTGTGGTACTGCAGCCCTGGTATAGTGTATGCCACAAAATTCTGAACTATAAAATAGCTATGTAGCAAAACAAACACAATCGCTGATACATAATTTATGTGAATTCTCAACATGAGCTGTTATATCAAGTCATATATATGAATGCATAGATACACATAGATACATACTATTTTTTTATTTAAAAAAAAAGTTCTCTTCATTATAAAACATACAGACAAGACTGACATCACAAAGCTCGTCTATAATTGTTAAAAACGAAAATCAGTAATAATTAAGGTATGAAACAACGAATAAAACATATTTACCTGCTTCAAAGTTAATTTGTTTGTCTGGGATATCTTGAAGTTGTACATTCTTCAATCCATGACTGCGGAAAAAAAATGTTATAAAATATCTATAGAACATGTTCACCTTAACTTTATATTAACTTCACATTCTGCATAATTTAGCAAACATTAAATCAAACCTCTTTAGACATTAAATAGCAAAAAAGTAAAACTTTAATGGACCAACATTTAAAATCATCTTAATGTTTTACAGTATCCCTGATCAAAGTATTTATTAAGCAATAAATACATGAATTCATTTTACCTTATGCTTTGTACATAAGAAGGGTTAAATTGTAAAAACTTCACTTGATACTAAGATCAGTAAAAATAACAATCCCTATGTATTAAGTAAATAGTTAATGAACACATAGTTAATTCATTAACACATAGAATGAATTAAGTGGCTTAATTATCTCCTTATTAACATGTACACATAAATTATTAATTAATCCAATCAAACCTGGATTTTTACATGTATTTTACATTAAGGAATAACTTCTAGATTTCATTTCCTTTATTATAGAGAATTTTCTCTATTGATAGTAGTAAATAGTTAATTTCCGAGATAATCATAATTTTAAATAATGTTCCTTTTATTAATTAAAAAAATCCTAAATTAATTATACTTAATTAAGTAGAAAAGAGAACGGAATCAATATGTTGTTATTATTGTTATTGTATTATCAGTAGTTTATAATTGTGGCTTATAATCAGGAGTAGTTAATTCTTTGGAACAAATACCCAAGAAACCTATTTTTGAATTGTAATCAATATATTTCTATATAGTTTGGTTCAAGTAATTATTCGAATTGGGAAAATAATCGGTCAAACAATTATCCTAGTTAAAAGTCATTCACCCCAAAATCTTGGATACAAACAAGTGCTTCAAAAATGCTTTTATTACCATTTAAAAACAACTTAGTTACTCACGGGTCAGAGGTAAAAGGTGACATTAGTTCTTGCTTGAAAGAAGATAACGACGGTAAAGCCAGGAGCCCTTCACTGTAACATGCATGTATGATATTACATTGACATATACTTAAACTGTTGATTAAAAACACTACTCTGGAGGTTACATATTTTAAATTAAGAAAAATACAAATTTTTTTAAGATACAAATTTCTTGATTGGTGTCATTAGTTCATTCTTTATTTTTGACATTAACATTATGAATAGAATACATTGATTTCAAAACACAGTTAAAATGAGACTGTCTTGTAAATATTATATTTATCCTTCTGGTTGTATTATTTTGCCAATAAATAGTCAATTGCACCATCCTTAATTCAAGACATCCATTCTGCAAATAAGTTAACTTAAGTTTTAATCTTAAGGTTTATGCTCTCATCATAACTCATTTTCATAATCAATATAAATAATAAATCAACAAATAAATAAAATAAGTAAATTAACATAAAATGATATTCAAGAACTTTGTTAATCGAAAATATTCTTAATAAATTATAAATATAATACTCTCGGAATTGTATTATAAATATATGTAATTTTATTTCCCTATTAGAAGTTTATTATGAACTTAATAATACATATCAAATAAGCAACATGTAACAAAACACACATACGAGGAACATTTTATAATTAAAAAGACAAAGTATGAAAAAATGATACAGTTTTAGTAGTTTTGTACTTGCAGATTACAATCGATGAAATGAACTGAGAACAGTGAACTGGTAACATGTGTTCTTGTTTATAATAATATCTCATAATAGCAATGATTAGGATTGTTTTGATTATAAACTCACTGAAGTTTCCATATGAGTTAAACGAAGTTCACGGTTCCTTATTTTACTTTCTGAAAATGAAAAACCAGCTAATCAATTTTCCCTAATGATTTTGCAGTATGGTGAAAGTTTTAAGAACGGATATTTGTTTAAGTGGGAAGAATTGTTCAAAAACGGTCGAATCTAAGTTACTGACGACCAATATCCTGGTCGGGGCATATCAAGTGTCGACTATTCAACTTGATACCCGCAATGACGTCAATATTTGTGAAGACTGATTACTGCACAAATTACTAAAATTACAAAAAAAATAATTACTGCAAAAACAGTTGCAGTAATTATTGGCACACTTCATTACAGTATCAGTAACAAGCTGAAGTACAGAATTCAATCACTCGAATTTTCATTTGTTTATCAATACAAAGAAGTATTACATAAGTAATAATTCGGTAACAAAGAGGAGATCTAAAATTTGTGGAAAGTAGTTTAAAAATGGAATCAAATACTTCTTTGGGTCAGGTGTAAAAACTAGTTCATAATTGGACTAGTGCAGTGGTTCTCAAACTATTTTGAGATTTTTTGCATGGCGGTCTCTTTATGATATTTTAGATGGCTCACGGACCCTTTTATAACAACCAGTTAACATATAGGTTACTGGAACAAAACATTTTGGGGAAACAAACGTTTATTCAAACACAAAAATATGTTTTCAAAAAATTGCAACCGATTTCTATTAAAACAAAAAAAAAATCTTATTTAATCAATTATTCAATCAGAAAATAGCAACACTGAAATATATTAAAACTTCATTCAATGTGATGGGTGCATTTGCTTTGCCTCAACCAGTTCTTCTATATTTGGCTTAGTTTTGGCAAGTGCAACTCTCATATCATTTTGGCTTCTAACCTGTTTCGGGATTTTGTTTTGATGGCAAGTAATGCAGAAAATGCTGTCTCACATTCATAGGTGGTAACGAATGGAATCAGCACCTTTAGAGCCAGCTTTGCAACTTCAGGATAGGACTGTACCATTTGGATCAAAAAATCACTAATTGGCGATTCACGGAAAACAATTCACATATAATCACGCAATTCACCTCACCTCCAATCAATACAACTCGAGTATAATCGCGTAAGCTTGTTGACATGAGTCACACAAACAAAACACTTCTTTGACTCTCGTTATCCAGAAACTTCAAACGGAAAAAGGTGTAATTTGAGATGCAACGCTTTGATATCCTTTCTCAACAACAACGATGTCATTATGACTGTAACAATCCCAAATGGGCTAGTCGACAATTTCAAGTACTGAATGGACCCTTCGCGGTCCCCTTAGGGGACCGCGGACCCCAGTTTGAGAACCACTGGACTAGTGTAATACGAGTATTTGTGATGATCATGTTAAAAGGCTGATTTTGAGAAAACACACATTTCTTTTTCACGAACAATTTGTCTCTTAAATTATTGAATGTCCCTCATATTTTGACATCATTTGTGATTTAGCAGAAGAAGAGACTAAGTGAAGAAGGACAGCTCTTGGTCTTTAAGTCTCTGGTCACTACTTGAGCCAGAAGCGAAGACCAGAAATAGATAGAGAGAAAAAATGAGACAGATAGTCATAGAGAGTTGATTTCCATCAATAGAACCACAATTCAAAACAACATCTACAGTAAATGTCTCGCTTGGTTATGTACCTCCTGTTAATTTCACAGATATTTATAACAACATAAAGAATCTTAGATCAAAGGCAAGTTGAAACACACAGAAGTAACAGAACAAACACTCAAGACTAAATTACCCATAGTGCTGAATTTTTCTTCCTTCTTCTCTTTAAAGATGGTTTCGATAAAATTTAGAAACAATAATATAACTTTATAGACAATCTTTTTGATAATAAGATTAGTTCATTATCTTATTATTAAATAACAGGCAAAAGCTTCAACTATATTTAGGTTTAGCAGCATTTCAGCACATACTGAAATTACCTAAAATTTACTGTACATTTCTTTTATCAATTCCTAAGTTTCAGTGATCGCCCGATTACTTAACTATCAGTCAAACTGAATCAGATTATCGATTTTTCCTTTGTCACCTGTTTTTAACGAGATGATAGTCCCAGACGTATACATCTTAGAAACAGTCAAAAACATATACAGATCGTTGTACCTTCAAGACAAATTCATTGGGATACTCCTCTTTTAGTAAATTATAAATTCAAGTAACGGATTTTTCAAGTTTATAATACATAAACAAAATTATAAAAAAATAATAATATATAATTAATTAATATGGAAATACTGTTTTAATTGAAAATACCTATTAGAGAAGGGAGTGGAACCAAGGTCCACGCTCAAGTTAGATAAGCTGCAAGTTCCATCGAGATCAGCCGCTAAATCTTCTACATTTTCCCAATTATTCATTTGATCACCTGTACAATTTGTTACGTCAACTATTAATTCATTATTAATGATAAAATCATAGAAGCCTGTAAGTGAATGTAATAAATTCTGTGAGCTTGACTACGAATGCATAGCAGGCAAGAATAATTTGCAGAATACCCCCAATAAGGAAGAAACTCCATCCACAGGATAACTGTTTTTTTTTTTCAAGTTGAGTTTTATTATGAATTGATTAAAAAATGACGAGAAGGAATTTCATTGGAAATCATGATTTTACAAAATTTATATTTATCAGTTAGTTGACCTACTATTAATTCATGTCAAGGTCATTCATCAAATACAATAACAGAAAAGAAATACAAATAAAATTTCTCAGTAGTTAAATAATTTCAGAACTAATTATCCTGCATATGAATTATGCAATAAACTTATATCACAAATTATCAACTATCTCATTGTAAATAATTTGCAAAATCAATGCACTATACCACTCATTTACTTCTCAATGAATGAAATAGATTTGATAGGTAGAAACTCTTAAAACTCATTATTTTAATAACCAGAGCAAAAAGAAATCAATATAACTTCAATAAATATGTCAATGGAAAAGGTAAGATCATATTTTAACATTAACTAAAAATTTTATTACATATTTTTCACATAAGCTAAAATTAATTAATCATTTAAATTACTATATAAGTCAGTTTATAAAGAACAAATTCGGAAAACTTGATTTTTTTTTCTCAATCAACAATAACTAATATTGTTTTATAAATACTGCATTAAATAACCCAACTGTAGTAAGTTAAATAATTACATATGAAGTTGAGTTGAATTCGTAAATAAAAATACATTAAATGTATTTTCATATATACTTATGTAGAATAATACAATACCAGATGAAGAAACAGTTGGAGGAGTTATTCCCCAACTCCACTAATTGCTAACATAACCTGAAGAATAGTGAGTGTTTGAAAAGCGTTGTTTTTTATAAATAACATTTGGTTATATAGATTTTTGTTATTAATTTGATATTAATGTATCCCACAAAACCTCCTTTAATCCAAGATTGACTCGAAAGTTTGAATGTACTTCTAACACTACTACTATGATGTAAAGTATCTTTACTTTGATTCAAAAGTTTTTTTTTGTTTTTATGTTCTGTATTTCTCTCTAATTGTCTTTTACATAAAGACCTATTGGAAGCTTTCATAAATGATAAACTCGCTTTACTGTGACTACCATGACTTGACTGTTATATCAACACTCAAGTAATTTAGTAATTCGTCTTATAAAAAGTAAAATAAATTAAATGCTTGAATGAATGAAATTCAAAGGAAAAATAAAATTATTAGAAATATAAAATGGTCTATACTCAATAAATAGTACACCCCACTTATGTGATATTTCTTTAACACATTAAAATAAATATGATATCCAGTATTTCATTGAAATTGGAATGATAAAAGTAATTTTTTTTCTTTAATTAGTTATTTTCTGGCATCTGCTCATTTTGGGGAAAGATAATAATGACAGATATTTTTACAAATGAATATTTTTATAAAAATAACGCGTTTCGAACACGTACTGTTCTCCATAAGGTGAAAGAGTAGTCGCAGAGTTGAGTTATACTTCCCAATAATTATAATTTGTATCTAATTCCTTAATTTTCATTAAACATTTATTTGGGTGTCGAACTTAAACATTTAAGTTAAACAATTTTCATGGTTTTCACTTATCCCAAATTACAACTATATGTTTCGTGAGTATCACTGACATTTAAACCCTATTGACTGTTTGATTTGAAATATTTGTGTGAATGGTTAAAATTGTTTAATAATAGAAACTGTTACAAAGCAAAACGTATATGCTAATAACAAGTATAAGTTTTATTCTGAGGTAAAATGGATAAACAAACAAAACAAAAGTCTCCACACAAATGAAGTTTTATACAACAGCAACGCGTTTCGAACACTTTGTGTTCATCATCAGGAAAACTCTATAATACAAATTATATCTAATCAGTTACAAAATTAGAGTGAAATAATAAAATTCAATTAAGAGAATTCAAGACATACCCAAGGATGTAGTGCTGACGGGAGACGTGACCCGTCTATAATTTGTAGTATAGAGTCTTCCTGATGATGAACACAAAGTGTTCGAAACGCGTTGCTGTTGAATAAAAATTCATTTGTGTGGAGACTTTTGTTTTGTTTGTTTATCCATTTTACCTCAGAATGAGTAAATACCACACAATTACGGATTCCACAACTAATAGTATAAGTTTGAATTCATTTTAAAAAACAAGACAGGTTTTGTATACTACTGTCTATAAGTTTACTTCTACCTTTACTAAAATACAAAAGTTTTAAACATTACATGTCTTCAAAAAAGACCTTCAGTACAACGTTTAGCTCTTTATGTAGAATACTACCAGAATTCACCTACGAATTTTTTAAATGCCTTGAACGTTTTAACGTAACAGGGGCAGCCAAGGTGACTGCCTGAAAACTCAAGACAACTCCACTTTTCAGACCACTGTTTAAAACATATGCAAAAATCAGATCACGTCAGCAAAAATTTGCAACATCGTCGTTTTCTAAAAGTATTTACCTTTAAAAGTACGTTCGAAGAAAAGTTCGTTTAAGAAGTACGTTCGAATATTGTAGGTATATACTTTATAATTAATTATAACATGATTACATTATTATTTGTTTTGATTTCGCATATTAGTGCATCTTAATAAATGTTAATTAGTGCATCCTGGATAAAATATTACAAACATATTTCAAAGGTGCAATCGAAAAATTTTAAGTTACTCACAGGTCTGTCTTCTCATGTTGGATGTGATATAGGATGATGTAACGTATATTTCTGAAAGAAATCTATTTCTATTTAGTAAAATTTTATTTCTTTTTTTTTTATGTGTGTTTGGAAAAGCAATTTCAAGTCTCTACCACTGAATATAAACAAGAGGGGGAGGTGCTAGGCCTTCTAGTTGAATTCAGTAAGGTGGATCTTTGCTGTTCTTCTCGGGCAAAGCAGACGGGGTAATTAGCAAGAAAGGCGCATCGTACACATGATTGGGCTCAATGACTACGATACAAGAGTTCCTTGTCCGTAAAATACTTAAGCGCCCATTGTGACTGTACATCTCAAATGAAATTATAAATTCGCATTGAAACTCTATTTTGTCCTCACTGTGTAGAAGTTGTAAATTCAAATTCGATGAACAGTTGAAAATGGCTTATTTGTGGGCCAATCTGAAAAAAAAAGTATTTTGTATATAAAACTGATATAATTTATTAAAAAGCACATTTTAAGTTATGTTAAAAATCTCTTTTTCTATATTTCAGCCTAGTCATTTCAACAAAAACAAAAACAATCGCACACAGGGTAAACAATCGCCTCGGTGGAAAACATGTAAAGCCAATCACTAGCTAGAGATTTTGATTCGCACTCTTTAATCCTCTATTACTTTAAGCCCTTGCGACTTTGTATTTCTAACCGAAGAAACTGTAAACAAAATTGCAGTATTTCTTGTAAATTAATATGTAAATAATTTCTCTTGTAAATGAATACGGTTTTATTTGGAGATTTAAGTCCAGACTAAAAAGAAAGCAATTTTAAAAAGTTACAATTTGCTCTGAACTGTAATTAAAAAAAAATTAGAAAATTGATGAATTACCAAATAAGTTGGAACCATTTTTAACGGGTATTGTCGACTACATGAACCTTACGCAGAAGTATTCCCGTCATTCTAAGTCATTGATCCAAACCGAAATCTGAAATTATCTCAACAATAACAGCTTGTAGACGTACAATTAAATCATAAAAACTTATTTTTAGACCTGAACAAAGATTCAAGACCTTCAAACAACTTCTAGTTGATCAAGTGAACTTTAAAAATTGTAAAATAATTTTTCAGTATAGTTCGAAAATTCCCTTTTTATGGTTTTAGTCAACCACTCAATTAATGAACAAACTAACCACTGACTTGCATTTTGCTCATAGCTGTGACAAAATACCTATTAAACTTGGTTCCAGACCTTTTAAAATCTAATTTATAGATTCTGGGTAATACTCGTAGTTGGACATTGTTACACGTGCTGACGAAGGTGGTTTCTACATTTTGGTATTGATATCGTTTCAATTCTTAAATGAACACAGCTCGATTAATTTAAGTCTTAATTTAAGGAAACATATAATGTTCAGTTAACTTGTGATGATTAGAGGTTTAATCAAAAAACATTGGATATTATTTAATGACTTAAGAAGCATAAATTTCTTACATATAAAAAATTAACGCCAATCAATCATATAATTTCTGATTCTTTCCATGGTATGATAGATTTGTCTAACAAAATGTTCTAATCAATCTTTATGTTGCACCCTTCAACAAAACTTCGTATAAGATTTAGATTGAACATTAAGTGTGGGAGGCCTGGGTAGGGTTGTCTTATTGGACGGGAGAAGTATCTGTTCTTAGAAGAGGAGAATTTGCTGTCTTATAAACAATGCAAGATCTTGATTTTTATTGAAACAAGACATTTGATTTTATGAGAATAAAATCTAATTTCATTATACATTAATCAGTAAATAAATGACGTTTGGCGTCACACAGGTGGCAGTTATTCATTTTGAGCATGAAACATTACAAACAAGTTTTAAACATTTATACAATTTAATCTTTAGTAATAATATCACGTTCTTAGGTGGCTGTAACTAAAATATCAAACAAATAAGTCATATATAAGTTAGAGACTTATCAACAACTAATAGAAATGATCAATTAAATATCATTTTTTTTAAACATATACTTACAGCCGAAGTTTATAAAATTTACTTCTCCGATTCCAAGCCAACATACGTGATATTGGGCCAATTGTAACAGGAAGTTCAATTTTCAACCATTTCTACAGAAATGGAGGAAGCTAATGAATGTATCTAAAGGACCAGGTTAACTCAGTGACGTGTTTTCCTAAGAACTGGTAGGTAGGGGGTTCGATACCTTCACGTAGAAGGTGAATAAATCTGAGCACGTCGTCTCTCGAAGAGGACGTTAAGCCACCTGTCCTGATACTGTACGATGTCAGGTACACGTTAAAGATTCCCTATTCTAAATATATTTGAGTGAGGCAAAATTTAGGACTCCCAATGTACAGTTAATAACAGATGTAATATTCCCTCGAAGAATCAACATCGGAGGGCTGACTTGTTAGTCCCCCACCCCGAAACAAAAAAAAATTAAGGTATCTTATTCATAATGATAGTCAAATAAAACAAAAAATCAATTGGTTGTCAATTAAGTTCGATATTATGTTTACTTATAACAAAGTTGAGTGTCAGCCATTCCAATTTTTGTATGTACTCTACCTTAAGAATCTGCATCATTTAATCAATGACCAGTAACTTGTAAACTCGAGAATATTAAGTCAACTAATATATGTTGAATGCATTCTTTTGTTGAAAAAAATGAAGTCTAGAAAATTATTCTTGCAAGTTAAAATCATTCTTTTTTCTTGATTACATGAAATTAGATTCATTTGTTCTATAAACAATGATAGAGTAATTATGACTAAAAACTTAAGACCACATGCACCATGCCTCAGCAATCATAGCCCCTTCAGGTCTTTCAGTCATTGGTGGTAAGGACTTTTGATTTTTTTTACCATTATTGTCCACTACATTCCCTGCACTTAGATTATTGTTTGCGCGCAATAAGAGTTCGTCATGGTACTATCACCTTGGTATACAATAAACACATGAAAAATACAATGACTTCACCCGACACAGACTTTTATATCGTGGTTACTGTACGAGGCTCAAGATATTTTGAACTTGCAACATTCTTATAAAATGTAAATAACAAGAAACTTCAGGATTCTAAAAAGTAGAGAGTTGAAAAATAAAGCAGTTTTATCGAATCTGATCTCAAATCGTTCCATTGTCTTCTTAGTTGTTGCCCCAAAAAACCCAAGTATTTATATTTTCCTGAATATAGATATCTACATCATTATGGAAAATAATATTTAATCTGTTTACTGCACCAAAGCAGTAATATTTATTTATAAATATTCAACTAATCAAAATACATGTAATTGGAGGCCTTAAACATTAAAGTGCTGCTTCCTATGCTTCCCTGTATAGAGCTTAATAGTTATTTAAATAGTGTGCTAGCTCTAGTCGCCTGCACAAGTATGTAAGTTTTGAATTTTGAATGTAGTAATGACCCTAGCCATTTACATGGTAAATAAAACATTATTCAGACTACTTTTGAAAGAGAGTGTAAAGCCGCTGGACCAGGCTATACCTCTAGGTGTAGGTGTCACATATCATTGACAATCCTTACTTAAATTAAAAATTAAGTTACATAACACTTGGAGCAAGGGTAGCCCAGTGACAACGTCTCGCCTCTGAACTGATAATTTTAGGTTCAATACCCACTTGGCTCTTGATTTATTCAAGCGGCCGGTAAATAAACCTGAGCACGTCGTCGCTCGAAAAGGCGGTTAAGCGGTCGCTCCCAAGCCTGTACGATGACAGGTACTCGTGAAAGGCCCCCCACTCTAAATAAACTTGATTTAGGTAAATTTTAGGACTCCCAATGTAGAATGTTTATTGTGTCGTGTCACAAAGGGCCAATTTTTGGTATTTGTTTGTTGTCTCATGGAACTGCCACTGCAACATATCCTAGACAAAACTTAGGACTTGTAACTTAGGCATATTATGGGGAAAAAGGGTTTATTGGCTACTTTTTGTCAAGTTTGACCCACGCACTCTCCAAATACTTCTCTAACAACCTTCCTCTTATCTCTGGATATCCACATTGTGTATTACGTTAAATGTACTTAGTACATTTATACTTACGTAAGTACATTTGTACTTACGTTGCATACGAGTATATACTTAGTTCAAAAATTTGACGATATTTTAATTATCATTAAATGTTCGATCTTTATTGGCACTTCCAGTATGAGGAATACCACAGTCATCATGATTTTTACCTCAAAAGAGATACAGCATCGAAAGCCCTACAAACGGATTAAGGATTTATAACAATTTATAGATATCCTATATGGAATATATAGAAATATCCATTTGATGGAATTTAAAATTCCATACTTTTAAGTCAACATATTCTTACAAACTTCATGAGGTTTCACAAATTAATCAATTTCATTAACTAAAATGTTTTTTTTTAATTTTGTTCAAGGAAAATTAACTGGCACTGATAAATATATATTTAGGTATTGAAGTTGTATAGTTTGATTTGCTATATTGATCTAATTTGATTACTGGGTTTTTATCAGTCAACATATTCTTAAATTGATATGAAATCATAAAGTGGATTAAAGTTATCTTTAAAGCATTATTCACAGTTCATGCGGGAACAAGAAAGCCCAACGAGCAAAGTGTTGCACAAGGCCAAACATCAGTGTCATCTGACTAATCTAATAGGAGGTTACAGGTCAAACCAACAGACAAATTGTTGTGCTTTACATATCACAAACATTGTTTACTTATCCTAAATAAAGCTCATCATTAGGATAAATAAACAAAAAAGAGATACAGCATCGGAAGCCCTACAAACGGATTAAGGATTTATAACAATTTATAGATATCCTATAATGATGTTTTCCATTTGATGGAATCTAAAATTCCATACTTTTAAAAATGAATGTTAATGATTCATCGCAGTGAAGACTTGTTCTATGTCAGCATATTTATAGCAACCTACAATGCACTAATTTTCACGGGAAACATCACGGAAGAATAACTTCTTGCCTTACCTCAGGGACATATGGGACTCAATACCATTCAAAAACATTTAACTGTTTTCAGTCACACAGAAGCTATCCAAGAGTCCACACGGAGTCAACATACGTTCCCCAAAACTTCCTTTAACTAATTTCTATTCCCTTTGGTAAAGTGAAAGAGGATACTACGCTTTCGATTGCTTTGGTCCAAAACTAAAGTAATAAAATGATGAAGTTAGAAACGTCTCAATTTAAATCCATAAATGTATACACAGACAAAGTATAGGTCTTAGAAACTGTTAATATGACAACTGCATTTTATGACGCTTTGAAGCTGTAATTATTACATGTACCGAAGAGTAGCATAAAGTTCGGTTGAAGCTGCGAGTACCCAACTAGGCTTTCAGATCTCTCACCAAAGATTTCTTCTGGAGAAAAGTTACTAAGAACTAACTCAAAATTGTTAAACAACCACAATCTTTAACAACTAGTGGTAGCAGCAACCTTTGTCTCTAGTTACCGAACTACATATGATAAAGTACCATTGCCGTACCATTGTAAATGAAAAAATACTTTTGTGTTTTGTATACGAATATTATTCTGAAAGATATACCTTAAACGAAACAATATACCTATTCCAAAAATAATTTTTGATTAAGAAAAGTATTATTGAAAAGCACATAAAACATTGATAGATAAACAAAACAACTTTGGTTTCAAATTCCGCCAGTAGGCTGATAAATCATTAAAAATTTAGTTAAATACCTGAACAGGTCGAAAACTAATTTAACAATAGCATTACGATGCATAATATAATTCTATACCATAGAAATAAAAATATACTGAAGTTAGAGTAAATTAATAATTTTACCAATAAAAATAATTCTATAAGTTATTAGTTGCAATTGACACACTAAACAAAAATTGAAAATCCCCTTAAGAAAGTATGCATAATGGCTTTCTATTTTTAATGTTTGACTTCGCAGGGCAATGAAACAGAAAAGCATTGAAATATTGTTTTTATTCCTCTATCCATTCAAAAGTTTAAGAGAATTCATAGTATATTAAATACGAATATCACGTATATGTTAATGAATGATATCACTGTTTTTTTGTCAATTTGAAAACTTCATAATGGTGATTTAAAGCTCGAACAGTATGTAGTTTTAGCCTAGACCCCAGAGCTCCTTCGAATGGGTTAGTTTGATTGTAGAAGACACGTTTGACTCTACTGTGGATGAGAGCCATGGCACACATAGTGCAGGGTTCCCTTGCAAGATAAATGTCATAGCCAGTAAGAAGATAGGGTCCTGAGGGATCAGGATTGGGGGGACTTTGAGTGAAGAAGTCTAAAGAATCAGGAGTGTAGACACCTCCCCCCAAAGACCTCGCTACAAGATCAATGGCCTCCATTGCTGTATGTCTCAAGGGATGGACATGTCTGGAGTCGCAGGCCACTGCCACACATTCCGACCCTAAGGCAACCACAGCACCATTCTTAACAACAATACTCTTGCTTGCAGCATCCTCAGCTATGCTCATCCACTTGTCCACAGTATTCTGCTCTTCAATCTCAAATAATTTACCGTTCAAGACTGTCTCCAAATAAGCATCTTTATGAAAATTGCAGGGCCAAACAGAATTACACTGTTTATATTGATTTACAGTTTTTGGTGCTCTCATTGGAACATTGCAGCGTTCAACATGGCTGAATTGACTCATGTCCATCCCAACCCCAACAAGATTTTCTCTAAACTGTCGGTCACTTAAATGATTACATAAACCAAGAAGGGCTAAGTTTCCTTTCACTCGCTTCAAATGGCTAAGCTGCCAAACAGGACAAACTTCGTTCAGTTTCACTATTATTTTACTTATATGTTTTTTATCCTCTATGTGACCAACAAAAACCTCAATTGTAGGTACAGTCTCGATGAAAGAATCATCCAAAATCGGCTCATATAAATAAGTAACCTTCTCAAAATGAGAAGTTTTCAATCTTTTAGAGACCATAATTCAAAATTCAGTTTTTCTCAGATGAACTGATCTCATTACTGATGTAAAAAATACAGACATTAATAACAATTAGCTCGTGGAAACAACAGTCTTCATAAAACATATTCAGATGTATCTTCAAGATCATTAATAAGTCCGTTTATGATTCCAGAATACCACTTTCGATTATATCCGTTCACTGCAGGCAAATAAAATGTCATTATAACTCAGCTTAAATAAACACTTCATTTCAACAAGAAGAGTATAGAAAAAATATCACTGTAACTATAATTCCACACAGCAAAGATTTCCCTACTCAACTTCACACCCTAAGAGTTCTAAACCTACTTAAACACTAACTTCTTTGAGATATTTTCAAACAAGTTATTCAATAAACTAATTTAATCTGATTTCTATTCAAACGAAATACATCAATAACTACTGGAGTACCGTTTTGGGGGCACCATTTGATATGCATCTATACAGAAATTACTATTTCTATCAGGAAGTACAAATAATGCATGTATAAGCCACTGTTCGCGGATAAAAGATCTAGAGGCAGGTATTTAGTCAAACTAAACATTCATCCTTATAGTATCTATCAACTTAAAAACACTACGATAAACAAATATTTCTAAATATTGCATTAATATATATAATATTATTTGTTTCAAGGACTCTAATCATAAATTACAGTTCAGGGTTACAGGTGGTTATTTATTCCTTCAAAATTTATATTTCTGTTTAAATAGTGATATATATATATCATATCTACAACCACATGGACTAATATGGAAAATAAATGTTTTTCTTCTTTTGCACATATGCAAGTACCATTAACAAAATAACACTTTTATTATTAAATAGAAATCATTCAAATCAATTAAAAAAGTTTGTTCACAAAACTGAGTTCCACATGTATTCTATTTTAATCTATTAAAAAATTGCATTTATTTGAAAAAAATCACTGAACACAATGTATATATATATATATATATATATTATCACATTTATTTAAAATAAGTTAAACACGTATTTTATTCAACCAAATTCCGTAAGTGCTACTATTCAAATAAACAAAATAATAAAACATTTTAAAGGAAATACAAGAAATCTGGGTCACTTTTTTAATACATTTTTAGAAGTTTTCTAATCAATAAAAAATTACTTAATCATACAATTCTAATTTGCTCTAAACATTTTATGAAATCACCAAAAAAAAAAGTCTTTAGTCATGAAATAAATATGAGAAAAACATAATCACATGGTCGTCACAAACCTGATCTAGAGCAGGAGAGAGAAACATTTAAAATACAGCCTCCATTTATGTAGCATCATTATAATTGGTAGGACTGTCTTTAATTAATTACAGTGTTTTTACAATTGCTTTTAATAGTTATTGTATTCCATACAACATTTTATTTAGTATAGAAATATGGTAATGAAATTGTTATTTACTTAGAAACAGAGTCTCAATTCCATGATAAGCCAAAGATCTGATGAGAGATAACGATGTTGATAGAT
The DNA here is from genome assembly GCA_026182355.1 of Hermatobates lingyangjiaoensis. Taxonomy (NCBI): domain Eukaryota; kingdom Metazoa; phylum Arthropoda; class Insecta; order Hemiptera; family Hermatobatidae; genus Hermatobates; species Hermatobates lingyangjiaoensis. Next base: position 70,618 of record JAPFBL010000255.1, read on the forward strand.
GAGCAAACAATTATCAACTGATGGTAGGCAGTAAAATGCAACAACCATCATCTCACTAATCAGGCCTAGTTCTGAAACTGACTGGCAGATGGTGCCAGTGACCTGAGGACAATTATGTAACTAACAAAGATACACTCACTAACTACCAACAAAATAATTGGGATGTTTGAAAGTAATTATTCAATTAAACAAAATGTTTAATGCTACTAACTAGATTTACATTTCTTTGAATATGAAATGAATCATAAACAATTATTTATTTATAACTAGCTTGACTAAAAGTTCGTAAAGTAAACCCATTCTATTAGTTGATCGTAAGTATAAATTTTAAATGTACAAAAGAAGCTTACTTTTAATTTATTAAACAACAAAATCCTTAAACTTTAGATGTTTCAAAAATAAAGTAGAGTATGTTAAATTTTAAATATTCTGATTCTGTTAATATTTTAAACAGAATACTACCTTATCAGTAATCATAATACAATTACAGCTCATCATGTTCGATGTTTAACTATAAAACATGAAATTTTAAAATGCGTTGATTGAGTGTAAATTAAAAATATGTAACTAAAAATATAAAAAATGTTTTACCTAAATATTAGGTAAAAAATACTAATCATAATAGAGAAACGCTTATGATAAATTCTCTCTATCTACATTTAACCATATTAACTTTAGATATATAAAGAAGATTGCGTAATGACCTTAATTCTATAACCCCATGTCGCCCACACAATTCATTAAAAAAATATATTTCCAGGGGCAAATCATTTTAAATCACTGCCATAATAACCTGTATGAAAATTTTAATCACATCTCTAACTGAAAAACGTGAAATAAGAGTTATATGTACAAATCAAAATTTAACTTCTATAACAGAAACTCAAAGTATTTTTCTTATAGAATACTTTGACACTGTTCATTATATTAGTAATAGCATATTATTAGTAGTATATTATAGTAGCAAAATAACAAAAATAACCTATTAATAAAATGCTGGATCCTTTTTTTCCCTCTTTGTTTATGAAACTAAATATAGCCGTGAGAAAAAAAAATAACACTAACTTTTAATAGAAATTTCTTTCAAGTTCGTTCAGTTCAACAATAATTACAAAAAATAAACTAATATATTATACCATAGACTACTTTTTGATCAATAAATATATAATAATAAATGTATTACGTAAAAATATTAAAATACCTCTATACCTCAATTATTAATCCAAGTTCGAACTACTTTTAACTAAAGATTGATTTGCAACTATCAATACTTATTTTATTGTTTCTTTACCTCCATATTCATGTAGTTACTTGTAGTTTATGTTTATAATCACAAATAAATCTTACGCAATTTAATAATTATTAAATTTATGTTATTTAAATTATTAAAATTCTGTGTTAAAGAACTTCAGAATTCTTCAAAAATATTAATGTAGTATTGATTACATTAATGTATCGTTGATTTCTATATAAGTATTCAAAGTTATTTATACACAAAAAATATGCAAGTTCCTAAATACATGGTGATATATATAGATATAGAAAAAACATCTTATCTTGAAAAAAAATAACCACTTGATAATACCGAATGGAACAGAATATCACTGTACCTATTCATAAGAAAATTACTACTTTAATTATAGTATAATATTATTCATTATAAACATAATTAACTAACTGTTAGTTGTACTATATAAACATATTTAACTTACAGTGGGATATCGCTTCTACTTTAAAGTTCAATAATCACTAAAACTGAACAGCATACATCAGAGATAAAACCAAAATTTAAGAGACAAAAGCACAAACACATTTCATCTCAAATTTACAGTAACTGAAAAGCAAATAAGGCCATTACAAGGTTTATCTCAAGAAATGAGACGTGCTAAATATTTATTCAGCAAACATAAGATAGGAACTTCAACACTGAAATAAGTTTAATCATTACAGCACTATATTACGTAGAATAACAATAATATACTACCATGTTAATCCAAAACAATTTGCTTAATTGTAATCATAATTTCCAATACAAACATTCGAGTTGATTTCTTAAATAATAAAATGTATGGCATTAATGATAGACCCATTAAGAACGTATATGTCAAAAAAAGTTAATACCCAGGTTAATACTTCACGAACTATTACATTTATTATATATTCTACATAATTCATTTCAAATCCATACATGTACGCTGAAAAAATAGAACGAAATCAAACCAGTAAATGATAATAGTCGTATCTCCACCACGCACACATATTAAAACATCAAACTTATAAAAGTAAATAATATTTATCTTCCATATTGATCATTGTATTAAAAATCTAGGAACGACCTCATATAAACCAAACATAAATATCAACTATTGTCTTACATTCATGTTTCCATTATAGGCATTATAGGTGAAGATAAAAAATAAGAAAGTTTAGAAAGGAAGTTATATATACATTAACGTGCACTTAACGGTAAGAAGGTTACAATGCGGCTACTGATAGGAAACCATGTGCTTGATAAGATAGACAAAGGAACTTTTGAGTATAATTGCTACTCTTTTATTACAGGGGCACACCAATAAATCTGCACTTGTAATGCGACACAAAATGTCTTCATAATTTATTTAATACCTTAAGTAGAGTGCATTTATTATTATAATTTTGAGTTTTATAAGTTGCATAATACGATTTTATTTGAAAAACAGAATAAGTCACTAAATTAGCAAAATAGCAATAATATTGATATATCCGTTATGTCATACTGACTGAAGTGAATCACAAAGAAGTTTTATGCTCTTCAAAATTTACAGTTTCAGAGCATTGAAGGTTCATCTAAATAATACTTAATTTTCTTTTAGAATACGAAATTTTTTCGTGTGTAGAGTTGCTTACAAACCGTCTAATACGTTATTTTAAATATCTTTAAATATGGTCAGATAACGAAAGCTTCCTCTCTGTTTTTTTACTAAAACATTTCCGTAGAGAATTCGTTATATTTTACTCTTTACGTCTTCCTTGAAAATGAAATGACTGCCTCATAATAAGTCTCACATCTAAGGAAGTTAGTATTGCCAAGCCTGCTACAGGGTTTCTGGTGTCTCATGCAAGTTAAACTTCAGAACTATAATTATCAACATTTGGACAAGAAAAAATTAAAAACTAGACGGAACAGTCGATTTGATTATAAAAACAAAAAAAATCTGGAGTGGCCTACACTCAACTTTACTATAAGTAAATATAATATGCAACTTCTTAGCAGATAATGTCCCATTTAGACAGTGGAGTAGCAACAATTTTTGCCGCCCGCGGGGGTCATAAGATCCTCTCCACCGCCACTGATCGCTGATGAACCTTTGAAATTTCAGAAAACCATCAAAATATTTGTTTTCATGGAATCACAATCAAGGATCTAATTTGAGACTCCTGTTATCAGTCACAGACTTTCATGTTATTTCAGTGCTCGAATTAATATAAAGCTATCATCAAAGAAAACCAAAGAGGTGGTTAGTTAAAACAAAACCGCATAATTCAAATCATAAAAAAATGTTAAAATAAATTAACGAGCTACACAAACAAATATAAATGAACTTTCAGCCCTTTTGAAAAACTAGTCTTGAACAATTTAAAATAAATTTATTTTAAATTTGCAAATACTACAGTTGAAAAACTCATTTAAAAACGGTCTTACACACATAAACATAAAAACAATTACTATATAAAAACTCATTTTGGTACAAAATTTCAGTTTTTTTGTTAGCCTTTTATTATTTTATTTTTGTATTATTTTCCATTTTTACCCCCTTTTAAACGCCACCACCACCTGGCACATGACACCCAGCTAGTACTAGTATAATGGCTTAATTTAACATGCTAAAATATTTGTCTACTAATTCCTTACTGTTAAAATAACAGTTTAAATCACAGGAAACAAGGCGAAAAACTATATCCACTGCAAATTTGACAGAAACTGTCAGATGAAAGATGTCCGGAGTCCCCATTTAAAACTGAGTTACATTTTCACTTATTTAAACTTGTATGGTGTTAAAACGTGGCTTGAGGGATTGGTTCGGGACCCTTTATTTGGGTATTGGGGGTTACCCTGATAGTACAGGGCATTCCACTATCCATCACCTGCAGACCCGCCTGGTAGCCACCGAAGCCCCAGAACACCCCCCTGACTAGCTTAAAGATATACATGATAGGGTAGAATAGAAGTAACTGTGTTGTGTAGACTTAACGATCATCAAACACACACCTACTTAACAACTAAAGGAAATATACACAGTATAACTAAAATAAGAATCATACCTGTTTATACACATCAAAACCGTTTCTACCCCTAAAAACATATAAGTTGCAAGAAAGAGTAGAATAGACATAGCTATGTAAAAGTTAACTTATTGATTATAGAAAACATAACAACTCTAAGTTAAATGTTACCTTACAAAACATAATTAAATACCAGGATGTTGCCATACCTGTTCAGAATTCTCAAAAAGATTTCTATTCCTTTATCAATTGATTTAATTGGTTGAGTGGAAGAGGAACAGCTATAAAATAAACATTTAAATGTTATAGATAAGCTATTCTATTCAACAGTTGTAAGTTACCTCATAGATTAAAATTAAAATAAAATTTAGGTATACATCTCCATATACCTGAAAAGTGTTTCCACCTACAAATGACATGAACATGTAGAATGGAAATACTTATGAAAATAAAAATTTATAGTAAATAAAATATCTATTGCATACAAGAAATATAACTTATTTTATACAGTAGAAGAAACAATAAGAATGTGATGAACACCTCTTTATCACTTCAAATATGTTTCTACTCCCCAAAACGTATGAGCTACATGGAGAGTAGTTGAGAAGCATATATGTAACTAAAGACTTAAATGCATCAAACACAAAATCCATTCAACACATATGAGGTACCTCACACATATATCTTTAATATAATTAAAGAAACATGTAACCAAACCTCTTCCTACACAACGAGAACTTTACTAGTCCCATAACATATGAGTTACACAAGAGAGTAGATTAAAACAGTAATGCATATACAGATTTAAAAAAATGTAAAACACCTATATTCAACAATAAGTTGAATAGTAGACTTACAATAAGAATAATCACACATCTTCATATACCTGAAAAGCCTTTGTCATGTTTCTGGGTAGTGGTTCTGAATCTGCTTGAAGTTGGGGAGTTCTTAATTCTACAAATAGCTGAAAGAACACTGTAAAAAAATCTCCGAGAAACACTTTAATTACATCAAATACAATACGATAAAAAAATCATTAAAAAAAAGAAAATGAGACTTACTTTCAGTTTGTTTCTTCTTCTGCCCAGGGAGATACAACTGTTGAGCCTTGGCGTCTTCTTCAGTGTTTGGGGCTAAAAAGTTTTATAGGGATAGGGAGGACCTCGAATTTCTTCTTCAATCCACTGAAATGTTTTTATGTCTTGCCTGTTTTGACTAGGGAATAATGTTGTTGCAAATAGTAAAATTTTGCTCAGAGTAGTGAACAAAAGTAATCTCGCCATTGGTAGAACATATTCGTTGCATATAAAATATTTGAGGTGAGTAGGTCTTCTTAAGAAGAAAATCGCTATTACTTATCACTCATAATAATGTAGCGTTCACAAAAAGAGATGCAATTTGTAAGATGAGGTATGGTGACTACGTTTTTATGTCTGGATATATTATTTGAATCACTGAGAGACAACTAGAAATCCTATAGCCACCCTTGAGAATCACTCTTATAGAGACCTAACAGATTACAGTATTTCTGGGAAGAACAGTGGAAGTAAGAGGGTTTCAAACAGTGTAAGACGTTGAGTGCTTTGCTGGGTACTGTAATAAACTGAACACATAAACCAGAAATGATAACATGCATAAACACATAACATGCCCACTAACCTGTGTACAGGTATCCTTTCGTCTGTACCTGCAACAATACACACATGTTAACATTACCTCAATGGTAATATAAAATAGGGTGGAATCTTTGTCAATCATGGATGGGACTAGTCATAGTCAAATAATTCTAGTATATGTCAAACATAAAGTAATTCTTGTCGTTTTCTTCGTTAACAAACAAACCTATTATACCCTAATAAGTTGTTAAAGCAAAAAAAAAAAATTTAATATTACTTTCGCATTATATTAACTCGGTGCATAGCAGACTGTTCAGTTCAATAAATCAAAAAATGTTTTTTTTTATACCAAAATTTATGATAAGAACACGTATTCTATGTGTGTTTCATATCCGTGAATTAAAAGAAGCAATTATTGTAATAAAAGTAAAGCAGAAAATTAACTAAGTACCATTTAAATTTTAATTTATTACAATAAATTCAACATATATGTGTTGAAACATAGTTAAATTATAGTTAAAAGAATAGTGTTGGCATAAAAATGAAGTGCTATATCTTCGAACAAAAAAAAATTGTTAATATTACTTTCCCATTATAGTACCTTGGTGATTTGTCAGCCATGTTTTTTTTGACGAAATATAATATTGCACTAGTTTAGTTAAATATAGAAAAAATATATTTTTTATATCACTATTTATGATAATAACACGTATTCTATGTTTGTTTTATACCGGTGAATCAAAAAGAAGAAATTATTTTAATACAAGTAAAGCAGAAAATTAACTACCATTTAAATTTTAATTTATTGCATATAATTTAACATACATTTTGATATATAGTTAAAAGACTAGTGTTAACACAAAATATCAAGTGACATTATGTGTGAACAAAGAAAAATTGTTGAATTTACCTTGGCATAAACCACAGAGCATTCTCCGCCATGATTCTTTGATGAAGGGAAGTGAAGACTTGCTGTAGCATGCAAAGAACTTTAGGGAGTCCAAGAGTTCACTTACACAGTTCTAGAACAGAGTGGCCAACCCCATTATGACTTCTTTTTACTTCATTATAAAATCAAACAATTTTTTTTAAATGCTTCATAAAAATTGAAATTTTCTTGATAGTAATTTTGTTTGAAAGTTTTCTTTTTACACTGTTCAGTGATAAATTTTATTCTTATTGCTATATGGTTTACACTAATAAAGAATTGAGAATAATAGTTATAATTTAAAAAAAAAAATTTAAATAACTTCCAGGAATAAATTCTATGAAACATATTAAATTTTTAAATATCTTAAAATAAAAGATATGTGAATATTACATTTGACTGCCTTCCATGGACTAAGTGTATATGCTATCCTCCCATAATCATTAATATAATTCCTAAATATGCACATTTAGACAACTAACTTTTGATTACTTAATATAAAAGAATATACTATAGAAATAATCTCACTAAATGAAAGACTGTAAACAGAAATATTGTACAAAGTATAATTTGTGCACAACATAAAAATAACTGAAGTAGTATGCACTCAACAGTACTGTGAGTAAATATATTATCGAACTCAATGATAATTAATTTAATTAACTGAAAAGTATAATGTGGGAGACCTCATTATTTAAATTATAAAGAGAGTATACTGAATAATTATAGATTTTGGAAAAATATTTGCATTTCATTATTCAAAGTTTCCCAATAGAAGGATTTTTAAACCTTTAAAATAAGTTGTAGTGCAGAAGATTACATTTGTAGGAGCAACACAACAGTTCATATTTCAATTAATTCATTCTAATGAATGCCTACAAGCATTTTACTGGTTGTGATAAAAATGTAATCAATATTTAAAGCTGTTGAAAAAAAAGTTTGGAGTGGTCAGTTTGGAATGCTCAACACTATTAATTGTATCAATACTCACTACAAAAATAAATTATCTTTCTTTTTTAAATTATAATCGCAATATGAAATTTACTTCTCATCAATAACTTAAGTAACTTACACTTTCTTAATGTACCTTCTTAATGAATATTTAATTAACATAATCTCATTTTTAGGGAGTCTAAGTTGTAATATGTTTCATACATACAATGAACAATGATTAATATTGGATTATTTATGAAGTAGGAACATGTACATCTTTAACATGACATATATCAAAAATATTCTGTTTCCTTAATGCCACTAGATTATTAGAAGTATAACTTTCACAATTCATTTTAATAATTTAATGGAATTATTATTTCTTCATTCATCTTAAATTATAATAATTGTAAAAAATCAATTAAGCAACAATATTTTAATTAGTTTAGCATATTTCCAAGTAAATAGGTATATTGTGAAATATTCTGTAGTAAACATGTACCATTCATAAATAGATAATTATACTTCATAAATAAACCATAATAAGCATTTTAAATCTTTTTTGACATTATGTTTAATCCACAAAGGTTAATTTTAGCAAAAAGATACAAAATGTGTTAAACAAAAAGAATGCTGATTTAAAAGTCAACCTATCATATTCACTGAAAGTAATCATTAAGTAGTCATACAATTATTTGCACGTGTCAATAATATTAAACAGTTTAAGTACTTATGATATTGCACAAATAAGTTAAAATGAAAATCGTACGTACTGTTTGAAGTTCTCACTGTATGAAATATCAAGTTGTGTAAATAAACTAAATTATTAGAACTTTAATTAAAAACACTCCCGGAAGCGTAACATTTTACTGGAGAATAATGGCGCAGTTTTGTTTTATTTAGCTTTACTAAAATAAAAATTATTTTCATGATTTTCAATAATTTTAGCAGTTGATTTGTTCAGGTATTTATTTAAGAAATATCTATGCTCAACTGTACTATCTATGTACAGAAAATAAGAATAATTAAAAAATTATTCCTGCCTGCTGCACTCTGTTATAAGGATGCCTATGAATGCAAAATGAGAAAAAATATATTAGTAATTAGCCAGTTTACTACTCAAATCAAAGTCAAAGCCAACTATTCAGTATAATTTTAAACTTTTATTATAGTTGGAGCTTCCAATTTTTGAAAATAATAAATACAAACTATTAGACTAGAATAGTGAAAAACAGTTTAAGTACTTATGATATTGCACAAATAAGTTAAAATGAAAGTCGTACGTACTGTTTGAAGTTATCACTGTATGAAATATCAAGTTGAGTGAATAAACTAAATTATTAGAACATTAATTAAAGACACTCCCGAGTTTCTAATTAAAATATTTATTATTATATTTGTTGACAAACATAAATCTTCTTTCTTGAGAAAAGAGTCCATTCGTCACATTTCAATATCATGGAAAGATACTACAATTCACAAAGATAAAGTAATTATAACTGATATTAAGTTTTGTTCAAGAGTGCAATATATATATATATATATATATATATATATATATATATATATATATATATATAATATATATATATATATATATATATATATATATAATATATATATATTATATATATATATATATTATATATATATATATATATATATTAACACATAGAAAAGAACAGAGAAAGACACTACAGAACTCACTTCGATATTTCGACATCCGTCGTCATCGGGAAGAAGTGCGAAGTACTCGCGTTGAGAAGCAAACTGCTACTCTGCATATATATATATATATATATATATATATTATTTAATAATGAATTATTTAATTCAGAAATAGTTCTTTCAGAAGGGATTATAAACATTGAATCAATGAATTTCAGGGTTAAGAAGACATTTTTCGCAATTACTAGTTATCCTGAGTGAATGGCAAGTGTATTTTGCGATACTTTGAAGTACATAAAAGCATTATGTCCATATTAATTTTGGTACCAGCATAAAACATTCTCCTTGGAAAAGAGGAACTTACTCCTCGGTCAAGACGATAGTGTAATGTTCAGTTCTTGAATGACGGATTCCAAGGTTGGATTTGTTTTTTTGGGCAGCTAAGGTGATTTTTGTTTTGGTCTTGAGTTATTTTCAGCGTTGTATAAAGTTAGGCACGCCTAAAAACCTACGATTTAATCTGCTATAGTAGCCAGCTCAGCACGTATATCATTCCAGATTGTTAAAAAGGCACATAAAAAATACTTCTAGAGCACTAAATGTTAACCAACTTAGAGTCTAATATTTGAGTTTGTCGTCTTTGAAAAAATATAGCACGCAAAAAATCCTCTATAACTTGAGTGTCTGTAAGTGAATGGCATATTGTCCGGTAGAATCATTTTAACTTTTCTGTACTCAGAATCCTCGAGATCTAGTATCAGAATGTTTTTAAGGTCAGATTAGGGGTTTCAGGATGACGGCTACAAACAAAATCACCAATTAACTCGGCCACCTCACCGTCTAAAGAGTCTAGAACATGATGGCATGTTATCAGTTTCTTACTTTATATGATGTCAATTATACTTGGGATTTATTTGAAATAATCACACTTTCACGTTTCTCCCCTAAAATGGAAAGAGCCTGAGTGCTCTCACGAAACTTCTTTTGAAAAAAACTATTTAAATTACTTTGAATTGAATAATTAAGATGAAGTATCCTAAGATGAATAATACATTAAAATAATATAATAACCTTAGAGAGCAAGAATGTTACGGTGTGAAACTATTAGCTGTAGATTATATCATGTGAACATCAAATGAGAGTCATCAATTGTGTTTTACTGTTATAAAAAATATTCAACAAACACAAAAGCATCTGTACGTATGATTGACCATATATTTTACAATCCTAACCTAGAGAATCTAACTGTTCTGGCTATTACCAAATAGGCCTTTACAAATGTTGAAGTTATTTGAATTTAAATTTATCCAAAGAAGTTTACAAATATTGGACAACTTTATTATCCAGTTATCGTAAATTTGGTCTAATTTATATTATGAGCCATTCGATCCTCATTAAACTAAACACGTTTTAAAAAGTAGTTATCGGTGAAAGTATGGATTATGCTTTTAAGTTAAACGTTAATAAAAAGTTGACACTAAGTTTTTAGTTCTTTCCTTGTTAAAATTTAAACAAATACTTCTAGAGCACTAAATGTTAACCAACTTAGAGTCTAAGCAACCTTATGGTCACTCTTTCTCTTGGAAATAAACAATTTAAAATAAGTATAATTTATAATTAACGGTTGAGTTCAGCAGGAAATTGTATTTAAGTTAATTCTGTTTCCATGGTAGAAACTGACAAGTTATTACAGAAAAATAATATAGAAAGAAATTTATTCCTCTCAACAAATAGTGACAAAAATCAATAGAAAAATGGATGACTTTGAACCTTTTTGCACTAAAGATAAATGTCTAATCAATTTCCCCAAACAGATTTTTGAAAAGCACTTTAAGAAACGCAAGTAAAAATCTTCTATTAGTTTATTTTACGTAAATATAAGTTAACAAAACAATATCTACACCGATATCTTGCTATTATTTTTAAATAAATGAAAATATTTTAGCAATTAATTTAAAATTTCTTACACTGAAGCTTTGCCAACATAATCCACTATGTTCATTTCATCTCAATCATTTAAAATAACGGAAAATTAGCTAATAATATCACTTGTTAATATTAATAATATAAATATTGTTACTTTCTGAAGAATACGAAGTAATGATATAATTTAATCACAGAAATAAACCTTAAGATAATCACTATTTTAATTTGATTATATAGTTTGTTTCATACATTATTTAAAAGAAGTCTTATCTTTCTATACATTATTGATGCTAATGCCTCAGAATACCAGTGGAAAGCTGAGTGTGGGACATATGAACAACTCAAGCCGTCTGTTCAGACTGTGGGATACGAATCATGTATAATATCTCCATGGGTAGACGTGACAAGGGCGCACATAGCGTACGGATCAAGAGCAATGCCTAAGTTGGTGAGTGTTGGTTCAGATTTCAGATTTACTCTACCATTTTATGTATCAAGCCTATTATTATAAATCACTTCTGAAGGAAAAAACTTCATTATTTACACGTTAATGTGTAAAATACACATTTTTATTGACATGATTTAAGTAAAACTAAAATTATTTAAACAATAAAATCAAACTAATTATAATTTTTAGTTCATGTTGTTGCATTATAATTATTTGAACCATGGAGGAATTTAAATTAATGCACTTTATAAAGCTAAGAACGTGAATTAAAGAGCACGTCACCAATACTGTTCATTAGTTATAAGACATATAATTCACATTAAATGTTTGATAGCTGAAAGAAATAATGAGCCCGAACAGAATCCTATGCCAACAAGCTCTCAACTCCCTTTACGATTTACTGCACAAGCCAGAGAGGGCTGCGGAAGCACTGCAGTACAACATAGTTGGAAGGTTTGTAATTTAGAAAGCTAATAAAGGATAACCAACAAATAGTATTATGTTAAACATATAATATTTAAATCATCAATATTCACTTTACCTAAAAACTCTGAATAATTTACAGTAGAAGATTGTCCAGTAAGTTATAAATCAAACTAATTGAGATGAGAAGTCAAACCTGAATCCAATCAAAATTTTCAATATCTGTTTGCTGTTATTATTAAATATTGCAAGTAGTTAACAATCAAAATAAGCGTAAGACTATTGTAGATTAAATACTTTAAAATAGGAAAATTACTGGTTCCAATTAATATAAATGTAGAAGATAACTATTTCCATTTGCATTTCCCCTAATTATTTCCTAATAAACACCTTGTCTACTAACATTCTGACTAGACAACCAAGAATATTACACTTTTATCAATCTAAGTAATTTTGTTTCAGATTATTACAATTAATGGGTGGTGAAGATGATTTCAAATGTCTGTGTGCACTTAGCTGTTTTAATATATTATGCAGACAACCCAGTGGTCGAGAAGCCATTCTAAAGAATAAATGCTCTCTTTATGTCTTAAAAAATTTACTCAATGATGATAAAGTGATAGTAAGGCATGAAACTATACATACAGTTTATTCTTTGAGCACTAATTGGACAGGTAATATTACTGTGATCCTCTAAAAAACAGTAGCGGATCGTAACAAAAATCAGCTGAGTTTTTTTGTAGAAAAAAACATATTAAAATGTTAAGTGGAGTATAATTAATAATTCTTAATTATAAAGTTTTATATTATTATTGTTTAAGCTTTAATAATTCACATAAAAAAATGATTATTATTTTAATTTTAATATACGTGAAAACATTAATAATCTCTCTTTAACCTCTGAATGAGTACTGAGGGTATTTTTTGGCTGTTACAACGAAACTCTATTTCGATCAGAATACTGGCTAGTGCAAGAAACAATATGACAGTATTGCTTGACTTACGAGCACGCGAAAAAAATTCGAAGACATCGTTTTTTGAGGTCGTTCAATAAAATCATTTGAGGCGTACAAACACTCGAATTGAATAAGCTAAAATTCATATCTCAATCGGAATAGGTAAGATAGATAAATAAAAAAGTATAATTATAATAAACTTCATTAAATGCATAAAATAAAACGAATTAAATAGGTTAGGTTCCACTTCCAGTCCCACAAGGAACACACATAAAAAAGAACATTGGCCCTTTGTGATCCCACAGAATGAACATTCTACATTGGAGGTCCTAAATTTTGCTTAACTTAAGTGTATTTAGAGTAGACATCTTTAACGAGTACAGGCTGGGGACCGTCGGCTTAACATCCTCTTCGAGAGACAACGTGCTCAGATCTATTCATCGTCCTGCGAGCACGTTTCCACTGGACTAATCAATTAAATTTACACTTTACTAATTTATATTAGTAAAATTTACACCTTACTAATTTATATTGGCAAAATTTACATTTTACTAATAAGTAAAAAGAGACAAGAGGAAGTCTTAGCTCTTTTTGTGTAGCAGTGTTTGGAGCGATCTCTAAGCAATATGACATATTCCTAATAGAGTATGTAAATATAAATGGTCATAGTCTGGGAGGGTAAGCCAGGGTTAGTAACTATTCTCAGTCCAGATAGACATCCTTATTTTTTATGTAAAATTACCTTAACTTGAAATGTTAATTTAATTTTATAGAGCAAGTTACTGCAGACAATTTTTGGTAAAATAGGCTCGCTATGATAACCGAAAATAGTTTTTCTCTTATTTTAGACACTGTTGTTTGGATATGTGTAACTCATTTGAATGTATTATATATACTTCAGTGAAACAATAAACTACTCACAAAAACTAATAACCAAGAAATTACCTCAGGACTTTTGATTTTAGCTTGTAGTTGTTATTTTATTAGTAATGCTCCTTTTACTAAGTATTTTAAATTAAAAAGAATAGTAATTATGATTTGTGACCCGAGAACTTGCAAATTCCTTTAGTAACAATAACTCATTCTTGTCCTTCTCGGATCATAATTTGTAAAACAACACGAAAGATTATTACATCTGAATACTACAAACTTTCTTGATGTCAAGGAATATTTCGTTGATAAAAACTTCACTTCTTGATAATAATTAATATCTCAACAAAAGTTCTCATTTCAGCTGTCCACAACCTGGTGGCAAATGGATTTCTTGAAATTATATTGGAAACTATATTAGAAAATGAAATTGGAACACCACATGAAATACTAGTGAGACAAATGATTTTTCAAATATTTACCCTAACGAATCAAAATTTAGATCAGATTGGCAGTACTTTCATACCTTTATATTTCACATTAAGAGTAAAGGAAATAAAAAGGACATCAATGGATTCAGAGGACATCAAAATCTCATAAATATGTTTTTACTATTTACTATTTCTAACTATAATTACCATTTTTTACTTATAGTTAAACGTTTTTTACTTCTAATTTAAATATTACTGTAAAGCTGCATATTACTGTTTTTAAGATAGGCTAAGTACAGCTTTTTCAATGTCATCTTTCCTGAATGGCCTTACTTATTTTTTTCCGTGCCGATTATGGCCTGCTCTAGAACAAAAATAAAGAAAATTTTGCAATTCAGACACTATTGATATAATTCTTATTCTTATTATTATTATTATGGTACATCATAATATCTTGGGTAGACTATACACACTATCTACCTATTTCTAAATAGTACTCTTAAGTTTTTTACAGTTTGTAGCGGAATATGTAGTTGAAGAGTATCAATGGCCACTGTAATTGTAATTGTCCCTCAGGAACAATATTTCATTTAATTTGATACTTTTAAATACAAAAGATACTCGTTATAAGTTATAAAATAAAATTTAAAGTAATAATAATTGATTTACTTAAAGAAAATTCAAAAAATGTAATGCCGTCATCATCACTCAAGTTACTACTTATAAAATTTTAAGTAAAATATGTAATATTTGACAATAAGTTTGATTTTTCCTGCTTCTCAGGTAAATAAATGGTCTCATTATTCCAAAGTATTCGAATAGTATGCTCTGATTAATTATGGTATATAATAATCAAGAAAAAATTTATTTTACAGATATTACTATTGCAAATCCTAGACCTCCTTTTGGATAATGGTGATAATGCACGATTGGCTGCTTTAAATGCTGATGCTCTTACAATTGTGAAATTCTTGGACCATGAAAATTTGGATGTAAGGACAGGTGCTATGGCAGTAATGGTACAGTTATTCCAATTGAAGGATGCACAACTAGCAGTCAATGATAGAAGTTTAATTGAAAAATTTAAATCTATCCTTCTTGAGGAGGTATTAACGATTTTTAAAAATATTTTCCTAACATGTTATGTAAATTACTAAATTAATGAAAAAATAATTTTTACCTCACAGAAAAATATTAATACATAAATAAGTACAAACTCATATAATCCTTCAAAGAATTACCATAGAGTTCATTTTGATGAACTTGCATCTCTATTTTCATGACTAACGTATGCTGTTTTTCTTTCAAAGTCTCATGCCTGTCAATCTTTGTACGATATCATATTTCAAAATTATATATGTATTTAAGGTTGGTTTTACTTACAATAATCTTAGGAATCAACATAGGTTACGCTGTTCACTGGCTTTACAGCATAGAATATTAAAAAGAATTTCAATGAAAAATAAAATATTACTTGTAATGTTATTAATTCTGTCAAAATCCACAACACATAATGTATTTAATGGTATTAAGTGTATAAGCAATTTAAGAAGAAAATTGGAAAAACAATACTTAAGTTATCTACATCGTAACTTCCATGAATATTATTTATTAGATATTAATTTCTACCTCGACTAATACTACAGGGTATGAGTAAAAACCAGAAAGAATGTTTTGCTAAGAAAACGTGTAGAGTCCAGTAAAAAGGCAATTTAATACAAAAATACTTTATTGAGCAATATAAAATTATTATTTATTTTTAAAACAACTTAGTACAGCTATGTCATAAATGTTGTTATCAAGCTTGAACCCCACGATATTCTAAACTATATCTAACAGGTAATTTCTTAGCTAATATCTAACAGGAAAATACAATTTTTAGTATAAGATTAGTTTTAAAATAATTAAACGCTATGAAAGTGCAGCAGAGAATTTGGACAAGTATACTCTCTTAGCTCTATGTTTTCCCTAAAACTGAATCGTTTTCAAAACTCGTCTGTTGTCGAATAAACTGAATTTTATTTTGTACTAACTAGAAGAAAATATAGGCACTAATGGTCATTATAATATAGGACTTAATTAGCTCTAACGATAGACGAATTTGAAATCGGTCGAGGTATGAGGAAAACTTATAAAAAAAAAGGAGATATATTGTCAAAAGTCGATATAACTAATCATACATCATAATATAAATATATGTGTTTTTTAGGATACCCAGTTGAAAGCTAAAGTAGCAGCAGGTCTAATGTTTGCCACCGTTGACTCAGACGTTAAAAGAAAGACTTTTTCGTTGAGTGTACTGAGTTCGCTAATTGATCAAGCTGTCCAGGAGAGTCAAAGTAAAACGCTAGTGTTAAACTCTATCAAGGCAATCACTAATTTCGCCGAACTACCGGCTGCTAGAAGACAGCTCTTCAAGCATATTCATAACCTGGCCAATCTCAAATTTAACCATGATGGTATTTCACATCATATAAACACTTTGATTGAAGCAATCACATGGCGTCAATGATGGAGAGTTATTCCTCAACAATAAATTATTTTTTATTTTGAATTGTATTGATATTATTAACTAGATATTTATTTTCGAAGTCACAAGTCTGATGTACTAAGGAAGTGCACTAATAAAACCAAACTGATGGAAGCACAGTTGTACATAACATACTATGAAAATCTATCACCAACCAGAAGTAACAGCCAGTTATTCTTATTATCTTTAAAAACAAATAAGGATAAATTTTATATTTTAATTTAAAATACTGTATACCATATCTGATTTATATTGTACTTTTTTAATAATAATACTATTCTGATGTGCCTGTTTTATTTCAAAAGCAAGATGTCCGTAAAATTCGGTATTTCGACTTAAAGCAAATAAAATGTCATGTACTTAATAGAGTATATATAAAAAAGTTCACAACGAAAAAAAATCTGGATTGTTCTGCACACAAATTTAATAAACATTATATCAAAACTCGTTAAAAATCAATTGAATTGTGGTTTTATTTTAATAAAACTGTCGTGTAGACTTAATATCAAACTCTCTGGTAAGTATTACGAAATTCACAGGTAATCAATTGAATGATTACATTTGGTTTAATGTGGTTATATCAATTTTATCAGTGATAAAAACTTGAAATGATTGATTTAGAACAATGTGATATATTATTAAAATTATAACTGATGGCCTGAGTCTCATCGTACTCGAACAACCGCGTGTCATACTCTTTCATTATTTAGAGTATCCAGTAGAGTATACAACTTATCATCATAATAGAGGTGATAGCACACTTCTCTGAGGGTAGCTTATGGTCGTCACAATTTCATTTATGGCAGATCCTAACTTACATTAATTAATCTTGCGTTAGATTGTTACAGTCCAGTCCTTAGGTCTTGGATTAATATATATATATAAATTCTGATTTAATGGATTCGAAAGAATGCTATTAAAATCTCTCTCAAAACCCAGCACAAGACAATTCCTTTAAGACGTTTTCTATTCCGAGAAACAAGGTTTTTGGACTTGACTCTGCTGACTTACTCTTGTGATAGGTATATTATCAGTAACGATGATGTTAATTAAACAAAAACTTGTCATATTATTACATATACAACTCACCAGTTGTCATTTATAAGATAATATTATTTCTAATACTTGGATTATGAAATAATGGTAGTAAGACACAAACAAAAAATGTTAAGTTTATAAATCACAGGGGAAATGGTATAAAATTAGTAGTAATTTTCTCACAATGAATGAAAAAGTGCCTTTCCCATGCTTCAATATTACCGAAAAACAATGGAGTTCATAAACCACCAAGAACTATGTATCTGACATTAAGATTTGTGAAAGCTTTCAAAATCTAGATTGATTACCACACATTTCTTAGGAAACCATCCATTCAAGCTGAAAACGTAATAAAATAAACGTTGATTTGCTTTTTTATTTTATAGCTTTAAGAATTAAATCTCCTTCATATCAAATTAACACATTAAAATAATTTGATATTAACATTTTAATAACTTATAAGGACTGCTATTAAATGCTAATTAATTTCATTTATTAACATTTAATAGAAATTCTTTTTGAATGAATTCTGATAAAAAATTTCCAATGAAAACAATTCAAACAAGTACAGCAGGGATCCGTTATTCAAACTTGAGAATCAGTTAACGAGCTATATGACCCTTTGCGGTCATCAGAAATTCTTGAAACTTCTTTTAATAGCGTAAAAAGTTTAGATAGATTTTTCCCATACTCAATTTTATTTTTCTATAGTTATCCACTTAGAGTAAGGAACTATTTTCGGTAACCATAAAATGAACCATGACACTCCTTTTCGTTGATGTAATTTGAACAAAAGAGTATTTAGCTCATCCTAACAAAAGGTGCTATTACTGAGTATAATTTAATTATGATTAGTCAAACTGAATGACCTGCAGCGCGAAAACAATCTTCCAGAATCAATCATCAGTAAATATTTTTACATTTTATTGCAAAAATACCTTTCCATCAGTTTAAAAATCTAAAGTTTTGTTCAGTTAATTCTGTTAGTTTCATAATGATCCAAAGTTTTAACATTCTAGAGAAAGCAGTTTAGGAGAAAATAGTTTCATTTATTGCTTATGATGGTTTCATAATGATCCTCAAGTTTCAACATTCTTTGATTAGCAGTTTTAGGATGAAAAATGTAAAGATCACATTTTGGTCAAAAAAATGACTTTCCCCATGATGCAATATTGCTTAAAAACAATAGGACACATTCATATAATGGAGCCCATTTTTGGGTAAAATTTGAATTTGATCCATCAAACGGTGTGGCTCACAAACTACATCGTGCTCAAAAACTTTTCGTCTTTTGAGCACAAACATCGTGCTCAAAACTTTTGGTCTTTGAGCACAAAAGGCACAAAGACCCAAAAAAGATCTTTGAGAACCTCAAAACGTTAACCTGTCAAATTTCAAGATCCAATATTTGATGACTTCCCTTAGTTACAGTAAAGTAAACAACATTAAATTATTAAATGTATATTATAAACTTTACAAGTTGGACACATTTTTTATCATTAGAAAAAGAATTTTCGCACTATCAAAAATTAATTAAAAAAGTTAAAGTTATTTAGAAGTACATATTTTACACTTATTATGGAATATTACTTATGCACTGGAAGTTCTTTCAACAATAATCGTATAGTAAATCAGTCATAGAAGCATGTGGTTAAAAGAAACAATTGAAAATTATAATAAATTAAACTTGTTCATATAACTGACACAAAATAACTTCAAGTCAATCATTTTTATGAATAAACAAAACTGAAATTTATTTACAATTCACAGCCATAGTTATATTCAACAGTCAACCTTAATATGCTTCAATTCAACTCGGTTTTATAGAAAGGTACATTTTAGATTTGATCATTTGCTTTGTAGGATTTATCCTCTTTAATATTTGTGTCATTATATTAACTAATTGCTCCGAACTTAGTCCAGTTTTTCGTCCTTTGAATTTCTGCAGAAGTTCTATAGTAGTCATAGGTTTTCTCATCAAATACCGTCTAACTGCTTCTTCAGTTATACCGCTGTCACCACTGAAACAAACATAGACTTTTAAATATATATATCTTATTAATACCGTAAGTATACAGTGTACGACAACAAAATCAATAAATAAGTTTCATTTTATTGTCCTCTTTTACAGTACTACACCATTGGTTCCTATAAATAACACTTTACAACCTATTTAATTAACACACTTAGTACTTCAGGGTAGAATGATATCAAACAATGTTTGAGTTTCAAAGAATTTTATCTGAAATTATTGAAAAATGTTTACCCATAGTTGAGAATGGTTGATGGTAAATCGACTTTTTGTTTTTTGGTTGGAGGTTCTCCACCGTCGGATTGCTTTTCTGGCGTTGATTCAACTCCATTTCTGTAATGAAAAGAAATGTAATAAAGTCGTTATTCACTTACAACATTTTTTTCTTTGTTTTTCATGTCATCGTTTTGCTTGTTCAATATCAATTTCATGATGAATTGTGTAGAAACAACATGTAGAATATACTACATGCAGAATATGTAGTGGACATAATATATGCTTAACAACTAAAACAACTTAAAGCTTTCTACATTTAAAATATTACTAGTAACGTTAGAAAGACATTTCACTATTCAAAGATATTTAAAACTGATTAGCTACGATTTTATGTAATTATAATAATAATTTTATATACCAATTTAGGTCCAAATTAATACATCTTATTTCATGACGATGTTTCGCTGAAACATCACATGATCAGTGTTCGGCATTCCATAATTGAGCCGTTTATTTTGAAAGTGGCCTAATTCCATTTTCCAAAAAAATTTAGCTAGCTATTTAAATAATTACATTTTTACGTTATCTTTACCTTTTGCAGCAAATTGTACAAAATTTATTTAAAATTACTAAGTTTTTTTATAACAAAAATTAGTTGATAAATAAAATGACAATATTTTTAAATTTTGTAAAACGCAAACCCTTAAATATCTCGATTTTAACATAAATGGAATTAGGCCACTTTCAAAATAAGCGGCTCAATTGTTAGGCATACACAAGCTTTATTGAAGGAAGTATTCAAAGTGTTATTCATATCTCTTCATTTTGTACCATATATAATAAAAAGGAAATGAATTCATATAGAAATTTATTATGACATCAAGAACACACATGATATGATAATAAATACCATAAATATCATAACTTATCAACACATCATGTGTGTTCTTGATAATAAACTTGCACGTTAGTTTGTTTATTTCCTTTTTATAATATATATGGTGCAAAAAGAAGACATGTGAATAATGCTTTGAATACTTCCTTCAATAAGCCTTTTAAACGCAGAACAATATTCGGCGAAACATAAGATGTATTAATTTGGACCTAATCCTCAATAACTAAATTACCATATAAAATGAATATTATAATTAAATAAAACCGTGGTTAATCAGTTTTAAATATCTTTGAATTGTGAAATATGTTTCTACCGTTACTAATAATAATATCAATACTAGATTATCCGTGACCCTTTGTGTCACTCAGAAATTATAACAATAAGTACTGAAATTAACTCATTGAACATGGTCAACAGGGATAATTTCAGTTGTTGCTTCTTGTTATTAAGGCACGGAAACAGATTCTTATATGGCCCAAGTATTTGATATGGTATTCTTAGCATGATTCAAGACATACACACAGTAAGTACGAGTATATTTGGCAAAATAAAAATTTAAAAGTAAAATAAATCACTTATTTTATCATATAAATAAATAAAACATCAATTCAAGTTATATACACAACGAAATATATTTAAAACAAACAAAATTTGTAAATTGGAATATTCAATTTATTTACCTAACATAAAATAACATTAATGAAAGGAATGTGTCTATATAATATTCCCTTAGAACATTCTATTTTATCTGACAGTTGTGTTCAAGTTTGTTTCTAAAATTATTCATTTTTAACCTCTAATGTAGTAGTTTATTATATATTTGTTACATTTATTTATAATACATTTGCACAACCGTCATCAGCGAGCATGCAAGCCTCTGGGCTACTCTGGTTCCATGCCTTTATTTTTATACTATTGTTTATACTTGGCAAATTTTAATTAAAATTTTTTTTTGTTACATTTATATATAATACATTATCACGACTGTCATCCGCGAGCACGCTAGCCACTAGGCTACCCTGGATTCATGCCTTTACTTTATTACCAGTGTTTATATTACTCAAATATTAAATTAAAAAAAAAATTTTGTTACATTTATATGTAATACATTTGCACTACTGTTATCGGCAATCACGCAAGGCACTTGCTACTCTGGCTCCAATTTTGGGAATATAGCCATAATTTTCTTTTATTTAACATTTTTCAGGTAATAAATAATATATCTTTAATTTCAGTTCTCTATCTCCAAGGACAATGGGTGAACAAATAAACAAACTCACGAACTTTATATATAGAGATCAATATTACTCTATTCTATGGCCAGCACCTACTAGCTGGATAGTTTTAGGACTACCATACTGGTCTGTGACCTGGGTCGTCCCCCCTGAAGGGGAAAATGCCCTTAAACCCGGGCCGGGCCCTACCCTAAAGGTAGGTACCAGTTACAAGGATTCTTCCCAATAAGAATTCTTACCCACTGGTGAGGGTCGGGGATCTAGCTCCCCTAGTTTCTATGCAGGGGATAGCCGAGAAGATACTGCTCCTCACACAGCGACACATCACATACGAAGAGATCAATATTACTTAGGAATATCAATTATAACAATAATTATATCAATATATGATAATTAACATGCTTATATCAATCAGTATGGCTATGATTAGAATACCCACACAAATTATCATTTTTTATTATAGATGATAGAGTAAAGTATAATTAATACTTACCCATTATTCTTTGATTTTGATTCGTCTTCAGAATCGGAAGTGTCATCACTTGAATCAGACGAAGACTCTGAAACAAAAAACGATAATTAAATATCACATTCTGGAGAAACATTGTCAATATATATTTAGTTAGTATTACCATCGTCAGATTTCTTTTCTGTTTTGATTTTGTTTTTCTTCTTCTTTTTCTCTTTTTTCTTTGGAACTGATTCCTTCTTTAATTCTTCTTTTTCTTCTGGTTTCTTTTCTTCATCATTCTCTTCTTCCTCTTCTTCATCTGAAGTAAGTAGTCTCCTGAGAGCACTTTCTTCTGCCACTCCTTTCATTTCTTTGGCCCATTTTCCTTCTTTATCAGATTCACTATCGGAAAAATATACACAATAATTAAAACAAAGAAAGAAATTGTTAGCCAACAAAACAATAGGGATGCATAAAAATAAATAACTAATTATCACAACTGATTTGAATTAAATCCTATATCAAACACAATATATATATAAAGCTTTCACATAAACACGTGAAATAACAATCAATGATCAAACCACAATAAGAAATGGGAAAACAAGACTAAGATCTTTCAACCGTAACAAGCGGTCTTCGTCAGAGTCAAAAACCCAACTGACTTTTATTTATATATATATATATATATATATATATATATATATAAACTAGACTTTTCAAAAGAACACATAGAAAAGAAATCACTGAACTCACTACTATATTTCGATGTAGTACTATATTTCGATAAATATATATATATATATATTTGTCTGTTTGGAGGTTTCTTAATAAATAGTAGTTTCTTAATAAAATAGTAACCTGCATATGTTAATCATGTAACAGAGTAAATTAAGGTAAGCTGCAACAGAAACAGATTTCCAAGGTAACAAAATATTGATCTCTACACTTATGAAAAAATTGTAAAAGCAATAGAATAATTATAATAATATGCTTATGTCAATGTAAAAAAATCCATAGTCGAAATAACTGATTCATCAATCAATTCCTCTCTGTTACTGTACATGTAAAATGTAATAAATGCATTTATTACAAAACATGAATAAATGCAATTCAATCCTTGAAAAGTTTAGATAGAAAATATAACTTCACCTCTCAGTTGAATCGGAAATATAATCTAGTTCTCTTCCTTCTTCATCACCATCGTCACTCTCCTCAAAAGCTGACTCATCAGATCCTTTGTTCTTTTTCTTCGGCTTTCCTTTTACTGGTGCCTCTTTAACATAAATATATTTTTATTACTTTCGTTATAACCAAAATATTGTAAAACATTTAAAGAAAAAATACCTCTACCAAATTTAATGAATTGTACAGAAGAATTTACAATGCACCTCTCTTAAAGACATAAAAATCTAACCTCTACAAAAATTGTAGGAGAAATATAATTTTTTCGTATAGAAGAAGTCTTTAAACAAGGGACCATGATTTTAGTTTTCAAATTAGTTGAAATTGTTAAAAGGTTGACAAAGTTGTAACAATGTTTCCAGATGTTTTAACACCTGATTGGGTAACATTGGCCAAGTGTCACGTAAGACTGTTGCACATGCATTTAAAATTTCTTGTCTAATAGTCCCAATGTTTCTGAGATATAAGCCATTCTTAAGTTTCATTATAAGTAAAAATCAGCAGTTGTTAAATCAGGAGAACGTACAGGGAACTCGATTACACATATACGACCTATCTAGTGTCATTGCAAACAAATTCTCATTCAGATAAGCTCATATGTCTTGGTGGTACTGTGGCGGTGCACCATCTCGTTGAGAGAAAAATTCCTCATCAATTAAGTTCCCTTATAGCAGGTAAGGTGGATATTATAGCATGTCGAGGTACGCTAGACCTTCAAGGAAACATGTTCTAATTACACCTACTGAAGAGATTTCATATCAGACATTGATCCCCAGTAAATTGGCAGCCTCAACCCCATCTACGTCAGGATTTACTCCTTCGCATTATTATATTCATTCTTATTATTGTTTTCATTATCCATATCACAGTGACATGAGCTGGCAGAGAAAAGGAGTACGTTCTAATCTGTGATCAACCATCTACAATTTTCTATTTTAATCAAAAGTGTAATTACTTTAAATGACATATCAAAATAGATAATCACTATTTTAATTACAAAATCTTACCTATTAAGAATTTCAGGTAGTAATCACAGATCAGACATTAAAATTTCAAACTCATAAAATATTACTACAAATTGTGTACATTTCTACTTTTAGCTGCTGAAATAAAATTGTTATTGATTAAGAATATTACAGTGAAATAATAGAGATATTTACTTTTCTTTTTTGGTTTGTTCTCTTCATCCTCCTCACCTTCACCTTCGTGATCAGAGTCACCATCCTCATCACCCGATTCCAACCAGTCATCCATTTCAGATATCTTCAAATCTTATTAAAACAAAAACATTTTCACAATTTATGAACACTTAACATTAATGTGACATTTCTAAAGGGAACTTTTCAAGAGACATATCGAGCCAGGGGAGAATATAGTAGGAATAAAATTATTCGAGTCTGTGACAAGGTTATAGATGTATTGCAATGCTAAGGCCATTCAATAAATAAAACTAAAAAAAAAATTAATCTACTAAATATTTTTTTATTATTATTATTTACATATATTTCTTATATGTTTTCTGTGTTTGATCAAATTTGGAGAATAATGACCATTAAACATCTTGAAACATCTTGTTTTTATAATCTATTAACATAAAGTACATGCAACAGTACAATTACAAATATGGAATTAATTATTTTATATATATATCAATGATCAAACCACAATATGAAATGGGAAAACAAGACTAATATCTTTCAACCGTAACAAGAGGTCTTCGTAAGAGTCAAAAACCCAACTGACGAAGACCGCTTGTTACGGTTGAAGATCTTAGTCTTGTTTTCCTATTTCATTGTCGTTTGATCATTGATTGATATTTCACGTGCTTATGTGAAATCTTTATATATATATCATGATTTTCTTTTTTTCACCCACTACATAATTAAGTTGTAAGATTTTTTAGGGTTAAGGTCTTAAGATTTAAACTGCTTTTTTCATCAACGTTTCGACATATATTTATGGCCTTCCTAAGGCCTGAGCGCATGTTTTTTCAATTAGCACTATTACTACAACAATTTTGGTTTTTTTTTACATTTATATATAATATAAATACCTTTTCAGTACCCTTCATTTATAAATTTAAAATTGGGATTATACATAAATACATAAAATAACCAAATTTTATGCACTAATAGTGCTACATTGTAAAGACATGTGTTTAGTCCTGAGGAAGACGTAAATAACGTCGAAACGTTGGCGAAAGAAGTAGTTTAAATCCCAACACCTAAACCCTCCAATGAACGAAAGTAATAATTTAAAAAAAATACAAACTTTGATTGAGTATTTAAATAGATAACATTTAATGAAAGAGTAATTAGGTGAAACATTTCCTATGTTAATTTCAGAGCTTCGAATTGCTAAAGAATATTTAATATTCACAGTGTCAAAACAAAAATGGACATATCCATTACGTAAGGGAGTCAAGAAATAACTTTGCCCTCAGTGCAAGTTACTGGTTATTTAGTGCTACCTCTTTTGTGGCTTATCTTGGTAAGTTTAACTAAACAACTGTACACCTTGGTAATATTTCAAACATAAATAATACAAAATAAGGCACTTACAAATATGGTCAAGCTCTTTTGTAATATTGATGCAACCTATACAATATATACCAGAGTAGATAATCAGTAGCAGCGAAGAATCAGTACCGATACGGTTTTAATTAATTTCTTATTTATTCTTGATAAACATTTTCTATACTACAATATACAATCAATAAAAATAACAACAAAATTTGTTGCTGTGAAATCACGAAACAAATTCGACCTACAGTTACCATTATATAATTATTGTTTACCAGAAGTATGTGAAAAAATCATTGATTTCTGTTTAACTATAATAGCATAACATAGTTATGAAATGTGCAAAGTTAAATTCCATAAATATATTTTACATAACTTTCATCGACACCTACAATTAAAAGGTAAAAGTAAAATATCATATGCTATGTATAAGTACATTTATGCTATATATAAGAAAACTGAAAACATTTGCAACAAGAATTCTCAAAAATCAAATCACTACTTCAAATGATATTGTAATGACTAATTACTAAATAATTCCAAAATATTATGTACTAGACCTTCGTTTCGTATTTTTTAAAGTTACCTCCGGAATCTTTTTTTTTCTTCCCCTTCTTTTTAGGTTTCTTTTCTTCACCCTCTTCGCCTTCTATTTCATCATCATTTTTAAGTCTTTTTTGAAGCATTAAAGAGAAATAGTTCATAACCTTATTCCTCCTAAAATTTAAAAGTAATACATTAAACTTAAATCCCTATTACATAAAACGTTCAAAGTATGGAACAAGACAATTAATTTGTTAACTAATATTTTATTAAAAATAAATATTCTTTAAATAAATAAAATAAAAAATATAATTGTTTACATTATATTTTAATGCTACATTCCTGTGAATTAAAATAGAATCATAATGTTAGCCAAACACATGTAACAGAATTTTAAGAAAAATAATTAGATCTGATGCTTCAGCGTATAAAAAATAAACAGAATTACAAAGATTTGGTTTAATATTTTTGAAACAACCATGATACAGATGAATATAATCTACGATGTAACAGTAAGTTTGTAGATGTTCACAACCGTGTGTGCTCGAGTTATCTTAACTCAAGTAAACGTTTCGTTAGGTATTTTACGGTGATATTGAAAGGAAGTGACGCGTGGAACAATGTACCATGTTCATAAAGAGCTTAGGGACTTAGGGATTGATGTTTGGGTAACTCACTTTTACGAGGAATGTGGTATAAAATATAGTATAGCATTTAATGACAATTTAGAAATAAACTAAAATAATATGCTGTTTATAATTCAATAGAAATAAAACAGTGGTCCATTGTTGCTAACTCATAAATTTTATTGAAAGATAGTTGTTGGGAACCTTGAGACGTCAAACTGAAACCACGAGGTCCTCAATGGTGGTATACTGCATCATTTAGTTTGACATTACCAATTAACAAAGGCGCGAGGAATAGGTTTGTCGTAGATATTAATAATAATGGGACATATTTCTGAATTACATAAAAATACAATGTAAATGAACGTCTACCAAATGACATCTTCTGCTGTTAGACTGTCAATATCACTATATAAAATTGACCGCTCAAATAATCAAATTCTTAATTATGGATACTACATGTAATAGCCATTTCGAACACACCGGCTCCACTAGATAACGATGTTAATTAATATGGACGTGACAATGTAAATAAATGGCACCATGAACCATTTGCGGTAATGTGGTTTGCTCATGGCTGTAAATAAAAAATGAACCACACTTTCACCCATTGAACAGTACAAAAGACGAAAAGCACGGTTAAGCCAATAATAATAAGCCAAGAAATTGCTACAATAATTTTACCCGAAATTTATTTTAAACGACTACTTTTTCGAAAATAATACTAAAGTTAAATTCTGACATAACACAAAAAAAGTTATATTATTAAAAAAGAATAAGAAATTAAAGGTGCAATTCTAAAAACCATTTTCATAAAAGTAGAAGGACAGCCATGTACAAAAATATCTTTCACAATAAAGTACACTAACAGTTGCTTTATCATAGGTTGTATTAACGGAGAGCTATATGAAATTACCAATAAAACCAAGTATGACAACACTGAAATTCTTAAAAATATTAAGCATTTTAGATGCCTAGTCTAAATACTTTTATCTACAACTTTAATAACCATAATTCTACACTCGTTTTTCACCAACTCAATAGTTTAGCAGTAATCTAAAACAATATAGCAATCACCTTCCGAATTCTTCTTCAGCCTCTTTGGCAGATAAAGCCTTGTATCTCTGAATGGGTTGGAAGTTGTACCATTCATACAGGGGGTAGGCATCTATGCCGCCATCTGCAGCGTGAGTAAAGACATAATAGGCTGCATTTTGTGCCACACCACCATCTCTGATTCCCTTAAATCTATAAAAAAAAATTACATTTTATTAAATTTTAAAATTAAATTTATATTTGTTGGATGTAAAATAGATGCTATGTGATATATTTGGTCTATTATTTAGAAGCAGTGTGAACTACTTATATGTCATATTATTTATTATATCGCACTTTCGTTGGGGTGAAGGCTAAGATAGTATTATGTGTTCTTTAAGATGTTTCAGATAATCACGGGTATAAGACAGTAACGTTTATATTATAAGGTGGTATTTATATTACACAGAAGGCTGGTAACACTTTCTTGCCTTGGCGGAAGAAATCTGTCTGTCGTGCTGATAACAATATGTGCTCAGTCAGAGTCTCTTAAGATACTCTTCGGCTGCCTCTATACATTCCTACTAAACTTGAAGGCTTTTCGCACCAGTCTTTCATTAGCATGTACTCTTGTACTTCCAAGTTTTAATCTATTCTTTCTCTCTTTTTAGTTTAAATATGAATCTGAGAAGGGTTGAAATTATAAGGATGATAAAACAATTTGGTCATGCTTAATTATAAACTTGTAATCAGTTAATCTAATGAGAATGCAACTATAGCAATTATCAAATTAAATATATTTTTAATTGATCCATATATTTTGCTATTCACTGATACATTTGTTTTAACTGGAACTTGTTAACCTCGTCTTTTCTTTAACTGATTGGTTTGATTATCTAATGTTGATTTGCACTTAGCTAAATAAACAAACCAAGCGTTATCACTTTTATTACTAATTTATTTATACTATACTTATGTTGCACTCAATGCAGTTGTTTCACTTAAACAGATAAGCAGTTACTATAACCATAAATAACTAACGAAAAGGTGAGAACTTATTGAAAACTAGGTGGAATCAAATATAAACAAAAGATAGAAAAAGGTGAACAATATATCCTATACTTAGAGAATTGTTAATTTTGTAGGAAAATTTACCACAGTTGCTATACACACTTTTTTCCAGTTTTTCCTCCAGATTTGAGTATCCAGGGTTGATCTTCGGGGCGATAAGTTTTTTTCATTATACCTAACCTCTTACGTCTAGCTTCTTCTTTAGCTTCCCTTCCAAACACACTACCAGCTCCAAACCTAAACAAAATCAACATAACACTCAAAGTAATGTCCCTAACAAATTTTATAGACATACTATTCACGAGTTATGAACACATAAATACCAAATTTCCTATCTCTTGCATTAGAAACAGCTACCTAAGAAAAAATATTTAAGCAAATTAATCATCCCAATTTTTTAGTCATCAATTTTTTATACATACCTTTTGGTAATTTCAAGATAGAACTTTGGTTTTATATCAGGCTTCAGAAATAGACCTTGGAGTTAACAAGGATCGAGTTATTTTAGAATCCAACAGAAGTAATGAGCGAATATCCACAATTATTTCTGAATTACAGCGTACCTCCAAGAATCGACAACTTCATTAGAGATACCAATCTATCAGTATTAGTTTTTAAATTTTCTTTTTCAATAGAGTTTCAGATGAGTTTTACAGATTCACTAGCAGCAATGGATTGTTCATACTGACCAGTTTGACTTCTTGACTTAGGAACAACAGATCAACTATCAGTAGTTATGTTAGAAAGTAGTCGAAAATACATAAGTTTGTTTATGTGGAAATATTAATAGGTGTAATGTCTCTATCGAAAGCATCTAAAAAAAACAACTGATCTTTCAGTCGTCCAAGAAATCTGGTCAGGTTTTTTCATAGTTAATTTATTTTATTTATTGAGGGTGATTACAGTACTGCGTCCTAAGAACTATTGTACTTTCCCCCTTCTGTAATATAGAACTCCAGTTAGCTTCAACGCCTCCAAGAAGCTCAGCACTTTTGCTGCGTCCAACAGTAAAAGCACTTCTATGGTTTTGTTGAGTGTCCCGAAGCACCTGCCTCTGTGTAGTAGAGTTGGCAATCAACCAGTAGGTGCAACGGTGTTCCTTCCTCTCATTAATTAATACTTCTACATCTGTACACATAACGGTTTACAGTAACTGAATAACAGCCTGTTATGTTAGAACTAAGTGAAGAAGTAACAATTGTTGATCTATCGAATTACGGTTTTGTTTGGATTGACACACTTCAAAGTTGAAGGAAACCTGAGTCAATTCGAGTATTCAGATCGATTTAAGTTAATTCAATTTTTTGTTGTGAGATTCTGATAAAGTCACGCATCTTTAGTCACTTTTCAGTTCTGCTCATAATACCGATATTTCAGTACAAGCCAACAGATGAGTTTCCACATTAAAAATAAGCTCTTTCGTCTGAAAGCCAGACTTTAAAATCACCTTCCCGAGGAACTTGTTAAAAAGTAGGCATGTGAAGATATCACCTTGTTTATTAGTTTATTTAAACTGTTTATTAGGTTGTAAATGTATGATTGCATCATCAAACATTTCAGTTTCCGTTGTATTTTTAACTCTTACCTGGTCTGACAAACAATTTTTTTTTAGCGATAACATAGGCAGTTTGAAAATCTACAAATACATGGTTAAAAGACACTACATACTACAGTGGTTATTTTTTCAGCGGTACCTCGGTTTTCGAACGACTTTGAACTCGAAGAATTCGGAATTAGAACAGAGAAGTCAAGAAAATTATACCCTCAGAATTCGAACATAATTTTGGAATTATTACAGTCGTCCAAAGCCGACTGCGAAAGAATTATCCCATTATGTATTTCTTATGGGAAAATTAGTTATAGATTTCAACCAAATCAGCTGTCGAGCAAAATTCTGGAACGAATTATGGTCGAGAACAAAGGTACCACGGTATTTGCATAAGAGTGCATATCTAATAAGTCGATGTCCTGCCCTTGGTGCCCCTGTCTTTACAGATACTTTAAAGTAAGGAAGCAGTCAAACATCATATGGATAGTGTTCTGTTAAGTAGGTAGTATTCATTCCGAATCGAGATTCTTCTGTAATTATCACATCAAAGAAGATCACCCTTTTTGCCACTTAAACATATCACAACATTATTCCAACCATCACTTACACATACATTTCCAATTAGGTGCTTAAACTCCTTAACAAAACCATTAGAAACATTTTTAAACAGTCTGTTATGTAGAGAATCAGATTCATAAGACTAGCATTTTTCAAGGCTTCACACTTTTCATATAATTCACTATATAACGGCAGTGATATCTTCCTCTTCAGGGGTTTCAGGTTTGTCATTTGCTCACAAAAATGTTCCATCCATTTCAATAGCATATCTGTAATATTACTCACATTTGACCAAATTCATTTCTGTTCGGACTTGTTCCAGATTGAAACTTTCTTTTTATGTTATTTAATATTTCGCAAGTCCTTTGTATAATTTTTACTTTTAAATGATACAATCTTTTTTAATTTTTCCCCCTGTCGTTCAATAAGTGACATGTGTCGTATGAATATTAGACTGTGGTCCACTTGGTGACTACAGAGCCATCTGGATGTTCAGAGGTCCTTATGAATCTCTGGTGACCAAACAGTGTCTCTTATTAGCAACTTGATGGATGTTACAAATCTAGTATTCAGAATATGTTCCGGGTGCATAACACTCGTATATATACCGATATCCATACTTGGGTCATCCTACCCTACATCAACATTCATGTCATCCAAAAAAAACTATTATAACATGTGGGGCAGTCATAATATGAGTTTTCCAGGGTCTCATAGAAATTATCAGGTTTATCTTTGTTGGAGCAAGATCATTTACCAAATTATAGTTTAAAGAGGTTACTCAAATCTTTATAATACAAATCGGAGGTTGTAATGTTTAGAGTAAATTAAATGTGATTTAAATTTAACACTCACCAGGAAACAGAGTGATTCAATCAGAATATTGAATATAGTTAAAGGAAATGAAACAACTCTATTGAAAAAAGAAGCTTACGAAACTGTGGAATCGTTGTAAAACTTTCGAAATCATTATATTTAAAAGATGAGTGTCATAGTATTACTTCAATCAATATTACAGTTGTAATATTGTGTTGTAAATTCAATCAATTTAGCAGTTAAATAAGAAAAAAACTGTTATTGAAATAGAGGCTTCCCGTTTTAAATTCAGGATAATATAAAGTAATGGAAACAAAATGCAAGGACTGGGACACCACCCAAAAGAGTTGTAGCCATATCTCAAAAAGTAAATTTGAATGAAAGATGTCTTATCTTTCTGTGACCACCCGAATCATGGACTGGCTGATAAACTTCTGATTAACCAAGGAACCTTCCACGCCCCAAAATAGTCTTTCATGAAACCTAAGCAACCTTAATCTTATTCTTAAAGGTGTCGAAAGAACTACAGAAGAAAATCTGAAGGATGATGAATGTTTACACCATCCAAATTCATTTTAATGGATTATGTGGCAGAATTGCAGAGTGGATGCATTTGCTGTTAACAACCTCTTATTTGCCTAGTAGCTGTTCAGAATACAACTTCAGTAATGTAAAACTTATTCATAATATTTTCTAATGGTCACATATTACACATGTATAAGTAGGTTAATTACTTTAAATAACATAAATAATTCACTAAAATCAATCTCCATTAGTTGGTTCTAATATTTAAAAACAAATTCAAGACAATATTCATAATATTACTATAAAAGTCCGTAATATCTCGTTTATTCTTGATATAACCACTCGACCGATAAACGAAGTAGACGAAGTTTTATAATAATATTGTTTTCTAACCTCTGTGGTACTAACAATTTGCGTAAACCATTACGTTTCACCTCTAGTGAACTCTTTCCGAAGGCGACTTTCACACGCTAATATGTAATACTTCCTGATACGTCAGCTTTCTATGTTTGGCTTTGCTGCAATATACTCTCTTTGCAGAGAACATTACAGAACGGTTTTCATGACAAAAGTTCACTTGAATTAAAATTATTTTTATCTTATAAGTTTTTATCTTTCTAGTTTAAATTTAGAGTTAGTTAAACCTCCAGATTGATAAAAAAAACTATAAGTGTTGTTCATTGGATGACATAACTGAGTTACGTTATAAAGTTAAAAAAAAAAAATTATACCAGATTGTTAATATCATCATAAGTCTGTGCATTACTTATAAATTATTTCTACATAAATAAGTAAATTAGAACTGCAAACAACATACGTTAATTATTGATAAAAAAAAAATAGTATACTTAGGCAATTCTTCATCAGGGTTCTTGTATTCATTCATATTGTTTTCACGTTCCATTTTTACTTGGCTCCATTTTCCGAAGTCCACATTCAGAACAGAATTGAACCTCATAACATGAAACTTTTTCTTGACATTTCTAAAAGTATTACGCACCAAATTATTTTGATGAGTTAACTTTATCACAGAATATTATAATATTATAGTTAAAGCAACCTGCAACGACTAAGTATAAAGTAGTATAAAATATATTTATACTAAGTAGAAAGACATATTAAAATAAATATAAGAGCATAATGCCAGCCTTTCTATAATCTAATCTAAAAAATGCAAAAAAAAATAGTCACAACCTCAGTAATTTTGGATTCAATTATAATAAAGATATAATATGCTAAAGAATTTGTTAAAAAGTACGAAATATATTTCAGCAATACATAATACTCAGTAAAAAAAAAAATTAGTATCTAACACAACATTGGCTAGAAAATACTGACTCCCTTTTAAAATTTGTAATATTAAGTACCTAACGGTCTCTTTAAATAAGATCTTATTGTGTACACCTACTTGGGAACTCGTATAGAATATTCTTGAATTGATGTTCCAGGCACCTAAACAAAAGTGATATCATGATATTTATCAAAGTACAGTATTAAAGTGTAAACTATTTTCTTCACTTACCTGAGGATTAGAAGTCATTCTGCAATTGTTTCCAAGTTGCAGGACTACATAGGTTTGAAACCTCCCTGAATATAATCTTCTAATACACTGGCCACGTAAATTTCCTATTATTTTATTCATAAATTTTAAAATATATTTATTATTTTTAAAATTATTTAATCATTTTTTATATGGTTAAAGAAATATTAAAGAACCAATGTTTCAAATAAATATTCAATAGTTAATCTTTTTGTCTTCAAGTAAACTAATATTAAACAACAATTCATTTTATCACATAAATATCTATTTACACTTTTATTTTCTACTATAGTTTGAGAAAAAATTGAGTTTTATATTTAGCACCGAAAGTAATTTTAGTATGCCATCATGACGTCGATTCAAGTGGTGTAGGTGATGTCCATGGAGTATTTATTTTCCTACATTGTATTTAATGTGTAATGTTCAGGCTGTTTATTTTTATCAGAGAATGCAACTATAAAATCAATATTTATTTCTTCCACATATTGTGATACGTAATCTAGTTACTAAATTTTAGTGTTGCTTGTCTTTACAAGGAGGGAGGATCACATTCTTTACTGTACGATATTAAGGTAAAAAGGGTATTGAATATTGTTCTTATTGCAATCACATTTACTCTATATGTAATAAAGTTGGATTAATTACAAAAATATGTTTGCACTTGCTTAAATAAGTTTGACCTTGAAGTTGAGACATTCGATCTGATAACACAAAACAGATGCTCCTTAGGAACCAGTACTTTAATGCGTAAATTTTAATTTATATATAATTTATTGTATGACAGTGGTCTTAAAGGAATGTTATCCATACTCTTTAGTTCTCTAGGTAATATAACTGGTTCAGGTGTTCTATTAATATATTGAATCATTAGTATTTCTGCGGTTGTCTACATCTATTTGTTCATTAATGGGGCAATTCATTTTCAGGTTAATGCTTCCGATAGTTAGAGTAGTAATAAAAGTGGTTTCTAAATGGCAATAAATGTTATGAACATAATCGACGCTGTATAACTGGCTAAATAAACGTTCCTAATCATAATATAGTTCTGTACTTGAGGAAATAATAGCATCAGTGATACAATGCCATGAGCAATAGCCATCGTTCTCATAAGCGAAATTTTATAAACAGCCTTGGTGTTGACAGTACAACTAATCATTCTAACACAAGATTTTTTGGTGGTAGTGATGATTCATCTGCCAACTTATCGGGAGTTGCCTGTCGTTTAACATTGCCCTCTATAAATTTAAGAACATCCTGTACCAGATCTCGCACCTCCAAGGAATTTTGTCACCCAAGGTTAGTAAATAGAATGGCTCGTTTTTTATTTTTTATTCCTTCAGAATTTTTTCAAATTAATTTAAACGTTTTAAAACCAACA
The DNA here is from genome assembly GCA_026182355.1 of Hermatobates lingyangjiaoensis. Classification (NCBI taxonomy): domain Eukaryota; kingdom Metazoa; phylum Arthropoda; class Insecta; order Hemiptera; family Hermatobatidae; genus Hermatobates; species Hermatobates lingyangjiaoensis. The sequence goes on from JAPFBL010000255.1 coordinate 106,825, forward strand.
GTGCATATATTTAATTTACCATTATTGGAATCCTTAGTAGAATTACTAATCGCTTGTACGTATAAACGTATAAATCATGCTTGTCTGAGGCAGGCATGAAATCAAAGCATGTGTATATTGTCGTGAGGTAAATATTGCTCTATTTTTATGTCTTAATGCCTTTTTTTTTATCTCAGTTGTACTTTTTCCCTATCACAAACGATACGACCTTTATTTTTAATGCTTTTGCTATTTGTTTTGATGTATTTTCACAAAAATTAGCGGCGTTTGCTTATTTTTCAGCCTGTTCAACACAATGCCCTATTCTTTGTATTCGGAATACCATAATTGGTTTTGTTTGAATTTCTATAAGTATATATGAACTATAATTCTGTTGGAGAAAATACCTTGAAATTCCTAATTTTTAAATTTTGTTCTTCCAGACTGATTTTAACTTCGAGTTAACAAAGTATATTCATTAGTTTAACGATTGATATGACTATCTTTAATGATATTCTATAAATAACAAAAAAATATTTACATTAACTTATTTGAATTGTTACTCTTCCCTCTATCTTATCATTTTTTTTGAACTGTAATATTTCTGATTAAACTGAACCGCGAAAGTATGTGGTAATTTCTGCACATATTGTTTTTTAATCAATGATTTTTGTTTTGACATTTAATTCTGCCCTTTTTAATTAGTTTGCTTTTTTATGTGTGTTTTATTGCATTTCTAATAAATAAATAGTGTAGTTTAATTAGTTCATTAATTTGTAAGAAATCGTGCGTTTCTTGCGTTAAAAAATGATCAACCTGTAGAATTTGACTCTCTTGTAAAATCAAGAATCATAAAAAGAAATAAGATGTTATGTTTGTAAAACAACCACAAATTCATTGTAATGTGATATATTACTAGTTCATTTGGAAAGTACTGGAAAATAATGTACAAGTTTTTGATAATTTAAAACTTTTTATATATTTTTTTTTGTTTTCATATATTTATATATAGCAAACACAAAGATGCAGGCATATCCTAAAAAAAAAAGTTTGGTAAAAATTTGTTCACTGAGTTGTGGAAACAATATAATGAATTGATTTTTAAAAAGCTTTTACAACCTCGAAGTGTACCTGAAAAAATATGTTCAATTTCTTGTTGATTGAGGTAGTGTAAGATTGCCTGGATGAGTCGACTATTTATTTTATTGTCACGGAGTGAATGGTTCAGAAGATGAGATCTCGATAATTATTCTATTCCCTAGCACATCCTCTTATATCTGCTGCATTCAATCACTGGACACTGCTTTCTTGCCTGGATGCTGAAAATCTTTTTAGTTATGGTGCTTTGTAAGTGTCAATTAGTTTAAGGTGGAAGAGGTTTTGGGAACTATATTTCCTGAAAAATATGGAGTTGTATCATGACATTCTTATAAATTCTTAATTTATACATTTTTAGCAGATTGCCTAATGTCTTATGTTTGTAAACATGAAAAATTATTCACAAAAAGTTTGTTTTTATAAATATTTATGATGCAATTTCCACATAAGTATTATATGCAATTATATACATAAAGTGAGTAAAAGCTTCCTGGAACTGTAAAATTTTGTATATCGGTTTATTATATACAATGTAATTACATCTGTGATAATAATCATTATGTTGAAAACTTCTTCAACTCTAACAGGCTTCTTCTATCTGGAGGCTCTTCTTATTGACTTTTAAAATATATAGTTTTTACTGTAAACGCATATCTTATTGAAACTACAGCAAATGACAGGAGAGAGACAAAATGTCTTTTTTTCTCACTTTAACTTTGTTTAGTATTAACGTACGAAGACCATGTGGTCGGAAAAGCTTGTATTCTTGTTTTCTTTTTCTCTCTTATGTTTTATATATAAACATGAAAATAAATATTTAAACCTCTATCGGTTAAAGAGAACCCTGTCATTTAAAGATGGTTAGTATATCAAAAGAAAAGGAAGATCAGTTTATTATACAAAATAACACTCCTAGAATCTATAAATAACAAAAATATACTTTTTTTGTTATTAATATTGTATTTATTTAGTCATTTGTATAAGCTCAACTCACGTTATGTTTCTATCTTAATTTCCCTTTTATATTGTGATAATAAATTCTTAATCCTCACTTTATTTATGAAACTGTTTTCGGTCGTCCTTTATGAAAATTAGAGGATTTTTTTAGTCTGATATGTAAATTCCTCCATTCTCCAAGCCAAAGTGTTTTTAAATTGTTTTAAATTCAATAATTTATTTATTTACGTCTTCTCAAACCATACCAATTGCTAAATCTAACAAAAGATTTCAACATCAGATTATTGAATTTAATTCTCTTATTTTAATGTTTTGAACAAATTCCAGTTAAATTATAATGACTTCTGAAAAAAAGAAAGATATAGGGAATTCTTGTATTGAATTTACTTTTCTAGCAGTTTTTAATTAAAGTGAAAGTGTGAAGAGTTGTACATATTTTTTAAATGGTTTTGGATCATTTAGTTAATTTTTATTGGTAGCAAATATGTTAACCACACTTCACGCCCCCTAGAACAGCACTTAAGGCTGAACTCCATTGGTGTTGGCGTTTGGATTAAATAAATAAGTTAATTTGAATTTTTAACACTTAAAAAAACCCCATACAATTCGTTGAGTGTTCTTCTACCTGTTTCATATTTATTTGATATATTCAGTTTTCCTCTTAGAAGTAATCGGTTTTTTAGGTATGGGTAAACGCGAAATCCAGGGCTCTTAGTTTTTAATCGGGTAACAAAGGTCATTAATAGACATCTTAAAATTTAAAATGAAATTTTGGTAAATTGTGATTAAGGGAAAAAGAATAGGCACTTTTTACATTTATAGTGATAATATTTACAAAATTAATATCTTCTATATCGCATTTCTACGCCATTTAAGTTTTAAAGTAGGTTTTTCCAAGCACAAATAAATGTTTCGTTTCCGTACTTGTTTTAAAAGTTCAGGAAACATCTGTATGTAGAATATTGTATTCGTTTTCTTAAATTATTTAGTGTATTCTAGATTCAAACAATGTTTGTGCAATAGCAGTTATTTATAAATCGTTTTTCACATGATAATTGTTTCTGATAATTTTTAGCATGACTGCATGATGCAGCACTGTAATTTTGCATTTGAATAAAAAGAATAAAGCAAACATTCACACAATAACTGTATTGATAGCATTGATAAAATTCCTGTCGAGTTTCATTCATTTCTACTATTTCCTACTATTAAAGACTTTTTTTTAAATTAGGTCTGTAAAGATAAAATGTATTTTTTAGCTCCATAATATTATGATTACCATGGGGCTTCATTGTGTTGTACATATTGGGATCATCAAATCACGAATACATATTAACAAACAATAAATGTATCTATACTAACATGGATGATTGAATTTTACTTACATCAAAGTTGTGCACTTTAAATCATGAGGTAACTTTTAGTGTTTTAATCAATTTCCTCTGACTTTTTCTTAGAATTAACAATCGCTTGAATTGTTTGAAAAGTTTTTTAATCAAACATTTGGCGAATACTCTTTCATCTGAATGTGCTTTGGAATGGTGTGTGGTTTGTTTGAAGACATGTAGTTAGCCTTTCATTCATTTTGAAAGTTTATTTTGTTTTGATTAAGAAATCTAAAACTTTTTATGATGGTTAATTATTTTTCGGTGTTTTTATTTTTATTTAATTGAAACCTTTTTCCTTTCTGTATTCAGAGTTAATTATGAAATTCTGTAATAACTTTATTGTGGAGACACGTGTTTTTGTTGTGACTTTTTTGCATACGTACATCAAAATAAATTTTTTTTGAAATTGAACTGCAAAATTAATCTAATCGTAATAAATGACTTTTATTGCTTTTCAAAATATTATCTTCAGACTCAATACACTTTTTCGTTGGATCAGACCATTTTCTAAGCATTAGTATTACTCAAATAAGTTTCTGGGAATCCACCACAAAGGGGTTTGGAGAACTCGATTCAACTTACGTTTCACGTTTAGTGACATGACATGTATGGCGCTAAATCTATGTTGTAGGGTAAGGGATAGCGCATCAGATCAGTGTTCTTGACCAAAAATTCTGTTGTTTGGGCAGCATTGTTACAGCTTACTGTCACTGTCATTGTTACTGTATAATAATGGATTTAGGGTTGTGTTGAGGTGTTTTTTAGTGAGTTCGGGCAAACAAGTAGTTGTTTAGTAGTATTGACTGTCCTCCAATTCCCCAAATTCACTGTCTACATGTCCAAAAATCTATGAAGTGATAATTTTCTTTCAAGTAGTTTGTAAAAAAAACAGCTGTTAGTATTCCTCATTTCAAATAGCTTAAACTGACATTTAATTTGAAGTATGTAATAATAGTATGTTTATCACCAATAACAATGTTGAATATTGCATTTTATGAAGCCTGGTAAATTTTTTTAAATTCTCTTCGCAATCATGTAATTCGAGATTTCTTGTGGCTATCCGTTGAAGTTTGAGGAATCCAATGTAAACATGTGGATGTTTGAGGAATCTAATGTAAGGTCGTCTACGCTTGAATCTTCCCAATACCTTGGAATAAAACAATCCCGATATGTCACATAGCCATCTTTTTCGATCAGTTTCTGTTCATTAGTGATGTTATGTCTCTGACAGCGGTGCAGGGTTGGTATTCTCGAGTATCAACACACAAACTAAAGCACTCTCTATTCAATTCTGCAATCCATTGGAAATGGATGGTATTTCTCCTCCACATGCCCTTGATTCATTCCTTTTGTTTCTAATACTTCGAAAATAAAAAAAAAATTTCGTGTGTTCCCTAGTTAATGATATAATTTAAACTCGACACATACTTGTTGCATCTCATGTAGAAACTAGCCAAGATGGGATAATTAATAGGACTATATACTCTTTTTTAACTACGATTTGCTGAAAAACATTATATATTCATGTATTTTCTTTATCAGTTAATTAATGTATGATTAAAAACTACAGTGTGGCATGACTATATAGATATATGTTTAAAACCAAATTAGAATGGGTCTTAATCTTAGGGAAAAAAATCAGTTGCAAGAGAAACAAATAATGAAAATACCTACAAAAACTCAATTCACTATTTCGATAATGGTCATCATCAGGAGAAGATATACTCTGCTCGTGACGATGTATACTGAAATATATTGATTTTTTTTTTGTTTGTTTTTTCTCGCTAATTGCTATTTATCCTATTTTAGATTTTTTTTCATCGTTAGAACCATATTTAAATATCGGTAATACTAAGCATTTGTATTTTATTCTGTATAATTTTTGTTTAATTGGACAAAGAATAATTTTTGTTTGAATTATCCTTTTCGTATTTTGGAGAAGAATATATGGATGTATTAAATCTGATAATCCACAGAACCAAATTCAAAAAATTGAGACTTGAATCTCTCGATCGGTAACGGTCGTTGTTTGAGTTCTATTGTTAAGGTTATATTGTGGTTTTTTCTTTGATTTTTATTTTATGTATTTATTTTGAAATCGTTGTATATATATATATATATATAATATATTATATATATATATATACTTTGAATTGAAATTGAAATCAGACGGTCCAAACGGACAAATATATATATATATATATATATGTGTATATATATATATTATATAATCAAACCACAATATGAAATGGGAAAAAAATTCTATAATCTTTCAACCGTAGCAAGCGGTCTTGTTGACTCTGTCAGTTGGGTTTTGACTCTGACGAAGACCGCTTGTTACGGTTGAAAGATCTTAGTCCCTTTTTTTTCCTCATTTCATATTGTGGTTTCATTATTGTTTGTTATTTCAAGTGTTGTGAAATCTTTTTATATATATATAACAAAATTTAGAAGTGACAAAAAACAGACAAACAAAACGCTGACCGGAATCGATATTTTGAACAGAAATTATTCAAGAAAAATTCAAAAGAGGAGATGAAGTGAGTGATTGTTTTCATGCAGAGGAATCAAAACAGGTTTTTTCTGGCATTGTTTTTTGACTGTCAGATAAAATCTTTCTGACTTCATATTCTCTCTGTCTTTTCCTGATGACAAACTGCTGTTCAAAATATTCATGGTGAGAAATGTTTTGTACTGACCCTATGTTATTCTTAGCTCTTATTTTTAATAAAGCAATTTTCATTTCAAATTTTATTTATGTATATATATTATGCTAATTTAGAGCTATTAGATTAAAGAGTGCGGTCAAATGGTAGTGGGATAAAATTGTTAATTTAATTCATGAAATGAGTTTTAAGAATTTTTTCTTGGTGCTTATGAGAAATGGGTGGTAGTATGATGCGTCGTTAGGGAGAAAGTTTACTAAAACATTTAAGTGAATAATTGTCAGGATGGTGTAGAGAGTTGAGCTATTAACCCATAGCAATTATACCGATTTGGACAATACTTATTATCTGTCAGATAACTATTGGAGAGTATGATTTCTTTTCTTTTTTTTTATCTCTTATGGTGGCATTTATCTCTTATTTTACCCTCTCTGAATTATTTATTTTGTGAAATAAAGATGAAAATTATTAAATTTAAAATATATATATATTATTTAAATTATTAACAATATTCGTCTTAAATATGAATTCTTGGAAATAATTATTTTAAAAAAAAAATTAAATCTTTTTATAGTCACTTATGTTGACATTAAGGTCTATCCTATGTTCTCTGAGGGTTGAACATTTGGTAGATCTTCCTCATGGATGCTTCTTAGATGTAGATACTTTCAAAAGATTATCATTCTTCCTTCATGCCCTATTGTTATATGTGATGTTACCTATATTGTTATTCTGGTTTTTTGTTTGTTTCTTTTTTGTACAATTTAATAACTTTTTTTATGGTTTATTTGACTTATTTAATGTTATTCTATTTAATAAAAATATTAAATAGTTTAATACAGTTTACCATAGTGATTAATTATTGTAGTGACATAAGGTGGAAGTATATCATCCGTAAGGTGGATATGTGCATGAATAATTATCGACTTTACTGAAGTATGAACTATATATTTGGTTAAGGTGGTTGTGTCCATCTTTCATTGAAGTAACCAACGACTATGTTTCTCTTCGTTTCTGAAATATAAAGTGTAGTCAATTATTCTTGGTATTAACTTTTCTATAAGTCTTCATAATTTTATTTATGATAAGGTGTTATTTTTGAATATTTATTTCGTTAGGTTTAAGATTTCATTATGAGGAGTAAAACATTTTCCTTCGGTGGTAGTTTTACAACCAGAAATATTTCTCTCAAATTGATTTTCCTTCTAAGCATGTGCTTGTTCGGTTTGTGCGCTTAAAGCATTTGTTAAGTGCTTTGGTTTGTAGATTTTTTTTAATGTTGATGTTTATTGTGTGGATATTTCATTACTTTTATTTCTTAAAAGATATAAAATATAGGTTGTTTGAGCACAGTACACATACACTTTTATCAAAATGACGAATACACTAATAATTATTATATTGTCCACTTAATTTTTACGGTATTTCATTTTCTTCATTTTTTGTTATTGGGGAACTCGGTAATAATAAAAAAAAAACTTACCGGAGGAAAATAATATGATTATGTACTTGTAGTGTGCTTAATATGGAACAGTTAATCTTTTAATGGGTTAAGTCGCTGATTTTGACTATATGTAAAAACAAACATGATTATAAAAATTTGTGAGGTTATTATACTGGTTTTTATTTTTGCTGATGCCTCTTATTTCATTCCATTTGAAAAAATTGCAGGTCATAATGTATTTTTTTTTTAATTTATCTGCTTATATTCGGATTTCAGAGTTTTCGTTATCACTTTGCCGTAAACAAAAAATAATTACTTCCTGCTCTTTATAGTTAAAATTTATTCAGGTCTAGCAGAGAGGAATGGGAGAACAGTTGAAGTATTTTTTTCAGACATAGGCTAGTCACTAAATATTTTAAAGATGGAAGTATTTGTTTTATACTTATCCGGAAAGTAATTACAGAGTATTTACTGTAATGTATATTCGTATATATATGCATAAATGTCACAATAAACATACTTGACTCTACAGTCAAAGGAAGCTCAAAAGTTATTAGATAAACGGAAAAGTTCCAATATTAAGGAACTAAAGTTCTTTGACAATGAGCTACGAAAGAACATGAAACTTTTTCATTTTTACATTGAATTTGTGATGATTTCTTTATATATATAGCAAGTGATATAAAAGTCTACTTATAAAAACAAGAAATTCTGAAATGAATTAAGACCTTTCGATCAAAAAATAGTACTTAAACTGAATTTGTGACTCTGACTAGGACGGTTTTTGATTCCATTTCAAAATTTCTTGTTTTAGTTTCAACGTGTATATATATATATATATATATATATATATATATATATATATATATATATATATATATATATATATATATATATATATATAATCAAATTTCAAAAGAATTGTTTTTTTGGAGAATTACACTATTTCTACTATATAGTTATAAATGTGTTCTTTTAGCTATGTTATATTTATTCAAAGTATAGATTATTCTTGGATTATTAATTAATTTTCCTGTTTGTTCTTTTTACTACCTAGTAGTTAAGTTATTGATACATTGTTTATTGAACTTAGTTTTGTTCGGTTCATTTCAGTGCGTCTAACACTAGGCTGAGTGTAAGTGGGGATAGAGAAGTTGGTATTAAATCACCAAAAGGACCAAGATCTAAGTCAAACCCAAAAACGGGATCTGGTAGTTCCAGCCTCGGGCCATCTCCTAATTTAGATAGAAAGGTAGTTTATATTATTCAACCAGATGTTGTATTATATTAATTGAATTATTATTGCTTGTTTTTACAAAGGTAGCTTATATTGTTCAACTAGATTCGGTATTGTATTAATTGAATTATTATTGCTTGTTTTTTTTCCTTTAGCAGGTGTCTCTTCCAAAGTTGAACAACAGAGGAACAGGACGTCGGGGAGTTGCATTACGTCCTGGCTCTAGCCCAAGACCAGAATCGGCGGGAATTATAAGAAAAAGAAGAAAAGACGAAGAAGAAGTGAAGAAGGAGAGTTCAGAGATACGAAAAAAAGAAGATGGAGAAGATATTTGTAAAGAAGAAAAGGAGAAACATGAATTGGATAAACCTGAAGAAGTTAAGGAAAGTGAAAAAGAAATTAGTGAACGAACAAATGATGCATCGATTGAAAGTAGCAAGAAACTTGAAGGTGAACCTCCTCCCAAAAAAGATGAAGAAGTTAATAAAGAAACTAATAAAGAACTTGAAAATGGATCTAAGGTACCTCCTGAAGTTCCAACTGTTACTGTCATCGAAGCTGCCCCTTCAGAAGAAGATAAGACCACCGCCACCACTGCTTCCCAACAAACAGATACTCACGAGCCTACTACAACTGATATATCTCCAGCAGAAGATGACGAGGAAAAAGCTGTTGGTGTTTCCCCTGATGGAAGGTTTGTCAATTTCTTTCGCCTTGAAATTCAACAAATTTTTCTTTTTTCTTGTTATTTAAACCTATGGAATACATTAAACAACCAAATGTTAGTATGTACTACAAGTTTTTATTACTTTTAAAATTACTACCTTTTATTAAATATCGTTTGGGATTTATTTAAATATAGTTTGAGTTTTTTAAATTTAAAGTAATTTTGTATTTAAATTTGTTTTCTCTCGTTGATTAATAGATAGCGGGTATAATTTCGAAATCTAAATTATCTTTACTTTATTTTATCATTTGTGTGGGATACTCTTTTGGTATGAAATTCATCCCTTAATAACACCATTTTAAAAAATATAAAGAATAGTAACATTTTTTTAATAAAAAACCCTGAATGTGAAGTAACACAATTTCTTTTCAGTAAGTCAATGAAATTTCTATTTTGTTATAGGTTTCTGAAATTTGAGGAGGAATTGGGCCGAGGTAGTTTTAAATCAGTTTATCGTGGCTTGGATACTCAAACTGGAGTTTCTGTTGCATGGTGTGAATTACAGGTATTTGACTATTTAATCTGTTATTGTATATTATTTATGTTGACTATTCCCTTATAAAAATATTTTTTTCTTTTTAGGAGAAAAAAGTAAATAAATGTGAAAGACAAAGGTTTCGAGAAGAAGCAGAAATGTTGAAGGGACTTCAGCATCCAAATATAGTCCGCTTTTATGACTACTGGGAAGTTACATTGACGAAAAGGAAGTACATCGTCCTCGTCACTGAACTCATGACATCAGGCACTTTAAAGACGTAACGATTTTAATACTCTTCTCTTAACCTTTTGAAAAATATCTTAATTATAGTTATATTATTAGTTAAGAGTTAAAGGACATTTGGTTAGAATAAAATGTATATTGTGTCAATGTAAATATATTAATCAATTATACAAATAAAGATTTGTTTTTCTATATATATTTGCTATATGTTTCAATATAACTTTTAAAAAGGAAATTTGAAAATCCTTTTGTACTCAGAGGTAGGTACAAGTAAATGGATATTTCATTTGTACTCTCTAATTTTCGGTTAAATTTGTCATCGGGAGAGAAGAAAGACGGAGACAGTACACCTGTGCAACTGTCGTTGGGGACTAACAATGTTGCACATTGTTAATAATGAAATAATGATAGTTAACAGTGAAGAAGTAAATTAGTTTTTTTTAATTAAAAATAAAATTTGAGAGAAGAAGGTTGAAGTAAAAATTATTTGACAATAAAACAAATAATAAGTTATAGAATAGCAGAGGAAAAATAAAGTAGGTGTTAAATAACGTTCAGCCTAAACAAAAGAATAAAATAAGTAAAAATAATAGTGTTAAATAAATAAAAATGAAATGTTAGGATTTATCGCAAAATCCGCATCCTATAGCAGCCATGAGAGGAGTCCGAGGTTATGGTGGGAGAGGAGAATCCCAGATTTGACTGCTGAATTCCGTTAAATTGTAAAGGAATATTTTCCCCCTTTGCTCTATATTCTTTATTATGTTGTTTATGTATACATATATATATTTATTATATATATATATATATATATATATTTATATTCTAATTTTTTTTATATTCCATTTTGAATTACTATTACTGGCTTTTTTTTTCATTTTTTTCATCCTGAACTTTATTTATCATCTCCTTTTTTTTGTTTTCCCTTTGATATCCTATAATTTACTTTTTTTGTATTCTATATCTCATACTTTAACCTTCTTGCTGCTCAAATTTTATTTTTATTTCAAAAACATTTATATCTTCACTGTTACCTACCTTATCCTCTTAAACGGGCAGGCGGGTGGCAATATTGTCGGTCTCCACCGGTCGTTGAACACGTGTGCTTGATCGGTCTCTCTCTCTCTCTCTCTCTTGCTCTCCCTCTCCCTCCGTTCTCTCCTGATTGTTCAGTTCTAACCGAAAGTTGATTTATATATATGTAAAAAAAAGCAATTTATGTATATATATATATATATATATATATATATATATATATAGTATATATAATATATTATCAATGATCAAACCACAAACAGTTGGGTTTTTGACTCTGACGAAGACCGCTTGTTACGGTTGAAAGATCTTAGTCTTGTTTTCCCATTTCTTATTGTGGTTTGATCATTGATTGTTATTTCACGTGTTTATGTGAAACCTTTTTATAATATATTATATATGTATATTTATATTTAAAGTTAAGGAAAGCAACTTATACATATATATATATATATATATTAGTAAATTTTGGTAGCAGTCCCTCCTGTAAACATACATTGTTAAAAATCTGACCATATCTTGCTGAAACTTGCTTCTTATTAAGTTTTTCAAGTTTTCTAAATAGAGTTCTTGTCACTATATCCACAGTATACAATATTCTTCCGACTATCGGAAGAATATTGTATACTGTGGATATAGTGACAAGAACTCTATTTAGAAAACTTGAAAAACTTAATAAGCAGCAAGTTTCAGCAAGATATGGTCAGATTTTTAACAATATATATATATATATATATATATATATATATAAGATTAATAATCAACAATAACTCTTGATAGAATATATGAAATTCAACACCACAATAAAACAAATAATATTACATATAATGCTCTAAGGCCTTTCATCAAAACATCATCAGAGAGCAACATGAAACAAACAACAAGTATATTAGCAAGTTAACCTGGTTGATTGAAGTCTTCAAGATTGCTGGCATCCCTGTCTAAATTTAAAGTTCCTAAAATTGGAGGGGTTTTAATTTTCTTACTTATTTCTTTTGTCAATATTTCATCCAGTTTGTACAATCCAGGACTATTGTTTATTAAATTTTCATAGAAGTTCTTTATGAAGCCACTTTCAATAATATTTCTCTTTCTTTCTGAAGCCACAAAAATTAATTCTTTTGCTTCGCTCCAATTTATTAAATGCTTTTTGTTCCTTACATGCAAGTACAAGGCACTCTTTTCATCTTCCCGTCTAACCCGTCTAATAGAATATTGGTGCTACTTCAGTCTTGTAAGAAGACCTTTACTTGTTTGTCCAATATAAGACATTTGGCAATCGTTACAGGGTATCCTATATACACAGCTATCTTTTTTCTCCCCCTTATTATTAACCAGTCTATTGAACAAGTTACTATTGTTACTGAACAGAACGGAGAGATCCAGCTTTTTCAAAAACGTTGGCAGATCTTTGAAACAAGGGTTATATGGCATGACAATATATTTCTTTTTTATGAGTTGTTCTTCATTTAATAAACAATAGTCCTGGATTGTACAAACTGGATGAAATATTTACAAAAGAAATAAGTAAGAAAATTAAAACCGCTTCAATTTTAGGAACTTAAAATTTAGACAGGGATGCCAGCAATCTTGAAGACTTCAATCAACCATGTTAACTTGCTAATATACTTGTTGTTTGTTTCATGTAGCTCTCTGATGATGTTTTGACGAAAGGCCTTAGAGCATTATATGTAATATTATTTGTTTTATTGTGGTGTTGAATTTCACACACACACATATATATATATATATATATATGAAAACAAACCACAAGGAAAAAAAAAGAAAACAGATGGAAAAAATGCTCTGAGGCCTTTCAATTTATGTCATCAGAGAGCAAACAAGGTAAGAACTAGAAAGTAACATAAAAGGTATGTACAAGGAAGGTAACTAAACAGCTGGGAAAACAAGAGTCGAAAAGGCATAAAATTTTATGCCTTTTCGACTCTTGTTTTCCCAGCTGTTTAGTTACCTTCCTTGTACATACCTTTTATGTTACTTTCTAGTTCTTACCTTGTTTGCTCTCTGATGACATAAATTGAAAGGCCTCAGAGCATTTTTTCCATCTGTTTTCTTTTTTTTTTCCTTGTGGTTTGTTTTCATTGATTGCATCACGTGTTTATTGTGATTTATCTGCATATATATATATATATATATATATATATATATATAAAACTTAAGACGTATAGAGGGAAAAAGCTAATTACATTATTGTATTATACTTAAATGTTTTAATTAACAGCGATATTTTTTACTAATGTGAGGATTATATTGCAGATATTTGAGACGATTTAAAAAAATAAATGTAAAAGTTCTGAAATCATGGTGTCGACAAATTCTGAAAGGATTATTGTTTTTGCATTCTCGTTCACCCCCAATTATACATAGAGATTTGAAGTGTGATAATATATTCATTACTGGTACTACTGGAAGTGTCAAAATAGGAGACCTTGGCCTTGCTACTCTGAAAAATAGATCATTTGCCAAATCAGTCATAGGTAGCATATCAAATATTTTTTTTTTAAATTATCAACATTTTGATTAAAACAAAAAATTAATATTTTATTTTTTTTTTTAATTATAGGAACACCTGAGTTTATGGCTCCTGAGATGTACGATGAACATTATGATGAAAACGTTGATGTTTATGCTTTTGGGATGTGTATGCTTGAAATGGCCACTTCAGAATATCCTTATTCAGAATGTACCGGACCAGCACAGATTTACAAAAAAGTTATCAGTGTATGTTATTTTGATTAATTCTATATGACTTTCTTTTGACATGCCTTTATTATAATAACAGTCGGTAATAAAAGTAGTTTTATTTTATTTCGAAACTATGTTACTTGACCAGGAGTCCTCAATAGGGATTTTTCATTATTTTAATCAAGTTTGATATTTTACATCTCATATCAGAAGTCCACATATTCTGTATGGGTTTACTAGCAATAGTTATTAACTGTAAGTACTAATTGCTTTGGTCATTACCAGATTTAATCTTTTAAGTAATTTAAAACCAATTAATTACCTTTGCAGTGTCTTAGCAAATGTCAGTTTTTCTTGAGGCGTAGTACTATTGGTTCAGTAAGTATGTTTTTGACCATAAACCGAGGGAAATAATTAACAATTTAATTAATATGGAAAAGTGAAATCGTTAATGTATTTTTATGTCACAAATGTTCAAAATTACTAATGTGAATATTTAAAATATTAATATAAAGAAATATTTAATTTAAAAAATACACAATATGTAGATATTTGTTTTACAAATTTTTTTTCATAAATACATTTTTTTGATGAATTTGTTAAATATTAATTCAAAATACTTTATCTGTATGAATTATCAATACATTACTTTTTTTTAGAGATTTTGTCATTTGTATGTTAAGGATTCGTTATCTTATTCAGTTGTTTATCTTATTTAAATAAGATTAATATTTTATTTGTTGAAATGCTTTTTGACAAACTAATTTTTACAATCAATTAGGCCTTGAAATGCTGTTGTAAAGGTTTTATACCGTACGTTTGAAACCTTCAGAAACCTTTTCTTGTGGCTCTCGGAGAACTATCTTATTCAATATGGACTACCCTTATGACCTCTAAAACACAATGTGAAGGTGTAGATTTGAGAAATAATAATAATTGTTTTTTTTTACATGAATTCCATGTACAAATTTTTTTATTCAAATAAATTGTATAAACAAAAATCAAATTTAAGTATAACATAAGGAAGAGTAATGTAAAATTTAACATATTAAATAATGATTACAAACTAATGACAGTATTGTATTTTATATTTTATTAGTAACATTCGAATATTCTAATAGTCAATTCGCTACGTTGACGATTTTTCGTTACATATATATGAAGTATAGTAAATACATAAATGGTACATTGATATATAAAAATTTCATGGACCCACGTACCATGAACTTCCAAATTATTCTTTTTTTAATTATTCATCCCCTGCATGCTTCTGTGGATGATACTCGGAAATTCTGCTTTAAATATTATTCAAAAGTTTAATTGTAAATTGCTAAACTTATAACGTCTTAGTATGAGTAAATGTTAATATCGATGCTAGACAAATGCTACTAAGTCATTAGTAAATCATTTATTTTAATACTAATGTCCGTATGGACATTGCAGGGCATCAAACCTCAAAGTTTCGAAAAGGTTGCCTATCCAGAAGTAAAGGAAATAATTGAAAATTGTATTCGCCTAAAAAGGGAAGAGAGGTATGTGATCCATTATTTTTTTTCAAGACATTCTTTTTGATGCATTACTATGACTATGTTTTTCATGTAGGCCAAGTATCAAAGACCTATTAGAACATATATTTTTTGCTGACGACGTTGGATTGAAAATTGAATTGGCATCAAAAGATCAAATTGCATCTGATAGTTCCAACGTTGAATTTAGACTACGAGTTCTTGATCCTAAAAAGAGGAGCAACAAACATAAGGAAAATGAAGCAATTCAGTTCGAATTTGATATGGAAAATGATAATGCTGAAGAAGTTGTAAAAGAAATGGTATTGATTACACTTATTTAGTCTTTGTTTTATCTGAATAGCTATCAACATTTCATATTTACTATTTCAGGCAAACACTGGCATCATTCCAGATGAAGATTGTCGAGTTGTTGAGAAAATGTTACTAGCTCAGATAACTTCTCTGAAAAAAGCTCGTGAAGAACGAAGGATGGCAGCTAATAATGCTGATACAGGTAAAGACCAAAGCAATATGATTGGGGGATTTAGATAGGCTCATTAACGTATCTCGTATATTTTTTATATATGTATAGGGTAGGGTATGTATTTACATAAACCAATTTTAATGGATAATAACCTCTTCTGTACTTTAATACAGGGGAGCCGAACTAAAGTTTAAAGACAAAGATTCTATTCTATTTGTGCTCCAGTTTATTTGTCTCTATTCCAAACTAAACATTTCAAACTAATCTGCCCTCATAGAACTTTGTTTCAAATCATTGAATAATACATTATTGTATGTTCCTGTGATTTTGATTTTATCTTTTTATTTCTTTAATTTAAGAATTGTTTGATTAAGTACATGAATTTGTAAAAATGAACTAATGATATATTAAAACTTTTATTGAATAGGATGTTTAATCCTGTAAAGCAGTTACTTCCAGAATTATCCAGGAGTATTAGTTTGCTCGTTACTTTATATTAGTAACAATAATAGCATATTATATACAAGTTGAATTGTAGAATGACTATATGTTGTTATTTCATTAATATCAGTGATTTTAAAAATGATTTCTATATTGATTAATGATTCTTTCATTATACAAAACTTATATCTTTCTAATGTACTTTTGCTTAAATTTCTTTTTATAATGGCTGTACTTTGTATCATTCTAGGAAAAGAAGACGATGCTACTGCGAAAAATGAAACTGTATCAGTTCAGGTATTGACTTACTAATTGATTAACGAACATCTGAATTATAACTTTAATCATAATCAAATTGAACATGTTAAAGTTATTTCTTATGAAGAGTATTAAAATGTCAATACTGCTGTCTTTATATTTTTAAATCTAATTAGTGATTCAGTTGAATTTACTGCGATTTACGTAATTAAGAAGTTTAATTTTTATATTGAGATGTTGTTTTATATATTCGATTTAATTAGAAAGTTTTTAGTTTCATATTTATTGTAATGTATTATATGTATTATTACATGTACTTGAAAGTAGCTCATAAATTTTAGTATTTTTTTCGTAATATTTTCATCTTTGAGTTATAAAAGTACTGTTTTAAACTATATTTGTCTGAACATTTAATCTTCAACAGAATTAAATGATTAACTGGATGCTTTATAAAAACAAATGTAGTTTAATTCTTTAAGTTGTTTTTATGAAATATTCCGTTCTTAAAAATGCAATAAATCAGCCGAAATCGAAGTACTCAATATGAACTATTTAACGCTCATTTCTATATTTAATAATGATTCTCTGTGAATTTCACCGATTATTCTTTAAATTTCATTTTCAGTTCGGTAATCGTTTGAGGTTAGTTCACATAAACGCGGTGATTTCATATTCTCATAAAAAGAATCAAATGAGAGTCTGTGAAATAGACTGTTATATATCATAACAGTAAAGTAGACTGTTATGAATGGTGAGTTAGCTTTGGTTCTTTCTTGTATCAATTGAATCTTGAATATAAAGATCTTTAGTGTTCGATGATTGACTGTGTTAATAAATTCATCTGTTATGATTGACACCAATGCTAATTTACGGATCATACTATTACATTATTATACTCTGCCGTGTTACGCCGTGCTGCCTTTGTACATTATGGTTTTCGACCGGGTGGAGATTTCTGTTTCCTACTGGTCCCGATTCTTCATGTTTTTGTATCAAGTTTGAAACTGTTGTTGCTGGAGGACACTATCGCTTCCAAATATCCCTCAAGTTTACGGGCATTCGTGGTACAACATCATTTTGTAATTCAGTATTATAATAAGTACCTCATGCGTTGTTGATAGCTAACTAGAAAAGCGGTAGATTATCTTTTCATTAGAGTGATGAAGGTAATGAAAATGATAGGAACTGAGTTGACAATCTTCAAGCAAACAAAAAATCATCTTATTTAAATACCACGTACTTTATGGGACAATTTCCATTTGTGTTAAGACTGTAATGTATCAATGAGTAATAGCATTCACTACTTCAACGAGTAAATGTATTAATCATGGATTTCTGCTTATCTGCATTGTTAATCTTTCATAAGTTATGGAAATAATTACATAATTGACATTACAGATTTAATTATTGATTAAAATTTTTCAGGGAAGAAAAAGTACCACTTCTGAAATTGTAACTTCTATTCATTTTTTAGAATAGAATTCTTTCCAATGTATCTTAAAGTCATTACATTGGTTTCTTCTGTTACATTACTGAGTCTTACCATAACAAAGTAATAATTCTCCATGAAGTGGACACAATATTACATGTGCTTTTAGTACGATAAATGTGTACATGATTTTTTCTGTCCTCGATTTTAAAACAAAAAAATTGTTAACCTTTCGAATATTAAGGATAGAAATTAAGGATAGAACATTTCGAAAATTGAAGGATAGAAATTAAAAACAATTCCTTTTATGTGAATAATTAGTTTCTTGTCTTTTTTTATGTTATTGTATGTCTCTTGCAAATTTCTTTATTTATTTTTGTATACAATTAGCCATTAAATTGACTGAAATGGTATGTGTGTCTGGTGTGTCCAGTGCTCTTGGAAATCGTTAAGTGTTTCAATTCTGAAAAGTATTGTATGCAAGTTTGAGCTTACTAAATTAAAACGCGCTTTTGGAACAGCATATCTTTAACACATGCGTTAATGTAACGGTTATTTTTAATCATACATACTCATCTACTCTAAAGTCATTGAAGTATAAAGAAAGTTTAACTAATTGTTTATTTTGCTCACTCCTTTCAGTAAAGAAAGGATCATTTTCTGTGGGGTTAACTGTCAAACACTGACGTGTACAGTTTTAGTGGAAGTTAAATTGTATGTTTTACTGTTTCTGTGTCATTTTGTGTGTGCGTTTGCTTATGTATGGGTGCAATGTTGTATTGAATCAAGTTTTATTCTTTTTTTTTTCAGTCAAGTGTTACTTCTATGCAAAGTGGATCGCAAATGACTGTTCCCGACACTTCTCATCCTGGTGTTCATCAACCATTAGAAACGTATCACTATTGCCCGACTGATCCTCAAGTCATTCATGATGCACAACAAATAAACTTGACCACTCAACAGATGCACAGTGAAAATATTCAGCATAAAATTTCTCAAGTTCAACCGCCCCAGATGTCACATTTAGTCCAACCTCAGATTCCTCAGTTAAGCCAGCATCAAATTCCTGATCAGCTTCTTTCAGATCAACACAGAGTTTCAACAGTTCAACCTCCTCAGCACGTATACGTCCAAGGGAGCCTAGTTCCTGAACCCACTGGTGATTTGCAACATCCTAGAATTTCAACTGTTCAGGCTCCTCAATTTCAACAGTTTTCACCTGACCACATAATTCCTGGTTCTCCTGATATTCAGACAAGTGTTCCTCAATATAACCAACTAGATTTGCAACATAAAATTTCCCAGGTGCAAGCTCCTCGAATTCAAGATCTCGATCCTAGTTATCAGCAAGCTCCTCCAACACATCAGTATTACCAGCAGGTTGATAGTAATCAACCTTATATCAATCATACATTGCATGATAGTAACAAAGAACAGGGCCAGATCCACGTCGAAACATCTCAGCATCGAATTTCAACTATTCAGCAAAGTGAAATTCAGTATCAAAATCCTGATGGATCCCAGCAGCGGATTCAGCAGATTCCAAATTACTCCCAACAACAAGATACATTGTCATTCCAACAGCTGCCGCCTCAGAGTCACCAGGAAAGTCAGCACAGAATACCTCAGACTCATATGTCCAATTATCAAGATATAAACTATCAATCACATTTAACGAAAGCGGTTCAAGGTGATCCAAGTCATAGAATATCCTTGGTTCAACCGCCACAGATGCAAAACTTTAGTCAAGTAGAAATTCAGTATCCGCAGCATCAATCCCTTCCTTCTGATGCCAATCTTCATGTATTAGCCCAGGGTCAAAGCAGACCCGTGCAAAATTATTCACAAACTCCAGACATTAATTTCCAACCCACTCAGTCTGATATAAATCAGCAAATGCTGTCACAAATGCAACAGAATGTTCCTAATTATTCTACTCAAAATCAAGATTTAGTTTATCAACAAAATCAAACGATCCAAACGGAAATGAATCAACCTAGAGTGAGCAGTGTCCAGCAGTCTAAGACTAATTATGTACCGAATGCTACACAGCAAGTCAATGAAACGAGATTGGTTCAAAATCATACTTCAATGCAGGGGTTTGTTCCAACAGATAATAAATTTCAAACAAGCCAAATACCCCTATCAGAATCAATTTCTCAATCAGCAAATCAGCAAAGGATTTCTCAAGTCCAGCCGCCTCTAATGCAAGCATATAGTCAGTCCACTGAAATTAATTACCAGCAAGGCCAGCCTATTACTTCTGAGCAACCACAACCTCGTATTTCTCAAGTCCAACCACCACAGTTCCAAAATTATCAGTCGTCTGATATAAATTATCAAGCAAGTCCTGTACCCGATTCAACTCATATTGTGGCACCTCAAATTCAGTCTTCTCAGGCTTCCACTATTCCGGTTCAAAATTCTCAGCAGTTCACTCAGCAGTCTGAGAAACTAATATTTCAAAATCAAACCCATGTCCAATCGGATGGCTCCCACCATCGTATAAGCCAAATACAACCTCCTGATATAAATCAACATAGGGTATCTCAAGTCTCCCAGGCACCTATTTCCCAATCAAATGATGATAGATCAAGGATTTTTGCTAAAGATTTAACAGAAGTTAATCAATCTTTTTTCCCTCCAGTTTCTTCTGAGCAAACAAGGGTGATGTCTTCGCAACCTATAGAACAGATATCAAGCCAAAACGTTTCTCATTTGACAGATATAGGACAGAAGTTAAGCCAGATTCAATCAGATAATCAACATCAGATCAATCACATCATTACTAAAGAAGTTAATTTGTCGACTGCGCCACAGTTTCAGGTTACTGATCTTCAAAGAAATTTGCCTATTCCTCAAAGTGATCCTCAAAATCAGCCAAGACTGATAACAACCCCAGGTGAGCAGCCTCATAGTAAAGTAGTGACACCATCCGCAGATCAACTTAGATATATACCGGCTTCAACATCTGATCCGAATTGTGGTCCTCAAGGGTCAGAACAACTTAGAATGAGTGCAGCTCATCCTGCAGAACATCACCATCTACATGAGCAGTACGCTCAAGTTCATTCTCAAGATCCAAGACTTATTCAACCCAAAGATCATGTTCAAAATTCTATACCTCACGAGAAACTACAGCAGCAGTCTCAGATGCCACAAGTTCAAGATCAACAGAGGGTATCTCAGAGTCAATTTCCGCCAGATCATCAGCAAGTTTCTCAAATTCTGCAAACTGATCAACATAGAATTCCACAAGCCCATTCATCTGATCAACAGTTAATCTCACAAGGGTTGGCTAGTGACCAAAGAATCCCTCCACCGGTTACTTCAGTTTCTCAGCCCCAGTCTCAGTCTCAGACTGATCAACAGAGAATTTCTCAGACTCAAAATGTGGAACATCATGTGTTATCTCATATGCAATCAACTGAACAGTTAAGAAACTCGCAGTTGAGTTACCCTGATCAAATTCATGCCGCTCCTGGTCATATGGATCAGCAAAGATCGGTTCCACAAGATCAGAATAGAATTTCGACGGTTACTCAGCCTCAATTAGAGCAGCATAGAATCTCCCAAATCCAGCAGCCAGATCTCGTTTTAATTCAGACTGATAATACAAAGTTGAATCACTCTAATGACCAGAGTAGAATCTCCCAAGTGCAACTTCCAGACCAAAAGAAACTGTCTCAAGTTCAAACTCCAGATCACATAAATGTCTCTCAAGCCCATGCAGATCAGTACAGGATTCCTCAAGCACAAACAACTGATCCTCTTAGAGTTCCTGTTGTCCCAACATCAGACCCACATAGGATTTCACAAATTCAATCCCACACAATACAAGACCACAGTGTGATTCCACAAGTCTTATCACAGGAGCAGAAGAGAATATCACAACCCCATCAACCAGATATGCATAGGGTACCTACTCAAAACTCTGAACAACTTCGATTAGCTCAAATCCAAGCAGATCAATCGAGAGCATCTCAAGTCCAGTCTTCTGACTTGCATAGGATCCCACCAGTCCAATCTGATCCTAAAATTCCTCTTCAAGATCATCATAGAATATCTCAAATACAGAATGTTGATTTAACTCAACAAATGATCAGTCAAGTACAAAATACAAGTGAACTCCTCCAAAGGCAAAACCAAATGACATCACACAGTTTTAGCCAGAACTCTGACTCAAACAGTCAAGTCATTAACAAACCTATTTATACACAACCTCCTGATCAAAATTATTCTTCAAATACAGTTTTCTCTGTCGATTCTCAAAACAAGGGGCTAGTACAAAGTTCTCCATTTCCAGTCGAACAGGTGCATTATTCTACAGCAGCTACCTTGCCTAATGATACTACCGTTCATAGAATATCACAGGTACACCAACCACCACCTCAGATGAGTTCGATAGCCTACATTGATACTAATGGAGTGTCCAGAATACAGCCGCACCATGAAATCAGTGTGGATTCTGCTAAACTACCCGCTTCCCAGCCTCTTCTTCAGACTTATCAACCCCCCTCAGATGTTCAATACAGTCAGAGTAGTGCTGGTGTCACTCCTAATGTACCAACTCCTAATGGTCAAGGTTTCCACAGAGCGGATACTTCTTTTCAGCAACCTTCGAGCAATATTGAAGTAAAGGCAGACCCAGGACAATATCAAAGCCATCCTCAAGTTGAGCTTTCACAACAAAGAACATCCTTCGTTCATCCTCCTCCTTTAAACTTCCAAAACCAAGAACCTGTTCATGGCCAGAGGACTTCTCAAATTCAGCCTTCACCTATTCATCAGAACTCAGAGTTCGTCTTTCATCAGCCATCTCAATTTGAACCACATCAGATGCCTCAACCTCAACCAGAGTCGACTCAGCCAAGAATTTCTACAGTACAACCGCCAAACCTTCAGAACCTTTCAACAGAATTGCAAAGACTTCAGAATGATCAGCTGCAAAGGATATCAGTTACTCAAACGCCGATTCTGCAACCTGCCGATCAACTTCTCATGCAAGGAAGTGACCAGTTGCGACTCGAAGATTCATCAGAACAACAGGTTGGTGACATGCAATACCCTCTCCAGTATCAGTGGACTACGATCTACCATGATGGCTTTCCCCAACATATCAACATTTCTTTCCAACCACAGCTTGATTCTGCCCACAATCAACCAGTAAGATTTAAGTGTTCAGTTTATGCTGACTTCAATACCATTATACGTATTTTAATACTATTAAAACAGAAATGTTAACTTGATTTTTCTTGTTGAAGTCGGCACACTATGCTTGCCTTTATGCAGTAGCTTTATTCTTAATTGCTTATTAGTTTTCATTATCACAATTGGAAGTTTGGTGTTTAGAGAATTTGAAAGAGATTGAACTATATCTTACAAAAGTTATATTAGTCAAACTTAATTTGAAAAAAAAAATAATAATTTGGTAATAACTTTAATAAGAATTATTTTTAATTATATCTTAGTTGTTCAATTAATGACTAAAAATATCTTGATTTTTTTTCTATTACAATAGGAAAAAACTTCCCTTACTGAAATGTAAATTAAATGTCATCTTTCGTTCTAGGGGAAAATTTCTGAATGCAATGTTTACGAAAAAAAAACTGATTTTTAACAGATGTCTATCCTTCATGTTTAATTTGAAAACATATACTAATCTTTAAGAACCAAAATATTAAAAAAATGTAAAAGAACTACCATTAATGGATTCTGCCTTGTCACATTATTTTTTTATGCTTTCTTTGAGATTGAACTTTGAGAAAACACGACATGTTTTAAACACATGGTGTTTTTGAAAAATTGTTTTATGTGAAATGTCGTTAATTTTTCTCCTTAGGCCAATAAATACTTATAGTAGTGAGTTACAGAACTGTAACCTTTTTGGTACATACTTCAGTGTTTTAATATTTTGTCTAGGTGTCGCCAGTTTGTTTGAATATTCATTTTTTTTTTTTTTAGGACATGCGCGGAGACATATTTTTAAGTTAAATAAATTAAGAGGTAATTAATACCCAAGGAATACAATGACAAATTTAGTTTCTTCCGATGTCTTATAAAGAAATATCAAAAAATTATTGTAAATTAATTAATAATTCTTTTTAAATTTATCTTAATATTAAATTATTTGCCATAATAAGATAAGTTTTCCCTCATACCGCTATAAATTTGATGACTATTCTTGTTTTCATTAAACATCTGAATTTTAAATATTTACAGTTTTTTTTTCTTTGAGATTGGAAAATTTTCCCCTAGAAGACCGGTCAGTGATTGTTCATTATTATTTTATTTATTTACCATTTTATTGATAATTCTTGGAATAAAACTTTTATTGGAATAAATAAAGTGAAACTTTTTACTGTTAGCGAATGTAGGTTTTACATTTCAGCTTCTTATTTTGTAATGTCAAACTAAATATTCTATTGTGTTTTGTATCATGCTATCAACCCCTCCATAATTTGTTATTTAATCTAACCAAAATGTCAAGAATTGTATTTTTGAAACAAAGTGCAGCGCTAAATAACTAATTGTGATAATGGTACACTTGGTATGTGCATGGTAGTTTCTACTGTTTCTCCTTTTGCTTATTTTTATTTCCTTATTTTAATTACAATGTTTATTAACATTTGTGCAGCAGTAGCAAGTTTTTTCTTTTCATTTGAATGCTTTCTTTTTTTTTCTTACCCTTGAAGACTAAAAATAGAATTTTAGGTAATCATATTTAGATTTGTTCTATTCTCTCTAGTAATAAATGAAAAAAGAATATAGTTTTCATCCATATGAATATTGCGTTTTTGTTGACTTTTTGAATTTCTGCTTAAAATAGTCGTAAAACCTGCCTATAATGACACTACCGTTCAGTGTTTTTCTCTGTTCTAAGGTTTCCGTTTAAAAAGGTTTTTTTTTTGTGAGCTTAGAAGTGTAATGAAGGAATAATTCCAAAGCTACTTGTCTATAAACTAAGAAGTTCATTTATAATTAATCCGTTATAGTTAATTTATTTATTATTAATGCTTTAGACAGTTTCCCACCATGTAGTTATCGCAGGTATTGACAGATCTTCAAAGGCGGTAGCATTTAAAAAAACAGACCTGTTTCATCGCCATAATGTATATTTCTGTATCTCAGCAGTTAGATCTCCTTTTAGTCCACTACTGTTTTCATATTAATATAGTTTGATACACCGCAAACTCATTAATAATGATATGGTAATGTTTAAAATTCCAAAACCACCCGTTGGACAATCACATATTGTGGTTACCTAGTTTTTCTAAAGCTTTCATTTGTTTCATTCCTTCAGAAATAGTAATTCAATTGGCATACAGTCTAACGAACCATTTAAATATATATGCCTTTACTTCAGAACTGTACATTTTGTGATGTTTGCATATGGCCTGTTCCGTTTTATCATTTTTCTTTAATTTTGTTTTTGAAGATGTTACATATCTCAGTTTTTCCTACTTCAAATAACATACAGTTAATTTGTTCATCTTCTATTAAGAACCAGTAAAATATTATATTACACTACAACAACTGAAATTGTTGGACACTTTGAGAATTGACCGGTCAAAAACTTCACTCTGTCTTCTAATGTTTCGGAAATGAAAATATAAATTTTCGTAACGTCGGAAGACAGAGTGAAGCTTTTAACCAGTCAATTCTCAGTGTCAACCATTTATGTTGTGGTGAGTGGTGAGTAGACAGTTAATTTTTTAGCCGATTTTTTTTTTACTGTTGTCCAATGACTGTAGTTTTCTCCTGTAATTGAAAGTGATTGCTACTGAATTCCTCACACAAGTACAGTTAAACTTAAATGTAGGGACTAGTTCACAGGTTTCTTCTCTTGTCAGAGCTCAACTATAAAATATCAAACACTTACTCCCTTCCTAAAAAGAGGAAAATTAGAATGAAAACGTTTTATTGATTTCTCTTAGATCGTCCTTTCAATATGAATAGTGGTCAGAACATATGTGTAAGTTCTAAACAGCCGTACTTAAAAGGATTCCTTTATATGTTCATTGCATAAAAGATGTGCCGTTTCAGTTCAGTTGTATTTAAACAGTTGCCAACAAGTTATCCCGTTTCCGCGTTATGTAGTTGTCTGGCTTAATTTATTACTTTATATGTATTACTCTCTTCTAAAATATATTTTCTATTTATTTAGGTTTCCAGTTTAGGCAGGTTTTACTGTACTTTGCTGTTGGTGTGGGAATTGGGACGAACTTTTTGTTTGTTTGTTTGTTTGTTTTTTAACACTGAAAACTGAACTTTGAGTCAGTATCACATAGTAAACTGTTTTCCTTTTTTATAACGCATTTTAGGTTCAGTGCATTATTTGTTCATTAGTAACGCTTTGTCAAGTGTATTGTAAGTTCTTGTGTTGATTGTAGCTAGTGTGGTAGGCCCATTAGCATTATAAATTGAAAACCGTTAGACTAAATCTCTATGCAATATGGTTTTTGTCTTGTGTATAGTTTTGTGTACTGTTTTTGTCTTGAAACCCAAACTTCCAAATTCTGAACATCTTCCCATTCAATTGTAACGTTAATATAGTTGGAGCTGGTAGATGTTGGAAAGACCTGTTTTATGTGAATAATATAGCCTTAACAGGCGACACTATTGTTCAAGTAGAATTATTGAAATGGCTTAGTGTTCTGGTACTTTACCAGGTGGTGAAATAGACTTCTTATTTAGTTTTCTCTAATTTTTGGGACTATTTCGTACTACTCACTCCTCGTATTTTTACTCATAGTTTATTTACTTATACTGAATAGTCAAAAAACCTATATATTTGTTACTTTTGTAGACATTTATTTTCTGATTTTTTCACTCTTTATCCATAATTGAATCATTGAGAGGTATAATAGTAATCATATTTGAAGTCTTAAGTTTGATAAAATTTCATCTATTTACGTAAGGATTGTTTAAAGTTCATTCAAATTGTTTTCTTCTTTATGTAATAATATTAATTTAATTTACATCGCTAATTTATTTGCTCTGTAACAAAGTGATGTATATTTGATGTCACAAAAACCGAAAAATTCGACTCAATTAAACTTATACACAACAAGTGTTAACCCGAATACGTATTGATGAAATTACACCTTCCTTTGTATTGATATTTTTTCTTTTCAAAAGTTTATTTCATATTGAGTTCTTTTCTGTAGTCAATTTGAACATCGGGATTCAGAAAAATTCACTCTGATAGGGATTCAGTCTGATAATTGTCTGCAGTTTAAGCATCGACTTCCCCCGATCTTGAACTCCTTCCTAGTGAATGAGGATACCAGACTTGTTATCCATAAACCGATAATCGAAACTCCTAGAATAAATGCCAAACGCATTGCTACTGTTCCCTAATTAATTGAATCAATCAAATATTTTGCTACATTTTTTGAGTAATACATCAAGTAGTTTTGTGTTTACTTGTAGAGTGTAATATTTTCAGTAATGCAGTAATATTTTAGCTGTACTCATTTAACAGTAGCACGTAGTAAACCAACAATATATATATATTTATTTCTGTACATTTTGTTTGCTTCCTTAAATTGAAATTTTTTTTTCGAGGTTGTGATTGAGTTTTTTTTTATTTTAAAGTTATATATTAAACCAGATATTGGTTACATGTAGTTTCTTAGTTTCTTTTTGATTAATTTTACAGTTAATATTGCAAGGAGGGATTGTGAACAAGACTCTCTCTCAGGTATCTATCTATCTCTTTCTTTTCTTTCTTCTTTCTTAATGTTAGAAGTTTGCATACTATAATATGTTTACAACTATCCTGCGATAATGTATGTCTTATAAAACATTAATTTGTTTTAAGATAACTCTTTAAATAATAAATTTAAGTAAAATCAAAACATATATTTAGGAATAATACTTTATTTCTTAATTAGATTGGTATTTCATCATTAATATTTTCTTTCTTGATCAGTTACATATCACCATGACAAGTAAATTGATCATCTATTGTAAATATTCCTTAATACATGTTAGATATTTTCATTGAGGCTTTATACTAGTTGTAACTACATCTCTGTCAAAATTTAGTTTTACTTTCTGATGTCCTCAGTTTAGAAATTCTATTCTGTTTCTATAAAATGTGAAACCCTTCTTATTTCATAAAAACCCTTTGTTTCACCCTTGAATATAGTGAGACATTGTAGAGGGGATGGTCTTGAAACTAAATATTATAAAGGTTGCTATAATTCTTTTTTCTTTTCTTTTTTTTTTTAACTTGAATTGCTCTACTATAATAATTATGAAACTAGTTTAATAATTGCTCATTTTGAATTCATATTCTCGCAATTGCTTTTTACATGCATTAACTTGTCCAATGGGAATCTTTTGAAATAATGTTTACTCTCTTTTAGATTGTATTATCAAATGACTATTTAGCATTAAATTAGCTTCAGTTACTAACCCTGTGGCCGTCTTGAGGTTAATAGTGATCCAATTTCTTTTATTAATCAGGAGTAAGGAATCTTTTTTTTTATTTGTATAAACGTACTATATTAAAAAAGTAGAATACTTTGTAAAATTGCATTGGTATAATTGGATTGTCAATGGTATTCGGAAATTGCGAGCTGGGTTGTGTCCAGGTTTCATTTATTGAATTTATAGTACTTTTAATGGTTCTAGATGAAGGCTCAGAGAAGCATAAGTACTGTGGTGGCTCCTAAAGTGACGCCAGTGGAGGATCCAGACGCAGGTAGAAGGCATTCAGCCGAGGTACTCTCTCAGACAGAGGAAGTCGATACTAAACAGCCTCCCCTTCAATCCAATTCTACTGATATTGCAGACTCGGCTCTCTCTGACCAGCAGGTACTACAGTCTACAGAACCTGTTTTATTTCCTGTCTTCTTTTTAATCCATTACACCATGGGTATATACTGACTGTCATTAGTGTATGTAATTTGGCTATTGAAGTAAATCTAAAATATACAGGAAACATTTACTTCTTTTAAAATTGTATTTAATATATTTATAATGGTATTCTAATTTTAAAGAACGACAAATCAAATGACATCAAATTAAAAAAACAACAATTTTTCGAGACTATTCACAGTATGTTACTAATGATCTTAACATCCTCCGACGTTAGGATAATCTGTAACCGTGTTTTACTTCTAGCAAAAATATTAACTCATATTTAAGTAGTATGAAATTCTCTTGATAAGCTTTGTTTTTTTAAAACAAATCACAAGAGGTTGACGTTCCACCTTTTAATCCTATGTTGAGATCTTTGAAATGCAATGTGTGATCTTTAAAAATGCTAATATCCAGAAGCACTCATTTTTGTTTCTTTTGTTCAAAAAATTGTAGCCAGAAATATTGTTCACAGCTAAGTAATTTTAGTTTATGGCAACGTAGGTATGAGGCCAGCATTTATTTCCTCTCAAAATGTCCAAATTGGTGGTGAGTCGTGAGATCTGAAGTGGGAAAATCACACTGTTTAATACAGGTGATAAGTTAAAAAGCTTGCGGCACAGTTTTGCTGATTAATTAAACTCAAAATATTTCGTGCAAAATAAACAAAACTAACTCATTTTATTTCCTTAAATATCGGTAATATGTATTAAAATTACTTTATACATGAGGCATATGAAAAGTAAGGTTTCCAAGCCCCGCGCAACGCCGCACTCAGCGCTAGGCGAAAACTGCCAACACCGTCCGTCCTGTTTAAGGGTCCTCCCCAACCACGCACCACAAACAATGATGCGCTAACAAGTTTAGTTTCAGCATAGCACCCATTCCTGATGGACGTCCCAATTTTCGCTCCCGCCAAGTGCGAGTTACGGTCTGATATCCAGTTGTCATACGCAATACTTGCTCCAATCGAAATTCATTTCCAGTTGTAAGAAGTGCAGAGACGTGAAAACTGTGCGGAAATGGTGCAGAAAATTTTCTAGCGGGCGCCTAAACATCTATGACGAGGAGTACGGTGGCAGACCGTCGCATACGGAAGATATCGAATGAAGTACCGAAGAAGTTTTGCCCAGCGCTGTATGCGGAGTCACGCTCACATTTTCCACGTATATACACTTCCAACTATACACTTATTCCAATTGACAATGAATTTCTATTGGAGCAAACATTTTGCGTATAAAAACTTGATATCAGACCGCAACCAGCGCTTGGCAGGAGCGACAATTGGGACGCCAATGACGAATGGCTGCTGCGCTGAAACTAAACTCGCTAACGCACCGCTGTTTGTGGCTCATGGTCGCGGAAGAACCCCCAAACAGGACAGTGTTGACAGTTTTCGTCAAAACTAGCGCGGCGTACATCATCGTGCGGGTTTGGAGACCTCACTTTTCATACGCCCCTCTTATAAAGAAAATCTAACTTGATTTTAAGTGTAGAAGCTTTTATTTAATTTTTATTAATAAACATTTATCTTATAAAGGATTTAGTTGCTAAAGCAAAAAAAGGTTTTAACAAGTTCCACTTTTTTTTATATTAATTACTGCCTTATATTTTACTTTCTGTAAAATATATAGAGTTGTTTGAAATAATCATGGAAAACATTTCTGTCACTTTTCATTAAGTTAAAGTAGAAAAATTAAATAAAAGATTAAAAGTATATTAAAATGAATTTTGAATGAAACTAACTTAAGAGGTAAAGAGCTGTCTAATGTCAACATAAGTAACCAATTGAGAGATGAGGTATTTGAATGAACCAATATCGCCTTGAACTCCCATCTATTCTATTTCTGTCTTGTTGTCTCCTTTTACATTGAACATTTTTTTTTTACAAAACTTAGAAACGCAAAAAAATAAAGTTACGGAGTTTCATTACTGCAGGTATGTATAAATTCTTCGTTTATTTATGTTTTACCTTATTTAAAAACTAAATATTTTTCCTCATTAATGTAGAATATATTTTAAGTGTGGATGAGATGAGTTCTTATGCATATTTTAAACTTTATAAATAAAATTTAATAATAATGACAGTCATGTATATATATATGATATTATTAGTTTTGTAAATTTATAATAATTATATATTTTTTAGAGTAGAAATAATTAGTTTAGGCACTTTTTGACTTGTACTGTTATTTCAGGGAGCTGAAGATCAAGGAGCATCTTCACAAGAAGGGTGATTATTTTTATCCTACTCTGCTTTTGAGTTTCTTATTTGTATTTTCTTTCTTCTTTAAGAAAGTCAATGCAATGACAAAGGGGGAAGATGTACTGTATTATCATCAGTGGTTTTTATGTTTAGCCTTTAATAAGGGTAGTTGTATTGTTTAGGGAGGGTGCTACGAAGAGGGGGGGAAAAAGACGAAGCAAACCTTCAGGACCGAAACTTCAGGTTCTCAGCGCCAGTGGTGGGATAGTCGAATGCCAACTTGAAGCGAGTAAACAGAAAACCGTTACATTCAAGTTTTCCCTTGACGATGTCGTGCCTATGGATATAGCAAAAAATTTGGTGAGTAAACTAAATTTATACACATTTTGGTTTTAAAGGTTTATTAAAAATATAAAAATTATAAATATTTTACCTAAATGGTTTTTTTTTTCAGTGGTAAACTTTTAATTTTGAGGAAGGGGCATTATATTGTAGGATATCTTTAATAATATATTTAATTCAATTAAATCAATAATTGAATGAACAAAAAGAACATATGAGTAGGTTACCTATCTGTTTTCATATTATATTAATGAACCCAGAATATATTTATCAGATGACAGTGCTAATAGTTTTAATATCCCTGCAGTTTAGTTCATGCGTTAAAAACTATTTTTTTTACTTTCTAGAATTTGAAGTGAAAATTAGTGTTTTTACCGTAAGCAGATCCATAATGTCCAAAAAATCAGAGATTTTCTTTTAATTTTTATTTTATTAGAATGAAGTTATAACATATTGTTTATAGTGAATGTTCTTTAATGTATATACCTATTTAGGTTGACGTAATACAGTTAGTTACATTAATTTTTTTCGAAAATTCATTAAAGCTACATGTATATAATTATTTTCATATATAATGATATCCACTAAAATAAGTAGTATTTCAAACATTTTAAGGTATTCACTTTATTTTATTTTTAGTTTTAGTTTAAAAATATAATATTCCACAATAGAAAATAAGATTACATCTTTCAATTTCATTAAATAACTTTATGAACCAATCATAAAGAAGTCTGGTATTAAAAAGTGTATTTATCTTCAAGTACAAAAGAATATGCAAATGTTTTTTTAATTTCATTTGGTTTAATCAGTAACATTTAGATTTATCATAAAATTCGAGTAATTTCAGGTTTTATTAAGGAAAACCAATTGAGAAAAAGTCTGTTAATTTTTGAGACCTCTAAAATCGTTGAATGTTTTGTTCAATTTGTTTATAGTACTCATAATTTTCTTATTACATTTGTCCTATTTTCTTAAAACTAATAAGTTTAAATTAAGCACACCAGAGGCATTTGGTTCACTCTTTTCAATTTGGTTTTCTTTGAACTGCTACTCTTTTCCTTGTATTCAAGAAAACATAGTAGATGTTGACTTTTTGTTTTTGATTTTATCATACTAGGCTGAAGAAAAGTTGCTTGGGAGCAATCAAATAGAATTGCTTGCAGAACTCTTGAAAGAAGTTCTTCGGCAGCTCAACGAGCATCCGACAAAGCTACCTGTTTTGGACACTGTCGCAGCCAGCCCTTCTAGGAAGCCAAGGGTACATAATATTTTTATTTGAGCCACTTTAAATTTGATTAATTATACTAAAATCTGATTAACAGTTTCGTTAGCTTTAACTGAATTTAATCTGTAACTTTCTGTCAATTGTTTTTTTCGAATTTTTTTTTTTTGGAACTGGATTAGTAACGATTTCTATATTAACATACTAATTAAAAAAAAAATTGTTTTGTGTTTGACACGTAAGCTTGAGATTTAACTGAAGGTGACATGTTTGAGTTAGGTAAGGCATGGTACTGTTGGTTCGGTTGATGAGTAATGAGTTTATAGGTACGCCACGGCTCTCTGACTCGTCGCCGGATGAAGCAGCACAGGAGGTCGCGATCGGTGAGTCACCCTGATATACATCGCCAAGCCAGAAACACCCACTAATCCACCACACTCCTAGTTTTCATTTGTTGACTATTTTAGTTATTTATTTTTGTATTTACTTTTCTTTCAACATCCTCCCTTAAAATCACATGGTAATCTCCTATATTTGGGTATAAATTACCTTCATCTTTACTCATGATTTCTATTTATATTAAGTATTTATAATGAGTATACTTAAAAATTATTACTGAGAAAGGTTATTCGGTTGTTATTCTAAAAAAAAATATCGGTAGTAGAAAGTGAATCTCAAGCTCAGAGAATGGCCTTCTTTCATGAAGGTGGTAATTTTATTTTATTAGCATTGATTAATTTGATTAAACTCCATTTATAAAAGTTAAGGAATAAGGCTTTAATTCCTCAAGAACCTAATGTAATTTACAGTATTTCAACCGTATACGTGACCATCCTCAGGGTACAGCCTTCAACAAATTCATGAAATTTAAATTTACTCTTATTAAGTAAACATTAATCATCTTCATAAGCATGCACAGTTAGTACTATAATCCTATCACAATATTTATTGAGGTCATCAATATTATTAATTTATATTAAATAATAGTAATTTACCGAAGACCTGTACCAACTGTTCCGTCATATTTGTTGGAGACTAATTGCTTTAATTTTCCCAAACGGTACGCAATTGCAAAACTAATAAGAATATACATTGTTTAAGGTTGTACTATTAGGAAGGTCACATAATGGTGGAAATATGTTACTAATTACGTTATTTAGTTGAGAAACTAAAGTGTTATTATAAAATCCTTTAAAGTTATGGTACATTGAAGTTATGAAATGTCATGAAACTAGATAATTTCTTTTGCGAATCTGTTTCTAACAAATAAGCTTGCAAAAAATTCGTGAGTTTCAATGAATAGAATAAGAAAAATATCCAATTCATGTTACTCTAACAAAATTATTTTTTAACTGTGACAATTTCATTTTTTTTGTATCAGTTAACTTTTGGTAAATCTGCAAGCTCAGATATATTTCAAAATGCTTGATTAAAATCAATTATTACGCTATACTGGAATCACGTAAGCATCATGAGGAGTTTTGTTTCAGTTTTGTGAACTAATTATGAAGGTTTAAATGATGGGGATTTTGGGTGTATAAATTTACTAGCAGTCCCTACAAAGTTTTCTTTTTCTCTCCCTTATTCCTGGAATCGCTTGATCAATTTACTATTATACAATAGAATAAAGAAGGATTATTTTTTTTTTCTATTTTTGAGGATGAAGGAAAATTGAATTTATGTTTCGATTAAATGTTCGTTAAATTAAAACGAAAAACACTTTCGTTGTAGCTTTTTTTTATGTTTTTTTATCTGTGTTTTGTTGAAAAATTGTTCCTGGTAGTTCCTTAATAGCCCACATGTATAAAGAGGCTCTTCAGTGTTGGCGCTTGTGGAGAGCCTCTTCCTAGATAGCTTTCCTTTGCTACTGGACATCTGTTACTGGTGATATCAAAGGATTATACTCATTATCTGACTGATGCTTGTTTTATCCTTGGCTTATTGCATGTTTGTTTCCTCGAATCACACCGAATAATACGCTTTCCATCTTTGTTTTCATCGTTATTCAATTTTCCTGCCTACATTCTATGTGTAATATGGTTTCATTCTTGTTCTTTAATTGTGTTAATGAAAGGCCTTTAATCTCTCTGTATTTCATTTGTCAGTCACGATACAAAACTCTTAATCTAGTTGTTTACAAGATATTTATGACATTATATCAAATTATCTTCAGAATCAGAGTACTATTTTGTACTCTGCTACAAAATAGAGCTACTAGTGAGTAAAAATCTATATTTGTTCATTGAGAAATTACATTGTTGGTCCTAGCAAGCTGCAACCTTCCTGATGATTAATTACTCAAAAAGAAGGAATATTCGATACAGATTGGTGCTAACACTCTGAAAGAGTGTTTCTCTCTTACTAGATTCCAGCTTGTAAAAACTTTTAATGCTGTATATTTTATAAGGATACATGAATATAAAATATGCATAGTAATAAAACTTCAGTTATCTTGTTTTTCTGTATTTTATAGAAATAACTTTTATCTTTTCAACAAGCATTTGCATGGAGAATAATAATGTAAATAAATTATTGGTTTTCCTTTATCAATAAAATGTCAAAATGATTTCCGCACTGCTGTCTTGATATCACGCACAAGCTTGAACATATCGAGTTCGGTAAATTATGGCCGTAAGATTTAAAAATGTGGTTTGTCTTATTATCCTGAGAGTTAAACATCTAAACTGAACTGATTAATATCTAAATATAATGTTGCCAATATATGATATTGCGAAGTTCACTTAACATTATCGGACTGGATAACTTATCAATTATTATTGATAAAATATGGATTATCAATTATGATTGATAATTAATATAGATTAATTATAATTATCATTCATTAATACTTCCTTACCTTCTGATTTCTTTATTCAGGAGAGTAACAATGTTTTTTTTAAAAACCTCTTTTAGTTATTCCTCTTTGAAGATTAACAATTCCGTGGATGTTGTAGGTATTTATTATAATTTGCAGTAAAAAAAATGATTAAAATTTTATTATGGAAAATGATTTTTAGGTTTAACATTTTAGCTGTGTGAATTATTGATGTTTGTTTCATTCATTGATTTTGATTCATTGAATTTACATTTCATTGCACAGTTTTTTGGATTGTTTCAAATATTCAAGTATTTAGCATCGTTCTTGATATGCTATTCTTCATCTTTATGCTGTAGTAGATCTCTGTCTTTCTGGTTTTTGTCATTCTTGGAATTTTTCAAGATTTAGTTCCTTTCGTATCTGGCAGAATATTGTTTTACAAATACAAGTTTGGTATTGCTGATAAAATCAAAGTAATTATATGGGTCAGAAGCGGTTTATTGATTGGAAAAGGTAATGTTATTCGTTTCGGCTATTGACAGAATACTTGAATATCTTCGATATTTCAAATCTTTATATTTCAAAAAGGAGTGAATAGTTTTACTTGACTTCTGCGTCTGAAACTCTTCCAAAGTTTAGATTCTTTACAGAGTAATCCATTTATCCGTTAACAGTTTCTCTAATTATTATAATGATAACGGGTTGTAAATATCCAGGCCTTCGTAATTTCTAAAATAACTATAAATGCTTAGTAATGGTCTATGAGTATGGTTGCCAGATAATTGGAATGATCCTCATGTCATTGACTTATAGTAGTAAAAAAGGGTGCATCAACATCATAATAGATGGTATTTCCTTCCAGGAACACTACCTGGATTATACTATCTAATTAGCTAAAATTCCTAAGTAGTGCATTCTAAAATAAAAATATTGTTTTCCTCCTCTCCTTTCCCAGATCATCAGGGATTTTCCTTCAACTATAACAGTTAGAAGGAAGCAGTTTGAATCAAATACATCTTTTGGTCTTCTCCTGATGTATTCTCGTAAAAAAGTCTCCTCAAAGGATATATGTCATTCTTAATATTGATTTCTACTTTACTATAATTAAAGTTTAAGAATACAAAAAAATTGATATTGATATTTCACAAATATTGCGAATTACTGAAATTATTGCAAAAAAAAACTGCATTATATTGGTATATTTGTAGTTAATTTGTAATAAAACTTTCATAGATCTTTTTAAATGATTTGTTCTTGGAATGAACACAGTTGTGTGTTATGTTTTATTACGATTAAACTAATTAATTACTTTTCCCTTTAGATTCATCAAACAGGATAAATTGAAAATAATCTAAATCAGAAAGGGTAGTGGAGATTTTGTCATTCACTTTACTGTAAGTAATTTATAGTGATCTGTTATGTTTTTATAAACTCTCTCAATTAGTAATAAAAAAAATATAAATAAAATTATGTTTTAACTTCATGAACTACTATGATTGATAATTCGTCAGGTCCTGTCGTTTATAAATTTTATTATTTTAATCAAATGATTTAATTAATAATATGTTACAATAAGTACTAAAAATTTAAAGTATTAACTATCTCCCAACTTTTAGAATCATAGTCAAAACAAACTCATCCTGCCCACTGTGTGGAATTTAAGAAGATTTCACCGGGGAACATATCAGAAGATATCCTAAATTAGTTCTGAGGGAGGCTTCTATTGATGAATGGTGAAAATGAGGCAATTATATTGGACTGCATGAAGGGAAATGGACTTAATGTCCTAAGGAACAAATTCTTTTTTCCTTCCCTAGTGTATGAAAAAAATCGTAATTGTTATCTTACTTCCCTGGTTTTATGATAGGCAGTTTTAAATTACGAAAATCATAGAGTGTTACTTGCTGCAAATCTGACATATTTATTTTCAATATTGTATAACAATCATTCATAAGCAATGCGCGTATCAAGCAGTCACCAACTAAAAAACTTGCAAAACCGTTTCATCTGAGTTTTGATTATGAGGGTCATCCAAAAAGTGAAGTCTTCAGTGCCCTAGGAATGTGGAGAAGTCTTTATTAGTGAATGTTGTAGCCCTGATTTTTAACGTAATCCAATTTTCTTCCACGAGTGAACGGCTAGCTCATAAGTTGTTTTGTTTACTTCTAACTTCCGTCTGAAATGAAAAAAGACCTTCATCTAAAGTTGGTATAATTTCGAAACCACATTGAAATGAATGAGTGAAATTTATATTCGTTATTTCTGATGATTTTATTATATTGTAGATTTTTTCATAAGTTCTTTTTTTTGCACCAATCTAAACGCTTGGTAACGATTAATTCTGAGAGTAGTATTTTTCTGATTGCAGGCCTCCAGCGATTTCGGCTTTATGTAACTCTTGTAGAACAGTTTTCATTGAATCTAAGTTGTGAATGTGGCTATTAAGTTCTGCAGCTGAAATAACAATTAAGCTCTGCCTTTCTTACTCTGAATTGTGCTTTGGGATGGTGTTTTTTTTCCTCTTTTTCATATGATGTCATTGCTGTTGAGACCTTGTCTGTTAAAGTGCTAACTACGAGGGTAATCCAAAAAGAAGTAAGATCTTCAGTAGCTTAGAAATTTAGAAAGAAATCTTTTAGTAGAAGCCAATTTCGCAGCCTTGTTTTCCAACATAGTTCCCACTCTCTTCCACTCAAAAGGGCTGGCTCATAAGTTTTTTATTATAGTCCTAATTTTCATCTGTAGTGGAGCTGCCGATTACACCTCCCATCAAGTGCGGAAAAGCTCTGAAATCGAATTTTTAACCACTTAAGGTTTGCAGCATATTAAAATCCACATACAACTTTACGAGATTTATGATGAGGATTGTATAGTTGTTAAGAACTTTCGTAAATGGGTAAGAGAATTTAGATAGGAAGTGAAGAATGCTCAGAATGAGGAAAAAAGTTGTTTCAACAATTCGTTCTGAAAATTAATTTTGTTTTCGTAATGATATTTTCCTACTTAAACTCTTTTTGGTTCTAACCAGGAGTTTTTTGATTATATATATACTCTATTCATGAAAAATTGAAATGTAGTAAAGTTTGTACAAGGTAAGATGCCAAGAATGTTGTACAGAAGGCCACAAACAGCTGCATTTTCAAAACTGAAAAGGAATTTCTTGAATACTCTGTTGAACTGAAAGAAGAATTTGTGGATTCAATCTTAGCTAGAAATGAGACTTGATTGTATTGGGGAAAAAAGACAAGCGTAAAAGGGTATCACATTTCTTCTCCTAAACTTTGGAAATTTGTGAAAAAAATAATGATGGTTACAGATTTTTAGGATCATGAAAAGGATTTTGCGAGTTTAATTCATAGTACCAATTGGTACTCACAAACGCCGATTTATTTGTAAAACTTAAAAATATCATCGGTGACCCATGCGAAACAAAATATGTGGCCGACTAAGCAAAGGAGTTTGACTACACCATGACCTTGCTCGTCCCTTTATACTCAATCTGTGATTTTAATTCAAAATTTTTGGATAAAATATTGTTCAACCACCCAATACAGACCGAACCTGGCACCCTACAAATACCACTTATTCCTAACTTGAAAGGTCACCTGTAGGTAATAAATTTACAATTAACGAGAAAGTAAAAGAGCCAGTTCAAAACTGGTTTAAACAGCACGTGGGTACATTTTATTAGGAATACAAAAATTGCCTTAGAGACTAGAGAAGTTTATCGAATGGACTGGAAATTACGTTTAAAGATAATGCATATGCATATAAAATCTTCATTTGGCTCTCTTCTTGTCACCGTGCAATTTCCTCTCCTGATGTATACCATTAACAGGTCGAAAACTTGAAATCGATTCATTGCATATTAATTTCATTTGTTTCATTTATGTATACAGGTAAACAAATTATAAATAAAACGGTATAATCAAGGAAAATATCACTGAAAATATTAAAAAAAGGAAAACGTTTTAAGTGTATTTATTCATTTTACGCATGTAAAATATATAAATAAATTTACAGAACACTCATGAATGAGATCACTTAAACTCACTAATACATTACGACTATGCTGGCTTGTATTCAGAGTTACTGATGACGAAATAGTCGAAAAATGGTGTGAGGTTTTGTGATCTCTTTTATGTGTGTTCGTCCAGTGAATTTAGTTCATGAAATTGATTTTTTTTACTGCTTGTTTACCTTGATTTGTATAACATGTGGAGACTTTACTTTTTGGATTAATCTCGTAGGCCAGCCGTAGTGAGTGGATATGGTACCTGTCCTTTTCAACTCCACCGGCTTGACCTCTTTGAATATGTGACAGCGGGTGAAGACAGTTTCATTAATGAAAGCGATCCATAAAGTGTCAAACTTGTTATTTACATATGATATAATCAATTGGAAAAAAATGTAAGTTTAGTTCTGAGATATGAATATTTCCATGTGCTGCAATATAGAAATGAATGTAAAGAAACTAAAATATTCTTAAGATGACGAAAACTACTTGAATTTTGGATTGAAGAAATTACGAAAACTGTAAGCGGTAGGGAGTTTTACTGCAATTAACTTACCTTCTTTGGATTTTGTTATTATTCCTAATAACTGTATATGGCAATAAAATATTTTATTTATTTGGTACAATAGATTGTACCAAACAAAACACAAATTTCACTAACAACAAATGAAGGAATGATATAAAATACTAGATAATTCTATTGTGTGGATGTGTGATAACCAATGGATATATATCCACTGCTATTTACGATAACACAGAGAGAACACAGAAAATCATTAGTGAAACTCACTTTGATATTTCTTAATCCGTCGTCATCAGGAGTAGAAGTGTTTTGCTCGAGTAGCAAATTCGAATGGCGATGGATATAGAAATACCTGAGTGATTTTTTCCCCTATTTATCACCTTAATTGTCCTGTCGGATCATTAGTTTGTATTTATACATATAAAACTATACATACAGATGTGTCACAATATCAACACGTGCCCCTATAAACAAAGAACTCACGACTGCCATAAATTCATATAATTTTATCATTTTTCTATTGTCATTGTTTGAATTTCTTTTAAAGATAAAAGCCAAGTAAGGGTTCTCGTCAAAGTGACAAGTTGAATGCAATTTGATTTATGTGTGTGACTGTAAGAGGACCATTGCTGAGGCGAAATATTTTAATCCCTTTTCAGAATTTTTTAGCGTGAATAGTGTTTATTGTGAATTCCTGATATACATTCAGACATATCCAAATAATTACAGTGATTTCTTTGTTATTGGATATTGGTTTCATTTAGTTGGCTGCAGCCTTTTAAAATTTTAAAAAATATTAAACATAATTTAGTTTACTGCACTGATATTTTCCTTCGGTTTGGCCTCTGCTGTTTCTGTTATACCCCATCTTAAGAAGTCTTAAAGGTGTGTTAGCAGTCCTGCTTCATTTGTTGTGCTCATTACGTTTTCTGCCTAGGCATGTGTCAGCAAGAGCTTCACATTACCAACACACTACAGTAGCTTGTGTCTGCGCCTCCAGTTTTGTACTTTTGTAATGTTGGCCATCTTAAGTACATAGACTATCTAGATATGTGTATACATCAAGTAATTTCTCAATAAATAATATAATAATATTATTATAATGAAAATTGTGATGATAATAATAAATATAAAATAAATTACAATAAAATAATATAAATACTATTCATAAAATATTTAATAGGAACCCAGTATTCCGACTAAGTCCTTATCAGAGTTTTTGTGTATTGAAACTTTGATATAGGTTCTTTAGTATAGATGCATAATTTTCCAAATTTACGTAGCTAATTTTATTTGTATTGGTTTAGTATATATATATTTATATTAGTTGATATGTTTCTCGACCACTGAATATCCAAAGTGCTAACTTAGTTCTCGAAAGCTGTTTGGCGAAACTTTGGCTGGTAATTAATTGTTATTATTTTAGACCTAATCCTCGAGAACCAATTTAGTACATAAATGTATATATATATATACTTTAGTTTACCTAAATATTCATTTCAGTTTTGAAGTTGCACCCTAAAGTTTTAATCTTGTATTAAATTCAAATAAATGACGTTAATTTATTAAATATTTTGCAAAAATTTTTCAATATGTAGAGTAGACATATTGTCATGAAAACCTCTCATAAAGATCGGTTTATTTAAAATATCATTGGTTATTAAATTCTGATATATTTTCAATTATTACCAATTACTGTATGATATTTGTTATTATGTAAAAATAGAATTACAAGTTGAGTAATAAGAACGTAATTAGATAATATAAACATTGAAAGGTAAGTTACCAAAACTTAATTGACTACCTAAGGGAGTATAGCTTTCATACAGAGAGTATAATACTTTGAACCTATTATACAAAAATCTGATTATTTTAAAGATAATATTTTAATTGATGATATATTCGTAAATTTTTTAATATTGTAAATATTTATTTACCTGCTGATATAGCTATTGAATTGCTTGAATTGTTGAGACCCAAAGAAATTTGGTTTTTCGTTTGTATACTCGTAAAACGTAGACAATACGAATAATTCACTTATACTCGTATAAGTGAAATAATCATTTATTTCACTTATTTTTAGGTGTCTAAAACACCTGATAAATACATCTCAGTTGAGCTGATTTATTAGAAAAAAATTTATCATTTTTTTTTACTTTGTCTTGTATTGCTTATATGCAATGTTCATAGAAATAATATATCGAGAAAAATGAAATGGACGAACATACATTTTCTGTAGACTTTAAGTAAACAGATTTAGCATTATTTCATTGTTTTCTTTTTTTCTTTGTATACTTTTGTGTTCTTTATCATACAGATACAGAATACAGGTGTTCTTCCTTTACTACCTGTAAACCTTTTTAATCCAGGTACAATATTAGTATTCAGCTTTGAACTTCCCAAACAGTAATATGATAGGAGTAGCTTTATGAATGAATATTTTAGGTAACATCAGTCAAAATTCAGTAAGTATTTTTAACAAAGTACAACAAAAATGCTGTTGTTAAAGTATAATATACTATACAATAATCGGATTCTAGCCTGATCACTTTTGGTGGATCACCATAAAAAGAAAGCTCGGCTACCCATATTTAGAACGGTCACTCGTCACTCCTGTTCCTCGCTCGTAGTGTCGTGAATTCTATTCGCCTAAGCATTGGTTCTTTCATTTGTCTTGAGTTTGCATTTCACTTAGTTTTAATAATTGTGGTTTTTGATTGAACCATTTAAAAAAAAGTTTAGAATGGTATAAATAAACATTAATTTTGTGTTAATGAAGTGCAAGTTGAATCACACTGCAGTTAATTGTATGAATGTTAATGAAATATTTTATTTTTAAAGAAACTATATATTGAAAAATAAGGTAATTGCTAGATAATTTAGAGTCCTAGGACTGAACGTAAGTGTTACATATTGTGGGTTTACTTCATATTGTTTCATTTGTTGGAAGTTTTGTAAAAAAAGTTCTGTCATATTTTCAGCTGCTCTAAGTTAATTACTTTTGCATTTTTTTCTGTATTTTGGGAATTTAAATTTAAATTATAGGGATGAATAGTTTATTTCGTCGATCCAGAAACAAATACATTATTGCCTGCAAGTGTATTGTTTCAGAGTAATAATTGTATTTTTAATTAAATTTCTTTTTTAATTTGAGGTTGCATATGCAGGTATGTAACCGCTGTGATGTTTTCAGAAGGATGAAGGCAACGTACCAGTTGACGAGAGTCCCAAACCAAGCCCAAGTGCAACCCCTGTAAGTCTGCAGCATTCCTTAGTTCCCTTTCCAACCACATATTCCAGCCTTACACTTACTGGTTATTTGTGAATATCGGAACTATTTTATGATTCTGTGTGTGTTGCATGACTTTATGCATGAATGGTGTAGGATGGTCCTGGTTAGTTTTATGGGAGATTAAATATTATCATGAATAGCATAATTAATACTACGAACTGCAAGAATCAACATTGGTGCTTAATTTCCTCTCATTCACATTAATGTATGCTATTAACTAAAAGTGTGAAACTGTGGATTTTTGACGATATCCAATTTTCTTTAGCTTAGTATATTTTGCCTGAAATTAGAATAGAAGTTGACAACAATATATAAACAAATATATTATATATATTTGTGCCTCAATATATATATATTTGTTATTGTGCCTCAATTATTTGAATTCGTTATCATGTTTTTATTCTGTTTAATGCACAATTTACTGATGGATTATTCTGTTGCGTAACCTTCATCCTATTTTCAAAATAGACATACTATATTTTCTATCAATATTAACTTAAAAGGAAAAACAAAGAGTAGATTCCTTCACAGAGTAAGATGGTTTCTTAAGGAATCTGTCAGATTGTGCTGTATAACATATAATACATAAGTATCATACAATAATTGTCATGTAACTGTGAAATCATGCATTGATTCGAGTTGGACTTGTTCAATACAATATGCCTTAATTAAAGTAATATTCAGAAATACACTCAAGCAAGAATCTGAATGTCATCAGGCATACCTCTTATTTAGTTAATATTTTGTTCAAGTTAACCTAAATAATAACTTGATGAAGTACTTTTGAGAAATCTTATTAACTTACGATTTATACAATAAACATTAAATATACGATTACTTAAATGCAAAAAAAATCCATTGGACCGCGAAATAAATCATATGGGTCTTTTTTTATTACATACACACACACACACACAACTACATATATATATATATATATATATATATATATATATATATAAAGATTTCACATAAACACGTGAAATAACAATCAATGATCAAACCGCAATAAGAAATGGGAAAACAAGACTAAGATCTTTCAACCGTACCAAACGGTCTTCGTCAGAGTCAAAAACCCAAAAGTAGAGAAAGAACTATATTAAAATACAGTATTTAAAGTATTAATTTATTAATGTACTTTTATTAATACAATACTTCGTCTCCTGTTCTTGTTAATGTCTGGAATAGTTCAAATGTATCCACTATATCCTTAGG
The DNA here is from genome assembly GCA_026182355.1 of Hermatobates lingyangjiaoensis. Lineage (NCBI taxonomy): Eukaryota > Metazoa > Arthropoda > Insecta > Hemiptera > Hermatobatidae > Hermatobates > Hermatobates lingyangjiaoensis. Next base: position 151,408 of record JAPFBL010000255.1, read on the forward strand.
TAGATTAATTTTCGAGTTACCAGTTTTTTATAGAAAGACAGAAAGAGCATCCATCTAGGAAAATCATTAATGCAGCTGCAGTGCTATTTAATGTATATATGTGAATATATAAAAATATTTTACATCAACCCAAATCAGTTGGGTTTTTGACTCTGGCGAAGACCGCTTGTTACGGTTGAAAGATCTTAGTCATGTTTTCCCATTTCATATTGTGGTTTGATCTTTGATTGGTTTATATATGCATATACATATTTCATATAAATTTTGTTTAGCTGATTAGTCATTGGAAATTGTATCAACTATTTTTTATGTGTATTATTTTAGTATCAATATGTATATTAATTATACACATCAATATACTACTGGAAATAAGTCTATTGAATGCAAATGGATTTCTACATATTGATTTTTTTTTTAGTTTTGATTTTGGTATTTATATATTATTATTCTTAATTCATGTATTCATATTCATAATACATTTTAATACAGGTAACTATAACATATATTAAAAAAATGCATGTGTTTGATATTTTGGAAAAAATAGTATGTTTTATAGTTTAGAGGAAAGTATTAGACGAAATAAACCAAGAGTTAACTATTACCAGAGAAATCTTTTTTCACTTTTTCAAGTGATTATATGTGACACATTTTTCATTCAAATTATAATTATTGCTCTGAACTTAGTTCTACGATATTTTTCATATACATTTTAGTCATGTAGAATTGAAACCGTGTATTTTAAATTTTAAAAAACACTGGTCACTACTGTGATATAAATTGGTACCTACTGAAATAGTTAAATGCATACTAAAATGTTGTTAATTTACACTAGTTTATCTGAAACATCTTTATTTGAACATATTTAGTACAATTATTTTGTATTCCAATCTAGTTCCTAAAATATAACCAGTAATGGGACTTCAATAACACAATATATTGTGTATTTTATTGTAAAAGTGTTTTTAAAAATTATAATCCCTTGATTATTTGTGATCTATATGGTTGTAATATTCGAATTATTTATACGGCAGAGGAAATTTAAAATGAATTACGCAAACTGATTATTTCATAAAAACATAAATTTAATTAAAATAAATTGATGCTAAATCAGGCATACTTGTTAGAAGTTGGTGTATACTTTTTTAAAATTGAATATTTTCAATGTGAAAACAGTAATGTGTTGGGAATTTCTAACATATTTTTTTTATTTTCTTAGATGAGGAAAATTTCTCGCTTCCTTGTAAGTCCTGTGGTAGAATCCCCAACCAAGGTAAGTAGGCTTAGTTTTTTCATTCTGAATATTTGCGCCACTGTTGTCTAAGGAAAGTACTATTTGTAGGTCGTAGCTCCAAAAGACATTGTCTCTGCGGAAAATGTTGACAGCCAACCGGTCAATGAGAGTGAAGGTATTACTTTCTGGTTGTATGAACTGTAATGTAATGTTATAATTTATGAATAAATAAATATATAGTATAAAATTAAAATGGTCATATTTCAAGTATATTATATTGTGTTTTTACTAATTTGGATGTGAATTTTGTAGATGAATTTTCATATATAGTAATTTCAGGTATTTTATTGTAATTTTAATCAATCTGGTGTTGTTTATTGTCATTCATATGTGTAATTGAATTGTGCTGATTCACAATTTTAATCTTGTCTACCTAGGTGTTGTCTAACAAATTGGTAGTTTTCTGACAGTTCAGTTTCCTGTATCTTGTATGATAGTCACATACATTTTTTGTGCATTTGAAAAAAATAAATTTATAATGACTTATCAATAAAGTATTTATTGTTAGTTCCTTTAGAAAAGAATGATGAGTTGCGGCTAAAGCCGAGTCCGGTTGATGGTCAAACCTCCACAGAGAGCAGTGTACCAAGCGAAACGGCTCCTCTACAAACTGTTACGGAAGTCCCCCAGAGCTCCAATGGTCCATCAGAAGTACCTTCACAAATGGTAGACTCTTGCGAGAAACTGGTGGCTGCACCTTCTAACACAACTCTTTCAACACCGGCTGATATGGTGCAACCTGAACTTCCACAACCCTCGTCTCAAGTGCAGGATTCAACAACTGCTGCTGCTTCCGTGCCTCATGATACTGACACGTCGGCCCATACAAAGCTGTCCCACAACAACTCTGTCGACAGTTCAGGGTATAGATTTTTTGTAAATTTATCGCCTACTTTATTTCCATCATAGGGCCAGGTTAGCTCAGTGGTTAACGTACTCGCCTCTGGGCTGGTAGTTCGGGGTTTGATCCCCACCTGGCTCTCGATTTATTCACGCGAGAGTACGTCCCTTGGAGAGGACGTTATGTCGTCGGTCCCGAGCCTGTACGATGACAGGTAGATCCCTACTCGAAATGCTCTTGAGTTAGGCAAAATTTCGGACTCCCAATGTAGAATCTGTAGAATCACAATCAAACAAAAAGCAGTTAAACGATTGACGTTATCACCCTCTAGGGGATCGGTTTAAACAATAAAAAAATACCATAATAAGAAATCCGTTTAGTTGTGGACTGAATTTGTGATTTCTCTCTTTTGTATATAATTTTTCTATGTGTATGAATATGTATAGAGTCTTTTTATAATTGACAAAAAAGGCAATAGAAGTATAAACCAATTATAAAATAATCTTTTTTGACTGCGACTCCTCTAAAATCATTAGATCTTTTGATGATTTCATTAACATTATTGTAGCGACTCCCGTCTTTGTAGCGTTTATTAACTTTTATTCTCTTTAAAATGTTTATATATCGAAACAAATTAATGAGTAAAACCATTTTCAGTTGGATAGGAAATTCTGAAATGAAAAATATAACAGAAAGTTCTCTTTTTGGTTGAACAGTTTGGCACTTGTTTTTTCTCATTAATCGTATATTTCGTGTGGATGGCAGTAAACGTTATTAAGTTGTCCTGTTGAATTAACAGATTTGGTTTCAAATTGGAATCAACAGTGTATAAGGAATCATCTATACCACGTCCAGTTAAAACTACTGGAAGGAAACCTTCCAAATTTTACGAAATCAAAGTTAAAATTTGCTTTAACTTTTTTTCAATAAAAATTGTTTTATATATGAATTATAGTTTGTTAATTAGGATGTCAATTTTGATATATTTTGGTACATAAAATATATTTCGTAAGTTTCCTATTATTATTAACTTCTATTTTAAAGCAATATTTAGTTCATTTACCGAGAAAAACATTTTAGTTTGTAATAGAGCAACTAATTAAATTGTAAATAATTGAATTTAATTAAATGTAATGTACGATAGCATCATAATGGTATTGGAATCGTCGCCTAGATTAATTCTTCTTACTTCTAAAAAAAGGTTCTATTACAATTTTTTTACATTATGAAAAACAAATTTAATAAATTTTGTAAAAATTCAAGGAGAGCCAAGTAAGGCTTGCTTCTTAATTGCTGAGAAAAATCTAATAAATTATTACTTTCAAAACTGTTATATCTTATCCACCTTACTTTGCCACTATTGAGTGATATATATATACATATTTAATAAACTTACACTTAGATTTTGAAAGAACTCGTACCACTGAACTACATGTATATATATAAATAAAAGACAAAAAAAAATTAAACCAAGAAATAAAAAAGTAGTTTGGCTAAGGTTATCCTGTGAATAATATATAAATTGTGTCTATTGTATTTTAATAATTGAAATAGGAAGAGTATATTTAATAAAAATGTATTTTAGTGGAGGACCACAAACAATTGCTGACCTTCAAGCATCGGCTGGTTCAACTAACAGCCCAACCATCAGAGCTGAATATAGGAGCAACACCTCCCTCCCACCCTCCCACACCACATCTCCAGTCCTCCTATGACTCCTACATGATCAGTCTTCAGCAGAAACTTGCGTCCATATCAATGCCCCAGGTATAGTGTTTTAGTTATAATCACTATGCTTAAGTTGTATATCTTTAAGTTAGATTATTCCAATCATTATGTGAGTGTCATTTTGAAATACATTGTATTAATTAAAATAAAAAAAACTGATTAGGATTATATCATCAATATGTATTCTTCAAATGAGCATAGTTTTTTTAATTTGAATTCATATATCCTCTTCTCTTATCTATTTAAATGAATTTTTCCTTAACATTGTAATGTAATCGTTCATTTGGGTTTTATAAAAATTAGAATTAAATAATTTAGGACTCAGTTTACAAGAAATTCTGTTATGGATAATTTTTTTTTAGGGCACACTGTCCCCCCAGAGTACTGTACATTCAGGAAATACTTCCACTACCACTAACATGACAGCTGTAGATGCAGAATTAATGATGTCTCAACACAGCCTACCTACGGAAGCGTCTGTGTCGACTGTAGTTACAGGTATATACTTGATAATAGCATATGATTGTAACTTATTTGGAGCTAAATTGTCTTTCATTATTACTTACTAATAAGCGAGTAGTCATTTAGCTGATAGGTTTTCCCAAATTGACAAGGGTTGATTGCACAAGTTTTATTTGGTTGTTTATTATTGTTTTTCAGAAACCGAAAAACCTAAAGATCCAGATATGACCAGCCAAACTTCTATCAATGTATGTCATTCTCTATTATTTTTTGACTTTAGAATTTAATCTCAAAATTTAGAATAATCTATCTTTATTTTAGACTGTTTCTGGGTCAACATTGGAATCTAACGCAAATGTCGCCAAGGAAGAAAAAGCTAAGAAACTGCATGATTTATTCGATCTTGAACAGGTTAGTACAACTTAATTAACTTAGAAATTTAAAAAATAATGGCATTCTTTATCGACAGTTCACTTCAAAAATTTAGACAGCATTTAATTTCAAAACTGAATAACTGGGTACTATTCATGAATTGAGTCAGTCAGTTTGTTTAAATAGCTTTAAAAAGGGGCAGTTTTTAGAATACCAATAACAGTCATAATGCAGTAATAAAATAATTGAGGCCTAGAAATTTATATAGAAGTTTATAACGAATATAAAATGTGTTCTATTTTTATTCGTTGGTGTTCTAAATATGTCATTTTTGAGAAGGATAAAGCTTTGAACTCCTCACACAGAGAAACAGAATATTTCATATCCAGTGATTGAGGTGTTTCATGATCGCATGAACAAACGGGACTGTCCTTTATTTTAAGTCGAGTCAAATACCATTAAATGGACCATGTCCAGTGAGAAACTGAAAATTTGAAAGTGTTTGTAAAATGTTTACTCTTTAATCTGTGGTGTACTAGAGGCAGTTCTTTAGAGGGCCTTTCTCACATTCTGCTTAGGACTGCTCCTCGGACTTTTGTACCTTCTTTGAAAATTGTTAAAGTGTATGTGGGATATCTGACGTAAACATTACTATCTAAAGCTGCCTCTTTACCCTTAATGTGGTATAACAGTAATATCAATCAGTCCAAATCTTATTTTTGAGCACTACCTTCTCATCCAACATTAACGATGTTGTCTTTACATGAATTAATCCATCAAAGAAAACCAATTGACTTGTTACAGTTGCCGTTTAACTGTAACCTACCTAACTATATCAATTATGAAATTCTATGTGTGTACATATTTAAAACAAAAAAAAAAAACTTAAAATCACAACAATAATTTTGTTTCAGGAATTAACGAAAATCAGTCACCTTGGCGGTGCCCCACTATCAACTGGATCTAGCACCCATCATTTGGTATGTACAACTTAAGTTTTTTTAAAATGTATTCCCTCTCAATTTAGCATGATTAGTAAATAATTATCTTGATCATTTCGTTGCATTGTCTAACATTTTGTAATTAATTATATTATTCTATTAACATTATTATTTGTATTTCATATGTTTTATTCTATGTTATAATGTGACTCAGTAGGTATACTCAATATGCATTCATTAATGATTTTAATAATTAGTAAAGTTAGGGATCAAAGATTTTTAATGTTTGATATATTCAATCTAAGATATATTTAATGCATCATTCAGTGATTTATTGTCGTCGGTTTTTTTTATTAACAGTACAGCTGATTGCTTAGAGAGTTTTTCTAATCTCTGTATTGGTTAGGTTATCGCGCAAACCATGTTTTTCTTGACGAGAGTCATTCAAATACAGCAAAAATCTTGATAATTGGTCAAGAAAAATAATACTACTTTCGTCAACGTTTAGTTGTAATAATTAATCATGAAGGCTCAGAATTCAGATATGTCTGATAAACTTTTATATCTAAACTAGTAAATCAGAAAACATGCCTCTTTTAAACTTATAATTTTTTAGTTTCATTTGTCTTTTTCTGATAATTATTTCATGTGAACATGATATTTGTTTGCCTTTTAATATATAATTAATTATGTATTGTAGATACTGAACTCTACGATTATAAATAAGTAATTCCAACGTCATTACAAAGTAATATTATTTTTCTTTTAAATATTCCACTTTTGTTTGTTCCTCACTTTAGCGAAAATCCCATGTTATATTCGTTGAATGTTCTGAATATTTTTTTGCCTTTCATGTTAGTGTAGTTTTTTAATGGTAATGCTAGTAGAAAATAAGTATTGCTATAAGTCATCTGTTTTTAAAATTATTTCAAAATCTCATTTATCTTCGATCTGAATTTTTGAAGATTAATGACATTAAAGGTAAAATTTTTGTTTTGTTTCCTATTATTTGTGTTTTTATTTTCTCATATCGTGTGACTACACTCTTATAATTACTGAAAACTCATAATTATAAAAGAATTTTAATTCATTATCTTCTTTGTAGTATGTATGTAGCAACAAAAAAAAATGAATTTAGAAGTTCTTTAAACTTGTCCTCATAAATGTAATAGAAAGGTAGTACAGTAGAATGAATTTTCATGAATAATTTGTATATGAAGAGTAGAAGGATTAATTTGCTGTAGAGTCACGGCTGTTTTTACAAATAATGATATGTCAAAGTTCTCATATTTCTTATCTGCCGACAGCCTGACCACAGTGAAGCATGCGCCGAGGTGGAAAAGGAAACGGTGCAGCCTTTGCCCAGCAGAAAAATATCAAGATTTCAAGTTACCTCGGTCCCTGAGGGGTCCACATTACCAGGTAAGACTTAACATCTTTAATAAAACTTCAAGTTCAAACAAATCATTTCATTTTATCTTAATTAGAATTAAAAAACAATAGTTTTTTTCTTTAAAAATTCATCATTTCAAAACTAATGTATGTATGGAGTTAAGTTTTTATTCGTATATTTTGTTTTTACTCTTAGTACTCAATATATATGTTCCTTTTTGAAAATTATATAAGCCCTTTGGGTCAATAGATCTATTTATTTTACGAAAAAATATATCTGTTATGGGGCATGTGCATAGTTTGTATCTATTTTGCTGCATCGGTTAGTCATAACACGATTTAAGGCATATATGAAGTCATCAACTCTCCATTGCTCAAAGCCAGTGTCTTCTAAAAAGAGTGGAGAGCTGAAATTTTGAAATATTTCATGTAGTGGACGCTAACCTTTTGTAATAAAAAATATTATTTTTTGCTGTAAAATAATATAGTATTATTATATTTTAGATAATATATAGTAATTATATTATTATTAGTAGCTGCTAGGCTTAGTTTGTAGTTATTACCAATTTAGTCTTTCCTTTGAAGGATTAATTTTTCCGGCATTAATGATCTAATAATTTCACACTTCTAAATTCTTCTTCTTCATAATGGCTCTGTAAAAAAAATTGTACAAAAATTTAGTTAAATTCGATTTCTTTGGTAACGAAAAAGACAACGTGTTCAGTAGTTTTTACTTTTGTTTTCCAATGATTAACAGCCTGCTTTCGCTCATAGACTCAGTATACTGAGTTAGTTAGAGCAGCTATTAAATCTTTATTGCCATTAAAGTTTGTAGCTTTGCTAATTTTCTAAATTTATTAGCACTTGTGGAAGGGAAAGAAAAAAAATGAAGCAAACTATGCAGATAGTTACTGAGGCACTTCGTATGTGCTTGTCACAACTTCATAGAATTGTTCTTACTTAACATCAGTTGCATCCTTGTTATGAATACAGATATCTAAAAAGTACAAAAAAAAAGAGACTAACACTCACGATTCTCGATCATTTCGACTTTCTTGTTGCCTTCAGGAAAGTAGAAGACAAAACAAGGGAGTGTAAAGACGTGAAAGGCTTCACCTACCAATACAAAACTCATTCTGAGGTAAAATGGATAAACCAACAAAAGTCTCCACACAAATGAAGTTTTATTCAACGCGTTTCGAACACTTTGTGTTCATCATCAGGAAGACACCAAGGATGTGGTACTGATGGGTTGGTCAAGTGAAAACAACTAGTAGGAAACCTTGGTGTCTTCCTGATGATGAACACAAAGTATTCGAAACGCGTTGAATAAAACTTCATTTGTGTGGAGACTTTTGTTGGTTTATCCATTTTACCTCAGAATGAGTAAATACCACACAATTACGGATTGCACAACTAATGATTTCAATACAAAACTGTTTTTGGGAACCCTCCGTTTTTAATTCAGTGTTACATATATATTAATGTGTACAATACGACTACATACTATTTATTTACGATCTATATGTTACTATATGTGTAGTTGATTTATACCATAATGGCTACAAAGTTTGGATTATATATCACTAAATTACTTAGTAAAATTAACATTTTTACTTTGATTTAATATATTAATTTGAAATAGAAAAGGTAAACAAAATAACATTCAAAGTACGACGTATGTCTAAGAACATATGTAAATCCATGCATTTATTTAAGCTATGTTGAAAATGTCCTAAATATATTCATGATTAGATGATGTTAAGATTATGAAGTTACAAAATAAATATGTTGACTAGTTTCTTGCTCTGTATTGATGATAATATGTTTGCTTCAGATAAGGGCAGCAGTTTGACAACCTCTTTTCACCAGGTTCCTGAGATTGAGCCTCATAAGAAAATCAGTTGCCCCATACTTCCATTACAAACAGTAATTATCTTTTCTTTATCCCTTGTTGCTATTATATTGCAAAATTGACTCAAGAAGATATAAATACTAGATCTGTGAGAGTGAGAGATAAAACGGATATCCTTCGCAGTGTTCGTTTGTTCATAAATGTGTGAAATTATATTTATGGATGTGAAATTAGGTCATATTTGAAAAAGTAAACAGTAATAAAAGGGTGACACAATTTAGTATATATAGACTCAGATCTGAATCCGAATGTTTATCTGACTCAGAAAGAGTTTTTTTTATCTGAGCCACAATAATGTGGCAAAATGCAAACATTTTGGGTGTTAATATGAAATAGACCTTAAATCCTTCGGCTTAATTCACACAACTGAATTACAATTAATTTATTAAAACATTAAAAAAAAGTACTCTTACATTTACTCTGTAGAAAGTGCCTTACATTTGTTTAGTTTTTCAAGGTCAGTTTTGATCGAATTTAATTCAGAGTGAATTAATTGAATCCTAAATAGTTTGTTTTTAAAAAAGGTGAATTTTTTGTTCGCCATCCCTTCTTTTACAAATTCTCAATTACTTTATATTTACTTATTGTATATCCTTCAGATATATCTCTTTCTGGGATTACTTTTTTTCAAATCAATTTCCATTTCTCTGGAAACCCTTGATATTTATATTTTGTGACAGCGAAAGTGTTGATATATACAAAATTAATTTATATAAAAAGCTGTTATATTAAATTGATATATAGTAGAAATTATTTTTGCCATTATTTCTATTTACACATATCTTTATTATTATACTACTTATTTTCAGTTTGATTGTAATAACTTGGTCTATCTACTTAACAGATAAATTCCTGCCACGAACTTGTGTAATCTTCGTTATCTAATTAGTATATCTATAATCCTTCACTACAGGGGTGTCAAACTCATTTGGCTTGATGGGCCACTTATAAAACATTATTTGTAGAATAATTTAATTCACTGTATTCAATGATAACATACATATTCTGTAAATAAAGTAGTGAGACTGATTTTTTTTTAAATTTTCTATTCAAATATAATTACAATGTGATATTGTCACCTTCAAAATAGTTCCCTTCGGAAGCCACACAGCGCTGGAGACGGTCCTTCCAATCATTGTAGCATTGCTGGAACTCGGATTCTGGAATGGCCTTCAGCTGGTCGGTTACAGCAGTTTGTATGTTTTGTAGTGTCCCGAAATGAGTTCCCTTGAGGTGATTTTTCAATCTCGGGAAGAGGAAAAAGTCACAAGGACTCAAGTCTGGTGAATAAGGAGGCTGAGGAGCAACAGGAATGTTTTTACTGGCCAAAAACTCCTTGCCTTTCTGAGATCCTTTTGGTCTTGGGAAAGGTTTTTCGGAACCATTTTCGCACAAATTTTTCTCATCTCCAATTCATTGGTCAAAATGTGATGAACGGAGGTGTGATTCAAATTCAACTGTTCCCCGATCATTCTGACTGTCAAGCGTCGATCTGAACGCACAAGGTTCCGTACTCTGTTGACATTTTCATCGGTGTTTGCACTTGAAGGCCTTCCGCTTCGTGGTTCATCTTCAATCGACTCTCTTCCTTCTGAAAATTCCTTAAACCACCGAAAAACCTGTGCCCTTGATAAAACACGTTCTCCATAGGCCTCCTGAAGTTTTTCAAAAGTTTCGGTTGCATTATGTCCAAGTCTGAAGCAAAATTTGATTGCACACCGCTGCTCAACTTTGAGGTCACTCATTTTTAAAACGCTCAAGAAAAAACCATTTCACGAAAACCAACGCTACGGACAAACAAATGACTGTGGCGAGTTCAGATTCATACTGGAGGCGCATCACACGTGCACCTGACGCTACTCAAGGCCACGCGTCTCCAGCGTTGCCAGATCGAAAGCGACGTTGCCAGTCTCACTACTTTATTTATACACCTCGTACAATCATTTTCTTTTTAACTTTCTTTTTCTTTCAGTAGAAATATTAAAATTCATCATAAAACCTGAAATAATTTATGTAACTGCTGTACGACATCAGTTTATCGCTCCAGATATGTATCTGCTGATATTTGCTGTATCTAGCAACTCCTTATATATTCATGACCCAACTAAACACAAAATTTTCAAGTGTTTGCAGCTGAATGTAATATATTTTAGCCAAGCAGTTGCCATGATATAGAAGCAAATATTCTATTTCAATATCTCGTAAAAGTAATGAACACTTTGAACTGACAGATCATACCGAAAAATCTGAAATAGACTTCACTGATGAGACAAATAAGATTCTGCCTTGGAAATGTGTGAACATTTTGTATGTTTAATTCTAAAACTGTGTTGAGCGACATGACTGCTAGCAAATTAATTAATGACACTGTACATTAATTAAAAATGATTAATTATAAACTTTTTGTCTTCGTAGAATGTGCCGGATTTGATCATCTGGAAGGCCGTATGTTTGACACCCCTGCTTTATTACTTACCAACTTTGTCTTAACCTTTAGTTTAATGTGTACTTTTGTTTTTGTTCCTAACCCAATTTATGTTTTGTGTTGTAACACCTGAGCATTTTTTTTGTATATTTTTTTTTGGTTTAACAAGTCTAAAATCTTTAAAAATTATTTGTTAATTCACAATTTTTTATTTTTCTTTGTAGTTTTTTTTACTATAGATTTTAATGAAGGGCTGTTTGTTTATAATTGGAAAAGCAACATCATTGTTTCCTTAATATTTTTGAAAACAAACGTTATCTGAAGTTACCGTTACATTGTAAATGAAATTCATTTAGAATTTCATTTATTGTTTTTACATAAAGCTCGGTTATATTTTTGTTAGAAACTAAATTGCTTCTTTTTAAAATAACATTTATCAGTATCGTGTAATAATTCTTTCGTAAGTTTTCAATATTATTTTGGTTTTAACATTTCTATAAGTAAAAAAAATTACTTATTACGGTATAGAAGGGATATTGTAATATATCCATGTTATGATGACTGTAGAATTAAGGAGCTTATGTTAATTTGTCAGTACTCTAAATAATATAATGGTATTTATATTATTACTTACAATAAGACGGTAATAATGAACCCCTTTCAGTATGTATGAATTAAAAGTAATGGTTTAATTAAATTTAAATGATCAGAAACTTCACTACTATAGTGCATGAGGAGATAAAAATAATTAAAAATAATCTTAAAACAATATCCTTAGAGAGAAACTGATTCTTAATAAATCTATTAATGCTCTTCTCAGAAGTGAAAAATGTTTGGGTCATCAACATATGGGACAGTCTATATTAGTATATTTGTAACAATTTTCTCAGTACGATAGAATCGGTGGCTACATTTGTTGTATCAATAGTATTTGTGATATATTTTTAAGTTTTGAGCTGATATTTGTAGTTTTAATCATATTTTCCATTTCATGAATGTTGAAGGGTCAGGTGTAGTCTAACTGCTGTACGTGCCTTTAATACTGATTATTTGGCGTTTGAATATTTGTCATGATACAAATTTTCATTGGGTGTAAAATCCACGCAATCCCTCGGAGAGGGCGTAGAGCGGTTGGTTCTGGTCGTGTACAATGTCAAGTTACAAAAGTTAAAGATCTATACTCTAATAAACTTAAGTGAAGTGAATGATAGGACTTCCGGAGTATAATCCACCTTAATATAGTTCAACCATAACTAATATAGATTTTAAATAACAAATGACCCCTAGAACAACATTAAAGTGATGCTATATATGTCTGGGTATTGTAAACAACTGAACTTTGTAAATTGTGAGTTTTTACACTTTTCAAAATAAAGGCTTCTTTGTCGATGCTTGAAACTAATTTTTTCCAATAGATTGAGATAAATTGAACAATTTTTTTTCGTATTTCTGTGGTTAAAATCTCCATTTTCATTAAACCGTTGTTAATATCTTTGTAGCAGTTACTCTACAATGTATATCAGGGGTGTTCACACATTTTCTGCATGTGTGCTACGTATGATTTCATTTTTTTAAAAATATATTGAGGATACTTACAATTCATGATGATAAAATCATCATGATTTTATCATTTTAGGATTTCATCCTAAAATTTTTTTTTTCAATTTATACGAAACGTTAAACGAGATAGTTTTTTTTCTTCATCCCAATCCAGTCTCCTCACTCATATTTATACAATTTCTTCATTTTGAAAGAAAAAATTAAAAGTAAAGAGTAATAGGTAAGTTAATGACTGGCTTATTAACTTTACTGCACTTCGAGTCACTTTTACCGTTGCAAAGTGACCTAAGTATAAAAAAAATCAGAATTCATTCAGCCGGCCTTCCTGTATATCAGTCAGTGACGGGATGAATTATAAGCAGATCTTACTTTTTTTGTCATGCGATCTACCAGGTATTGTGGTGCACCCCTGATGTATATCGATTTTCAGTTTGGGTTTTATTTCAGTGTTCACTTCTAACTATATGCAATTAAGTATATTTCTTAATCAGGCTTAGTTTAATAGGTAGCACTTCTCTCTTTAGTACTAATGATTTCATGTTTGAATATTTGCAATGACCTTAGGTTTTTCATTTGGCAGAAAATCTTGTGTGCCTTCTCCCTCAGATAGGACGTAAAGTTGTCAATTCCGACGTATAGTTAATCTTGAACCCATACTACTGAAACCGGGTTCGTTGATATCGGTGCAGCGATGATATGCCTGTGTATATATTTTTTATTAATGTCTTTTTACGACTAAATCCCATTTGACCTAATTAATCTGAACATTCAAATATTTTTATGGTAGTATTATATTATGATGTTCGAGAAAGTGCATTAAAGATTCAATATTCTGTTGAAGCTAATTCCTTAATTATAATAATTACTTCATAAGTGATCCACTTACCAGTAATAAGTTCCAAGAATATTCTTAATTGATAAATTTTCGTCAAAAAAAAAAGGAAATTCAAATTATCAATGTTTTCATTGATTAGTTAGTTCGTATGTTTCAAATGTCTAAACAATCCTTCGGTTAGAAGTTCAAAATTTCCAAATATTCTATAAAGCCTTTTGATCAATATGTATTAAGATTTTTCCCTTGTTCGAATTATGTCTTTCACTTTGAAGTCGTAATACTTCGTATTCCTGGAGAAATGTGCTGATCATCTTTATTCTTAAAAAAGTATCATATAATTTTTTCTTCTTTCATACATTATAGTATCAAACAATATATATCAACTAGGTTTGATATATATTACACTATGAACATTGCAATTTCTGTAATCTGTGATAAAATTAGATGCAACTTTTTTCTTATATCCGGTTTGAATTCATTTAATGTATGATCTATAGACAACATAGGAGCAGACTTGTCTCTTCAATGTGTCATTTTAGGTGGGAAGTGGGATGGTGAGATGTGAAACAACGGTTGGGTAAAAATCTATGGAAAGACTGCGTACTGATGTTCTATTATATGTAATTGTAATCTATATTTAATGGGGCATCATGTTGGTAGTACATGAGCAATTTAAAAAAATAGTTAGATTTCCTCTGTGTTGGATTAGGGAAAGAGTTACAGATAAGAGGCTTTGAAGGCACTATAAAAATGAGGGAGTGGAATGCTCAGGTGGGACAGGGCTGGCTACTATACTAAGTGTTGTGTGTGCGGGTGGGGGGTCTTTGGCGTTGGCCCAGTGAGGGTAGTGTCACCGAACCTCGACCCGTGGTCCTGCCACGAGGTCTACCTCTGCATCTGGTCGCCCGTAAGAGGCCTTTCGCGAGGACTCTCGCCTATGGTGAACTCCTCCTCAACAAGGCACGCTTCCCAAAGGTATCCTCCTACGCGTACAAAGTATATACCATTCCATCATTATTTCCATCTTCCAGGCTCCAGCTTATTCTTTAACATCAACTTTACCTCCTGCCTCTCATAGCCTACTAATTCCATTTTAAGAGTTCAGTGCATGGTATCTTAACGATTAACCTTACTTTAAGAATTCTTCTAATGTTTGCTTTTTAAATTTAGAGGAAGTTAAACTTGTAACCTTAGCAGATTTACCACCATTAGCCATTCGTACAACTCTTGGTGGTTTATTAATTGGTATGTGCTTTTGGAAAGTGGTTACGCTTTTTAATAAAGTATACGGTTCTCCTAAGACGTACAGTTCTCCTATTGAGTTTTTGCATGTAAAGCAACCCACGGAGCTTATTTCATGATTAAAAACCAATTGATTAGCGTGCCTATAAACATAAGTTTACATTCTAGGAAAAATTAACTGCAATGTCATATTCAAAGGAAGTTATATCCAATTTCATTCATAATTTCTTTAACGAATTATAATAATTATTTTCGTTCTTATATAATATATTCCACATTTTTTAACAGTCCAAAACAACTGAACAGTCACATTAATAAGTGATTTCAGTTATGTGTGAGCGTTGTTATTCTAGTTCTTTTTTCTTATATTTAATGTATTTGAAGCAGGAAAGTGACGCTGCCTCTCGACTGGAATCAAACAGTGAAGAGCTTCAAAATCTTTTGCTGAGGTAGGCTTTTTCGATTTAACTCAAAATTCATGATAATAGTGCAAGAATTTCTTTTTTTCTTTATTTGTAAATATTTGTTCAATATCTTAGGCAAAAAATAGAACTAGAAGCATTACAGAAGAGACACCGAGAAGAATTCGAAGCACTGAAGAAACATTTAAGTTCAACTATTCCTCTGCTACCGAATCAATTTAATGCCAGTAAGTGTTTTTGTTCTATGTTGTAATATGGAGGGACGGATCTGTAATTGGGAATGAATGTTTTAGACCATGCCAACAGCAGTAGTAGTGGAGGAAGCCTAGAAGGCTTCAGCACGGCGCCCCAGTCCCCTGATAACTCTGACAGTAGGTCCAGAGTCAACTCTCCTGGACCACCTGCCCCTACCAAACTTTAGTCAATACTTCCCTCCTTCCTTTGCCTTATCTTGTAGTTTATTTTAGTTTACAGTCTTTCACTAAAGCTCTGCTTAAGGTTTCTCAAAAAAAAAAATATCCTGAGTTATATTGAAAACAAAAAAAAAAAGAGATACCTTCCCTAGTCATGATTGGCTGGATTAGCTAAATCACTTTTAACTGCCACATACTTGAGCAAAATTAAAACTTAGCTAATCTACTAGTCAAAATTGTAACTGCAAATTTGGTCTAGTTATAATTATTTTTCGATTATAATGTAAATAAAAGTATATGGCTACACTATACGCTACCGACATGATTTTACAACGATATCTCTAGGAGTTAGCTAAAAAAAAAAAAAAAAACAGGTTCATTGTAGATATCAAATTTCGCTTCAAATGTATGTATATATAAAAAAAAAATAATTTATAATATTGCTGTAATTAATGCCTAATAGTATTTTATTCGTTTTATTGTATAAAATTGTTTAAGACTGAATTAATGGAAAGCTATTCCTGGCTGGAAGGGTATGAATGTATATGAAATTGAATTGTGTTTTAATCATTTCTTGTCATACAAATGTTAAACTATCTGCTTGTACATAAATGTACACTACACATTGATATAAAACCTAATTATTGCAACTGTTATTTTTTCCTGAAGAACACTTTCATTCTAATAACCTTCCAATGTATATTATGTTAATCATAATCATTATTTTACTGTATTATGATTTATTTTTATTTATAAAAATGTGTTAAAAATATTATTTTATTTAACACTGTGTTTTTTTTACCTGGAAAAGTTTGGTGTTGTGTACAGACATACAGAGCAAGTGAACATTATTTTTTTGAAAGCTGTGAATTCAGTGAAAGTAAATTAAAACTTCAAACATCTAATATTTGAAGTGACCTCAAAATTGATCTGAATTCAACTATATTTTTCATGAACGTCACTTAAAACATTAATATTATATTGCAGTGTCTCATAAGTAATTTCGCTAAGTAAAAATCAACTAAAAAAAAAAAATTACCTATTAACTTTGTGAAAACCGGTGAATAATGTGCTATGATATAGTAAGGGTTTTACTGTATGTAATTGGTTAAAAAGAATATATTACTAACGAGTGAAACATACGAAAAGCGAAATTGTAAAATATGAAGACTGAGTGTAAATATAGATTTATTTTTCGTCCAAACCACAGTAAGAGATGAGAAAAGATATATCTTTCAACAAGCAGTCTTCAACAGAGTCAAGTCTCAACTGAGATCTGACTTTTGTTATAGATTTATTTCTCTTTATTATCAAGTTATGTGTCCAGTGGGACTGATATCTTCATTAGATTGTAATTTATAATTAGGCTTATAAACATACATATTAGTTTGGAAAAACAAATACATACCAAGAGGAAAAACAAAAGCATTTTGAAATAAATATATATTAGTCAGTAATTATTCGGAACAATAATCGTTATGTAACTAACATTTGTTAGACGTGCAAATGTTTATATAAAAATAATCGTTCAATCTGTCCAGACAGTTTTTTTCTCTTATTTATGTAACATTGAGCGACTTGTTCAATAATTAATGGCCAGTTGTCATTGAATGAAGCGGTATTCTTCTGAGTGCTGGATTGGAATTTGCTCTAGATACAATAGTAGACACGATATCAGAGAGGTTCAATTCTTCTGTGAAACTAGCATTAATATCAGTTAACCTTGTACTGCAACCAAGTACATCCATATTAGTTTCTTTTAAATATTTAGAATTAAAATCTTCATCATCCCTCTTCTTATCAACAGATTTACGCCGCTTTCTAGATTTCTTTGGCAAATTTCTCTTCCCAGTACCTGAAGCAAGAGAAATTTGAATAATTGACTCTGAAGTATAATTATATATGCTATTGTTAAATAAAAAGTAATGAATTTGTATGAACTATAAATGTTTAAAGTTCACAGAAGAAGGGGTTCTTGAGAATTTTTATTACTCAAGAACCCCTTCAATGAACTTGAAAAATTTGGTCAAGAAGCTATATAAATATAAATGTTATATTTCTTTGCTTTTGTAGACTCAAATTAATAATCACTACCCATAGCAGGGAAAGTCAGGAATCTTCCCTTTTGGTCGAAATGATTAAAAGGTATCCACATAATTCTAAGCAGTACATTGCTTTGTTAAATCTCGTCACAAATTCTATTTAATGGTTCAGTCGAAATGTTCTTACTTGAGAACATTTATGTTTTCATAAAACTTGGGAAGCATAATTTCTAATAAAAAATAATTCCAAACGTAAATATAGTTTATACAAAAGTTTAAACGTAATTTTTTGATATTTAATTTGACTTTACTGTGTTCACAATGTTTTTTTTTTAGCTCAATTATTTTATGAACTTGTTGTTCCTCATAGTTTCATTACAAATAAAAAAAAAATATTCAGTATAATGACTATTGACCTCAATTAAAGGAGTAGCTAAGAAGGTCATATAGAAAAACAATACTCTATGTCAACTTATCGATGTACTTACTGTACATTATCATTAGGCTAGCAGACAGAAAACACAAACTAAAAAACATGTAACTGCACACAATAAAGAGTTTAATTTAAATAATTATTTAACCATTACTTAATGTATCTAGTTTTAATAAACTAATAACTCAAATCCGGATTACACAATAAACAAACCCTTACTGGTATTACCAGTTATCCGAAACGTTTGCTTACTTACTATTGTAAACAGTTGCCAGTTTATCTTATTTTTTGCTCAGTTTTTCTCATAAAATAATGGCTCAGCTATTAAATATCCGCTCTCACTGCTTATTTTAAACAAAAATTATTAGTTAAAATTTATTGGGAATTATTGAACACAAATTGTTCATACAAGATAACGATTTTAGTTCTCTTTTTAAATACTCCCATGACTTACTCGGAAACTACAAGTTTAGAAATAGTATGAAGCGAGTTGTCAGTGAAATTATTTTTTCCCTCCTTACCACTAAGTGGATGTTTCTTTTAAAGACATGGAAATCAGTGGTGCGATTCAATTTTTTTAAGAACAATGCTAAAACTATTATGAGTCGGAAACTAAATTCCTTAGTTATATATACATGCGCAAATTACATTGTCATACATGCACAAGTTACGTAAGTCACGCGACGCTTGTGGAGTTTGATAGTGGGCCAATTAATACAGGTCTGAATAGGGGTTTACGTAATTTTAACAACCGGTTCGCTGAACTCATAATATTTTAAGCACCAGTTCACACGAACCGGCTGAACCCCGGTGAATCCCATCAGTGATGGAAATACAGACGTGATATATCAAGAAAATTGATTTCAAAATGCCGGTTAATCATTTTTACAGTACTAAAACAACTGATCAAACTATGCTAAGTAATGATCAGAACTCAACTGATGGTGCACAGTTACCTACCCATAGCAATATTGCTTCCTAAAACAAAATCAGTAGTATTACCTTCATATGCATCAACTAATTCTGGATATACACTGTAAACTAAATCTCGTTCCTCAATCGTAGTTATATCTTCGTACTTATCCCATTGTACTTCATATCCTTTTACACCCTTCAAATTGCGTTTCTTAATGATTTTTTTCATCTGCAGTCCACATTCAGCTCCCATATTTACTAAGTGCCACCTGGTAACCATAGGGACAATTTTCTTTTCTGCATAACTTTCTTCCCAACATAACTTACGAGCTGCGAATGACTGAAGAAGTTCAGTTAATTTTAAATATTGATATAGAACGTAATATTAGTTATAGATAATTAAAAACTGACTATAAATTTATTAATATCTGGAACACTCCACTTGAATTCAAGGTTTATATCAGCTGGTAGTGTCATATATTCATCTACAACTTTCATGTTTGGAAAATTCTCATCTTCAAGTGCTTTCTCACGAATGGTTAACTCAATAGAAGACCTTAAAAAACAATTTAATATAATTAAGGAAACTATAACATACAAAGCAGGGTGATGTAAGAATTCTTATAAAGAAATGCTGTATTCTAAACAGTCAAAACTCAGTTTCCTAATTAAAAGAAATTGAAATTGTATTCACTAGTTCCTACTTACAATGTACAAATATATATATATATATATATATTTTAGTATAGGTTGGCAGCAAATCTTCTTGGAGACATATTTTGTTGAAATGTACCGCAGCTTCGGCATAAACGGCTTTGAAACTAAGCTGTTCAGTCTTTCGAATATAAGGTGGTAATTCCCAAATAAGTTGTCCAAAAGACATTGGGACACTTTTTTGAAACACTTTAATAGATATCAACAATTTTAACATAACTGAAAACTAACATCACAGGTAAAGAATATAACATAACTTACAAGACCATTATCTACTAGCTTTCGACTATTCTATAGTCATCGTCAGGTTGGGTCTTACATATTTTAAAATGTCCAAATTTTAAAAAATGTAAGACCCAACCTGACGATGACTATAGAATAGTCGAAAGCTAGTAGCTTTCTTATAAGCTAGTAGAAAAATTTTTCTTACTGTACTCCTTTGTTTCCCCAAACATCTCTTTCTGGACATTAGTCCTTGCCTGTGCTTTCACCCTTTTAAAATACCACTCTTCCCTCCCACTCTTCTCAACTCCTCACCAGTTGTTTTCTGCATCTAGTGTTCAGTTGGGTTTTTGACTCTGACGAAGACCGCTTGTTACGGTTGAAAGATCTTAGTCTTGTTTTCCCATTTCTTATTGTGGTTTGATCATTGATTGTTATTTCACGTGTTTATGTGAAATCTTTATATATATATGTATTTGATTAAAGTAAACAGCAGCTTCTGCGTTCACGACTTTTAGGCTGGTCTGCTCTAGTTTTCTTACAACTTTCCGGTGGGCTGGTGTTAATTCCCAAATCATTTGTCCAAGCGACATATTTATGCATGAGCAGGTAAGTAAAAACAACTTGTTGAAACGAAGGTCTTTATAAAAAGGAAAAACAAATTAGACGTATAAACAAGCTTTCGGCCTCTAACATAGGTCATCTTCAGGTTAACAAAAAGGGAAAATTGAACTTATATATATGATAAAACTAATGCAAAACTCGATCCAATCAGCGTTCAGGACCAGATCTGTCAAGCTTACCACTAGGCACCGCACGTGATTGGTTGACTATGCTAGCCAGCCCAACCAGTCATCCGGCCTCCCATGGCTACTCAGCCGATTGGTCATCACCGCTCACAGGGGCATCGAATTCGCTTACATCTATTACTAATTTGTAGGAGCTATCAAAGTTTCTACAGCTAGGTATAACATTCATATCACTTATTTGTGCGTTGATGACAGGGTTAAGATCTTTAATATAGAGTGCTTCAATTATTTTTAACCTATTACTATCGCTGTTCATCTGCAAAATAGTTGTGCCTTCTTCTAACATTTTCCGTGTTAAAGCCATACTATGGGCTTCCCTAGCATGGTTCTTGGGGGCCCCATTCACTAAATGCATGCTCAGCCGTCTTGAAAGCCTAGTGGTTGTCATCCCAATATAATAATTTGAGGGCAGGGTTGCGCAGTCCCCTGTATTGCATGTATATTTATATATTAGGTAACACTTCTGCAAGTCTGGTACAGCTTCTCCACGACGGTTTCTTAATATGAGGTCTTGAGTTTGCTATTTTTATAGCAAAATTACTGCTATACTTACCTTTTTTTTACTTACCTGCTCATGCATAAATATGTCACTTGGACAAATGATTTGGGAATTAACACCAGCCCACCGGAAAGTTGTAAGAAAACTAGAGCAGACCAGCCTAAAAGTCGTGAACGCAGAAGCTGCTGTTTACTTTAATCAAATATGCCTACGGGAAGATTTGCTGCCCTCATACACTAATATTATGTATATATATACAAAATAAAAGTTTTTGTGGTTTCGACGCTTTTACTTCACCTGCCTATGATGAAATCTTGCTATGTATACATACTTTGAAAACAGATATAAACACGGATGAAATCTTGATTATATATATATAAATAACAAAATAGGTAGTTATCACAAATGTAAACATATACGTACTTTGAAATGAAATACACTATGATAACTATTATTACGTTTAATCTGAGTACAATTAAATGTTTCTGCATTCTTTCCGTAGTAATATTCCTTTATGAGTACAATTAATGGGCTTTAGCAAAGGTGCACATATTCCAGCTTCAAGAATGTACACGATCCGTTGTCTCCAGCCTCTTCCCGATTCAAGCGCGTTTACTTATTTGTCTGGTTAAAAATTTAATTAAGACAAATTCGCATAGTAGTCGAAGCTTTCAATATGCCCACGTCGAAACAGCCACCATTGCAAGATATAAATGGGACTCTACAAGCTACATTTTTTTCAAATTTGGTGATGGGAAAAATGACAATTATCAAAACGTAGACTGGTGGAGGTTAGAGTGGAATGAAGTGATCGTGATACGAGTATCATTATTCAGGGCAACATAGATGTCAAAAAAACGTGATTGTAAAATAGATTTTATAACATAGATGTCATAAAAAAACGTGCTGGAAATATTATGAGTGGAGACAAAAATTAAATTCACTCATTCTTCGTTCCTTTCACCCAGTATTTCATATCAATTTCACGTATAACAATAATAACCTCATTACTTCAGCATACACTTCAACCTTCACCAGTATCTCAATTTTCACAGTTGTCATTCTACTACATAACAAATCAATGATCAAACCACAATAAGAAATGGGAAAACAAGACTAAGATCTTTCAACCGTAACAAGCGGTCTTCGTCAGAGTCAAAAACCCAACTGAGTTTTCAGTTGGGTTTTTGACTCTGACGAAGACCGCTTGTTACGGTTGAAAGATCTTAGTCTTGTTTTCCCATTTCTTATTGTGGTTTGATCATTGATTGTTGTTTCACGTGTTTATGTGAAATCTTTTTATACACAACAAATGTATCCTAGGTATTTCTCCATACGGATTTCCGGACATGTAAAACCACTATATTAAAAATAAATCTTGGAGTTACTTTGGTTACCCTGTATTAAGTATAATTATTCCACCTACAGATATTAGTTCTGGTTCTTCTCCATCGTAACCCTACCTCATCATCAACACCATTTTTCCATCAGTCATCCATACCCTAATGAACTCTTCCTTATTTTATCTTTCTCTCCTTCCACTTCAAGTATTACCTAAGCCATCAAGCCTTTCTTACAAATTTGTTAACTGTCTCGGCAATCTATTTTCACATAGAACTTAATCTCCCATGATAGTTGCTAATCTGTGGGAGAAAAACTTGATTGCTCAACTTCAGCCCTCCCTATCCATCGACCATCTTCATACCCTAGGAAAGGATTGTCCTTGGTACAGTCAAAAACTGCATATACTGTTTAGGAGGTATTAGATCTGATTTATTCTACATGGGACTGTCTTCCACTCTGCGCGACCCTCGAATGAGCTGTCACAAATATTTTGTTAATAACAATTTACTCGTTACCATTCTTACGATCTCTCATATAATGTAATGATTGCTACAGTCTACAGATTCCTTCAGAACTTAAGAGGAATTTGTTACTCTGCAAACTTCCCATTAGTTTCCATTTTGAATGTCTTAAACTATAACACACTGTGTATTATTTCGAAATAGTTGTATGAACTATTCACTCCTTGAAGAACACTATTTTAAATGTAGTCAGTCATTAACCATATGTCAAGATGAATATTCCTAAAGCCTAATAGTATATATAATAGAATTTAAAAAAAAGGTAAAAAAAATATTACTTCCATTACTTTATAGTGAAACCACAAAAGGAAAAATATTTCCTCAACACGGTAGTGATTGTAAAATGTCTCTCACCCAGGACAGTATTTGTCCTTTTCCGCTTTGGCGAACAAACTTTCCTTTCTCCATGATTGAAACCTGAAAAAAATAATTAACATTATAAAGGGAATTAATACAATAATTAAGCTAATAAGCAGAAGTTCAGCTATTCTAAATTAATTTCTTAATATTATCAAAAACAATCATAAAACCGCCTAAATATTTTACTTGGGCCCTTCGAAAAGAAGATATTTTATTGTAATAAAATGGTTTTTTTTTCGACACCCTCACTAATAGGATAATGCTTTGTGCATTTGAGCAAAATGTAGTGCTTTCAAGTAAGATTGTTCATTACGTTGTATCACAAAGGGCCAGTCTTTAGACTATATGTGTTCTTTCATGAACAGCCACTAACCTAACCTAAGTAATATGTCAGCGTACTCCACTAAACAGGTGTCTTTTTCTTCCAAAATAATAATTCTAATAATAAATAACTGAGGATTACATTCAACACATAATTCAAATCTGACAAAGTTCTTAACTACTACAAAAATCCAAGAAATCCATTTCTATTTAACTCAGCAAGCTAATAATAAGATAAAAGTTTATTGATATGGATGAAGTTGCTAAGAACTAATAAAATACCTTTCAAAAATTGTTGACTCCGGTATAGTTTTGATATACTTCAAGGCAGTTTCTTTTCCAATTTTAGATACTCCATCACAATAATCAGAGCCAAGGAGGAGAGCAAGAGCAATCATTCTGCTTCTGGTCAAACTTAATTGCCTTTCAATACTATCCATTCTATAAACATCACATGAATAGCTGGGAGAAAGGTTAAAATTTCTATAAACCTCGGTGGCGCCATAGAGGAAAACATCACTGTCCTGTGTAACAACGCCACTTACAAACTGGAATAGGAAATAATTTCAGTGTAATCATATAGTATTGTATGGAAGAAGGTAATAATGGCTGCAATCAAAAACCATAGTCAAAGAAATAGCCTTTAATGAATTTTAAAATTACTAATAATATTCTTACTCCAAGCTGATTTAAATGCGCACAGAAAGCCTCTGCTTCACCAGGAGCTTTAATGCACGCAATACCTAAACTTGATAAGAAGTCCACACACTAAAACAAAATGAAACTCGGAATAATCAATAGAATAAGAAACTTATATCTTATAGCCAAATATCTGATAGTTTAGTTTATTTATATAATGTAGGAAGTTTTAAACACCTGTTTTTGAAGAGCTGAAAGGCGAGATCTTTTGAAAGAATTTTTCGTAGAAGGGTCAACATTTCTATTCAGCCGTTTATAAATTGTGTTTAATTTTATTTCAGGTGGCGAACCTTCAAGTACAAATATAGGCTTGACCCCAATTTGTAGTAAATAAGAAGTCCGAAAAAAAAGATTCCTGGAATGATACTGTATAGAACTAACGGAATACTAAGAATAGCAAAATAAAACACAATTCATTCTTAAAATTTCATATTTAAGAAATTTGGAACGTGCTACCTTAAATACAAATTTAATTGGCTGTTAGGGGCAAACTGAGAATCACATACCCATGCACTCAAATCAATTGCAATTGTTTTACCCCTTAGTTCCCACAATGATTTTTTATCACAAATCGGAGACAGTATGGACCATAAATCTTTCACTCCCATTTTTAATAACAGCCATTAGCCATTATTACATTTCTACCGAAGTACATATAAGTAAACCATCACAAATCATAAGCGATACTACGGGCGTCAATAAAACGGTTTTATTTTGAAATTTAAAACACATAACAATCACAGTGTTGTAATGACGTAACACCACGTATATTTTCCCCAACCCTATTTTGATGATTATAGTAGGCTCCTTCTGAACAATTCTCCTGAATGACTAAATATCTTTTGAAATTATTTATAAATTGCATATATGACATATATTAATTTGTGAATATAGTTTACACGCCATGTGTTTTATGAGGTCATCTCTTATCTGGATGTCAATGCTAATTTGTGGAATGGACTTTTTTCTGCCTCAGTTCACATTAAACCAACTAATACTCAGAAGTACCCTGATTTTAATAATATCATCCAACTCTAAAGTAGTGGGATGATATTCTGTAGCAGTTTTAATTATCATCAGATTTTCTGATGGTCTTCATAACAAAGATTTTAACAAGTAAACATGAATTTATTTAACTACCTCATTTAAGAATTCATATCGTTATGAAGGATTTTTTAGTTATTTTGCACACTAATTCCTAAAAAACATCAATTTAACATGTATAGTATGGTATGAATAAAAGTCAAGATTCGAAAGAGCATTGAAAATTATCCCATCAATGTTACATTTATATCCTTAAAGAAATCTATGTGTAATAATTTCTAATGTACATCTAAGAAGAGTTATTTCTAATCCATCCACTCACTTCATTATGAATTCGCATTTATCAATTTAATTTAGTAAGACTGATAATTTTATTAATCAGGATAAAATAAAGCCTAAAATTAAGGGAGTTTATTTTCCAGTTTTGTGCTATAAAGTTAAGTGTTAGAAGTTAAAAATATCAAGAAATATGCTCCTTTCTAAATTTTATTAAGAAGAATATTTTTTGTTTAGTAGGACTTTTAACTCTGCTTTTATTGTTATAAAATTTTTATTTTTTGTGATGTAGGATCGAGGAAGCTCGACTCCGCGTGGTCCACCTCGGGCGTATCTCGGAGGTTTTATTTGTCTCTATCCTAGGTTAGGGCTTATAGCTCCCGAAATGCGGCAAAAGAGCTTTCACGAAAAAAAGTGTGGTGGTTGAGGGGGTTGTTTGTTGATAACCTTCGAGAGAAGTGGAGTGGAGGTATTGTGTGGGTTATCAACGAGACTAGGACTGCCATAGCTTCTTTTCTAATAACCGCAATTACAGCCTGTTCGCCTACACGATTTTTCTACCTTGCTGGATGATAAACGAATCTTTTCCAAGCTAGACCTCATCAGGACCTACAATCAAATTTCAGTTGCTCCGAAAGATGTCGTACCTTCGTACGAGGGACCATTCCGGGTGCTTAGGAGATCCGACAAACACTACACCATTGATCGTCACGGGAAGGAAGCTGTCATCTCACTGGATCGCCTCAAACCTGCCTTCTTATTGCAACCTCCAGACGCCAGCAGTTCTTCATCTTCACCGGCTACTCCATCTTTGGCTCCACCTACTGTAGCGCCGGCATCGACTACATCACCGCCTCCTCCGTCGTCGCAACCACCTTCACCATCCACCTTGCCACCGCATTCTTCCACGCGCCGCGGTCGTGCAATTCGACTACCTGTACGTTTCAGGTAACCTCATCATTTAGAGGGGAGTGCTGTGGGGGTTGCGCGGATTGTTTGTTGATAACCTTCGAGAGAAGTGGAGTGGAGGTATTGTGTGGGTTATCAACGAGACTAGGACTGCCATAGCTTCTTTTTCTAATAACCGCAATTACAGCCTGTTCACTTCAGTGTTTTCCATGAATAGAAAGAAAAGTTTCAAAGGCTGCTTGTCATATATTTAGTTAAAAGTGAGTCGAACAATCAAAGACTAGTGAGTGCTACGCCAAAAATTCCATAAAGGCATTAGTCTGTTTTGTCATTGTTTTCTGCGATATGGTTTATTAAGCTGGTAACGCTAAATAATACCATAACAGGTATTTTAAAAGGGTGAAAGTGCAGGAAAGGACAAATGTACAGAAAGGGATGTTTGGGGAAACAAAGCAGTAGAGTAAGAAAGAGTAAAAAACTATCAGCTAGCTGTCAATCCTCTTAGAAGAATTGCCCACGTAACGAAAGTATCAAGTTTAGCAACGGTCTCTTCAAACTTTCACCCTTTTAAAATACCATTTTTCCCTTCCACTCTTCTCAACCCCTCGCCAGATGTTTTCTGTATCTAGTGTTTCAGTTGGGGTTTTTACTCTGACGAAGACCGCTTGTTACGGTTGAAAGATCTTATTCTTGTTTTCCCATTTCAAATTGTGGTTTGATCTTATATATATATAATATATATATATTCCATACGTATCCTATACATTCCATACATATACACCGGATTTGTAACAACTTAAAAAACCTTAGTTCCCATATTAATTGTTTAAGGGAAAAAATTAGCTGATCGGTGCTACCCTTCCTTTGTCATTGATAGTCGTGTCATGCCGGCTGAAATAGTTAACCGGCCCGTACCGAGAAAAGAACACACTGATAGTGTTTTCCTAATGTCCACTTTTTTCCCTGATGCTCATAGGATTGGCTCGGTCATTAAGTTTTTCCCTTTGCTCTCCTCTTCTCCTTCTAACTCATCTATTTTTCCTGAAGCCCCCTCCTTATCGCAAACCACCGAACCTCAGAGGCATTTTCTCCCATCAATCTTCCTTGAACCCTACGCTTGGGAGGGGAATGGTGGAGTATGGACGGAGCAGATGCCAAACCTGTCATATCATCAACCCTAATCCTTTTTTTACTTCCCCCCATAGTAAGATTAACTACCCTTGTCCTCCCCATACCTCATGCACCTCGGTTAATTGCGTTTACCGTTTGACCTTCACCCAGTATGATTCATTACTTTAAGAGCTCCAGAGGAGGCAATTATCTGTCTTCTCAAAGCCCGCTCTCCTCCTGGCCTCAACTTGTACCGTTAATTTTTTTTTTGTTTATGTAATTTTTTTTTAAATTGTTCATTGCTTCATTTAATAAATATTCTTCTCCTTCTGCTATTTTTATTTGTTCTTTTTTAGTTATTTTTCTTTCTGTAGTTAGTAGCTTACCTAGGGCGGCCACCAGAGTGCGTCGTGTTCGCCGCATTTCGACCGACCGCTCAGTTAGCTTCAGCTACCCAAAGGGACTACTTCTGCCCGATGACGACGAATGTCGAAATATCGCTAAGAGTCTTTATTGTGTGTGTTTTTATTTGTTTTTCTCTTTCCTGTGTGAACTACATATACATCAATGATCAAACCACAATAAGAAAATGGGAAAACAAGACTAAGATCTTTCAACCGTAACAAGCGGTCTTCGTAAAACCCAACTCCAATTGGGTTTTTAACTCTAACGAAGACCGCTTGTTACGGTTGAAAGATCTTAGTCTTGTTTTCCCATTTTCTTATTGTGGTTTGATCATTGATTGTTATTTCACGTGTTTATGTGAAATCTTTATATATATATAGAGGCAGGCGGAGTCACCGCCCTGCCTTCCTGCGGGACTCTTCGCTCTTCACATTTCCTGATGACGACGATGGTCGAAATATCGATGTGAGTTATGTCTGTGTCTTTCTGTGTGTTTCCTTCGTTTTGAATTTATTATATATATATATAAACCCATAATTTTGTTTAAATCACCGATTTATTCGAATATACTAAGGCTAGGAAATTAAAAAAAACAACTTGTTTATTAAAATCTGATTTTTTTTTAGTCTTATGAATAAGCACATAAATAATGCAGCTTCACTTAAAAAAAGTAAATTTGTTGTGTAAAAAACTAGATCCATTTATATACAGAAGTTGAATTTTATACATTTTGTAAAAATTGGTAACACATCCGTTAACTTATAAATCATGACAATAAAATAAGGTAATTGAAAACTCCCTCATTAAATGGGTACTTTGAAGGCACTTAGAACATGTTCTAGTTCAGGTATTCCTAACTCTATTCTTCATTAAAATAATTAAAAATATATCAAATTATTAACACCACTTACATCAATGAACACAAATTCCAGTCAATACAATTGTTAAAAAAAACTATGATTAAATATTCAGAATTGAATTATATAGTACATTAAAAAATGTTAATGACCAGAGAGAAACTATCTATAAAAATGTTTTAAGGCTTTTTTACATTGGCTCGTAAAAATAGACTGTACAATGATAAAAATTGCATCTTTGGTATGAAGAAGGAAATTAAGGAGTGTTTAAGGTGACTCTAAAGTGTATCTTGAAAAACAATCGTCAACTAGAGAGTTTTTAATATCTTTAATATTTTCCACATCTACTTTTAGCCTCTTCAGCTCGTCTTTATAAGCATTGATCTGCTGCGCCTGCAAACAACGACAATGGAATTGTGCAAATTATTCATTACTTAAAACCTGTTTTAATATAAATAAAAACAAATTGTAACAGGAGTGTTTGAAAGTATGTCTGAATGTAGTAGAGGTTCACAAGTGAAAATGAGTATAAACATACACTATATCAAAAATATAAATACACAGATAATATGGAGGACCAGAGTTGCCTAGTGGCTTACGTGTTCACCTCTGGACTGGTAGATCCTGGGTTCGATACCTACTCTGGGATTCAGTTTATTTGTAAAAGTAGTTCTAGAGGGCATAGACGTGATAAGAGGACAGAGGTGTTTGTTCTATACATAGATAACATGAAGACCAGTCATCTATGCATTAAATGAGGCATCTATTTAATTAATTCACATTGAAATATCTCTGTTATTTTATAAATGCAAACAATATAAAGAGATAAAAAACAAAGGGTTCATAGCATTAAATGAAATAAATACAAACAAAATCAACACACATAAACGAGAAAATAAAAATTATTGTATACTACAGAGCCCAGTATGTTCCTCCATAGAAACTCTCAGTGCAACGTTTCTACTGTTAGGAGGAACTTGTCGCAGAATTTGCAACATGTAGGAATTATGGAAGAGAGTCCGTGTTGTTGACATGGATGGCAGTGGTCACGTTCCAGTGGTTGTTGACGAACCCCCCCCCCCCCCCAATGTTCCTTCACCTTGTCGTGGTGGGGGGGCTTAACACGCCTGGGTTGTTATTCCCTCTTGGCGTGAACTAAGAAAGGCACAACCTGGGAGGGATGCTAGCCTGGGCCGGCTAGCCATTGAGCCCACTGTCACTGATCTCTTTCACCGTTTTGGCATAACAGCGGCTTTAGCCGCTACTTTAGGGTTCTTGATTTTGGGCTGGTGTCCGCGGGTGGAAAGTCCGTTCAGGAGCTGGATTCCATACTCCTCATTTTTCTTCCAGTTTGCACCTGCTTTAAGACTTTTTCCTCGTCCCCAGTCAGGCCTATGATTTGTTCGGGCGAGGTTGGTTGCGGTGGACTTAGGTTTGCCAAGCCTGTCGCAATGCGGTTATCGTCTGAATGCTTCTCCTGCCTTTCTCTTATACATTCTTTTGTAATCTCTGACTCCTTCTCTAAGTTACGTATTCATTGTTATACCTCAACTCCCTATTAACAGTTACTCTTGTTGTTTCTCTTTTCATGTTTTCCCCTGTGATTCTTGATGATCTCTTTAATCAATTACCATCAGTCTCCCAGAGACTATCATACTTAAGTTTTGTAGCTTTTGTTGATGTAGGCTGTGGAAGCCCTCCTCTGCGAGGTCCCCTTGGGTACTTAATCAGGACTTTCTCCTTTTGTCTCATTTGTGAGGAAACCTCCCCAAGTTTAAAATTTAATTAGGAGAATATACCTTTAATTATTATTTTATTTAATGTTAAAGTTCTCCATCCCTTATTTCATTATCCGTTTTTCTACTTCCCTTAATTATTTTTTATGTTAGGTTTTAATGTTTATTTTTCACCTCTTTCTTAATTTATTTTAAGAATAATTCTTTTTTCTCCTCATTCTCTGAGCAGACGCATGACATCACTGTTGGTCCTTAAACGATGCTTTTCGAGTTTGCTCATATTCTTTTTTCTCTCCTAATGTGGGATGAACCTTCATATATAAAACGTATTGAAAAATACATCCTACTTAAAATGATATTTATTATCTGGTGTATGTAAGCTGTGGAATGAATATCCACAACACAGTTTTCTGAAGACCGCTAAATATTGAAAGTCTTAGCAAACTACATATATATGAAAAAGAGATATTTTAAATATGGTAGAATTACCTGCTCTCTTTTAGCCTTAGAAAGTCGGTCAATATAAACAGTGAAGTTGGAGTTATTCAGTTCATTTTCAGCTTGCACAAGCCTCTTTTCTAGATGTTCAAGATTTGAGTCATCTGTAACATTAAACAGTTTTTTCGATATGAAATAACACAAGTTAGTTTGCATTAAACAATTTAAACTTCATGTTTGAATTATGATACAGAGCAGCGATGGTGGCAGAACCTTCGGTTTACCCTTTTGATTACGTAGGACACAACACAAGAACCAACTCATTTTTTTAAGCCTTACAATTATTTTTCTAAATGAGGAAGAGGCTCTGAGAATTAACATTAATTTAATTCTTTTCCATTTTAATATGTGCAGTAATTGATGTTGACCTTGAATTTAATGTTTTTAGTGATGAATAACTTATCATCACTATTTTCCTAATTACCTTTTAAATTTTTACATTCTTACAATTAATTCTATAGTGTATTGATAATATATTGAAATGTTGGACGATTTTAAATTTGCTAATTGATGAGAAAAGTTTTTTCATGAATTAAAATTTTTATTTGTTTATTAAAGCATATGGGGGGAAAACAAAACCGAGAAACCGAAGAGGCGATTGTGTTGTTGCACCAAAGAAATGCGGAAGCGAGCTATTAAGAGCCATAAAAACTGAATTGACTACCAATTCAAATAATGTACGATAATTGATCTAGAACTCTCAAGCAGTCTCACTGCCACAAAATGGCAACCTTCACAAGGCACTTTGATTCAAAAGCTATATTCAAAAGTACTGGAACAGACGCACCACTAAAGCAATGAAATATATATCATTAACACTGGACTTATCGGAAATCCAACCTTGCAGAAATATCAGGTGTAATAAAATAAACGTTGATATTCGGCATGAAAGTGCAAATGGGAATAGAGAAAATTCAATGATATCGGAAAACACGTACACAAGTCGAGGAGGTGGTAGAAAAGAGTGTATACAAAGCCAATTGAAAACATACATAAAACCACCAGAAACTACAATATCACCGACGAACAAAACTGATGTATTCAAAAACCTCCTACTTCTAAACTCGTACCCAATAAATTCCTACCTCGTGAAAAAGTGAAAGTCTATACATAAAACTTAGAGTGGTAACTCCAGAAATCCTCTTAAAAAATTTTCCAACAGGTGACTCGATAAAATTTTTCCTGAGAGTCCGTCAACTCCACGATCTGGAGGATTATTGGTTATTTTTATTGACATAAGAGTCGGTTTAGTCACTCCGAAAGTAACTGTGTGAAGTTGCTGCGAAGCAGCTAATCATTTGGCATCGTGTATCAATGTGTAGGTCAATATGTTCCTTCATTGACTCTCAAGCCTTTATTAAGGACTATCAAGAAACTCGAACAAAAGGTGAATCCGGATAATAGAATTTACGGTTCATTGAAAGGAATCACTACAATCGAATGGTAGTGAATTCAGAGTCATTTTTCCATCTAAAAGAACACAACAAAACACGGCAAACCAACACTCCCTCCCTGCAGTACGCATCCGTAATTGATGCATCTCTTAAGAAATTTTATACCGCCAATCCTTACAATGAAGCTATAGGAAAAGCTGTCAGGCTGTCGTTTCACGACCGACTCCCCATCATCCACCCTGAGCGGTGAGCTTCAAGGATTTTCACAAAGAAATGATCACATTTTCTGCCAGTCCATCTGTCCCCAGTTGATTAGCTCACGCCATCTACCCACTCTCTATGCAAACACACATTAGTGGAGGCTCACCTCGGTTACTGTTCCCGTTTAGCTGAAGTTTTTAGTAACGGACAATAAAAATGCATACTAATATGAATGGCCAAAGTACCATGCGTTGCCTAGTAGCAGGAATATTAAATTCTTCGACTTGTATTTTACCTATTTCCACCATGTCACTCTTCATGTGTTTCTTTATCTCTTCCACTGCTGAAAAAGCTGATTTTATTTTTTCAGTTGCTTCTGTAACTGTTCTATCAGCCTGAGCTACTCTCTCCATTGCCTGAAATAACAACATTTATTTAATAATTATTCAGATTTATTTTATATAATTTTTTAAACGTTGAGGCGAACTACTCTATTCCAATAAAATAACTCATTAAATTTATAGTCATTTGTCATAAAATATATAAGTACAAACACAATTTATTATACTCAAGTAATATTTAGA
Organism: Hermatobates lingyangjiaoensis; assembly: GCA_026182355.1. Lineage (NCBI taxonomy): Eukaryota > Metazoa > Arthropoda > Insecta > Hemiptera > Hermatobatidae > Hermatobates > Hermatobates lingyangjiaoensis. The sequence continues at coordinate 185,140 of JAPFBL010000255.1, forward strand.
ATTATGTTATACTATGAATTAGGCATTTAATATCACCTACCGCCTGAATAAATGGAAGATTTAAAAACTGCTTCTCTTTCGTATTGAAGGACTTTGTGGCCGCATTCACTTCCTGTTCCATTCGTACAGCATTATCATGGACTTCTGCAGCTTGTATTTTGGTTGCATTTGCTTTACTACGAATATCATCTGCCTTCTACAATAAAATACAAATCTGTAATAGTCTTCACTCAACTTGACTGTAAGTAAACCCATAAAAAAGAAATAAACAACTATCAATTTACTGAACTCATTTAAATTTTAATGTGACCACTATCATTTTACCAGTTATAATGAAAATATCTTGGTATGATTGTTTAGAGCAAAAGGGTTAATACTAGGAAGGAATGGAAAATCTGATTTACAGTTGGTATCTGACTTACGACTACCCCTACTTAAGACGGGTAAGACGTCTCAGCCGATATAGAAAGTAAGATAATATCATCTAAAATACCGTATTAAAATAACATACTAAGATAAAATGAAACCGGTCGTAAGTCGAATACGACCTGTACTATTATTCAATTACGAAAATAAGCAAAATGATTAACATTATTTAAATTTTATGATCAATAAAATAGCTAATGATAAAATCAGAAAAGATTCATAACTAGTAAGTTTGATTTGTAATAATCGCTAAAAGATTTAATTAATAAAATTGCCAATGCTACTGGAACAAATAATAGTGATATACCATAATCTCATGGATTATCAATGAGCAGTAGAATTTCGGTAATTTGATTTGGTTATCATTATAATTATTTGAAAAGTATAAAATGAAAATATGAAATGTTTCAATTTATAATTTCACTGATTACTATTATCATTATAATTATAAAGGTGAATTTACTTTTTATAAATTATTTATTTTAAACTCTCAAATTTCATTCAAATTAAGTTAAACAAAGTCACCATAAGGGACAACCATAAAAGGTTTCCTTTTGGTGTTATATTGTAATAAATTAAAATTTATAAAATTCCCATCAAACTGAATTCTTAAATGGCAGAATAAACGTGAACTTTTAGTTCCTATAATAACCAGAAAAATGGAAAAGTCAGTAGTTAAATATGATCACCCATAAAGTACATTATCCATTATGTAATTTTGTTAAAAAAAGTGAAAATATACAAATTACGTTAAGATTTGACAAATGGTGTAACTATTAAGTTGTATTTACAAATTATGTAGAGACAAATACATACCTACTCATCCATCCAACTATAATACTACAATAACATACTATAATGAACTCAGAGAGCCTCAAAAACGTATAAATCAGTGAAAATTCGGAAATTAATTTATTTTTCATGATAATTATACTTTACTTTTAGTATACAGTAAAGTAATATTACTATAAAAGTTAATTATACAACCAGCTTTTTTTTACAAACCATCCTGTTTCGTTTTTAACAATTTTACAAAATGTCGGATTCCATTGTAATTAGATTATGATTGATAATGGGTCTATATTTAACTTATGAAATACATTTCGGAATGCAGAAAGAAAAATTGAACTTCATTTTGATAAGCACCATTTTTTTAATAAATTTGGTTGACTGGGTTCATGAGATAAAAAAAGTATTATAACAAAAGTAATTAATTATTATTAATATTTATTTCATTATTTTAGTAAAAGGATTACCTGTTTCTAAAAGTGCGAGCTGATTTAATTGTTAAATTATTACGATTAGCTTTAGAGTGCTTATTTTAGATTCGAGATTGATTATTTTGAACCTGAATTTTGATTCCCACCATTACCTCAGGATCAAGAGGATTACTTACGTTCGAAGCCGGTATGGCGAACTGAATCAAAGTTGCATTCACTCGTTCCTGAGCCTGTTTGGCATGACTTTCGGCTCCCTCTAACGCTTGCTGGGCCCTGTCAGTTTTTTCTTGTGCTTCTTCTAATAATGTTTCAATATTAGGAATTTGTTCTAATGCTTTTTCTGCTTTTTGTTTCCTTTCTTGAACTTGTTGATCAAAATCTAAAACAAAGTATTACCCCTAATAATAATTTATATAAAGGTGCAAATGTCGTCCATCTTTATTTCCGTTGAAATAGTTTCTCAAGTGATTGGTGAGGGTGAAAGAACTTTACTTAGAAATCTTAGTGCTGGACTTAGTATTTCTCATTTGTTAGTATTTGGATTGATACGTCTACTAATCCAAATAGACGTATTAAAAAAAATCACTTACAGTAACCAATATATTTTGATCCACAGTTCGTCGTCAATCACATATGTAAATTATAAACAGCCACAACACACTCATATATATTTGTTTAAAACTAGGTTTTGACTCACCTACTTGAGAGAATATCTGTTTCAATTCATTTTACGTTCTGATATTTTTCTGATGACTAACTGTTATTTGAAATATCCATTGAAAGTGTTTTACATTATAAAATGTAGGGTAAAAAGTTAATGAATGGTCTCCACATATAAAATTAATGGTATAAACAATGCGTTTCGAACATGTAGTGTTCTTCCTCAGGCACTAATTAAAAAATACAATGACACCAATTTTTATATGTGGAGACCATTTCATTAACTTTTTACCCTACAATGAGTAAATACCACATAATAAGTGATTGCACTAAGCTAGAATTATAAAATGTGTTTGAGTTATTTTCAGTTTGAGAAAAGAAAAACTTTCCATATATATAATATATATATAGTGCCTGAGGAAGAACACTACATGTTCGAAACGCATTGTTTATACCATTAAACAGTAGCAGTTTGCTTCTCAACGCGAGTACTTCGCACTTCTTCCCGATGACGACGGATGTCGAAATATCGAAGTGAGTTCTGTAGTGTCTTTCTGTGTTCTTTTCTATGTGTTAAAGTGTATATATATATGAAATGGTCCATAGATAAAAATTATAACAAAAAATAACACTAAGATCTTGTCATTGTGTTACTTTCATTTTAATTCATATATATTTGATTGGTTTGATGGTAACCTATAGAAAAAAAGAAGGTTTTTGATCGAACTGAAAAACTGTAAAACTACGAAATAAATATCATAGAACATTTAATAGAATGCATTTGAACAATGGACTACTTCCAATGTTTCAAAAACATAATACATATACATTATGTACTTATTTAAAAAAAAAACAAATGCTCGGTGTTTAAATTTTTACACAAATTAATTCCTATGTTGAATTTTAAATATCTCCATATTCTCATTGTTATTTCATGTCCGATGGGACAATAAAAATTTACGAATTACTTCCTTTTATCATTCAGAAAATCTTATATCTGAATATATTATCTGTTAATCAATTCCAAGGGTTCTTTTTGAGCAAATGACTGCATCTACGAAGTGATTTGTGCATATATTCATATATTGTTGATTTGGTTATTTAAAATATAAGGTAATGAATTAAAAAGCTGAAACAGGAACTAGAATCCTTTAAACTCTAAGTCCTCCTGCAGACATTATGATACAATAAGACATGGAATTTCAAAACAATTTGTATTCATAAATACGCTTAATTGAAAAATGCCCGCTCAAACATTAAAAAAAAAAATTCGAACTTGTATTCACACTATCTAGAGACGCATCAGTCTTTTGTTTATCTACTAAAATTTACAATACAAGAATATAAATAGTTTTTTATATTTGCTTTATGCTACCAAAAAGGTTATGCAAACTTATTTTATTATTAATTCTAATCAAAAGAAATTTCTGTTATAGCATTTTCATTTAGAATAATTTATCAAAGAAAGTATTATATTCTTTTCAGGAGGCCTAAAAGTGAAGGTCAGCTTAAATATGAAATCAACAGTGCGTGCAGAACATTTTGTAAACGAAGAATTTATCAAAATAATAGAATACTGTGTTACCACTAAAAAACCTTAAAATCTTTCTACACATATTTTAACCCACATTAGGCTCAAATCAAAGGTATAATTATTTAATATTACCTACAAAGTGAAATTAAGATTATTTAAATTGTAAGATATCATAAGAACTTTTAAAATTGTGTATGGAGTTCATAAATATTATGTATGTATGGAAGAATAAATATTTATTCTACTATAAAATAATAATTATAGAATAATTTTTAAACTAAATTGATATACTTTTCACTGTAAGGATAAATATTTTGCGAACATAATATGATACTGACTCTCAATGGTTTCATGGATGGCCAGCGTGTCATTAAGTGTCTTCTGGCCACTGGCAATGGCGTCTTGTGCCAGTTTCTTTGCCCCGTCCACATCTGCCATTAGAGCATCCATTTCCTGTTGTTTAGCAGTTCCAGATTTTAAAAGATTCAAACTTTCATTTAAAACATCAGTAAAATTGTTTACGTCTTCATCAAATCTGTTTCTCATTGTAATTCCTTTCTCATGTAGTTTGTTTCCCTGTAATCATTTTATTTCTTATATAATTTTATGCTACTGCAGTCATTTTTTATTTTTCTTGCCTTTACATAATACAATCATTGTTGTAGCCCTCCAATATTAAAACTCTCTTAAAAAAATTTAAAAAATGTTTAATAATTACAAAGAGTAAAATTATAATATTGAAAATGCAAGTTTTAAAGATAAAATAAATATACTCAAACCTTGAAACATATAAACATTGATTGATAAAAGAAGAATATAATATAATTATAAGTGAATAATTTAATCACAGCAGGTCATGGTTCTTATTTTGAATGAAAAAGGATTTTAAGAGCACAAAGGAGATAATTATACAAATATATCAAATTAAATAAGCAATAATTGTGATTTTATCTTGCAAGTTGCCAAAATTCAAGAGAATAGATAAAGTTCTGATATATAATGAACAAAAGTTTTTTTACAATTGTTTTTTATCACTAGTAAAGAATCGTTTGCTCACGGAAGTCATTAGTCAATATATATATACACTCAAACTAAACTGTGACACACAGACAGAAACATAACACAGACTCACTTTTCAATATTTCAACTGCCATTACGGTCGAAATATTGAAAAGTGAGTCTTTGTTATGTTTCTGTCTATGTGTCACAGTATATTTTGAATGTAATCTGTCCTGCCGGACCTTTTCCGTTTATCATGGTATATATATCAATGATCAGACCACAATATAAAATGGGGGAAAAAAAAGACTAAGGTTGATCTTTCAACCGTAACAAGCGGTCTTTGTCAGGGTCAAAAACCCAACTGACTCAAAAACCCAGTTGGGTTTTGACTCTGACGAAGACCATTTGTTACGGTTGAAAGATCTTAGTCTTTTTTTTTGTATTTTATATCGTAGTCTGATCATTGGTCGTTATTTCACGTGTTTATGTGAAATCTTGTGTATATTATCATCAAGGAAACTATCTACAAAAGACAAGAAATATTTCGGAGTTAAGTATACATCACGCGTGTGACAACAATCTTGGTCTCCAACCGTCGCTTTGCAAGTGCGATTGGTGTCCCTATCTCTTCTCTCCTGATGACAGTTAAACCAAAAATTAGAGACTGTAAGTGTATTTTATTATTGAATGTGTACCCATACTTTACTCTGAAACGTATATATATATATATATATATATATAATTAGGTGTGACTCTAATGAAGACCAATTTAATGGTTCAAATATCTTATCCAACTTCTGAATTTCTCATTGTGGTTTAGACGTTATTTTTTTATTTCATGTGTACTGTGAAATCTTGTTTATATATATATATATATATATATATATATATAAACTAGAATTTAAAAAAGAACACATAGAAAGGAAACCACTGAACTCACTACTATATTTCGATATCCTCGTCTTCAGGAAAAGAAGTGAATCGCTCCAAAGGCTGATAACGACTGACTTGGCGAACTGAAGCACTCAAACAGTGTAGCCAACTTTCGGAGGAAAGGTAGACAGGGAAGATAAAGAAATAAAAGCCAAATAAAAATTAAAAAAGAAAACATTTAACTAAAATAAAATTAAAAGCTGATAACAAATTTAAAAAAACTTTAAGAAAAAAAAATCAACGATTGAGGTTAAGCCCAGGAGCCATTCTACCGCCCAGAAGACTAATAAGTGCTTCTTCTGAAGCTCTCAGAGTAACTTTCGAATTAGTCTGATCAATCTGCCTCAGGACCTGTACACGGAAACAGTCATTAAAACTGAGTCCGTGAGAACTGGCATGAGTAGCAACGGGAAGGTCACTGCGTTTGCCAACGGATGACCTGTGATTATACATACGCAGGCTTAGCTTGGTGGAAGCCAAACCCACATAAAAAGAATCACACTGGGTGCAATCCAAACGGTAAACGCAGTTACCAGAGGTACAAGAGGTCTAGTGAGAGATAGGGTAGGTGCGTTTACTATGGACAGAGGTAAAGGAAGGAACAGGATTGATGATAGGACAAGTAAGACATCCACGACGTCCACATTGAACCATACCACCAGCAGTTTTTGGAGGGTTAGGAGAAGAGATGTGAGAGAAGATAGATTGAAGATTAGCAGGTTTGCGATAGGAAATGGAAGGTGCCTCACTAAAGACTGAAGAAGTACAGGAGGAAGAAGAAAGTATAGGGAAAAAACCTCTCTTTATCTTCCCTGTCTACCTTTCCTCCGAAAGTTGGCTACACTGTTTGAGTGCTTCAGTTCGAACGCCAATTCAGTCGCTATCAGCCTTTGGAGCGATTCACTTCTTTTCCTGAAGACGAGGACATTGAAATATAGTAGTGAGTTCAGTGGTTTCCTTTCTATGTGTTCTTTTTTAAATTCTAGTTTATTCAGTTCGAAGAATCGTTTCTCTAATTGTTATATATATAGAATTTAAAAAAGAACACATAGAAAGGAAACCACTGAACTCACTACTATATTTCGATGTCCTCGTCTTCAGGAAAAGCAGTGAATCGCTCCAAAGGCTGATAACGACTGACTTGGCGTTCGAACTGAAGCACTCAAACAGTGTAGCCAACTTTCGGAGGAAAGGTCGACAGGGAAGATAAAGAAATACAAGCCAAATAAAAATTAAAAAAGAAAACATTTAACTAAAATAAAATTAAAAGCCGATAACAAATTTAAAAAAAAACTTTAAGAAAAAAAAATCAACGATTGAGGTTAAGCCCAGGAGCCGATCTACCGCCCAGAAGACTAATAAGTGCTTCTTCTGAAGCTCTCAGAGTAACTTTCGAATTAGTCTGATCAATCTGCCTCAGGACCTGTACATGGAAACAGTCATTAAAACTGAGTCCGTGAGAACTGGCATGAGTAGCAACGGGAAGGTCACTGCGTTTGCCAACGGATGACCTGTGATTATTCATACGCAGGCTTAGCTTGGTGGAAGCCAAACCCACATAAAAAGAATCACACTGGGTGCAATCCAAACGGTAAACGCAGTTACCAGAGGTACAAGGGGTCTTGTGAGAGATAGGGTAGGTGCGTTTACTATGGACAGAGGTAAAGGAAGGAACAGGATTGATGATATATATATATATATATCAGTTCACAAACGAAGAAAAGCAACACACAGAGAAAGAGAACACTTACAAACTCAAATTTTCGGATGATCGGTCTTCAGGAGAAAAGAGAGAATGGGTGACCAAGCACGCCGGAAACACAACGGAAAATTCAGGCGTGCTTGGTCGCCCATTCTCTCTTTTCTCCTGAAGACGGATCATCCGAAAATTTGAGTTTGTAAGTGTGTCTCTTTCTCTGTGTGTTGCTTTTCTTCGTTTGTGAACTGATTTGCGTCAAGTTTGCATCGTTTTTTCGAATTTTAAGTGGATATATATATATATAAAGATTTCACATAAACACGTGAAATAACAATCAATGATCAAACCACCATTTTCCCATTTCTTATTGTGGTTTGATCATTGATATATATATATATATATACTACATTGATTATTAATAACATTTATATGTATTGTAGTTCAGATAAATGGAACATTAATAGGCATTCAATGTGAAGTCATCTATAGAATATTCATCATACAATAACCAACTTTTTAAAGGTATTATTCAGAATAAATATGAAAATCATTAAACATTATTAATCCAGTTATTAATATCACAGTAAATAAACTAAACCATCTGATTTAAAAAATTAGCTTTAAAGATTAGTTTTGTATTAGAACGCAAAAACTAATCTGTTTTAAAATATAGACAAATTACATTGTTAGTTGCTTCGGAGGCAGCATTTTTTATTTGTTCAGAGTCAATAGTAGGTAAACTCAGAGCTCTAATTTCTGAGGATAATGCGAGAGCCTCGTCGTAGGCTGCCGAAGCGTCGTTGAGGGATGAGTCGGCCAGAAGTGTTAGCTGGTCCAACTTTTCACTGACAGACTTCACTTCAGCCTCAAGAAGCATCAGTTCATTGCTGAAAAAAAAAATATTTTTCAAAAAAACAAATATGGCACTCAGCTATTTCTAGTGGTTATGGGAATAAATCATGACATTAACTTTTCAGATTAAGATAAATCCTTAAAAAAAGACAGCTTTCTCATGCCTCTTAAACTGCCTCATATGAAAGACCAAATATTTAGTTTTAATTCATTATTTTATGAGGATATAGACAAATGTCATTATATTTGGACAACAGGAGTGCGAAATTGGAACGATTTAGTATTAAGATAAATAATCCATATATATAAAAATGACTCTCTGTATATATGTGTGTGTTAGCACGTTTTCCTTATAGAAAATGTATATAAGGAACTTACAAAAACTTTTTGATTCAATCTCATGTAACTTTTTCCGAGGAAGCTAACGATGCAATTTTCATTTTGATCAGACCTCATTTGGGGGTCTACGGAACCCTTATTTATAAACCTCTTCAACATAGATAAGGTTTGCTTTATAACGTGTGTTTGCCTAGAATTTGACTTTAATTGGTAATGTCGCCTGCAGGTAGGCTCTATTCCTTATGACCAACTTTTAATATTTCCGTCTGCTTGTTCAATTTAAAACATCCATGTACCAGAAATTTCATTATTGTTTTCAGATTGATATTGAAGACAATTATTGTAATTTATTCTGTGTTTGTTATTAACTTTAACAAATCTTTAGTTATTAGCAATAGTTTAACGTAACTTTCTTTATCTAATTGGTTTAACTTGCTTTAAGTATTAGATATTTGATATGATATTATTATTCAAGATAGTATTACGAATATTAATGATAGTATTTGAACCATTATTCCAATATTTTGACTAAAGTGTAGACTTTATTGGATTCCTAGCTAGGAGTCCACAGAGTTAAAGTTAAAGGGATGTAAGGCTTGCTTATTTATTTCTGATTGATTAATTCGCTTGTTTACAATATTCAATTATTAGTAATTAGTATCCGGCTCTACTCAATACAAGCAAAAAGATAAGTTATTATATATCGATGATCTCTAACGAGAAGACGTTTATAATCAGCTCTAGGTCTAAGTCCGTAAAGCTTATAAGGGATTAGATAGAGCATAAACAATTAATTAAGAAATGTTGAAATCAAAATGTACATATATAAAACTCAATCACTGTATGTATTTGTGACGTAAACACAATTCTAAATTATAATATCATTATAATCCTTAACATAATATAATAACTGTTAACATAACTTATCATAATGAAGAATGCGTACAATTTAACATTTGGTTAATATTTAGCATTCAACTGACACTTTTCAATACAATGCTTCTTCATAAAGAAATAATTACATTAATCATAATATTCTGATTAAAACTTTCAAGAAACAGGTTTATTTATTAATATAATTTTAATTCAATTCTATATTAATTTCCTTTATCTGATAAAAACATAAGTGCAACGGAACTACAGAAAATATAAATTGTTTTCGTTATATGAAATACATTATTAGAGTTGGAATTAAATTGTTTCCCGGGCAACGCCGGGTAGATCAACTAGATTAGAATAAATTTATATTAAAATGATTAGTTTCTATGTAAAAATTAAAACTCGATTATAATTCCAAGACGAAAGATTACAAACCTTGCAATCTGTTGTTTCTCCATTGCTTCTTTAGCTAACTCATAAGCTTGGGATGATATATTAAATGCTTGCTCTGCAACCTTTTGTGTTTCCTTGGCTTCTTCAAGTTGTCTGTAATTTTCAAAAAACACTATAATTAGTTTATGTCTTTCTACAACTCTATATTGATTATCCAACAGTAACTTTTGAGCTATAAATATCCATTTCCTCTATAAGTAAGATTCTGAATAATTCAGGTTCTCAATGTTTAATAATATTAATAAGTTAATAACAGGAAACTGCAAGTAATCGTCCTTACTTTGCAGCTGTTGTTCGTGCCAAGTTAGCAATGTCAGACATTTGCTTGTTCTGCTGTCCTTTTTCTTCAGAATAATTTTTTGCTTTAGCATAAGCAGCGGCACCCTCCTCTTGAATGAAATCAAGAGCAATCTAAAATCAAGGAAAGAAAAATGAAATTATGATCTTAATTCTATGACAGAATTTGCATAGTTAATATACTTTGCATATCATAGACAGAATTTGCTAACGATGCCAATGGAACCAGTTACTTACCATACTGTTTACCGTAAAACACGTTTTGAACAACGTAAATTGCAAGAACAAAGTAATTTATTTAAAAATAATTGCAAACCTTGACATCTTCCTTTGCCTTTTCTATAGTTTCATCTAATTTCATAACCTTTTCTTGAGTTGAATTAGTAATTAACTCAGTCTGCGTGGCGTCATTGTTTATCTTATTCAAGGTATCCATAAGATCTTCCAAACTCTTCCCTAACATTGAAAGTTTCTCTGATACCTCACTATCATCACCTGAAACATTTTTATTTTTTTATTTTAAACATGCCTTTAATAAATTGATCTTGAACTATTCATAATATATATGTGTACTAAAAAATAACTTTTTGAAAGTAATGAGATATTTATTTATGGTTTTAATTACATTGTTTACTTTAACCCTCTAGCTATTTTATTAGAGTTGCTCAAATCTAAATTCATTTTCAATTAATTCTAACGTAGTTCAATCACTTATTATGTGGTATTTACTCATTGTAGGGTAAAAAGTTAATGAAATGGTCTCCACATATAAAAATTTAATGGTATAAACAACGCGTTTCGAACACCATTTCGAAGTGTTCGAAACGCGTTGTTTATACCATTAAATTTTGATATTTGCAGACCATTTGATTAACTTTTCATCCTACAATCATTTTCCATTAGTTGCAAACTAAGTAGATTGAAGTAAATAAAGTATATATTAAAACTATAGGGAACGAATTACATCATAATAAATGAAGTTTTATCTACGGGCATTTTGTAAATGAAAAAACAAAGTACAAACAAAGTTCTAAACAAAGTACTTCAACTTAGTAAATGTGACAATAAAGTAAGTAAATATTTGTTTCAGTTAAATAACTTTAAAAAATATCAATTGAGATTTTTCCCGTTTTTCGATTTTTTTAATATCGATTCGGATTCAAGTGGAAAGCTGTTTTTATTTTAAATGTTTTAATATACTAGTTCGGTGTTCTATCCTCTTTTCTCCCTAAAATATAATTCAAAAAATACTTTTTTTTATGAATTCCATTTTAATACTTTTAGGTTAAGGTGTGTTTCTTTGAAACAAATGAGGATAAATACTCGTTTTTGAAACTACAATCATTTATAAAAATAATAGGTATATTAAGGTATTAATAATGTGCCAGTAAGAAGTCTATATATTCAAGATTATCCCAATCACCCATGTCCAGTTTCATAGTAAAACTGTATCAATTAAGAGTATTAGTGTAAGATATATTGTATTGCTTCCTGATTTGTGAACCCTTGTCGGTAAACAGGAATTATCAATAATACTAATTATTTAATAGAACAAGCTATTTTTAAAATCTTGCATTCTTTATTTATTAATAAGAACTTAGTTGTAGCGCACTTAAGATATTTAAATACACATTTAACCATTCTTCATAAGTAGTATACCAAACTTGTAGATTACAAGCATTTTTTCAATAGAACTCCACTTTTTCGATTCAAACTGATATCTATAATTAATTTAAATTTTGTTATATTATATTAAATTTTCAAAAATATTCAGTTCCAATTTTCTTTAATTCCTGTTTGGAAAGATATATCAATTTTAAAGGTTTTCATAATTCGAATTTGATGCAATTTTCAAGTTCCCGTGATGATGTAAAATGAATTAATAAAATCAGGCATATAACATTTAGTTATGATTTATTTGATTAATGTATGTAGTGATCAAGTTCGTAAGCTGTCGGAGACTGAAATCATGTAAGCTAAAAGGAAACTATTATAAGTACAAGTGGCCCTTATATATAATATATTACTCCAAAATACGTCATACGTCATAGCTCTTTTGCTTAAAAAAATCTTCACTAAAACATTTACTTTACATAAAATTAACGAAGACACAAAAAGTAACTAGGAAAAAACTAAGTTAAAGAGGAAAAGAAAACCTCCAAATAAAGTGTTATTAAATTATATGTAGTATGGGAATATATATAAATATTCTATTTTAACATATATAAATTTTACACAAATTAAAACATTGCGGTTTTCTAATTAAATAATGAGTTGAATAAGTCACTTAATTGAGATTAATTAATAATATATATATATATATATATATAAAAAATAGAATTTAAAAAGAACACATAGAAAAGAAATCACTGAACTCACTACTATATTTCGATGTCCTCGTCTTCAGGAAAAGATGTGAATCGCTCCAAAGGCTGATCCAAAGGATGACTAGTCGTTATCAGCCTTTGGAGCGATTCACATCTTTTCCTGAAGACGAGGACATCGAAATATAGTAGTGAGTTCAGTGATTTCTTTTCTATGTGTTCTTTTTAAATTCTAGTTTATTCAGTTCGAAGAATCGTTTCATCTAATTGTCATATATATATATATATATATATATACACTGAAAAAATAAAATTGTTTGAGGAATTTCAATATTCATGCAATGTATCTTGTCATATATTTAAAACATCATTTAATAAATAATATTAGATTAACAGAAAGGTAGTGTTCCAGGTCGTAAGACCTATTTAGATAAAATGAAATAATAAGCCTAAGTGTATATAAAGAGGAGATAGCACCTGCTGCTCTGCGAGCATCGAGCCACAGCTGTTCTACTCTGCCTTGAACCTGATTGAGCAGATTATTGAATTCTGCATTGTCGACAATAGTAGGATTTTCGGTTATGTTAGTGAGGAGTGCATCTAGAGACTCAAGATTATGTCGGTGTAGATTTACGGCGTCCTGTACGAGGTTATAGCACCTATCGCAGTCGACACAGCCTCGCTGGCGATCATGTTTGTTCTCCTTGCATCTGTCACAACGGCGACCCTCCACATTATCGAGGCACTTGAACACAGGTATAACATCATCAGTAGGAGAATTATAACTATGTTGAATAAAAAACTGTTTTGTTATAACAACCCTAAAATGAATCAATATCTAAAAGACTGACTTACAGGACAGGCTCCGGTGATAGGGTCACACTGCCGAGACTTTGAACCAAGTTCGTCACAATCACACTTCTGACAGCCTTCTTTAGAAAAGCCATAGTGATAGACCTCGCAGACGTCACATCGTAGACCTGTCACTCCAGGTTGACAGTGACACTGTCCAGACTCTATATCGCAAGTTTCATTATAGGAACCAATCAAATCACAGTTACACAGTTCGCAGCCCTGCGGAAATTTGACTAAATTGTAAAAAACATAATTGAAACACTCTTTTAAAGCAACATTTTTAAATAGAGTTTTGAAGCAAACTCTTTTAAAGAAAGTTTTCTTTAATTTACGAACATTAGTTCAATAGTTTGTTTTGATATCACATAATAGAAAATGATTGATAAGGAAACAAAATAGCACCTTGCCGGACTGAATATTGAAGAAGCCAGGTAGGCAAGCATCACAGTGTCGACCACTGACGTTATCCTTACAGGCGCACTGACCCGTCTGCTGATTGCAGCCCGGAGGTCCAGCAGAAGTTTCTTCAGTGCCCAAAGAATTACACATGCAAGGCTTGCAGTCTCCCTGGATTTCAGCTAGGGCATCTCCATAAAATCCTAACCAAAATTATTTCAACAAAGTTTTAGCTTAATAATTTAGGAGTGCAAAACATATGAAATTGTCCTAGATCACATATCAACTTATTTAAGAAAAAAATTAAATTAAAAAATTATTTATGCAACTTTTAGAATGAAGTTAGATTTACAAATATCATAAAGTCAATCTATTTCAGAAATTAAACAAACCTGGCAAACATTTTTCACAATGCGGTCCAGCAGTGTTATAAATACACTTCAGACAGTGGCCGGTAGTTCTGTTGCAGTTACCAACAGCATTGGGGTCGACGTTGTTGTTACAGTCGCAGGGCTGACATAGACGCACCGAACCTGTAACTCCTGTGACATCCCCAAAGTAGCCATCGCTGCATAGGTCACATCGAGCTCCTGCAATATTCAACACCTTCCTGACTTCAATCTCAAACACTTTTACCAGATACATTCAGCAGTTGTGGAAGTACTTAGGGACTAACAAAGAAAAAGAATTAAACTATGGACATAGCACATGCAGACGGAATAGTCACCAAGAATAAATGTTTATCTGAAACTCTTCGCAACGATTTTAATAAGATACTAGCAGGTTGTTGACTGAGTTACGAAAAATTTGCAAAAATTGTATTCCGATATGTCAAAGTTTGTTTGTTCTAGATCAGATATCAACTTATTTGGAACAAAGAGAAAATTAAAAAAAAAGAAGGAAAACATACTTTTTTATTAAAAATTTTATTTGAAACTAAAATTACAAATATTAAGGATGAAATGTAAACATGCAAAATGTTACATTATTATGTAAACATAATATTTTACGTTTTTTCCAAAAAAAATATTGCTATCACAATATTGAAAGTTATGTTGGGGAATATCTCCAAACTGCTTCTGAAAGACTTTAGCAAATAAATGATAGTGTTATCTATTTCAATATTGAATTTAATCATGAATTCTTTTTTTATCAAACATCCATTCTATTGAATTCCATTGAAAATGTTTTTACATAGATTGGTATATTATATATATGGTTTACATTTAATCAAAATAGGATAAATATGTATTTATAAAGAGATTGCTGCCCATCTCTTCCTTCTAACGATTTATACATTAAAAATAATGTATAAAGTACATTACAGCTGTAGTTAACCCGTAGTTTTATCATTTGTTCTAAAAATTCATATCAAACTTCACAAAAAAGAATTGTAAAGCAAGTTTTCAACAATGAAACATAAAGGATTAATGAACCACCAATTAGTATTTTTCCCAAAATTAGTAAATACAGCATGAAAACTGTTTGCGGCCTGACCTAATAAATAGCACACTTTCCCTGCAAGAAAATAGGACATAATTTATCTTATGTCCTTAAAGTATAAATGGGAAACTCTTCGAAAAAAAATACAATATAATCTTGAGGTATTTGGAAAGCATGTATGAGACTTTAACCATTAGCTTAAGTACTAAAAAAAAAATGAAGTCTTATAACTTACAATATTGATATTGTAAGTGTTGAAAAGTGTTAACAACCTGCATAGCCCTTGGGACAATCGAGACAGACGACAGTTCCGCTAGGAAGTTCAATACAAGGACCTTGTTCTGGGCAAGGGCAGACCTGGCAGTCATGTTCTGTCTTATTAAGTGCGTTACCATAGTAACCTCGAGCGCATCTTTCACAGTTGTCTCCTGCAGTGTTATGTTGGCAGATACACTGACCTGTAAAATAAAAAAAAATATAGATAACTTCATTGTTTTTGGTATGATTTTTTTTTAAAATGCTGTTGTTACCAGTATCGGCATCGCATATATCAGCATGCCCGTTGCAGTCACAAGGAATACACTGCGAGAAGGGGCCACCACGAGGAGGATCATGACGGTAGCCTGCGTCGCATGATTCACAGTACTGGCCAATATATCCTTCCTGACAGGTACACATTTCTATCCAGTTAGCAGCCTCCCCAGCCGCACCCCTCCTCGCTGTCGTCAGCCGGAAGTCATCCATGAACCCTATACCTGTACAGACATTTATTACCTTAGTATATATTCATAGGTGACTAGGTAGCTAGTAAACCCGTGCTTTCACCCCCCGCATATACTCACATATAACAGTCCAGATTCTGTTTCTAGGGTCTAGACAATTGTCTATGCTTGTAAACATTAATTTATAAAATACACTTTGATAATGAATATGGAAACAATTCATTCATATTCCCTATCCTATAGTTAATTTGAAATTGATTCTTGTCTACCTTAGTCTCTGTGGCCAGGCGCGTATACGGCAACATAGTTGGTCTCCAACCATCTCTGTACCAGTGCGATTGGTTTTCCTCTTTTATCTCTCCTAAAGACGGTTCAAACCAAAAATTAAAGACTGTAAGTGTGTGTTTTTAATTTCTTTAAGTTCCTTCATCTACATTGAACTATATTTGTTCGTTTCAGATCGTATTTTCATAGAAAAAGTGTATATATATATATACACTTTTCGTTATATATATATTGCTGTTTCGATACCTTCCTTCTGCATAACTTGCATATTACCTTCTTTGTTTTTTCCTTGTTTGGTCTCTGATGACATAAAGTCAAAGGCCTCAGAGCATTTATTCCAATTGTTTTCCCAATGTTTAAATTTGTGTAATTCTATACACTTTGCAACTTTTGACACCCGTCTGTTTGTTATTTGTTTTATGAATTATTATATTTTCTTTTACATTACAGACCTATGAAAATCATTTAAGTATGTGTAACCGATAGTTGTCTTTCAAAGTTAGAATTGAATCTGGAAAGCTGACCGTTCAAGATAAACATTTTGATTCTATTCCATTCCATGATCGACATACATTAAAATAAACAAAAAAAACTGTCTAAGACGCTTATAATTATTTACATTAATTATCCAATAAAACGTATTTTTTCTGAATTTTGTTTCCCTAATTATCTGATATTTATTTGTTTTATCTGGTAATTATGAACCTACTTTTGATTAATTAGTTTGCGCATCAATTGTTCAACTGGCAAACATATCATCTTTTGTTAATTGTTTTGTTCAACTTTTCTTCTTCGGTTTTGATGACTAATGAAAATTATTTGTTGAAGTGAATCAAGTCATACGTGATAATTACTAAACAGGGGTTGTTATTTAGGACTTTCAGCCTCCCTCCTAATGGAGTCATCCCCCTTCTTCTACTGCAGCTATTTTTCTCTCAAACAGGCTCAACTTTCTCTTGCTTACACAAGTTTATCGCACTTTATCGCTTCTTATTACACACGTTACTCAGTACCTCTTATCTTACACCCTCTCAACTCTCACTCCTGTTGCCTCTCAGGTCTGTTGGATAACCCTTCAGATGTTATAGCCTACTTGTCAACTTTCAGCATAACCCTTTCTGACTATCCTCTTTAATTTGTTATTCTTCTGCCAGAAATGTTATGGGGCCGTTTAGTGTTATTGGTCTGGTTGGACCTTCAATATAACTCATTCTGATATTCCAATTCACATTTTACCACTCTGTTAGTGGCTATTAATAGCGAGGCAGTTCATCTCCTCATAATTCGCACACAAACAACGATCACCATACCCTAATCTCCTCTTTCCATGATGGCTACTGATTACTCTGCATATAACGCCCTGATCAACACTGAAAGCGCAAAATAACGAGACCTTCTGATTTGCGAGTATATTTCACAATAACGTATAATTAAAAGGAACTGAAGCGCTTACATTCAAACTCTTACTTATAAACAAAGAAATTCGTAAGCACTAGCTTTAAACTTCCGTCATAAAACTAGTGTAAAATAGGACGTTATAATTAATTACACTAATATTTAATAAAGACCTTCTGTGTGATATAGCATTGTTGTTACTCCGATAATAGAAGTGATAAATAAATAATTCCACCCGTATATATATTTTATAATTACAACTTGAATTATTTTTTAAAATTGAATTTTAATTGCTACTGAAATTGAAATTATAAGTTACCTCGGGGAGTGTAAGAGCCTCTTATCTTGATAACGGTTAAGTTAGCCAGTAAACTTATGAAATCCTTTGCAGTTAACCGTGGTTCCCATCCATAATCCTTATCTTCATGAAGTCGAAATCTGTATTCCTGCGTCTACAGAAATCACAAAAATAAAGGTTAATATAAGATTGAATAATACAATGTTTTAAATAATTAAATAGAATCTTTTTACAACCAACAATCATTTTAAAACAAAATAATACCAGAGGATGAACAGTTCGGTGTGTGGTATTGTTAGAATTAATTGTTCACAAGTGACTACCAGCTAACAATAAATAGATTGAATCACCAAAAGCTGCAGATTTTGTGTTACTCACTATTCCACCTCACACCCTTATAAACTATTTCCTATCTTATAATTTAGTTGTCTTTCACCTGTCGATGACCAAAGTGGTTGGAAACTCTGATTCATACAACCTTCATTCTGATACCTTATTACAATATTCATTTAATCTTTATATCTATGTTAAATTCATATATTATCTACGTAAGTGATATGTTGCTTTACATATAAGATCACGAATAAACTGACTATCCACATAAAATTGAAAAACAAACAAACTTAATTATCGGTTTAGCTGACGTATGAAAAAAAAGAGAGGTCCAAGCACACAAGCAAAATGATGTTTCAGTTCCAACCGTATTTTTTTAGTGGAGATGGTTTAACTGCAGGTTTGAAATGAAAGTCTGTTTT
Organism: Hermatobates lingyangjiaoensis; assembly: GCA_026182355.1. Classification (NCBI taxonomy): domain Eukaryota; kingdom Metazoa; phylum Arthropoda; class Insecta; order Hemiptera; family Hermatobatidae; genus Hermatobates; species Hermatobates lingyangjiaoensis. The sequence goes on from JAPFBL010000255.1 coordinate 203,907, forward strand.
TTATTATATATTAAATTATTAATAATAATAATAAAAAATTAATAATTTATTATTATTATATTAAATTTAATGTTTATTAATGAAGATAAAGCTGTCTGAAGTAGATCTTTTTTTCCAGCGTTTAAGTATATATATGGGCTTCAGGGTCGGTTACTTGTCGTTGCGCCTTCAACGCACTTGGTCTCCCTCTCTCTTTTCTCCTGAAGAGGATTGCCCGAAAATTTGAGTTTGTAAGTGTGTTTCCTTACTGTGTGTGTTTTGATCCTTCGATTTTGAACTCATGTATATATATCGTTCTTGATACTATACCCACAGTATATTACCAATCGTCGACATGTTAACATTTTCGACAAAATTTCCATTTTCTACTGACCTCAACCATTATCAAGACATCAATGAGTTTTGGCCAGGTTAGCTCAGTGGTTAACCTACTCGCCTCTGAACTGATAGGCCCAGGGTTCGATACCCACCTGACCCTGACCTTTATTTATTCACACGGGAGCTGAATAAATGTGAGTACGTCGTTTCTCGGAGAGGACGTTAAACCATCAGTCCTGTCCCTGTACGATGTCAGGCACCCCTTAAAGATCCCTATTCTAAATAGGCACACTTAAGTTAGGCAAAATTTAGTACTCCCAATGTAGAATCACCGATCAAACAAAAAGACCGTACAGGGCTGACGTTTTTAACCTGCTAGGGGATCTATTTAAACAATGAAAAAAAGTGTGTGCTATCTATATATGTTTATCTATAGCCTACCCTGAAACGGGTAAATATAAAATTCATGAAGACCATCAAACCGTCATATGTATTGTAAATAAATACCTACAGTCTGTGGACTCCAGAAGTATTGATAACCGCTATCATTTATCATCATGTTAGGAAGAAGTTTTGAATAACAGATATTAATTTGAGTAAATCTATAGAAATAAAAGTAATAACAATGAAATTATGTACCTCGACTCCAGGAATTGGATTTTCTTGTCCAAATATAGTCTGAGTTATCCTCAGTCCTGCTCCTTCAAGTATAATATCATCACCTCTGGGTGAGGGACTATTCTCTCCGATTCTTAATTTAAATTCCAAAATCTGATTGTAAGAAGGTCTTTGGTCTCCAAGGAAACGATCTAAAATATATTTGTAAGACGGTCATTTATAAAAAAATATAAAATTATTCAAACAATATTTGTTAATATGCTTACTAATAAGAATAGGTAATTACTTGCGTTTATTGAATGAACAAATCCATATTGCAATATCAAAAAGATATAAAAACAAATTGCTTGACTGTTTAAATGAAAATAACGCTACAATATAAAAAAAGTTGCTACTTAGAAATTTGATTAAAACAGTTTAAAAACGTTCAATGTTTCATAATAATATTGGAAGTATTATAACAACTTAATAAGCTAATGAAAAGATTAAAAAAAAATTGTAATTAGGAGTATTTGTACTAAATGATTTTACATTATCTACACTATTCCAGAAAAGGGGTAGGAAAGATGAAGGTGACTATACCTGGAGCGACGAAGAAGACAGTTTCTCTAGAAGGCGCGGCAATGTTAATCGATTGAGTGGGAGCATCGTACTTGATTTTAATTGACTGTCCATATTCGTCAATCCCCGACCATTTTTCATGACTTCTCGCAAAAATACTTTCCAGAGCAACTAAACAACATATCAAACAATTATCTGTCATATTTGAAACAAATGATTTATTAATAGCTAATAATTTATTACAAAATATAATCTAAGAGTATAATTTATCAGATACTATTTAATGAATGAGAAGGAAGATAAAAAAAGGAATATTAAGTAGTGTAATGTCTTTTTTTAACAACCAGAAAAAAAAATTTCTAAATATCAAGTCATTTGGATTCTATAGGGTATATAACCTAAAAATACAAGACCTGAGGGATTAAATATGCAAATAAACATTTTATTGAGAACAGAAAATTAAATATCAACTTAATAAGCAATTCAACATGATAGTTACTCAATCTAATTTCTTTTAAAGTCAGTAAATTCAAAAACAGTGTTTTCTGCTACATTCTAAAATTCGATAGTATAGAACATATTTGTTTTAAGAAGGTACAAAAATTGCAAAATGGACCTTATATTCGTAGGTATACATAATTTGTATTCTAAAGATATCTTTTTATATTTATTTTCATTTTGTTTAGAAGCTCATGACATTTTAATGAATTAGAAGCTGTTTAGAACTTTAAAGTGATTAAATGATTAAATAGCCTTTCTTGTTTCAAAGAAATAAAATATGGAAGAGAAAACTTTAGCATATAATTTATTTTTGGTGATTTAAATAAATTGCATATTTATATCACGTAAACAAAATCGTTGAGGGTTTAAATTGGTTCAAAACAGATCATAACAAAAGAAAAAATTAATTGATAGGGAAAAAAATCATATCAAAAGAATTAAAGATTAATTAAATTTTAATTAATGAAATTGTAAATAAATTGAAACGTAAGAAATAAAAAAAGTCACGCACCTTTTGAATAGCCTGAAGCTTGAGTGCAGACTGTGGAATGACCATAACAGAAACATGGAGTACAACCAAATTCATTGTCTTCATCCAAGTTGAAGTAACCCAACTTACACCTAAAACATAAGATTGTTAGACCACAGGACAGCTGTTGGGCAATGAAATAGTTTATCAAGATAAAAGTATAAAATATTTGAATGATTGTTAGTTAACAACTTTACACTTTTTTAACAGTTCAAGACTAATAACAATAGTTTATTGTTGTTATTTTATTAATACATATTGTATTCTGGAACTTAATTAAAAAAATCTCCACTCAATACTGATTGTAAAATTGACCACAAACATTACATTATTGTTTATATAGTAAACGTAAATCCAGCAAGTATAGTGTTTTTTTTTTATTATTATTATTTGAGGTTGACTATAGTACTGCGTCTTATTAACTATTGTACTTCCCCCCTTCTGTTCTAAAGTACCCTAACAGTTAGCTTCACCGCCTCATAGGAGCTCAGCACTTTTGCTGGGTCCAGCGGTAAAAGTTTTCTACGTTTTGTTGAGTGCCCCGAAGCACCTACCTCTCTGCAGCAAAGTTACCAGACAGTCAGCCAGCAGGAGCAATGGTATTTCTTCCTCTTCTTTCCAGAATCTGCACAAACCATTATTGATCATTCCCATTCAGGCTCCCTATGTTTCGGGAGAAAGTGACTTCCGTTCTCCTTCTCGTGTCCATAGATGCACTTGAGGGAGGTTGGCTCCCACTAGTTAGCGCTTTTGAATCCTTGGCGCTTGCGGAGGATGGTCTCCGAACTTCCTTCTCCTTAATATCATACAGGGGGAAATCCCTGAAGCTCTATCGGTGGTATTTTTTCCACTCCGGCAGACCACCGCATACCGGAGTAAGGCTACTCGCTCAAGGGTGTCGCCCGTTACCCTTCAGGATCCGTTCGTATATAGTAACCCCTGTATCATCCATCCTTTTGCACGGATCGCTTAAAGCCTTGGTTTGGGGCTGGGATAAGAGTACAGGATTTGGGAAGATGGAAGGATCTGAAATAAAGGTGGCCAGGCCCAGACCCTGGTCATCTCCTCATCTTTAGTTTCTCTCTGCATATGGCAGGTTAACAGGGGAACCTCGTGAAGGCCGAAAGTCGGAGTTGAGGCTAGAGGCTATTAGAGGAGCATATCACTCCATTACTATCCCATACAGTGTTGAAGCCAGTAGAAGTCTTCAATGTGAATGATAGCTCATCCAGACATTTGACAATTTCTTTATAATAATTCAGAATAGTCTTCAATGTGAATGATAGCTCATCCAGACATTTGACAATTTCTTTATAATAATTCAGAATATTATTGTGATGCTGTATCTAACATTTCATCTGACATGATTACTGAATGGGGGGGGGACTACTACCGTTGTTCGTGGTTTAATATAAAATGCTTTAAAAATAAAACCTTTATCACGGTTTAATAATGTGTAAAAACTACATAGTTATTTTCCTCCTATGCAATAACTAATTTTGTCAAAACTCTTAACTTTTACCGTAGCAGTAGCATGCCAAACATCTTTGAAATGTCATCAAAACAGGTGTCAGGAAACAAATATCAAAAAAATGATCCAGGGAAACTCAAAACATGTAAATTCTCGATCTCTTCGATTTTTTTTTTAATAATTACTATATTTATACAAAAGTAAAAAGTGTCAAAAATGGATTCACATGACATTAGAATGTGTAAATCCGTTAATTTTTTATGATTACTTTAGTAAAGCTACCCAGTGGTCATAGTCGTGTCGCTTAAAAAATTACATCGGTACCCAATAACTGAAGCTAAGTACATTGGGCATGGTTATCACGTGAATGGGAGCCACAACGTGCGGGTAGTGAGTGACCCCATTGTGTAGCTCACTCACGGTTAAAGCGGGATAAATAAAAAATGAGCTTATAAAAGTGGATGTTGATAAAAACAAACTAACAATGTAGATAGAACCAATTAGCGAATATGAAAAATTTGAGAGATAAATTCAATTTAATTGTATTACAAATTGACCCAAGTTTCGATATAGGCATATAATAATGTGTGATGGAGCGAGAACGCACCTACGACACTGTTTTCCCTCGACGTTCTCTTTGCACTTGCAGACTCCATTGATGGGGTCACACTGAGGCATGTTCATAAGACTGCCCTCCGGGAGGCAGTCACACTCCTTGCAGCCAGCAGCTGAAAAGTCATAATGGTTTTCCTTGCATCTGTCACACTTATCCCCTGTCACTCCTGGCTTGCACTGGCACTTTCCCTCACTGTTACACTGCAAACTCCAAGAGCCTGTAACATCAAATTTAACCAACATTAACTATTTCTATACTTTAAAATAATAATACAGTCACAAATTAATAAAAAAAAATTGTCTTGGGATATGGGAACCTGTAATTAATTACTTTTAATTAACAACGATAAAAACTATTAACAATAATTAATCTAAACGTTAAAAATGTCACAATTATTTGACACTCTTTTATCCTCACTTTTGTTGATCAGTTGCAGGATGATCGCGCTTTACTACTTCAGAGACATTATGATGACCTACTTTCTAAAATTAAAGAAATTTTGTACTCATTAGAAATGATCATTAAAAAAGATAACTACTAAGAAATTTTGAATGTCGATATGAGCAAATAAATTAAATATATATACGAGTATATATTTGATTCCACAATATTGAATATTATTTGGATCAATTTAAGTCACAGAGGACAAAATATTTAGCTAAAATTAGCCACATACGATTAAAATCAGTCCTTCGATGGAGAAAGAACTAAATAGTTTTTAAAGAATAATGAAAGATGAGAAAAGTATTTTATGTCAATAGACATTAGTTTTTCACTAAACTAAATCATTTATGGTTAAAATTTAATAGTTTATATTAACAGTATGTCATAAAAATAGACCCATGAAATTTGTCCCATACAAAAGGCGAGTGTAAGGTCAAAATGACAGCCAACAGCAACAGTAATGTTGAATACACCACTTCCAGACAATAACCGAAATAGAGTTACATTGGACATGGATAACTCTTGGATACATGCACCATATCTCTTCACTCATGGTTTTAAATGGGTAAATCACTAATGAACCATATCGTAAAGCTCAAAAGACGTTGGGCCACTATAATGGTGGGGAATAAAAAAAAAAGGGTACAAGAACAAGGGAACGTACTGAGCAAAGGAAAGTAAACACTTTCTACACATTTACGATAGTTAAAAGTTTTATTAATTTAGCGAATTGAATTAGAGTATTAATTTTAATTAAATATATCATTTTGGTTTTGAATTTTAAATATATTGCAATAAGAATGGCGTCACCGTAATAGGACTGCTTACAAAGATTCATAAACATATATGTTTCGATTATAAATTCATATTTTCGATTTTCATTACATTTCAAACATAGGTGGTGGACAATAATCAGAATAATATAGCATTTTCAAGACTTCAATATTTTTTAATCAGTTAAAGAATCTCAAATTTTCAATGTTCCATCCCACTTAGACATTATTTTTTCTTGAAAGATATAAAATAATTCAACAGAGTTTAATCAGGTTTTTTTCTTTTAAAAACATAGAACACTTAAAAATATTGTGAAACACTTGAACCTTTTGAAATTAATTTTTTTAACACCAGAATTTTCATTTTTCTTATTGATTTTAAAATCCAAACTCCTTCGATAAGTAACGTATAACTAATAATGAAAATATATTCTCATATTTTTAATTATTTTTTTTACATTATGAGATCCATTATTTTCAGATAAATATAATTTTAAATGAATTAAATTTATTATTTACTAGTTTTATAAGTTTACTTTAACATTGTTTAATCCAGACTACTCTATATTTTCTTTTTATGTGAAACAATTTTGAAATAGAATCAAAAAATATTCATATGCGCTTCGTTTATCTTAACCCACTGCAATGGCTGGATCCGTGAAATCCTGAGGATAACTGTCAAGGCCACAGATACGACGAGCTCTGCAGTTTCAAGATTTGAACAGGTATTTAGCGTGAGAAGCTGACAATACAAGTTACGTTAACTGTCAGCCAAAAAAGAACCAACGTCATACTTTTTCATGCAAATTCAGAAAGAATAGATACAATTTTCAAAGGCACGCAACTTGTTCTCCATGCTATTTTTACCTCTTTACTCTCTATTCATATGAAAATTCCCATATACACCATGCGCTTTGAAATATTCTATGTTTACTCATTACTTTTTCACTTGATTGTGAAAAAGACTCTTAGAGAGTTCAATAGTTTAATTATAATTAGTAATAATACAATCCGTCATACCTCGGGTCCGTCTGGATCCCATCTTCAAGAGCACCTAACTCTTGAATTAGGTGCTCTTGAAGATGGGATCCAGACGGACTGGAAACCGGTCGAGCTTTTCTGAGACTTTACGAGGTATGACGGATTGTATTATTACTAATTCTAATATTACTAACCTCAGTGGAACTAACCCATTAACTATAGTTAAATAATTGTTTAATGATGGTGGATTTCAGACTAGAACAGATAGGATAGGTCAGACTAGGACAGGTTCTGATCTCCCAGGATGTCTATTAAGACACTTATAATAACAGACAACACTAAACACTGATTTTCAAACTTAATCAGGGTTGCTAGTATGTCGTATTCCTGCAAGCAGTTTTAAATTCACCACTTCGTAAATCTTAGCGAGGAAATGTTCAGTATTGTTTGCTTAAGTAGATCTCCACATTAATTATTACAATTAAACAAAAGCAACAGGCTTGTCACAAGTATAAATTTAGAAGTTTATCCGGGTACCATCTGTCACACTTTAACAACGACTAAAATCAAAATAAACTGATGGACTACCAGATTCTTATAAAATATTTGTATTATATAATAACTATATAACAATAAACGAGATGAATGAAACTACCTCTTGTTATCTGTGATTACAAATAAACAATTTTCGGAATATTCAATAAATGAAAAAATATATCTTTCAAATTTTTTTATTTGGATTTTAATCTACTAAGTCACTAAAATTCATAGTCAATCTTTTGTTCCATCAATATTAAGATCTAGTGAATGATCTGATTACTGAATCAGATGATTGGTATGAATGATATATATACCATAATACCAATTTATTACCTGACAAGTAGTTAGGTAATAAATTAATCGTGAAATGATATAATAGCTAACACATTACTAGTGAAATAGATAATAAATTAATATTAATACACTTATCTTAAAATAATGAACCTGAAAACAAAAAAATCATTAACTTTTAGTCCCAAGTTCCTATCGTTATTTATTTATATAAAATGGAGTCTGAGAGATGCAAATGTGAATTAAGGTCAAATCAACTTACCGATATCGTCGCAGTTACAGGGCAAGCAATGGTCGCCAGAGGGTAGATAGTAGTTAAGCAAGCAACGCTCACAGTGGGCTCCGTCCCTGTTACCAGAGCAGTCCAGACAGTGGCCACCGCGTCCCGTCTCTTTGAACAACTCATCGTCGAAGAAACATCTGTCAGAGAACCCATTGCACTCGCAACCTACAACATTCAATGTCTTCATAAACTAAAGTACTTTCGTCAAAATGATTATATGGTTCATGAAACTGTCTTATACGTAAATATTATTTATTATTACCATTTTATACATATTTTTTTAAATACTAAAGTAGAACGTGTAAGAACAAATGTTGTCTATATAATTCCTGCATCTGATCAATAGTCTTCTAAAAAACTATTTTTTCAATATCCCTGGTGAATTGCAAAACCTCCAACATCAATGTAAAAAGATAATATTCATAAATGACCTATGTATATATTCAATAAAAACCAATTAAAAAGAAGGTAACACATAGACAAAGGAATAACTTTGTTGTTTTTACTTAAAAGTCCATTGGACCGTTTCATTTAATTATTATGTATATATTATCCACTTGATCAGCATAGAAAGAATAGCATCATGAATATATATATATATATATTGTAGTATAACAATAAAATGACTCTATAATTAAGGAAATCATAACAGAGCTGTAATTTTCATTGACTATTAGAAGTAAGAAATTCAGCAATGTAACTAAGATCATTCAATCAAAACAAGTCGTCTCATTACATTTCTGAATTCTTACTGTGATGCGGAAGTTGATATTTATTTCACGAGTTTAATGTGAAATCTTGATATAATAGTTTGCCAATTATCAATGTAGTTAGTTTTCTGGTTAGTTTTTTCAGTTGTCTAAAACTAGTTTTCCACCTTTCAGTGACCATGAAAAACAATTCACCAAAACATTTATTACCAAGATCCATTGCTTTATTAAAATATTATAAAACATTAATACTAACACAAAACTCTAAATTATGGTGTTCCGACGTAATAGTCAACTTTGACTATCTTCAGAGAGCTTAATAAAAATAACTAGAATATAAAATAAATAAAGGAAATAAAAAAAACTATAAACAAATTATCAAGCATAATATGACAAGAGAAATTATTTACATTAATTGCGTGGGAGGTTACGAAGGCTAGGACAGGTTCTGATCTTCCAGGTTGTCTATTAGGATTCTATAATAACAGACAACACTAAACTTTTTGATTTTCAAACTCAATCAGGGTTTTTAGTATGTCGCATTACTGTTTGCAGTTTTAAAATTCTTGAGAACCTGATGGTCTGATTGTTCAGGTGCAACCAATATTCTAATTAATTATTCCCGGCTGAGTTTGAGGCACTATATTGGTTTTCTACAGTAGTGTGTTTTGTTGTAAATTATTTTTGACTACTAAGCTTGTGTTACAAGAACTTTTGTAATAAATTCTAATCTTGAGCCGGTTTTCAGTGTTGATGCATTTGCCATTTGTTTTCACCATCTTCTTTTGTGTTCTTTCATCTGATTTGTATTGCCTGGAAAATAGGTTTAAAGTTTATATAAAAGACAGTTTGCATTGTGTCTTGGTTGGTTCTTGAGGCGTTGCTTCTTGTTATATGAACTGTAAAAGGTTGTCAGAGTGCCTGTTACTATATGCGTTATTAATTAAAACTTGCTTTATCCTTTCAATTACAGTGCCAAAAAAGAAACCAATCCGAAGATGTTTTAAAAGCCCGATGTTTAAGTGCTCGCATTGTTCTGTCTTTACATCGATTAGGACGTTCAATCAGATTCCATCTTGTGAAGGTTTTATAAAAACTGATGTTACATAGTTCTCGATGTTTTCATTAATGATAACGTCAAGGAAGTTGATAGTTTTGTTGATGTAGGGTTCTTTTATGAACTTAAGGACAGAAGCTTCCTTTGTAGTTATTATAGAGTCGATTTATTGTGAATTCATGACGACAATAAAACATATTTATAATACATATGGGGCATACGTATACAATGAGAACTGTATTCTGAATGTGGCACATGTAGAAATTGGCAAACGTTACACCCAATGAAAAGTTCATTTTCATAAGCAAACAAGTATTAAAAAATAAATAAATAAAAATAAAATAAGAATATATTGGTATAAATAGGCAGCAGTCCCATTTCTGAATTTCTTACTGTAGTTGAGAAGTTGATTCTAATTTCATATGTTTACTGTGAAATTTATATTTATTTGACAATAAATGGTTTCCCATTTATTCACATAGAATAAAACCTTCGACAATTTTAACACATAGGATAAAACACAGAAAGACACTAGAGAACTCACTTCACTATTTCGACATCCGTCGTCATCAGGAAGAAGTGCGTAATACTCGCGTTGAGAAGCAAACTGCTACTGGCCTCCAGAGTAACTCGTGGAACCAGCGCAATGCTGCCCCTCAGCGGAGGAGAGGAAAAATAGAAATCCCTCCAAAATTTATTTATAAAACAAGATAAAAAATGTATAATAAGAAATAATAATGAATATAACAATAAGAATGCAAATAAAATTAAAAAAGAAAAAGTATTAAAAAATAAATAAATAAAAATAAAATAAGGATACTAATGTAGTGCAATCAGTTATTATGTGCTATTTACTCATTGTAGGGTAAAAATTAAATGAAATGGTCTCCACATATAAAAATTTTTATGATATAAACAACGTGTTTCGAACACGTAGTGTTCTTCCTTAGTTAATGCCTGAGGAAGAACACTACGTGTTCGAAACGTGTTGTTTATATCATTAAAATTTTTATATGTGGAGACCATTTCATTAGATTTTTACCCTACAAAATTAGAATATATTGGTATAAATAGGCAGCAGATCCTCTTTTAAACAGGTATCATTAAAATTAACCGCAGTCTCGGCATTCACGATCTTAAGACTGAGAGATTCGATCCTACGAACTAACCTCCTTTTAACAGGGTTCAACTGGAAAAGAAGTTGGCCAAGTGACATGTTAAATTAAAATCGATGACTCATGCTTAGTCATTGCTATTAATAGATTAAAAAGATTAGTACAGGATAATATAAAGAGAAGGTCAAAGGTCAATAATGAACAAGAAACAAGCGGTTAGAATAAAAGAGTTGAAAGGTCAACGGTATAACTGGACTAATAGAGAATAAATAGATTAAGAATATTAAAGTAAATGAAGGATAAAAGATTATATATATATATATATATATATATATTATAGGTGTGTTCTCTAATCGGGGTTCGGTCAATTTTCCAGGATAAAAAATTAAACTCTCGTTGCCAACGTTTCGGTTTTATTTAAACACTTTTTCATAGGCCTATGAAAAAGGTTTTAAATAAAACCGAAACGTTGGCAACGAGAGTTTAATTTTTTATCCTGGAAAATTGACCGAACCCCGATTACAGAACACACCTATTCTATCAAACGGTCGATATATTATTGAATCTGTTATATGTATATATATTATATATATTTATATATATATATATAGAATATATATATATATATATATATATATATATATATATATATATATATATATATATATGTATATACATATATATAGAACTGACCGAGTCCCGATAAACTTTAGTTTTGTTTCTATTCCACGGTCGATACTTTTATCAATATTTATATAATTTGGGATAATAAATATGGAACTGACCTAGTCTTGATAAACTTTAGTTTTGTATATTACATCTCGAAGCGACTCACATCTATCTTTCTGATGACGAGGAAATCAAAATATGGAGTGAGTTTCTGTGATTTCTTTTATGTGTGTTGTATTAATTGAGTTAAAAGGTATGGTTATTATATATATTATAATTAAGTACTTACAGTGTTCAGCTAATAAGTAATGTACTTTAAGTTATATTTAAAAAAAAGAAACTCATGAGTTAAAAAAGGAATTTTATCATTTAAGAAAGAATTTATAGACCTTTTACAGAAAGTAATGTGGAGCATTCAATTAAGGGAATTATTAAGGAAGGCGATTCCCTGATAAGTTATAAAACAGTCTCATTAGAAAGCAGTTACTTGGAGTTAGTGTTTTGGGACTGAAATAATTGTGTCTGATTAGAGAGCTGGGACAAGGCACGTAGAATAGGTTAATTAGACTGAATGCTCCTGTAATTTGTCCCCGGCCCCCAACTGATCATTATTAACACCTTTCTTCTATCCTCTCATCCTTCCAAACTGTATTAAGGTTTTGCTTTATTTTATATTCTCCTTCATCCCATTCGGAAGAAAGGACAATTACTCAAATCTGAAGTCGCAGTGGAAAGGTTTTATCATTCCACTATGTCTGGTAGCTTTCTTTAAGACTCAATGCATACTATAGGAAAGGGACTCTGTAATAAGGAGAGAAAGAAACATCTCCCTTCCCTCTGATCTTTATTCAATGCTTCATTACTGTTTTATCAAATCATTTATATTAGAGTATAACAGGAAGATATTGCTATCACCCAGTACATATTTTTTTGCACTGAGTCAAAAAATTGAACAAAACAAAAGGACAAAGTTGCAGTATTTTTCGGTTTTAGTATAACGAAATAATCCAAGCATCCTTTCACATAAAGGATTAAACTTTCTATGATAATTAATATTTACAAATTAAGTATATTTGAAGTACGCGCATTGATAACTTAATAGTTAAGTCGTATAGACATTCACCTTTAGTGATGTTTTAGGGGTGGAAAGCGAGGTTCATTTCTTACTTGGTACCCTTTTTAGTAATGAGTGACCCACGTTGTCCGGTTGACTCCATATTCGGGAGCTCTAAGTTGCTTTACTCAAGTTTATTAAAACATGGATCTTTAACATGTACCTGACATCAGAGAAGCTCAGGACCGACCGCTTAACGTCCTCTCTAAAGGACAAACTTAATAGTAAAGATTCACCGTTAAATCAGAAAAACACAAAACACCAAAGTTCGGTAGTAACTTTCTATCTCAGCGCAACCGATTTTCACAACTGATAACTTTTCTATGTTTACATAAATATAGAAAATTGATATCATATGTGATTAATTTTTTCAGAATAATATGTTTCCTTAAAAAATAACTTAAAAAATAAACCGGGAAACTGGTTTTAATTCTATTTCAGCTAAAAAAATTTAAATTAACAATTGAATATAAATTTGATTAAAAAGAACCCTTTCTTTCGTAAAATATACGACTATTATTCTATATTTTATCATTTACTGGTAGAGCATATCTCTATAACGACAGTAGTAATTATTATTTAACCATAAATAACATATGTCACATGTTGATATATTCGTATATAGACTATCTATCTTCCTAAAAAAATGTTAGTATAATAAAATTATTCGATAAACAAAAAAAATTGAATGTAAAACATATTTTATTTAAAAAATATTAGATGCATATTAGACCAATTTTAAAATGAAACTTATCAATGAAAAAAAAAAACATTAAATAGGCAACCTATAGATCAAAAAGTTAAACATTCCATAGGATCAAACGAAATTAGTATTAAACGATATACACTCTATTGTAGTTATTTGTAATTAAGGAGAAAGGAACGTAGATGACTGATGTGAGGGCCAGAAAGGAGAGAGAGAGTGAGAGAGCCCTGTGGTAAAGCACCTGCTTCAACAGGGATATATTAATGTATCGCCTGTCATCCCTTCCATTCCAAATTGAAGGCAATTTGTTTAGAAGAAGCACTCAAGTCTACCTTTAAGTAGAAGATCCTAATTCAGTGACTTCTTATCACACACGTACTCCCTATTTATCATGAAGGTTTAAATATTAGTCACTGATATAAATGTAGAACCCTTAAATGACTGATATCAGTAAATTTCTATCTTTACTTCCATTTAATGTTGTATCAATATTTTAGAAATAATACCGTATTTTCCCGACTGTGACATATGTAATCAACGAGCTACTAATATTTCAGAGTGAACTATTCAGTTGCTGAAGATTATTATCCACTTTGTTAGACTTAATATTTTTAATTCACACAGAAGATAACGGAACGCAGTTGCTTAATAATGAATCCTTCACTTTTCTCATGATTTCAAATATCTCAACTGGTGTCAGTTTCTACATAAAAATTGTGGAATCTCAGCACCCGCCATTTCTAACGAATTTTGACAAATGATTAAACAAAAAATGTAATTATTCATTTTTCTTTGGACTTGTAGACTGTATAGTTAGCGTAATATCTGTAGCCATTCCGTGGTTCGAACCAAAAAAATACAAATCTTATATATAAAACTATGGAGTTCAGAGTTGTATCAACGCGTTCTTTGACTGTTAAACACATGTCTGAAATAACACACTGCATGCTAATGAAAGGTATTTTCTTTACACATTACGTCTATTGTGCTTAAAAAAATTGTATCATAGTTAAAATTTATGTCCAAAGAAAGTTTGATGCTGTATCATTTAGGTTGTTATCAAGTTCATGCATATCCTTTACAATTGAATGTTTGATTCTTTTACAAAATATCAATAGAATAATTAAAAATTTTCTAAAAAAGCACTCCCACTGTTAATAGTTCCAAAATTAATAAAAAAATTGACTAAAAATAACGCTTTTTTTCGTAAAATATACGACTATTATTCTATATTTTATCATTTAATGGTAGATCACATCTTTATAACGCCAGTAGTAATTATTATTTAACGATTAATAACATACGTATATTATTATACGTATATTTAAAACACATTCCCCACTGATCCCGAGAGCAGAGTGGTATTACAGATCCATGAATGAAAAAGCGTCAGTAGAAAAGTCTTTATTAAAGCTAAAGGATATTGTAACCAATTATAGAGTTATTTAATCAAAGAAGCCTTACTTAGATGTAGACTAAGTTGAATAATTTCAACAATTATAATTTTTATAAAATACTAGACTACCCTTGACCCGTTGGGTCATCCATCACTCTCCTTTTTAATGCAATCATATTCACGTAAATGCATATAAACTATAAATGACCCTACTGAGAGGTACATGTAACTGGTCATGTTGAAACACTGCTTTACCTAAATGAACTAAAACTTTCTGTAGAGTCTCTCCTTGAGACTTAGGAATAGTCATGGCAAATGCTAACTGAATTTGAAATTAACTCCATGAAAAAGAAATGTTGCCAAAATTAAGAGTAAATACGTTCAATCAACAACAAAAAATCGTCTAAACAACAATAAGATTCCAAAAATGGGACTAAGATCTTTCCTCGAAAAAAATTGGTTAGGTTTATTCTAAAACAGAAATAGATTTTACATCTGTAGTTAGTAATTTTACCTGACTTTTGTTGAGAGACTTTATTTTTCATTATTCTCTCTTTTTAATGACGCTATTTGTAGGGTCATGTATTACTCACTTTTTCTTTAATATTTATTTGAATGATCCATTAGAAACTGAAATTAACAGGTATTCCGAGTTTCACCTGTGCGCAACATCAAAGGCTTCATCTTTAGTTGACTTATATACATAAAACATCATTTATATTAGGTTTTGGAAGTGTATTGTAAGAAAGCCTCCATAGCCCAGAGCATGGTTCGTTGGATTTCCATTGCAAAGGTTGTGGGTTCGAATTCCACAAAATGATGTATATTTTATTATTTATTCATACAATGCACGGTGGCAATATATAGATATAGATGATAAAAGAGTAATAAAAAAGGTAAAGGACTGGTTAGGGAGCATTTGGCACAAAAGCATGATGAGTGGAGTGAGATCGGTGGAAGACGGGAAGGGTTAGTGTAGGACTTGACGCGCTGTCCTCACAAGAATGCACCCGGCCACACGCTCTGTCAACACATACAATCCTCCCTGACAGCTTCTCCCCTCTCTTCACAGCTTCCTTTCCTTCAATCAACACTGTCTTACATTAAATCACATCGACTTTTTCCCTTTAAAAATATTCCTTCTAAGTATTATTGTTCCTCATTTATTACATGTTTTTAATGACATTATTTGTCATTTAAGTAAATCTATAATAACAAAAAAAAACAAGCTTTTGTTTGCCTTATAGAAATTATGTTTGTTTGTCGTAGTTAAAAGTATTTCTGTGCTGCTATTTTAAAGAGAACACTTCGAGTTTTGAAGTTTCACACTTCGGGTGTGAAGCATGGGCCAAAGTGTTATTCAATTACCAACTAACAAAAAACGATTAAACTAATACCAGTTAAACAAAATACAATCAGCAAATTCCAGTCAAAACAAAACCTCACTAACAATGATGATATAATAAATTGCGAATCACAGCGAGAAATTAGTGTAACTGGATAGTTACGAGTATTATAATTACTTTTCTTTAGACAGACTGACTACAGATTTTGATGCATGTGGTGCCTTCAGGTGGAGCATGCTGTTCTCTGACAATAAAAAAAAAAAAGACTGACTACAGATTTGGCTAAGACATAATATTATTTCAATATATCCGTGCAATTTAAATACTTCTTAAATAAACATAATTAAACCATGTCTTAAGAAAGCTCAATTATCTACTGAACCAGAGGAAATGAACTAAAACAGGATTGTGAAAAAAGAGATGCATGCATGCTAATAAAACAGCCGAAAAAAAACTGTTCCGATTAAGGCAGAAATGAAAATAGCCTCAAATGAGCCCACTGAAGAATCTTAACAGATTAACTCAACAACGTGACAGACAAAGTAACAACCAGGCAGTTAAAGTTAAATTATCAGAATAATAAAGGCTTGGCATTTACTCCATCACATAATGTTTATGTTCCGGAATACTTCTATGGCAAAATAAGCAAATAATGCTATTTATCAGTTTTCTGATTCAAGAAATTTCTTACTTGGAAAATGATAAGAGTGGGATTAAATTGATGTTGTGACAATGCTTACCAGCATTGCGTACACACCCTCTAATAATTGTATAATAGAAATGATAGAATTTTAAACATTAAAGTGAACACAACTTCTAGTAAATTGACTTTGCCTCAATGGGTGCAATTTATGCATGCATAATAAATTACTATTATTTATGCATGCATAAATAAATACAACTTGACAATGTAGCTTGATGTGGACCTTATTAGTACAAACGACACAGTCAAATATATTAAGAAATTACACTTTACACCCAACAAATGGATTATAATGAAAATTCCCTCAAGTTGGTGTGTGTGCGTCACTTCCTAATTAGTACTATTACCTTTATTATTATATTCAAATACCTTTAAAACACTGAATCACAAAGTTAGATTATTAATGATGAATTTTAATATAAACATTAAAATACCCACACTTACAGCCTTTCACTTTTTAGTGATGTCCTAAGGGAGGAAGTGTGGCTCATTTATTATTCGGCTCACATGCCACATTACTGGGTCCATGTCTACATTGGGAGTCCTACATTTCTCCCAAACTCAAGTGTATTTAGAGTAGGTACCTTTAACAAATAGCTGACGTAACAGGATTCAAGATGGATTGAGACATCAAACATACTCTTCTTCAAACTTTCTATCGCGCTATTAAAAAATCACTTCAAAAACGAATTGTGTTTTGTAATACATGATAAATTCAAAAAAAGCTCATTTGCTGAGACTGTTTCCTTAATATTTAAGTTCGATATTTTTTTTTTTTTTTTTTTGATTTCCAGAAGCAAACTAACAATATCTAGACAACCCACTGGACAAAAAAGTAATGTTAGACTAAATTAGGTTATAAAGTTACACTTAACCTCAGACGAAACTAGATCCCTTTTTTTTGTTTAATTAGACTGCGGTCCACAAAGCATATTGATGTGGAGTATTTCTTTTCTTTTGATATCATTATAACTAGTTATTCTTATTCGTAATTAATCCTAATTCTACAATTTGGTATTATAACCTTGGCTTATTTCCGCTATATTTAATTTTTATTTATCAAAATATAATTTAAAAGAGTAATTAGAACTAATGGTTTACTGCATCATTAGGAAAACTTTTCGCTTTGAAGGTTACATACATAATTTTACTGTTTTAAAGGATGTCAAAGTTATTGGTTACAAAAATTAATGTTTAAAACTGACAATGGTGATTAAATATTAAAATTATTAAGTTATACTAATATATTTTTAATATAGTTATTCAAAATTCACATTAATTTTAAAAATTTAGTAACTGTATGAGCAACAAAACAATTTGCAGTGAGAATAATATATTTGCAGTTTTTTAGCAGTTGTTTGTTTGATTGAGCTAACTCTTAGCATGAAACGTTTAAATATATGAGAAATTTTTGTTTTATTTTTTCACTTATTAGGGTACCACCAAATAAAGGAGTTTATCGTTCATCTGTTTTCTTATACAAGTTGCTGGTATACAGTGCAGTTTTGAGACTACAGATATTTCAAAATGCATAATATACTGAATAATATAATATAACAAATGACAAAAAATTTGGAATGTCACTTAGAAACTGATACAGAAAATGCTCGCAAAAAGTTCATATCAATAAAAACAATATTATTTATTTCTCAATTTTGAATCTTTTCTCTGTGTAGAAGCAACAATCTCCTCAAGCATAGCAAAAATACAATGTTTTCTTTTCATTAAGCAGTTAATATCTATTGCATTGTCATGAATGAGTTTTTATGCATTTTCATCTGCCACAGGAAATAGAGTCACAAATAAATTTGAACAATTTCAATCCAAAGTATTTTTTATTTTCATTGCAATGAACCAATTGCTTTTAATTTAATATTGGAATTTAACAACTAACACAAAATAATTTTATTCGCATGATAATTGAATTCATTATTTTCGATTATGAATTCAATAAGAAATTATTGTTTGCAATAAATAACTAAGTTTGCAAATCAGTTGCAAAAGTAAAAACTGTATTTAACAGAATATTTAATGCTTAAACAAAATTACCTTCTAAAATTTCACCAAATTTTAAGATGCATTACACATGATAAAAAAAGTTCTATCAATTTTTCATACATACTAAAATCAATTAAAAAAAAATAGAAAGAAATCAATTATTACGTTAGTCATTTTGATATTATCCAAACTTTCTAGAACGGGATTTTATAATTACACTATAATTAAAAAAGAAAAGAAAGTAAATAGGAAGATAGAGAAAGAGAGAGTGGGAGAGAGGCAGAGAGGGGAGAGTGAGATTGAATGAAAGATACGAAGAGAAAGGTTTGCTTTTTTTTGGAATTAAAAAGTAGAAAGAATTGTTCTTGATGAAATTCTAAATTAGATTAAGCAAAACATTTGTAATGATGTTTTATTTAAATAATTTTCATTGAACAGTTTACTATAAAAAAGCTTTATTGAAATATTCAAAAAATATTGAAAAATGTGATGAGTGCCTGTGCTAGCTAAGGGCCATGTTTGCTATCCCATTTATACCATTTTAAAAGCATTTAGAATCCTCCAAGAAGAACTTACGACCAATGGTTGTAACTTATAAGCAGCAATGGTAAATAGTACATTGCTATATACATACGATATGTTCAGAAACACAAACAAGTCACGCCCACACTATCAATATTGTTCACGCGAGACACTCATTTTTGTTTCTGACGTCCTGATTCGATGTTACCTCTTGGTTCTTTTCATTTGATCTCAAATAGTACCCTGTGTTAGTTTTGAAGTGTTTTACAATTTTCCAATTCTAACTCAAAATTGTTTTCAAAAATTTTTTCTTTTCAAAATTCTTCTCAGTATTATGTTAAAAAGGGCTTAATTATTATACATTTTGCCTTAAAATCCAAGGAAAGATAAACACAGGAATAAACAAATATTGATTTTTTTTTTTGTTTCAGTAACTTCAGTAACGCTTTGGTTTATCAGTTACTATGGTATTTACTCATGTTGAGTAATCAAAGAAAAGGTTTCTTCAAAAAATAATTTTTTATTAAACCAACATTTCGGACATGTAGTGTTCTTTTTAAAGTTACAATACAAACATATTTGTATTCTATGTTGAATAGATTTGGTTTTGTATTGTAGCAAACTAAATGTACGTTACAAACAAACTGTAACGATTAGAAGCATATCAATTTAAAAATAATTATTAATAAACAAATTGAAATGAGGAAAATCAAAGGATTGCATTGCTACTTTTCAGGAGTATGAAGAAGACGGGAAAGGAGGATGGATTGAGTAAAAGTAAATCGTGTTTCTTTAGGGAGTTTGAGGGGAAGTGGCGGGGGTGGTTAGGAGCAAAAAAAAACTATTCATGTGGGAGATGTAGGTCATGTTTACATAATGCTAGGTTAGGTTGCAGTGGTACTTCCACAAGAGAACACACGTAGGCCGAGCATTGGCGATTTGATATACCATAAAATGAAGATTGATTCTACAGTGGGAGTACTAAATTTTGCCTAACTGAAAAATGTATTTAGAGTAGGGATCTTTAACGAGTTACCTGACATCGTACAGGCTCGGGACCGACGGTTTAACGTCCTTCTCCGAGGGACGACGTGCTTAGATTTATTCACCTCCCGCGTGAATAAATCGAGGGCCAGGTGAGGATCGAACCCCGGTCCTATCAGTCCAGAGGCAAGCACGTAACCACTGAGCTAGCCTGGCCCCTTTACATAATGCTAATAGGCCAGAGAACACTGCAAAGACTTTAAATCATAACGTGTTATTTATTATGTATTTTAATACATTTAATAATGTATTAATAATGTATCTCATGTAAACTCAATATTCAACCTATATTACAGAGTAATAAAGACCCAGCAAAAATGTTTGAACTGGGTTCTATAGAGAACTGGAGTGAAGTAGACATAGCCTCACAGTGGTAAATTCGTCAGTCTGCATTACTAAACTAAACACCAGAAAGGAAGAAAACAGCTTTAAATTCAAATGAATGGAACATACGTATCCACCAAATAAATGCTACGTATAAATACTCCAATGTAAGTAGTATACCAATGGAACATACGTTCCACCAAATAAATACTCTAATGTATGTAGTATACCAATGGAAAATACGTATCCAACAAATAAATGCTACGTATAAATACTCCAATGTAAGTAGAATAATCATGTATAACCAATAAATCTAATTCTTCAAGATGGATATGCTAAATATTGTTTTGTTAGGAAGTCTTTTTATGAGGAATTTGATAATTTACTGGTAAAACCACTTAACCGTTATGTCTTAAGAAACTGAAGGGAATCTGACCTCATCCAACTCATACTTATAATTAGACAATTATTCTATTATTTAATATACAGACCTATTTTCATTTCATAAATATTGATTTTATAAAAAGAAATATATATTAATGCATGATTTTAAATGAATTACATCTAGTGGTACCTAACTATAAATAAAATTTTCATTATTTGTAAATAATAATAAATAAATCAAACTAATATAAATTATATAGTTTAGGAGGCTTTAAGTAAAAATTAATTCCTTTAAGAAATTAATTTACTAACTAAATTCATTAAATTGACCACGATATGGAAATGTTTTAAGTTAACATATGTAAATACGTGGCTTTAAGAACATTTCTTTGGAACAAAAATGAAAAATATAAACAAAAACTTGTTGAGTTTTAATTTTGTTTGATTTTTTGTTATTTGATCTTCATTTACATTATATTAGACTTCTGTTACAGTATAGTGTAAAGTAAAAACCCAACTTCGTCAGTTGGGTTTTTGACTCTGACGAAGACCGCTTGTTACGGTTGAAAGATCTTAGTCTTGTTTTCCCATTTTCTTATTGTGGTTTGATCATTGATTGTTATTTCACGTGTTTATGTGAAATCTTTTTATATATATATATATGCTTGGGAAATTTTATTAATAAAAAAAGAGATTAGAGTAATTATGTAAAACTGTTAAAGTGAAGTTATTTAAATTGATTACTTTCAATTAATTTTCAAAGCCAATAATGATAATAACAAGGCCATAATAACAAAGTTGATATAACAGTAATAAAACATGGGACAGGTTAGTGTAAACACAGGGCTCTTTGAAGACAGTGATTTATGCCTATGTGGTCTGAAAGGACTCATTGTGGTGCAACAATAGGTGGTTATGTTAACAACTCAATGCTTTAACAATGGGACATGAGTCGGTAATGAGGCCGATGATTCGATACATTTTATACCGAGGGTCACCCACATATGTGGACTCGGCCAGATGAAACGCCTCAGGCTCTTCTTAACTACAATGGCAACAGTACTGGTAACATCACTTGAAAACAAATTCACCAAGTCCAACCGTACAATATCAGCAATGATGCTTCTTATAATTACTATCAACCTCAGTATATGAAGTTTTGAAATAATCACAATATATTATATATATAAAAAGGAAGGTACCATAATTTCAAACAAAAATAATAAAATTAGGAAAGAAAATATAATTCCAATCAATCTTTAGAGTTTAGAGTATAATATTTAAAGAAAAAAATTCAGTTTCAATTTTTGAGATATTGAAAAATAAAAATAAGTATAATTATTAAAATTGATATTTCTGATAAATATTTTAAAGTAATGGTGCTTTACGATAAAACATGACATTTAAGGAAATAAAATTACTCTCACGAAGTGTTTTTACACATTGTTATTATAAATGAGAGAGGGAAACACCATTTGAGGCGTATAGTATTAAAGAAAAAATCCTGTTGTTAAATAAAATAAAATGTATTTTAACATACAAATATGTTTATTTATTTTTAGTAAAGTGTACTTCCATTATTGCATAAAAGATAATTTATGCATAAAATAATGTTACCATAAAAACCCAATCTTATACGGTTTACTTAAGCTTTTTAGTAATCGTGTTACCGTAAGTAACAACTTTTGAACATATTTTTTTGTTTGGAATACATATAAGAAATACTAGCAGTTATATTTTAATTTCTATTAAAGATTAACCTAGCGATAATATGTGGGTAAGAGCGTTCAGTAAATAATTAACATTACAGATTGTTTAGGAATATCAAGGTCAGGAGTAAATCATGGTGAGAGATATCTGTCGAGGAAGAGGATTCTGGGTGGGCTCTGAAATTCATGCCACGAGCAACGGCCTATACCAATTAACCACTTGGACAGAACAAGTTCATCCTCCCTCAAGACATGGAAATCACTATCATTCGAAGGCTTAATACTCACCCCAACTCTCTTTGCCAGATATACGAGAAAAAAGCACCAGTTCAACTTTAAATTTACAAACTAATAACAATTTAGAATAAACCGTTGATACCGACTTCTTTTTGAAACTCAAAACCATGCCAGGTAAAATGATTACATTTTGATATCATATATAAGTAATAATACAATATTACAACTATTTCGTTCAATAGACCATTAAAAGACGAAAGCTGTCTCAAAAGAATAAAAAGGACGTCAGCAAATACTTATATACAGATGATTGATAAATAAAGACTGATTCTATTGAATATGAAAATATGTTTATGACACTATGTTATTTATGATAATGACATTTTTATAAACAGTTTTTTGAAACCTAAAATAAATCGTTGGAATTACACAAAGAAAGGCCAACATTCAGCATTAGACAGACTTAATAATAACTGTTGAGTTCATTGAGAATAATGGAGCTATTCTGGTAATATGAGTCACCTGCTGCATTAGCAGTGCTTGTTCAATTATCCTAATTCGAACTTACTTGGACTATTCTAGCGACAAGTTATCATAGCTGAATTACAAGTTTAAAATATATAAGGGAGCAGGTAGTTATTAGTGCGAAATCAATGAGTCTGTGATGAAGTGTGCATTTAGAGTGAATGAATGTTTTGATTAGGAAGGTAGGGACAAGGCAGTGTTTATTGAGAAGGATATTACGAGGGAGGGGAGGCATAAATAACAGTGCGGGTTAGCATGAAGCAGGTTAATAAGTTGTCTGTGAAGTGAGGGACTGACAGGCCCCAGGTACAGGGTCCATTAATCGAAACCTGGTGGGGTAATTAATAGAGCTTTGCTTTGCCTACCCCAGCGGGAATCCCGGTCAACAAGGAAGAACTCGGAGTCCAGACGGCTAACAAAGGCGGCAGACTCTTTTGAACCCACCACAACTTTCAAAAGGGCCCTTTAAGATAAAATGTGGTTAAAGGCACCAGGCGCCACCTAACCTTTTATTATCTTCAGGGGCACAGAAAAAAAATAAAATAAAAACAACCGTGACTTTACGAGACCTCCAGGTCTCTTGCCTGAAGAATTTTGACAATCAAAAGCAGTAGAAGATCAAATTTAGAAATATTCAATTCATTTTTTTATAGATTAATAACAAAATGATACACAATGGAATCTACTTATAAAATTATATTTCTGTTTAGATTCAAAATAAATATTTCTTGTGACATATCCAGCTATGAGCTAATACCAAAGGCTTTGATTACTGAACTTAAATTTGAATACTGTGTTATCATTATGACTTCAACAATCATTAGGGCAATTACTTTCAATCTATTACTAAATACCATGTCTTCACCATTTATAGTACGATCAGTCTAAAAATCAATGAGGAACCAACATTTATAAAACTCCCGGAAAAATAGGAAAACAAGTAAAATTACTACAATGTCTAGTAAAACAACAGAAAACAGTCAGAACAGACTTGTTAGCACAATAAAGGAAGAAATATAAGACTGCTAGATAATATATGAACTAGTTAAAAGGAATATAATAAAATGTTAATATTTTCAAACCTTCTTTTAAAGAGAGGTTAATAATAACATATTTTTAACATTAAGAATTCAATAGCATAATATGTTATTTTTCTAGCATCTTTTGAAATGAAGAATTATAGAATAATAAGGTATGAATGAATAACACTTAAAAGCTAAATAAAAAATCTGGAGTGGTCTGCACTCAACTTTACTATAAGTAAACTTAATATCAATATTCAAGGGTATATAATATATAATGTCTCATTTAAGCATAATGTAAACATTTAAATGGGAGATGCTTATTAGTCTTTCATTTCTGACGTAGTACAGATAGTGATTGATCGACTTATCAATATACAACCTCATTTTTGTACATCCCACAGCTGATGCAAATAATCTCATTAGTATAACTGCAGCAGTAATAACATTTTTGAAAAGCCAAAGTGAAAATTTCTTGATACGAAATAATCTCCTACAAGAGAACATGGCGTTTGTTCAAATAGCTAGTGGATTTCTTATATCGTTTAATTGACCTCCTTCTACATTGAATATTTAAGTCAAATTTTCAAATTTAAATCAGGAAAATACTCTTATTTTCTCTGAAAAACATCATAAACATTCAAGAAAAAATGTCGTTTTAAGATAATTTATAATTAAGGATATACAATTATTACATTTATTAATCTTCAAAAGAAAAGTTTCCATTTTGAATTATGTTTTACATTTTTGGCCTTTTATAGAATTATTATACTGAGAATTTTATGGCTTCTTAGTATTTATTAAAATCATTTTCTTTCCCTTTTGTCGAAAATCATATATACCAATTCTCCCTGAGTGAGTGTTATCTTTTTTCCTGCGTTTTGTACTCTGTTATAAGTTTGCTATGAATGTATATTTGGAAAAATTTATTAGTAATTAACCAATTTACATACTCAACTCAAAGTCGAAGCCACCTATTTAATATAATTTAAGTCATTTTTAGTTGGGAGCTTCTAATTTTTGAAAATAATAAATATGAACTATAATACTAGAATAGTCTAATTTTATCTCAGTGGTTTTGCTCAAACAATTTCCAAGTCAATGTAAACATTGTAAAAAAATATCAAAAATTCGACAAGTATAGCAGGTGTTCCCTTAGTCTAGGATAAACAAACAGTTTTTATAGCTTTATTGCTATTTCCCGTAATTAAAACTTCATGAATTTTTTTTTTATGAATTGCTAATTTTTTGTTCCATTTTCGGTCAAATTTTCATGAGTTTTTAATAAGCCGTTTAGCGTCAAAAAAACATTTTCTGAAAACAGAAATCGTGCTTAACGCCCCTTTCGGGAATGTAATTTTGAAAAAAATTATCTCAAATCATTTTCCATTTAATGTTCTATTTTTAAGCATAGTTTCATTTGGATCCGTCAAACGGTGTGGCTTGTATCGCTCTCACAATCTTTGAGATTGAATTATATGTCAAAATTTTTACATTTTATTGAAAAAAAAAAAATATTTCCTGTTGTTTTAAAATTCTGAATATATTTTTTGTTTGTTTCATTTGTAATCTGAATATATTTTTTGTTTGTTTCATTTGTAACCTTAAAGATAATGCCAAAATTTTAAATCTTTAGGGTTATCAGTTTAAAAGAAAAAAATGTTTTTTAAAAAAACGGTTTTTGACAAAAAAAAGTGACTTTCCCGTCATGCATAATTCTTCCCAAACAGTAGGGATCTTCTATGAGATCCATTTTCGTTTAAAATATCAACTTGATCGAACAAAGATTCTGGACCATAGCGTGGTAACAAGCAATGCTAACACACTCACCCACCCACCCACACACACACAGACATCATTGAAAAAACTTCATAAAACGACTTTTGGGACCGTCAAAATCTCGAGATCGAATTTTTTCACTATCACTATACTTTACTTATAGTAAAGTAAAAAGGTAGCTGAGTTTGCTTGTGAATAATTTTTGGACAAACGAAAAGACAGAAATGTTTCAAAGAGTGAATTCTGTTTCTCTAATGTACAAAGTGTAAACATAACTTAAAATCAGTCCATTCTAAGCAATGTACAGACAAACCTTTCTTTCATTTATAAAGATTTATTGTGTTTTATTTAATCGTCAATTAATAGTATATTATTTAATAAGCATTACTAATTATTAATAGGTAACTTAATAATGAGTTTTAACTTGTCAGAAATACCTTTAAACGTAAAAGTTTTGTATATAGATACAATATTATCGTATATTTTCGGAAAGTATTTTTTTTTGCTAAATTATTTTTTAGACTTTTATTCTGTTAAACTACAAACTCTAGAGACTTGAAATTATGTTTTCATCATAGAGGCAACCAAATCAGTAACTGAAAACAAATCAGAGGTTATAAAACAATGGAAATATTTTACTTTCAATAAAATTATACATTTTTAATTATAATTCAATTTGAAAGCTTGTGAGGAGGTTACAAGCCATATCGTTTGAAGGATCAAAATTAAATTATACCTAAAAATAGAGCATTATGTGGGGGATAAAGTTAAGGTAAATTTTTTCAAAATTACATTGACCAAATTATCAGTTAGTTAATCAGTTAGTGACAATTTCTGTTTTCAGGAATTTTTTTTTTTTTTGAGACTAAACTGCTCATTAAAAACAATGAAATTTTGCCAAAAAATAGAGTAAATAATTAGCAACTTATAAATAAAATTTAGGTGATTTGAATATTAATCCTGGATTAATAGTTCACCTACTATACTTGTTTGCCATATTTTTCATTATTTACATTTACAAAATGGAATTAAATAATTTTAAGCTAATTGTTCGGTGATTCGATGGAACTGACAATTTTCTTACATATTTCTGAAATTTGTCAAAATGAGTGTTACAAATATGTAATTCTGTAAACAACAATTACATTTGAAGCTACCATAATCACCTTTTGCAAGGGCCAAAAAAGAAAACAAAGAAAATACAAGTATGCTGATCTACTGATCAAAGAGAAATAAACTTATGCGGAAAATAACGAGATAAGGTGTTAAAAGGACTTGGTTCACAGATAAGATTTCGGTTCAATTGCTTTACTCTTAAATATAGATATGATTTTTAATGTAAAAGTATAAAACATAAGGGCACCATTTATTTTAGTATGTTTTTGCTTTGTGACATTTTTTTCTTATTCTTTTGTTTGTTCCATTTCAACAGTGTAGCATACCTGTAATATTATTAATTAAGTACTGTTTGTTATACCTGTTATTTTCTTTAAACATGTTAAAATGTAAACCAATAATTTTTTTTTATTTAAATATATGCATAAAAATAAGTATAACGACATGCTAAATCTCATTTTAAAACACATAGATGGAAAACAGCCATTTTATGAGCAAACAAAACCTATGAGTCGCTCAAAGGCATTGAAGTGTGGAGGTAAGACGAGCTACTTGATAATGCTTCAAGAACGGTCTTTGCCTGACATGGGTGTCTTTTGTCTTCGTCACCTGATCCTTAAAGAACAATATTGTCCCACTAATGGGAACTCTATTCAGCCCTCTTCCACGCTTGTACCACAATTCTGTCGGAAATACAAAAGAACAATACTTATAAAGAAAGGCATTGTGCTATAACTAGAAACTTCCTGAGCAGGATTAGTACGCAAATGAACACAGTAAATCAAAATACCTAAACTTAACTGTTTTGTAGATAAAGCAATAATTTATATATTTAGATCAAAATCAATGTAACTTAGTTATATTACTTCTTTTGCTTTATTATGCAAGTTTAATTATTTGTTATTCTACTTTACAATATAAATTTATTAAAAGCACTATAAATATAGGTTTGAACTCATAAATTATTTATAAGTATAGTTGGCTTCAAACGGTGACAAGGTGTACATATTATTCCAATAAACAATTTTATATTTCTTTTTATAATACTGTTATAAATCTTTTGTTATTTCTCATTTAAGTTTGTACTCTAAATATGAAATCAAAGTTTAAAATAGGGAAAATGGTTTAAACAAATATTTCTTTTAATTAACATATAATATTTTATTTAATATATAAATTTAAATTCAGATTTTTAGGTTATATTTTGTGGTCAAAAAACAATGTAAATATTGAAGTAATTATAAAGTATCAAGGTCATTGGAAATATTTCAGGATCAGAAGATATCTTATGTATGAATAGGGTCTTAGTCATTTCAATAGATCTGAGTCATTTTTCTTATTTCCTAGTATGTATTGTCTAGACGTTGAATAGTGTATGTATTCACGAACGGAAAAGGTATTTGAACCAATAAAACATGGTTCGGAATAAATTATGGATTTATAAGACAATCGATGAAGGCAATAAGCAGAACTGGAAAGTTACAATAGTAGAGAAGACAGAGCTGCGCACTGATGATTAAAGTTGTTCGAGATAACGACAGAACACTACTAGCGTGACCCTCATTACGTTCAGTCCAGGATAATACCGTGCTCCACTCCGTTTCAAATTGAAACCCCTCCACAAGCTCAGGATTCCTTTTGTACCACCCCTCTCTCCCTCATTCACCCTTCCTTCTATTTGTATGCAACATAAACTTATATTATCCCATGAAAATTCTTAACATTTTTCAACATTTTTATAAAACTGACTACCGATGTCAACCATGTTTCGGTACCCAGTAGTTATGGTTAATAATATAAGTATTTGTTTAAATATTGCAGATTATTATTATAATCAATGAATATATATAAATATAATGCACTTAAAAAACATACAAATAATTTATTACAACTAAAATGAAATTTCAATAAAAATTACTACATGTTTTAATGCGCTTATTAATCTAATAAAACTATTTACTCATATACTAAGGTATTATGTCTCATATTATTTACTTATACACTTGTTTAATCATACATAATAAGTAACTAAAATGTAGAGATAAGAAGTAGGCATAGTTAAGGTATGATATATCAACTACTGAGAGACATGTCTGCCGAAGACGAAAATAGATTAGTCTAGACAATCCGCCGAGGGGAGGTCCCCTTGGTGTCTCTCCGCGTTCTTGACGAGAGGAATGCCATCAGCAGTCTCAGTAATCGAGAGTACTAGGAGGCTGCAACCTTTACTCTCACAGGCTCGAGACAACCAAAATACTCGTGCCTTAACAACTGAAGACTCATCTCAAAATGAGTACCCCCTCCAAAAATAGAACTCATTAACTCACCTGATAGCTAAAACAATAGCTTATTACAAAAATATCTATTAATTGCAAAGTACCGTAATAATAAATTGATTCAAACTTGAAAAGTTTTATAAGTATACCATATGACAACAATTTGTTATATAATATACAAAAAGATTTTAATATTACCATAGGCTATTTATTTTCTTAAGGCAATGCATGAGTATTTTCTTGAATAAAATATAACACATTCATATATAAAGTAACTAATATAATAAGATTTAAAACTATAGAAACCAAACCCAAAGCCGGTTACAAATAACTCTTTAGAATGCTCCCTTTGATATAAGGTAGTCTCGCTCACAGCTCGACTGAACCTTATACTGAGTTATAAACTCTGGTATTATTATTTTTTTAAGATTTAAACCTGACGGAATACACTAGTTGTTCAAAAGACGTTGTATAACTCTATATAAGTTTTACGTGTCACACGTTTACCTTTTTGCCCTACAATATTAAATTACGTTTTTATAAAACTAATACCAATTATTTATTATGATCAGGGAATTTATTATTATTTATTAGGAATTGATTCAGTATCGATTATAGTTTGACAATATAATAATAATAATACAATTTCAATTAGTCTTTGAATTTCTTGTATTTTATATTTTTCTACTTTTCAATATGTTAATGTAGTTGTATTCCAGGTCAGCTTATATTTCTCAAATGCTTAAATTTATTTTTTCAGAGTTATATTCAATACTCCAGTAAAATATAACTTCTGACAATGTAAGTTATAGTATTTTATGAAGCATTTTCTATATTTAGTACTAAGTACCCACCAACTAATCGTTTTTCCCACTGCAAAAAATAAGATAAATTTATATATATATATATATAAACTTCAATGTACATAAAGAATATAGAGAAATTAAAAACACAAACCTACAGTCTCTAATTTTCGGTTGAACCGTCTTCAGGAGAGATAAAGAAGGGAAACCAAGCGCACTGGTACAGAGACCTTACAGAGACTGGTATAGTGTTTTAATTTCTCTATGTTTCTTTATGTACATTGAACTGTATTTGTCCATTTCGGATCGTATTTTCATCGAAAAAGTGTATATATATATATATATATATATATATATACAAATATGTATATAAATTTATATTGTTATATAATTATATTTATAATATTAATTTATATAAATTATAATATATACATAGTAGATAATAACAACATTTTATTTAACAGTTCAAATTAAATTGCGGCCTTTGCAAAAATAATGTGAAATTCATAGAGGATTGTAAAATTAATATGACGGTAGAAAATTAATTTATTAAATAATAGAAAACAAAAATATTAATTTTAAATAATAATTAATAATTAATAAATTAATAATTAACAAAAAATAATAACTTAATCAAATTGTCATCATCCATAAAATACCAGGGCTCTGTCAGTTATGATAGCAAGTTCACACAACGTTCTGTTCACTCAAGATTACACTAATATAACCTACCTCTTCTTGTCTCTCAGAGACAACTTTGTCTCTTTCCCAGATATTCCGTTTTACTGGTATTCTTAATTTTATACAGCAGAAGCATCTTGCAGATAAAAACCTTTCATGATGAAGTGAAACCAACGAAGAGATTAAAAATTGAACTAAACCAAATGCATACATTTCACTTTACGAAATTGAAAATACTTAGAAGAAAAATATATCTTTGCCCAAGCAGTGTAGTCTTATAAAATGTAAAATGTTACTACGCTCTATGTTACCAAGTCAGAGAAACAATGTGTGTTTATAATAATATGATGAATTATTTCTACACTTTCCTAAAGACTGAATTTTGGAGTTATCCTTGTTTGAGCACATGTCTACAAAAACAAATAGATTAAAATATAGCCTGAGTTTTGGAAAGAGTTATCAACCTAGTTGCAAAAGAAACAAATTAATGGAGGTTGCTTACTTTATTCTTAATTCATTTATCAAATATATTTAATTGCACTCGGTGTTGCCAGTTTAGAACCTAAAAAGTTATTAAACAAAATATACCAACGTAGTAGTAACAAGAAATAGGTAGCAATGCAAATTTAAGAACGCTCTCCTGTCACGGGAAATGTAGTATAATAATATAATTGTAATAATAATAATATAATAACCTTCCTGATTTGCAAACCACTGTCTATAAACCTATAATTATCCACAAAAAATTGTTGTGTCTACTTCTATAATGGAAACCACTTTTACAAATTTGAAGCCTTATATGCTGGTTAACTTAGTAGTCATAATTAAAATATACCCTACCCCACTACTTAAGCGAGCTACATTTATAAATTAGAATATTTTATCAATGGGATACTACTTCTTCGATTCAAACATGTGTTTATAATCAATTCATAGTCAACTGGAAGCCTTTTTAATTCATTTTAATATTTTTGAATAAATATTTGTTTTGAATTGTTATCGAATTCAAGTTTGAATGATAGTAATGATTTAAAGTTATACTAATTTCAGTCCCTATTATGATCTAAACTCAACGTGATGATAATAAATAGTTCCTTTTGTATTATTTAAGTTTATCCATTTGAAATTCATGCAAAAAAAAATTTTAGAACTAACACAAAGTAGTACGTCAAAACAATATAAAGTTGACGATTACGTAAAAACTGAAGAAGAAACAAATAATGAAAACTATAACGTAGAGCAATCAGTTATATTGTGGTATTTACTCATTGTAGGGAAAAAAGCTAATGTAAACTAAATTTGTATTTGTGTCATTGTATTTTTTAGTTAATGCCTGAGGAAGAACACTACGTGTTCGAAACACGTTGTTTATACCATTAAATTTTTATATGTGGAGACCATTTCATTAGCTTTTTACCCTACAATAATGAAAACTATATTTTAATGAAATGCATTCCCCAAATATTCATTTAAATGGTATTTTTTTTTTAAAATCACTTAACTAAGAAAGTCAGAATGTGTGATAGCATATTTCAAGTTGATCTATTACAGAGTGAAATAAAGGTTGAAAGCAGAATGTCCGATAAGATTTCCTTGGGCTCTAACGACCTCCAAGTATCCCCTCTCTCGTCATAAGAACGTCACATTAAAGTCGAATCACATCTAGAGCATTAACAACCTTATATTCCTCCATTCTAATTATCTACTAGTCTTCAGATTAGACCCAATTGCTAAACTGAATTCCTCTCTAAAAAGAAAAAAAACTGAATACCACTCCAACGAACTAATATGAAATAAACTCATCTAATCCCCATATTTACCTAACCCATTCTACAAATTATTGTGGAATGGATTAGGTAAAATTTTTTTCAGCAATAAGAAATATTCAATGGCTATACCGAAGAAAAGGTTATGAATTTAATAATAATAAATTTCTACAGCTTGAGCGCTCTAAACTTTTGAGGGAAAGTTTCCAGTTCTAGCTAATATTTTATATTATTTATAATATAATATGTCATATTGCGTAAACTTCTTTTCACTAGGATAATTTAGTTAATTGTAAAAGAAATCATTAGAATTTTATTACCTTTAATCAAGTATTATTACATTTAATTATCAAAGAAATAATGAAATGTTGAAATATCAAAAATTGATTCGCTAGATAAATCAGTAAAAGCTATTTGACAAATAACTGAGGGGGATTAAAGTGCAATATAGGAGCTATCAAATATAAATAAATGTTTTGAAGGATTGCATGATGATCATAGTTATATGACAGACCAAACGACTCCTTTCTCCGATGAGAAAACTAGTGAGGCTCTTGAGTGCAATTTAATTCCAATAATTACTACTTTCTATGGTTTTCACCTCTCAGTATTCTTAATTCCTCCTCTTAGGTTAGGTCAGGTTGCAGTGCTAGTCCGCAAGGAACACATATAGACCGAACACTTGCTCATTTTGATACCACACAAAGAAGATGATTCTACTTTGCGAGTCTTAAATTCTGCCTAACTCAAGAATAATTAAAGTAGGGATCTTTAACGAGTATCTGACATCGTACAGAATCGGGACCAACCGTTTAACGTCCTCTCCGAGGGACGATGTGCTCAGATTTATTCACCTCCCACGTGAATAAATCGAGGGCCAGAGTAGGTATTGAACCGCTGACC
Organism: Hermatobates lingyangjiaoensis; assembly: GCA_026182355.1. Taxonomy (NCBI): domain Eukaryota; kingdom Metazoa; phylum Arthropoda; class Insecta; order Hemiptera; family Hermatobatidae; genus Hermatobates; species Hermatobates lingyangjiaoensis. Next base: position 237,738 of record JAPFBL010000255.1, read on the forward strand.
TACCAGTTCAGAGGAGAGCGCGTTGCGACTGAACTAATCTGGTCCCTTTCCCCCAATTAAAATCGTAAATTGTAATCAAAATTAAGTAAAATTACTAAACAGATTTTACGTTTACTTTATTCTGTTTTAAAACTATTTGATTTTGCTTGGATACTTTTATTAGAATAAAATAACTTAAAAACGTATAGAATGATATAAAATTTCAGAACGAAATACAATATTGTACCATGTAGTGTCATTTCAGACACCTGTCCGTTACGCTCTGGGTTAATTACGACAGTTACAACTATATCGATACATAATCCTCTTTCATACTAATTTTAATTAGGTCTTTCACTTATGACTGCCCATTCCGTTAGGCTGATATGTTCACTTGTATCTCAATCATAATCCTCATTATAATATGAGCCGCTTATTTTGAAAGTGGCCTAATTCCATTTATGTTAAAATCGAGATACTTAAGGGTTTGCGCTTTACAAAATTTAAAAATATTGTCATTTTATTTATCAACTAATTTTTGTTATAAAAAAAATTAGTAATTTTAAATAAATTTTGTACAATTTGCTGCAAAAGGTAAAGATAACGTAAAAATGTAATTATTTAAATAGCTAGCTAAATTTTTTTGGAAAATGGAATTAGGCCACTTTCAAAATAAACGGCTCATATGTCACATAATGTGACATAGATGTTGAATATATTGACGAAGATAATGTGTGAACTGACTCAGTGTTAAACAAGCAAGTTCGAAACACAGTCTGAATGAAAGGAAGTCAATAAAACTTGATTTCCACCTATCCATCTGGAAGAAATTCAAAATTACTCATATTAACTTGAAATTACTTATTAACAATAATCATTACTTTTTCCAAAGTTACATAAACTAATATATTAAATTTTAACATAATTTGTACATTCGTAGATTTTTTTTATTCACTCACATCCATTCCTGATAGAATGCAGTTTCCAGTCCTCTCAATTCAATTCATACGGTAGTCTTCTCCATCTTTATTTCTGCATGTTTTTTTGTTTCTTCATCCCACATTCTCTTGATCCAGAATTTTTTTTTTTACTTGTCTACTTTTTTTAAGTATATCCGGTGGCCTGTCCAGGTTTCGTATGCAAACTGATTATTGCTAAACTGTACTGTTCAGTGTCTTCATTTTCTTATGTATATCAATTAAAATTTTTAAATTCATGTTAAAAACTATCAATACTGATCGTATTATTCTTCTGATTTCTTCTAATAATTTTTTAATTGACTTTCTTATATTTTTACCTTTCTGCATACTTTTTTAGAATTTGGACAACCTGAGATTAATATATTTGAATTTCAAAATTTTGAAAATTAAATTTCAGTTTTCATTATGATAAAAACCCTAACTACTGGCTTATTTAGAGAATTCTTAGTCGAGGTACACAGAGAAATATTAATACATCCCTTCCATAGAGGCTTCAAGAACCTAATTCAGCTTGAACGATCAATCAAATAGTGAACGAGTAAAGTGTAAAACCTGCATGCTATTCATGCAGGTTTTACGTATTCGTAAAACCCTACGAATTTAATAAAACTCATTTCACAAATAAAAATGTCAAAATGCCATGTTTTTAATTTTGAATACAAAAATTTCAGGTGTAAAGTTATAGGAGCAATGAAAAATAAATCACATTCAAAATTTTGATTGATTTAAATGTTCTAAGGTCTTCTGAAGTATTTAGAACTTTTTTTATATTGTGTGTGTGTGTGTGTGTGTGTGTGTGTGTGTGTGTGTGTGTGTGTGTGTATGTATGTGTGTACGTTTCTGTTAAAGTTGCTTGATTCCAATAGACAGGATACTTATCGCAGTGAATGTTGGATTACAATGAAATTTGTCATACGAATAAGCCTTGGTTAAAGAAGAACTATACAGTTTTATAAGTTTTATTGCTTTTACTTATTATAGGAGAACTATAATATCGAATCATCTAAAAAGTTTTTTATCAAGTTTTATGTCAGAAAATAAAGTTTCCGAACAGTTTTCTTGTGATCATAAGAGGATTAAATTTGTAATAGTTTTAAAACATTAGGGCAGTGTGATCTAAATTTCATAAAATTTGGACTGCAAAAAGATATGAAATAAAAAATAAAATACCTTTCATGAATTTTGAATCTAAATTAACTTTTGTAGGGTAAAAATCTAATGAAATGGTCTCCACATATAAAAATTTAATGATATAAACAACGCGTTTCGAACACGTAGTGTTCTTCCTCAGGTATTAACTAAAAAATACCTGATATATCTATAGTTATCTATAGTATGTTATCTATGTCATACTATATATCATACTATATCTACGTTATCTATAGTAATGCCTGAGAGTTTTAGTTAATGCCTGAGGAAGAACACTATGTGTTCGAAACGCGTTATTTATATCATTAAATTTTTATATGTGGAGACCATTTCATTATATTTTTACCCTACAATGAGTAAATACCACATAATAACTGATTGCACTATATTAGAATTAAATTAACTTTTTTGTTAATCATTTATTACACCCCTCAGCTGTAATGTATCTACTTCATTCATTCACATTAGTGTTACTAAAATAATGTTTACACTATTATGATGGAGACGGCTAGATAGGAGTATGTATTCACAAATAAATACGAATGGTAATGGTAAAGTTTATTGTTGGTGATAAGCAGACAAAAAGAATAAAATTGAAAACACAGGTAGTTTTGATCCCACAAACAGCTTTCTAAGAATAAACTTCTTCAGTTCTTCTGCAAAATTCCTGGATAAGTAATTTTCTATTTACATAATTTAGAGGACCCTTCCAACAGCTAAAACCGATGGACACATTTTAATTCTGATTGGTAAATACAATAGATGTCAGTCATAGTAGGGTCAATCGCAGTAGTGATTATCTATGTGATCGACAATACGTTTACGTAAAGAAAAGTTGAGAATAAACCGTTGCAGACTTTTTTTTTTTACATAAAAATGTGTTAAATTTTAACGTTCATTCAGGAAATGTTGAATTTTATTATGAGGTAGTCTGTGGAGAGAATTGTCAATCTAATTGACTATTCCACAATGAAAGAAGATTACTGATAAATGGTTTTGAAAACTGTAAAAGTGTGAAAGAATATTTGAAGGAAAGTTGTCTGGGAAGACAAAGCAGTATCTCAAGGGAAGCTGTCTCTCAAGGGGATGGGCGTGGGTGCTCTGGAGTCATGCCGACTTGGTCGTGACCCTCTGATAATATCGACCTCGCTACCTCCCAGGATAACACCTCTAATAACTTCATTACGTGTCCAGCGAAACTGTGACTAACTAGCCTAGTAGAAACTCTTTTTGGTTTCATCTCATCCTGATAAAATCTTTTAATAGGCCTAGTAAAGAAATTAACACTAGGAAGTGGAACAAAAAAACCTTAACCCAACGGAGACCTGCCGTACCTCAACTCCTTCAAACTTGTAGCGACTATTAATTTTAGTTCAAAACTTGGAAGATAATATATATATATTCCAAGACCCTATAATCATCTAAATAGTATTAATTTATATTAAATAGTATATAACTTGTTATAAATACAGTATTTATTCTGTGCAAATACTACGGTGTAGATTGCTAGACCCTTCCAATCCTAATCCGAAGGCTAAAATCATTCAAATACATTTAAAAACTTTCAATATAATGCATAACGGTAATTTCTACCCTCGAAAACCCGTTTTTATTTTAAAACTTATATAAAATGCCTCAAAATAGATTAAATTGTTATCATCTACAAAGACAGAATTCGCTTAGTCAAAAATATAGTTTTACCATTTCGTTGTATATCATGTATACAATTTTTATTAAAATAAACTCAAAAAAATTAATTGTGAGAGAAGGTTGCAATAAAATGAAATAATTTTCGATAAATCACGATTTAATCGAAATTTGGCTACATAATCATATGAACAGAGAAAACAGAATATTAAATTTCATGTATAAATTATTTCGCAGAAGAAAGTTTTAGTACTTAAAACTTGTAGTCTGATAAAAATTTAAAATTTAACTTTGCAATAACATTTATCCTAAGGATTTATAAAGTTCACTATTTATGTTTTGGTCATTGAAGTTCCCTTCTATACCGTCTGTTCAAAATGATTTCAATATTTCTTTTGTCGAAGCAGTAATCCGATTCAGTTATTAGAAGTTCCATTGTTCCTTGCCCACCATAATATAAAATCCATTTATCAACAACCAGTATCCCTAAATCTCTAGTCATGCTACTCGAGTACTGAAAAGATGTTGACCCAGAAATGTATTCAGATATGATCACAGACCACACAAGTTAAAAGTAATTTCAATTAATTAAGTAAACGATAATAAGTTGCGGTGCCACCAGTGGGCAGTCTTCAAAACGTAGTTTTTTTTTTACTTTATGACGGATCATAATTATTTGATGCTTTGGTTAGAGTAAGTGTAATCATAATAAAAAAGTTGAGATGCTGGATGTTCAACTTCTGTACCAATTGTACAAGAGGACAGTTTTATTACATGGTTTCTATAGAGGTGTAATACAAAAAAAATCTAATATAAAAAAAAAAACTGTGTTCTTAGACAGATGAGAGACGAAAACTGTTGTGACATTCCTGATGCATAAATGATTCAAACTATCGACAATCACTGGGCTTTGGAATCGTAAAACTTTTATTATCTGTCATAAGGAACACACTAACCTTGACATGAACTAGAAGCGACAGATTCTCTAAAGAAAACTCTCTTCTATAACATCTTGTCATCTACTATAATATGGAGAATATTCAATATTTTCATAAAAATAGAATTTAAGAATAGTTGCATCATAATAATAGAATTAAAAAAAAATTTACTCTTCCATATATTATAGAATTTTTAGTATTTATAAAAAATTGTTCTGAAATAGTAACTTTAAAATTAGTTTGATAAAGAAGCAAGTTTGTATTTGTTATTATCAATTCTATAAATGAAACGAGCTAATAGAACAAGAAGTTATGAAGGAATTAAAGAAGAAATGAATAAGTAATGCTATTGTGAATTCAGATGAATATAGAGGAGTGAAAAATAAGAAATGTATTGAGAGAACTTTCATTAATTAATTTGAAATTTCATTCATTAAATATAAGATTGACAAAATAATACTTTTAATATCTTTCGAAGATGTACTGCAAGAAAAAAGATCTTATTGCGAAGGGTGAAATTGAAAACATGAAGCATGAATTTTGAAGCATACATCGTGACTGTGTTTTTGAATGTTGCAGGATTAAATGATTTCTTATACTTTTTGTCGAGGAATATGTAAAACATCGGTTAAACTACAGAATAAGGAGCTTAGCTTGTACTTGTATTTATTTCTGTAATTTGTCAAAAATTATAAGAAAAAATCTGGTCTACACACAATTTACCCAAAATAAATGTATTATCAAACCATTAATATACTTAAATAATTTATTTAATATTGCTGTCGTTAAGGACGTAATTTCAAACTCTGTAGTTAAACATAATAAAATTCATTAAGAATCTTTGAATTGCATCATTTATTTTAATGCCGTTAAATTCATCCGTTAATTGTAGTGAAATGTAATGATTGTTTTAGTTAAATGTAATGATCTACCAGTTCCTGCATATGAAACTTAAAAGTTATCCTTTTTAGTGCAATAATCCCTTTTCCAATCCTTAAATTCCTGAAATAGTTATCATTCAAAATGACATTAGAATTAAGATTAATTTTAAGATTGCCATGGACCCAGCTTTTTCATCTGACCCCATGGCATTTCTGAGTTGGAGGCCTTCATTGACAACTTCAAACCTTTCTCCTCCTTTGTCTCCTACACCCAGACTAATTCCAGTAGATCCATCACCTTCCTTGATGGAACATCACTCTCAATAATAGTATTCTCATTACTTCCGTCCACCCTAAACCCTCTAATCCCCATTTGTATTGACATTTCAATAGCTGCCACACTCCCATATTAGGAAGTCTATTTCTAGATCCCTATCCCTTCGAATTTACCGCATTTGCAATTGACTGCAGAATAAACAGCTTCATGTCAATAGCTAGATGGACAATTTTTAGAGTATGAACAAATTATAATTTACTGGTAAAAACAGCTGTTGCTGGAACTAGTCATTTTTTCAGAAAACCCTCTCTCCTTTCTGACAAGATGGAGAACTGGTTCCAACCACGGCACCGCCTTATCCAGCATCGGTTTCCTCTTCCTCATTAGTGACTAATGAAAGTGACTAGTTAGCAGTTGAAAAATGCCTGATGAAACCTATAAAGAATGGACATTTCAAAAGAAAGCTTTAGAAATTTTTTCATCACATGTGTAACAAAATGACAAAGACATACTTCAAAATTCCGTTTTCATTGTGATGACTAGAGATATCTATGGATTGAAAGAGAAAACAAAACTCTTGTATAGACATATATAAATATATATCAACGTCTCAACCACAGTAAGAAATTCAAAAATGTGACTTTGATCTGTCAACAAAAACAACTGGACCTCGTCAGTTACAGTAATCGGAGGATCGATATCAAGAGAGGTGGCAGGATGGAGACCAGACACCGACTGGCAAATAGATGGTCTTTTGGACAAATCAGAATCGCCATCAAAGAAGACGGAAAAGGGGGAAATAAAGTGTTGAAGAAACAACAGATGAAGACAAACCAGAGCAAAAGAGATATTCAAAACAGATGTATACAATATTAATATACATCATTGAAATAACACCAAACTTTGCTGATATTTGCTTCTTAATAAGCTTTTTAATTTTCCTAAATAACACTCGTTATTTCGTTTACACAGGAAAGTATATATTCTATAGTCGACATGTCTTGAATGATCAACGTTCATCTTCAGGACTTGAATAACATATTGGGTGAATTTTCGTTTATATAAACAAAGTGAGGACAGTGTGGGGGGGGGGGGGGGTGTTTTTCATAATTCTCACATTGCTAATATAAACTGGAAAGTTCACCCAATATGTAATTCAAGTCCTGAAGATGAATATTGATCATTGGGATCATGTTGACTATAAGAGATATACTTTATTGTGTAGACGAAACAACGAGACTGTTATTTAGAAAAATTGAGAAGCTTGTTAAGAAACAGGTATCAGCCAAGTTTGGTGTTATTTTCAATAAGATATATCTTAAGGACGGACTGCTACCAAAATTTACAAATAACAATATTAATAATAAATAAATATATATTACACTATCTTTCTTTTTTATCGATGTTTGGTTTAGCTACAACACCTTTAAGCCAACGTTTCGTCTATATTTGTAGACATCTTCAGGGCTACATCAATACAGAATTTTAATTACAATAACATGAAAAGTAATCATATTACATTAATTAATTAAATATATTATGAATTAATTAAATAATGTAATATAATTACTTTTCATGTTATTGTATTAAAATTCTTTATTGATTTAGCCCTGAAGATGTCAACAAATATAGACGAAACGTCGACTTAAAGGTGTTGTATTATTGAAGCTAGACCAAACCTCGATAAAAAAAGAAAAATAGTGTTAAATATATGTGGTCGAGATAAGAAAAACATTCGTAAATATATATTATTAATTAGTCAAAACTTAGTGTTCCTTTGTTTCTATTATTAGTAAAATATATTGACAACAATAATGTTGAATTGTAAACATGTACTAACACATGTGATGAGAAAGTTAAATGGAAGAGTGAGACACAAGAGGCCACATGTCAGCTAATAGCAGGCACTTGTTATTACTGATGCTTTGGGCCCATCAAGAGAGGACAGCGGGAGGTCCCGTGCACCTTGCAGACCCAGCGTATCTCTAACCAGTACTACTTTCAAGATCCATTAGGTATCCACTTCCCCTTGTTCAGTGCCACTCAGATTTACTATTACTTTAAAGAAAGCCAAACAACCTTTGAATAACAGCTGCTACCAAACAGCAATAAGTTAATTTCATGTAATTAGAAAGGAAGGAAGCTGGGACCTTCTGGCAAGCTGAATATGATGTCCTCAGCACAATCATGCATTGTCATTGGATTGTAGAACTATTTTTTTACTATTTTTTGTCTGTTATTGTTCTACTATATTTTGTGAGTATATTATTATAAGATAATTATGGTTTATCTGAACATTACAACTGTTTATATGCATCTTGGAAGAATTATATGATTTGGATTAACTGAACCACAATGAAGAAACATTACAAAATTAAATAAGATGAAAATTTGCGTATTCTTTGCTTTCTTATCAATTCGTATAGAGATCTTTTATTCAAATTTAGGAGAATTACAATATTTATTGAGATGACAATGTGCGTATTTTTTCATTTTTTAATTATCCTCATTGAGATCTTTTATTTAAAATTTAACAATACCTCAAAAAAAAAAAAATATACAATTTTACTTATTCAAATAATAATTTAAACAAGAAGCATGAAATAGAGGGTAATATTGCTTTTATTTTTTTTAACCATTTAGTTTTTCATAAAAAGTAATTATGTTAATTACCTAAAATTATAAAAAATAAATTACAAATTAGTTATGAATTAATTTTTTCAGTTAGATTCGCATTGGCAGCAAATTGAATTAAGTTAATTTCTGAGGAAGGAAGGGGATCTGAGCAAGTGGTCAGCGGAAGACTCCTCACTGCTTTCTCTCTAAATAAGGCAAGAACCTATTACAAATCGGCATGCAAGCAACTTATTCCGCAAGAAAAAAAGTTCAAGAAATCTACCATGGACTTTGTTTAAGTCAATCAGGACTTCATTCATACAGTGATTCATTTATTTTGTTTATAGAAAAGTAGTACAAACATGATCTAATGCACTTTAAAAAAGAGGAAAGCTCATTTACAGGATGAATTTGAAGGATATTTGGTTGACAACACTCTCATCAATAAAATAAATGCCTCATATTGTATTTAAAAAAAATTTGTTTTTCTGAATTAGTAGTAATTGTTAAAAAAAAATTGTTATTAATAGAATGTAAAAAATACCAGAAAAAAAGCAAACAAACTCACCAAATCATTAAGCAAGCTAATAAAAGGAAAATATTTCAATAAATAAAACTATTATTACTATTAAAAAATAAAAATAGACAGTAAAAAATTGCACTTCTAAATGGAATTTTTCAAGGGAGTTATTTGTGAACAAGGTTTCGAACTGTTCAATCAAGTTTCAATAATACTACATGAGATAGCATAATTGGCTGAAAACTCGCTAGAGGTGATTTGGAAGGCTATTAAAGGAAAGAATTTGTTAGCACCTATTCACAACAACACTGGCTCAGAACTAACGAAACAAGCAAATAGCAGCACCCAATAGATAGTGCTAGACGTCAAATATTTCCTAGAATAAGGAGCCAGCAGGGATCTCTGATATATTTCTGCTTCGAATGTCAGCAGGTCCTGATTTATATTAATGGAACCTATAATTGTTTAGTCAAATGCCAATATCAATCTGTCAGCTAATAATTGCTGTTAAAATGCTTAACATGTTTGTCTTCTCCCGAACTCTGATTAATGGATATCTAAGATATGTGTTAAAAGGCCTTCGATGTATTCAACATCAAACTAAATTATACCCTACTACGCCACAACGCTAAATTAGTTTGTGGGCTACCTTTGCTTCCTTGTTGTTTTCTGTTTTACCCTTATAACTGAAATTATTGAATTCTAGACAGAGATATATTCAGAATCAATAATAACTGAATAATTAACTTCTGAAAAAATATTTCAATTTTTGTTAAATTAATCAGTAAAAACACGCATTTATATTACCATATAAATTTGAGAACAAAACTTAGCTTTCGATTTTTACGTTAATAAACTATTTCTAAACAGAATAGTTTTCCTACGATCTTTATGTTTAAATTGATTGATAACTTCAGTTTAAAACTCATTCATATAATAAGTTCTGAACTGATTATATTAACACTATTCCTTATGAAATCATCTTCAAAGACAGTTTTAACCAGTACTATCTAATTGAACAGAAGGGGCAAAGCATTAATACATTCACAGTTTTTTTCAACAAATGACACTAATCGTGCTTATGAAGTAATGAAAGCATTGCTTACACATTAGAGGTCATTATTAACTGTATTAACAGTGACAATCTGACTAGTTTGTTTTGTTTTTTTTTAAGATTGTAGAAATATTAACTTGAATTTTGACATAATTTTTATAATTTGAAAGCTTGATTTGATATTGATTCATTTATTAATAATCGTTTCTACTAAACATGGAAATTAAAAAAAATGAATGAAAATAATTTAAGGCAATAAAGGAATGAATTATGACTTAGTATTGGCACTAACACCCACTCAATAATTTATGACTTTCGAGCACTAGAAGGTTTTCTATAACAATCTGTTATAATCTTGTCGTTTTCATCAAGTATAACTTTAATATTTATAAAAGAGAGAGGTTCATCTGTTTTTGATCTACAGTTAAATGTAATTACGGTATTGTAATTCTAAACAATTGTAAAATAAATTAAAAATACTTAAAGTGAATATGATAACGAGAGTGATATTCTTCCTCTTCTTTTTCATTGATTAGAAATACCATCAATTTGATTATGCTTCCTAGTATAGTTAATACAATTCAATTATGGCAATATTGCTAAGAATTGCTAAAACAGATCTCATTAGTAACCCAAATTTTTTTTGATAAACAGTACTATCAAATGTAAAATATCTTGCATCACATATAAAATATAATATAGCAAAGAAAATCTTATTTAACATCACCACATGTGGTCTAATCTTATTACATTGTTTTTTCACTAAATGAACATGTTTGTGAATAGTGATTGAACATCAAGCTAAAACATGTTCTTGAAGAAAAAAAAAGAAAAGCTATTAGAAAACTGTATTTTGAGTGTAAAGGGAAAAAAATCATTTCAAATGAAACTCAGAAGGTAGAGAAACAAAGTTATAAATTAATAATGAGAGAAAATCCGGTAGGAATTTCAGACGTTCTTAATAAAAGCATGATGCACATATTCTACAATACTTAAGCAGTACTGACACATTTGTCGTACACATGAGGTAAAAACTGAGAAAGCCATTCGTTTAGTTCATGACATTGTATTACATCTAACAATTATAGGTTTATCTTATACTACTCGTGTGACGTATATAGTTAGTAACTGACATATTCCCAAGAATTCACTGCACAGCAATTTCAAAAACTAAAAATATTAATGACTGTTTATTCTTTATTTGAAGCTCCATATATATGCAATACATATTTTAAAGTATTTAATCCTATAAAATGTAGGAATATTTCTCCATTACTAATATAAAACGCTTAAACATCTTTCCAACTGGAAAGATTAACAGGAAATGAGTACAACTGAAGTCATCAGATGGCTTATTGTGAGAAGGTTAGGTGATTCTTCCCTGTGGGCACCATCAGCACAAGAAGCTAACCTGATTTGGAGTTGTAAGCTCCAGATGGCGCTAAAGAGCAGTGGCCAGATATGGCATTCCCTCGGGAGATTCCTTGTTCGAAGAAGTAGCTGCTCTTTCTAAATCCTATCGAGCTTTCCCTTAATCCATTTCCCAACTCAAAAACCAGAGAGTGTTGGATTATATTATATATTACGTTTTTCATATCAAGGATAATTTAATTGAAATTACGTTATGTTCAAATATATTTATCACAATTTATTAAATCTTTCAGACAAAGCATTTAATATGTTTGCAATGCAATGATCTTCCAATTGATTTATAAAAAAAACTGAAAATAACCATTCAAACAAAAGTAGACAATTATTGTGAAACAAGTTGAAACAACTCCATAAACAGCTTGATTCATTTATATGCAGCCGGTTTATCATTGTTAATGCAATGAAATGGTTATTTTTTGGTGGTTGAACAAAGGTTGTAGGGCTGGAGAGACATGGTAAAGGCAGGGGTGAGCGGTTCCTTTGAGGTGGGGTGGGATTTGTCAGGTAGGGCCTGTCTCCTCGCAGAGTGCGTGAATTAGAGGACCAGACGCGAGCTGTGGGCATCGTAAACTCCCTGGACGACCCTCACGTGCCTTTGCCTCAAAGAATCCCTTTGTTCCTAACTTAGCTTAGCGAGAAACCGACAATATCCAACCAACTCAAGACATCATTTTCATGTTTTTTACTCTTTCGTTGGATCCTTATTTTAACATTATTTAAATAATCACTAAGTTCGTTAGAGCAATTACATCAATAAAAAAAAAGCCGCCTACTATCAAACTACAAATGTATGCTTTATTATTTATAAAAGTAGTTTTGTTATAATATTGCCTAAGAAAAACCATTATTCAATCAGAAAATTAAGATTTGTTTCAAAACACGTTTTACATTAAACGTGGCTTTAAATCTTTGAAATATTAACCGAACAAACAGCATAGAGATATTTTTCGCAATGTTTTTAAAGATTCAATACGCTTTGGGTATTAAATGAGCTTTTAAATGAAAAAAATATTTTTGAAATTAAAAGACAAAATTAGAAAAAAAGTAATACTCAATTTCTTATGAAACTGTTGAGATAGAAGTTTATTTCCTTGAATAAAAGTTTAGATGTTCAGATACTCCCTCTATTTCATTTTAATTTAGTGTCAGATATTACCCTCAGGATTAAAGTCTTTAATAAAGAATACTACTTCTTTACAGGCAGATAGTTTGACGAAAATAAACATTATTCTCGTATATCTCATGGAACAAATAAATGTTGGTATTTCCATTCATATTGAAATTTATGATTCAGTTTTTAATCCTCCAGCTTTATTCCGCTCCTTATTATTTAGTTTGTAGTCATGAAGAGAAATAGATAAAAGTATTATGAAGTGCAAACTCTAAAAAAACTTTCGATAGGGCTAAACTTAGAGAATGAAAACCTCCACGGGAGATAGCAGTGTACACCTTGTAATATCTAATAGGGCCAAAAAGCCCGGGGGCAGCACTATGTGAGACTAGGAAGAAACAGGATAAGGCAGGTAGAGCGATTTGTTTGAGATGCAGTGTGTTTGTCAAATGTGGTCCATAACCTCACAGAGAGAGTGAATCATAAGGCCACATGTCTAGTAAAACCAATGCGTGAATACATTATTTATACACAAAATAAATAGTTGTATTTATAAATAAATTATACACGAATTTAAATTATAAAATATACTTAAATAAGTTAAATTATACACGAATACACGAGTTGTATTCGTGTATAAATAAATTATACACGAAGTATTAGCCCTTCGTGATACCAAACAATGAAGATTGATCCTACAGTTGGAGTCCTAAATTCTGCCAAACTGAAGTGTATTTAGCGTAGGGATCTTTAACGAGTACCTGATATCGTACAGGCTCGGGGCCGACAGTTTAACGACCTTCTCCGAGGGACGACGTGCTCAGATTTATTCACCCCGCATGAATAAATCGAGGGCCATGTGGGGATCGAACCCCGGTCCTATCAGTTCAGAGGCAAGTACGTTAACCACTGAGCTAACCTGGCCCCCGAAAATATCAGGTACCAAAAATGAAAAATAATAGATATATTATATGTTTTGTTCAAAAGAACACAATGTATCATAAAAGAGAACAAAAGAGCAACATCAATTAAAATTAATAAAAAAAAAAAAATTCGGTAAGCGAACATTTTTTCGGTATTGCTTTTGGGCATTTCCTCTAAAAGAGAAATGCCAAAATGTAGGCATAGTAGCAAGTTGTCCAACAGCGAGAAATTGGGAAAGTAAAGTAGGGAAACATTCCTTATCATAATGAAACTTTCCGATAATGTTTCCGATTAATTAACTGACTACAAAATGTCATCCCACAAACTGCTTCAGTAACCGTGATATTATACAGACCATAAATACATAGAGTAGAATTCAGCTGTACATAGTAACTAGGATGAGTGTAAGTTATACTTATTACAAGTATTATGTGCGATATATATTCACAATGAATGTTTTTTTTCGAACGTCAGAAAGTTTTAGCTAGACACAAAGAGATTATATCTCTTTTCAGTGAATATCGTGCACCTCTTACTTGAGATAATAAACATCAAAGAAAGTGATTTAGGGCACCTAAAACATAACTTACATGCCATGTAAGGAGTGCTGAGAGTTTTTCTTTGCTCTAAGTGACGACTACTTAAGATTAAGATATGAAGAAAGCGAGTGCCTTGTAAGGTAGGTAATTCAAGCGGAGTATCAAATCAAGCTGATGTATTTCCCATTGTCCTCTTATTACCTCTCTCTATTATTCGCTTGTATTATTTTTAGAAAGGGTCTTAAAATAAATCATTTTATAACTAGATGTTTCTTATGTGGTCTACTTTCTTTCAATTCAAAATACCTATTGTCGAAAAATAAATTTACTGCTACTAAAGCGTTTAAAAGTAAATCAAAAGTTTATGAATTTCATAGAAAATGATTAATACCAAACATGTGTTACCTTATGTGCAATTTTTTAATTGCATTAGTTAAATTAAATGGGAAATTAATGTTTAAAAAGTTACTAAAAAAAAACAACATATTGTACATATTGAAGTATTGTACGTATTGAAGTACAGTTGGGTTTTTGACTTTTACGAAGACCGCTTGTCACGGCTGAAAGATCTTAGTCTTGTTTTCCCATTTCATATTGTGGTTTGATCAAGTATATTGTACTTCAAGAGTCAAATTATGAGTCCCAAAAGAGGTGTAGCAAAATATTTAAAGTAATTTCATGAATTTTAATTGTTTAACAAAGCTGAAATATTCTATATTTATGTTGTAATGACTTAGAAATTAATTTAAATACAGTATTTTGTATTCTATTATATTAAAAATTTAATACAATATGTTAATAATAATTTGTTAAGCTCAATGACAAGTTTTATAGTATTTGATCATATAATTGCGAAATTGCAATAATTGATTCTCATCCCTACACGTAATTTCCTGGTTACAGTTACTTAATGATTTATTTTGAACTTTTTTTGGTTTGATTAGTGATGGCCATTTGTTTGACTTTCAATTGTTAAACAATTCTATTTAAATACATGCATATTATTATTACCACTGAGGTTAGTATGATTTATATTATTAATATTGCAAACCGTCATACCTCGTACAATGATGTTGGAGTCGTTAGAGCACTTTCGGACGTTGTCCATCTTCAATCGCACTTAGTTAATGTCCATTGAAGATGGACAACGTCCGAAAGTGTTCCAACGACTCCAACATCATTGTACGAGGTATGACGGTTTGATGTATTAATAATATAAATCATTCTATTTAATTCTTTTGATCGTTTTTTTGTTATTTGGCAATTGATGACTGATAAAAATTGTTTACAAAAGTGAGTCAAGTCATGATCAAAAATTACTCAAATCGATGTAACATAAGATCTTCGCCTCTCTTGTAGTTGTCAGTATTCTATTCTTGTGGTTGAACACACATTTTGTTCCTTTCCCTCATACGGACTCAACATTCTTTCACTGAAAAGTGTCTCGCAACGAAATGCTTGTATATTTCACAATAATGTGTAATTATCAGACAACTCTCCTAAGCGCGTTACGTATAAACGAATAAATTCTTAAGCACCAGCCTTAACCATCCTTTTTTAAACGTCGAAACAAACAGGATTAGTTAAAATATATAAACATGTATTTGTATATAAAAAGGTTTCACATAAACACGTGAAATAACAATCAGTGATCAAACCACAATATGAAGTGTGGTTCTGATGAAGACCACTTGTTACGATTGAAAGACCTAACATTGTTTTCCCATTTCATATTGTGGTTTGATCACGTATTTGTATATATACAGAAAAAGGTTACTTAATATATGATATTGTTCTTCTATATTTTCTCCTGTAGCAACATACTGTTATTTTCTACATGATTCACATTATAACACATGTAATACGGAGGAGAGTACGTCGACAAGGAATATTAGTTACTTGTGTAAATATGAATTAATCAAGAACTAGCAAAAAAAAAAGTATTCTCAAACAAAAATAATCAGATACATAATTACAATTAATATTTTGAATTGAATGAAAAGAAGATAATTGTGAACATTAATCAAACCAATAAACCTATTTAGGTGAACAAAAATTTAAACTAAAATAGTAATCTAATACTATGCCGAGAGTTATGTGGGTAAATATATCCATTTTTTTAAACCATAACAAAATTCAATATGAAATATGATAAAATGAAGGAAATGCAAAATTAAATTAATGTAATTTATAAAATATAAATATAAGTTGTTATTAAATTTGCATTTCCATTAACATTGATGAAAAGAGACAAATATCAGCTGTTCAGAGGTTTGAGTTTCTTTGAATACTAACATTGTATCATTAATCTCGTTTTGAAAACATTATAATAACCACATTTCTAAAAAAGTATTGTCGATTAAAATTATATTGTTACCTTATGAGATTATTTTATCTATACGTTTGCCTGAATAATGGCAATATTGTTTTGCAGTGCCAAGATACCAAATATTTTTACAGTCACCAAATTATGATAGACAATCGTTGAACTAAGGTTATAGAGATAACAGATGGCATAATCATGCCGAAGAGGGTATTTGCCACATACTGGAGCGAGATTCATGAGTAATATGAAGCTCCAGTATTGTGAGCCACATATGCTCACCTTCTTACATGTACCTTCTTACACCTCCATGGTTCCTGTGGCGAAAATTTGCGAATTAAAGTTTGGATTCTTGACCGTCCTTGCTTACAAAATCCAGTACCAAACAACTCACGCTTTCAATCTACTGATTTTTGTCGAAAAAATTCATCTCTTTCATAAAGAATTTTTTTCAGAGAAATATGCGAAATATTTCTTGGATGAGTTGAAGAGCTGAGTGCATCCCTTTGAAAAGTAGTGTAGATAGAATATAAATTAAAATAGTAATACAATTACTATAGAAAAGTATTTTTCTATTGAAAAATAGAAAGAAATTTCTAGAAAAAGTTTTATTTCTTTGTTGGGCATGACATTTTCTGAGAACCTTTGTAAGTTAGTTTAACGATATAGTAATGTTTTTTTTTAAACAAGTAAGCATTTTGATAAATGCAACAGTAGTTCTATTGTTTTAACAATAATTGAGTAGAGTTCCTGTAATGTTCTTCGTATTTCTTTGATGGTTTTACTATGTGTGGATCCGATAAATTGAAATATGAACATGAATACTAGATATGTTTGGATGGAGTTATGAAAGGAAGCCGTAATGCTTGATTCGTTTAAAGAATATAAACATTCCATATTATTTGACTATTATCGGTAATAGGTTTTTATTTTTTTTACGATTTTTAGTTATTGGTTTCATAGAAATAAAGGAGAAAGGATGCGATCAAGGGTTGTACAAACATGTTGGTGGCATAATGGCAAGAGGCCAAACAGCGGCTCGTTACTTACCATTCACGTTGTCCGTCCATCAATCACTCTCTCCGAATAATCAGCCACCCGCGACATTGTTAATAATATACACTCATCAATAACAGCTATTTATAAATGTTAAGTTTCATCTGCCAGTGACAAACGGTCTTAATATGGACTACTTTTAAACCATTCCCGGAGACATTAGACAAAATTCTTTCCAGTTAACCCCTATTAAAAACTTAGAAAATGTCCAATGAAGAAAATGCTCAAAATAGATCGGTGTTAAGATATACTCTTAGTTCTGAAAACTGAATCCCTATGAAGATCTCACATTTCGACTGTACGTTCTTATGTAAAATATAACATCCTCTTAAAATGTACTGAAATTGTATTCGTATATAATATCTGACAAGGAAAGATAACTCTTTAATTAATTAATAGTATTGAGGTTAATTTTGTCACTATGGATAAAATACGATCTTCTGTTAGAACTTCAATTTAAACTCTATGTTTAAGCCCGATATTGTTAAGGAACTGTAGTAACTGTATGTCACAAAGAAGAATAAACTTAAAGCCTTTGTTTGGAAGAGTTTAATTTTGATTTTTAATAAAAAAATATTTCTCAATTATTTTCAAGAAATTAAATAAAATGACTTAATGGTTTTTTAAGGAATCCTGGGACTAGACAGTTATTTTAGATGTATATTTTTTGTCACTTAAGAATCACAACAAAAATTTAAAGCTTTTAAATTAACTGAATACGTCTTTTTCCGAAAAAAAGCCCTAGCGTGATTTTCGGGACTTTCTGAAATATAAGGTAGCAGTCTAAATAGAGTGACGGTGCAGGGTCAACGTTTGTGCATTTCAGTCTTGTCAGTTGGATTAGTACCCATTACTTATTGTAATTGAAGCCCTAGCACGTATTTTGGACCTAACAAGAAAGTAAGACAGTGTTTTATTTTCAGGAAAAGACGTATTAAAATAATTATTTGACTGAAATTTTGTCAAATGTCATTGCACCATTATCAATCATAGTTTCGTGAACTGTAATAGCAGTCATCATTAGAAAATATTTGTATTTGTTAAATTAACTATGGCATTAGTATTTACAGAACATAGAAACCCATGTTAATGCATAACGAGGGTCTATTACTTTTTTATTTCGAACTGTTTGTTATATGCCATCCACAATTATTTGACTGAAAGTCCAATTATGAAGTCAGAAAACAGTCATGAAGTCTGCCATTTTCTATAAGGGGTATAACATATAAAATAAAGTTTGAGTACAGAGAAAGTCTACCTAGTGAACTGGTGAAATACTAGGCTTCTAAATAAGAGGTGGTGCACACTTTAGGGAAAGAATGCAGGAACTGTGGGTGAGAATGGAGGAAGGGTCTACCTGCCTGGCGCCTACCTGCCAAATCTAACACTTGCCCATTAGGCACCACTTCACCTGCAGTTGAGACATCCTAAGTCAATAATAGTGTTTAGACTGACCTTACAGCTGTCATTTTCAAACAACCTTCATTTCATCAAGTACTTTATTAAGATGTCTCAATAAACCAATTTACTTTTATGAGATTGTACAAAATGAAAGGGGAATTAGAAGACTCAAAGTTATATCACCATTATGTAATATGGATACATCAACAGTGTTTGACACCGCATTCTTTGAGCAAGTAAGTTCTTAAAACACGATAACTAAACTGAGAGAAGAGATTAGAGTGGATAAGAACCATTAAAAACGTGACTTTGGTATAAATATAACTATGCATAATAAAATATTTGTCTACATACTCGTATGAAAAATAAGATACCAGTTTGTCAGAACACCCAACTTCAAACGATCTAACAGTTTAGTACTTTAAATATAAAACCCTTTCCAGTTCTACGCAACTATTAATTAGGTAAATTAGCAATTTATCGTACACATATATCTCTCTTTTTAAAATTAAATTAATTTCTTTAATAGAATACAATTATTTAATTATTATTGTAAATTCTTTCTAATAATATGAATTACATGACTGTTAATATAGTATTTTGAATCTCCACTAATTTCGATAATAAGAATAATTATTAATTGTATGATAGAGCCAAGTATCACACCTTTGCTGCAGGTATTTTACAGGAATTTGTTCGTTTGTTTGACAAGTATTTTGCTGTAATAATGCTTCTTAATGGTAACCCAGATACAAGAAATATTATTTTTTATTTATGACAAATGTTCCATGTAGTTATGAATAGATTAGAAAAGAAGAAATTGTGAAACGAACTGACTTGAGTCGGAGAACCAAGGCGTGATTCCATCCCATCGTGCAGCACTGGAGGGTGCCAGAAGGCAGAAGACGAGCAGAGGTTGGACTACCATGACGTCTCTACAGGAGTGTCGGCGACTCAACGATCGTCCATCGCTTCATTACCTCGACACGCGTCAGCCAATCCCCTGTCTGAAACCCCTTAATTGCATCCACCTTCAACTTCCCTTTGGCTTTCGCACCTTTCTCTGCCAGTCACACAAGTCCCTATTCTCAATAATGACATCAGAATTCCATCTCATTTCAAATCATTTTCTCTTTCTACATTTGAACTCAAAAAAATCATAAAAAAATTTTAATAAAACAAATGAGGATGAAGGTTTCAACAAACCAATCACAGCATCACTCAAAGATAGCAGTAGTAATTAATGTTGTCTACCTATGACTTAATCTAGCAGTGAGTGCCTATATTACCTAATATTCCACTCAGAAGTTTGAAGTCAATATCAACTCATACAGTTAAACACCATAACAATGATTTGCGAATTAGTGGAAAAAAAGAAAAAAATATATGATAATATAAAATATATAAGATATATTTAAAAAATATTATAAATATGTATAATATTTATAAAATTATTTGCATGTATATTATATATTCAAAATTATATTTTATATGATTTTAACAAATTGTACAATGTATAGTACTAATACATTGTATTGGTATTTGTGAACATACATTGTATTTATATAAAACTATAAAACACTAAGAAACTGCTTCAAGATTAAACAAGAAGCAGAAAGCCATTTCTAAAAATTACAAACTGAAATGTTGTTATGTATGAGAAGTTTATTTTATAGTCAGGTGACTTTTTTAATGCAGGCAATATCAGTGCGATTATATTCCCTAAACTCGACATGGAACATTCTGGCATTGTTTTTGCAGCAACATCTTGGACAAAAATTCTTCTGAAAGATCAATCTTACAGTATTAAAACATTATGAATATTCAAAGATATACCAAATTCCTGCTTGTTTATCAGTTTTAGGAAATGAAGCTCATGATTTCACCTTTGTATTATTATGTTTACCTATACCTAATTAACTTTATAATAAAGTAACATATTAGTTATCTATCCCAATACTGGTGTTAACTATTAATTTTTTTATTGAAACTGAAATATCTTAACTTCCTTCACTAATGTCTTTCAAGAAAATGTACGATAATTCTAGAAAAACCCTATATTCTTCTCTTAATTTTTTTCAACTGACCATATTAATTTTTCCTTAGTTAAGACTTAGGAAGGACTTTTTAAAAAACTTGTGCAACATTTACAACCTTACAGGTCTGTTATACAACATTTTAAATGTAACTCCTCAGATGTAAATAATAACTTAAAAAGATAAATGGAACGCTTTCATGTCGTAAAACTAAAACTACCATTTTGATATCAAGAGGAGAAAAGTGAAAATAAATTGGACCCTGAAGCATTCTTTAATATATAGGAGCTAATGCAATTATGAGACAAAATCTCAGGGCTTGATAATTTTTTGATTTCTAAATATCTTCATTTAAAAAACCTTTTAATGTTTTTCATTTTAAATTTAATGCTTTGAAAATATATTATACATTTTTTCTAAAATTATTAAATTGGATTATTCACAAAAAACTTTAAATTACAAATCAATTATCGTCAATAAAATCACCCAATACAGAATATATGAGAAAAACGCTGTAAAATAACAGTTTTAATGAAGTGAAAAAAATCAAATATCTCCCTAAGAATGTAATAAAAAAACAAAGTAACGGATAAAGAGAACCAATATGCAAAGGAGTACGGAGGAAGATTAAGTTTTAGATGCACTGCAACAAGAAGAAACGCTTGAAACGTCGTACCTGCAGGTTCCATTTCCCGAAAGAACAAAGGTTTTGTCTTAATTACTTCAAGTTACTGAGTATTCTACTTAACTTTCAATCACTATGAACTTATATACGAGAGACCTTTCATTGGAAAACATTAGTGCTTTAATTACCGGATACATCTAACTTGCATTTGATTGAAGTAGTTTCAATTGCTGCTCTATTTTTTGTAGTATTTTGTCTAATAATACTAACTAGTCAAACGAGTGACAATAGTAGTTAAAATACGTAATTTTATTTTGATAATAAACACTATCAAAGAAAGAAACCTTCTATCTACGGTGAAATCGGTTAACTAAAAGTAGTCGTAGATGTTTTGAGAAAACTATGTACATTTCTTAGTATTTTATTCAAATTCACTATATTTTTTTAAAAAATTACCGTACTCTTTAATTACTATGTTTACTACTTTCTTTATGGAAATAAATTAGCAAAAAAACTAAATAGAAGACGCACCTCCATAAATAATATTATCTTGAAAAAATGGTCTATTTCATTGAATCTATTTTACCTCCAACTAAAAAACGCTAGCCACAAAAATGATATTTAATTTATTTAATTATTTCAGTAATTATATATATTAAAAATCGACATTTTTATATTATTATTTTTTTAATTTGTACCTTTCAAAAGATAGCGATATTTTGAAGAAAGTGAACTCAGTGCTATAGAAAAGAGAAATTCATATATTAATAGGAACTGAAATATATCAATCATCTATAAAATCTTATCTATATAATTAATTATTTACATCAATTTGTTTAAAAATAATTAAATGTTGCTTAATTCTAGGTTTAAGGAATATGTTACTAACAAATACTATATTAACATTAATTACACAACTTTAGTAAAAAAAAAATATGAAAGAGTGAAATTCTGACATCATTGAGGAGACAGGGTTTTACCAATAAAGCTTCAGAGGGCATGTGATTCTACAAGCACTGCAGGGATTATGCATTTGGAGAAGCCTGCTGACTTTCCATAACATGTCCTTCTTATATTTCACAAGCCCTAAACTCAAGTGCCCAGGAATTTTTCATCAACACGAGTTAATTATATATATATATATATATAAATATTGATTAAAGTATTGACCGTGGAATAGAAACAAAACTAGAGTTTATCGGGACTCGGTCAGTTCTTCAGGTTCAAATTAAACTCTCATTGACAACGTTTCGGTCTTTATTTAAAACCTTTTTCATAGGTAGAAGTATAAATTTTGAAACCGAAAAACTAATTAATACATTACAAATTAAATTACAAAGAAAAATAGTCTGTGGATTTCAACAACACCTGTAGTTTGAATGAACACGGGACACTTTACAGTAATACTTAGTTTTTCTGTTTCAAAATGTATACTTATGTCTATGAAAAAGGTTTTAAATAAAGACTGAAACGTTGGCAATGAGAGTTTAATTTGAACCTGAAGAACTGACCGAGTCCCGATAAACTTTAGTTATATATATATATATATATATATATAATTCTTTTACTATTCCATAAAAAAAACATTCCAGTTAAATGTAATTTGGTAAAAAGTATACATAGTTGAGCAGTGTATGCTACTGGCTAGAGAAAAATAACGCTGAAAAATGCTGATGAAAACAGATGTTACTACTTGACACTCAAGTGCTTCACTGCTCGAGATGTCGACAGATGTCGAACAAGGAGTTTCTGATTGCCAGTATGCTCCTGATTTGTTGTTCTTTATGATTTGATTTAATGCCATTGTGGTCCGTTCGATTTTGATATTGATAAGTATAAATTATTATTAAATATACATGCAAATTTATAAAAATAGAATGAGGCTTTGACAATATTATATAGATATGTTTAAAATGGAATAAATAAAAGTTCGTAATAAAATAAAAAGGGAAAATAATTTTTAGAGAAACAGTTTTCCATGAAAATTTGAGCTGGATTCCTAGGTAAAGTTTATTTTAGGTTAATAAAACTTACATTTGCTTTCTCTAGAATTATAAAGCTATATATGGACTACTCATACATTTTCTTATGAAAGTTTTGGAGTTAACTGACTTAGTGACTTCAACAACAAGTGACATTCAACACAAGTTAAATTATGGGTTTGAAACTTTTTTATCTACATTGAAAGAATCATAGACACAACATATTTAATAATCAATAAGATTCCTGGTCATGGAATGGAGCCCTTGATACAGTTAAAGCTAACAAATAAAAAAATTTCGACTGGCGAAATCAAACACCCTCAGAGGTCATTTATGAAGGAGTGCAATTGGCATTTATACCACGAGTAAATATTTGAAAACTGAACTATTTTTAACAATTGAGCCAAATTTATCCAGTGTTTTCATTTTCCAAAGAAACAATTATATTCTGTTCGGTATTTAATAATTTATTTAATAAATGAATATATTCTACATGTCATACTTAATCAAATGGATTAATCTTCTCCAGTTGTTACAGAAACTGTTTAAACTTCACTATAGACCACAAAAACTAATTTTGAATTATTTTGAGAAGAACGCACGTAAGGGAAGTTTGAATGATGGACGAAATGTTGGAAGACCGAAGAGAAGAGGCACTGGGAGCGAGCGCGGTAGAACTAAAGGCAGCCCACACACCTCTGACCCCCTCCACTCCTGGTGACTAGCCACAACGCCAACACACCTGGCAACAAGCTGACTTCTACCTACAACCAAGCCATCGACTTGTCCTTATCGTAGGAAGGATGCTGCAAGATGCTGAGGCCGTCACTGGACTTAAAAAAACGGTTGAATTATAAACCAAAGTTTTAACATCCAAACTGATGAATGCTTAATTTCAATGTATAACGCAGAGTTTAACCATGAATTGCTCACATTAATATTCAATATAACTCCTTGGTAACATCTTTTAACGACGAATATCTATTAATTCTTGACTTAATTAAACATTAGCTTTTGAGTTCCATAGTGTTGTTTAAACAGTTTCTATAACAGCTGGAGCAGATCAATAAGTTTTATTAAGTATGACGTATTGAATATATTCATTTCTTAAATAAACTATTGAATATGAAACCAAACGACGCACTTCTTTATATTTTGTTGAAATAAAAACGTTAGTGCCTATGAGGTTATTCTATAAAAGGAGTATTTATGATTCTTTAAGAAATCATGAATAGTAAAATGACCCACTATACAATAATAAATTTCAAGTTCATTAAAGCTTTTAAGTCTGATCAAATCATTTTAAATGATTTATCATTTAATGAATTTGTAATTAGCTTACTGATTAGGCCAGCGATCATGGATCAGGAGGATGTTTTATTCTTTCTATCTGGAGAAAATAGGCTAACGCAATAAAACCTTAAATTGCCTTTGAAAGGGAAAATACTGCCATATACACAAGCTACTAAATAACTGAGAATAACGGAATTGAACAAGTTTCATGATTCAATCATAAATATTCCATTAACAACTGCGATATTAAAGAGCATATATATCAGAAATGAACTTCTGCGTTCTTTAAAGTGGAGTTACTTTTTTTTAATTAAGCTTATATTATTTTGAACATTGTAGGGTAAATACCATATAATAACTGATTACACTAAGTTAGAATTATTTTGAACATATAAAAAAGGTCAATTTACAATGATTTTTACATTTTAAGTGTAAAATGGACTGAGAATATTACATAGGCTAACTTATATAACTCTGGTTAAAGAATGACCACAGTATTCACATCCTCACTGACCGATAGAGACTAAGACTGAGAGCACATAACCTTTTTCCATGTAATTGTTGTGGTCAGTAAATGAAACCTTCTTGGTAGTAACTGTTTAGAAGATTTATACGTATAAAATATTAAAAAAATTAGGACTCAGTCGGTTTTCTAGGTTTAAATCTATTTTGGTTGTTATTTAAAACCTTCTTCGCAGGCAGAAGTAAGAATGCATTGAATAAAGAACTTATTTACAATAATGTAAAACTTTATAGTTTATTATTCAATGAATTCTTACTTTTACTTGTGAAAAAAGTTTTAAATAGAAACCAAAATATTGGCATATGAGAGTTTGAATTGAACCTGGGAAATAAACTGAGTTCCTAAATTTATTAGTATTATTTTATCAGATGATCAATATATTAAAATAGCTTATATACATACACACAAACACACACACACACACACACACACACACATACACACACACACAAAGTATTTAATCAAATCAGACAGGAGGGATAAGATACTAATTCTGTATTTAGCAGAGAATGATGAAGAACTTCATTGGTGATGGTAATAACAAAGCAAAAAGTTAAATTCTTGAACATACGAATTTTCCTATAAACACTAATGAATACTTTCAAAAAACTGGTCTTGACAGAATACATTAGGAGCAATCGTAAATTCAAACTATGTTCAGCTATAAGCCTATACTTCAGAGGTGACACCCTAAACCGCAAATAAGCTAAAATTGAAACCAAGATGTTAATCTATCTTTATAAATAAAATAATGATTTTGTCTGTACATTGCTTAGAACTGACTCATTTCAGTTTTTCTTTACGTTTCATACATTGGAAAAACCGAATCCACCCATAGAAAAATTTCTGTCGGTTTGTCTGTTTGTCGGTTTGTTGGTTTGTCTGTTTGTCCGCAAAACTTTGTCACAAGTAAACTCAGCTACCATAAGACATATAAAGCTGAAACTTTTACAGTAGATTTGTGTAGGTCTAACTTAAAATATAGGGTCTAAATTGATTGGAAATTCAACGTAGAAGTGAAGTTTTGGACGTTTAACGCAAAAATGTTTGTCACAAGTAAACTGAGCCACCATAAGACATAGCGAGCTGAAACATTGACACTGGATTTGTGTATGCCTAACTTAAAATATGGGCTCTAAATAGATTGATAATACAGTACAGAAGAGAAGTTATGGGGCTTTTAGTTGTATTTTCCTAACTTCATAGACAAGTTTGTTTTAAAAATACACAGGTGTGGCAAGTAGGTATTGTTAGTTGATTTTAATTTCAATTGAGCATATGAATATATTGCGTATTTGACATCATTGAAATGGTGTTTCACAGAGTTGAGGATGTACTATCTATTGAGAATAAATGTTTTGTAAACGTGCAATTCTCAACCCTTAATATGAACAGGCAGGAGAAATCAACAAACAAGTTCTTACGCTAAATGAAGCCGAGGAAAGAACTTACAAGTCAGTAAAGAGATTTGATTAGTGATGAAGAAGCAGTTCATTATCTAATTGAATTTCTTGACTCTGAATTTATTTCTCCTGGACTGCCTGCTCATGAGTAAAAACTTAAAGTAGGAGCACTAATGATGCTGCAATTTATAGCAGTAACAAATTTCATGTTACGAAACATGAGTGCCCCAAAAACTGTGCAACGGGACACGACTCTGAGTTCGTGCTTTACACAGATATGCCATAGAGACGGACATAATGACTGGATGTGGTATTGGGGAGTCTGTGTGTATACCACGCATACCATTGATTCCGAGACACTGTCTGTTTCCGTTCAAATGATTGCAAAGTCCCGTCAGAGTCTATTTCGCAATGACGTTAACTAAGTCCAAAGGGAGACTTTATCTAACGCAGGAATTCAAGTTAGCGAAACCAAGTTTTTCTCACATGGTCAACTGTAGTTTACTTGCTCAATAGTCAGAGGTTTCAACTGATTGTTCTTCCATGAACCTGAAGGACAGACAGCTAATGTAGTGTATACAGAGGCATTTATTTAACACTGTACTAATAATGGTGTTTTCTACTATTCTATAATTTCTAATTATAGTATTAGTAATATACTATAATTGATATTTTGGAATACCAAGTATAATAGAATTTTTGATTCCGTCAAAGACGGGTACATTTGCTAGTTTCAATATAAATGAAAATACTAAACAGTCCAAACCGGACAGATAAAGTCGCATTCCACTGGTACAGGTGAACGCACGTACCTCTTCTTCTTCTTCCCTTCTACTCTCTTCCTGACGACGAACTTCAGGTCGATATGTGGTTATATATATCGCTTTCTATGAGATGTCTGGGGAAAGAAAGTCTGGTGCAACCTCTATACCCATTGGCGGAATAACGGAGGCTTCGCTGGGCAGCAGGTGACTGGGACCGCACGAATGGACCTACAAACTCTACTCTCCTATTGGTCATATATATATATATATAATTAAATTTCTGATTTTTCGATTTAGCTTCTCGAGTTTTCCATCTTAGACTTCTCATCTAGATTTAGCATCTCACACTTCCATTCATTTGATACTAAGTGTAATAAATCACCAAAAGATTTCCTTGTAAATTCCATGTAATATTTAGTTATCATACATTTAAAAATTTAAATCCTACGTTTCAGTCATCAGTGATGACTGATATATATATATATGTATATATGATCAAACCACAATAAGAAATGGGAAAACAAGACTAAGATCTTTCAACCGTAACAAGCGGTCTTCGTCAGAGTCAAAAACCGAACTGAAACACTAGATGCAGAAAACATCTTGTGAGGAGTTGAGAAGAGTGGGAGGGAAGAGTGGTATTTTAAAAGGTGAAAGCGCAGGAAAGGACTAATGTTCAGAAAGGGATGTTTGGGGAAACAAAGGAGTACAGTAAGAAAGAGTAAAAAACTATCCGCTAGCTGTCAACCCTCTTAGAAGAGGCTATTGCCTTCGTAACAAAAGTATCAAGTTTCAAGAGACTGTTACTAATGCTTATAACTTAGTCTTGTTTTCCCATTTCTTATTGTGGTTTGATCATTGATTGTTATTTCATGTGTTTATGTGAAATCTTTTTATATGAAGAACGGATGTGTGCGCAGCACACTTTTGAATGTAGATTAACTTAGTTGTCAAGAATAAAGATAATATTTACTATCAACATTAGTGCATGAATTAATAACCATTCTTAGGTTAATGGTTTTCTGATAATATAGATTTAAAATGCAAATGAACAGCCATAATGCTAACATTTATTCTTTAAAATTCTTACTTTCTCAGTTTTCAATATCTGCAAGATAAGCTTTGTTGTTAATCCTTTTTAACTGAGTTATTGAGCTGTGTTATACCTATTTAGATTTATGATTTAATTGGTTCATTGTCGATCAACTATGTTAAAAGATCTAATACCCAGTATTAATTGACAACCTATACATAACTTCATTAGTCATGTTGAAGACTATATTAACCCCCTCTATAATTACATAAAGTTATGCATTTTTGATAATAGTGAGATATAAGTCAAGAGTCAATTAACCAATGAAGTTGAAGTACCGGGGACTTGTCTGGAATGAAGCGTAAACATTCATTCCCATAAAGTCAAAGCGAAGCCAACCATGAAAGGATAAGTCCAGCATTCCTTCATAATGACCAGTGACTGTGAGGTATAGTAAAATACTGAACACACTTCAGTGTTACGACCCCAGCACGTGCTGCTCCTGGTTCCGAAAGATCTGTACACAACCGGCCAAGAAAGTTTCTTTATTCTGTTGTCCAAGACGGGATAGTTAATGTTACCGTCTAACACCAAAGCTAGTAAAAAGAAACCTAATCTCGTTTTTCATAAATAATATTTTTTCCTGAATTTGATTTAAAACCTACTATTTATTTAACTCACCGTAGTAATAAATGCATTTAAAAAAATTTATGAAATAAATAGATAATTAAATCAATATACTATTCAATCAATGCACAGTTTGCTATATCCATAAATCTTATAAAATGAAAGTCCTAACCAAATCAGTTATCAAGCAAACCAAGAATTAGGAGTAATGTGCAGTAATTACTTAAAGTGTAGATTAATTTTATTAATTTAAGAGTATTTAAGAACAAAACATGTTCAATGTGTCATACTGGGTTTCGAACACTTCGAGTTCAACTTTTGAGTGGAGACTTTGAATTATCTATTTACCTCAGTATGAGTAAATACCACACAACCAATGTTTAATGTGGTATCATTAATAACATTCGACGTCTTAATCTCTGATATCTTGGAAAGATTAAAAAAAAGGTTTCCACCTTAAAGTGAAAGATTGTGTAAATTTTATTTTCATTTTATCAAAATACTTAAATTATTGGAAAGTAAAAACATCTGATGTTATGATGACTAATGTTTTTTTTTTCTTAAAGCCTAATGAAATAAGTTTGAGAATAAAATGATCAAATATTGTTCAGAAAAAGTATTGGTATCAAACCAAACGATGACCAGAAACCTATACATGCAGTAGATTTTCAGTAAATCGGAACTGCTTCATCTCTCATGTTGAAAAAGAAAAGCATGGTGTCATGCATCTACAATTTAACACTGTTTTTTTGAAATGGGAAAACAAGACTAAGATCTTACAACCGTAACAAGCGGACCTCGTCAGAGTCAAAAACACAATTGACTGTGAAATCTTTATATATTTATGTGAAGTAGCAATCAATGATCAAACCACAATAAAAAATGAGAAAACAAGACTAAGATCTTTCAACCGTAACAAGCGGTCTTCGTCAGAGTCAAAAATCCAACTGAAGTTAACTGCAGTACTTGACTTATATAAGAGAAATTGATAACAAAATATGTTTACATATAAAAAAAGTTATACAAATATTTTTTCCCCAATTTACTCAACTCAGTGTAACAGAATGCTGGTCTTAAACTTTATTTAAAATGAAAAATAATACATGGTCTCATCTTTTTCAACCATTGTATGAAATAACTACTTGATTTTTTAAAATATTTTTGTGATTGAAACGTCTCAAATGCCCATTATTCAGGACAACTTCCTAAACTGCCTTGCATACTTTGAGATTAAGTTGACCAACCACTTTTCAGATTTAAAGATAATGATTTTTAATTATCTCTTTTAACAGTTTAATTTAACCCTAAAATATTATTACAATAAGAGACAGTGTGAGGATTCATGAAAAAAAAATCACTGAACATCCAGTAATAAGTGTATAACAAAAACAGGTTTTGCCTTTTTTTTTTGCATACTAAATTGACAGAAATGGAAATATTATAAATTAGTGATTAAAATCTGTTTGCAATCTAATATTTGCTAATAATAACGGTTAAGACTATTCAATAGAATTAAAGTAGCCAAAGCTGGTATCAGTACTTATGCAATTTTAGAATATAGAAAAATTATACTCTTCATCCCAATTGGTTCATATAGAATTTGATTAATTAAATTGATCGGTCTTCAAGCATATAACTTCTTAACACTTCTCACCTCCCAAACTGTAATTTACATTTAAATACTATATTAACTACTTAGAAACATCTTTTATTCATTATAATTTGAATCAATTAAATATAAAGTGCTGTGGTGATTTCTCAGGAACCGCTAGTTTAATAGCTCTATGCTAAAACTATAGGTTTTAATTTATATTTATCATATTGATTGCTGAATAATGAATTAATTTTTATAATTACATGTTTAAATTCAGATATAAGAAGTAACATTAAGTTATTAATTATTTACATTTATTAATCATTTGTGCAAACAATCTTTCAATACTTTCATTTATTCTTCAATATCCGCTGTGCTATAGCTCTCCCGTCCAGATATACTTTGCCTCTTATTTGAAAAGCTATTGTTGTTAGCAATATGTTTTTCACAATAGTTCTCAACTAATAATAATTTTGAACATCATTCTGTCATTAATTTGGACCTTAACGCTTGTTTTAGCAAAATTCTGTTTGTTTTACGTTTTCAAATTAATATCCTTTGAAAAATGTTGACATTAATTGTAGAACATTAATGCATCATTTTATTTTATAACGGTCTTAGAAAACTATAAGGGAAAGACTTATATGAAAGTTTATGGGCTAAAAAACTAGATTTTTTTTTAAACAATATAAATGTTTGATTGCTTAAAATGTTAAATTTTCAAACCGATTGATTTCATATTTTGAAACAATGTTTAATTTGAATCCAAGCGTTTGTCTTTATGTATGTCCGTTGTCGTTTAAATTATTTTATAATGCCTACTCGCTTTTGAATATACTGATGTTTTTCAAATATAACGGGGAGAAAGAAGTTAACGTTCTAGTTTATGGATTCAGTGTTATTTACGGCATACTTGTGGCAGTGAAATAAAAACGTCTTCCGTTTTCTGTTATGTACTGCAAGTGAACAACAGCAGTTTATGTATGGACACCAAAAACTGCTTTGTCCCTGCATTTATTTACGTACTTATAAATGTGTTTGAATGGTTTTTCCGAGTTGCAGTATACTGCGTTTAAGTGCACTTTGTATGTTTTTAATAGTATAGGCGAATATAGAACAATCTACAGGTCTACTTCTAGATCAGCTTTAGCACTTCTATATATGGTTGTTAATTTACCACCATATCCTACATGTCTTTTTTATATGAGCATGAATTGCATTTCTTGATGCTAGATAAGTGATTCTTTGATTTGGCAGTATTATAAGCAAATGACATTATCATATAGCAAATATCAACCCGCAAAGCTTTGCAATGGCACTCGTTTTGCATTAAAAGAACATTAATGAGTATCAATCTTGAGAAGCCTTGTTAATGGTAAATATGTCCTCATTCCTCGCATGTATAGGATTTTAACTGATATGCCATCAATTTAAGAGATGAAATTGTCAATTCAATTGTGTTTGTGATTAGCATCAACCAGTTTAAGAGTCAACCATTAGAATGTTGTGGTTAAAATCTAGACATGAATTGATTTCTCATGAAGTTCTAAGTCAGAGAACCAGATAACCTCTCTATATTCACGGATAATTAAAAACAAAATATCGTAACCCATAAATATTACTAAATTAAACAAATCAGAAATGTATCGTTTCACGTTACTATCTTTTCCAGGCTGAGACACAGTAAAGCATGACGAATACTGTGGTTGTTCCTATAGAAACGTACACGGGTAAAATACGATTGTATCAGAACGCAGCGCAACATTTCAAATCAAACAGTAAAGAACTTGAAGATTTATTATTTTGAATAAGCCTTAAATTTTTCTTTGGTTATATATTCATATATAGTTACATCTATATGACTTAATATAGCTCCTTCTAGATTAGTGTACTTATCAAAAAAAGTTAAATGGGAAAAAAATTGTCTGTTAGTTTATGTAGTCGATACACTATTAAACAAATAATTGGAATAAGTAATCCTTGATTACTGTGTAAACTTCTATGCATCCTAAGTAAATAACATAATTTTCTAAAAAAATTTTGCTTTGTTACAACTTGGTGATTTTTTTATTATATATATAAGTACATAAGAAATGATAATTTTGTTTCACCTAGTTGACTAAGTCCTTAGCTTTTTACTTTACTATAAGTAAAGTATAGTGATCGTGAAAAAATTCGATCTCGAGATTTTGACGGAATTACATGTTTTGAGGTCCCAGAAGTCGTTTTATGACGTTTTTACGATGATGTCTGTGTGTGTGTGGGTGGGTGGGTGGGTGGGTGCGTGTGTTAGCATTGCTTGTTACCACGCTACGGTCCAGAATCTTTGATGGATCAAGTTGATATTTTACACCAAAATGGGCCTCATAAAGACGAAGATCCCTGTTGTTTGGGAAGAATTATACATGATGGGAAAGTCACTTTTTTTTGCCAAAAACCGTTTTTTAGAAAACATTTATTTCTCCTAAACTGATAACCGTAGAGTTTTGAAATTTTGACATTATCTTTGAGGTTTTAAATGCAACAAACGAAAAATATATTCAGAATTTTAAAACAACAGGAAATATTTTTTTTTCAATAAAATGTACAAATTTTGACTTATAATTCAATCTCAAACCTTGTGAGAACGATAGAAGCCATACTGTTTGACGGATCAAAATGAAACTATGCCTAAAAATAGAACATTATGTGG
Source organism: Hermatobates lingyangjiaoensis (assembly GCA_026182355.1). Lineage (NCBI taxonomy): Eukaryota > Metazoa > Arthropoda > Insecta > Hemiptera > Hermatobatidae > Hermatobates > Hermatobates lingyangjiaoensis. Next base: position 271,136 of record JAPFBL010000255.1, read on the forward strand.
TGAATGAGTTGAGATATTTTTTTCCAAAATTACATTCGCTAATGGGGCGTTACAGTACGATTTGTGTTTTCAGAAAATGTTTTTTTGACGCTAAACGCCTCGTTAAAAAATAATGAAAATTTGACCAAAAATGGAACAAAAAATTAGCAATTCATAAAAAAAAGATTATGAAGTTTTAATTATGGGAAAGAGCAATAACGATATAAAAACTCTTTGTTTATCCTAGACTAAGAGATCACCTGCCATACTTGTCGAATTTTTTGTATTTTTTTACATTGTTTACATTGACTTAGAAATTTTTTGAGCAAATCCACTGAGATAAAATTGATGTTTCTAATAGAAAAATGAAAATATATTATTGACTTATAAGAGATGTAAGAGGAATAATATTGTGCAGGTAAATGATAACACTCATTAAAAAAAATTTGTATATATGTTATTTGACAAAGGGGAAGGAAAATGATCTTATTAAATACTAAGAAGCCATAAAATTCCCAGTATAATAATTCTGTTAAAAACCAAAAATGTAAAAGATAATTCATAATTGGAATCTTTCGTTTAGAGATTAATAACTGTAATTATCGTACATCTTTAATTAACAAATCACCTTAAAACAACATTTTCTTCGCTGTTTAAGATGTTTTTCAGAGAGAAAAAGGGTATTTTACTGTTCAAATTTGAAAATTTTACATTAATATTCAATGTAGAAGGATGTCAAGTAAACAATGTAAGAAATTTACTGGCTATTTGAACAATAGCCATGTTCTCTTGTAGGATAATATTTCGTTTCAAGAAATGTTCACATTGGTTTTTCAAAAATGTTAGTACTGCTGCAGTTATACTAATGAAATTATTTGCAAATAATAAATTATTTGTGATGTACAAAAATAAGCTTATAAATTGATATGTCCTTCAATCACTATCTGTACTACCTCACGAATGCAATGCTAATAATTATATCCCATTTAGATATTTATGTTATGCTTAAATGATACGTTATGTTTTATATACTCAAGAAATTTGACATTGAGTTACTTATAGTAAAGTAGAGTGTAGGCCACTCCAGATTTTTACTTTTGTAATGACTGACATTGTTTAATTGTCATAAATACTATGGAGAAGAAGAGGATAATATATCCCTTTAAGAAGCATCAGTAAATGACTGCAATGTTCGTCTACTATGTAGTCCATAGAAAGGTCCTCCTATGATTGACTCTTTTGTACGACCATCGGTGCTATTGAAATAGTTTGAAAAATAATTCAAGATTGAGGTGCTTTGAAAACAAATTCAGGGTTGTTAAGATGTTTTAGCAGCAAATGATCTTAAATATAAGCATTAAGTAATACTTAGGGTATTACTTAATTAAGCATTACTTAATTAAGCATTAAGTAATACTTAAGACATCAGTTTAGGGAAAGTTCTTCATCAAATTTGCTTGCTTTTTTCCAGAATGATGTTAAATCTAGGTATTAAACAGTATAAAATTTGGGCCTCATTCTTTAATCTTTTTATTAAGATTTTAAACATTTTTTTTCAATATTTTACCATAATATAGAGACTGAAAACTAGTTGGACTGAACAACAGTTAACTGGTTCATCTAGCAGCGTGAATGTCGTAAAGTATATCCTTTATCAGATAAAATGTCACATGAATTCTCCAGGATCTTTACCAAAAAAGGAATGCTTAGGAAATCTCTAAGGAAAGGATTCCAGAGAAATAGATCTACCTAATAAATTTTACTCTGAAAGGTAATGACCACTTTCTCAGTTTGAAAATTGATATAAATATATTAACTAAACATGCATGGAGGCTTGACACTTTTCGAGGCATACAAAATGAACCAGAATAAGCAAATAAGAACTGATTTTAGTGTTTCTGGAACGGCTGATAACTGATATTGATCAGAAGAAAGATGGCATACTTTCTTTTTTGATTCCTATAAAATATGAAAAACCAATGTTCATATCTCCAGACTCCAGTCAATCGTGAACATTCCACAGTTAATAGATAACTGTTTTTTTTTTATTAATCTTACCTCAAAGAGAAATTAAATTGCAATGGGCAATAACAAATTGAATTCTGGTGCCATCATTTTATAACCGTTGTAATTGATGGACATAACTGTTCTTCGAAAAATTTACGAGAATGTTCAACAATTCTTTTGGTACTGAAACAAAAGAATTGTGAAAATTGTTTGCAGCGAACATTTAAAATCTTACTGACTTTTAATCTTACAATTAACTATTTACAAAACACCATCAAAACTAGTGTTCTATTTGTAGCAATGATTTATAACTTCATTTTAGGCAACATGTTCTTCAGATTTCAGTCGAATTGAATTGAGATGGTTTCCATATGTTGCAATAATCTTTCCACAGTTGGTTGTTAGCTTTGCAATAATTAAAACTAAATATTTCGTGTGGGTGCGGTTTGGGAATCCTGTTTGACTCGTCCATCGGAGGGGGCTTAGTGTCATCGTCCAGAGCTCGACTATGCCATTTATTTGTTACGCTAATACAAATAATCTTCACAGAAAAAGTAAGACTACTGGTGTAGCATATGCATTTCTTTGACACTACAACTAATAGTACTTCTATTACTTTTCTATTACTAGTACTACAAAAATAGCCACATTACTTCCGTACTTAATGAAAATTGTCATAAGTCATTAAAATCCATTTGCATTCCTTATTAATCTATGGTAAGTTTTAAAAAATTAATACAACTCTCAAAGAGAAAAAAAAATGCTGCCAGTAATACATTTTTCTAGACATTACTTGCATAAATGAATAATCAGAATATCTGGTAAATTGTTATTAAAGTTATAGCTGTAATTGTAATTTTGCAATTGATAAACTTTACTATAACAATTATTATATTTCAATATTCAAATAGTCATTTAATGATATTATCAACCAATTTACTAGAATTTAAATTAACATAGGTGTTTCATAAACATTGAACTTGTAGATTTAATTTAAAAACACGCACCGTCAAACAAAACAAATATTTTAAGCAAATAAAATACCACACCTTGGGGAAAATATACATATTATAAATTTATATACATATTATTACTGAATTTATCATAAAAATAATTGAATTAAAAATATTTTAATTTGTTGCACATGTAATATTGGACCCATATTTACCAATTATTCTACAAGTTGATTGCTCATAAGGAAACGTTCATGATGGTTTTTTTTAATAACGGCTAAATTTAGCCTACGTGATTTAAGATCTGCAGTTAGTCGCAGAGGGTTTAGTTGGCATTGGCAATGATTACCGAAGCCTAGCTGACACCACAGAGCCTCGGAGACACGGCCTGCTGGAGGAGTGAGTCAGTGGCCCAAGGACGCCTTCCCACGCAGCTCTCGGGTCAGTTCGCTGCTCCCACGCGGCCCGCGCAACCCATCCACTCTTGGACCACCACACCTCGCCATTCACCTGCGCTCTGCATCGCCCTCTTCTCACACCCTTCCCCTCATTATTATCAATCAATAGTCTTCTTTGAAACCCCAAATCTGTTATTTTAATATAATTCTATCTAATCAAGAAATTGGTAATACAATCATCGGAACAGTGAACATCATAATTCCAATTACAAAACTTCGGTATCTTCTCTTTTTGGTCAATACTATTAATAGAACAGCAGCCAATTATATATCGAAATAATGATTAAACAAAATTTTTTTTTAAAGTAAAAAAAATATAAAGCATGTACTGCCTTTGAGAATGAAAATACTATTAGAAAGTGTTGATTGCTTATCTTTTTCCAATATTAATTTAACAAATACTAAACTAGTACTCCTCCGAATAATCCATTACTTGTAAATAAATCCGAAAGGGGGAGAAGGCAGAAAGAAGTTGACCTGAGCGAGAGCGCCTTGAGCACCATCTGCTCGCATCTCACGGTCTTTATTTGGTCTTCTTCAATCTGACCTTATTCTACTGCCTCTTCAACCCGCACTTTACACATAATTGAGTTCTTCTTCAGGCCATACATTTTATTCATATTGGTGAGAACCTTATAAATATTAATTAAATTCTTCCATAACCTTGAGTTTATCCATTTCTATTTCCACCATGTATTAAACTTAAATCATCTACCGTTACAAAAAAAAACAACAATTTTAATCAGAAATTTCACACTGAAACCATTCAATGATTTATTCAAACAAAATTTCAGAAAATGATAATATATTGTTTTATTTTAGAGTTTTTGTTTTTTTGTTTAATTTTATTTAAGGACAACTTGTAAAGATATAAAATTTTTACATTTTTAGATAAAGCATTGATAAGCATCAAAAGATACAAACTCAGTTTCTGTAAAAGAACAGTAATAATATATCCATTAACTTATTATTTAAGAACAAAATTAAACAAATTATTATAAATGAAATATATAGAGTAATCTCTCCTACTTCGCGGCTTTGCTGTATCCGCGTGTTTTCAAAAATAAATATAATTTATTTATATACGAGGTTTCGTAGTTAATCAAATTTCTTCATTTTAATTTATTAATTATAACTTATGTTTAAAAGTCGTATTCTTGTTTTGAAGTGAATAAATTAAAGAGTCAGTACAGTGTACAGTAGTACAGTATACTTTATTATCACTATGTTTCTGGTAAAAAAGAAACGTGCAAAGACTCCACCACATTGCCAGAAGAAGAACCTGATGAAAGGTCGGCTGAAGTGGTGCCCTCAGAACAGCTGTAGTAAGCTCTTAGCTGTGCACTATTTTATTTCCTTTTAATACATAAAATTCTTTTACAGATTATTTTGTATTAAAAAACCTTTACGAGTGTATAAAAATACCAAAATATACGTTTCAGCATTGTATATACAGTGTACTGAGCATGTGTGCCATATGTACATGCACTTATATGTATAATAATTGCGAAATTTTAGAAGCAGTTTAGTGCTCAAAAGTGTTAAAATTATTACTCATAGTTCAAAAAAAAACTAGTTGCTATTTAGCGTATGTGTGTGGAACGTGACCAACGCAAAGTAGGAGGGATTACTGTATCTATATGGTTAATTTGAAATCGATAATGTTTAAGATCTATTAACACGAAATTTAGCCAATTATAATTTGAATTTATATGGAATGTAATGGCATCCCAAAACATATAATAATAGTGAAACATCTATTTATTTATTTATAACACTTATATTAATGTATAAATAAACATTAATAATAATTATAACTAATCAACTCCTTAACCAAACTTATATGATTATAAGTTAATTATATAATATAATATTATATACGATATAATATAAAGTTGATTATAACTAATCAACTTTAATAAAGCGAACAGACCTCTTAATGTATAGAACATCTATCATTTTGACGAAATTTATGATAAACTCTCAGATAAAGTATTGTGACAATAATATGGTGTACATATTTTTAATATTATATCACATTTTATTTTCTATATCTTATACAAAATATTTATTTACCATTCTCAAAACAATTAAATATCAATTATTATACAATTATTTAAATAAATAATTATTCAAGACCTTTAACACTAAGTTGTTAAAACATGGATCACCACTCAGGTGTTTTTTCTATTAGAGGTAGTAAGTAGTTTTAGATCATCGACATCATCATTCATTGTAAATTTATGAAATTACCAATCCAAGCAGTAATGGTTGGAATAAAGACATATTTATCAGAATTTTTGAAATTTATGTTATCTATATAATTCCAAAAACACTTTGGAAAAAAAACAAATATTCATCATCAAATACCAAACATTTTTTTAACACTTTTTGGCTAGTTTCTGGTTTTTATCTCTTTCTCCCATCCTAATTTAAAACTATAAACATACAGAACACCAATAAGCCTGATGAGAGAAATTTTTGTTTACTCTTCTTTAACTTTATTTATATAGAGTTATCATGTTGTGTTTGTTAAAAAAATTCATTTTTTTTATTTATTTTATTTTGCAATATATTTTTCTGTTTGCAATGTATTTTACTTTTATTGTAATTCAGTTATATATTTATAGAAAAAATTCAACTAATCGGTTTGTTTAAGTAAAAATAGTTAATTTATAGTGTCTAGTTATTATGGAAATAAATCGAGAAAAATATATAAATTCAAGAACTTACTACAATGCCCCATCATCAAGTAGAAAAATGAGTCACCCCTAAGGCAAGTGACGACTCACAAGTAGTCACTTGATGACTCACATCTTTCTACTTGATGACGAGGCAGTTGAAATATTACAGTGAGTTTTTCTGATTTCTTTTATATGTGTTCTGTTGTTATTATAGTTAATTTAGTTTAAACTACATGATATAGAGTTAAATCTATATACTTATAAAACTCTCATGTTCTTGTTTAAATATTTGCACACGCCCTAAACTGAGTAAAATAATAGAATTTTTATGGGTATCGAACCCCCGCCCATGGCATTGGAGGTCCAGTAAATTACAGTCTACCGTCTGCGCCACAGGGACTTTTGTACAATAAGATTCCAAAATCTGATATATATGACGTCGAAGTATTAAAGAATATTTTTTTGACCTAAATTATAATGATTTAACTATAATAAATTTATAAAGAGAAAATTTAATGAATAATCGATAATAATTATTGAATATATCAACAAATAATATTTATTATAGTTAACAGAAGTTTTAGAAATTATCAAATTAATATAAGTAAAATATTAACAGCGCACCATTATGTCCGTAATGAAAAAGCACTTTGTCATAATGCCTATATTTTCTTTTTTTGATATATCTATCAAATTTCAACAAAAATGATAGAGTAGAGCTCCCGATGAATCTGAACAAATAAAAAAATTCTTCATAAAACTAATTCTCTCTAAATTAATGAGTTCAGGACTAATTACATTGGCTGTAGCATCTCAGGAATACACAACTTCTTCCAGTTGTCAAGAGAGAAACTGATACTGTTATCTATAATCCTTGAATCAGTCTTACTTGTGGCGCAAATTTACTATTTATTTCCATTTAACTAGCAATTAGAAAGTTCGAAGAGAAGATAAGGAATACTCTAAATTTCTGATAAATATTGGTGAAGAAAGAGTTGAAAAGAATGAAAATAAAGAGATTTTTACTGTCGAAGACATGATTATCCGTGACCATAATGTTAATTAGCGTATTGAGTACATTTATGTTCATTCGCCAAGCCACAAATATTGTTCACAGATAATTTTATACAAGTTCCATTTACCGAGACACCCAGTGAAATTAATCATAGATTCATTGAATAATTTCCAAGAGAAAGTAAAAAATATCTGTCATACAACTCCGTTTGTGTAGAAACAAAACCCACACATTAACCTCACTAGAGTTGTCTGGATTGCTCCAACATAAGCGAGAACTCAAAAAGAAAGCTCCTGTCATATGTATGTATGAGAAACATTGATTCCTTTCATAAGTAATATGAGAATGTTGACTTTCATAAGTCTCAAGGAGAGACTATACAGAAAGTTTTGGTTCATTTATGTAAAACAACATTTCAACATAGCCAATTACATGTTGCTCTCGCTAGGGTTAAACAGAAAGAAAACATAAAAGTTTTTTTAGAAAATTAAAATTATACAAAAAATGTAAATAAAGAGAATCGTTTTAAAAATATGTTCACTATCCTCTTTATTAGAAATGGATTAATTTAGAGTTTATCTGCATTTATGTGAACATAATTGCATTATAAGGAAGGTGTTGGATGACCCAACGGGTCACGGATAGTCTTGTTACTTATAAACATAATTAATTACTTATACATAAATTTTACAATAAACACTTGAAATAAAATTGACCTCTAAACTACAGTACGAAATCACAAAAATGACTAAGATCTTTCAACTGCAACATTTCTGTAAGTAATGGAGGTTGGATTTCTTTTATAAATAACATTTCAAGAGTTTTTCTTTATTAGTTTTGTTCATTAACTATAAAAAATATAAAGCTATAGAGTATAATTCAGTTTTTAAAGAAAACAATATATTAATTAAAAGGAATAAGAGTAACGTTACAGCACATACATATCATTCATTGGACGAAGAGTACCAGTTTCAATTTTAAGGGACAGTTTTTAGTATCACTGTTTCTTAGAAACGACTTATAATTTTCCTTATAGTATTACCCATAATGTACTTATTCTGTCTATTTTATATGTGCGTTTTTATTTATGGTACTGTCTTATTTTAATCTGTTTTATAGGCCTTTGAAACAGACTTTGAAATAAAAATCAAACATCGGTATGAATTTAAAGTTTAATTTGAAGTTGGAGAAACAGACTTCGACGAGTCTAATACGGTGATACATGTCTGAATTTCCTAACCATAATTAGATTATTGGTATTTTATTCCTATTGTTATTGATTATTTAGATTCCTTTTTTAAGTAAAGCTACAATTAACTTATAACTCAGAATAATCATTATATACTTCATCATGGTTTTGATATTATTTATATAACACTTTAATAATTATTGGATATTCGTAAAATAATTTCATAATTTATTTATGTTAATCATATTTTATTATGTATAAATGATAATGTATTCTTAACTTTTGAAACAGCCATGAGGATGAACTGTTAAGAAATATGACATTCTCAAAGCAATTACAACAAACGTGGAATAGATCGTATCAAGGTTATGATATCTAATGGTGTATATTATTACCATTCGTGTTAGAGGAGAGTTCGTGCACGCATATGGAGTTCTTGAGGAGTGGTATGTGTGTGTGTGTGTGTGTGTGTGTGTGTGTGTTTGTATGTGACAAGAAGAAGGAAGAGAGAGGTTAAAGAAAGAGTTACAAAAGTTGTTATTTCAGTCTAACTTACGTTGATAAAAATCATTCATAATATTTCATGAAATGTGACCACTAGACTGAATCATAAGCTGGTAATAAAATCTTGACTTTATTTCATAAAGTACAGTCTATTTATGCTTCTATATTTCATAAAATTTAGTCCTACAACATATTTTTAAAAATAAAAGTTTCTTTACTAGTAAATATGGTTGTGAACAAAGTTATATCAATGCTTAAGTTTTGAGCTTATTTTTTAAAATATATTGGGCTAATGGTCGTATAGCAGGAATCATTCGCTAATATCTTAATGAAAAGTCGTTTAAATGAAACCACTACTCATTTTAAAAATGAATTATTTTGATTTATATTAAATATAAGATAAATAAAACTTTCTAATGCAATAATTTTTTATAAACAAATATTTAGAGGTCCTTTTAAAGGAAGTTGGATTATTTATACTCTTAATGTTTCCATTATGTTTCATTTAATAAAGAAGTAACATTGTCCGTATTTAACATCATCTTCATTTAAACCTGCTTTAAAGTTAATTTGAGCTTCAATAATTTAAAAAGAAAATTAGAAATACTTTAGAAATTATGGTTTAGCTGGCAACAATTTAAATTTTAAGCTTCTGACGTGAAAGTAGTATTATAATTAAGAGCTATTAGAGTTGGGAGGAGGCCGAGCAAGTGGCAAGACTGCCGGCTCTCAAGGGTTTCCGTAATACCTGACCTAATGGGAGTCTCCTTCAGGTGTTAATAAACTTACATGCGCCTTAGGCCCTACCTCCACCCTATTAGACCCTTATACAAAAAAGGTAACCGACTCGCCTGTAACGAGTCTCTTGCACAGATAACATCGGTGTAGAAACTTCACTTAGGAAATCCGCTGCTACCACACTTCGAAAAGTCTGTCCAACTAGTCTTCTTAATTGTCTTACAAGCACAAAAAAATGTATTAACCGGTAATTGTGAATGTTGAGAGCATGTAGTACCAGCAGCAGCTTGTACATCTACTTCAGTAACATTTCGGTAAATTGAAATGAGTCTACTCTGTAAAAATGAAATACAAAACAAACTAAACACTCTACTTGTATCCATAACCCCATTTGAACACCCAAAAAGTATATCACTCATCACATAATGAAAAGAAAAGTATGCATGTTTTCGAAGTATATACATATTATTGGTAAATATTATTATTGATACATTCTCTAATAGATCAAACTAATAATATTATCATTTTTAAAAATTTTCAGTAATTTAAATTCCAATCAATTTTATCTGCCAATATAACATCTATAAAAATCCATCTTTCATTCATCCTAAAGATCTCTCAAAATTACTTATTACATTAATAAATAACCTACAACTTAGTAATTATTTAAAGCCCTATTTCATTAAATATACTTTAAACTTTACATTCGCAAAGCCATATGCTCCTGTCTTTAATCATAAGTTAAACTTAACTATACTTCCATCATGTAAATAAATTCATTGAAAAAAGTTTAATTGTTCTATTTGGTAATGAATTATATTTCAATAATTTTTTTTATGAAATTGTCTATACTGTTTAATAAGTAATATTAGGCACATCTAAATAACTTATTACTTTAATAGGAGTTAATTAATTTTTTTGTGGAGTTTTGTTATTTGGGAAAAGTTTACTATAGTTTAGTCACTTTTGTAACCAAGAAAGTTTTTTTAATTCAGGAGGATGATTCAGGAGATAATACAGGTTTCTGATATGCAGCTGTAAGAAAGTTGTGCTTTCTTAAGGTAATTTATATGTTCACTACTGTAAGATTAATGAAGGAATGAAATGAAAGATCATTAAAGTAACTAGGGTATTTTGATATCCAATGATTACCTGTATCAATAAACTGTAGTTAGTAATGAAATGAAATTCAATAAAAAAAAAATCTGAGCCATGTTTAATTAAGTTTGTGTTTTGTATTCTTTGAAGAAATTAATTTTTACAAAGCTATAATTATGATAAATATTATTCATCAGAATTTGAAGTAAGACTGATAACAGGTGAATGGTATTAAAGTAAATATATTTTCTAACTCTTGTTTAATATCTTATCGACAATTCTAAATATTTGTCCCTAGGGGGATTAATAAGAAGTGTAAAGGGATTAGGGAGATGAACACACTCTAGTGGGACAACAACCATCTATCTATCTTTAGTTACTCCGGCAACACTTTCACCTAATCGGTTTCCTCCGAAATAGTTTAGATATTAGACTATCTTCAAAGAGGGAATTATTTAAAAAAACAACTCTATAGTGAGCTGTACTTAACCATACTATAATTAAACATAATATCTAACTTCATTTGTTTATATCTGGCAATAATCATTTTATTAGTTATAACAAACGTGAAATCATTAAAATTATTAAACTGAGTGCCTGAATCCCTCAGGATTACTCCTACACTCTGCGGTCACACCTGCCATGTTGTACACTTTATTGTTGCAACTAAAGTTAACTTCAGAGTTTAAGTTTTTTAATGCCCTTCATAAATCTACATAGAGAAGTATCCCTCATTTATAAATTTTTACATACGATTGGACGAAATCATAATCTATTCGAAGGTGATTGGCTCAAATAGAGATATAATGTGATCAAAAGATTACTGTCTTCTAAACAGACAGTCTGCATTCTACGTAATATGCAGCTTCCATTCATGGTAGCTAAGTAAATAAGCCGAAGTGAAGATTTCGTGTTAAGCTCTTTCTCCTATGAAATTATCTCATACAGCAGAATATTGCTCTTGTTCTCTGAGCCAGTGGGTATGTTAGTTATACGCTTTTTTTTTGATTAGACAAACACTTTGTTCAACAACCATATATCATACCATGTAATGCATCATAAAATATATGTTTGACTGGGATTACTTTTTTACATTTAACAACTTTATTCTTCCAACATATTATATTAATTCATTAAAGCATTTAAAATTTGTTTAATGATGCTCTAAATAATAATTTTATTTCACATAAATATTTTCAAGTCGACATAAAATTAAAGAAATGTAAATAAATTTGACAAGTACAGCGAGTGATCTATTATTCGAAGACAAATTGTCTGTTTCTATAGGTATAATCAAAATGTTATAAATTTTTTTTTGTACATTGACAATTATAGGTTTCATTTTTTTTAAAAAAAATTTCATCGTTCTTTAGTTAGTGGTTTATCGTAACAAACCATTTTATGAAAACATAGAATTTACCATCACGTACTTTTTGATTAATGTAATTTTGAAAGAAAATCCCTCAACACATTCCCATATAAAATGCTATTTTTCGTATCATTTCATTTTGATCCATCAAGCAGTATGGTATATCTTCCTCACAAGCTTTCAGATTCAAACATAAACAACAAATTTTACATTTAAATGAAAAAAAATATTTGCAAATATCTTTCAAAAACTGAGGACCTTTTCAGAGTTTCTAGTTTCTAGAATTAGTAGTTTAGGAAAAAAGAATGTTACCAAAACACATTTTGGCCAAGAAAGTGACTTTCCGATCATGAAATATTGCCCCCAAACAATAGGGAGCATCTACAATATAAGGTTCATATTTGTGTAAAATATTAATTTGATCCATCAAACATTGTGGACTGCAGTGTCTCCATAAACTTTGGATACCCCACCCCTCACACACACACGCACATCCTCGAAAAAACGATAATAGAGGATATTGGGAATCTCAAAACATATAAAGCCGTCAATATCTGATGTTCGAATTTTTTCATGATAACGACATTTTACTAATACGATAAAGTAAAAATTGAAATAAACACATTGTCAAAATTTTATGATCAATCAATGATATAATTTTTTTTCTAATTTCAGTATTGAATTTTGCCAATATTTATAAAATGTAGTGTTCTTGTTTGTTTAGAACAATTCACGAATTCAGAAGACAAGTTTTATTTTTGAATGATTACAATTTATTAATGATGTGACGCATGTAAGAGAGGATTAATTACTACATTATAGGAAATGAAACTGACAATTATAAAAAAGGACAAGAAACCGTAATCAGTAAATGAGAATCGTAACACACTGAAGTATGTTATTAATCACTACAAGTATTATAGAGAGCAGGGATGTCGTCTGAAGTATCAGGGGTGAAGTAGGTAGTCAGTTATGCAGTTAACTAGTAGTTAATTAGTTTTTGAGTTCTTTAAAAAAATGTTCTTTTTCAAAATTTTAAAAAATTCGTAGACCTTATAGACTTTAAAAAACTTTTATAGTCTGTATTTTAATGTTAAATTTAATGTAATGCAATGTCTAATGTTATAATGTGCTGTCTAATGTTACAACATTTAATATACTATATGGAACATGCTATAAAATAACAAAAAAAGTAGAATAATTATTTATTCTATTATTTTTGTTCTGTAATAATTTATTTTAATAGAACTATCTTAATTCTTTTAATACTTTAGTCACCACTCAAAGTCAATTATCTTGAAACAATAATAACGAACGAACGACACTTTCTTACTCCTACTTATAACTCAGCGTTATTGTTTAGCAAGCTTCAATCTATATAACCGATTTATAAGCGAATTTTTACAAATCAATGTTCGTGCATAAAGAAGTTAATGTAACATACGATAGTGAATGATTGTTGAAGGTAGGCAGCTGAGTTTTGTAACAATTTAAAAATAAAACACATGAACTAAATTGAGGTGTTAAGCGTTGGACAGGGATCAGTGAGAAGCTTGTAGGCTGGTCGAGAGCAACAGTGAAGCACATCAAAAGAATGCAAATGAGAACCGAGGGAGAGAAGGAACAGCTCCTAACCGTTAATACCTCAAGAAGAAGGTCTGACACAAAACAAACTTACTTTCTGCCTTCAAGTCATCCACCCAGAATAACTGTTAGGCTACTTCGAAATATTTCAAACATTCTATCTAAACATGAGGCCTACAATTATCAGAAATTAGAAATATCAATCACAACTACGAATTAGGATTTAATGAAATGAAATAGATTTTAGAAGAAAGAAAAATTACTGAAACTATTTAAAAAAAACTAAGGTTTATTAATCAGTCTTGGATCCAATGCAGTTAAAGTATAAGATACCCGAATGTAGAACTATGGCGATTGCAATAATTGATATACCCAATGCAGTTAAAGAATAGAACATCGGGAGTGTAGAGACAATTTAAATTAGTAAATGAGTAGGAAATTGGAAATGTAGATTAGGGACCATTTCACTTAGCTATGGATCAAATGCTAGTTAAGGTTAGGTCATCGGAAATGTAGATTAACGACCAATTCAATAACCCATGGATTAAACGCTATTTAAAGAATGCGGTATAGAAAATGTGTCTCAGTGGCAATTACATCAGAAGATTAGGACATCTGAAATGTAGATTAGTGACTATTTCAATCAGTAATGGATGAAATGTCAGTTAAAGAGTAAGACATTAGATTTCAATCACTTTTCAATTAGATTTCAATTTCAAGCAATATGTTTCTCCGGATTACGACATCTGAAATGTAGATTAACAGTCAATGCTTTAAACCATGAATTAAATGCATTTAAGGAATGGGACATAGGACAAGTGCCTTGGCGGCAAATATTTCCTAGCAAGATCAGAAAATTAACTAAAGAAGATTGGTAAGATTGATGGCGGGATCATGAAAGCTTCTGATACATGGACTTGAGATTAGCTTGTACTAAATATATATTTTAAAATCTGTAACTAGATCTATGTTACTATTAAAAAATATTAAATGTTTTTCAATCATCGACTGCACATCCATATTAAACTGTTCAAGATTCATATTCTTCAAAGTTTATTAATTTTAAAAAACTCTGAACAGTATCCAGATGGTAATTTCAGCTTATGTGTATATACCGGCTCTACAGATAAGTAAATAATTCTTTCTCATAGTATCTTATCTCAAAGCGAAGTATTCAAATACTAATTAGCAATGTAATCATTTATTGTAACTTTTAATATCGACCAAATTAATTTAAATACAAAATAGTGTTTTACGGCACCAACGGTTGATAACTGTTGGTTAAAGAAACTCAATTAATTTGTAACAATAACAAATTACTTTTTTCGGTTGTTGGCGAATTTATACAATATACATATAAGGAACCTTACTTGAAAAGAGTTTGTCAATGAAAAAAAAGTAATAATTTCAATGTAGAACAAACCATGTGGCTCTACTATAATAGCATAAATACTTGTCAATATTTCCATCGTTAGAATAGCACGAAACTTGTAAGCATCAAAAAAAATTTTAATTTCGTTTCTTCAACCCGTATAGTTCGAACAGTGTGATCTAGTTCAATATTTTTATTCCATTAAGAATAATGCATGAAAGGATAAACAGAAGTATTACAATATATTTTCATAAATTCTGTAAAAAGTTATAAGATGTTTTATCTATACTGAAATAAGTTATAATAAGGCTAATTTGATTTAAGACAGTTGGGACTAAGAACACTTTGAACATGGATAAATTGTTATGCCATTAAATGAATGTAGAAGTGCAAACAGAGAAGGGCAATGGTTGGCAGGATAAGAAAGGCCGAAGAGCAGCATCAGCTGAACTAATAGACTGCGGCAGCCGCGCATTACCTCTGAGAACCGCAACTTCGCGCTCTGCCCAATCAGCGTAATCACCTCCAGCTACCTGGAGCTGCTCGTGACCTTTCTCCAAGCCTAGCTCCCAAATACCATCTGTTCCCCTCCATGACTACTCTGAAAAACTAGTCTAATATTCATAAACATCTTCATTTCATTTAAAATTAATTTTACATTCAAAAATATATTGCAATCATTACTACAAAGTTAATTTATATCAAAATCTTATCGGAGTGGTAAACTGTGAATTTTGAAAACATATTCAAAAACTCAATAGTCCTGTAAAAAAAATTTATAAACAACAATTTATAATATTGAAAACTTTTTTTTCAGTAAGTGAAAACTATTTACATTATAGTATTTAAAAAGAAAATTGGTTTTGAGTCCACATTGTAAGTATTGGAAATAAGTAAAACAGCTGTGAGTGATTGGCTCAAAAACATTGAGCGAATGTCAAATACCTATTACAGGAGGTTTAAAAATTGTATGTTGCTCCTTAATTAATAAGGGGGGTTGATGTGGTCTACAAGTTAGCGTAGTTACCTTTGGTATTGAAGATAGCAGATTCAAATCTTGGCATGGCCCTACATTCTTTAAGTGGAGAGTGGAAAATCTTGTGGTATCCCACCTCAGAGTGGTCCAAAATTTGTCAGTAAAGAGCTCTACTCTAATAAACCCATGTTACGTCAAATTTAGGAATCCCGTTTAAATAGTAACTATAAAGCGGTTTTAATCAAAATTGAGCTTAACAACAAATGAGCCACACTTCCCGACCCTAAAAATGAAAGCCTGTAGCGAAAGCCTGTTGTAAAATACAACAAGAACAACTTCATATTTAAATTATGGAATGATAACATTAGTAGAATCAAATGTGTATAAGAAAAAAATAAGTATTTTATTTGTTGTTTTGATTCACTATTTCTTCAACAAAGATGGAAATAAAACCATGTTCCTGGTTCGGTCAAGGATGAAGTAGAAGATGTTGCGTAAAATCCCTAAGATCTATCAATTAGTGGTCATTTGGTGCTAGGGAGTGGCGGAGCGGAGGCTGCTGCCAGCTCCAGACGTCGAATTAGATGCCTAGATAGAAGGTTGGAACACTGAATTAGAGAGATAACCAATGATTTCATAGATCCCAATACTCCTCTTTTATAAGATATTCACTTTAATACTCCAGAAGTAGGGTATCATTTAAAAAAGAAAATATACAATTCCCAACAAATTATACGCGAATGAAATTGTTATGTTTTAATTTTATACATTACCTTCTATCTCATGCATTAATATTTCAATGAAATATATGAATTAATATTATTTTTCATGAACGAGAATCACTTCTGATTATTTAAACGCTACTGTCAACAAAGTTCTTAGTGAATGCAGTTTATTTTAAGAAATGATCAAATTTCATATTAAGAAATTGAAACCATTCTTTTTAAATTAAATAATACAAAAAACACTATGCAGGTTTTGTGAACAAATATATCTGATATTTTTATTATTTTTTTTTTGCTTTTATTTTTATAATTACTTTGGAAATTGTTTGTTGTTTGTTTTCCAACGCCCACACTTATAAGGCTTTCACCTTTTGTGCAGTTCTAGAGACGGGAATCGAGGCTCATTTATTATATGACACCCATTTTAGTAAGGGGCGAGCCACATTACCATTATTTTGAGAGTGTTATATTGAAGAGAAACCGAGTGGTTGTATTTGCTGAAAGTCTTCTATTTGGGCATTTCATCAGACTCATTTTTACTCTAATGAGTCAGAATCAATTATATAGAGGTCAACTTCTATGCAAGCTCAGTACAGTTATGCTTTGGAGCACATCTGATAAAGGTGATGCTAAAAGCGCCGCTTTCGAGCTACAAAGAGTACAGAGCAGTAAACTAGCTCACCTCATACCACCAATGCTCAAAAGGCTACCAAAAATGATGCTTTACACAATTGAGAAAGAATCCAATCCACTCTCAAAAACTCAATTAAAATTATTAGTTAGGAAGTTTCTGAAAAACAATAAAGAGTTATTTAACGCAATCAGGATTTGCTTATAATTTTCTCCGTACAATAAAAATAAACTTAAAAACGTAGATTTTTTAATAGAAACCGTAGTAACTGAAAAAAACGATATGCAAAGAAAAGAATGCACAAAATTGCAGTTTTAAGGTTTAATAGAGTATTCAATCAACATTACGATTTAATGGATTGCACTATTTCGCCTTAATGGTTTACTTTCAAAGGACATTCAGACATCATCAAAAACCTCAATATGAATTTTAGGAACCTCAAAACGTGTAAATTCGTCAAATTCTAGGAGCCAATTTGTTTTCATGATTGCTATACTTTACTTATGTTAAAGTAATACTATAATTATAATTTTTGCTGAAATTTAAATAGTAAAAATGTTCGTCTATAAATTTCATATTTAATTTAACTGAAGTAAAAATTTCACATTAACCAATGGTATATTTTTAAGGTTAAGCTGAAATCATCAAAAAGTCCAATAATTAAAGAAACTTTAGCGTCGTTTCTAATGTTATATATGAAGTAGTGAAGATTACAAACAAAAGTGAAGGTTTTAATTCATAATTTTTTATAAAGCTAAATTTCGAATAAGAATTAAGAGATCCTTGGAAAGCTAAGATAGTGGTGGAAGTAAGCCTGAAATACAGAAGGTGATTACAGAAATGGTGAAGGCAACGACCTCACCTTGAGGCCGCACAATAAACAGGCTCATATATTGAGAGAACCTGTAAAATACTTCCATAACAGAGCTGCAGCCTCAGATCTCTGCAACTGGGTTTCTTCCAACTGGCCAAGAAATATAAAACAGGCATTATTCTTAAAGATATATTGCCCAGAATTGATTGATTGAATCTAATTCATGCATAATGAATTAAATAAATTATATTAGCTTAATACTCTCAGACTGAGTGATTACTTCAGACAAAGTAATTCTAGTCCACTGCAGAGGTAATTGAAAAACTTCGGTTTATCTATAATCATTGTATAAGCTACGCACCAACAATTAGCTATTTTAACTTCAACTTGTAAACAGGAAAACCTCCATTGAAGATTGGAATAACAAAAAAGAAATAATTAAGTTATAATGAGAAACATGTCACATGATTCGATTGGATTATCTAACTATTAGAAGAGCAATTCAAAACTTAAAACGTAATGTTGGCACAAAAAAACTTTATATTATATACAGAACTTTATATATATGTATATACTAAATTTAAGAAACGGTCCACAAGGACTATAAAACTTTAAATTACACAAAGCACAACACAAAAAAAAAGAATAAAAAGCACACTTACACAATTCAATATTTCGAACTGTTGTTCATCATCAGTTGCACAATAGAAGAGAGGACGAAAAACAGTTCAAAATATTGAATTCTCTAAGTGTTCTTTTTATTCTTTTT
This sequence comes from Hermatobates lingyangjiaoensis, assembly GCA_026182355.1. NCBI lineage: Eukaryota > Metazoa > Arthropoda > Insecta > Hemiptera > Hermatobatidae > Hermatobates > Hermatobates lingyangjiaoensis. The sequence goes on from JAPFBL010000255.1 coordinate 290,001, forward strand.
TCTGTGTCGTGCTTTGTGTAATTTAAAGTTATTATATATATATATCAATGATAAAACCACAATATGAAATGGGAAAACAAGACTAGGTCTTTCAACCGTAACAAGCGGTCTTCGTCAGAGTCCGGCTGTTAACAACTTCGCTTGTTATGGTTGGAAGATCTTAGTCTTGTTTTCCAATTTCATATTGCAGTTTGATCATTGATTGTTATTTCACGTGTTTATGTGAAATCTTTATATATATATATATATATATATAAAATTATTTTTTGCTAATTTGCATTATTATTTAATAGTTTTAACTTGTGTGTAAATGATATTTAAAAAAATAAGCTTAAGATTTTAACCATCTTACATGTACATGTATTTTACATTTTACATGTATTTATCATAGGTACTTATATCAATATAAGTGCTAATTACTTACACCCCTATGAAAATTTAAAAGATTATTATATTTTTTTTAGCATTGTCTGCAGTGAGAAATCTATGAAAAAATATAATTAATTGCTGAATAGTGCTAAGGAAAATTATTACGTTCCTCCATAGCAACATGTGGAATTCATTTAACTAAATCTTATTAAAACCTCAGAGATCAGATGTTATTATTAAAAATAGCAATCCTGAATAAACAGAATAATAATCAATAAAGAATTACTAATAATGTAAATCATTAATGTCATAAAATACCTATAAAAACCGAGATAATCATTTATAATATTCGAAGTTCAGTTTCAAATAAATTTTAAAACGAAACATAACTTTTAATGTTTATATTACTATTAAACAACACGTTTCCATTGGTAATTGCGCAAATTAACAATAATTAAAACGGAACTTTAAAATAAAATTATTTTACGAAATATTAGTAAAATGGTAACGTGCACGCCTCTGGACCAGAGTTCGTTCAGGTAGATCCAGGGTTCTATACCCACTCTGGCCCTCGATTTATTCATGCGGACGATGAATAATTTTGAGAAAGTCGTCTCTCGTCATAGGACTTTAAGCCTTCGGTCGCGAGCCTGTACAATGCCAGGTACTTGATAAAGAACCCTACTCTAAATAAATTTGAGTTAAGTAAAATTTTAAAGAACTCTCAATTTTACCTAAATTTTGATTAACAATTTTTTTTATAAGAATATGTCTTCTTAGAAAAATGACTTAAAATATTAATTAAATTAATTAATTAATAAAAGTAATTAAAGTAATTAATTAATTTCAAAATAAATTAATGGAATTATAATATTAACTTTATAACTAATCCAAATATTATCTGATAATTAATGCGACTCACCATTTATATTATTTGGGGTAGTAAATAATAAATGAGCAAGTTTCTCGCTAAAATTATTTTTATTTAGTATCCATAATTTTTTTGATGGCAATTCAGAGAACTATTATGTTAAATAATTAATTCACATAATATTAAAGGATGGTGGAAAGAAGGGTAATTTGTGTTGGTTGATTGACGCAAGTGAGGCGTTGTTTTGACAGAGGGGAATTATCTCTAACTGTAACTCCTACTATATTATGTTTTTATAGGCAATGCACTTTCGTTTAGATATTGGACGATTTAGAAGAGCAGCGAGGAAAGAGGCCATCGGATAAGCGCACCGCCGCACCCACCACCACCGCCAGTATAAATCAACTTTCAGGACTCCCTTCAACAGCCTGCTAGATATGCATCGACATTTCTCTCAAACCATCCATAAAACTTAATAGTTACTTTCAATCCATTAGGACCAATAGGTTGTAAAACAGGAGCTACTATCTACAATAAACAAACGTAGACCTCCTAAGGAAAAGTTCATTCTTAAAAAAACACAATCTAATGTTTATGAGAGAAAATAAATTCTTTACATTGAAAAACTTTATAGCATTCATATATCGTTATATATATTATATATAAAACAAGACTTTACTGTAAACACGTGAAATAACAATCAATGATCAAACCACAATAAGACCAAGATCTTTCAACCGTAACAAGCTGTTTTCTCAGTTCGGTCAAAGCCAGTTGGATTTTTTACTCTGACGAAGACCGCTTGTTACGGTTGAAAAATCTTAGTCTTTTTTCCCATTTCATATTGTGGTTTGATCATTGATTGTTATTTCATGTGTTTATATGAAACCTTATTATATATATATATATATATATATACAATGACCAAACCACAATAAGAATGGGAAAACAAGACTAAGATCTTAGTCTTGTTTTCCCATTCTTATTGTGGTTTGGTCATTGATTGTTGTTTCACGTGTTTATGTGAAATTATATATATATATATATATATATATATATATATATATATATAATCAATGATGTTGGGTTTTTGACTCTGACGAAGACCGCTTGTTACGGTTGAAAGATCTTAGTCTTGTTTTCCCATTTCTTATTGTGGTTTGATCATTGATTGTTGTTTCACGTGTTTATGTGAAATATTATATATAATATTAATATTAGAATAATATTACATTCATAAGGAAAAAAACACTAAAGTATCTTTTATAAAATCTTGTTGTATATATAATATCAATTATCAAACCACAATAAGAAAATGGGAAAACAAAACTCTGACGAAGACAGCTTGTTACGGTTGAAAGATCTTAGTCATGTTTTCCCATTTTCTTATTGTGGTTTGATCATTGATTGTTATTTCACGTGTTTATGTGAAATCTTTTTATATATACTATGTAACGTTCTGTCAACCTTTTTTGCTTGCTCGCAATTTTAAAGGAGTGTCTGCCTAGGATACAGACACATGGGTTGGATTCCCTAACCGAAAACAGTTTTTTGCCCTCTACATATGCATGGCTGGCATGCTGAGGTGGTGTTAATAACTATAGAGTTTGACAAGCCTAAAAGAAAAGATCCTCGACGAGTGAAAGTCTCATTGAAATAAGAATTTTCTTGCTATTTATTCTCAAAAATCAAAAAAAAAAACAATAAAATACAACTAAATGTATGTGATAAAATTTTAAACTTATATAGAATAACATAATTTTTTCAAGTCAGAAATGTATAAATGCGTCCTAGTTTTATTTCCTTTTATATGTATGTATATATTACATGTTCCACATAAGTATTGTATTACATGCTTTATATACTATACATATAGATGTATTGTATCCCTGAATCATAGTATGCAGCAAGGATAATCTGATGTTCATAGTAAACATCAAGTTTATAAATACATGACATATTCATTATTTAGCCACTTTCCTCGGAGTTTTTTTTTTTAAGTATGCCTACTGTTGCCTTATGGATATTTGTTGAGTCACAAGCCATTGATCAAACTGTTCAAAATGATCGTCCTGAAGAGAGTAAACTAAGAAAGAGTTACTTTAAAAAGATGAATTGAGACAATAGCATTTTCCAAATTTATTAACATTGTATGCCTACAGTTGCTATTATGTGGGAGATTAAACTTCGTGACTTGTTAATGAAGTTCAAATGGCCGTTTGTCAGCTATGGGAATCCAGCGGCGCTATTACTCACTTAACCGTTACATTTGGATCGCTTTATAATGGATCTGACCGAGGTTGTATTATCTTTAATGGCGACCAGATGTGAAAAAATTGCTTCCACCTGGTGAGTGAACATAGAAGGCGCTGTCTCACCTCCCAACGCATTAATTCAACACCTTCTGTTAAATGAAATGTTGCAGTAGTCTAATCAACAATGAAGGAGCTGTGTTTGAGAATTTATGGAAGGAAATTACACAGACCAAGACAAATTAGCGATGATTATGTTTTACACCGCTAAGTGTGGAATTTAGTAATTATTGAAGACCTTTTTGAATAGAATTAACACTACTAATCAGGAAATAGCTACTTAGTAGCGGCAGATACACCGGATCACCGGAGTGACGAACAACTTTCTAAGCATGGTAGGCTCCAAAGGCAGTGTGTTCCCTGGGAAAATAAACAAATTGTTATAAAACATTTATTAAAATACTCGTATAAAAAAACAATCAATCGCCACCTGGACATCTAAAAACATCAATAATAAAATTGCATAGAACAAGCATTAGATAATTTCGCTTTGCTTTAAGTAGAGTGTAAAGATCATCAAAAAAAATAAATTTTGACGTTTTTACAGATTAAAAAGTTTTGAAGTTCTATAATACTATTTCTAGTATTTTATTAAAAAAATTTGAGTGTTCAAGTTACGTGTAGACCACTCCATATTCAAGAAACCCATTTTTTTAGACTTTTGCAATAATATTAGTGCATGTTGGTCAAAATTTAAAATATAAAACCCTTCAATGTTAGAACAAGACTTCACGGTTTTTGAAGAATTCCGTTATGAAAGGATGTTTCAATAGCATTTATTGTAAATAATATTCCTCTAATTTTGTGAAGACAATGACATCAAATACATCATTTATTTGTCTATTAGCTATATTACGTTTCTTGACCAAAAGACAGTTCTTTTTCTGACTAAAGAGAGTTGATACTTGATTCTATTGAGATCTATCAAAGACATAGTGCAATCTACATCATGTCCACAAAAATAAGGATGCACAGATGCGAACTAACAAACAAACACACATTCAAGCACACCATACGCCCCCACGAACTCTCTTCTAGCAAGAGTAGTAACAATATACACACTCACACAATATACAATATATATACAATAAATATATAATCCTATAAACCCAGAGACATTAAGTGTAGAACATGGGTTCTCGATTTCAAAACATTTTATCAATTCCTCTCACTTATAAAACTTTATTTAAAGTAAACTTTCTTTGGACATGAATATAACCCCAAATTGAAAAAAGAGGTTAAATTAATGTCGAAAAAGAATCATTAATTTTTTCGTGAAAAAATCTGTTATTTTATTTGAAATATAAATATAACAACTAAAATGAAAATTTCAGTAATCATATAGAAGTCATATTATTTGCGTGTGAGTTATTTGAAAAGGTAATTTTGTAATTTCATGTATGGAGATAACGGGGTGATTTGGGACGATTGCAAATTTATCTGCATCTAATTTCGATAAAATTAGAACTTGGTTATTAGCCATAAATTAAGCGAGATTCACGGCTCTACTACGTCGAAATATTTTAAGATGCTGTACTGGTGGATCAGTATAAGTACCAAATACAATTATTTTAGAGCCGAAGTTGATTTTCATCACCACTACTAGTATCATTAAACAGACAATTAATTTAACCGGTTTCCCATGAGTTTGGTAATAAGTTATGTAACAGTAAATTTTGTCTGTAGAGCACTCTAAATTTGTTGTATTTTGAAAAAAAAATCCTCTGAAATATGATTATTCCGATTTCTCAATGCCATTTACTAAGAACAAGTATATCATCAAATGGTATCAACTGCTCAAGGTAAATTTACTAGCGATTGACACTTGGATTAGTATGATAACAGATCGTGTTCTATCTTATTCAGAAAACAAGTCACTGAATTAGCGCTGTGAACTCTGTTTCTCATCTGACAGTGGATTCACTCTTATGCCCGAGTCGTCCGGTCGAAAGACCACAAGGCCAAAGTATCCTCATCCTTCCATTGTCTAACGATGGATAAAGTACAATTACTTGGCGTCTCCTGATAATATATACGCCTTAAGGTCTTCATGATCATATTACAATAGACTATTATAATTTCAATACTATACGTCCCATATAATTGCATTCCCAGAGACAGAATCCTCAGCCCACCTAATATTGCAGCCTTTCAAAAGTGTTACTTTTTTAAGTATTAACATAATACCACAGTTTTTATGATAACAAACCTTAAAACACGACAAAATCTTTCCAACTCTTCGAAGAATATTAACTATAATTTTCGTTGTATAAAATATTAAAAACCCTATCTTTGAATCAGATCACAAACTTGTCCATAGATGCCCAAACATAAATAATTATAGACAAAAAGTAATAAGAAATATCATTCTACTAGGAGGAACGTGGCCGGAAAAGAAAGAAAACCTTATCACCAATGACAGAAAAGACTTCTTTAGTTTTATAAACAATCTACCAATCGATGAATTATAACTGACATATATGCAGTTCAAATATCAATAACAATGTATGAGAAGAGCTGTAATCAAATGGGAACAGGTTAACTAAAATAAACTCCCTCATGGTAGGGTTACTACCCGTGAGGAAAGCATAAAAAAACTCTATAACTATGGAAAGTTTTCAATATGTTGTTTACATAATCATGTTGTTAACATATGAGTTCAATTTCGACATTATTCCTTGAGTGTTGACCAGTGTGTTTAAAGTACGATAGTCTTACCATTACCAGCCAGCCAGCAAAAGTACAATTCTTATAGCTATTGCAGAGATCGGCATTGTAACTTAGAACTTCGGGATGGTAGTTGAAACTTATCTTTTTTTTTAATTTTTGGTAATTGAGTCCAACTATTTCCCCAACATGCAGCATTTTGATGTCGATTCAATGTTCAGCCAAAGTACTATCTATATCAAAATTTGAAAAATACCATTATTTTGTAATGGACAGTAAAACAAACATTTGCATTTGTACCAAAAAGAAAAGTTCAAAGAAAAATATTCAGTACGCCATGCTGTTAAAACGATAAGAAAGAAAAAATTAATTATCTAATTTTTTAAATCAAAAATCTCCAATAGATTTGCTATAACACCACAAAAATATTAAAAAACTTATGCAAATATTGGAAATTTGTGACTGTGACATGAAATATGCTATCAATTTATATTCTGTATGTATTAATTTTGAATAGATAAAAAAATGTTTGTTCAATAAATGAAAGATTTTATTTTGTTAATTGTGTTAAAAAAGTGATATAATATTACACTGGTTTCACTGATTTCTTTAATTGTATTTTATAGGCCTATTTTTTTAACAGTCCTGCGTAATTTTATAAAATTCATCATGATGTGTAATTGTTATGCTATTTAACTACATCTTAGTAGTATAAGCAAGTTTGTTAGTTAAGTTAGTTTGGTCAAAGAAACCCAATAATGAAATCAATATAACAAACTATTTATTTCCCTAAGGTCAGTTGCTTAAGAAGCAACAATAGACACTGGGGTAACAAAAAAGAATTGTTAATGCAGTCTCATGTAAATGTCGAAGAAAAAGAAATAGTTTTCACATGTCCTCGCGTGCCATGGGGTGAGACCTGTGCCGTCTAGCGGTCACAAACCACAAAGGAGACCATTTTTTCTACACTCCAAGTAAAGGAACCGTGACCAAACAGGACTTTATAGTTTTAGAAAAGGATGCAACATCGTTTCTTTGCATTTTAACCATTTTTACATCCTTCAGTACACTTTTTTTTATACATAACAACCAAGTTAATACTTTTTTCAATCAGAAATACTCTTTTTTTGGAAATACTCTTTGACATTTTAATACTTTGCATAAATATAAAGTGGCAGTATAAAGAAAAAGTAAAAGTTATGTTATACTATCAATTAGCATAACATAACCTTCCTGTTAGTCTGACCACGTTCCCTTATTCTTCCTTTTTTACTGTTCCTTTAGCAAGAAACTGTTGATCAGAATATCAATCACTTTGCTATGTTTTGTCTCCTATTATTTTTATGTATTTATAAATTTCTCACCTATATTGACTTTTATTACTTTCTTGAAAAGAACTTCCAGTTTTCTTATTGATTTATGGTATGGGTATGGGGCAGCATATGTAATAACTGTCCATAATTCATTATATTCCACATGTTTGTACTCCAACTTCTTTTCTGATATTATAATTGTATTGATTTCCAATTGAAATGAACTACTTATACGACATGTTTCGGTCCTTAATATATATATATATATATATAAAGTCTCCAACTGTCGCTTCACAACTGTCCTGATGACGGTTCAACCGAAAATTAGAGACAGTAAGTCTGTTTGTTCCTTAGTTCTATGTTTGTGATTAATCGTGAAATGTTTATATATATATAAGGTAATTTCGGTAATTATAAGATATATATATACCACAATTAAAGGAAACGGTCCAGCGAACTTTTTTAAATAAAATAAATTTAAACGAAGGAAACACACAGAAAGACACAGACATAACTCCTCACACCTCCTGATGACGACGATGGTCGAAATATCGATGTGAGTTATGTCTGTGTCTTTCTGTGTGTTTCCTTCGTTTTGAATTTATTTTTTTTGTATGTATATGTAATGACACAAATTGAATTCTCACAAGACATTGTAAAAGTAAAATTTACTAAATTTTAAATTTACTAATTTACAACGCTCAATATGATCCATATTTTGGTCAAGGGCAGATAGATGTTATTCAGTCTTAGCCTTCAGTGTTTATAGATGTTAATGTCAGTCTGAATACGAATCGTTGTGAGAAATATCAAATGTAGAAATGTTCTGTTTCGCTCCGTATAATTTTTAGCAATACATATACGACAGAATCTCGAAGCACGAGTTTAATTCGTTCCTAGACCTAGCTCGTATAGCGATTTACTCTTATTTCTAAGTAATTTTTCGCATTGAAATTAATATGAAAATAAATAATCCATTCCATCTCCAAAATGCCTTTTAAGGTTATTTTTTAAACAGGATAGTGTAATTAGAAAAAAATAAACAATGCTGTGTATGTAATATGAATAATAGAAATGCATGGAAGAAACAATCATCTTTTATTAATCTACTAAACTTAAAACGGAGATTATCTAGGCGTGAGGAAGGCGCTGAAAATATGTTATTGTCTATCATAAGAACTTCTATCCATTGAAACGTCAGGTACTACAATTTTTGGTGTTTTAATATTTCTGCCATTATCCCTTACTTCAGAATTTTTGACCTCACTGCCACACTTTGAGCACTTGTAGATCGTTTTTTGAAAAACCTATCAAGAGAAATCTACCTTATTCTTGAATTTAAAATGCCATGAAAATAGTCCACTATTGCCGTTAAACAGCTGCACTTAATTTTTTTTGGTTGGCATTTTTCCACAAAGTTAAACAATTTTTTGCCATATCGCAAGATTTTGACAGATTTAAATGTTTTGAAGTTGCTTAAGTTTATTTTTGACGCATTTTTTGATAATGTTTGTTTGTATGTGTGTGTGTGTGTGTGTTTGTGTGTAGCTTGGTGAGTATCGAGAAGTATGTGAGCACGTTACTGGGTCACATAATTTAATGGATTAAATTCATATTTTACCCATATTCCATATAGTCCTTATAGTATTGATCTGTTATTGTTTTTGGTAATATTTAATTATGGAAAAGTCACTTTATTTGTCAAAAATATGACTTCAAATATGTTTTTCCTTTTAAATTACTAGTTCGAGAGTGTTGAACTTTCTGACTTTTGATGAAACTGACTGAGAGAATACCGAAAAAAATCATTTTTTTTTAAATACCTGTATAGGTCATTTTTTATTTAAATATAACTTTTTTGATTTATGATTTACTTGAAAGCTTGAAGCTTGAGGCCACAATAGAGATCACGCCGTCTCACAGATCCTAATGAAATTATAGACAAGAATAGCATCTTTCAAGAAAAACAATTCTTATAATTAGTATGCCATTAAAAAAACAAGATATTTTGTTTACTACAAAATATAGTTCTAAAAACTGAAACTCAAATTGGAATATCCAATAAAGCAATACTTCTTGGATTTGTTTAGATTCATTTAGTTTTTTTTTTAAATCGAGTCAAACAAAATTGTAATTTAAAAATGTAATAAAAGAATTAATTTCATATAAAAGAACAATACAATTCTTAATATATAAGGTTAGGTCAGGTTGGGTTTCAGTGGCAGTCCCACAAGAAAACGCACATAGGCCTTATGATACCAATCAATGAAGATTGATTCTACGTTGTGAGTCCTAAATTTTGCCTAACTCAATGCTATTTAGATTAGGGATCTTTAAAGAGTGAGTACCTGATATTGTGCGGCTAGGGACCGACAGATTAACGTCCTCATTCAAATTTATTCAACTCCCACATGATTAAATCGCGGACAATACTGGGTATTAAACCCCGGACCTACCAGTAGAGTGGCGAAAATATTGCCACTGGACTGACCTGGCCCTTCTTAAAACTATAAAAGCAAACGCCAGATAACTGTATATTTTACGATGTTTTCCAAGGTGATGGATAGATCTCTAGCGAACGTGTTACATCAATCTATGTGTCGTATTTTTTAACAAATATAAATGTCAAGATCTAGTTCTTGGTATGTTTAAGAATTCTACTGTTCTCAGATAATATTGAACCTTGGAAAGGTACTTACTCGTTCTTCATAACAATACTGCTACAATTTACAGATATTACATAAGCTATATCTGCAATAACATAAATAGTTAATAGTAAATAATCATCAAAATAAGTGAGAAAGAGTTCATAAGAAAATTGCATAACAGAGTCAGTTAACAAAATAGAAAATGTTTTAAGCCTTGATGGAATCAGTATGGGCTGCTTCTTGGATGTTGAAGAACACCTCTATGAATCCAATAAGTCGAAACTCATACACAGGTGCCTTAATCCAAGAAATATAGAATAGAACAACAATATAACACAAGATTATTAGGGTAAGTATGGGGTCTACCACAACTCTAATTGGAATCAATAATGGCTGCTAAAATAGAGGTGTGCTCTTTTCCCCTATTCTGGTAATTTGTTTGAATAACCTACATGGTACTATTATGTTATCAAGGATACGATTGGCAAGGATACAGAGATAATCACGTGCTTATGAAAAGAGGAATACTTGAAGATACTTTGAGATTATACAGCATGCTCCTAAAAATATTCGAAGATGGTTAAAGGAGAATATTTTGATATATACCCCGCTAAATAATATTATAATATAAGCATAAAAAAAAAGTAGTTCTCAAAGTCTACTTTTTTTTATTATCATTTTTATTATTAAAAATACCTTAATATTATTTCTAAGCAGAGTTCTCGGAGTTATGCAAAAACGTTAGAGTCTATTTAGATGAAAGACTTAATTAGAAAAGCCATGTGACATGTACGCTGCCTAAAGCCACAAAACCATTGTTTTTTCCTGTAAAAAGTACTTTAGTATTTCATGGAGTTACGTCTATATTATATATGGAGTCATATATACATAAAGATTTTACTTCATAATCACGTTAAATAAAAATCAATGCCTAAATCAGAGTAAGAAATTCAGAAATGGGACTAAGAACTTCGATCAAGTGACGAACGATCCTGCGATAATATGATGAACTAATGGGTTCAATTGAAACCGGACATGTGATTTATTGAGGAAAGAGGCAAGAAAAGTATTTATATTCATACATCATTTCTTAAAATACTTGCCATTTCAAAAGTATCAACCATGTTGTTTATCAAAAATAAACAACTTGCAATCAAGGAATGAAACAACCCTTGTTTATTATTTATTTCCAATTGGTATCTCATTGGTTTCTGTATACAAAAACAATATATTTGTTTTTCACATATATATTTCATTTCTATTAATCTTTTCAATTCATCCTACGAAATATACAAAAACTTATTAATATTTTGTAAACTATTTTTCTTTATTATTCATTCTATTTATTGAGTCCATTTTGTTTTTGTTTGTTTGTTTTTTTTTTTGATAGTGCGTGTGTCTGCGTTGGTGTCTAATGTGTATATGTATGCGTCTGTGTCGGTGTGATGTAGGTATGTTCCTTCCTCATAGAATGTTAGACAGAGTACTCTTTCCATAGTAGGATATTGCTAAAAAACTATCAGTTTCTTTTCTTTATCAACCCCTACTGTTCACTTTCATAATTTTCTATGAAATACGGCCAATTATAAACTTTTTGATATTTACACCCACCAATATACTGAGAGAGAAGATAATGAACTAAATTCAAAAGAACCTCGAAGTACGTAAATCCGGTTTTTAACACTATTATTTGCAGTAAGTAATGATGGATTAATAAAATAATGAAGTTTGAATTGGGTGTAAAACTAGAAAGTAAGATGGGAATTTATAAGAAGATATTATTCAGCCATCATTTTTCATATCGTAACTAATTACAAATTACGTATCCTTTGCCCAAACCACTTCGCAAGACAACCTCTGCTTGTTAAAACTGAAGTATATTTTTCACATCCCCTGGATAAATTATTTCACTTGTAAGAAAGAAGTAGGAGCTAGAAAAGATTCAGTCTCAATCCAGTCAGGGTAACTTTTATTTCTGCTATACTCTTCACAGAAGAACTGAGCTGAAAAAGGGAAATAAGGCAGGAGGAGGGTGTGCGCAGTGATAGATGGGGTGGGGCCACCCAGGACGAGTGGCCTTCATTATGACCGGCGGCGCGCAAGCCCCCCGTCCCGATCACGACGTGATAGAGGTACTATCGCACCATCACATGCACTGGGCCTCGTCCTACATAAATCTCTCCACCAGTCATAAAAATATTGCTTCCGCCACAATCCGCCTTCCAACCCTTAATGGAACAGAACCCCATCGGTCACTGAAACTGAATCATCCGTGGAATACAACAACCAAAAGACACCATCTGCAATAAATGACTAATAATGATTATATAAAACAATTTATGGCAATATATAAGATGTTAAAATAATTTTTGAAGGATAATATTCGATACTGACATATTGAACTATGTATATTACAATTAATGTTTTTCTTTGATTCGTCTATATAAATTGTCAGAAACAATAAAATTCTAAGTTCCTAGGATAAAAATTCAAGTCCATTTTAGTATACTTTGCAGTTCTGAGCCTATATTTCTTAATATGAGAAATCGCCTATCGTAATCATCAGTAAAGCAATATAAGAATATTTGGATCTTCACGTAAATATTGATTTTGCGGCCAAGGGCACAGGCGGTCTCCTCGGATAAAGGTTCAGAAGGCTAAAGGCAGAAAGCTAGCAGAATGGTGTACTAATGCACCTTCTACTAGAGAGAAATAGTAGAGTTCTTCTACCGGTGTTTGGAAGAGTTGATGTATCGACAGAATGTATAATCAACTGGGACGGACATTCACCACGCACTACTGAACGTGAGCACCTCATGTCGTTTTGCCTTCACAATAGTTCTGAAACCAAGGTTGGGTAGACACTAGGGGGTTTCACCTGTTCGTTTCTGTGAATAGGAGTACTTTCCTGTTGTCTAGATAACAGTGAACAGTGAACTAGAGCAATACAGCCTCTATAAGTTGGCATGCATCAGTCGTATTGTTAACTCGAACACTAGTAGGTACTCTTTTTCGGGTGAATCCGTTTCCAATGTGAAGAGATTTGATGGAGAGTGAACAAATGGTATATGACAGCAGTTATCACTATTTTTGACAGTTAAAACTTTATAATATTCAAATTACATTTTTTTAATAACTTTTTTCGTGGAATCCACTATGGAATCTGTAGTAGTTAATATGGTCTCGGTAGTAAACCATATTTAATATGACTGTTTTACACCGACCCAAATTTAGTCAAAATTAGCAAATTACATTTTATAATATCTTTAAAATGCCTTTATGGCTTCATTAATAACAAGTTTGCTGAAAGCGTGTCTAATAATTTAATGAGTGGAAGATAATCAGTTTATGGGGTAGTGACTTGCAAAGCAAATAGTATTTTTATGACACCTGATTTCCATATTAGGAAGTCGTAAGAACTTACCTGATAATTACGCCTTCCTTCTCTGCCTTCAAATAACTTTTAAGCGTATTATCACAATGAATGCTATAAAAACTAGTAAACAATTATCGTAAAGAATTCATGAACATAAAATTCGAGGCTGAAAACAACTAAAACCGTTTCTGAATCATCTGTTTGTGATAAAAAGTACTGTTCTAATCCTCTGTTTTACATTTTCTTGGAAGTGACATCAAGAATCAGCAAACAGAGTTTATAAGTAGCCTTTATTGCGCTGACATGCAATGTAGACATCTCATTTCAATCAAAACTATATTTATCTGGTACCCTTCCTGCTATTCACTTCTAAACCTATAATAATAATAATTTACCTTCTTTTTTTTATATTGGTATATAAGCAGTTTTGTTATTACTATATTGTAAAGTCTCTATGCTAAATTTAAAGCAAATCATAATATGTCTGAATTGAAAAAGCGCCATAAGAAAGGATGAAATATATATTAAGGTTATTTATAAATTTAGGTTACCTGAATAAATTTAGATAGGAATAGCTTTAAAATTAATATTGATGAAGTTACAGTTCTTAATTAGAACATTGGAATGAAGTGAACAAATGAAACAGAAATTGAAATAAAGTTGTCCAGTCAGAATATATATATCACTGACAGGTGAATGCATAAATGCAGCAAATGGCAAACGCTAAATTTATAAATTACAGTTTTACTAGATTTCGAGGGTTTAGATGACGTCTCAAAGAAAACTGTAGCAAATAAAAGTTGTAATCGACAAAGTTTTGTCAGATTAGTTTAAAGTAATTTGATTTTAAATATTTTACAGATTTTTACATAGATACTATCTAAAAATTCACCCAAGTAGAGCTCCTCTTCAGGGTAATGAACAATGTCTATATGATTCATTAGTGCACAGAGGTACGGCTCATTAAAATTATTGAAAATAAGGACCCAAATGACAATATGTTTAAAAAAAATTGTCCGAATGACCGAACTCATTACGTAGCAGCAAGTGAGGTACAAATGAAACAAACATACACTGGTCTGGTTCATTAGTTTTAGAACATAAAACACAGTTTGTATGTTCACTTAGTTTGATAACATACATACAAACAAGCAGTCAGAGGCTGCAACCTGATTATATTATATAAGTGAAATTAGATATATTAAATTAGATATATTATTCAAACTGTGAATCGCTATCTAGAACCAGGTTGTACATGTATGTAGTTATTATTATTAAGTTTTATTTTATGCAATGCATTCTTACCAATGTCGTCTACCACTCATTATGATTACTCTCCACAGATTTTGACAACAAACACTTTATTCTAAAAAGTAGAATTATCGGGGGCACTCAATAACGTACACGGACAACTCTTGTTTTGGTCGGTTAATTATGTAAACAAACCTCCCCGTACGTAGGATTTAAAGAACTGTTTGTGTTATGAATTAGCGCGCACAGTGGTTAATTTTATTTAATTCGTTCCAACCGACTTCGTATATCGAAATGGTCGTATGTCGAGACTAATTTTGGTCTCGTTATAAAACGTCTAATTTGAATACGTTATAATTCTTATAGGACATGGAGCGTAGAGAGTAGAATTACACTCTAATAACTTACACTACATAATTAGCTTAATTTTTTTCTTGTTTTAAATTGCACGTTTCGTTTAACGTAAAATGAAACCTAACTTACTACGTTTGCACAGAGAGAGATTTTTTTATTTATTTTTTCTTTACATTTTTTTACATTTCTTTCTAATTTGCACTTTGACCCTATTCTCTTTCACTCACTTTATTACAATCACTACACGACACTCCATCGTACTTCGTATATCGAGACGAATTTTGCTTCGAAATGTACGTCTTATTGCGGTATGTTCGCAAGTCGAGGTGCCTCTGTACTGTACACAGACTTAGAATTCATAATCACTTGAAATCGCTAACCAAGTACGTTTGTCGCCAGCAAAAAACATACAAATTAAGTCCTCAGACAAGCTTTAACATCCTTGTTTAAATATTGTTCGATAAAAACTTCCTCTATTTTCTTCCCTCTCTCCATGTCACAACCGTGTTTTAGTTTTAGTACAAGTTTAAGTACAATTTAATGTAATTATTAAGTATACTAATTAGTAAATTGTCTCCTATCCCTTGTCAATGCCTATTTAACCTGAGACTTAAATTAATTATAACACATATCTATTAAAAACTACAAATAAAATGTCAGATGAATGTTTTAATCATTTTAACTTTCGACCAAAATGACATGGTACAATCGGAATAATCGTCACAAAAAAGTAATGGAATACGTATAGTTTTAACTTTTGCTATTTATATTTCTGTTAACATTTCATTTTAAAACAATATCAAAAATATCTTTTGGATTTTTAAAAATACCAAAATATTGAAATAAAAAAACTTAAAGAACTTATAAACAAGAATAAACAGCTAAGAATTCTTTTACTGAAGAAAAATATAAATAAATTATGCTTGTATAATAATCATAACAATTGGATAGAATGTTAATATTTTGTTTAGCCTTTTTCTTAAATTACCCAGGTATTTTGAGTAATCTTTGTATTTCCAAAATCTGGACCCCTTCCCTCAAATATTTTTAATAATACATTCGCAAATAATTCCTCTCCAGTGAATGGTTTACACTTAATTGCAATAAAGTATGTTATTAATACATTATTCAATTCTAAGTTTTATTTTAATTGTTCGAATTATAATTCTAATAATATATATTTTATGAAACTTACCAACAGCTTTTTAATAGAATTCTTTCTATGTATTCTTATAAAGCCTAATATTTTAAAATTGAACATCATGATAATGTAAACTGAATCAATGGACGTACTGAAAACTAACTAACCAGTTGACCATCTAGATTAGCAGGAACATCTAGAGTTTTAGTCAGTAAGTTAGTATAACGTTTTTTGGTACTTATGAAACGTAAATCTCAAATTGAAAATATCAATATAACATAATTCATATTAGGCGATAATACACAAATACAACACATATATAGGTGATTGGTTCCCATAAAACTACGTATAAGTGTCTTTTTGGCAACCAAGGGCTCTTGAGGGGCAGATCACTGATTTTGCAGTGTCGCTGGGTGACGGAGTGCTCTCTATATGAACAGTACTCCATACTAAAGGTAGAGTGGAATGACCAACTAAGCCATCACTCCATGACACAGCAATCAGTACAGATCTTTTACTTCTTAGTGTTTCCACAGAGCATGGAATATATAGTACCACTAGAGCGGAGATGGACATGGTACTAGGTGCTACGGTGCTTCAACCCACCATGAAGTCTTGACATCGCGGAGAATACACTTTGACAACCCTTCCTTGTGGTCGGGTTACACTTGACACTGTCTAAGAAATAGTATCTTCTACCTTGTTGGCTTGGAGAGATGTTAGATGAGATATTGCAGCTCTACTAAGTTGGCATGGATCAGCCCAACTGGGTGAGCCCTGTTACAAGAAGGCTATTTCTGGTGTCGGACGACCAACCGCACATGAGACAATGGTAGTCCTAAAAACTATGGACGGTAGTAGCTCTGTCATCGTTTTTAGAATGGCTACAAAAATAAATAGGATTTGATTTGACCATATATATCATATTGCCTACTATCTTATCCCCATGCGTCATACTGTTTTGCATTTTCATGCAAATGTATGTAACTGTTTTGTCTATTATGCTTCATACTGACTGCATTCAATTAGTTAACACTTATACATTTCTGGCACAAAATGCATAAATAAAATTGAAAATATTAATTTCAAAGATAATAAAATATATTATCAAATATAAAGAAATTGAAAGGTATGATATGCTCAAACGAATATAATTCATAAATAAAAATCGGTTTTTAGTGGTCTACGAATTAACTTTTTTTTTTAAATTTTATCTGTTAAACATTTCTGGAGTAATTTAACTTAACTTTGAAGTTGTCAAAGAGCTCAGGTTGTTGTTTCAAATATTTGGTACCTAATGAACTCAAGGTTATAATAATTGTATTTACATAATATTAAACTCTGAAGGAGATAAACAATAATATCATCAATTAAATGCTATCTGTATTAACCCAGTTTTTTAAAACCTATTTTATTAAATCTAACAATGATTTTCATGAGGTATTTGTGTTTAAGTTCCTGTTCTTTAATTTTAATGTTAAAGATTCACTTAGATCTTTCATGCCAATTGGTTGGTCATTGAAACACATTTCAAGTTCCTTAGAATATACAATTCTTAATTTCTATTCATAAACTATATTTCAAATAATGTAATATTATTATAATATATGATAATAATTCTATTAATATTTTAAACTTCACGAGATCATATTTAAACTTATTTTATGAACAGATTTCTGCTCAAATATTTAACTAATATCTTACAAACTTTGACATGAAAATGTTATATGAATCTTCCTTATTTCTGGATATCTAATCAAACATATAAATCTCATTAAAATAATTCAATTTATAATGACTTCCATTTTTAAAAAAAAAAAAATTTTCTACAATGAGAATTACAATGAGGCAGCAAGAAAAACTGTCAATTAATAATTTTAACTATAAAGTTAATTATTATAATATTAACATTATTATTATTATAATATTAATTATTATAATAAAATAATAATCTTATTAATAATTATTATAATATTAAGTGAAGTTATAATATTAACTCTTCTAGAGTGAAAAACTTTGGTATTGATTAAAGTAATGATATCTGTTCGATTCTCTTTTTTTTTGTCTTTATAATATTTGGTTTAAATAGGAAACATTAATCACACAATAAAATGAAGCGAATAATTTAATTATTTATTAATTATTAAAGATAATTTTAATTTAATTATTTTTTTAATAATTAATGGGCAAAATTGCAATGCCTTTGATTGAAAATACCAGCAAAAGAAGTGAATTATATTAACATTCCTTTTGATGCATTACTGTCAACTTGATTTTAAATTTTCTGAATGGAAATATTTAGAGTTGTAATTGTAAGTCTACATTAAACTTAAGGATTTACACAGTGTTGGGGAAAATTTATGGAATCTGGAATATCTTAGTGGGTCATGAACAGTCAAAAGAACCACATTTTTAATATAGATTTTAATAGTTATTCTAATTTTTTTTAAATAAGGTAATGTACTCCAAAAGAAACAATACTATTATTAAAAACGAACCAAATATGTAACATATTTAAACCAACACAAACATCAATTTAAATTGAACATTTTAAATATATTGATATATGTTCTCGACCGCTGATATTTCAAATTCACAGAAGGGGTTCTTGAGGATTTTGGTCATAAACATACAACTCCTGATTATAAGCCGACGTTTCGCCAAAAGTTGTTTGGCATTTTCAAGGCTAAAAAACAATTTATTAACGACATCCTTCTTGGTTCTCTGGTTACTGATTTTTTTGTTCGTTTGGTTTGTTTTCTGTTGGTTGGTATCCGGGGATGTATTTATCTAGCTTTACTTATGTCATTATAAATTGTTTTTAGCCTTGAAAATGCCAAACAACTTTGGTGAAATGTCGGCTTATAATCAGGAGTTGTATGTTTATGACCATAATCCTCAACAACCCCTTCTGTGAATTTGAAATATATACAATTTTAATTTAAATAAATAAATTTTCATGAATTTATTGTTGTCTTTCAAGATTTGTGTTTTGAGATAATGAATTGGGAGTAGAAAGAACACAAACAAACACTAAAAATAAAATATAAATTAATATAAAATTTACCTTGCATAATATTTATCAAAACTAAGTAATTGAGATATTTAAACTTGAGGTTAGTGGAGGATAAATGCTATTGTTTGGACGGTGTAGGACATGCGTGGAGAACTAGTGGTGGCTAGTAGAGAATAATTTTTAAAAATATAAACAACTATAATGTAAAATATATTAAAATAAATAAAGAATTTGTTGGAACTTTAAAAAATAAAATCTTAGAAAAATACTTTTATTTCCTTCCATTGTATTTGACCTCAAAAAAATCTCTGTGCTAAATATGTTGCTCTCGATGGCACTTTGAAGAAAGTTGTGAATATAGTAAATTTCATTTGAGCAAATGCTCTGAAACATCCCCAGTTCCATGAAATGCTTATTTTGGATGATGTGATCATCAGAGCAAATTTGCCCTACCATTCAAAAGTTCACTGGTTATCACAAGAACAAGTCTTATTGAATGTCTTATCTTTACGTGAGAAAATAATTTAGCTCTATCAAAAGAGCAATAAAATTTGCGAATAATGAGATGATAATTTCCTTCACGATGCTGCCTTTCTATCTATATCATAACGAAGTTGAAAGATTACAGCTGCATTATAAAAATAAATCTATTTACATATGGCAAAAAATTCTGACATTTAGGAAAAAAGTCTTTTTTTTTCAAAGTCTAATTTTTCCACTTTAAAAGTGGAAGCTGTTAGAAAATCATTTTCCTAAGTATAAAATATAATAAACCAAGGAAGTGAAGAACCTGCTGAATCTTTTGAAAGATGCGAAATAGTTTTAGATTCACTAATCCAAGAATATAATGATAGATTCAAGGATTTTTTAATTGTTAAAGAGTATTTATTTAAATTGTTTTGCTACTTTGTATTTTTATAATTTAAACATCACTACTTAAAAAAAAATTCAAATTTTTCTAGTCATTTAGAACTCTTAATTCAATATTCAATTACTTTACTTTGTAGCCGATATCTTTATGGAAATTATTTGTTAATATATAATTTCTTTTACATAATTTCACTTGCTTTTCGAACTAGTTTTTTAAAGAGTAATAATAATGAATGGAACACTTTCATATTAATATTTGTTTCAATTTAGCTAACTCAAAAAAAATGTCAGGGTCATGAAGAAATATAAACAGATAACTAGGTAGCAGAAAAGTTTTTAAAAACAATAATAGGAAGAGAAGCATGCAGCAATAGTTTATCAAATATAATAATTTCATTACTACAAAGTAATATATGTTTCCTGCAACTCAAATGATCTCCAAATGTAAGTTCAAATGTTTTAAATGAATACTTAATGCGTTTAAATAAAGGAATAAAAAGTATTATTACTATGGTTCAAATGTGCAAATATATAGACATCTACCATTGAGAGACAGAGAATGCAGAAAGATAAGCTAGAAACAGTAAAAGGCACGCACATGAAACGTAGACCAAGCTACGTTAGAACGTTCTTCATCAAAGCAACATAAAGAATAAAATGAGAATAAATAGAGTAATAACAGCAGCAAGGATGATGCTTGAAGGAAATTTAATATCTAAATTAAAATCCTAAAACGAAAATGTCCTCAAAGACAATTCATATGCCTGGTAAAATCATATTGGTAAACACACAAACTGGTAAACGCTCACTTCTATACATTATATAATCGGGCCAAACTCCTTAACTGTTAAATCAGATGAACTTCAAAGGATGCATTTTTTTGGCAATGTTAATCATTCTCATAATGTGAAGGAAAAATAATGTTTTGTCGAATCTTGTTAGAGCCGTTGAAATATCATCCGTAGAACGTTATTTGTTGAGTTAATAAAAATCCTGGGATATAAATAATGTTTCTTGTCACTTGAAAACATCACTAAGAAAATAATCAATATTTAAGAATTATGGTTTAAAATATAAATAATACAAATATAAAATCATAACTTTTAAATAAATAAATATAAACTTCATTAAATTAAAAACAGTAAAAACACAAGCAAAATTCTTTGTTAGAGTATAACATAGACGAACATTAAGTTTTTAATGTTTATTAAAAACTAAAGGATAAAATGTTTGATTAATAGAGAGGAATTACATAGTATAAGTAATATGAAATTATATATCAGCTTGCTTCTGACTGTGGCAATAGCTGGTGTGAGAAATAATTTATTTAAAATCAATTATAACTATTTGTTTTCTAAGAGATTACTACCACCTGTAATTCAATTAAACTTTTTTTCTTATCTCAAACAATGATTTATTATTTCAGCTTTACTTTCCATAAAAAAACCACGTTTTTAAAAAATAGAGAATTTTCAAAAAAAATAATACCATAATAATTTTAAAAGATATTTTACTTTTACTATTAGTCTAATATTAAAGTAAATATTTCCTTAAATATTAGTCTGACATATTTTATTTATATTACGTCTTGTATTTCTTCTTTTTTTTTGTTCGCGTTTTACATGCGTTCTTGTAACTTACACGTAGATGGGCTGGTGTTTTTACTAATATATATATATTCTCTCATTGACAGTTCGAATATTATGATGTGCTTTAATCAAAATCTGTTGATAATAAAAAAAATAGTCACCAAAATAATATATCATAATAACAATAAAATTACATTTACCAAATATATAAAATAAAAGATATTTAGCTGTAGTTTATAGTTTCTGTATTGAGCAGGACTTTAAGGAGATAATAATGTGTTTTAACAGGTAAAATGTAAAAAATACTCACGCTTGCATTCTTGAACATCTAGGGATGTGGCTCTTTTCCAAGGGACGTCCTGATAGAAGGGTAGACATTCGTTACAGTCAGGACCAGTTGTGTTGTGCTCACACTGGCAAACTTTTCTTCTTTCACCATTTTCATCAACGTGATCAATACATTTACGTGCATGACCATTGCATTTACACCTAAAATGACATATTGAAATTAAACATAAATTAATAAAAAGTAACAAATTAAATACAAGTTGAAAAATTAGCAGTTTTAAGCTGGTACGTTTCTAGCGTCCCTCTCAAGAATAATGTCGACAAATGAGCTGTCACTGACATCGACCAATGACTGTGACAAAGAATTGATTATCAACCAAGTCTTTAGTTAAGGATTATTGTTAATTAAAAATAACAACTTAAAAATGCATTGGTCATATTTATATATCAAATTTTTGGGTAACCATCACAAGGAAAATAAATTTTAACCTTTCCAGAGACAGCTGAAAACCATCAACTCTGTCTCTCTTCATTAGTACGCTTGGTCTCCTATTATTATTCCCCTGATTGCGCTATTTGTACTGTAATTTTTCTCCCAAAATTTATACTGCAAGATGCTTTTTCTGCTGTATTTGAATGTTTAAATTTTTGCCTTATTCGTACCAGTTCTCATGGATATAAAACATTGCAAAAAAAATCTTAAAATTCTATGGAGCACACTGGAATCATGCAAATACTAATTTATTTCAATTCCACAATAGGATAGTAATATTAGTAGTCTGTAAAGCATAAATTGATTATATACTATATAATTTATATATTAATATATAGTATGGATTAATGGATTATGTATTTCATATAGTATATATTCATATATTTGAATTTTGTTAGTGACATGTATTTGTGTAAAAGGTTTGTGTACTTGTAAACCTCCATAAAATAATTTACAATTTCATTTAAGAAGGTATTATACTATGAATTACATTGAATAGTATGAATTGTACTATTATATACTATGAATTAGAACATTAAGTGTTTCAGAATAATACAGAAATAAATCATTAGTTGTGCAATCCGTAATTGTGTGGTATTTACTCATTCTGAGGTAAAATGGATAAACCAACAAAAGTCTCCACACAAATGTTGGATACAACGTTGAATAAAACTTCATTTGTGTGGAGACTTTTGTTGGTTTATCCATTTTACCTGAGAATACAGAAATAATAAATGTTTCAAAACGTAAATTGCTGAATTTTTGATGTATTTAGAAAAAAATGAATGATAAGATTTGATTCATATTAATTCCTTGTATTATTATTATAGACTTTTTAAGGACTATGTAAATATGTATTGTGTTATTAAAACACAAATTCTAAAGAACCTGAGCTCGAAGGTTATTTTTCAAAGTTGAATAGCAGAATAATAGTAAATTTTATGTTCTAATAATAAATTATTACAGTTGGAAACACATTAATAACAATTGTAATAAACAAAATTACCTGGAAATAAATTAACATTATATATTTCTTTATTTAAAGCATATTTTTAAAGTATAAAAAGAAGTATTTTTTATTTAATATTATTTTACTCTTCTTAATACTCTAAAAAATATTTATTTTTTAAATATATGTTCATTTTCATAGACTTGGAAGTATTATCTTCTAAACTATATACAAGTTTTCTTATTAAAAGTACTCAAGAATCCAGAATCCAGATTGATTTATCACTAGAATATTATTGCCAAATAGATATTAATTCATGACTCCTTAAAAATACTGATTTTGAACCATTCTGATCTTTGAACACAATTATCTTGAAATTATTACTCAATATAACGTCATCCTTAAAATAGTCATATGCCCTTAAAACTTTTTGATATCAAATTGAATAATTAAATATTATAAAAGATCAACATACAAATACTTTTTTATTTGTTGTAAAGGATTCTATAGCCAATTAGCTTAAAATTTGAAAATAGTCCCACCTAGCTCCAACTGCAATATCAGTTATTGCGTAAAAGTAGGACTTCAATACAGCAGGACCACCAAATATTTCATCGCCAAAAGTATTCATTTTCTTCAACACTATCCTTATACTAGTGGCCGTAACCCATTCCTGTAACAGTTATTTGAATCAAAACATAGACGGCAATACCATAAGAAACAAACATATTTTATATTAGGGGCTAAACGTAACACATTTACCCCTATGTTATTATCCACATTTTTTGACAAATAGTTCTGGAAAAAAATCTATAAAATAACCTTTATTATATATAAAATGATTCGTAGTACCAAATAGTTAAGCTCTAAAAATCATACTTTAAAAGTTGTTTATTCAGTTTCCATAATAGTTACAAATCTGTTACCATTTGTTAATTTCATGAATAATAATAAAAGTCATTATATGAAAATGCTTTATAAAATCTACGCATTCATGTATCTTTTAGGTGAGAATTGTCGGTTGTATTAGGCAATACCGGTAGCATTAATTCAGCGTAAGGTATCATAACATGTTATGGGGTAAGGTATAACAGCTTATTTCATGAATTCCCTTCCACAATCACTAAACCTAAGTAAACTGATAACTCTCAGGTCATTCACAAGGTAAGATGTTTCATTCTTATTATTACTTTTGTCGTATTTACAGTACCACAGATGACAGTGCCATTTATTTTATGAGACGAATTCACTGTTCCTTATATACTAGTACTGCAGTAATTCGACCGGCTTAAGAGAAGCAATGCACGAAACTAGTTGAACGACCCCACCAACAGCACACAAGGAAAAAAGACAAATTAATAAATTTATAGAAATAGTTGAAAAAATTTGAAGCATTAGGAATTTTTCCATTGAGAAAAAAAGGATTTTGAAATTTGATGCTTTTAAACATTTCTTTTTTTGGTAACTTCTATTATTTTTTCAACTCAGAACTAGTTATTCAAACTAATTGAATCAAACATCACCATATTTATTTATTAACTTAAATTACGAATAATAAAGAGTTCATATCTATATATATAAAAATGAATGTATGTCTGTTTGTTTGTACTCGATAGATTCAAAAACTTTTATCAGAAAATTTAGGAAATTATTAGGTATATCCCAGCTCGGTTTATGTAAAGTTTTTTAAAAATCAGAGTTGTGGTTCAGGTAATATCCCAAAAATATTATAGTAGATAAGGTTTGCTGTATAACCTGTTTGTTTACATTTTGACTTAAATTGGTATGGCAGCCTCAGGTAGGTTATTCTTTATGAATAAGCAACTTATAATATTTCCACATTTTTGTTCAATTGGAAAAAACCAGGTACCAGAAATGTTATTATTGTTTTCAGATTGATATTAAAGACAATTATTGTAATTTTATATAGGTTTCTTATTAACTTTAACAAAGCTTTAGTTATTATCAATAGTTTACTATTAACTTTTCATATCTAATTGGTTTAACTTGCTTTAAGCATTAAAGAAAGTTATGCGTTAAATAATAATTTATTAACTTTAAGTATGCATGATAGTATTACGAATAATAATGATAGTATTTGAACCATTAATTCTAATCTTAAAAGAATAGTTGAAGTATTTTGTTTAAGTTTAATGGATGTAAGGCTTCTTTATTTATTCCTGATTGATTAATTCGTTTGTTTAAAATATTTAATTATTAGTAATTAGTATCCGGCCCTACTCCATATAGCCAAAATGATAAGTTATTATATATATCGATGATATCTAACTAGGAGACGTTTATGAATGTCTAAATCAGTAAAGCTTATAAGGGAATATATACAGCATAAAAAATGGATGAAGAAATATTCAAATCAAAATGTACATATATAAAACTTAATCGCTGTATGTATTTGTAGGTAAAATACAGTTCTTAACATAATAACTCTTATCATTACATAATGAAAAATATATTTACAACTTTATATATATTTTAGAACTCAATAGAACATTTGGAACTAAATTGACACTTTTCGATACAATGCTTCTTCATAAAGAAATAATATTTCATCAAAATATTGTTATTCAAACTTTTAAGAAACAATTCTGTTTACTGATATAATTTTAATTAAACATTTAAAACTGTGTGAAGTCTTCAAATTGAAATTAATTGCATGAAATGTAATGTGATATGGCTTAGCCTCTTCAAATAACTGGCTCCTAATTGAAACGATTTGTGGATTTAACGTTCTTATCATTATATTTAACAGATAAGACATATCACATTTAATGAGCTTAGACTTCTTTCAACATTTCTTGATGTATTGTTCGGCAAAAAATATTCTTTTTATTATTTGTTTAATCTAATCTATCAACTTCCAATATTATTATACAATGTGTGCAATTTATAATCAGTGTTAGATTATATCTTTTTTGCGTAATCTATAATTTTAGTTCTGTATTAATTTCGTTTATCTCAAAAAAGTTAAGTGTAACGGAACTATAGAAAATTTAAATTGTTGTTAGTTGTAAAATTCTATTTTTGGTAGTTGTACTATAAACAGAAAAATGAAATTAAAATTATTTTTTTACCACAATGTAGGTTACACATCAGATTACAATTAAGTTACATTTGTTGTATGGTTCTAGATATTACGAAACTCAAATAATGATAATGTGGAAAATAATGTTAGCTTATTCGTGATAAATATAATTTCATAAATTATGGCTTCATCCAATTGTAATTATTTTTTGTCTTAAAGCTTCATATTTTTTTAAAAAATAACTGATATATTTCAAATACATTTAATTTATTTAAATAAATGCAAATTTTGACGTTTTAAGTTACGTTGCATGAATTTGTGGAATGGAATGGAATATATTTTTAATGGATTTTTATACAGATATATACATAGCCCGAATTACAAGAGAATACAAATTAAAATTACAACACACCATAAAACACATACATCAAACTTACAATTGTCAACCTACTCGTATATATATCTAAATTGTGCAGTCAGATATTTCGCTTAATGCGTATAATAAACTTTACAATACTTGTTAATACATTTGAATAGTTATCACACCTGAAACTCAGCATAGGCAAAATTGAGTATGGACCAAAGTCAATCTCTCTTTGAACTGTTTTTAACAAGTCCTTTCTCTCTGATACGTGTAGTTTGCAATTCCAAAATACGTGTTCAATAGAATCTACCCCCTCCTCGCAAACACAAAAATCACTACGCACACTAGTTTTAAGGAATAAACTACTGTTCAGAGAAGAATGATTGCTTCTGATCCTGTTTATGGTAACTATCACTTTCCGTGGCAGATCACCGCTTTTATGAAACCAAGGTTTATCCGAATCATAATAAAAATGTTTAAAGCAAAAGGTGCCCTTACTAAGACTGAGTTCTTTCAGTTTACTTATATTTTCTATTTTACATTTCTTTTTGAGGTTTGTATAAAAATCAGAAAAAGGGATTGGTTCATTAAGAACTGGTTCGAGTTTCACTGCCGTTCTTGCTGCTTCATCAGCTACTTCATTACCCGAAATTCCTTTGTGAGCTGGTACCCACACTAACGACATTTCGATACCTATATCACTAGCATGAGCTAAATTCTGTCTAATGTGGTGAATTAAAGGTGAACTTGACTTACTATTGTAAACGTTGTCAAGTGCCTTTAAAGCACTCTCCGAATCCGAGAATATGACATAACTTCCCACTCCCACTTCAATAATCCTTTCAACAATTTTATATATAGCCTTACACTCGGCTGTAAAAGTAGACGCATCATCTAAAATTCTAAATGCTAACTTAAAATTTTTATTCGAAGACCAAGTAGGAAAACCGGCTTGACTCTTTCCATTTTCAATAATCTTAGACCCATCCGTATAAATGTGAACAACATCATCTTTTCTGGGAAAGATCCTGTCACACTCATCACTCGGAGAGCGATTAGCAACAAAATTTTTACAACTGGACAAATCAATCTTAGGTTTAAAAAAAAAACAAACTTAAAGATGCCTTGATACCTAAAATGATTATCTGATTCCAGAATGGAATCTTTCAAGAACCACTTCTTCATAACATTGAAGTAACAACGGTTTTACATAGTTAATTTTATACGCAAAGTTATCGGAAACTGCAACTAGAGTATTTAAATTGCAAATAGTCTTATTTCCGTTTATTGATAGACATTTCAAAACATATTTGTAACATAACTCCTTAAATCTAATAGATAAATATGGAATTTTAGATTCCCCAATCATGACATTGATAGGTGTACTGTTTCTATATCCCATTTTGAATTTTGTCAATGTTACCAAAGTCGCCATCCTTATAAGGAGATAATAGAAAACCTCCACACTCTAATTTAGACCTTATCAAGGCTTTATAAATTAACAGCAGACATCTGGGATCGGCCCCCCACCAAGTACCTCTTAAACAACTAATAATTTTTAACGCAGATTTACATTTTGTAACAATATAATTGATGTGGACACGCCAGTTGAGTCGATAATCTAAGAACATTCCCAGAAATTTAGCGCTATTCGAAGCCTTAACTTCTAGATTATTAATATTCAATTTATAATTTTTAGCCCCATTCTTGTTTGAATTGTTAAATGGAACTAAAACACATTTTTGTGGAGCCACTTCCAGCCCTCTCTTGCACAGATAATTATAAACCTTTCCAACCTCCTTTTCTAGATGTTTTATTTGAAATTCGGCACACTCATTGCTATTTGTGTAAATACATACATCATCTGCAAATTGCAATATCTTAGTTGATTTATCAATAATTCTTTCTATACCTCTAGTATATATAGAGTACAATAGGGGACTTAAAACACTGCCTTGTGGTAAACCCTTGTCTAATTTTGCTTCAATAGTTTTAAGATTAGTACAAAATGTAACATCTCTCTCTATAATCAAATTTTTAATAAAATTAACGATTTTACTAGGTAGACCAATATCAATAAGATCATTAATCTTGAATTAATCTTGAATTAATCATGAATTTGTGGGATATTTGTGGTAAGTGCTGCTATCTCTTGGAGAGTTTTAGAAGCACTGGAAGTCACCCGAATCTATCGAAAGATATCAGGAAACCACAATAGCAGTCAGAATAATATTATTCATGAATTAAGTTAAATAACTTACTTGATTGTAAGTTATAATAAGCAATAATCTCCTAAGGACAGAAGGAACACGTTTAATCACACCAGTTGTGGTTTGCTACTCCATAACATACATTTTAATATTACTACACATATAGTTAGATATATTATAGTATGGTTTATGCATATTTATATCGGATAAATAATTAATATATGAAACAAAGACACGATCAAACCAATAAAACACAATAAAACTTTTACAGATAATAAAATTGCAGCATAACGAACTTGTTAGTCAATCCATATACATTGAGATATTAAACTAAGAATTGAAATGATATATAAGTGCGTTTATTATACGGTTAATATATATATTCCTATAAGCTATACCCAAAACTGGGAAGACTAAGGATTTTCAGCCATTAACAGTATTTAATTTGAAAAACAAAAATGAATAATTTATTTTTGAATCTTTTATGTAGTTCTTACTTAGAATTATTTTGTTCGCATATATGAGCCGTTTATTTTGAAAGTGGCCTTTCCATTTTCCAAAAAAATTTAGCTAGCTATTTAAATAATTACATTTTTACGTTATCTTTACCTTTTGCAGCAAATTGTACAAAATTTATTTAAAATTACTAAGTTTTTTTATAACAAAAATTAGTTGATAAATAAAATGACAATATTTTTAAATTTTGTAAAACGCAAACCCTTAAATATCTCGATTTTAACATAAATGGAATTAGGCCACTTTCAAAATAAGCGGCTCATATATAAGTACAGTTAGGATGTCTGTAAACAAAACTTTACGTTTCACATAAATTATTATATACTACTTCTTAACTTAAAGACATTTTCAAGATTTCAAAGTTAATTTACTGATTTGTACAAAATTTAGATGCTAGACACACAGAAATATACAAATAAGTAAGATCTCATACATGCAAGGAGGAACTGTTTTCGAATTGAGCTGGTGTGGTGACATTTCTTCCTTCTAATGTAGAAAATACAATATTTCCTCCAGATAATGGAGATATATCTGAGTAGCGAGATGTGCAGAGAGCACTGGTGACTTCTCCTTTGAGCGTATAGGGTCTGTCCTCCAGGCCGTACATCTCTCGGCAGGACCCACTGAAATAAATGAAAATATTTAATAAATTAACAATTAATCAGCCCATAAAAAATTGATTAAGTAGTATCTTTAGCTTCTTCATGAAAACAAAATATGTTAAGACCAATGTAAGATAAAATAAATACGAGTAGATACAAAAATGTCACCTTAAACACTCTACTACTTCATGTCTTGTTTCAGTGAGCACAAAAAGATCCTTATTCAAGTGATTGATTTAGCGGTTTGTCGTTCAAAGTATACATACTAGTACAACAATTTCATAAAGTTCTCTAATGACTAACTAGAATGTGAACCATTACTCAATGAAATTCTCAAATTAAAGTCATTAATCTTTTCAGGTGCAAACACTGTCGAAACATCGTAAAGTTTAAATAATTAAGGTGAATATCACTAAAAACAGTAATATTTATTACATTATACCTATTACAAAAAAACAAATCAGATAATTGTCTCCCTGAAGAAAGGAAAGGATTCCTTTTACAATATGAACTATTTGGAGTTAAACAAGCTTCTACTCCAATGATGAACCAACCATTTTGACATTTGCTTTTTTTAAACAAAATTTTTAGATTGACTCCCGTCGTTATTTTAGTTTATGATTTTTATTAATTTCTCCTAATAAATAATTAATAATAATAATAATTAGATTGTCTTTCTAATTATCGAAAATCACAATTAGAAGGCAAATTAATACAAAAGTAATGTAGATTAAGAAAATTAGTGGTAATGCTTGATCAGGATTTCAAATAATGCTTATCAAAGTTTGGTAGACATTTTTAATGTTAATCTCATGTGTATTGGTTTAGGTCTTAATTGTTTTTGCCTTTTATAACCATTAATTTTAAAGCATGGTATTGTCACATGCAATTAATTATAAATAGAAACTTTAGAAAATATTTGTTGTTAAACATTTATTTTCTGTAATTAATATGAGTAAAGCATATTTCTAAGTTTAAGTATTTTAGCATTTAAAGATTGAGTTTTGATCAATACAAGTCCAAGTTATTCGAAACGAAGATTTATGAACATATATATTTAGACATATGCTAGAAAAACATTATTACTCTTATATTATTAATTCACCCAAAGAATTTTGTTTTTTCAATCATACAAGTAGGAAATAAACATTTCAAATTCACTTCAATTTATTTCAATTTCAATTATCTGTTTTAAAGTTAATATTAAATTAATATTAACTTAAAAAATTAAATTTAATTAAAGTAATATTAAATTAAATTAATTAATTTAATTAATATTAATATTAAATTATTGTTTAAAGTTTTATTGTGATAAGTTATTTTATTCAGAAAAATTATCTGAAACATTTAATTAGTTGCATACATTTATTATAAAAGAAACTATTTAATATTAATACAAGCTTGAAAAACATGTTGTATAATCATCTATTGTGCAATACAAAAAAAAAATATCTAATCACATTCGGGATATATGAATTAATGTACAAATAGAAAGAAAAATCATTTTTGTTTGACAAGAAATCAGGTTAAAAAAATCTGGAATGCCCTACACTCAACTTTACTATGAGTAAACCTGATATAAAACCTCATGACAATTTGACGAATTACCTTAAAATTAGTATCTGTTGAATAATATAGAACTGAAGAGTCCATTCCTCATACTCCAGATTACCCAAAGATATATATCATTCATAAACACAATGAAATTTATATCTAAATACTGAGTTTTGTTCAAGGTTGATTAGAGAATTTTCGTGGAAAGAGATCATTTTCCAACCATCATACCATGGAAAGCATCAGAATTAAAAGTTTGATTCGCCTTAATTTTTACATGTAAGAATTTTATTCTTCTTACATCACATGTTAAGCCATTAAATCATTACATTTTTTTTTACTAAACCTCCAAAGATCAATTTTATTTTAAAAAAGTTTGGAGTGGCCTACACTCAACTTTACTATAAGTAA
This sequence comes from Hermatobates lingyangjiaoensis, assembly GCA_026182355.1. Taxonomy (NCBI): domain Eukaryota; kingdom Metazoa; phylum Arthropoda; class Insecta; order Hemiptera; family Hermatobatidae; genus Hermatobates; species Hermatobates lingyangjiaoensis. The sequence continues at coordinate 322,208 of JAPFBL010000255.1, forward strand.
CTTTATATCAAATTTCTTGAGTATATAACACATAACGTCTCATTTAAGCATAACGTAAACATCTAAATGGGATATGATTATTAGTCTTTCATTCCTGAGGTAGTAAAGATAGTCATTGAAGGACATATCAATATACAAGCTTATTTTTGTACATCACACAGCTGATGCAAATAATTTCATTAGTATAACTACAGCAGTAATAACATTTTTGAAAATCCAAAGTGAACATTTCTTGAAACGAAATATTCTCCTAGAAGAGAATATGGTTTTTGTTCAACTAGCCAGTGGATTTCTTACATCGTTTACTTGACATCCTTCTACAATGAATATTAAAGTAAAATTTTCAAATTTAAAACAGGAAAATAACCTTTTTTTCTCTGAAAAACATCATAAAGAGCGACGAAAATGTTGTTTTAAGGTGGTTTATAATTAAAGATGTACAAATTACATTTATTAATCTCTAAACGAAAGATTTCAATTTTGAATTATCTTTTACATTTTTGGTTTTTTATAGAATTATTATACTGGGAATTTTATTGCTTCTAAGTATTTAATAAGATCATTTTCCTTCCCCTTTGTCAAAATAACATATATAGAAATTTTTTCTGAGTGAGTGTTATCATTTTTCTGCACAATATTATTCCTCTTACATCTCATATAATTCAATAAACAATTTAAACTGTTCCTTTCTAAACTCAATTTTATCTCAGTGGATTCGCTCAAAAAATTTCTAAGTCAATGTAAACAATGTAAAAAAATATAAAAAATTCGACAAGTATAGCAGGTGATCTCTCAGTCTAGGATAAACAAACAGTTTTTATAGCGTTATTGCTGTTTCCCGTAATTAAAACTTCATGATTTTTTTTTAGGAATTGCTAATTTTTCGTTCCATTTTTGGTCAAATTTTCATTATTTTTTAATGATCCGTTTAGCGTCAAAAAAACATTTTCTGAAAACAGAAATCGTACTGTAACGCCCCTTTAGCGAAAGTAATTTTGAAAAAAAATATCTCAACTCATTTTCCACATAATGTTCTATTTTTAGGCATAGTTTCATTTTGATTCGTCAAACAGTATGACTTGTATCTCTCTCAGAAGCTTTGAGATTGAATTATAAGTCAGAATTTTTACATTTTATTGGAAAAAAAAATATTTCCCGTTGTTTTAAAATTATGAATATACTTTTCGTTTATTGCATTTGTAACCCCAAAGATGATGACTTTCCCGTCATGCATAGTTTTTTCTAAACTATAGGGATCATCTACTCTATGGGGCCAATTTTTGTGTAAAATATCAACTTCATCCATCAAAGATTCTGGACCGTAGCGTGGTAACAAGCAATGCTAACACACTCACCCACCCACACACACACAGACATCATCGTAAAAACATCATAAAATGACTTTTGGGACCTCAAAACATATAATTCCGTCAAAATCTCGAGATCGATTTTTTTCACGATCACTGTACTTTATTGTAGTAAATTAATATTGATAGTTTTTAATGAAATACTGAAAAAATAAAGTTCATAAATGTAAAAAATCAACGCCAACCAAGAATCTATTAAAGGAAATTAGCATTAATTTATAGATATAAAGGATTGCAACAGTAGAATGGAGAATAATTATTGTAAGTGTTGAGCCTATCACACATAGAACTGTGACTACTAAAGGTTCTATTCAGCAAGGCATTCCGTCGCTATGAGTTTGAGAATTATTTTCAGATGACCTACTGGTACTATATATAATGAAATGTTCTATACACAAAGATAGACAAATGAAATTTACCACACATCCACATATGCGCGCATACAACAACACACACACACACACACACACACACACACACACAATCACATACACACTCACTCACACGATCACATACACAATCACACACAGAATCACACTCATAATCACACACAGAATCACATACACAAATACACACACAATCACATACACAATAACATACACAATGACACCCACAATCACACTCACAATGACACGCACGATCACACTCATAATCACACACTGAATTACACATACAAATACACACACAATAACGCTTGAGTCGCTTGAGTTCAAAGGCGCTAATAATTTATTTAAACTGAAAAGTAACTTATTAACAATTTTATAAACAAAAATTAAAAAATATAATTTGCTTTTTGAATGAAACACCTGATGAAACGAGTATTTAATACAATGCTATATTTAAAATAGTACGAGAGATTTTATTTCCTCTCATAATAAAGTAAGTCGTAATTGTTAAGCTACAGTGGGAGTAGAAGGTGGGGTACAAAAGGTTTGTCAAAAGGGTGCAAGCAAACTTTTGGACTCTCTAGTAATAGTAGGTGGCCTGACCAACCAGTCATGTTCTGTCAGTTTGCCGTTTCAGATCGACAACATTAAATTACTTTTCGGCTAATAAAGGTAATATCTATTTATTTCTTTAAAGATAATATCATTTGACATAATATTTCACCACTATTTTTTATTAAATCTTTTGGAGGTATTCTAAACAGTATTTTATACAGTATACCTATATTAAATGTTAAAATGGAACTTCTTATACTACTTATTTGTTCAGCCATTTTCAAACGAAGTCTTAGTTCGTGTAGATTTTTAAATCAGAATATACAAATGTAATGTAATATATATATTCTTTACAGCACTTAAATAAGATTGATTGCATAATAAAATTGGGAATAATAAGTAAATTTATTAGTCCAATTTTTTTATATAATTTTACTAAGCATTTATGCTACTTTTCAACTACTCACTAATTACAGGATCACTTTTAACAATTATAATTCATAATATTTTGCCAAATTAGCCTGTAGTCTCATATCGGGAGACCTTCAGTTTGTCTTGCTTGATCTTATTTAGAGCAATGTGTTCTCAGACTTGCTTGGCCCATGCATCCCTCTCGCCATTAGTAGCAGAATCATCCCCCCTCCGTCTTCTTCATCATTTTATCATTTCTCATTTTATTTTCTTTTATATATATATATGATTAAACCACAATAAGAATGGGAAACAAGACTAAGATCTTTCAACCGTAACAAGCGGTCTTCGTCAGAGTCAAAAACCCAACTGAACACTAGATGCAGAAAACATCTGCTGAGGAGTTGAGAAGAGTGGGAGGGAAGAGTGGTATTTTAAAAGGGTGAAAGCACAGGAAAGGACTAATGTCCAGAAAGGGATGTTTGGGGAAAAATTGAAATTGAAAGATCTTAGTCTTGTTTCCCATTCTTATTGTGGTTTAATCATTGATTGTTGTTTCACGTGTTTATGTGAAATCTTTTTATATATATATATATATATATATATATATATATATAAAATAAATTCAAAACGAAGGAAACACACAGAAAGACACAGACATAACTCACATCGATATTTCGACCATCGTCGTCATCAGGAGGTGTGAAGAGCGAAGAGCGAAGAGTCCCGCAGGAAGACAGGCCAGTGACTCAGGGTCTCTTCGCTCTTCGCTCTTCACACCTCCTGATGACGACGATGGTCAAAATATCGATGTGAGTTATGTCTGTGTCTTCCTGTGTGTTTCCTTCGTTTTGAATTTATTTTATTTAAAAAAGTCCGCTGGACCGTTTCTTTTAATTGTGATATATATATATATATATATAACCTCATTAAAGATCTTGCCAACATAAAGTTTAGTATGTTTCCTACATACCTTTTCAAGGTTTCGAATGCTACCTTTCCATCTCTGTGGTATCATATAAATTAACTCACCGATTTTTTTATCTTTAATTGTATTTTTCATATTACATGTCCGACGTTTCGGTCTACGTTGACCATTCTCAAGGATTCTATATACAAGGTTTTATTAGAATTGTTAAAAAAACCTTGTATATAGAATCCTTGAGAATGGTCAACGTAGACCGAAACGTCGGACATGTAATATGAAAAATACAATTAAAGATAAAAAAATCGGTGAGTTAATTTATATGATACCACAGAGATGGAAAGGTAGCATTCGAAACCTTGAAAAGGTATGTAGGAAACATACTAAACTTAATGTTGGCAAGATCTTTAATGAGGTATGTTTAAAAGAAGGTCTGCTCCCAAAGTATACCAATATATATATATATATATATATATATATAGTCTAGTCGAAGGTTTTGTCCGTTTAACATTGTTGTTCCTTTAAATAATGTAAATTTCATTTTCTTAGTTAAAAAAATTCTTACTTCTGCCTTTGAAAAAGGTTTTAAATAAAACCGAAACGTTGGCAACGAGAGTTTGATTTTTTATCCTGGAAAATTGACCAAACCACGATTAGAGAACACACCTATATATATATTACATTAGTGAAGCTATTCTTCATAATCACACTGTTGTTATAGACGTTGAATTCGAATTTTGATGATATTGGTCAGATTCTCAGAATTAAAATTATATATATATATATATATAACAGATTCAATAATATATCGACCGTTTGATAGAATAGGTGTGTTCTCTAATCGGGGTTCGGTCAATTTTCCAGGATAAAAAATCAAACTCTCGTTGCCAACGTTTCGGTTTTATTTAAAACCTTTTTCATAGGCAGAAGTAAGAATTTTTTAACTAAGAAAATGAAATTTACATTATTTAAAGGAACAACAATGTTAGCCGGACAAAACCTTCGACTAGACTTTCAAAAGACAACAAATAGAAGAAGCGAGAAAACTTACTGGGTCGATATTTCGAACTGAAGTTCGTCGTCAGGGAGAAGAAGGGAAGAAGAAGGGAAGAGGAAGAGGCACGTGCGTCCACTCGTACAAGCAGTAGCCCTCTGCTTGTACGAGTGGACGCACGTGCCTCTTCCTCTTCCCTTCTTCTTCCCTTCTTCTTCCCTTCTTCTCCCTGACGACGAACTTCAGTTCGAAATATCGACCCAGTAAGTTTTCTCGCTTCTTCTATTTGTTGTCTTTTTTCATTTATATATCTGTCCGGTTTGGACCGTTTTAATATTTTGATTTTATATATATATATATATATATATATATATATATATAAATTTAAATTACACAAAGCACGACACAGAAAAGAGAATACAAAGAAAACTTACATAATTCAATATTTCGAACTGTTGTTCGTCATCAGGAGAGTAGACTAGTAGAGAGGACGAAGTGAGAGAGATCTCCCCACGTCGAAGAACGGAGCGCGAATGAAGAAATAAAGAGTCAACCGAAGAGAGCAGCACTAGCGTAAAAAAGGAGCTAGGCACTAAACGTCGGAGAACGGAGAAAGCAAAAACAATAGATAAAATTATAAAATTAAAAATTATAAATTAAAAATTGTAAAAAAGGAAATAATAAAAAAAATAAATAAATAAAATAAAAAATATATATAATAAAAAAAGGAAAAAAAATATATAATAATAAAATAATAAAAAAAATATATATATATGAATATGAATATATAAGTTAAAAATAAAAGGAAAAACAAATAAAAGTTAACGCTTCTGATTTAAACCGGGATCTGATCGGGCCCCCAATAACCATATGTGGGCCTCCTCAGACGCTCTTAATGTCAAACTACGGTCATCAGTGGTCACTAGCTTAATGATTTGAACAGAAAAGCAGTCATTAAAAGAAAGGTTATGGCTGTTGGCATGGATAGCTACAGGAAGCTGTTTGCGCTGACCGACCGAAGCTCTATGGTTGTTCAAACGCTCATTGAGCTTGGTAGAAGTCATACCAATGTAGAATGCTCCACATTGTCTACAGTTCAGTCGGTAGACGCAATTCCTGGATGAGCAGGAGGTGTTAGGTGGGACGCGGAAAGAGTTGGTTGGTGAGGAGAAGAAAGGTGAAGGGTTAACTAAAGGACAGGTAAGGCAGAGGCGACGGCCTTACTGTTTCTCCATACCAGCACGCACCACCCCAATCCCAGGAGTTTCAAGGGATCTGTGGGAAAACAGGTTTCCTAAATTGGGAGGCTTTCTGAAGGACAGACGAGGGGGTTTTCGGAAGACGGAGGAGGTGGAGGGGGAAGAGGACAGGAGAGGAAAAATGTCCTTGATGATATTCCCGATCCTATGGACCCCAGGAAAGAAAGTAGTTACGAGGAAGGGAGAACTGTTGGGTTCAGCGGCAGTCCTAGGAAGATATTGATTGGTGGCAGGTATTAAGCGTTTATCAACAAACCTGGGAGAGTAGCCCCGCTGGACGAATTTCTCCCTAAGTTTGTCGATATGACACTGTCGTTGATAGAGGTCACTGCAAATACGGTGTATGCGGATGGAGAGGGAACGAGGTAGGGACTTTTTTGTGTGGGATGGGTGACAACTATTGAAGTGTAGATATTGTTGGGCATTGGTAGGTTTTGAGTGTATGGAGGTGGTGAAGGTCCTGCCGCTTAGGGACACTGTGGCGGCATTGGTCAGGTCTTTAAAATTCAAATTCAAGAAGTATATATATATAATATATATATATATATATATATATATATATAGACATAACTATTACTTCGTGACCAGACTGTTGATATACGTACTTCTTGAATTTGAATTTTAAAGACCTGACCAATACCCTGTAAGGTCAAATATTATATTTATATTTATATACATGTACTATGATTATAATAGAATTTTAGAAATTAAATGCTTTAATTCTTCACAGAACTCTCTTGTATTATTGGGATGGGAGAAAGTACCAAATTACAATCTCCGTTATTACCAATAATAATGTTATTAATATTCGTATAATGATTGCTTCATAATTATAAATAGAATAAATATAATCGAACTACATACTTTATTTATTCTTTACTTTAAAGGATAAATAAAGTGGGTGTCCTAAACAATACGACACTCTATTTTAAAGATAATGTCATTTAATATTATATTTCATTACTATTCGTCTATTGATTACATTATGAAATTGGGATAATAAGTAAATTTATTAGTCTAATTTTTTATATAATTTTACTAAGCATTTATGCTCTTTTCAACTACTTAGCAATTACAGGATCACTTTTAACAATTATAATTCATAATATTTTGTAAAAGGACTGCTGACACTTATAACAATTAGTAATCTTATATATTACTCGTACGTAACACAGTTGCGTACTGATTAACAACTAAAGCTGAGTTCTTAATCAGATTAGTTATTTTACTTCATTTAAACATTATCTAAGTATAATAGTGATTTTGTTCATCCAATATAATGGAAGTTTTCATTCAAATTTTAAATTTAAAAACAAAATTGAAGTGTCACGAGTCACCCCCATTAGTAGACATAATATTAGAATTATTATTTTAAAAATCCGGAGAAGGAGAGATGAGATCCTTTTACTTTGTGACTAGGAATAGCCTTAGTGACATTGTTATGTGTATTTGTTTGCGATAGTACACATTCTAGTGTAGTTAGCTTATTAATTTGACAAAAATTAATTCATTTGGAACTTAAGGTTGGCATTGGTATATTACATATATTTTAAAAATGATGTTACTATTGAAATTTGTGTATTGTTCCAGGTACAGACGAAAGGATACCTGTACACAGGTTAGTGAGTTTACTATTATAATAATATGCTTGGGCAATGGTAACACAATGACATGTTTTTGTGAATATTGTATATGTATTTTTAATAATCTTATCTACATTCGACTTACTATAAGTTAAAAACACCGTCAACAAGGGATTATAGCACACGTACAGACACACATAATATAACCTCATATCTCTTAAATTATATAAAGGAATATGAATATATATATCTATATAGTTTAACTTTATATGTAAATATATATGATCAAACCACAATAAGAAATGGGAAAACAAGACTAAGATCTTTCAACCGTAACAAGCGGTCTTCTTCAGAGTCAAAAACCCTTGTTTTCCCATTTCTTATTGTGGTTTGATCATTGATTGTTGTTTCACGTGTTTATGTGAAATCTTTTTATCGGTGTAAATATATATGTATGTACTCAATTGTAGTACTCTACGCTGCTGGGATTTGTAGGTACAGACGAAATGATATCTGTACACAGGTTAGTGATTTTTCTATTGTATTATAATAATGCAACTCGTCAGTTTTACCACAAAATGTTATTTTATAATGCTGATATGTTTTTGATGCTTTATCTCCACTTAGTTTATGTGAAAGTACTGTCAACAAGCGATTAGAGCACGCGTGCTGACACTTATAAGTTTTCTAACACAGAATGTTTGAATGCAACATATCTCTATCTGTTTAGTTTAATATATAATTCAAGCAATGTATCAACTGTTTGACAGAATAGAGATATTATTTAATCAGGAATCGGTCAATTCGGGCATATGAAAAAGCTTCTAAAATAAAACCGAAACGTCGGCAACGAGACTTAGATTATTGAACCTAGAAAATTGACTGAATACTAATTAAATAATGCACCTATATATATAAATAAATAAATATATATATATATATATATATATATATAATATAAAAAGTATATATTCAACTTTCAGCTGTACTGTTTCATGTATTATACACTATCAAAGTATAAAACCTGATTAAATGATGTCATATTACAAAAATATATATCCTTTTTTCAGGTGTACTGTCTCATGTTTATACACTATCGAGGTATAAAACATGTTTAAATGATATCAAATTACAAAAATATACATGTTTTTTTCAGGTATACTGTTTCATGTTTATACACTATCGAGGTATAAAACACGTTCAAATGATGTCATATTACAAAAATATATATCCTTTTTTTATGTGTACTGTCTCATGTTTATACACTATCGAGGTATAAAACATGTTTAAATGATGTCTTATTACAAAAGTATATATCCTTTTTAGGTATACTGTCTCATGTAGCATAAACAGTCAAGGTATAAAACGTGTTTATATTATGTTGTATATATATTTATTTCAAGTGTACTTCCTCATCTGGAAGTATGTATGTAAACGGTTTCGCATGTTTGAGCGGTCTTCATTTTAGATATATTTAGTTTATACAGTACAACTGTTCGGCCGCATGTATGGTGGTGGGTGGGGTACACTGTAGTTCGTCTCTGTGTGGTGTATCACGGGTGATGCCAAATGAACTACATGTTTACATCTAAAATCATGCCACGGTCAAGGCAAATATGGAACGGTCCTTTTCAGAGCCACAACAACAATAACGACAATGCCCTAATCGGCGAAAAATTATAATATTAATTTGGAATGTAGGCGGAATGAACAGCGCCAAGTTCAGTAGGCCGAAGAATGTTTTGACTAACAAGAATATTGATATATTCATTATATTAAAATCTGAGGCCTCTACACAATTAACTCAATTCTACCAACATTACAACTACTCGATGTAAACTATCATGAGAAGCAGATTAGTCCTCTAGAATGGTTTTAGAATTAACAAAGATATACTTTGGCAATTTAAAATATTACATGATATGGACTAATCGACGAGATGGAAGCAGTACAAGCAGACTGCTGGGTTAGTAATAATCCTTGCCCTATTATAATAAGTAATATAAGTATAAATACCATTATATTACAGCGCCTCAGCTTGCCTCCCAGAGTTCTATTTGAGTATTTCTAATGTAGAACTTACTGCGATCTATTTCTAGGAGCCACGTTAGCTGAGTGGTTAAGGTACTCGCCTCTGACTGGTAGGCCCACTCTGACTCTCGATTTATTCGCCTGGGAGGTGAATAAATCTGAGCACTTCGTCCCTTGGAGAGGGCGTTAAACGTTCCCAAGCCTGTACGATGTCATGTAGAGTAGAACCTCGTAGTACGACTGCCTCCTTGTACGAACAATTCACTTTACGATTTGTTGTCCCTTACGACGAGTAAAAATACGTAGTACGAGTTTTTACGAGGTCTTAGGACCCAACTCAGTTGGGTTTTTGACTCTGACGAAGACCACTTGTTACGGTTGAAAGATCTTCGTCTTGTTTTCCCATTTCTTATTGTGGTTTGATCATTGATTGTTATTTCACGAGTTTATGTGAAATCTTTATATATATATATATATATTGATTTTCTACGTTGAATATCAATGAAGTATGTAAATATTAAATTCTCAAAATGAAATATTTAGAAAATTTAACAAGTCTCTAAATGAAAATAATTTATTACATAATTTTGGTTTTTGTATTTTTAAGGGCATTAAAAATTATAAATATTTCTATTTTTATTATTTTTGGTATTTACTTTTGTGATGTGTGACATTCCAAGAAAATTGTTTCGATTTTGCAAAAAATTTTGACTCGCCGAACTCAAAAGTTACTCCATCACTGGTCTATATAATATGCACTTGCACAGGTAGACATAACACTGATCATTCGCTGGTGAAGGTTTCAATTGTACTCGCCAAGGGTACACTAACTCTTACCATTGATGTGATTCGGGAGATGTGAAAACAGAATGTTCACAATAAAGGATGGTTCAACAGACGCTGGCTTATTATAATGTAACATTTACAAAGAGTTCTGATATTATTTGCGAGTTATTATTATTCGGACAATATTTTTTTCATCAGAAGAACTTTCAAAATTTGCAAATAATTAATTCAATATTGTTACTTAATTTCCTTAATAGCATACTAAGAAATTTCTGATTTACCTTCTGATAGGTAGCCTTCCTAGGTGCTTGACAAAGACATTCAGCAAAATAGAAAGAAAGGAGGGAATAGATTAAAGAGAAAGACAAGACTACGCGAGACTTGTACTGACTAAAGGCTGTTTGGACAGAGACCGCCCAAAGCGATATTCTAGCCACAAAGGGAGATATACTAAAATTGATTTTTTCCCGAGGAGGAGGTCCGCGGGCGGCGTCCAGTCGTGACACAATAGACACGAACCCGATACCACTCTCACATGCCTCCTCCTCTTTCACCAATTCTAATATCCACCTAGGAATTTTAACAATTTGCCTAGCAACAATTATAACCTCTACTATAACTTTGTTAAAACTTATTGAAAAAGCATATGATATAAATACTTGAACATTCTCTATTACAAACAGATTAATCAAAACTATATCTGCGAACTGAAGAAAAGCATATATGAAGATATTCATATCAGGTTCAAAAGAATATTTTGTCTACCAACCCTCATTATTCAATATACATGGACACGAACTTAACTTTTATTTTATTTTTTTTAATTATTACAACAATGTAAAATGGAAGTGAATAAGTGAAATTGATAAAAAAGATATAGATGGCATATGAAATAAGAAATAAATAACTGATTACAATTCTTAGTATTGAAATAACTTATGAAATCATTATGAAAAAAATACAGACCAGTAATTATGAAGTGGATCAAATATTATAAAGCAGATAACTTTAAATAAATAAAAAAAAAAGGTTTACTCTAAGAAGTATGTTAGATATAGCCTCAGGATAGTCTTTGGGATCATTCAATTTTGAGAGTACCTGGTATAAAGGATTACAGATATTATAATCAAGGGGCTAGAATTACGACAAGCAAGTTTATTGAATAATTTGTAAGGGTATACACATAATACATGAACTGTTGGGGTCATGATTCATACAATCATTATTCAATTACAATATTTATTAGTAAATTATTACTGCATTGCTTCACTAGCTCTAATCAACTTATGACAGAATCTGTTATAGGCTTTACCTTTATATATGATTGTACGAATTATTGATTATTAATTATTATTGTAAATAAAATGTAAATTTCATTATTGTAAATAAATATTGTAAAAATAATTGCCATACCATTAACATCAAATTAAGAGGAATTGACGATATAAAAGATAAAGTCCAGATTTAAAGTAGAACATACATCATGAAATTCGAAAAAATCTGGAGTGGCCTACACTCTACTTTACTATAAGTAACTTAATGTCAAATTTCTTGAGTATATAAAACATAACGTCTCATTTAAGCATAACATAAATATCTAAATGGGATATAATTATTAGCCTTTCATTCCTGAGGTAGTACAGATAGTGATTGAAGGACATATCAATTTATAAGCTTATTTTTGTACATCACAAATAATTTATTATTTGCAAATAATTTCATTAGTATAACTACAGCAGTAATAACATTTTTGAAAATCCAAAATGAACATTTCTTGAAACGAAATATTATCCTACAAGTGAACATTGGTATTGTTCAAATAGTTAGTAGATTTCTTACATCGTTTACTTGACATCCTTCTACATTGAATATTAAAGTAAAATTTTCAAATTTAAAACAGGAAAATACTCTTTTTTTCTCTGAAAAACATCTTAAACAGCGAAGAAAATGTTGTTTTAAGGTGATTTGTTAATTAAAGATGTACGATAATTACATTTATTAATCTCTAAATGAAAGATTTCAATTTTGAATTATCTTTTACATTTTTGGTTTTTAACAGAATTATTATACTGGGAATTTTATGGCTTCTTAGTATTTCATAAGATCATTTTCCTTCCCCTTGTCAAGTAACATATATACGAATTTTTTCACAGAGAGTGTTATTATTTTCCTGCACAATATTATTCCTCTTACATCTCATATAAGTCAATAAACATTTTAAATTGTTCCTTTATAAATATCAATTTTATCTCAGTGGATTCGCTCAAAAAATTTCTAAGTCAATGTAAACAATGTAAAAAAATATAAAAAAATTGACAAGTATAGCAGGTGATCTCTTACTCTAGGATAAACAAACAGTTTTTATAGCGTTATTGCTCTTTCCCGTAATTCAAACTTCATGATTTTTTTTTTATGAATTGCTAATTTTTTGTTCCATTTTTGGTAAAATTTTCATTATTTTTTAATATCATAATAGGCTTATTTTTAAAATAAGTAAAATATCAACTTGATCCATCAAAGATTCTGGACCGTAGCGTGGTAACAAGCAATGCTAACACACTCACCCACCCACCCACCCACCCACACACACACAGACATCATCGGAAAAACCTCATAAAACGACTTCTGGGACCTCAAAACATGTAATTCCGTCAAAATCTCGAGATCGAATTTTTTCACGATCACTATACTTTACTTATAGTAAAGTAAAAAGAATGAAAATTGATATTAAAGAATCTTAGAATAGTAAATATAATCCGAAACTAAAGGCTCTACATTAAGGGTTAAATAGTAATTACGAGTATAAATGCTTGATGCCACATATTTTAAATAGAGATTCACTGGGATATGTATCATTGTTTCTAGTTGTAAACTAAAATCATTGTTTCTAGTTTTAAACTAAAATTACAGATGTATTGACATTGAAACTTAACTGAAAATAAAGAATCTAAAGTAAGCATGTATGATGATAGAGAAAATGGTAATTATATTTACAATTTATGATTATAATTTAAATAAAATATGACATAAATAAAGTACATAATATTATACATTAAAGTCAAGTTCGACTAATATTAAAATTCATCCGGAATGAGATTCTCAATTTATCAACGATTTATCTTTTTTGGTATTTATCAAAGCAATACAAAAATGTTGATGGAACAAGGTGTTAGTGCGTACCACGCAAGACTAGTACGATCTACTAATAGTACGATCAAGTTTAACTAGCTTTTACTAATTCAAAAAAGTATAGTCATTTGCAAAATTTGTTTGGTGATATTAGATAGAATGTAGTATAAAATAAAGTGAATAAAATATTCTAAAAAGCAGGATACATCTGTGACATCACTATTACTGTGTCTGTAAAGTGATTTTGAATAAGAACTTTTTTTAAATATCCTTTTCAAGAAAGACCTTCTAGAAGCTGGCAAAATAGGACAGTGATGAAAAATAACTACATATATATATATTGTATACACAATAATTAAAAAGCAAAATGAATTAGTTAAAGAAAGAAATAAAGTCCAATAACGTCATTATTTTGATGTAAACCAAAGTTTGGGAGCAGAAGACGGAGCCTAACCCGGAGTTGTGGGAGTCGGGAAAATTTGCATACTTGAAGACTGAACCGGTTTCACTGAAAATACGCCCCCATCTTCGGCTCCGTAATTAGCAATGTTTTGGTGAAGAACTGTTTATTAAACTTGATAAGAAGTTATTGAAACCATATATTAATTTTTTTAGCCATCGAAAGACAACTTTTACGAGGTCACAAGCTGAAACTGACACCAAACATAATAAATATTTGTATCAGAACTGTGATTTCTTACTTGTCCCAAAAAAGTGATTTAAACTACTCATTTAATGGACATGATACGAAATCTAAACCCTGATATCAATTAAAAGGATAATATTCTCAAACAATTCACTATCACACTTCCTAGCGAAGAGATTACTGATACGGTATACCTGTCTTCGATTTTTCATTAAAACTGTTTAGAAGTAATTCTATAATTATTTAACTTTTACCCTATAAAATTAAATATTTTAATTTTATTCTTCTTGATTCTGCAATAAATATAAGGGCAAATTCGAGTAATTTTAGAAGCAATACGATAATACCTGTTAGATTATTTGATTGGTATGTTTATTGACTGAATAAGAGTAAAAATAAACTAACTTCCAACAACAAGTACATTTCATTTATATTTGATAATAAAAAATAAATGGTAATAATTTGTTAATAAAAATGTGAATGCTTAAGAGAAAATACATTAAGAGAAATCAATGTAATTGGGTTTACATCGATTTCTAAGGCATAGTAATAGTGATGTTTAGAGATGTATCTTTCTTTTTAGAATACATTATTCTCTTATCTAATATAATCAAAAAATTTTGCAAATGACTATACTTTTTTGAATTAGTAAAAGCTAGTTAAACTTGATCGTACTATTAGTAGATCGTACTAGTTTTGCTTGGTACGCTCGAACACCCCGTACTACTAACATTTTTGCATTGTTTTGCTTAATGATAATGGTTTACACTCGTAGTGATAATAAAAAATCAGTAATTGATTAAAAGTATAATTTTTCCTTGAAATAATCAAAACCTCCATTAAATTATGCGTAAAAAGAGGTGACAAACAAACAACATAAAAATAATTTGTGCTTTGTATTACTAAACTTAATATGTTAAGTATGAATTAGGTTAAATTGCCTAGGGTGGCGACCAGTCTAATACATTATGTTTCGTTCACCGCTGCTGATAAAACTAGGTGACGTCAGAGAAGGTGCTCTGAACTAGAAGTGGGAAAAATATATTGGACATGGTGAAGGGGTCTAAAGACATTGATTAGGCCGAAGCCCGGGGGAGAAATACAGCAAGCGAGGCGGTGGAGTGGGCATGGGTGAAAATTATAACGGTCTGCCAGGACAATGGGTGAGGAATCGGAGAGTGCCGTGCCATTCTGCAGCCTACCTGTGTCTGCCAACCAGGGCCTCCTTCAACACTTGTTTACATACACCACTCGTCAGAGCGTGCCCAGCCAGTGTATGTTACCGGCTAAAGCAGTGCCTCAAAGAGGACTAGCCACCACTCAACCTCTGTCATCTATATAAACTCAACTCCTAAATAAAAATAGCAGTTTCAATAATTTGTCTCTAATAATTTATTCATGTTTGTTATAAAACTACTTGAATACAGGAAATTCTTCACTAGGAAAAAATCATACAAAATATTAAATGGAAATTAACAATTAATGCCTGTTTACTGCTCTAACATAAATTAAGAAACCACAGTTATTATTAATTGCAGAGATAGTATTTCGCTAAAATACCTTGAATATTGAAGCATTATATTAAACCGGTAGTTTGATAATAATAACATTTACTAACTGGATTAACCAGATCTATATTTTTAATGTCTCCAGAAGAAGAGTTTAAAAGTGCTTGCAATGTTTATGCAACTTTGATTGGCAAAAAATAAAACTTGAACTATGTCAACCAGTCACTCGATAGAAATGTAATAACGTGTAAAAATTAATTTAAGTTTCAAAATACTCTACAAAAACTGAATAATATACCTATTGTTTATATTACCTTTAACAATGTCAGTGTTTCATTAATGATTTGTAATTTCATGGAGCTGACTAGTATAGTTTTCAATAAAAATATTCCCTTTAATATATTATTTAATGATGAGTCAGCAATACAGAGTTCGCCATTATATCAGCCTTTTTGGCTGGCCACGAAGATATCGTGTTTTTGAAGGAGGTTTTCTTAACAGTAACTTTTACCGAATAGTTAAAAGCATTATTATAACTTTTTTACAATCAAATTCAAATCATACTTCCCTAGAATTCATAATGACATTCATAATTTCAACTTCACTAGATTGGAATAAATAGATTTTCTGGGAATAATATATATTCTATTATTACCTATAGAACATGAAGGGTGTCCAAGGGCCGTCTTCCCTCGATTGCTTGTAGATGGCAAAACTGTCGGGTCGAGGTGAGTGGAACCAAATCTTGACGTAGGTAATGTCATAGGCCTTTTCTGAAACATGGAGGCACTGCCATCAGAATATGTTGGAAACAAGTAGATTGATATACCGTAGGGTGGAGACATAAAACATCAGTATAAACATAACCCAAACATTAAGTATTTAGATCTGAGAACATCTTAGATCGTCGAATATCAAACAGGAACAGAAAAACATGTTGAGTAATAGTAATCTACTGATTACCAAAAAGGATATAACTGAACTGCCACGTAAGGCATTCAGTTTTAATGCATATTTTGTTAAAATTTTAGTGTTATTTTGTTCAAAACTTTGTAAATTCAGTGGTTAAAAGACAGCACTTTTGAAAAATAAAACCAAAAAAATAGAAATCATCAAGCAATCAAGGTTTGTATTTTAATAAAACGTTAACTTTTAACTTTTTAGATAAAATAATAATTACCTAAATGTATAGTTTACTACTGGCAGCATTACATGTATTTTATAGGCATCAAGAGAAGATATTTGTTCGCTGAATGTTTATCCTGAAGTAGGGAAGAACAGGTAGTGACGAGAGAGGATTCTGTGAGATTGTGTGCGGGCACGTGGACCTAGGAAGGAAGGCTTTTGTTAGTGGACTGACAGGTCCGAGGTGGGCTATTCAAACGTCTCTCCAGTTAACTTGCGTGTCTTATCATTAATCAGAACACTCCTCCTTCTCTTTATGTCCACCTTCTGAAGGAAAATAACGTTTTCTCCTCACTTCTAACTGTATGTAGAAGAAATGAGCTATCAAATGAGTTGTTTCCCTGTACTTGCATCAGGAATTCTTCTTTTACTCTTATTCTCAGTCCCCTAATAAGTTTTATTGGACCACCAAGACCATATAACTACATTGTTTATGTGCAAATAATGTTCTTCCCCTTAATTTAGTTGACACCGTGGGTGTGTCAAGATTTCTTCTCAGTAAAAACCAGTACTATCAAATACCAGTCGAGCCTTATGTTCCTTATGAAGGTATCATCAACTTTCTTTAAGAACATAAGAATATCTTATTATAATATAAATATTCTAAGGTATGATTTCATAAGAATATACCATCAAAAGATCAAACAGAAGGTGAACCAAGCGCTGTATTTCCTTCTTTATATACAAATTCTACTACATTACAACAGTATAAAAACTATGTAACAGTGAAGATATCTTCTTACTACATCTTGCATATTTATAATGATCAGTGAACAGTAAATATTATGAAAAACTTTATAAGACCAAAATTATGCAAGAAATATTGTATGATATGTTTCTTACTAGAAATGCATTTGTTTAGATTTTAGATGGATAAAATTCTTTTGATTTATTTAGCATCATTTCATCGTAACAAAAAGTGACATAAATTCAACTTCTTACTCTTACATACTATTCATAAACATATTTATAGTATTCTATCAGTTTATTTTTTCATTTTGTTTATGTAAAAAGCGTCAAAATAATATAATTATTTCTTTTCATAAGATTTATATATTATTTGTAACAACATGTTATAAATAACTACTTTTCACAAGTATTTAAGGTTAATTTTTAGTATAATTATAGATTAAACTAAAATTTTTTTCAAACAAGAGCAAAAGTATTTCTTTTTCTAGTAACGATGTGAATCCGACCATTATTAGTACACGTTTATCGATTTCTAGAATTCGTTGTTTATTCAAAGATTTAAACAATTAATTGTAATTCGATATGATTTCTGGATATGTAGTGCGGAGTTTTAAGGCAAAGTAATTGAGGTCACCAACGCTATTGCTGTTAAATTAATGTACCCTCAACCTTTGAATAATATCCACTGTTTATTTAAATAATGAAATACATAGAAAATGAATCTTTTAACTTTGCTAAATTACTTGTAGTTGCTTTTAGTTGTGCACTAGTTGGCGTTATTTTCTTCTTTAAGTTTAGTATTATTTGTGTGTTCAAGTATGGTGGAAATATAAAGAGTTGTCTAATAAAGTAGTGTGTTTTAATACAAGCACCTTGCACTTGAATGAGTGAAAGTTGTTAAATAAACGAGTGGAAAAAATGACGATGCGAAAAAGGCGTAGTTCCTTTAAGAAACTCAAGTGGATGGTGTTGGTGCGGGATGTGGATTGAATACGGTGACCCTCTTTGGGCACGAGCCACAACCATTGTGCCTTTCAATTGAAAGGATGAAATAGCGATACTATTTTAGAGTGGCATTGTGGTTGGCAGGAGGGGACGGTGCGCGGGCAGCGCGCCTCCGTCCATTCAGCACAGCCTCCCACGTTACCAGCAGAATGTCCACCAGTGGTCCATTAATCCCTCTCAATCGCCTCCCACCTAACCTGCTCCTGCTTCAACTTTTATCAACTTCCTCTTCCACTTTGCAAATCCACCTTCATAATCTAATTTATCTTTCATATCTCCCGCTCTAAATTAACTTGTATTCACAAAACTGTCATTTGGAATATCCTTCTTTGAATAAGTCATTCTTTCATTTCCATTTTTGATTGTGTCTACTTAAGTCAAAGGTTAGATGAACTTCAAATAGGTGCCCATAAATATGGCTTTAAATATAAACTACTTACTTTTGTACAGTCCTTACTAATACAGTCCTTATGAAAACTTAAAAGTTATAATTTTTTAAATATTTCGAAGAATTCTAAGGGAGAAAAAATCTTGACTCTTCCATGCAAGACTTTATCAAAAGAAAATATCAGTTATACTCAGAAATATAAAAATTGTTTGTGAACACGAAACTTTGACACTGTCTAACAGATTGTATTGATGGATGTGCAACTCAGTATTTTTTTAAGAATTTATGTATACAGAAATAAGTATTATTGCATGAATTTTAGCAAAAACTATTTTTTTTCTCGCTAAAATAGTAACGCAAAATTTTAAACTTTTTCTTATTTCATCTACATATTCAATTGGTCTCGGCCGTTAGAGATACAATATAACCTTAAAACGGTGGAACTCAGAATAATGCATACTTCTTCTATTTGTCGTATTTGTTGACATGGACTTATAAAGAATTCTCTGACTTAAATAATATAGATATATTAAATTTCAAACTACCTTTTAAAAAATGTATGGTTCTATTAAAGAGTTATGTTAAAATTATAATATTGAAATATTAGAAACTATTAAACAAAATATGCTATGTGGGTGTAAATTTCAGTTTACACGTATATTTGCATGAGTTCATTACACTCGTACATTACGTTCAATACTGGTACTACATTCTACATTACGTAATCAGGATAAGTATTAAGTTCAGTTACAATAAAATAGTTATATTTTATATAATAAACTTTATACGGTATATCAAGTTATATTTTAATGAAATTGTGATATAATATAATAATGATATAATATAAACTATAATATAATGTATTATAATATGATATAATATAATAATGATCTATCATCACTATAATATATATTATCTTATATTATATGTTATCCTATAATCCTATATATTATATCTTTGGACCAATACAAGTAGAGGATTTTTGGTTAACATAAATGTGGATAAATTGTACATTTGAATAGTATGTATTGTACTGATCATGAAGAGAAATGTTTTCGATCTAATAACATTTAACAGGCATCAGTTCATGGTGAGGTATATTGCCTTACTTACTTTTTCGTAATATTGAAACATGCAAAATAGGACTGTATCAATCTCAATGTCGAAACGAGTATTAATATCTGCTTTTATACTTGTTTCAGAAACTTTGATAATACCATATTCTTAAATTTAATATTAATATGAATTTACAGCACAGAAACTTCAGTAGTTTCAAATACTGGGAACTATATATTACACTTAAAAAGAGCACAATTTATTGTCTACAAGAACTGTCAAGAACAATCAGCTGTGTTATAAGAATCATTAGACACTTTCCTAACAGTTGGCAAAATAATACAGTCACATTAAAATAAGGAAGTCAATAATTTAAGTTGAGTTCAATAATTTAAGTATAGAGTTTTATTTCCTACAGAATTTCAATCACAAAAAAAATTAATTGTTATATTAATTAAATCAATTAATTAAATGTTGGCTAAGAATTTGATAATATGAGTGTGTTTACTATTGAATGTAGTTGAAAAAGTGTAGTTTAGTGCGGCTTACTCCAGATTTGTTTAAAACCAATGGCAAACAAATTTGACTAGATGAAGTAATCAAAGAAATACTGGTGAAATAATATTAAAAAAAGAAAAAAAGCAATAAATATATGAGTACAAGTAGTTGCAAATGCACTTGAAAATCATTTTATTAAATTCACTAATTCAAATCTTAGAAATTACTAATAATCTGTAGAAATAAACAATTAAAAACCCATGTATTTTATTATTATTGATTTTTTTGAGACACTTAGGTTTGATATATGCTCCGAAATAATTAAAAATATGATTCATGTGGAATAAATTATATATATAAGAAGGTATTGTTTTCTTGGCCACAATTTACTAATAAAAACTTTTTCTTCCTCTTGGAGTTTAGTCAGGGTTAAAATACGGAATCACCTTTTCGCCAACGTTTCGTCTTTATTTTAAGACATCTTCATGGCTATAAACTAACAAAAAATAATGGAAATTTGTCATATCTACTTTACAGTCATCATGACAAATTCAAAAAACTTACTTACTCAAGGCTAGTCTTGATATACAGGATAGCTTGTATCAAGTTAGAACTCAAGGCTAGCCTTGAGTAAGTAAGTTTTTTGAATTTGTTATGATGACTGTAAAGTAGATATGACAAATGTCAATTGTTTTTTGGTTAATTTATAGCCATGAGGATGTCTTAAAATAAAGACGAAACGTTGGCGAAAAGGTGATTCCGTGTATTAATCCTGACCAAACTCCAAGAAGAAGAAAAAGTTAATATATATATATATTTGTTGTTGTAGAAATAAATGGCTTAGTCACCCAAGGCCGGACGGATTTTTTTTTTTTTTTTGGCTTTACTCTCTTACAGACGAGTTATTAAAAAATTTATTATCGAGACTTACTCTGTCTGACTACAGAAAGTGCCGCTTATGAACTGTACAGGCGACGTCCACTTAAGCAAAGTAATAACCCCCAAGTCGGCAGAGGCCTGTTAATACGTGTTTAAACTAATTCAAATAAGCTCACTATCTTCCCCACAAACAATCATTTCTACTCACTTCTGTGGACTAAAAATAATTGGAACAATTTTCATATTTTTTTCACAATATTTATTCTTTATTTCAATAAATGTGGACGAAATAAATGAATGTATTTATTTCGTCCGCATTTGCAGAGTATCTTATTAGTTTACTGTAGTTAAACTAATAAAAAATAAACAATCGGTTTTAATATGTTAACACTTTTATATGTTTAAGTCCCTGAATATATTTTTGACATTGATGGACTGACTGATGTTTACTGTGGTTAGGTGGGTGTATGTTAAAATTATAGTTAACTTGCATTTTGACTCATTAATATTTATGGTAGGTGTTTATGTCAAAAAATATTTATTTTTTTTTACATCTCTTTCAGTAATGATCGAGTATTGCATTTTATATTTTATATTCTTAAAACAACATTAGTGTTTGTTAAATTTTTAAATATAGATTTTTTATATAATGAATCTATGGACTCCCATCTCTGCTAACCGTTTTTTTTTTTAAGCACATGGTCTTGGAGACATTAGCGCTGTCAGTTATACATTATTAAATATGTATTTAGAAGCATAATAATTGGAAATAACAATGAAACTTAATAATACATACAGCTTATATTTACATGAGTATCTTGTAATCTTTCAAAATATTTAACATTTCTCATAGTTTCTTGGTGCTAGGAGCTAATTTTAGGTCTTGTGACACTCCCGCACTCTGTACCTTCTGTGAAATGAGCATTCCGACGTAATATCTACAGTTGAAGATACATGACAATGGTAAAAACTAGTCCTGCTTCCCCCGTAAGAAGGAATCCTTGAGTCAGCAAACTGTGACCGATTTTCAACCTATTCAGTGCTAATTCATGTCGTCTGGGTGGTAACTTATAGTGAACTACAGTACAAAACTCAGGCTGAACCCTGCGAAACTGTGCAGTGGTACTTGCCCACCCAGTGACACCCCTGCTATACTCTCCCACCACAGCAATGTCGGACGACAGTCCTCCGGTGTGATGGCAAGCATTTTTTTTTGTCTATACTTTCTGCAGTTGCTTTTCCAGCTCTGTCCTAGTTCATTTCCCTCAATTCCAACATATCCCGGTATCCAGGCAAACTCTACCAGCTCAAGCAAACTTTGCTCCTCAGTCAATTGTTTATCACGTTCGAAATATTCTGAAAGTTAATTAAGAATTTAGTAGCTCAAAATCAATGCAAAAAATTTGATTATTGACTGTCAATTTGATTTATTAATGGACAGACAACACTAAGTGTTATTTAAAAATATAAATGTGTCTGGATTAAATTATTTGTGATGTGGAAATGCGTGAACCTATTGAAAAAGACCTCTATTTAAAGTGAAGACCTCTCTCTTTCTCCTCCCCCCAAACAGTGATTATTTTTTATAACTTTTGAATTTTACTTATTGTTTTTATATAGTATTTTGAATATAATTTAAAACATATTCCTGTAACTACAATCGATTAAATGAACCAAACATGATTAGCCTGGTGTGTTGAATAAGACAAGAGGGACGCAGAGCAGAGGACGGCATCGAATTGATCAGTTCCATATCAGAGGGTTGCCAGCCGCAGAATGACTTTCTCATTTTTTTCTTTCCTCTAACTACCTTGACCCTCCCTACCTTACATCAGCCTTCTCTTAATCAACAAAAAATCATCCTAAATTGTCCTCCTTCCAACATACCATCTCAGGACCTTAACAATTAATACCATTAGAACAGAACCAATCATAATAAAAAATACATCAATATTTTTTTTCAATATAAAATTCAGCTTTCAGAATAAAAATTAACTTTAAGACAGTCTATAAAACAAATATATGCAAATTTGGTGGCATAGATTCAAACATTATTACATTTTCGAATCGATATTGGTAAATAACTTATGTACCCATTTCTACATTAACCATTGAATTAGAGATTACTTCGGCTTAGATAGATGTTCCTTTTTTAATTTAATATTGTCATAAAGGATTAAAAAGATGTCAATAATTATAGTATTATAAATTATTACATAATAATTATATTAAACTGAGTTCGTAAGTTTTAAAGTAGGTCCCTAAACTGAATAGAGATATAAAGTGTTAAAATATTCGCAAACAAAATAAAAAACTTAAATATATGTTAGTAAGTAATGCAATCGAATTACGTAACAGATAATCTACTTGCTGTAAATAGATCAAAGTTTTAATAAAGATTTTACAACATGGAAAACGTTTCCATATAGTTTTTGAATGCCGAATATTATAAAAGAGCTCTGAGAATGTGTAACGTTAGGTTAGGTTGCAGTTAGTAGAGAACACACATGAGCCGAACATTAGCCCTTTGTGTTACCACAAAATGAAAATCATCTACATTAGACGTTTTAAATTTTGACTAACTTAAGTGTATTTACAGTATCGATCTTTACGAGTACCTGACGTTGTACAGGCTTGGGACCAACAACTTAACGTCTTCTCCGAGTGGCGATATGCGCAAATTTATTCAACTTTTGCATGAATAAATCGGAGAACAGATTGGATCTTGAACCCTAGATCTATCAGTCCAGAGGTGAGGTTGCCACTGAGTTAACCTGGTACCCTATGTGTAACCTTAAATATTCACAAAGTTGATAAATTAGTTCGTTCGAAGATGAAGTGAAGCCAAACAGAGAACCACAATATTATGCGCTTCTTTAGGGTTTTATATTTATAGTACACACTTTTTCTTTAATTCCTATCATAAAGCTAAGTTCGGATACTTAACTACTCGTACTTCAATATTCAATATTTACATTTATTTCTAAATATTTTTCCAAATATTAAGATAGTGTAAAATGTAGAGTTAGAAATATTTATTTATAACCATAATCCAGTTTGTTTTATTAGCATTAACTTTGTTTTGTAAAAATATATTAATTTTCAATTATGGATGCGTTTAATTAAACTTTAAATAAAGGAGGAAAAAGTAAATTTATAAAAACGCAAACCTAATGAAATCATAGTTATAGAATTTGTTTCAATAATCTTTTTTTTTTTAAATAAATGATATTATTTATTATAATGTTATAATAAATTAGCTTCAGAAATCATGTACACATTCTTAATGACAATGATGCTGAATCAAATAAATCAATGGAGTATAGTAGTCAGAGTAGTTGCGTAGCAATCGGATGTCAATCTTCATGTAGAACTAAATCAATTCTTCAGTTTATAGTATTTAATTACTATTTATATAGGCAAAAAGAGTATACTCATATGTTTATTACGGGTGTACCACAATTATGTTTTCAATAAATAAATATTTTAATCACAGATCTATGGAAAGATATAATTTAGACGCCTGAAATTACTGATTTCTTAATTAAGAGATGTGTCAGACACGGGTATTTTGTATTTATTTTATAATTAAAAAGTGTCTTTATAGAAATAAGATTTTTATATAACAGATAATAGTATCATCAGCAGAGATTTGTTATATACATAAATTTGTTCTATTCCTTAAGACTCTAATCTAGTCTTCAATATTAGCCTAAACCAAAGGTCCCCAAAGAGGTCAAAGTACACCTTTGGAGATTGAAGACAGTTCTCAAGGAGTCGATTAATACTCGGAGATTAATATATGCCAGGATAATGAATTAAACTTTCTGGGGTAAAACATAAAGATATTTACAACTATATTTTAAATAACAATATTAATAAATGACTCCTCTTATTAATAACACAACTGTACGATTGTGCATGCGTGTCTGTGTGAGGACATGTTTGTCTGTGTTATGATATAATATAAAGTGAGTTATATGGGTTCTTTTTAATACTCCTTCAGAATTAAACTATAAGTAAACAAGACAATCATAAAGTCTACAAATTTTGGTTCTGCGTAATCGGGAGAGAGAGCAGATGGAGACCAACCGCTCCCGCGAAGGAACGGCCGGAGTCAACAATTTTGTCACACGAGTGCCAAATAAGAAAGAAAAATTATAAATATGATTGAGTTCTGAAAGTTAAAATAAAATAACAAAACATCCATAAATAATAATTTAGAAAGAAAAAAAGAAAAAATGTCGAAATAAGATACAAAGCAGAATAAAATCTCATTGAATGAAATAATAAAATTAAATCAAGAATAAAAACAATAAAATATAACTACAATAAAATATAAGTATGATTTATATTTTCAACTTTAAAAGTATATAATTACTATAGCATACTCAGCAGAATCTGCACCTTATTGTAATTATTGAAGTAGAGACCTTGATTGTCGCTAATAGGAAAGGAGGAACAATCTGGAAGTTCTACTGAATTTAGGTGAGTGAATATCAGATTAATCAGATAAATTACTGTGGTAGAATAAATTATCATGGTTAGAGAATTTCTAAGATAAGTGAAGTTATTCAGGAAGATGCTAGAAGAGGCTCAGGAAAAGAGGCAAAATTGAAAAAAATTCTTTTATCATGGCTCCAAGTTTATAAATACCTGTAAACTAGGTAATTAAAAGGTAGACAGATCCAATGAAAGAGGAACAAGGAACAATAGCAAAAATAATAAGTACCATAGGGGACCAGGCTAGTCCAGTACCAACGTGCTCGCCTCTGGACTGGTAGATCCAGAGTACCCACATTGACCTCAATTTATTCAAGCGGGAGGTGAATAACTCTGATACGTTGTCCCTCGGAGAGGAAATTAAGCCATCGTTCTCGAGCCTGTACTATGCAGGTACTCGTTAAAGATCCCCATTATAAACACACTTGAGTAAGGTAAAATTTAGGACTCTCAATGGAGAATGTTCGTTGTATGGTGTCGCAAAGGACCAATGTTCGGCCTGTGTATTCTCCTCTTGTGGGACTGCAACTGTAACCTCAACCTCTAACCTGACAAATAATATCTCCAGCTTCATTTACAACCTTTCTTAATGTGAATTTAACCTTCAAAAATACTTAATGGGTTAGTTCCACTGAGGTTAGTAATATTAGAATTAGTAATAATACTACCCTCCTTACTTCAGTCTATGAGCACTATCTAACCCTCATTTATATTCACCCTTCAGTTGTTACCACTCTCCTGATATAATTTCCTAGATTTCTCTCTCTGAATTCACTGTATATTTAATGAATAAAGTGATAGAGATTTCTATCATGTCGCTTAGTGACCAATTCATAGTGCGAGATATTCTAATTTACGGGTAAGGAGGTTGGTTTGTGTTACCTATCAGTCCTCATCCCAGTTTCTCCTCTTTTCTTATGTCACTTGTCCTTATTTTTCCATCAATTTCTAATTTATTTTCAGAATGTGTTTTATTATTTATTTGTTATTTTATTCCTTTCTTCTTCACTTACATTTAATTATAATTATTTTTCTTTATTTATCTAGCACGTTATGAAAACGATGCTTCCTGGTATCTAACAGTTGCTTCATGGATACGTTAGGTCTCCCTCTAATCTCTCAGAAAAGAACACAGAAATTTCTGTGCGTTCTTTATGTCAATGTAGTTTATTTAGTTCGTGCAATAGTTTCATTTAATTGGTTATACATATTAGATGATGTTCTTTGCATGCATATACATGTTTATGATCTCCCTGGGTGAAGTCGAATTAATTCGAGGTATTGGTACTGTAGTGCCCTCTCTTCGACATTCAACAAAGCAAATCATTCTCCTGTTGCTGCTGTTTATTGGTGGTTCTTTTACTCTTGATTGAAGGCTTGACATTGTTTCAAAATACTCTTTTTTACATTTTCTTGGTGCAGCATCTATCAACCGGCCAAGAACGTAGCTTTCCCCCAATCCATTTTAAAGTATGATGACGTCACACAAGTGGCATTTGATTGCAAAAATATTACTCACTTTACATCACTGCTTGCTTAGAACATCATCTAATGTGTAGAGATCATAAACTATATATATTATATATATATATATATATATATATATATAGTAAACGCACCTACCCTATCTCTCACAAGACCTCTTGTACCTCTGGTAACTGCGTTTACCGTTTGGATTGCACCCAGTGTGATTCTTTTTATGTGGGTTTGGCTTCCACCAAGCTAAGCCTGAGTATGAATAATCACAGGTCGTCCGTTGGCAAACGCAGTGACCTTCTCGTTGCTACCCATGCCAGTTCTCACGGACTCAGTTTCAATGTTTCCGTGTACAGGTCCTGAGGCAGATTGATCAGACTAGTTCGAAAGTCACTCTGAGAGCTTCAGAAGAAGCACTTATAAGTCTCCTGGGCGGTAGATCGGCTCCTGGGCTTAACCTAAATCGTTGATTTTTATTTTTTTTTTCTATAAGTTGTTATCAGCTTTTAATTTTATTTTAGTTAATTGTTTTCATTCTTTTCATTTTTATTTGGCTTTTATCTCTTTATCTTCCTTGTCACCAAAAGTTGGCTACACTGTTCGAGTGCTTCGGTTCGAACGCCAAACCAGTCGTTATCAGCCTTTAGAGCGGTTCACATCTATTCCTGACGACGAGGACATCGAAATATAGTAGTGAGTTCAGTGATTTCTTTTCTATGTGTTCCTTTGAAAATTCTAGTTTATATATATATATAAGACACATCTACAAGGCTATGACAAATATATTATGAAAAGTTAAAATGAATGGAGATCCCTGGTCTAAATTACAATATCTTATATTATTGTAAACATTTGATTATTATGCATTATCATTTAACATGTTAATGAATCAAATATCTGAAAGCTACCATTTAAGCTATTCATTTTCAAAGTACATTTGGTTGTAATAAAAAATAAAATTCAGATAGAAGAGGCTTCACTGATTGGGAGTAAGTAATTAGGTATCTATTTTATAAAATGCCCTTTAAAGTGGTGAGTAATTGATTTTTACGAGAAGATAGTGGGATGAGCTGTATTCTGTAGTACATGCGACGTTATTTATTAGATTATAAAGTGGATTGGCCTGTCGCAGGAGTCGGCACTAAATCGTCCTAGGCCTAATGATAGGCCTGGCCACACTTGAACTCAGAAAATTAAAACCAGCAACTAAGTGACTCTGGCCGAGGAAAAAACTCACTGAGTAATAAATATGTAAATAGAGAAGGAGGAGTTGTTACTGTACTCAGGGTCCCTTGCATCGTGATATTATACTCTAGACGCAATTCTCAGAATAATTCGCGCACCAATTAGAATCCTAGAATCTACTAAAGTATTAAAAATCATAAATAAAATGTTACTTAAAGAGAATTTTTGAAAATATATATTATTAGTAAGCAAACTTAAAAATTCAAGAGCTCATAAATAATATGTTACTTAAAGAAAATTTATGAAAATATATATTATTAGTATGCAAACTTAAAAAAATTGACTGGTAATTTTTTTAATACTATACAATTTACTGGGAGTCATATCGAAGGACAAAATTAAGTAAAATTAGCACTACATCTTATGACCCATCATTATTGTATATTAATAATTACTGCATAAAAAGGAATCAAAAGAAAAAAAAAGGACATGAAGGTGTAGAGGAATTGTGTTTCGTGGGATGGCCCACGATTAGCGCCCGTGCCTTTGGCGGTAGCCTTGGTTGATTCGTAACGGGAAGCTGTACTATTTGAAATCTGACATATGATTGACGTCATTCCCTTTTTGGCAAACTATTAATTGATGTTCGAAAAGCTATTGAGTTTATGATCAAACTGGTTTGGATTGTAACTCATTCCTTAATTCAGTTATAAAGGTTAGGCTTTTTTGTTTGATTTAATAATTGTGTTTTTCTGTTTTTATTGCTTAGACTTGGAAAATATTGTATTGAACAAACAAGAAAAAGGTAGATTCCAGCAGAGTTCTCTCAAACATTTTTTCAAAGAGAACATTTTATCTCAAACACATCATTAAAAGAGGGATAAAACACCTATCAATCCTACACCCAATGATGGAATAGGAAAAATGATGTCCTACGTGGGCAAACAAGTGTTAGAGAGATGCTGTTTATGGGGTCTTCAGCAGTTTTCAAGGACAAGATTGCACCAGGTCAATTAAAAATCAGTAGTCATTTCTAAAGAAAAACGATTGCATCTTCATGAAATATACAAATAATAGTTCAACTTTTATTTTCAAAAAGTGAATTAAAAATGTTTATCATGTACTCAGTCGCTAAAACTAATAATGAATATAATTACAATGATTACCAAAAACCATAAAGACAATGTATTATATTTAATCATTGTAAGGGTTCTGCAACATAATTTTCTGTGCGACTTCTATTTTAAGGAATGTTTTCTTACATATGACACGATACAATGTCCGATTACTCTATTTGAGTTTACACTACTCTTTCTTTCATTTATAATTCACCTCATTTCTTGAAATACTTTGAGTCTATTAGTTAATTTGTTATAATTTTTACAAGGTTTTAATAGCAAATATACATTCATTATTAAAGCATCAATTTTTCATATTTTAAATTTTTCTACCACTGTTCCATACTGTATTACAATTTTGCAGGTAAAATTAAAATATAATAACAGTTAAAGCAGATGGTGGAACTGTTGGCGCTAGGCATTAAGGAATGATATTTAATGTTACCTTTAATGATATAAAAAATCATGTAATTTTTTTTACATTGTGTATCTGTTCCTTATATATTCCCAAACAGCTTTTTGAATCTTTATGAAATTTCGCATGACGGTTCAGTTTGAGCATGAGATGCTTTTAGATAGTAAACTTGTCTGACGGTCAAAAGAGTATTGTATCAGTGACGGCTTATACATATTTGCTCACCTGAGAGTAAATGAGAGTTTTTTTTTTTTAACAGAAGTGATTGTGAGCAATTTTATTTAATAGACAGATACTTGTAAAATCTTTTCTTGTCTCCCAAATCTTCAAAATTTAATGTTATTACGTTTAAAATCCGATGACAAAGAAAAAAAAAATGCTATGGGAAAGTTCTCTTGTCATTCTATTAAGACGAACAAAAATTTCAAGTAAACTCTGAAGTAGAGAAATTAGGCTAAAAATTTAAAAACAAGAAGATATTAAGTGAAACATGTTCTGAAACTCTTGTACGTAGAGCTGATTGATTGGAAGAGAAGAACTACAAAACGGCAACTAGATTTCTACAGATGGGGACTCCAACACCCAACTGGTATAGTTCAAACCAATCACCTAATATTCAGTGTTCTGAGTGGGAGGTGTTCTCTCATTGCAATTGTAAGACTAATATAAAAGTATTGTACAATTCTTTCATAACAATTGCTCTGGAATACTAAAACACTGATACAACAATTTTTCTATTTTTGATCTGAACCTCTTTTAGATCTAACCCCTGTAGTTTTTACCTTCTTGTTGGACAGTTCTACAATGAAGAGTTTCTGATTCCCTTTTATTTAAAATTCCCACAATGTCAGTGAGAATTATACAATTCTATTCTATAATTGTTCAGCACTATTTTTTTTGTGTCAATAACTTTTTAAACATCATAACATTTAATTGTAACAACTTGGAACATAAGAAGAGACTCTAGTTTAAAATTAATTATTAATTCTGATTGAAACGTAAATACTGTATTTGAAGTGATTCAGACAAATTTTAACTTACACCTTTTGTTTATAATCTTCAAATATTAAGTGATTGATGTATTCCTATTTCCATTGAACATAAAATTTAAAAAAAAAAACGGGTAATTTCATTCGAGATAACCCGTACATTTAATGATAACCACCATTCAGAAAGGCAAATGTGGGCGAAAATCAACCTCAGGAGAGTAAAAGCCATTTGTTCTTAATCTTAGGTTCGCAGGAGAGATTTAATTTCTAGTTTGTAAAGAATATATGGCACTTGTATTGTCATATTGTATCAACTGAACTCAACTCTCATATAGTTTTGTTTAAAATCCGATGACACCAAAAAAAAAGCTATTGGAAAATTCTTTTGCCATATTAAGAAGAACAAAATTGTTATATTTATTCATTTTGAATGAATCGGAATATCAGATATTCTTATTAAATAACTTAATATGTAAATCACAGCGTCTTATAAGTGATTTAAGTTTAAAAACCCAATTCATACACATTTCAAATATTAACAATACTTGTTACAATGGTGCAGTGATGAAGTGAGTAGGCGATGAAGAAGAGTAGTTCATTAAGGGTGGAGCTAATTAAGGCAGGATGAAAGGTTAATAACCAAGTTGGTCATCTAAACAAATCTCGTGTTCTTGAACAGAGTCCCGTCTCCAGGTGTCTCCCTTGTCCGGGCTTCTATTTCTGGACTCATTGCTATTTCTGGACCTTTCTGAAGATCCCTCTTCATCCTTTATAACTCTCTCAAGACATTAAATCTGAATTTGGAATTCACGTCCTATCATTATCTTTAAATGAGAATCTTATTATATTCCAGTACTCATTTGAACATATACAATGAATTTCTTCACTATCTAAAACATTTTTTTTATCAATGAGATTGAAATGTTACCACCTAAAATCAAATCACTTGAAAAGTATTAAAATTATTCTATTTCAAACTAAATCACCTGGACTCGTCTTTTTTCAGGAACCATTGTCAGAGTGCTCAAGAAAAAACTAATAGGATAATAGATAAAAGTACTAACATATGCAGAGAGGTTAAAGAAACAAAAATAAAGTAACTAAACATAGAGAGAAATAATAAGTAAAACAGAATGAAGAAGTAATAAAAGTTTACTAACATTTGAGATTGAGCAAGGAGTTATTCTATCACCAAGAAGGTTGATATGCGTCTCTGCAGAACTCTCAAGGTAACCATGGTGTTGAAATCGAGCATAAGTTTAAAAATTTGTAAATGGAAACAGTCATTCAAGCTAAATCGGATAAGTTTGCATGGACGGCAATAGGAAGGCACTGCGCTGAACAAGCACTGCGTTGATTCACACGCAGGCTCAGCTTAGCAGAAGTTACGTCCACATAAAAAGCTTCACACTTGGTACAGTCCAGAAAGTAGACACAGTTACGATGAATACAGGCAGTCTTGCCATTTATCAGGTAGGTGTAAATGTTAGCATAGAAATGTAGTAAGGATACTGACACATACAATCAAAGTCGTAAAATGGGAAATATAAACCTAAGATTAGGAAGTTTTTGGTAGGAAATAGATAACTTTAAGAGGGTTTACTGAAGATTGAAAAAGTAGGAGTAGAAGAGGAGATGTTAGGTAAAAATGCCTTAATAACAGAGCCCAGCCTATGAGCACCAGGAAAAAAGTAGTTATAGAGAAGGTGAATCAACACGATCCCTCTTTGGTCTAGAACGGTAATGAACTTCAACAGGTAAGACTCGATAATTGATTAAATTAGGAGGATAGCCACGCTCAGCGAATTTATCTTTTAAGTGGTTAATGTGGTGTCGGTCATCATCTGGATTACTGTAAATTTTATGGAGGTGAATAGAGAGAGATCTTCTTTAAAAAATGAGCGGCTGGCAACTCTGAACATCAAGATACTGTGGGTTATTAGTGGGTTTTTCCTAGACAGATGTGGGGAAAGAACCATTATTAAAACTGACTTATTATTATTATTATTATTATTAAGAAAGAGATTGCCGTATCTGTAACTTGATCGGAAAGATAATAAAAGAACAAGTCTGGAAGAAAGTAAGGAGTAAGTCTAACTCATGCTGCCAATTGAACCCAATGAACAAGTACATATCTCAATGTATCGGATGTAAAGAATCAGAAGGTTTGCCATGTCAAGCTTATAAAAATAGTAACTTATTTTTTTTTAATATATTTACATTAATACAAAAAAAGTACGAACAATATAACGTATTTGAATATTCATCCATATGAATCGAAAATAACGTTTACAAAGAAATCAACATGGGTTGTAAAACATTTTTTACTAGAATATTGAATTTAATTTTTTTTATAATTCTATACTAATTTTTTTGTGGTTTTAAGTCGATGTAAACCTATCACCTAGTCAGAGATACTCCATTTTATCTTAAACTAACGCTACTGTTATACATATGACATGCAACATATGTTTTAGAGATCTACTACTAAAAAATGCAGTGGATAAATAATTTTCTTTCTTATTTCTTTTATATTAAAAAAAATTACTTATTTACTTTTTGGTTTAAGTTTTATATTATAGAGAAAACAATAACTTATGTTTTTTAATACACTATCTGTTATTTTACACAATTTTTTATTTTGTTTAGAAAAGTTTTCATGTTTTCAGCATGTATTAATAGTTTGCATTTCCTGTTCTGGGAAGTCCAACAAAAGTTGCCCATTCTTTCCTTAAGTCAACTCCATCATATTTCTACGTTTGTCACGGAATTTATTTTTGAAAAAAATTTAACAGGAAATTGGAGTCTCATAAAACGAAAATATTAAGTCGGTTGCTAACTTGGGAAGGCAAAGAAAACATGGTTACTGACCCTGTGAGAATGACCATCTTAATAATATGTGAGGTTCCTTAATGTTTTATTTTGTAATGTTGTTCCAGTTTACAATTCAAATAACCAGGTTACGTATAGAACAACAAAATACTAACTTTTATTTTTAATCTGTGAGCAATAGTCAATGATAAAACCACAATATGAAATGAAAAAAAAAGACTAAGTTCTTTCAACCGTAACAAGTGGTCTTAACTGCAGTTGGGTTTTTGACTCTGACGAAGACTGCTTGTTACGGTTGAAAGATCTTAGTCTTTTTTTTCTCATTTCATATTGTGGTTTGATCATTGATTATATATATATTCCATAGTTATTAATTAATTAACGATATAATAAAAAGCTGTCTAATGTCCCTGTTCGAAGCACACATGCTATTAAATGTTGTTCACTCAAATTTCCATTCTAAATATTTTTTGCTAAAAAAGTTTATGGTTGATAATTAATGACTGATTAGCTAGCTTAGTACTTGAAAAAATGAATTTCAAACAATTCTGAAAGGAACTCCCTTTCGCTCAGGGGCAGTCAAAATTATTCTTACCTTCTTATTAAATTGAAATAATTATTGTAAGATCATTAGTTTTGGTATTAAGTCCCTCTTTACTAATGTTCCTGCTAACGATTTACTTCAGTTTTTGATAGAGGAATTGAAAAGTATAAGTTTGAATTTATCCATCTCAATCTTCATCCTTGTTGACCTTATGAATTCAGACTTAAGAATCATGAGCAAGCGGGTAAAGAGCTAGAAACTCATATTAAACAGAATAAATAGGGTATTAAAAGGAGGGAAATATCGAATGGTTTATTTTTGCATCGTACTAACTGGGAAAAAGCTAAATTATTGATTCATGAAAAGCCCATCATATACGTAACATCATACGTAATATTATTCAATCTTACCTCACAAGGAATAACTTTGATAAATAATAATTTGGGCATTTGGTAAACAATGTTGCTAGAAACGTTGTTGTCAAACAGTTTTCTTCTTTTTTTGCTCACCAAATGTTGAGTTGATTGACACGTTTATCAAAATTAATTTATTTTCATTTACGTCAATGCCTCCTCGTTACTCTCTTGGTTTTCTAGTTCTTTTTAAAACAAAGTAATTCAAAGGCCCTTAAGAACTTGTCCAATTTCTTTTACAAGATGTATACAATTTTTATTCTGTTGATAACATGCTCTAACAATAATGCTATGGGAGCTTCTAAGAGCTTAACGACAAAATGAAAGAAATAAAAAGTAATAAACAAGAAAACTTAATTGAAGAAGCTGCTGGGAATTTCGATACAAAGTATACAATTATAGATCTCTAATATGGGTAACATTTTGTTTATACGATTCCCCCACCTCTAGTGTTCTTACATTCGTCTGCTTAAGGTATCTGTTCTAAATTTGGAAAAAAATCCCTTTAAATAATGAAACGTTTTTTAGAAACAAATTCTTTTACTCGTATTTACTTTTTTATATTAATTATTAAAGAAAGACATCTTAAATTTAATGCAACGAAATTAAGAAAATTTAATTGATTGAAACTATTGAAATATAATTTTAAATGTTCAATACGAAATTTCACCCAGAATTTAATCACTGTTTTAAAATATTTTAGAGATCTTTATAAAAATGAAGTTTGTTTCCTTTTACATTAAAATACAATTCTAGTTACTTATTTTTCTTTTTTGATAATGTAAATATAATCTGCGATAAAACAACATCCCATATTTATCCTCTATTAGTTTCCATACTTGAAAAAAAAAGGAATATATTAGTAATAAATATTACTAAAAAAAAGAATTATTAACAGTAATTTTTTTTATTTGGCCTGTAAACAAATTAAAAAAAAATTGTTTATACGCCAAGCCAATCTCCAAATAACTTGAAATTCTCATCATTTCCAATTTAGAAACAGAAGATCCGAATATTAAAAAAAAAAATAATGAACTCATAACACTCCAGCTTTTGCCTACAACATAAATCATTACTCCCAAATGAAGTCTCTTTCATAATTAAGATACTCCTACTCAAAAAATTCCCTGGCTTTGAGCAAATTACAAATGAAATTCTCAGATAACTTCCCTTCCTGTAAGGCCATAATTCTTCTGACCAGTTGTCAGAAGTTCTTCTGAACCTCCATCCTAAGAACAACTGACTTTTATATCTTGTCGAAATTTTCTGTTACTCTATGATCTCAAATTATAATAAACCATCACATATTTTTTTTTCTACCCAACTAGTCTTTGACCGACCTCTAAAAAGATTGGAAAACTCTTTCTAAGAAGATTTCATTCCATCTTATATTTATAAAAATTTAATTTCTTTCGATCAATTTCGGTTTCAGTCACACGACTCAACAACCCAGCAATATAACCGCATTTTTGACGTTATTTCACCTTTCTTGAACAGAAAAAGTAACTCTGTTGTCTTTTTTTTCTAAATGAGGTAAAAGCCATTGACAGAATGTGACATACCGGTATGGTTAGGTTAGGTTGCAGGGGCAGTCCCACAAGGGTACACAAGAGTACCTGACATTTTACAGGCTCGGGACCGACAGTTTAACGTCCTTCTCCGAGGGACGACGTGCTCAGATTTATTCACCTCCCGCATGAATAAATCGAGGGCCAGGTGGGGATCGAACCCCGGTCCTATCAGTTCAGAGGCGAGCACGTAACCACTGAGCTAACCTGACCCCTAACATACCAGTATATCTCAAATATTTTGAAAACTTACATACTATCTAATCATGTTGTCTTATCTTAACCACCTTTACTCCAGTCATAAAAATCTTTTCCTCTTTTTTTCCCTTTTTCGCTATCTTTGTAGGTGTATCGTAAAGGAGCATACTTTGAATTCTCCAGTATAATATTCATTCCTCTGATATTCCAGAACTTCCTCATCAGTCTATCTCAGCTAATTTTGTTGACTACAAGCCATCATTTCCTCAAATTAAAATCATGGCGCAAGTATTTAAACATATTCATGGACACTTAAACATTAAAGAGCTTTGGTTAAATAAGAGGAAAATACATATCAATGGATAGAAAATTGCCTATATAACTTTCACACTGGGGTAGATACGTGTTCTCCAGTTTTCATAAACCGTCTGTTTATTTCACACTCTAGAATCACTAAAATTATTAGAACTTCATCATGACAGACGTCTTATTTGAAACTAACTAAGCTATTGGTACTAAACAGACGCTACAATCGTATACTTTACTATTATTTAGTTAACGTTTAAAATAAACAACTAACAACAAACTATTGTTTTATGAGACAGTGGTTCATATTTTACTTACATAAATTGTAGTAACGTATAAACAAACCCTTCCAGTTTCCAGAGAATATAATTCTTTCAACCCAAAATCATTCAAATAACTCTTCAATGACCCGTTTGCATACTAAATCAAAGAATTTATTCAAACATCAAGACCCCTATAATACACGAGTAGCAATATCTCCTTAACTCTTTAATATTTATTTATAAATCATTATTTATATTTATTATAATAAATTTATATTACTATACTATTTATATTTATTGATTTACTAATTATTATAATAAAATTATTGATATATTAATTATTTTAATTATATTTAATTAATTTATCAATTTTATATTACTATTATTATTAATTTAATATTTAATCTTTCCCACAATTCTAAACCCTTCGTCCAAAATATTCCGTCTTTTCTTTTACCGGGACATCCACATGGGTGCCTGAAGAAGATGTGTTTCATGTTGTAGTAATGTCATACATAGAGATATACATACATACTATAACATTCAATGATCAAACCACAATAAGGAATGGGAAAACAATACTAAGATCTTTCAACCGTAACAAGCGGTCTTCGTCAGAGTCAAAAACCCAACCCAACCAAAAAACCAACTCAGTTGGGTTTTTGACTCTGACGAAGACCGCTTGTTACGGTTGAAAGACCTTAGTCTTGTTTTCCTATTTCTTATTGTGGTTTGATCATTGATTGTTATTTCACGTGTTTATGTGAAATCTTTTTATACTATAACATATATAGAGGATTTTTATGTTAGGAGGTATAATCATTGGATTGTTGCTTCTCTCATAATGTCATGATGCAGCATATCTTTATCATTAACTGAACATCAGTTAATGAAACCGTATCAGTTATTGAAATTGATTTCTATTTAGATTATCATTATTTAAAAAAAAAATTATATCGCGTGGATCCAACAAAACTATTATAAACAAAAATTAATACTGAGAGAATTTCAACTTCAGCGTAATGAATATATATTTTATTATTTCAAAAATGCATATTACTATAGCTTATTTGTGAAATCTTTTAATAGCTGGTTATTTTAATTAGCATATTGCACTAATGTTTTTTTTTAAGCACTAAGTTGTATGAAATTTTACTTCCAAAATAGTGCTCCTCTGAATATTATTTTCATCTATCGGACCAACTGAAAATGTCTGTAGAATACATTAAAAAAAAGTAACCGATTAGAGAATCATTTAAAGAAGAATGAATGGTTTACGAGATAAGGTGTTGTATTATTCTTTAATTGACACTAATAACAATATTATTACGGCTGCTGATTGTTTAAAAAGATGCTGCTTTAGCATCTGACGCACCATAACACCAAGATAGGTAATAAGTTTAGAATGATTCCTACTAAGATAATTATATTTATAATTTGGCTATAATATCACTAGTGCTTTTAAAAAACAGGGCATAACTTTTTTTTCTGAGTTTTGTGAAAGTTAAGCCAATTTTGTATAATTAAATCATATTTCGTATTTATAATAAATACGTGGTACATTATATCAACTCACCGAAACAAAACCTAAAGCATATTGAAATGTAGTTCATAACTTTCATCGACGTTGATTATAACGGTACTGGTTCTGAATGATCTGGATAAAAGCTACTACTGATAATAATTATAAGCTCCAGATATAATTTACATGTAGAAAGCTTGTATTACTGAATCACCCTGACATATGTTTAGATTTTTTATATCTAAACATATCAGTTAATTGATTTCATTATTAAAGAAAATCTGTTTATATAATGTGAGTCAATAGATAAAAAAAGTTACAGTCCTTTATCTATAATAACAAATATACGTGATAATAAAAGTAGTTATAACATTAAAACTGTGCAGTATTTCTGAATGAGATTATATAAGCAAGATTACTTTGGTGAAGAATCAATAATTGTTGGCTATTAAATTACTGGCTGTCTAGAAGAGTTATTTGTGGCTAACGAAGCGTGAAGAGAGAACATCTCGGCGCGAGGCTCTGATTAGCTTGAATAAGATGCCAAACAAAACAAGCGCTATTAAGTTGTCAGAAACGGTTTCAGGGACGCAAGTACGCTGGGGTACCGCAATTTATGTAAAAGAAGAGAGTAAAAAAGAGATGAAGAATGGTGCTTCCGCGAGATGTTATCGGGGGGGAGGTGTTTGCAAATCCATCGCACCTCCCCTGCGGCAGCCCTCTTCATCCTCCCAACATTTTTGCATCATTGTTTTTTTTTGTTTTTTTAATAATAAACATATCTTCTAATGACGTTAATATTTTTTGCTATAATGTTTAATATTATGTTTGTTTAGATGGATAAAATGGTATAAGTGAATTATACTACAGAATAAATTAATTATTCAAATATGAAATAAATGAGGTTCAAATTCCTCATTGAACCTGGTTAACTTATTGTTAAAGCCCATATAGGTTTTACTATAGTGATTTCTGGGAGCCCAGCACTATGTGCGTAAATGCATTTCACCTCCTTACCCAAAAAAAAAAAAAAAAAAAACTATAGTGATTTCGCACCATATATAATGCTCCTAGAGATATAAAACCTAACAACTAAATGAGGAAAGGAATAAATTGTGTTATCTAAAGCTTTCACAAACATTAGTTTAATTATTAACTTTGTTGAATGTGTTAAGTTCTCTCTAATCAAATCTGCCCTATTTATTTCCATCGTAAAACTTCTAAAACGATTTTCTTAACGCAGTGTAAGGAAACTGGGCAAGAAAGTAAGAGTAGGATCTAGTTGAAATATTGTTTTTTAATGTAACATACTTCTTTCTCAAAGCCAATGTCATGAAATGGACTAGCCACCAGACATATTTTAAATACGGAATATGATGATAATGCCACTAATCTGAAGAAAAACAAAAAATACTTATTAAGTAGTAAATGATATACACAACTGCAGAAATATGAGTGAGGATTCAATGACAGTTTATGTAATTAATTGTTTAATTAAAATAAAATACCAGGACTTTAACATATAACAAATAAAATTTCACCATTTTCCTTCAAGCTAGCAGTATATAATATTTTTCTGCAAATAAGGAGTATGTTTTTTTATTCATAATTAAATCGCAACAAATTTTAAGCAAAACAATTCACTAAGAATGAAGAAGTGTAGATGTTGTCTACAAGAAGCCCTATTATAGGTATAAAAAAATGTCCTACCAAGCTAGTTCTTTCCATAGACGAAGGAACACATTGGCTTATGTAATAACTTCAAATTAATTTGAAACGCCGTGAGAGCCGTCAAATATTTGATGACACTCTTTGTCACTGTCATAGTATATGAGATTTGTTCTGATATACATGCATTAGAATCGTTGTTTTGAATTTTATTGGAGAGATTTTTTTTATTGTTTAAACCGATCCTCTATTGGGTGATACTCGTAACGTCAGCCGTTTACCGACTTTTTTTGATCGGTGATTCTACAGATTCTTCATTTAGTTAGGCCTAAATTTTGCCTAACCCAAGTGCATTTCGAGTAGAGATCTTTAACGAGTACCTGACATCGTACACGTCATAACGACTTAACGTCCTCTCTGAAGGACGGCGTAGTCAGATTTATTCACCTCCCGCGCCTGAGCTAACCAGCCCCCTTGAAAAGATAACATTTGATTGTCTACTGATGTAAGAAGAGATTTAAAAAAATCAAATCATTAACTGGTTTTTTAATACTAATATTAAAGAGTTAAACTGGTTTGTTTGAAACGATGTGTATAATTGTGAATGAGTCGAGCTGGTGAAGCAGCTCTAAGAGTTGGCACACGAGACGGCGGTAGTGTGACGTCTTCACCTGCCTCTTAATCATGTCATTTATATTTATGGAATGGTGAAATCGTTATGTTGGGAGGAAGTAAAACAAAAAAGGCGGAACTGCTCTGACAGTTGACATAAATACGGTATCCATTCTACCGTCATTCCATCAGGGCAGTCCTAAAAGGTTAAGTTGAGAGGACGCGAGGTCTTGTAAAGCTGATGAGTAGAGGAGATGGAGTAACTAGAATAGATGGCATTGAGATGGTAACAAGTGTCAGACATTTAACCACGCCTCGTAACCACATCAGGCTTCAAAGTGTTAACTCGTTCACATGCTAGAAATGTACGTTAGCTAGTGGAACGACATCACGACATGTCAAACCTTGGACTGCCTCTTAACCATTTCAGACCTGAAAGGGTTAGCACTCTAAGTTGACAGAAAGCAAAGTTTTGTGAGTGTTACCAGCTCAGTGGATGAGGTGGAGCAGCTCCGACAGATGGTACACGGGACAGCAGCAAGTGTCAGACCTTCGGCTGCCTCGCAATCTCGCCCACTCACCTTCTCTCTTATTGTCCTGTCCCACATCGCCCTCTCTCTCCCACTCCAAACCTACTTGGCCCCTTTCGCTTGCCAGCCTTAATCCACGCACCTGTACTTCTATATCATAACCTGTACACAGCTTCACTCTGCCAAATTGATTTTATTATTACAATATTCATAATAATTAATTTAGTTTGTAATTAACTATCTCACCCAACTATAATGAAGCATACGTTACAAATGCTTTCTATTCATGCATCAAATGGGTTAAGAAATCATGGAAAGTAACAAGACGATTATGTCACATCCGGTCGTAAAATACCCGACGTCAAATTTCTAGCCAATAAAACTTGTTCAGAAACTCCAAACCATTTGTACCTTTTATTTTTGTATAGAATTAATATTCACTTTTATTCTATTCTAATTGTGAGTTTTATAGATTTAATAAATAATAAATGTTGTTTTAATATGTAAATGTTTGTTTGAAAATATAAAAATATTAAATAAAATACATTATTCCTATTAATAAAAAAATGAATACAGCACTCGCATATAATATAAAAGTTAGATTAGCTTCCTGTAGCAGTCTCACGAGGGAACACACATTTGCCGAATATTGACCTGCCTTTCTGGTACAACATAATAAATATCCTACATCATCCTATACTTTTTCTAACTAGAATGTACTTAAAATAGGGATTTTTAGCAAGTCCCTGCTACAGGCAAATGGGAATACAGGCTCGAGACCGACGGCTTAACGTTCTCTCCGATGTACAACATGCTTAGATTTGTTCATCCCCCGCGTGAATAAATCGAGGTCCTGAGTGTGTATCAAACCTTGAATCTACCAGTGAAGAGGTGAGAACATGAGGCCCTTGGCTACCGTCGCCTCCATATAATATAACAATCCACTGTCCATATAGCAGTGCCGGATTTACATCCTAAACAATAAAGTACGCACTGCTTTAAATCTGTAAACAGTAATACTACGTTAGTAAACTAGATTCCATTGTTATAATAATGTAATTAATGAATAATAACTGTTTACCATTTCTGTTTATTACACAAATAAACGGTATGCAATAAATTGGTTCGCATTTATAATATTTTATTTTTCACGTTAGCACGTATTTCGTTCAGTGCTGTTATAAGTGTGGAGAAGACCTTTCATTTTATATATGAGTGAGTAAAATTACGAGGCTGGTAATTTGTAAACACTGCAATTATTAAGTGCTAATTTTATATGTTAATGTAACGTAAATAAATAAATTAATAAATACGATTCCGTTTGTCTCGTAATGAGTTCTGCTGGCAGAAGGTTAGCTCTAAAATGTTCGATTGGACAGAATTTAGTTGAACCCTTCTACCGATACGGATGGAGGGTTTAGTGAATCATGAAAATGCATATTACGGACCAACGGTAATGGGTTGATGGCCATTTCTCAAGTACTTGGTATTGGTTGGTGAATGTGGTTCCAATCCGAAGGTTGAGAGACACTAGGATATCTCTAGTAGCTGAGTTTCATCTCATCTGTCGTTGAGTCAATCCGTGTTGATTAGAGGACAACAGGAAAAGATTTAAAGGACTGCTCTCTCAACCAATATGTATGAATTCGATCTAATAGAAACGGGCAGGAATACTAGGGGAGCAGGGCACTGGATCCAGGGGTAACGGGATATTCCTCTTCATTGGCGGAGGGGGGAGCGGAGCACTCATAAGAGTCCTAGAGTAGAGTCCTAAAACTGTAATACGTGTAGTTTCCTCCCACTCAATTATTATTTCTTTACGACGTGTCACTTATTTCACGTCACGTCACATTACGTTACGTAACGTATAATTTGAACTTCGGTAAAAGGCATACTCTCACTCATTGTTAGCGATATCTCCCGCAAACAAGAAAGTATACTTAAACAATACATTAAAAATTTATTTTATGATTTGTTCAATAAGTTATTTACTTTACATTAACAACTAAAAAGCAATTAAAAATTT
This sequence comes from Hermatobates lingyangjiaoensis, assembly GCA_026182355.1. Taxonomy (NCBI): domain Eukaryota; kingdom Metazoa; phylum Arthropoda; class Insecta; order Hemiptera; family Hermatobatidae; genus Hermatobates; species Hermatobates lingyangjiaoensis. Next base: position 365,657 of record JAPFBL010000255.1, read on the forward strand.
TCCATGGGTTACACTCAACTTACTACTAGTAAACGTCTTATGAAACTCACAAACAATAAATTCAATTAAATAACTTCTTTTAATAGAGTTATTTTCATTTTCGCAATGAAAACGATAGTTTTATCTTTCTTATAAGTAACACTAGTTTAGAAGGAAGTGTCTAGAAATGAACTTAATATATTTATTGTTAAATTTATAACAATCTCAAAGTATATTATTATATAATATACATTACTTAACTTTATTTAAAGTTATTCATAACTTTAACATCACTCTACTTTTTGCTTACTAACAAAAGAAATGAGCCACTCTAAATTTTTACATTTTAGTGCAAAACAGAATTTCGTAGTTATTGGGAAATGAATTTATTATCTTCATAATAATTCACCGACACAAAACTTAGGTTTTGTACTTAGGTAAATGTACACAGGGCACCTAAATGTGTAAATCCAAGAAAATTTTAAAAACAATTTTTTCCATGATTACTATACTTCACTGATAGTGAAGTAATAAATTAATTAAGAAATAAATAATAAAATTACTTACTCTTTATACCTATACATTTCTAGTGCACATGCTATTAACTCCTGAGACCCTACAGGGCATTGTGATGGTAATAAAGAACCCATTGTTCTTACTCTTCTACCTTTCCATGGTTGGCATCAGTTTTGTAAAGCACTACAGGCCTATTCTTATTTACATGTTATTATCTTCACTCTTCTGGCTGTATTGACATTTGAACTATAATTTAATAAAAATATACCGCACCTCTGAATATTATAATCCAGAATATGAAATGTGTTGATGTTTGAATATAAACGAGCATGATAAATAGTTTATAATGCAAAGCAATAGACCACATTATTTTTAAAAACTTTCGAGAAGATCTATGAATTTCATAAGAAGTTATCAGCTAAAATTTATATATTCATTAATAATAAGTTTTGGTTGAATAGGCTGAATCTTGAATGACTGGATGAAAAAATAATTGATGTTTTAACCTTCACGATTTATTTTACCATTTCGTAGACTCTATTGTATATATTTAAGTACAAAAAAACACAATGAAACTTTATTAGATAAATTAAAATCCAAATTATCATATATTTAATACATAGATTTACTAGCTTCATTTGAAATTTAAAAAAATAAAACAAAAAAATGTAATAGTATTTATATTAGAATGGACAGGAGATAGTTCAGATTATCTGAGAAGTGTATTTGTTTCGTACTTCATTCTAGACGGCATAGGACTTTTCTAAGTGGGATTGAAAAAACTTGTTATCCACACAAAAACCATAAATCATGAACTATTAAACAGCAATCTTGGGTTCTTTATCTATGTGGGTTTCTTTTTTACCTGCTTTGGAGTCCAGCGGAATCAAAACCTGCGCCAATGTTGGGGACGTGTTAAAACTGCTAAACACGTTTCTTCCCTTTGAAGAGACCGTATTTGTTTATTCAAATTGATTTCTCTTTCTATCTACCTGTTGTCTCAAATGTTTTTTATTTGCTCTGGAAACATTTTAACCATTTACTTGAAATCAAGATCATTACATTAGCTGAATGTAAACTTCTCACGTATTTCTTTCACAAAACTTTGCTTTAATATGCTATCAGTATTCTCATACTTTCTAGATGGTATTTTAAATATATCCTGTTATAAACATTTGTTTTAAAAAGAGAGCATATCTAAAAATGGTCATCGGTCAAAAGCATTTTTCATTTTAAACTTTTTTTCGAGAGCTAAAGATAAGAATCTGACCGAATGAAATTAATGCCACTCATAATTGTTTTAAAACAACCTAGAAATAAAATTCCTAAAAGTTTTAGCGGGTTCTTCTAATGATAATTTAAACTCAGGAGTAAATAACACTGAGAACTAGACAGTCCGATATAGACAGCTAATAAAACAGACTATTCCTTGGAAACTATTATCAAAGAGTTGAACTATATACAACATTTTTAATTCACTTTAAGCAAAGTTATTGATCTTAAACTTTATTTTGAGATTTTAACACAGTAACAGATTCCGACTCCTCTGAATACATTTTGACATTTTTTTATGATGTATATGTATCTGCGTAAGTGGGAATGAATTCAACAAGTTTGTGACTACAAGTCGTCTGTTTTAGGACTACCGTAAAGATTCGGTCGTCGCTTGAAAGGAAGTGCCCATTAACCCGGGATCAGGCCTCACAAGTGAGTACCAGTTTTAAAGTCCACCTGCCAACTGATGGAACTTACTAAATGGTAAGGACCGAGGGTATAACTCTACCTTATTACTATGTAGGCATCTTCCCGAGAAGATACTGCTTCTCGCACAGCGACTCCATAGAGAGTCTTCCCTTCCCGGATGAGGAACCACAGTCACCAAGGGTCCAACACCAACGGTGGGGCATGCGGAACACTCAAAGGAAGCCCGCATGGGTTTCCCCACCCCCGTAATACTGACGGTCATTGGGTAACAAAACCTTCTGTCTCGTAGTCAGTCAACGCAAGCAGTGTAACCTGTTGCCAGCACACTCGGCGTGGACGCCGACAGATAAGCACATGTGGAGGTCTACCACCCCGACAAGAAGGGGAAACGAGGAGTGCTCCCTGAGCCCTTGAGAGAACATAGTTTGTAACTACATATATACACCTCAGCGGTTCACACAAAATTATTAAATTCAACATATAGCAGTCCTTTGTTAAGATAAACTGTACAGATTTTGCGGGCAATATCCAATCTTAGGAAAGGCCCAATATCATAAATTCATACTTAAGTATTAATAATTATAAATTAATTATAAAAAAAATCAAAATTACAGATAGACTTATCAACAATTATATTAAACTTATCAAATATAAAATTAAACTATTAACTACTAGAACTATCAAGAAATTTACTTCAGAAGGAAAAATTTTACTAAACACACATTTTAGGTAAGCAAGTAGATTTCCTATTTGTCAGTATGCCCAAAACTTACAGGAAACTTACACTATAAATATTATTTTTGTGTAGACTATAGTTTTGATTCATCAATCGGCGTGTCGTCTTACAATTAGAGATACTCCTCCAGCCACTTTAACATCATAAAAAAGCCTGCGTAATGAACTCAAGGAACATACAAACGTAAATCTATCAAAACCTCTTAGTCAAATTTTTTCATGATCTACTATAGTTACCTTTTAGTGACTTAAAAATTGAAAATTTAGTCTCCTATTATAACGGGTAGTTGAAATGATTGGTAATGTTACGAAATCGCGAGAATAAAAACTCTCAATTAATTATAAGGACGTGAGCTGTTATGTCGGGTAATTATGATGCTGTTTAAAATAGATACACGGTTGTTCAAGGTTGGCTGTGGACAGGTCGGGCTGTTTCAGGCGGTTGGCAGGGGTTGTTTTGCGGAGAGCCAGCTTGCTGGACCAAGCTCGTGACTCCCGCATATCACTCACTTGGTAATCCAGTTCCTTAGTCTCTATTATTAAACATTCTTTATCTTCAGTCCAGTTATTCAAAGGTATGGGAGAAGACTGTGCAGACCAACAATAAATACATCAACATTTCTACTCTTATTTTTTTCTTTACTCTTCTATCTAAAATACGATATCTGCTTGTATGAACTACAAAAATCTAAACAAAAATTAAAGGAATGCTTTGTGATCAACTTTTTTCCATCATATACGCTATAACAGTCAAATAAATGTAAAATCATCCGTTATGTTAAGAATGCAAATATTTCTTAAACTTTCTACCAGGTTATAACATATATGCAATAATTTTTATCCCAAGAATTAATTGAAAAATAAAAACATAGAAATCTTAAACATTTAAGATAAATAAACTTCTTAGTTTTAATATGGATTTTAGGTAAAAAATGTTATGATTTTCAGTTGAATTTGAATTTGATGAAACATCAGAGTCAACTACAAAACAACAATTTTAAATTGTTTCTTATATTCAGTATTTATTTCATAACATAATCAACAATCAATTTCAGCGCTGAATAGCTTGCCTGAAAAATCAGTGCTTAGAGATGTGTCTATGATATAAACATTTGTTAAACGTGTATTTTGTAATTTTTTTTAGTATTTTTGTTCTCTTTTTTTTTAAATAGCGTATAGCATCCTGGGATATTAACACATTTTCTACAAACTACATATTGAATATCTAGACTCTAGAGTGTATAGATACAGTCATACAGACATATAGATGTATATGTCACATGCACCAGCCATAACAGTGGCTTATATAACAATGTGAGCTTACTGTTTAAGCCATCATAGTGACCGTACAGTTGTTACATTGCATACGTGAAGACAAGGAATGCTTTTGTGAAATGTATCAAGAATCTATGCACTAACTACCTTTTATTACCTTAGTGAACAAACTTTATGCCACTTTTGGGGTAAAATCAGTTTACTATCAACTGATGAGGTATACATAAAACCTTTGGAAATTACAATTCACAAAACGTTGGTTATTAAAACTAAAAGAAACCAAATTCTTTCGACAACTTTTACGTCAGTTAGAATAAATATTATATTGTAAAAATAAAGTTATATAATATCATAATTATTATATACAATAAAATCAAAAGTACTACATTCTCGTGGCCGGATGAGAAAACATAACGAAAATCTACTGACGTTGATGTCTAACAGCCCAATATAAGATGAAAATCATATGAAAACAGAGGCAACTGATCTACTCGTGGTCCCGTTAGTTGCAAAAAAGAATCAACTATTAGGAATTCCCATTCACTGGGTGTTGGCTTATTTCAATATCCTGAAAGATTATTATAATAAAACATGGAGCATACTAAAAATAAAGAAAACATTAGTAATCATGGGAAGAAGATTGTCAATAATTACTTCATTTGAATTTGTAACTTCTGGAGTACCACATTATACTTTAAATAATCTGACAAACTATGTAATTTTTCTTAATTAATAGCCTTAAAATATTAATAATTTATATTTATTTTTTTTTGTAATATCTAAAGAATTATTGTCTTATAAACTACTATTTTGATCTCTGAGAATTTAAAAAAAATAATTTATAGAAATCTAACAAGTAATTATCATCAAAACTTAATACTTGTACTTTTAAGTAGAATATTGCCCTTATATATGGTCAACAGTTAAAAAAATTTTATCTCACAGAACTTAAATTTATAATAATAAAAATAAAACTTCATGTTTCTAAAAATTCGAGGAGAACGGAAAAAAATGTAGATTCTGTTTGTTATAACATACGATAATCTACCTTTCTCATGACGACATACTGCGAAAAACAGTAGAGAACTTTTCTAAGGTCTGCCTATTCAACAATTGTCATTAAGATCCGCCAAAAAATAAAAAAAAGCGATTTTGCGATATTACACATCCGTATATTATACAAATAAGGATTCAATCCATCTAGTCATGTAACCTCAAAAATCAAAAATGATTGTTTTTGATATTCACTGTACATTAATTACAGTAAAGTAAAAGTGATAAAACAGGATACATTCAAGTTAATATATAAAAACAGTGAAATTACTGTAAAACAAACAAACTTTGTAAATACTTACAAAGATGGATGATTTCTGAATATATAACCCTTCAAAACATTAAGTTATTACTCACTGTAGTTTTTTCCGACCGAATGCCAGAATAAATCAAATGCGGGGGTAACATTATGAAGCATTAAACTAAGTTTGTCGAGTTGAACGTATAATTATTGTTTCGGCAGTCATTATTCATATCGGCCAAGTATTTTGCATAATGCCATCATTTAGAAAACAAAATAAACTTTAATTAATTAATATCACTAGATTCCATGACATGTGAATTAATAAATCATGAACATCAACCCCTTGCTATCGTTTATGATTCTAAAATTCATACTAAAACTGAAAATTATTTGAAGATGCAATTTAAAAAAAAACTTGAAAATATCCCAACATTAAAGTAGTTAACAGTCCAACCTTGTTGTCTCACCAATCTGTTAAGCATATGTAAACTGAAGAAGACATCAAGTGTTTGAAACTCCTTATTTTATCATTGAACTTATTTGTACTTATTTGTTTCTTTAATTTTGTCATTATGATTAAATAATACAAAGTAACTGAAGGTACCATCAATGGTTTAATTTTCTTTTTATAAATAATAACGCGTGTTAAGCCTTTTGTTAATACATTTTTAATATTGACAGATTTGAATTGGTTATAGCATCAAATGAAAATGGCAACAAGAATAAAAGATAATAAAGCAAAGACTGTACCGTGAGTCTTGGCTTTAAAATACGACAGGTTTTATGTAGGTTGCCGACACCACTTATGTTTAATTGTTATGCGATTAATGGGTCAGATACCGTAGAAAAAGACCTGCTAAGAGGTACATGCCAGAAGAGAAGTATTATAAAGTCTTCCTTGTTATCTCTAACGGAGAGGTCGTCAAAACACACTACAAGTAGCATGGTGCTTTAATATTAATGCCATGGACATCTTTATGGCATCTAGAATAAAGCTCTTACTTCATAAGATAATTCACATAATGGACCTTTAAAATAAGTTACGACTTTATTATTTCATTACTTAAGTTGAAAACGATATAATCATTTCCTGGTATTTAAAATTTACAAATTAAAATGATTTTATACTAATAAACATTTGGGTTTTGCATGTCGTTAGTTTAATACATGAGTGACAATAATCCAGACTATACAACAAAATTTTACGAACAGTTTTTTAAAGTAGGTTATAATTTAAGATGGTGGTAGTCCTAAAGTATTATATTGTTTCAAGGAGGGGAATGCAACTAATTTTGAAGTAAATGCTGCAGAATCCTGAATATTAAAAAACAAATCATACAATTATTCAAAATAATATGTAACAAATAAACGACCATAAAATTCAGCATTTTTTCCTAATTAGGTGATGAGAAAAAGAAACGAATTATAATTACACAACTAACACTAAGCAGTAGCAACACAATAGTGAACTGTAGTAATTTGTGGGTGATATAAACTTTTACGTCAATAGTAGTCTAGTCAGTACCACTTCCAGATCCTCAAACCAATGGTTTTAGTTATTATTCTATGGAGAGCATTTTATAACTTCTCACAAGATGAAAATATAATTTTAGTATAATTTGTTAAAATCTGAGATGTTATAAAAATTTCTGATAAACATGTATAAAAATTATAGCTAAACAAATTATTAGCTAGTAATTAAAGTAATAATTTAATCATACAATTTTACGCGATAAAATCCAAACTTATAGTTAAATATCTTTTTCAAAACGAACGATTAAGTTGATACCATTAAGTTGAAATGAGAAAAGACTTACTGAAGTGAAGGGTGAGGTTGACTTCTTGGCTGGGATACTGGGCTCCCAGCAGTTGCATCGTAGAAGACTGCCACCAAGTCTTGTTCTTTTCTGAATTAAGATCAGTGAGAAAGGATGGTGGATGGTCACCATAACTGCAAATCCCACACGATTCTAGAGACTGAACTCCAGTTTGTACACAAAACGAGGAGTCCCCATCCTCCCCACAAGTGTCTGTCGCTTCCACATTTAGAAGGTATGCTGGATTCACGAATTCTGGTTTGCATTTCTGGAAAATAAAATAAATCATTAGTGATGGATAAATACAATCAGTCTTTAGAACATTGTTCTAAAGTTGTGTTTCATCAATATCCTAAAGCGTTAGAAGGTAATTCATACTTAAAATGGGTTAGTTTTGTGTATTATTAACTTTATTAAAGTCGTTCTTTGCTCCAACTTATTTCCTCATATTTAGTTGGAAATGTAATCCACATCTATCAAATTGACTAGTCGAAGCAAGTTTCAAATCGTAGTCAACAATAATGCGAATGGGAATGAAATTTGGTGTTAGAGTTCGCGGATTCAAGAAGGAAAGGAGTACTTTGGTACATCATTACTTTCTGAGATGAGGAGTTAAGGTCACGCTTGAGAAGACAGTCTCTCCGACTCGAACATCCATTACGCTGTTACCTACAGACCAATGATAGACGTACTTTAGGGCCATCCACTGGCCATTTTCTGTTACAACTCGGTAAATATACAGCCTCAGGCAACGAATTACCAATGCAATAAACACTATCACGATTCAAAGATTTACCATCAAACTGTGTTTATTTATAGAGTTCTTTTTTTTTCAAGATTTTACCTCCTTTTCCCTAACAATAGAAGATTTTTACTTTCATTATGATAACTGTTGTATTTTATAGAAAGAAATTTTAATTTATGATAAATTTATGGATATAACTCCTACAGATTCTGCATATCTCGGTTCAAATATTCCTTGACCATCAACTTTCTAGAGTGATACCTAAAAATGGTCATCAAATAATACTTAACTACTGCCTGCAAGTAAGTGTTTTGAATAGCGTTATGACATCTTTTTTTAAACAGTCTAAGGCTTTATATAAAACTCTATGAATAAATAAATCTTAGAGAATATATAATTAAACATATGGTGTTCCAGGCTCGTTATAAAAACAAAACAGGTGTGATAAATTACATGTCTACCTAATTAACTTTTATGTTATTATAATAAATGACTGCAACTGATAAAAAATAGAACATATATATTAGAAAAGGAAAATTTGATTTTGAAAATATTTTAAAATAGTTAATGAGTTTTTGTTTTCTCGCTTATGACAACCACGCTGTACCATATCTCCCATCCAGTAGTTCACTAAGTTCATTTTTCTATTTATTATGGTTCAAGATTAACCCATGATTCATTTTGTCTTAGAACAAAACGCTGTGTTTTTTTATATCCGAGGTAACAGCGGAGCCAAGATCTTGATGTTTGGGAGACAGGATGGAGAAGAATCCTCCCACGCAACGCCACTGCCTTGCGCGTAGGTGTCTGCCATATTTTATTGCGTTTCCTTCTTTATCTTATCTCATTTTTTACAAAAAGTCACGTTACCTTATGTTTATTAAGAATCATACATCCAATTTACTAGTAGTTGTTAATGAGAGAACAAAAATAAAATGTTACAAATTATATAATTTTATAAATGAGTAAAATAAAACTTAAAGATTTATCAAGGCATACCATCCTTACGATTAAATACATTATATGAATATTTCTGTATGTTTTAAAATAGGTTAAAACTGCCATTTAAATCGAATCTAGAACATGAAAAATACTTTTATATCCTTTAAGAAAAAATAGTAATTTTCTGAGTTTTTAATTATTTATTTTGGACAAATGATAATGTTTTTATTATACAGAACTATTAATAAATATATTTTTCAAGATCAAAATATCCTATTCGAAACATCAATATTTGCAATTTATCTAACAGTGAAGTTTTCACTTGGATCACATAAAAGTATAGAGAACCTAAGCCTGTGTTAATATTCTCTGTGTGATTTGGAAGTCGAATATGAGACCGATATTGGATTGGGTGTGGTGAAGAGAACTGCTTTGATAAGTGGGGCATTAGCAGGTGACAGAGAAGGAAAGAAGAGGGTCATAAATAATGGATACTCGAGGATCAGTCGGCGAGACGACGCCGCAAAGCGGGGAAGACCATCGACGACCGCGCATGGTCTTCTATAGCGATACTTTGCTTCAAGCAATCCCTCTACTATCGAATCAGTGCATTGCGTACGTCAATATACACTAATAAACAATGATATGGTAAAATTAAAGCAGATGTTTCTGAATAAAAGCATTGATATTTTATGTCTATGAGTAACGGTTATTCATATATTCCTCTTACAGTTGTTTAAACAAGAATTTACATGCTAATATCAGATATGTATTTTCTTACGTAAAGTTTTGTTATATTTTTAAATTTGCCATTGTAATAGTATAAATGTATTTGTGATCAAATATTACTTTTCTTTGTTAGTTCCAACGCTTTCTTTTGAATGAGGATTGGAGTCATAACAGAGTATCCAGCTTAGGCTGAGTATTTGATGAAGAAGGAGTCGGCACTTTGAATTGATGAATTGGCAAGTTGTTAGTCCCTCAAGTAGACCGCCTGTTAGTTGCCTGTTATTTTTCAGTATTGGTGCTGCTCTAGAGGTGACCCTAAATGTGGACCATTTGTTATTTGGCTGTAATTTCAGTTTCTGATAGTTCTTATATCCGGGTTAATTTTAAATCTACAGTTTTAAATTCTACTTCTCTCAAATTTAGCAGAGCAGGACTCCTTAACGATTGCCTGACATTGCCAAGCTCAGAATCAGTTACTTTACGTCCCCTCCAACGTGCAATGCACAAGATTTGTAGCTCCTTCTTGAAAAATGAAATCCCTGAACACAGCTCTAACGTTAAATCATTGATACTGAAGGCAAGGGAAGTCCTTTTAGAATACCTCCGACCCAATAGTACATATTAGCTCACTTCAAAAATGAATTTCTCACATTTCTGTATTCTCATACAGAACTGAGCTTTATAGAAGCTGATTAAACCATAATCAACAAACATAAGTTAATCAAAAGAAAATTCATATAGATTGAGACATCATAGTAAATTCGATTAATAAGTATCACACTTCGATGATAAAAGAAAACTATACCCTTGTAAAACGAATTTTATGAAAACTGGAAGCTTCTAGAGTTATTCCACACAATGAAAACCCTTTGGATCTCAAACTACTTGAATCCAATCAAAATAACATGAAATAAAACTTAATATAATTACGTCATGAGTCTACCGTACTACCAAAAAATATATATTGTTTTTAAATAGTTGAAAATTTCATTAAAATTAATAGTTTATAGCATTTATATAACTTTAATTTCTTAAATGACACTAGTAAATGCTAACATATTTGCTCTTAAATAAAAACTAATTGAAAACATTTAATAATTGATTTTTTTTTAATAGTCAAGTTTTTTTCTACATCTCAATTGTTTTTGCTTGAAGGGGTGTTGATGTTAATATCACCTTTACAAGTGTTACATTTTAAATTATTCTGCATACTGTTATTTCTAATTATTAAAATGAATTAATAGATGAAAACTTTCTAGTTAAAAGTTTAAATTGGAAGATTCTTTATGTTAATAAAAAAGCACGCGTTAAAAAGACGTGTGAGATTTATATAATGACAGGAGTTCATTGATATTCAGTAGCTCTTCTCTTGGCAGTAACAACTTGCCAATACATTGATTCAAAGTCGCCGTACTTGTTTTTTTATCAAGACTCACGCTAAGCCGGACTCTCCTGTTGTGACTCTTATCCTCATTCAAAAGCTAGATAAAAAGTATAAAAACGAAGAATAATTTATTATGGGTCAAAAAAACATACTTAATATGTAATATTTTGTTGTCATAATATGTATAATGTAGAAACAGGATAAAAAAATACCTTTAGGATTTAATGAAAGATTTATTGCAGCTACAGATATGTCAATTTATTGTCTTGCAAAAAAACACTGTTTTTATTCTTTTATACATTCACTTTGTATGGCCAGGTTAGCACAGAGGTAACGTGCTCTACTCTAGACTGTTAGATCCAGTGTTCAATACCCATGGATTTACTCATGTCGAAGGTGAATGTGTCATGTGTCGGTCCCTCGGAGAGGACGTTAAGCCGTCGGTTTCAAGCCTTGATGAGGTCAGGTATTTGTTAATGGTCCCTACTCCAAATACATTTGAATTAGGCCAAATTTTAGAACTCCCAATTCAGAACCAACAGAAAATGTGACTCGACTATTGCTAAAATGAGTGTCAAATAATAAATGACCCATAATCCCGCCCCTAGAATATCACTAAAAGGTGAACGCCCTATAAGTATTGGAAAACAAACAAACATTTACTTTGTACAAATCAAGTAAATATTGATATACCTATGAATCTGAATATTCTTAGATAATCACTGTATATCTCTAGGACGAATTATACATCTAATAATTACAAAGAACTATCAAAGAAATTTGCAGCTGATCTACTACTCTCAGAATTGTTAAATTCTACTTGCCCCATTTATGATTGTCAGAGTAGAGATTTTTAATTCATTCGTGGCATTCTACTGACACGTGACTAACACATCTATGAGCTTCTTAAATTATATATTTATTATATAATAGTATAATATTATATATTTATGAAGCCCATAAATTTTGCTTGATATATAGATAGTTAAGGTAATTGATTATGTACTGTTTTAAATTACTAAAAGATGACTTCAAAGCGCTAATGTTTTAATATTTCATAACATATTTTTTGAACCATATTCCATGTGAGCAAATGTTCACTCTAATGCAGATTTTTTTTATTTATTTATAATGATTTTTTATATTATTTGGTTTAAATTTCTTCATTATATAATAAGGTTTCATAATTAATATAAGAAAACCTTCTGTCTCAACTCAAAAATGATTAAGGAATGAAACCCTTAATGTAGGGGAGAAGAAGAACTCGTTATTTGAGAACAATGGGACTACTGGTGGTGCAGACTGGGTATATGTAGGAGTCAAGGACAGGAAGAGATGTTGTCACCGAGCAGGTTGAGCGGGCAAAGGGCGGAATATGTGATTTAGGGACCAGTTGGAATTTGTTAAGTGTCGGCCGAGTTAATCAGAGGGGTTGTGGGCGGCCGCCTTTATGGGGACTGATCACTGCTATTAGGTACAGGCGACGGTGGCCACCGGCCTCGGAGCTACACTCATCGCCTCCTCAGCGCCCACCTCCGACCAATCGGCTCAACATGCAACCGGCGTGCACTACTGTCCTTATTCTTTCGCTAGCCCACATATTCCCTACGTATTACCCACCATGAAATATTTTACACCGTTAAATACGAATATATGCTTATTTAATACTTAGATAATGTATCTGGCATTCATAATTTATGAACCCCATAAAGATATCTGTCACGTATCTGTAGAATGATAGGTATGAGTTAAAAATCTCTACTCTAACAAACATAACTGAGGTAAAACTTACAACTCACGCCTGTCATCTGCATGCTCATGACCAGGTTATATAATTTATACAACTAGCAGTGTTATAAAAGTCACTACTAGTGTCCTTACAAAAGTATTCTGGTGTGTTCAAACCTAATGACTGTAAACACAGAGAAAAAAGTCTGCCAGCTCTGTGGTATATCAACAAAAAAGCATGAAATGAAGTGAGTATACAAAGAGTGAACTTAACAGTGAAAGGAGAAGTCACCTGCCTTGGTGTAATTCGTAATAAGTGGATCTCAAGAAAAAAACATAGCAAAAAAACAAGAGCTCAAGATGTTAGCTGGTGTTTAACACAGCTTAAGACCTCCTAATCACAACGTATACAATAGTGAAACAAAAGTGTCTATGAATAGAGCGAAGAACTGTTAATCACAGCATCTGATGCCACAAACGAAAGCTTGGATAAACTAAGAAACAAGGTATTACGGATTGCTATAGATACAATAAAGTCAACTTCATCTACCTCGATGAAAAAAAAAACACGAATAAAGCCATTACCTTACAGAAGGATGGCAAGAACTCTCCAACTTACTGAAAAATATATGGTATATCAAATATTTCTCAATAACACAGAGTACTGGAAGATGTATGTGTTATATTTTTTCAATAAAAGTATGTAAGAAGTTATAAATAGTGACAATGTATTTTGGAATATAGGAAAGCAGCAAAAAGAGGTAGAAGAAGCAGAGCATGGGACAGGTGGTCCTGGTACAGTGATAAGGAACACGCATCAACCTGACTCCAAATGTAAACATTTCATCACATAATGGAGATAATGATAGTAAAAAAATTAGTAATGCAATGTAGATTGTAACTGATAAAAATTACAAAACTTAAAGCAAACTACACCAACCACTTAATATGTATCAGAAAACATGTTTAAAATATTTTAACGTGCAATTATCATTTAACACTTCTTTATGAATCCTATAAAAATAAAAATCTGGAGTAGCCTACACTGACCTATCCTACAATTGAACATTATATGAAACTTATTTACAATAAAATTAGTTTTGGTTGTAAACTGGTAAAAACTATTTAAAATCTAGAACTAATTTAATGATTTCATTAGTTTTAATGTTTGTACATTCATTTTACATCAGTTATATCAAATTGCATATATTTTTGGTTTAAGCGCATCGCCTTGGAGACATTAGCACTGTCCAAAAATCTTAGATAACATCATTTATCTATTATTAAGTAGGTATTTAGAAACATAACAATTAGAAATAATTCAAGGGTTTTAATGCCCCCTAATCAAAACTTGCGTTTTTCTACCTATGACAATCAGTCATGAATATACATCTTCATGACAAAAAGAGATTTACGTATCTCTTCAGAGAGACCGTCGGCTTCACCATTGTGCAGGACAGATCAGTACAAAACACTGAGGTGCTCGAGTTTTTTGTTCTATAGGCCTTTAACCAACTTCATAATTGTCCATACAAAAGTAACTCCCACATATACTAGTTTAAGGTATGATTTACCAGAAATGTTTAACATCTTAAAGGCGATTGCCTCGCTTTCAATACAATGTGTTCAAAGATTTCTATTTCTTCAAATCAGAGATCTGCAATCTTCGTATGTAGTTAATGACAGCTTGCATAAGTGATGGTAAGAGGATAATGTTCCGGTAGATATTTCATACATATTTCTAAATTCTTCCTTTGAAAATTTATTATTTCCGTTACAAATTTATGTTCAGCTGGAATAAGAATTGAACCTAATTGTTTTAGGCAACTTTAATCTGCTAGTTTCTTATTCGTTCATAATTTACATGCATATTGCTAGTACTGAGGAGGTTAGTAAACATTATATTATTACACAAATCCGTCCTATCTTGTGAATCGTTATCAAAGTATTTAAGTAGTATAGCTTGAAGTAGGACTCTTACTTCAAAGATCTACTTCGAGTCCTACTTGAAGATCCACTATGTGCAAAACTTGTCAGGCGTCGAACTGCCTGTCGAACAAAACTTTAGACGAGCAAAAAACATTACCGGCAATAGTATATAGGCCCACCCATCCAAGCGGCCCGCGGGCCACATGAGGCCCAACACGTGTTTTTGTGCGGGTTTGGAGATTGTCTAGAATTCTATCTTAATATTAAAAAATCCATTGCTTTCTGCTTATTAACAAAAGCTGATCGTTACTTTTGGAAAAAAATGACGGTTTCAAGAGAGAGAGAGAGAGAGAGAGAGAGAGAGAGAGAGAGAGAGAGAGAGAGAGAGAGAGAGAGAGAGAGTGAGAAGAGAGTTCAATAGCAACAAATGCATTAGTTCCTTTTTTATATGCCGCTACTAATCTTTTGGAGATTGCATTGTGATAATTGCTTTATTATGATTATGAAATAATGAGTTATGATTAATACTTTCCATTAAAAGAATAATAAAAAGTTAAATAAATATTGACACGTTAATACAGCACACAGTATGTAGTCACTTGGAAATTATAATGCACCCCACACCCGATCATAAAAGGTTGACCATGCCTGATCTAAAGGAAGCCGGGTATATATTAAATGCCAATGAACGTTGTGAACGTTATAAACGTATGGTTACTAAAACCTAATAAAAACGGTCTAACTTCCTTCTTTGTATAATTAAAATTTGCAAAACTAATATTTAATATTGAAGAAAAATCTGGCATTACATACCTCAGGTACTGAGGTCCATTAAAGGCAATGAAGATTGACTTATTTTCCTTGCCTAAGATATTATAGAATTGAGTTAATTATTATCAAGGCATCTTTGCTTGTGTAAGGTATGCAACAGAAAATAAAATAACTTCATTCAAACAATTTACACTAGTGAAACGTAGATAAAAAGAATATTAGGTCGACAAAATGAATAAAGAGATAATAATCCAAAATGATACTGTTTAAAATCAAAGAAGTTGTGGGGGTTGAATGACCCCAGTTGATATCTCTTGTTAGGTGGATTTTATTTCTTTGATAACATTGCTCTATCTCCACTACACTTTTATTAGCACCTATTGGGGTCATTTATTTTCAACTCCTAAATCCTCTCTAAGCAATAAACTTTTGAATTGGTCGGAGAATACTTAAGTAATTGAGATAACGGTACTGATTTCTTTGACACTGCAAAAAAAAAACTTGAAAGTCGTAATTTGCACGTTTGCAAGAAATGTATATCAAGCGGAAATGGTGAAGTTTAAAAGAAAGCATCTGCAGCAATAATAAGTAATATTAGGTTTGTTTTTATAGCAAATCATTAAACATTGACACACTATTGCTAATAATTCAATTCTCATAAATATATACTAATATAAAGTATACTCACTATGCGGCCCTTAATAAACTGAAATAAGATATAGCATAAAGCCAGACAAACAATTAGTATGGACTGATATCTTGAATGACAGTTCGTAATCACAAGTTCAAAGAGAAGAAAAAGAAGCAGGAGAGATGTCAGACTGTCCGGTCGCAATCTAGACAGCACCCGTTTCTTGACATCAACCTTATCATTCTTCTCTTCCGATCTCCGATGACGAATAACCGATATTCTTGTTCAAAATATGGAGCATAGTAAGTCTTTTGTTATGTTTTGTGTAGTTTTAGCTTTGCAAATTCCAGTTGTATATGCATATTAATAAAGATACATAAACAAAAAATTTGAATCTTATATATACTAGCATAGTTGAAAAGCATATATTTTCAACTGATTGTTTAGTGTTATACCTTTTTTCATTTCAGTTATTATTAATATTGAGATGGTTTCATTAAAGAACACAACTAACTGTTTTCAAATCCTTGCTCTTTAAATCAAGAATATGTAATGGTGAAACGTAAGTCAAGGTAGCAACGTGACCAGCAGGTTGTCATAGTTTAATAACCGGACACCAACCTTCCTTCCGACTTCAAAACTGCTTACTCTCAAACTCCTGCCTTAATACCTACACTTATAACACTTCTTTTTTTTTATATTTTTATTTTATCTGCAATTTTCTTTATAACAGTCTAAACCGTCTAATTATATATGTTCGATAAAAAAAAAATTGAAATTAAATTATGGAGGCAATAATATTAAATAACTAAACAGAAAAATTGCTAAAACAACCAATTAATTAATTAAAATAAATCTGATTTTTATTAACAAAACTGAAAACTAGTTACATTATATCCTTTGTTCAAGCATTTTCAAACAGTTAAATTTAAATATTGATTACAATAAAGGTAGAGTAAAAGAAAAATTATTAATTATTAAAAAGTTATTGAGCAATGAATTTTAATGATGCAATAATTTGAATTACTTACATTGAAAAAAATCAGTATTAACTCTATTGGAATAAACTATAATTATATTATGAAAATGTTTGTTTTTACTATTACAGAAGAAAGAGGAAAAGAGGAGTGGCTAAATAGATGATAAAAGAAGACAAACGAAGGTATGAGGTAAGCTATTCACAGTGCTCAATATTATTATTATATCACGAGGAACCTGTAAATCAGACTTGATTGTATATGTTCAAGACTAGAGCATTAATAATTAGAGGGGTAAAGACTAGTGTAATCTAATGAAGAAAACAATGAATGATTGGTCAAACCAACAAAAATTGCTTAAACATATAAACTGCATAATATGATTCATTAAGAAATCTTAAAGAGGAGCTCAGATTTGGATATTCTGCTATTTTTCTAAAGTAGTAGAATTAAAGAAATAATCTACAAACATGAATGAATATTTCCTTTTCTGTTTTAATTTTAAATTTTATATATATATATATATATATAATAATTTCACATTTAGCACGGAATTATAGATCAAAGATTTAGTCAACAGTTTTCTGGTCCAAAGGAAACAAGAAATATATTCTCATTAAACTGCAATAAGATATAACACAAAGCACAGCAAACACTTAGTATGATCGATATTTTGAATAACAGTTCGTAATCAAAGAGGAGAAAAAAAAGCGGGAGAGATGTGGCGAAAAATGTAAGAAACAAAATTATAGAGCAACAAGAATGCTACTGAAAGTAACCAAAGGATTCGCAAAAAGGAAGACAGAGTAAGTTAGAATAAAAGAAAGGTAAATTAGTTTAAAAGTTGTCTGGAATAGTAATAGAAATAGAAAAGTTTCCTAAGATTTAAAAGAAATTACTGACACAGTTACGTAAGAAAAACGAATAACACCATACTTTTGTTCTCTTAGAAAATTTTTGACCAAATTATCACCTGAACTATTTATATTCAGGTTAAAAAAAGGGCCAATTTTAGTTCAAAACTTCACTATCTCTCAAATATTCTATCTCTAGGTAGTTCAGTAAATAAATATAATTTATAAATTAGTTCGAGGTATAAATAGATTAAGACATTTTGAATGAATTTGAGGCAACTATAAATTTTGGTTTTGTTACGTTGATTACTAGAAAAGTGTAAGATTTTTAAAGCAATTTGAGTTAAACTGATAATGCTAGTTTTCGATATATCAGACATTGGAAACATAAGGTATATTACCATAGTGAATCAAAGGCGACTTATTATTACAAGGGTCTGTAGCCGTGCCCTATATTAAACAGTAAATTTAAATCGAACAAAAAGAAGGGTCTTGTCTCCATTAGGAGGTGAACCCAAAGTAATGGCCGATAAACGGCGTGCGTTATTACAGAGAGGTGTATTTAAATGGCACCGGGCCAGACTGCGTGACTGGACCGGCTACCAACCAGCTGGAAGATCAAGACATCCCACTCAACTACAAATTGATGCATTGTAGTCAACTTAGTAACTGTAGTTTCATTTACTCACAAAACATATTTCAAATACCAAACATTTTGAGCTATAATACCCACAATTTCTGTATTAATAAAAGAATTTTTTTAGATCTGTCAATTTATTCTTTTTATAAACACAATAACAGAAAGTATTAATATATCTCGTAATAATTAGAGCAAGCGACCGCTCCCTTAAGCTTGATGTTCAATTGACTAACAAAACCAATGCAAAATATTCACCTGAATAGGTTCATTGAAGAATTATTACATTTTGTAAAATTATTTCACAAACAAACTATAATAAATCTTTTATGAATAATAAAATAAGTAATACTTCGTGATGACAATTTTATGTAGCATTTTGTGACAATTGGATTAGATATTTACTGATAAAAAAAATTAAAACAAATATAAACGAAAGTAATTTGCACGATTCATATTCAGAACATTTTTTCAGGTTCAACAATCTTAGCATTTGAATTACACACTATTTATTAACTCAATACAACACAAATAAAGTATCAATATACTTTCTAAATTGGTATTTAAAAATTATATACTTCTTAAACACATTTTGTAAGAAAATATGCATTTCTTAATACATATGGTATTAATATTTCCATTTGTTAAACTGTGAAAAGTTATATGTTATGATTAGAGCTATTTTATTACAGAATCAGGGTTCCTTCTTTAATTATACCCGCAGATTTATTATCACTCATCTATTTATAGAACATTTGTGTTCTGTGCTATGAAGGTCAAAAAATCTTCAATGACAATAGCTGTGTTTGAACCACAGTCTCGAATTTACAAAACTTCGTCATTAAGTATAGAAAATAATAATACTTCATTCTTACTTGGGAAGCAAAACTGGCCGAAATTTCGTTTAGGTGAACAAATTATGTTTTAGATAACCAATATGAATAGTAAAAATATTAAAATATATATATATTACTATCAACAACTTGTTACCATTACGGCACATTCACTGTCATCTGTTATCTGTCTCTCTTATAAAAGACTTTCATCTGATAACTTAATTGACTTTTCCGTGTTTTCATTTTATTGTTTTTATTAAACCTCTACCTTTTCAGTAGTGTTAATTAGAATTATTTTATTCAGAAAAAAAATGTTCCTCATATTGTGAAATCGTATTTTGATTGTTTCGAATTGAATTTTCGGATAATTTAATAAATAATTCAAAGTACCAGATATAAATTATGCATTTAACATTGAGATCAACTTATTTTTTTAAAATATATTGAGGTCCATATATACACTACAACAAATTAAAGTACATACCCAAATCATTCCTTTATATTTAACAACATATGTTTATCTGATAAGTAAACGTTACTTCTGACCACATAATATTGAACTATTTCATCCACCAATCACTCAGACGTTTCAAGACGTTAAACATGCACAAAACGTATACCTGTTATTCCTCCATGCTTCAACAGTGTATCTCTGTTTTGCATAATCTGCTTGACGGACACTAAAATTTGTCGGAATTTGCTAATTATGTACGCAAAAAAATTATTTTATTCCTTCTCAGTAGTTTTTTTTTAAAAGATAATCATATTATCCATCTCCAGTTAGTTGATATTTTGCATTTTTTATTTTGTACAAATATTACTTTTCATAATTTCTCATAAAAATGTAAACATACCAAAAACTTTTATCTTCAGATATTATATGGTACTTAGTATTGTGTTCAAAAATATTTAAACGGAGACGTTCGAAATAAGGCAGTTGAAAAAATACTAGCTTTCAAGAGATCTACATATTATATTAGGAGCCTCAAAATATTGATGAGAAAAAGATAAGTCATCAGTTTTTGTTTAAATAAAATATAGTGACACAAATTCCATCTTAATTTTGGTACATAGTGCATTAATTTTAAATGTAGTACATGATGCTGCTCTTAAATAAATGTAAAGAAGATAGTAAACTGAAGGAACAAGACGGAGGTCAGGTGCATTGTAAAGGACAGGTAGCAAGGCACAGGGGCCAGGGTTGTAACAGACCATTTAGGCTAGTGAACTCTAGGCTAGTCAACTAATTATTCCTCAAACCTTCCAAAGAAACAAAACAAAAACTGAATAGAAATCACACAGAGTGGAAGAGCTTGTAATCATGTTTAAATATCCAGTATTTGGGAATATTTAGGTTTTTATTTACAATTCTAACATATCAAGACAAGTGTCATGAAAAAATAATGCAGAAATTAAAATTCCAAGAAGGATTGCTAAAGGCTTCATAAAGAAATAACTTTTTAATCTTGTTTTCTTCTACTATACACTATTTATAAATATATAAAGATTCACTATAAAAACAAACAAAATTGAAAAATCTAATAAATATTCAAACAACTCGACCTGGATCTCATTGATTGTCATCAAAGTGTCAAAGAGGGTGAAAGGAGAAAAATTAGAATGCAGAAAAGTAATTTTAGCAATATTAATATAATTATTTACCATAGATATTTCAGCTAATTTGAGTATATGGATATCAAAAATAGTAAAATTCATTAAAAATATCTTCAACTGACAGCTTTAATGCATGGAAATATTTTTTTCTCACTAGACAGCGTGCCCTAGTTTGTATGTAGGATTTATTTAATTTTATGAATTTCATAAGTTTTACTTATTCCTGTCTCCTAGTTGAAGAATATTTTAGCTATTTTAATTCACTAAGAATTGATTATTCCCCAGTAATCTCGCCCTGGTTTACTGTAACAGCCACTTTTCGTAACCTAATGTATTTTAGCTCTCATTGATATAACGTTTTCATATCTTGTTTGCAGTCTAACTTCCAACAGAAAACATGTTTTTCACTTTCTCCAAAAATGACTAACTTTTTATGACTAAATTCAAACAAAGCTTGAAGAGTGCTAACTACATTCTAAATTTACTTTTCCCTATAATGTCGGTAATTTTTTTACGTATGTGTTTCCGGAGAGAAATTGACTAATTGTTATATTAATTCCCTTAAACCCTTCTGTTTCTTTATTTATTTAATTTTTTTACTATCAAAATTTCTGAAAGCTAACATCAATGACTCTGTTATTAGTAATATTTTCTCTAAACAAAACACCGCTTCAGTAGCTGCCACTTACCTAGATAACTAATGTTGGCCTAAATATATAAATTTCACTAGATAAATTCAACAAACATTTCATATTGCTCAGGATTCTGAATGAAGATATTTTGTGTAGTCTCTTTTCGGTGCAGGACACTCTTTACATCACCGCATCTATAAATTATACACTATTAACTTAGAACTTTCCCTGTCCTATCATCCTCTCTTTATATCTCTACTATCTTCAACAAATTATCCCGTATATATAAAAGGTCCTCTAATGTCGGCAACCTTTTTCCCATAGTTGTTGTTGGCACAAGCAGTGAGGGGGTGAGGACGACTGCCTGCACTATTATTAACTCACACTGTCATTTCACTTCTCCTATCGGCAACCTAAATTACTCTATCAATCCGTTAGCTCCAGTTCTGCAGTAACTGCGTTTATTGTTTCTTTGTAATGTACAATTTGATTTACTTGGAATAGATCTTAGTTTGGATGAAGTGAGATCTTTCATTTGAAGAGCCTTAATGATTGTACTTAGGCTCAACGTATACATTACTTAGCTTCAGAATACTTAGCTACAGGATACTATTGCAGTAACAAAGCTGCTGTAATTAATGCTAATTTCTATAGGCTTCATTTAAGTAAATTGTTCAATATTTAGATTCTGTTCATTCTTTTATATGTAATAAATAACCACTATAATTGTTCGTAGGGTCACTATGCTTTGTGTCTATTCTTACTATAGTCTCTTGTCGGCATTAGATACCCTTAGTACTGAAAACTCTGTTATTATTATTATCATTTGAGGTACTCAACAAAACTTCATTTATCTTTTCTAAAAGTTTGTTTTGTAAAAATTAATAGTTTACATGACTAATTTTGTGTTATTTAAAACTACCAACATTGTTCAGTTCATTCGTTACAGTAGTTTCAAAACAAATTACAAATAATATTTTTTTCTGATTGAAAAGTAAATTTTGAAATGAACTTTTTCCACAGCCCATTTCGGTTATTTTCTGATTGAAAAGTAAATTTTGAAATAAACTTTTTCCACACCTCATTTCGGTTATTTTCTGATTGAAAAGTAAATTTTGAAATAAACTTTTCCACAGCCCCTTTCGGATATTTTCTGAGCACTTTATGTTTGTTTATTACAACAAGAAGTCTCCAATACAGCAGCAATATAATTAATTTTTTTTTATACAATCCATCTCTCTATAATAAAGAGAGAACGCTATGGACTGACTGAATTATCAAAATCAGTAAATCAGTGGTAGAGCCAAACACTGAGGCCTGAGTGATAAAATATCGACAATAGCTTTATTCCAGGTAAGCAAGAAAGTATTCTCCAAAATCCGGCTAATAAGGGCATAAAACTGGAAATAACAATATAGTAAAATAAGAATGACAAAAAGTCTACGTTTATAAAAGTGAAAACAAGTAATAATGAAGAATGTCCATGGAACTTGTCCGTAGCCTAAGATCATTGAAAACTTAGGAACTGTTGCTGAAAAAAATATTCCAGTTCATCATTCAGCTTGAAGAAAACTTTGTCTCATTGCTTGTTCTCAGTTTACTGCTGATGTGATAAATGCAACTGAGATAAAACATTTGAAACCATTCTGCTTTTTATGCCAACCATCCAAACAATTAGCGTTATGCAGACATTTGACAATGAGTTGAGTGAGCTCATTTTTTATAGAATAAGAAGAGAGTGAAATGATTTATCCCATATTTTCAGATGTTTTTTTTTTAAAAAGGCTAGAAATAGTAAAAACTTCAGCACATATTGGTTTACCTTCTCTAGTAAGAGATGATTATTATATGGTTCTTGTCGATCACCAATAAGGCGATTATATGTGCGATTTGATCTCAATTTTATTTTTAATATTCACCCAAATTTGAGCTAAATCCAGTTCTATGCTTATGATAGAATTGATAGCGCCTAAAACAAGAAAGGCATACTATTAAGTTATTGATGTACCGAAATCCATTTTCAATAAACCTAATACTCTCAAAAGTCATATCAACTGGAAAAACTAGCAAGACTAGTAAACTATTGCTAGGTAAACTAGTAATGGCTTCCACTAGAATTGCCACTTGAGTTATCACTGGTGGAAAAATGGTACAGTCTACGCTTTAATTATCATTGAATGTTTCAATTCAGTCTGTTCAAAAGAATGGATACAAGGCAATATTTTTGAAAAATCACTGTCACGCTGAAGAGGACGAAAACAGCTAAATCAATGTAAATATAACCTGAACTTGGCAGGAGAAATGGTTATCAAAGTGTTAAAGCGACATCTGAGAGAATAAAAAAACTTGTATATGTGTAAGAATAGCCATTGTTCATTCATGACAATTACTTGAAACTGAATAGTCGGAATGAGGAATGTTGATGGATTCTAAACTCTCGAACTTTGTAATCGTATCTAATAGAATAACTGCAACATTTGTTATTTTTGTACCTCTCTGTATTATTATGTCTAAGTTTCAGTTCCAGGAAGACCAGTTAAGGCTACATTTTCATATTTTGAAAAGTACTATATTATAGTTTATATAAATGTTTATTTAAAATATGAGAACACATAAAATTATATCAGTAAATCATATCATGTAAAAAAAAATTACATAATAAAAAGGGAATAATATTGGCAACTTAGGTTATAATAATAAATGAATGAAGAGCTAAAATACGTATATATTTGTTGATTGTCCGTCGAAAAACAGGTCCATTGAGTTCCACAGTTGGTTCGGCCTCTGGAATCCAGCCAGCAGCTATTTGTTTTACATTTATTATCCATCCCTGGACATCAATTTACATTTACTTTCTGCTCTAATTTGTCATTTAAAACAAAGGGTGTCGCTCAATTAGCGACATCCACAAAAAAGAATACATGAGTCTTTATTAGTAAATGCAAAAGTATTTGAATCTTTAATTCAAAGATTAAAGTCGATAAACTTGAGAACAGTATCATCAAAATAATGACTTCCTTAAGTTTAATTAACTTTACAAAAACTAATTATTATAATACAACATACATGAACCGGAAAAGTTCATGAATTTACTGTAGGTTTTTTTTTAAAAACAGATAATTAATATGGTCTAAAATTCAAGTCAAATTATTCAACATATGAATTGAAAGTAAGATGAAAGGAAGGCCATCAACTTTGCAAACTTCGTACAACTTTGTGCAAAAATTTTATTTTAAAAATAGCCTCTAATGTAAAATTCGTAATATTGTTAGAATATTATCTCCAAAGTAAAATTTAAAATAACAAAAATGTCGGCTTAAGTATTTTTTTAGTAGTTAATATATCAGAGTATGACGTATAGTGTAATTGAATTCAATTGACTTTCCTGAGCATTTCATTGTGCGAATGGGAGAATTTTGGAAGAAGTGACTGATAATGACTTCTTGATTAGGAGGCTACGAGAGACATGGATATTTTTATACCACCCCTTACTAATTTCCTGGACGATTTCTTCAGTGGATAGCTTTGTTTCATTAGTCATTGTTCTAAAAGGGGTGACCAATTTTATGGACGATTGCAATAAATTGGATGACATATCTTTCACAACCAGTTTTTATTAACTTATCCAATATAATAAAAATACCCATGTCTCTCGTAAGTGTCAAATCAAGAAACTATTATATCTCTCTCTAATATTTCCTATTGACTTAACCTAATGCGCTAAGGTTCAATGAAATTCTATTACATATAGCATGTTATTGATGAGAAGCCAAACTTAATTAAACTTACTGGCCTCGTCTTGGCAAAAGTTATATTTTAGGTAATAGTAAGAGTCTAAAACTTACTTAACATAAACAAAAATTTTTTGAACACATATTATTTTTTCCCATCATTCTAGTAAAGCCACATAAGCTTCCATATACTAACATCACGCTTCTGGATCAAAAAGAGTAACAACATAATTATTATTAAGTGTAAGTTTAGTTAAGAGACTTTGAAGTGATTGTATTGTTTGATAAAGAGACACCATGATGTTATAATAATGCATACAGCAAGTAAACTCAAGCAATTAGTAATGGTATTCTTAGAATTATTAGATGCATTGTACGCAAATTTATTATTACCTTCCCTCTCTATGGGCCTTAAATGGTTATTTAACTTACTTTTATTTAAATCAGATCAAATTTTACATGCTGAAAATAATACGAATGAAAACTGTGTGAAGTATTAATTTTAGAAATATTAACGTGTTGATATTTCGACACTCCCGGTGTTTGCTTTCTGATGAACAGAGTTAAAGATGTTGAAAGAAACGATATAAAGTTGACATTGAGTCAATCATGAACACCAGAATTTTTTTATTATTCTTCAAAATTGAGTCAGTAAGTGAGTTTTTAATTAATTCAAAAAAGAACATCTTGTTTATATAGTAACATATATAATATGGTACCATAGTAATAATACAGTAACATACCATATATTGAAGACTCAATTACATATACTCCAAGAGAAGTTAAAATAAATAATATAAATAAATGAATTTTATAAAGAAAATAAATTATTAAAATAAACTAAAAATGTTAATGATTATAATTTAAATTATAAATCAGATTTTATACAGGAAACTAAAAGCACCTATTATTAAATAGATTTAAAAATAAAAATGCATTTAAACATATTCTATTGTTCTGAAATACTACACGTAGTATTGTGGTAAAATAAAAATATTATTAAAAGATACGCTAATAACATTCCCTAAATAGGCCTTGGCTTTTCATTCTCTTTAAGAGAATTCCAGATTGCCTATAATTTCAAATCTATGGTCTATAGTAAAATTATATTATAATTATATAATTCATTGCATAATGATAATGGATACAATTATAATAAAAATTTTATTTATCTATTTTAAAATAAAAATTATAAAAAATATAAATATATTTTTATAAATACATTTTTATATATTATAAAAATTTAAAATATCTATCTGAACTACAGTATAAAAAAATCAGAAATGTGACTAAGATATTTCTACCAAAATAAGTAGTCTTGTCAGTTGTCATATCTTTACTGTTCTAATTATACATACACACTCTTAAGTGAATTCCTGCTTAATATGGTAAAGTAAATTAGGACTTTGAACATAAAATAAATGAGTAAATGAAACAGTATAGTAATTAAATTCCATACATTAACGAGAATAAATCATAAATATTAGAATGAGAACATTGAGGAGAGTAAATGTGATGAAAAACTTCAAATGTTAAGAAGAAATAAAACAAATAATATCATAAAGTTTTAGCGTGAGTGGGTAGGTATATACTTTTATGCGTACTATAAACCTAAAATCTTTCAGCTAAACCAAGAGAATTTGTGTTTAGCTCGCTACATGGTAATTATTTCTGTTTGGTAATTTTTAGAATTATTTTTAAAGAAGGAATTGGTTCTGCTTTCGTACGTATTGTTTTAATTCACTGGGTGTTTGCTGATCAGACAAGTGAGATTTGTTATATAACTTGCAATGATTAATCGATCACACCGTACAATGAATGTTTACATGATGGCTTTTAAGTACAATCCTTTGGCTTTTCAGTTGTTTTTGTGTAATTGAAGTCTGTTAGTTGTTGCTTTATAGTTTATCTTCTAGTAAGACAGATTTACCTTGTGAAAGGATTTCATTTCCTCACGCTAGTCTAATTATCTATCATCAGAGTTTTTTCTTAATAATCCCAGAAGACAGTTTTTTAATAGCTTGTCTTTGAGGGTTAAAGGAGGGGATCGTCTAAACTTCCCCGTACCCCCCTTCTCTAAACTGTTTAACATACTTTTTAAGATTTGGAATACAAAGGAAGCAGGTAATGTAAATATGCATTATTTTAATGAAAGTGCTTTATAGTTATTTCGTTCAAAAATCTGCCATTGGCTGAGAGGTTAGTGCAGGGGTGGGTAATTATTTTGACTCGCAGGCCACATTAACTTTAAAATTTGACAGATGGACCACATTGATTTAAAAATCTGACAGGTGGGCCATTTCAGTGCAAAGTACAATATGAAAAACAGCATTAGTTAACAGTATATATTAAACAAAAAAAAAGTCATTGAAGTATAAACATGCTCTTTTAATGAGAACAGTGTTGTTGATCACAAATTTTAAATATAACATCGAAGTCTTGGGGCAATTCTCAGAACAGATCTGAGATATTCATCACCCATCTGGGATCTTTAGGTTTTTTGTTAGTCTTTATCACACTTAAATAATCTGACCAGCAAAAGAAGAACGGAAAGCTAAAAGTGTGATACTGCACCACCTGATGTTGAAAATGCGCTTCATTACGAGCAAAAATAAAATTAATACAATCATTTAAATCAAACCTAAATCATGTACAATCTTTGGAGGGCCAGATTCAAAAGACCAAAGGGCTGGATGTGGCCCGCAGGCCGTAGTTTGCCCGCCCCTGGGTTAATGTGAAACATTAAACAAACAACAGGTGAAAGAAAAAAAATATTATATCTAAACTACCATGTCATCCATTTGACTAAACCCAATTTTACATATTTCTTTTCAATGATGTCATTTGAGCATGACATTATTGAAAAGAAACATGCAAGGGGTTTTGTATAAAATCATGAACCCCAGTAAAAATTATTGTGTAGAATAAAAATACTAACATTCTGTGTTGATAAACAAAGGATATCTCCTTTATTTTGAATGTATACCTTTGTTAGGAATATGTTAGTTGGATTATGAATGGCATGGCGCATGTGGTGGCGCACATGTGAGGGACATGTGTTGGCCAGAAGGCTCCCGTCGTCGGTCCTATCCGTCCCATCCCCTTAGCACTGCTCTCTTCACTGGCTCTGCTCAAAATTTCATGTAAACTCAAATCATAATATTTCAGTCATTATCTTCTCTAATTTTAACTATAAAAAAATAAATTTTTTTGAACTGGAATATAACCATTTTTAATTGAATCATATATATATTAGTTTCTAAAGTTCTTCATAACTTTCAAAAAACTAACATTGAAATGTTTTAACTATTTGTGAAGAAAGAATTGGAGCCAGAATAAATAATGATATGGATAGGGATATTTCAATATGAATTATGTTTATACAAGGAAAATAGTATTTCTAAGGAACATAGTATTTCAGTTAAGGAATTTATAAACAGTGTATAATGGTTTCTTAAGTCCAGAATGGTTACTAAAAATAAAATACCAGCATTCCATATACATTGGAAGACGAAAGAAATAAATAGGGAAGTAATCAAGAGAACCAACCATTGACGTCGAGAAACATTCAACTTATTTCCGATTTACTAGAACATAAACAATTATTTATTTAAACAAATATGCTGAATTCAGAAAAAATAATGGAAAGACCGTGAATCATTGTGAAGATTATTTTTCTTCCTAATGAGGTTTTAGCATATTTAAAACCTCACTGAGTTTTCAGGTAGTATTTTCAGAGTAGAAATTGATAATTCTTTGAATTTGACGATACTATAAACCAAAAATGAAATTGTGTTAATGATAAATAGAAATATTAACCATCATAGGTTTGTTTAATCTCAGAAGTATTTCTTTTATAACTTAATTAGAGTGGGATTAAGTAGTGATTGGACGCTTTACTTAGGGTTATAATCTTTCTTCCTTGTACTAAGGACTTCAGTCCTTTCCTCAACTTTCATGTAAATTCGATGTTTGTTTGTGTTACTCATTCTGAATAACACAATGTTTTAAAGCCATTTAAATGCTTTGGACTAAATTTTTTTTTAAAATCTTCTAATAAAATAAAAGAAATCTTTGCGTACTAAAAAATGAAAGTAAGTTTTCAAGAAATTAGCTCCAGATTAAAAACAGTTCGTTACAAAAGTATTGCAGACTATGAAATCAGACCATCAAATGTACATTTGCATTAAGTCAGACTCATTAAAGAAGATTCATAATAAGCAAGTGAAACAAAAATCAACGCCAAACTACAGCATAGAAATCAGAAAAATGACTAGTTTTTGTCTAATTCATTTTTTTCCGGAGTCATTTTCCTAATTTTCATACTGTGATTTGGACGTTGATATTTAATGAAATAGGCTGCATATCTGAATATGCAACTCTTCTGAAAGTTGCAACCTATTTATGCAAATATGCACAAATGTTATGCATTTTAAATTGTGGACTTATTTATAATACATAAAATTCTTCATTTTGGCTTTGATATAATTATTCTATCTTATTATAGGAAGTCTGCTAGTTCTTTTGTTACAATTAGTACCATTAAATATGAAATATTTATAAGCTAATATGTTACATACTTATTAATGGTTTATAGCACATTTAAGTTGCATGCTCATATTACCTTTATGTTATAAGTAACCTGAAAAAATGTTACACTTATGGTTTGTAAATTTCACAGTCCAAACTTTTATATTTTCACTGTTTGAACTGTCACTTTTATAATTTTTATTTAAGGTTCACAATTATTATAATATTACTTTTAAAATTTCCATTTGCTGTAGCAAAATTAGCCTCTGCTAGATTTGCTTTTCATCTTCTACAGTTTTCCTAGCAATATTCTGAGTAGATTAGAATAGGAGCGCATTATTGTAGTATTTTAAAAGATTTTAATTATTAAAGAAATTATTTCCCATGTTATTTCGTTATCAATCAAATAATTAACCATTCAGTTATGGCCCAGTAGTGACAAAGCATTGACACCAGTTTATACTCAAAGATTAAGTGTATTTCACTTAATTTTAGTTACCTTAATATTTAGTTTTTTAACTTCCTAAGAGTTTCTCATCAATAGTCAAGAGTAAATTGAATTGAGTTAAGTTGTCCAAGCGCAACAGTAATATTATAGACCATTGTGAAACAGTTGAGCATATTCCATTTACTTATATTTACAATCATTCAAAAAAGTAACTTAATTTCTTACGAATTAATTAATCCATTAAAGGTGTTAAACTTTAACACTTATGAGTAAAATCAGGAATTATAATATTAATATATAACCATCGTGTTATGAAAGAATTCGTTTCTACAGGATACTTAGTATACTGTAATAGAACAGTTGAGGTAATAGAAGAATTAAATTACAAGATGTGTGTAGCAGAAGAAAGGGACTTGAACGTATAAATAGTAGACGGTAACTGATTAGACGAGAAATGAAGCTAAACGGAGGGATTTAAATAGACGGGGAAGCAAACACTGCTGTCCTGGAAATCAACTCACTATCCAACAGCAAGTCTATAAAACTACTCTTACAGCTTTCACTGTCTTTGACTCAAAAAACATCCATCAATGTAAGTTTTGCAATAAAACATTTTATACTGCATTAACAATTATAAAAATATTCAGTACATTCCTTGTGAGAAAGCTATAAGTACTTTATACCCAGAATATAAACGTAGAATTGACTGTCAATAGGTCATTTTCTTCTGTTTAACTCTAGAGTCCACTAACCAGTACAAATATCAAAACACCCTTGAACCAAAATTGGGTTTTAGTTTGGTTTCTATTATTATACATCATAAACAATTTTACTGAAAAGGCTAATTTAGTAAGGGTATAAAACTCATTAATTTCACAGAGGTTATTAGTGGAGTCCAAATTATTAGTTCTCTGATTGAAATAAATGAGACCAAACCTGTTAATGTTTCCTGAAATCATTGTAGGATTTCCTATGTTCAAATTACTGTAAATTTTCAGTTAGGAGGACCTGTCGTAACTAAAAGTCTTGTAGCAGTTTTTATTTTGAGTGAAATGTAAGATTGACTATTTGGTAGATGTGAAGAATGCAAGATGGTGGAGATAGGACAGCTCTATCGCGCCACATCCTTCCTGGCTGAGATAAGATAGGCCAGACCAGCCATACTGCTTTTAATTACAAATAAATACTATTATTAAGAGTCAATCAGTAGACAGAGGTCACACCTGCCGACAGCACCTCGCCACGCACTATCAGAGGATCCATCGCTCTTTCAGGTCCCCGAGGACAGCCCACGAGACGAAAGCTGCTTCTCTAGGACCGTCTGATGCCCTATCAGGATAAGGTTATCTGTTTGACATAAGACGAGATTACCTCAAACGGGGTCGTTGTAACATTCTGGCAAAAGATTTTCTAAAACTGCTAGTGCCAGTTAAAACAGTAGTGACCTCAATAGTCAAACAGTTTTAATTTCGCATTATAAAAAATAAATAAATCTTTTTAATGACTGAATAGATTTGAAACTGCTTTCAGAAGGGTTAGCAATTGTACCAAAATGGATTATCAGTACATTTAACCACAAACAAAGGTGCATTTTAATAAAAACCAAAGTATTAACTTCAGTTCATAAATAATGGCATTTTTGAATATGTTTACCACTGTTAGGAATCCAGCTTAAACTAGGGAACTCAAATTTTTTCTAAACTTGTTGTTTTCATAAAACATTTGTTGTGTGAACACTGGATTTTTACCTTGGATTCTTAACTAAATAGCTTGTCTTATTTATTCTGTATTCTGCAAATACAGAATGTGAGACAAGCAGAGCATATCGACTCTGTCTCATATTTATTTCTTAAATAAATTTGTGTCATCTCAACTCGTCAGTCAAAAATCCTTCGAGAAACTGAAGCAAGATGTATGATTTGGCTTATGTCACAAAGAGAGGTCGTGGTTCCAGTTTCTGAAGTATGTAAACGGTTAGCGAAATAAGAAAATACAAAGTGAGATATATCATCGGCTTGCCGATAGTTAATTAAGTTCTCTAATATACCAAATAATAATGCACATGGTTAAAATAAGATATCGTTACACATTTTTTATAAAAAATACCTTGTAATAAATTATCAAATCGATTCTATTTAATTAAAAAAATAGATTTTTTTTTAAAAAAAATCACATAGTTTATTACCAAATTTCTGGAAGATTTTTTGGACACAAAAAGGAATCCAAGCATTAAGTTCATTAGTGGTGAGGAGAGATAGGAGAATACGTAACAGCCTGAGTTTGATATGCTGGAAGTAATATGAAAGTGATACTGAGGTTAGAGATGGAAGCCTTATGCAAACGCTCGTCTTCAGTGTTCTTCCAACAAAATTTAAAATTCACTGTTAAAGCAGGCTCCATAACAACATTAAGACAACGAAATATTGTATTTTAACTTTTAAATATCTTCAATCAATGTCGCATATAAGCTTACTGTATTAGTTTTTTTTACTGGATTAACGATACAAAAAATTTATAATGGACTACTACTTTATGAAGCTGTTATTACGGGTCTACGTGGAGTTATATCAAGAATCCCTGTAATAGAAAACACATCGAAACTTTCTTCACCAACCCCTCTTTAAACAAATTAAACGATTTATTAAAACCGCAAGACCCATAAGAGAGATCCAAAATTTGATTTCATAATTAGTAATGTATCCTTGTAAAGCCTGAATAAAACAGTCCATGAAATTCTAGCCCCCGTGTCCTATGTAAGCCTTCTAATAATAACATTCTGTTGAGTTCTCAAACACTTCTAAAGGAAATACTCTCAGAAGACAAATTAAAATGAACTAACTTTATAATTTTCACGTTAATTTTTTCCTTTATACCATACTTTTACTTAAAATTTTAAGAAGTAAAATTGGTGAATTATTCATTCTTTTCAGCCTTTCTAATATCAAATTATATATATTTTTGCCATCAATATGGTGACTAATGTCTTTTTTACATTGTTATAACTATAACAAAAAATATACTGAAAATACAACTGATTTCTCGCTTCAGAATTCTATGAAAATAAAAAAATTCTAAAAAGACTAAACTTCAAACTTTGTTAAACGAAATAATTATATAAGCAATTTGAATAAATGTTTCCAATTATAGCCCTTAAAATCACAGTGTTACCGTCTAAGCATAATTCCCCATAAAACGCTGTAGTGCAGAAAAGTAACCTTAGTGAAACAATTGATGCAAATTCAAAAGTCAAACACTTTTTAAAATAAATCAAAAAATATATTTAGTTTGCATTGGAGTGAGAAGCAGACCGTATAGGAGTATGACTCACCGTACCAAGAATCCAATGGTAATCCATCCCCAGAGGCGACCAGCCTACTTACTAGTCATTTGTTTAAAGCTTCAAATCGCATTGTTATAATGCAATATTTTTAATTGCTACTCAATTTATAGTCCATTGAAACTAATTTAAGATGATATTATGCAATATTTTTAAATTGTTAAGATTTATTTAAATTAATATTAATGGTCATTTAAAAAATAACATGTTAAACATCCCTCGAAGGTTTTTAATGAAGTCATGTCATAAGCAGGAATTTGTTTCATTTCATTGTGTTTATTTTTTATTACAAAATAATTTTTTAGAGAATATAACTGAAACACATTCATTCTTCAGTGACGTTTTTACAAAAACAAGATTGTTAGTTTTATATTTGGCCTACTTCTACTGGAGTCATCAGTTTAAGGACTACCATTGCATCCATGAGAATTCGGTCGTTCCCTCAATGTGGAAATGCCTTATTCCCTGGGACATACTTGTACCTCAATACCGGTACCAAAGTCTACCTGCCAAGTTCATGAACTTTCCCAATCGTAAGGGTCGAGAGTCCTCCCTCTTGTTGTTCTGTAAATACCCTCCCGAGAATATACTGCTTCTAACACAGCGGCTCCCTTCTTCTACAATGGAGTGTACCATTCCTGGGAGAGGAGCCTTAGTCACCACAAGTCCGATACCAATGACGGGACATAAGGAAACCCACAGAAGGAACCGCAAGAGCCACACCTCTCCCCTGGTACCGACAATATTTCAGAAGTTCTCCGGTAGAACTCTGATCCCTAGGGTCCTACTGAGCCTGTTTTGTCTACAGGTAAGGTAAGTGCCTGCAAATCCTTCCTTCTGTTAGCCAGTCTAAGCATTTAGCGTAACTTGCAGCCCATTCTCGCAATGAGAACAACGACGGATAGACACATGAGAATCAGAGGGTCTGCCTCCCCACGAGTACTTAAGGCTCCCTGAGCTCTCGTGAGAGCTTGTTAGTTATAACAAGATAATTAAAAGAAGGGCTTTGACTTTGACATTTTTGAGTTAACGTGGTTGCAATATATATATATATATATATATATATATATATATATATTAGGATCTGACGAGGACCAGTTACTGGATCAAAAGATATTGATGCCATTTCTGATTTCATGGCAGACGCGTAAACAGCAATGACCACTAACTACACATGTCAGAGTCGGACTCTGACAAAGACCACTTGTTTTGGTTGAATGATTTTAGTCATTTTCTGACTTTTTATCAACATAGTTTAGACGTTGATATTTATATATGCGATACGAGCTGACTATAAATTTACATAATTTTGCGTGTATTGTTTGGTGGTAACTTTACAAAGACTTAATCAAGTTAATGAAAAATTAATTTATTGTAAGCAAAACAAAGACTCGTTAAAACCAGTTTTTTTACTCATTTTAAACTCTTAAGACCAGAAGATTGATGGAACTGTTTACAGGTTTAAAAACCAACATAGAACTGCTACTAGAAATCATGAGTTAATCTTTTTAGAAATGATAATTCCATTACTAATAAGATTACTAACTCTATTACTACTACCATAAATGGTATATAAAATTACACCAAAAAACAAAAAATGATAAGACTACAGCAAATAAATTGTATATTGTAAATTTCATAGGAGCAAGAAAACATAGCAACAAGATTATAAAACAACTTAATAAAGCTAATGGTCCAACAAGGACAGCTGAGGAAAACATTCTAACCTACCGCAGTAGCTCGTCTGACCTGCTCAAAAATAATTATACTACTATAACAAGAAAATGTGCTTACAAATTTATTCTGAAATAATTACTGAAATGGATAATATGCATTTAAAAGTATTAAATGACTCAATATTCAAATCAAAGTTTCTGGAAGGTTTAACTAGGGGAGTCGAGATTGATTTCCCAAGAATTCTAATAAGCCTAATTGAATGACAACATTCCTATCAAATGGGAAAAAATATATTGGCCATTTGTAAAACCAGATCTGATTTAAAAATTACACACATATTAATAGGATATTAGCATATATTATTCGTCATTACCTTACTATAGTTATTTCACATCTCATTTCCAATATCAAAATCAATACAGCAAAATCAATTGACCCGTTACTTTTTTTATTTTTATTTATTTTCTCTTCTCAAGACTATCGATTAGTATTTAAAATAATCCTTTTTACAGTTATGAATGAACCCTAAAAGAACAATAGATTATATATACCATATATACAAAACTAAAGTTTATCAAACTGACTTGGTCAGTACCAAGTATCTAAAGTCTTGGTCAGAACTGACCAAGTCCCGATAAACTTTAGTTTTGTTTCTATTCCACGGTCAATACTTTTATCAATATATATATAATTATTGTATAAATAATAATAAACAAGAATCATTATTTAAATTACAATAAATTATTCACTATTTCAGATAAAATAATCTGAACCACTTAATAAAATGATGAGATATGTAAGGATTTTTGGATTAAAATAATTAGTCCTCTATTTCAAATATTTTAATTGAAAATAATACTTAGGTATTTCATTTGTTTGTAACAGTAGCTACATCAACTTAGGCTTATTATTTTTCTTACAGAATATGGAGTTGCTGTTCTGGCAGGTAATTTGTAAAAATTTTATATAAATTCGGCAAATGATATTGATTCCTACTTAATTATTTCGTACTTTATTTTTTGTCATTTCATTCAGCGTTCTTACCTACATGTATCAGTTATATATGTTTCTGCCGTTCCATTTGCAATATGTGTGGGTAGGAACATCAATATCACGTTGCGACTTTGAACCCATGCTATTTTAAGTAGCACACGAATTCGTAATACTCAAATTTACGTAGATTATCCTTTGAAGAAGAATAGTTAATAATTAAAAATCAATAAGTTTTAAACAGTCTAAAACTGTACAAAACTTGAAGTTGAAAGTTGAAAAATGCATTATCCCTACACTTCACAATTTAGTAATGTTTTACAAAAACATTAATTAAATAACTTTGACCTTGAATCTCAACTTTTGACAAAAACTTGAATGTATTTTATATAATAAGAGAGGTAGAGGGTTCCAGAATAGGTGGACGTTGGAAAAAGTTTTGGAATCCTGTTCACAACTTGCAGTTACATATTGACACAAATATGCATGTTTAGTATTAAATAAAGAAATAAAAATTACATTATTAGGCTATTTGTTTAATGATTATGTTTACACCGAATAGTATTTATATCATGCTTATAATAAGCTAGGGAGAGTGGATATTTTTGTTGTATAAATTCCGTGCACAGAGAACTAACTAATGGAACACCGACTTACCAGACATTCGTAATACTCAAATTTATGTGAATTATCCTTTTACTAATAAGGTTGCTAAAAGAGGTTTCAAGGAAGCTCTGGTTATTGGTACGAAATTGCAGGGGCCAACGATAGAAAAAAAGGTGAAATGGGGATTCCTGAAGGAGTCAGTCAGCACTATGGAACATGCAAAATCATGATTTACTTCCACTGGGATGGAAAGATATGTGTTGGCAATTTTATTAGATTATCGACGTTATCTAGATAGATTACAGAGAGTGGCTAGAATGTTGGAGACTAAATGACACAAACAATTCAGTAGCAGCATGAGTCAAGTATTGACAATGAAGTCACTCAGTACTCCCACAGTCAAGTTCTCAGCTACAAAAACAAACCTTCTCTAGTATAGTGTATGTTTTGCATCTACCAAACTCATTATAAACTTATTAAAAAATTCATATCATTAAAGTTATTACATTAAAATTTAATGTTGTATATTTACTTGTACAAGTAGTTTATTATTAAAAAGTATCACCCACAACAAGTTTACCATTTTCCCTAATCACATATTTTAGCCCACATTTTAATTGTTGTTATCGATGTAACATTTAATTAAAGTCAAGGTATATGAGGTAGAGTATGAATGTATTTTATATTAGAAGAGTGGTGGAGGGTACTTGAATAGGTCGACGGTTAAAAAATTTGGGGAATCCTGTTGACAACTTGCAGTTATTAACACAATTATGCATCTTTAGTATGACATTATGAAATAAAACTTACTTTATTAGAATTTTTTATTGACCTCAGCGTGATAATCAGTAACAATTTGTCAACATTTTTCACTTTCTTTAAGGAATTTGTACTTTTTAGATTATATTTTATTTTGATCATTACTACTACTACTACCTTTAACATTATTAGTCGTAAAAAAAAACTTACTCTTTGTAAAGGGTTTGTTCGAGATCTTGAAAATAATATTAAAACTGTTATAAACACATCAAAATAAAAAAACATGGTATTCTAATATGGTACAAAAATTCTAATATGGTATAGCTATGGAAATAATAATGATATTGTACCGCTGAGAATTTCCTTAAGTACTCATTTGAAATGAGTACCAAATTTCGACTGGCTCTCAAATGTAAGTTCTTGGTTTGTGCCCCGTTAGGCCTTCCTCATTAATTAAAAAATGTTATTATAAAAAAATTATAAAATTTTTGTATAGTACAGACATTTAAGAAAAAAAATATTATAATGTTGAATTATGAATGAATGTAAAATAAGTTAAAATAAGTATTTCGTTGTGTTAATGAAAGAGTATTGTGTACAATTTGACGATGAAGCATGTAATACACAGTGGAACATGCTAGATAAAATACAAAATAAAAAAAAACTCATTTGAAAACATGAAATATACTAGCCAGAATAGGCAAAGATGTTGATCACAATTTGGTTTGGCAAACAATATTTACAACTAACCCACTAGTTGAGGTGCGCCTTTCAAGAAAAATACTGACAACACTTCATTATATAGGATCAAATGAAACTCATTCAAGAATGCATTGTTTTTTTGGTCTAATAATAAGGTACTATCAGTGACTCTAAGTCTTTTTAATATAATAAGTATAATCATTTGTGATTATAAATTCCAGTAGATTATGACTATTTGAGGTATAAATGAAGTTTTCTAGTCTTACTTAAGTTCTTCGAAGTATATTAATAATTCCAAAAGAGGAAATTTTAAACAAATTTTAATACAGTAATGAATAAAATGACAAAAATTGTATTAATATAATGCATTAAAGGTGGGAGATAGGAGCAAATGGTATCCATCATTTAACAGTTGACTTTAGCCAGATAGTATCTCAGAAGGAGTAACTAACGATTAGTTTTTATTAAAGCCTGAATAGATGTTTTTATAAAATATTTTCAGGCAAAGGCAAGCAGGTAGTGACTCTGACAAATGACATAGCTCAACCCGGAGTACTAAAGGAATGATAAAGCTCGTTCAGAAGTTTCGTTTTCATAAATATTCAGGATGCCAGATGGAAAATAGTTTGATCTCCCATAGAATAGGAAATGAAACCTAGAACTGTCCCAGTTCTGAAACATACTGCTAAGTAATAAATGATATCTATTAGAACGAAACTAATATATTAATTACAAATAAATAAAATGAATAATATAATTGCGAACCACAATTGTAAATAATTATCATTTAAGTTGAATCCGAAAAAAAAATTATTTATGAAATCCATTGTTTCATATCTGAAAACAGTCCTTAAAGAACTACACTAGACTAAACTAAAATATAAATGCAACGGGCAAAATAATACACCATTTTTAAATAAAACTTGAACATTTTAATGTAAATTAGCATTGTTACAATTAGTTACATTCTCACTCTAATGAATATAATCTAACTGAACTTGCTTCAATTTAAAGTTTAAAGAAATGAAGTCAACAAAACGATTTCATAGTAATAGTATAACGAAAGTAGTAACAGGTCCAAAAACTATACTGTTAAACAGAAATTCATGTTATTACAACAAGGTACAGTTAACGTATAAATTAGAATGCTCCTGATATGTATTTAGTCTATTCACATCCTTAAGTGTGTGTATGTGTGTGTGTGTGGGGGGGGGGGGGGGGGATGAGAGAGAGGACACAAATGAAAAAACTTTTCCATTAAAATTTCTAAGGTCATTTTAATTATATTAAGTATTGGTAGGAGAGATCACAAACTTAACAAGTTAACAAAATGAAATACACCTACTAATAATTCACAATCATTCAAGTTTACAAAAGAATTTGATAATTTTATTCAATACTGCTTGAATTACATGATATCTTATTGTAACTTTTATCATATAATAGATAAATTATTTTAGATCTCTGTTGCTCTAAATCAAGCTTACATGCAGTTATATTAATTAAATTAATTCATTATTGCATTATTCAATTAAATTTTCTGGTGACTATATTAGATTAACTATATCACTTTAATGGTGAACTATCAAATGTATTGTTATATTATCTATTCATTTAAACCAAGGATAGCCTGTAAGTAATGATTTTCAAAGCATATTAAACAGCTTAGGTTTCATATTAGTCATATGAATAATTGTTTAAAAAAACCTATTATAAACCTACAGAATTCAATAAAAGTATTAAAGATTTTTCGGAGTAAATTATAATGTATCAATAGTAGGTCTATTCTTCCAATAGCCTATCTTGTTGACTGCGATAATGACGGAGTCAAAGAGATATCTAATTATCTACACGAAATCTTCTCCATTTGATCTTACATGGAAAGGAAGCAATACGTCAGAATCATTATTTCTGAACAAAATTGTGTTTCTAAAGAGAACAAAGTGAAACTGAATGTTATCTATTACCAAAAAAGTACCAAATTAAGAACAAAATCAAATTTCTTTAATTGCATTTGAATAATGTGTTTTTATCTAAATTTATTTAATTTATTTATTTTATTAGTGTAAAATAAAAAAAATTCCTTAATTTATATATTTATAGTTCATTCAGAATTGACTTCTATTATTTGTAAACCAGAAAATAATTGAGCTCTCCAGTTATTTGATTAACAGTTTTAATGAAAACCGACTTTTTTTATCATCTTGTTAAGGAAATAAAAAAAATTTAAATTATTTCCACTGTGATGTCATGTACAAAAAGTTTAATTACTTTAAAATAGTAGATATTCTTTCTACATAATTTAAAATGAAAAAAAAACATCATCCAAGAAAATAGTGACCTAAATAAACTAATAAAAAGTTTATGAAATAAATATTTATGATTGTGACTACAACATAAATATTTATGTATCATATTTTGATATACGTTATCTCCTAAAACACTTCTGTATTTTGACACCAATCGTCATCATGAAAAGTCGGTTAGATTGCTAGGTACCAACTGAACAAACAGTAGCTTGGTCAGATAATCAGTGTTACCACCAAGCGAGAAAGGGAAAGGCAAAAAGGTAAATAAAAAGAAGAAGATAATATACTAAGACAGAAGAAAGAAAGAAAAGTAATAAAGGAATAATTAAGAGCAAAAATAAAAATACCTGTTATAAGAATATAAAGACAAGTAAAAAAGATGTTACAAATAGATAAGACAAACCAAAAATGAGAAAAATAAAAAATAATTAATTGAAGAAATAAATAATATAATTAATTCTTCATCATAATAATAAACATAAGTTTTCAACATATAATGAAACTATCAGTTCTAGAGATGATCTTGAGTCAAGGAAGTAGATATGGATACATTCAGATTCAAATATGTGAATTATTGTTTGTAAGTTCATATGTAGATTACTTTAGTTAATGTATTTACTGTGAAATTAATCGTCTATATATATTTATATATCGCGTTTACTCCATACAAATCATTTAGCTGTTTGCGAGTTTTAAACATTGTTTCACTACATATCGTGCGAATGTTTGAAGTGGAGTAATGTTGTGGGCAATGTCTGTACTGTCTGAAAGCAATATTCATCGTAGCTGTGCAGCATCAGCATAAACCAAGGACAGAGTAGTAGTCTCAGACTTCGACCAAGCAATTTACGCCACACTAAATTGTTACCACTGTAACCTGCTCTTCTTCTTTCAGATAGATCTATGTACTCCAACATAATGTGAGTTGAAATAAATTTAAAATTTATTTTACATACATCTGACTACAAATTAATACCAAATCTTTTAAAACTTTGTGCTCTCAAGTAAAACTATATTTCATTTCCTACATAAGTCACAAACAGGTATAACGCCTGAAACAACTAATTAGATTTTAATCATGAATATTTACTTTTGAAATAATCTACAAATTGTAAGCTGTAGTATGTTTGTAATAGTACAATCTACTGTTGTAATATGTTTGTACAATGTTAACTTTTATATGATTTCTTATAATTTCTTTTGTATTATAAAAGAAAATGTTTTAATATAGCCTATGAAAAAGGTTTTAAATTTACCTCTAATTTTGACATTGAAAGTTTGATTTCAAACATATAAAATAAGCAAGTCCCGATAAATATACTGTATTATAGATATAAAGAACAAAATTTCACACTAAACATGTAAAATAAAAAATCTACTTCTAATCAGGGTAAGAAAATAAAAAAATGACTAAAATCTTTCAACAAAAACAAGTGTTTTTGCAAAGTGATAACATCTTACAACCCTTATTTTGGTTGTTGTAAGACATTAGTCAAATGTAATAAGACATTTTTCTTATTCCCTTATTGTGCTTTAGGGAAATAACAATATTATGTATATACAAAATAATATATACAATACTGTTATTGAGTATTGCAGTTTGACGTTGTGACTTATCTTTTCTAGCTCTGTGTCTGATTTTCTTTCCTGGGAAGTAGTTCACAGATAAACTGTCCAAGAGACATAGTAAAACACGTGCCTAAGCGTAAATATATATCATTGCGTGAAAATGCATTAAAACACCAGCTTTCCATTCTTGTAAATTATTGACAATTGGTCATGTGAGTGGAATGCTTCTGTTTTGTATGTATTGGCCTGTTAGTTTAGTAACTACTTTCCACTCATAATAAAAAAGTCAGAGAACTAGAACAGGCTAGTCACAACGTTGTGACTGCTGAATCGACAAAACACTTAATGTATATGTTTATGTTTATTTATTAAAATTCTGCTGTGTCTTTTTTTTGTTTTGGCTCCTTTAATGTATTTTACCTTCTTCATACTTTTTAATCTCCTTTAGAGTTATAAATTTGAAATTTTTTGCTTAGGAAATGGTAATTAAATTTGAATAATTGCCCTTGGCAAATGAGATGGGCTACGAAGTTACCATTTAGTATATAAACTTGGCGCCTGGAGAGATCAGTTACTTTAGCAAAAAAATTTAGTCTTATTTCAGATCTTACTGCTGTTTATACAGTTCAATTAATATCTATTTTTTTATTAATATGGTTTAATATTCAAACCACAATATGAAAATGGGAAAACAAGACTAAGATCTTTAGTCTTGTTTTTCCATTTTCATATTGCGGTTTGATCATTGATTGTTCTTTCACGTGTTTATATGAAATCTTTTTATTAATAAGGTTTAATATTTTTTATTAATTCATAAAACAGTTATGATTACACTCACATCATTCTCTTTATCTCCAATTATTTACAGTTTCAAATCATGCTAGATAATTATCTATTAATATTATTTACAATATCAATCAAGTTTGACTGTATGCTGTTGATTCCCAAAACGATTTCTAAGCATAGCTATAGCATTCATTAATTTGTACAAAATTATGGATGTTAGGAAGTCTTGATGAATTAGGCGAAGAAAGTAGCGATTTATCTTAGACGCTCTGGATCTGTTCCTGTGTCCAATACATCATAATTTAGAAGTGTCTTGTCGGGCTCTAAGTGCAACAGCTGAGAAATTATTGCTTAATATGAGTCCTGACAATACATAGCTATAATAATATAAATAACAATAAAATGTACAAAGTCAATGGATTCTAATCTATGCAAAGCAACTCAAATGACGAATTATTCAAGCGGTTGACTCTTATTAATAAATTATTAATGTAATAATAATTAACTGTTTAGAGTTTACTAATTAATGAATTGGTGATTTGAAAACGTTAATTTAACCGATACAAATACGACCCAAAAAAAAAAATTCTTAACTTAACCATAAGGAGTGAATTTCATAGATTCATGGATAGATTTGTAGAAATTCATTGGTAATCCAAGACGGCTAACATCATAATGACCATTGTGGTTACGTCATGAATTTACTTTATATATGTATATATAAATAGCTTCTCGACCACTGATTTTTAAAGTTCCATGGTTGGGTTCCTTGAGGAGTTTTGGTTTAAAGAAATTAAGACCAAATTTATTTTCTTCATGCTAAATAGAGGACCCTAAATAGTTTCTTCCTAAAAGGAAACCTTGAAAATGCCAAACAAATTTTGGCGAAACGTCAGGATATAAACAGGAGTGTAATTTCGTTAGATCAAAAAACCTCAAGAAACCCAACCTTAGTAGTTTATATATATATAACAAAATATTTTGCAATACACATGTGATACAAGAACTATTTCTAAACCACAGTAACAAAGTCAGAATAAGAATA
Source organism: Hermatobates lingyangjiaoensis (assembly GCA_026182355.1). Classification (NCBI taxonomy): domain Eukaryota; kingdom Metazoa; phylum Arthropoda; class Insecta; order Hemiptera; family Hermatobatidae; genus Hermatobates; species Hermatobates lingyangjiaoensis. The sequence goes on from JAPFBL010000255.1 coordinate 409,878, forward strand.
AATTTTTCGAGAAAAAACTGATCCTCAGAAGAGTCGTTTTTATTTATTATAAAATCATAAATTAAAAAATAAGGTTGATGAGAGAAATATAAATCCATCTAAAATACGAAGAAGAGGAAATAGAGTAAAGAAACACACTTATTAACTCAAATTTTCGGAAAAATCTGTCTCCCTTTTCCTCTTTCTACTGAGAAGGAATTTTCCAAAAATTTGAGTTAGTAAGTGTGTTTCTTTACTCTGTGTGTTACTCACTCCTCATCGTATTTGGACCTGGGTATGACCAGGTTAGATCACCTCTCGAGCTTTATATTATACATTCGTGTAATTAACTGATATTTATATTACTCTTATAATTACTCTAAGCAAGAAACAAATAGTCGAACTTACATTACCGAATATAAACATCCAAAAATTGTTTAACTTAACTTTATTTTCTGAATGACATATACTATTTAATTGCCTATGGTCATTTGCATAAATAAAAAATAGCTGAAATGTTTAATATACGATATATTATCTCAGGGTTTTTCTTTTAACGTTCACCATGTTCTTTAGCTACGATTTATTCTTCCATTAAAATGGAAAATCTGACCTCAATTTGTACAATTACTTGGGAATATGGTGGCAGTAATGTTTTGGTCTTATGGAGCACATATGAAGTTCATAAGTAGTTTCTTTAAGAAACATTTTGTCTCGTCATAGTAAACTCTCCTAGCCTTTCCATAATTTATTTTAGAATTCTTCTGAAATCTTTTCTTTTATTTTTGATAACAATGACTTCAGTTTCGCTTTATTATAAAACGCCAATAATTAATTAATTAACTCCATTAATTGCCCCTTGAAAATTATTTAGTTATTTGTGATAATCTCTCAATATGCTGAAATGTAAAAAACGTTTTCACATGAAATCCTTGCTCAGTATTCGCATAATCAGATGAGACTATTTGTCGTAAGTATTTGAACCTAACTCCTCTATTTTCACGGGTTCTTTCTTTTATTATTTTTTATTTTTTTCTATACTTTTTTCCTACTCTTTTCTTTTTATTCACAAGAAAACATCAATTACTAGTTTCAATCAGTTTATTTACTTAATTTTGTAAGTCAATCAGTTTTTAGTATGTAATATGAGAAAGATAATGCAATATGCCATCGGCTGCTGTAATTTTTTTGTTCAAATCAAGTATACCATCTCCTCAGGCTGGCACCGCTCATAACTTTTATGCTCAGAAAATGGAGAACGACTGTTTTTTTCTGGTTTATATGTACATATAAGATGATATAACATCAATTAGGCAAATTCGTAACATGTTAGGCTAATTTCTTAATTAAACATGCATCAGCTACTCACAGTTTAATCAATGAATGCTTTTATGCCTAGCTCATAATTGCGGTATTTCTTTAATTTGAGTAGTACTATTTTGGTGAGCAGCGGATATATAGAAGAGGCCAGTGAAAATTCAAATATTTGTTTTTATATTACTCCAACAAATTCAAAATACTTGGTTCCATTTTGAACTTTTTAAACCAGTTTAATGATAGCATTTGGTTCAAATAGTATCCTGTTTTATTTATTACTTCAAAGCTCAATGTAAAGCCACATTGGTAAAATATAATTACACTTCTAGAGAAATAATTATTTCATTACTACAGAGTACTTCCTTAGTTAGGGCTTCTTTAAAAAACAATGTATTGTCTACATTAATTGTTATGTAACAATCTATTCATTGTTAAAGCAACAATACTCAGATATCTATCATCATATTTAAAAAGTTCATAAGTTGAACCACCTATGAATGCCGAAATATCGGCATTAAAATATTGTTTTGAACTGAATAAACATTTGCTGTTATCACGCTGAAAAATTAACTGCTTAAGAGCCTTTGAGGGACTTGCTTTTCAATTCAGACTCTTAAGAAGAACACTTTTAACCTGATGACGACGAGTGTCGAAACAGAATGGAGTTTTCGTCAGGGTTTCTTCTATACTTCGTTCTCTGTTATTGTTTTTTTCAATGGATTGTTTAATCAAATTTATACATACCAATAACTTTGCCATTGAAAAAAATAAATATTTAATGACCAAATGTAAGATTTAAATTAGATTTAAAAACACTATAAAATTATATATGTCTAAATTGAACTATTAATGATATGCTGAGTAATTATTATATTTTAAGTAGTTATTACCACTGTTAAGGAGAGATTCATTTAATAATTTTATTTCTTAAAATAGGTGGTATTTTAAATAGTAGACGTTTTGACAAGTTAAGAAAAAAAAGAGACAAATAGACGACTTCATTAGTGTTTTGAAAAAAAAAAATGCTGGATGCAAAGTACCTGAGGGTGACCAAGGTTGTCGTAGCAGTCATCCTCGTCCTGGGGCTTGGAACTCGCGGGAGCCCCAAGCAGCGCGGTGAGCAGGAACACCCAGCCGGGGTACATCGCGGACTGAGCCATCGCGCCCCCCACCTGCAGCCTGTACTCCTGCAGGTGCCCACCTTCCGCCCCTCCAGCACAATCTTACTTCCTCCCTGCTTCTCGCCCCAAATATAAGGGCCCATAGGATTTCCGGCCTTTTATTTCTTCTTATAATATTTATAACAATTAAATGTAAAAAAAATAGCTAGATGTTTCAGTTATGTAATAATGATGTTCCAAATAATAACTATGATATCTATATTAAGAAGGGATGTATCTATAAAGAGCACCATCTAAAAACACTTTATTTAATAAAAACAAACATGTTAAGCTGACCCAAGAAACGACTTTAAAAAAATTGAGTTGGGAAATTACCTCATGCTCCCCACAACCCAGATATAGCACCCTCATTTTATTTTACAAAATTATGAAAGTTAATTTATATAATCCATTATGTAATGTAAACTAATTTTACATATTAAGAAGTTATTAATTTTTCATTTTTCCAATTTTTCTGTGCTAAAGGTCACAGCGCTTAACAGAAAATGAAATTTGGCAAATAATTTTTGATTGTTGATATGTAGAACAGTATACTTTTTGTGCAATATTAAACTACTAATAAGGTACTTTGTTTTTTCAATTTATTCATTAGAATGTTTCACCAAAAGCATTAAATGTATAAGATTCTGAATTTTAAGCTTAAACTTAGTATTAATTTTAAACTTAACAACAGTTTGTATATTTCTACATTAAGGAAATATTATTGTAGCATACAGGTATTGTTAATAACACGAGATATATTCTATAATTAAAGGACAAATTGGTGTGGAAATGAAGCAGTCTTAGGAAAAGCTTCCTGAAACTGGAATAATCTAAGAACGCTTTACCAAAAGAAATTCAGAATCCAAGCATCACCTAGAAATGTTATGCTAACCATCTCTTGTGATACCCAAGATGCCATCCTTCACGATTACATGGAAGATCAAGTAGAAAACACTCAGATATGTTGGCCAACAAGGTAAAGCCAGTAATGAGAGAAAAGTATCACGGATGTTAAAGAAAAGGCTTCATGTTGCTGCGGGATAATGTTCGCCCTTACACTGCTTAGCTGACCCAAGAATCCATTTCGAAAAAATGTGTTGGAAAACTACCTCCCTATAAGTCAGATATAGCAGCTTCAAATGTTTATTTGTATAGTATCCTATAGAAGGCATTACATAGAATAAATTTCAGCAACGAGAGGGCCAAAGAATTTGTGGAATGTGGCTCTGTCACAACCCTCTGCTTCAGTGTGTGTCTCATAGAATCTAGTTGACTGGATCCCACAGGAGGTGCTCCTTTGATAGCATAAATCTATGATGTTGAATTGGTGAAAATCGTGTCTAAATTGTTAAACACTTGTCAGTTTCGTGTAGTTATATTGGTTTACATTCAATCTTTGTTTAACAGAGGTAAATAATTTTGAACCAGAATACCAATGGCCAATTTTTCTTGAAACATGTGGCAACATTCAATAATTTTTTTGTGGCTTCATGTTTTATGTGTGTTTTAGGGGATTAAAGAATATTTAGATTCAGTATCTGCTTTCTAGGGAGTTCGTTTTGCTACTTGGCCAGCTATTACGTTACTTTGGATAACGATAAGGTTCTTAATCTATATATAATAGACAGCGGTCATCTCATTCAAGGTGCCAAGGTTTTTTTTTAATTATATGTATTTTTTGTAAGTGGCTTCAGTGGTTTTGAAAACAACATAGGACTATTCTACTGTTAGTATTTATTCATACAGAGCTTCCCGTTTCTAATAATTCTTCTACCTGAGAGCTGCAAGCTTCTCGACTTGGTCATAGAGTACATTAAAACAGTTTGCAGTCATCTTCATGGACGACACTCTCTCCATTAGGAAAGGGTAAAGCATTTATGCTAGACGATTTGGAATTAGGTTTTTCAAAAAATGAAGAGTTTCGCAACAGAGCCTGTGTCCTCCATTTATTCATCCACATCATAAACAGAGCTTAATGTTGATGTCAGTACATACAGATATGAAGTTGTACTCATTCAGAAAAAGGAAGTTGGAAAATTACATTCAAACACTTTTTTTAACTACTGAATTGCTTATGCAATGGAATGTTCTGTGATACATTTACAGATAACTCCATATAAGATAGTGACTGACCGTAATAGTCCCAACATTACTCTAGAGAAAAGAGATGAACCCACAAATGTTAAAATGGTCGTTGATACTTAGGTGTGATTAAGAGCTTTAATACAGATGAGCATCTAGAATGAGATATGTTAATGTTTTAAGGATCATGCCTTTTCAACTGATAGGTACATATCAAATATTATGTTCTATTAGAAGAAGTAAGAATTTCAATTGGTTGACAAATTTAGTAAATTGCTCAATTTTTATCGAACTAACATAACGAACTCGTATGAAGTGGAAAAGTTATTGTGTTGTTTCTAGCCCACAAGAAAAAAAATCATTGTCTCTGACTATAATGACATTATTAACTCAAATAATATTGCTTTTGATTACTGTAAATTTAAATGCTAAAAAAATATTGTGATTTGGATAGCACTGTTTCTATTGTGATGATAGATGTTCGTGATGACTAATGCTTATGATATATATATATATATATATATATATTATATATATATATTATTAGGTCCTTATGCTTACTTATTTCTTACTATCAATCTGTTTATGTCGTTTGTTCAAGTTTGTATTGGTTTTGTTTCATCAGGGCCCAAAATTTGTTAAGTGTAGTATAAGTGGCAGTACAAAATCTAAAATTTAGAGGGGGTAGATTAGAGGGTAGTTAGAGAGTATATTAATTACGCTTGCATCGTGAGACCAGAAGAATGAGTTTGTAAAGCTTGTCTTACGTTACTACTAGCATTGAATTCTTGAATGAAGATTACTACAATACATATCATACTTAGAAAGATATTTTTAATAATTCATTTAGAAGATTTATTTGAGCTTTTTTAAAGGTTAAATACACTTTTAGGTTAAAAGCCCTAATATTCTTCCCTAAATCTGTTCTGATTAGCGCTATGTTTTTGTATACTAATGACCTCGACTATGCCATAAAAATCATTTTGCATGTAAATAAATACTCATAAACCAGCACAAATCAGACGTCATCAAAACAAACTTTATAAATAGAGTCAAAATCCTCAAAAATTATAATCAAAATCTCTAAATCTATTTTTTCTCATGATTAGGTGGATATCATACTTTCCAAATAGTAGGTAAAGTAAAAAATTACAAAAACAATTGAACTTACTATATTTTGAAAGGACAATACATATCATAATACTGTAAAAATCGATCTTTCTTCTTGAATGGTGTTTCAGTCCTCTGATGGTTTTGCTGGTAGTGCATCTTTAAGTAGGACTGATGATGCACTACACGTGAAAACAAGACGAACAACTACAACAGCTGTTTATGAGGTAAGATGGATTTATATAATAAATGAATTTCATTTATCATTAGCTCGTGAGGTACTAACAACATGCAAATATAATAAATATTTTCTTGATAAACTAATATGAGTAGGTACCAGGACAATGAATGAAACAATATCTGAACGTAACTTCATCTGAACTACTCTCCAGTGTTGGAAACTCACTAGTTCAAAGAGCTTTTGGGGAGCAGTTCAGCGATTTAGATATTTTGTAAGAAAATTGTCGATTAAACTAGGTGTACTAAAAAAAAAAACATATGGCAAACTTAAAATGAAATTATTTTTTAATAACAATAGTTTTCAATGAATTTAACTTTGTTAGGTTAATGAAATAGATGTATGGCATTATTTTGTTCATGCTAGGTTTGTTGTCTCATTTTTTTAACTTCAGAATGGATTCCAGATTATTGTCAATATGACAATTTCCTAATGTATTTGGTCAAACTTTATGTATGAAAAATAAAATAAATAAATAATACAGGAATTATATTTTTTTTTAGTTAGTAGTGTGTGTTTAACTGGATCAAACAAAACATGCATCCAAATTAGCCAGAATTAATCTGCTCACCTTATAGCCAAAGTTTCTTTATACACCAGAAATGTAGGTATATCACATAATCTGAGATGAGAGTCTTTGATTATTGCATCATTCGACTTACCACAAATAATGACAAAAACTTACCTGCTCTCCAAATATTCCTGTCCAAGTATCTTCCCTAACCCACTTAAACTCCTAAAATCTTTACTTTTGCCCCTTGTCCTGCCTTAATGACATCTCAATACTAATTAGTAGAGAGTCATTAGTATCACGGATCAATTTATACTTCTTGACATGTTAGACCATGTAAATGACTCCTTCTCATAGATGGATCAATATTATCCTCAATAATGGATTAATTGATAATACTTTTTAACTCCTTAAGAATTGTAGTACAATAACTCACCAGTGGTAGACTCTGGCCTGGAACTGCTAAAAAGGACGTGCACTGTAGTGCACGGAAATATTCGTTATAGTTGGCTGATGGGTGTGAAGGTTTGGTTAATTTTATAAATAATCCGTTTGATAAATCTTAATGTATTTGACATATACATATATAACAGTTCAAAATTGAAGATAGGTAGCACAAAAAGTAAACGAAACACACTTTCAGACTCAAATTTTCGGGTAATCCTGATACCGGGTACGGGTAATTTTACAAATATATATATATATATATATATGAATTAAATACCACAATAAACAATATATATTAATTTAATTAATTTATTGTGGTATTTAATTCATATATTATATCAAGAGTTATTGTTGATTTTTAAAATATATATATATATGAACAAACCACAATATGAAATGGGAAAACAAGACTAAGATCTTTCAACCGTAACAAGCGGTCTTCCTCAGAGTCAAAAACCCAACCGAAACACTAGATGCAGAAAACATCTGGTGAGGGGTAGAGAAGAGTGGGAGGGAATAGTGGTAATTTCTCTTCTCCAACCCCTCACCAGATGTTTTCTGCATCTTGTGTTTCAGTTGGATTTTTGACTCTGACAAAGATCGCTTGTTACGGTCTCGTTTTCCCATTTTATATTTTAGTTTGATCATTGATTGTTATTTCACGTGTTTATGTGAAATCTTTATATATACATATATATCGTTCTACAAAAAAGAACCCAGTTGCTTTTCGACACTATTTAAACATTGGAAATAAAATGTATCGAACTGTATGTCAACAGGGTCTCTAATCCTTTCTCTTAGAATTTATAATCTTATAATTTTGCATTTTTTACTTTGTTAAATAACGGTATATATTATTAATGAATAAAAACAGTTTCGTGAATTTTAGATTTTTAAATGGAACTATGGATAGTTGAAATGAACAATATAATTATAAAAAGGGGAACTGATAAGTTCTAACTTGACTGGACCTGTCAATGAGTCATTTATGAATATTGTTTTATTATTTATGTAATAAAATATAAATGATATGATTCTTAACTGCATATAATGGTTCAAAGAATATTCATTTATGAAAAAGTATCTGTTTTCATTATACATTACATTATTTCATAAATACCATATTAAATATGCATTAAATGTAATTTTATCATTGGATGAAAACCAGTGTTATTCATCAAACATTTAATTGTAAGTTATTCAAATGCATTTGTTATACATCTTAATTATACACTAATACATATTAAATAAGAATGTATATCATCCATCTGATTGATTTGTTCATGGTTACGATGAAAAGACTAAAGATTCGGTAGAATATCAAATTACATTCTTCAAAACGTTTCTACTATTAATAAATGTTTTGCATAAATAAAATGTTGTTGATAAAAACACTGTGTAATAAGATCTGTAAGTAGTTTTAAATATAAGCAGGCAAAATATGGTCCCTAAAAGTAAAAATAGTTATTTCTTTCGATATAATTTCTTTTGATATTACTTATTACTTCGTTATACTTCTTTATGTTATTTATTTTGTATTAAGCCTTTCAATAACTCTAGAAGATATGGCATTAAAAGATATGTTATGTATAATATAATCTAATTTATAAGATTTATATGTATAATAATTATACCAATGTTTCTTTATCTCAATCACATATATTGTACACTAGTTTGAAGCTGGACCAAAAGCCGATAAAAGAAAATAGTATATACATATATATTAGTGGAGATAGCTAGCAGAGTGCCTATCTTTAATAAGCTAAACATGTTTCAATATAGTAAACCTCAGTTATTCACGATCTTCAGACTGAGTGATTCGATATTACGAAAGAATTTCTGTCCATCAGGGGTTGATCGAAATAGGAGTTGGCCAAGTAACACATTTCATATAACACAAGACCGAGAGGTTGTGGGTTATGTGACAGATATGAATGAACAGTAACAGAAGTTTAAGTAATTTATTTAATAATAATTGGTAATAGAATAAACATATCACTTCATACATATAAAAAAAAGTATATTCTTTTTTTAAAAGAACACATAATTATATGAAACTTCTGTAGCATCTTCTAGTATTTTTGTTGTTATAAAGTGTTAATTATTTCATTTAAAAAAAGGGATATTCTTTAATAAATTTTCACCTAAAGATGTAAGTATAATATATTTTTTCTATATCTGCTCAAAAAATGAGTAACTTTTTATTCATATTTTAATTAGAGTTGTGATTTTAAAACTAAAATATCGAATTAAGAGAATTCACTATATTTATTTAAACAAAACTTACTATTGTTTACAAAGTGCTTTGTCAAGATTTCAGTAAACCTTGTCTAGCATATATATCTATTTATCAACCATGAATTTGTTTTTGAAATGACTTGTAGGACTCAATTATTAAAACAATTATAACTAAATGGGATGAAAAATATAACCCCAAGAAATTTTTCCTCAGAATTCCTACGAATACGTTACGTTACTAAGTATGAGAATAATGTAAAATATAAATGCAGTTTTTGTAATATGGTATTAAGGAATGTAAATAAAAAATAATTGAAAAATAAAGCATAACTTTAATTATTTTAGACATTTTAATAGTAAGTTAAATTCCTACATCCTACAATCAAATAGTGGAGGGAAGTAGAAACCTTGTATAACCTCCACCTCATTTTAGTTGTTTGGAACTTTTCGACTTTACTCTGTAATAACTAGAAAATTATGGCATTTAACTTTGGCGGTTTATCTTTCGGAGCTCCCAACACTACCACATCAACATTCGGTTTTGGCTCTACAACACCTAAAAGTATGCTTACAGTTAACTATTATTTTCTTCTAGAGTTGATTGCATTTCGATTATCCTATTGTAAGGATTATCAGACACTGTTTCAGTATTACTTCTTTGGGGTAATGGATTGGACCAGATTCTCCATATTATCATTATTGTAATAGTTACCAGTAAAATTGTAATTGGTATGAGGATCGTCCAGGAAAATCTTTTATTTTTTTGAGTGAGAGGAGAATTTGATTGTATTTTGACCTCAGTGCTATTGAGTTCTTCACTTTCTTCGATTTTAGAAACATGTATGCCAGATAGAAACTGAAATCCTTCTAATTCTTTTGGAGATTTACATTTCATTTTATTTATATTTTTGAAAAATTTGTAAATATTCATTAGATTTTGTGTCACCCATTTCCAGTTGTGAAAACTGCAGTTCAGTGGATTCCTGGTAATATCTACAACCTTTACATTCTTTATTTGATTGTACTCGCCTAGAATCCTGAGACCAGTATTTTGTAAACTGAAAGAAATGTGTAAACTTTAACTTATATTTTATAGGAAATTGTATGTATATTTTTCATTGGCTTTAAGAGATTATTGTTTTGGAAATACAATGGCTATAAAATACAATTATAATGACTATGAAGGAATAGATGAATAACATTTAAGTTAGAACCTTGTAAAATTGATAAAATGATAACTATGCTTATGTTACCTGAATTCCTGCAAAGGTGGTAAAGTCTTATGCTGTGTTAATATTTCATGAGCTATTTCAGGGCTGTTATCCAAATTAAGAACCCTTAGGGGTAATTTTATTAAGTCCTTGGTGTTTACTCCAGATTGAGGAATCAAAATTCTATCTAACTGGAGACTTTTCAGTTTCAATTTATTTATGAATTCAAATGATTCTATCCTGTAATTGACTGAAACAGAATGTAGTCATTACTTTAGGTATAATATATTACTTACGTAATTATATAAAATATTTTAATATTTATTATATTTTAGTTGTTATATATATATATTTATACATGTGTCATCCACCAATCTTGGCATTCGTTAACATGATAAGCATGCACTTACTTATGCTCAGTTCTTGTAGATATTCCATTTTCGCTATACTTGATTTGAGCTGGTTTGTGAAATTGGCTGGGTACTTATAATTGTCCCTAGACAGGGTTAGTTTTATTAATTTTGCTACTACACCTTTATTTGGAATATATTTCACACCTCCTAGGCATATTTCTTTTAATTTGTCCATTTTTTCTAGCCCTTCTGCATATTCTATGAAATTTTCACATAGATTTAATATAGTTACATTATTCTGAAACCAATAATTATTTAAAATATTTGTAATGAAGGATAACTTAACTTAGACATCTTTTTCATAAATTATTGATTTTTTTTAAATCAATCCAAGTAAACACATAATACTTTTGTCCGTAATAAACTAACATACCTGACTGTACCTGGGGAGTTTCATTATTTTGTTTTCAGCCAAATTTAATTGATTAAGGTTTTCTGGTAACGAAAGAAAAAAGGTAACATCAACCAACATATTTCCTTGTAAATAAAGAATCTTTAGTTTTATCATGTTCTTAAATGCAAGACTATCGATGCTGGAAATTGAATTATATTCAAGGTAAAGTTCTTCAATATTAGTATTGTTTCTGGAAAAAATATTTTTATTTAGTTGTAGTTATTTACTACTTAATGATATTTGAAATAATGAAGCTATTTTGTAGACCTAACATTAATTTGAGAGGTAAGTTATTTGACTGAGTTATACTCTAGTTGGATAAAGTAATGCTCTCTTTCGTTCGTTTTTTTTTTAATAAAGTGACTATTATTTAATAAAGTACTAAAGGTTTCAAATATTCCATTGTTTAAATATTTCTGGTGATTAAAAACTTGATCTTTTCATGATGTGATTCTTATCTAAATATTGGTATTTATATTTTAAGATAGTACCTTGGTTTTTCTCACAGTTATTCTTAAACCTTTTCCTCTTTATTGAGAGCTGGTTAAGAAAGAAAAACTAAAATGTCCAATTGTTATACCTAACTAAATCTTTAGAAAGAGAAAATAATTCAATATATACATGTGTTGGAAAACATTCGTAGTAGATAATTTCTCGAGTTTTCTTAAATCGTTCCTATTGTCTCCATCTACTGAGTGGAAAACACTGCTAAGATCTTTCAACTTTTGGTTGGTGGTTTATCCATTGATATACATATATATATATATATAAGTTCAACACAAACAAAAGTTACACACAGAGCAAGGAAACACACTCACTAATTCTAATTTTTGAAAAATCCGTCTTCAGGAGAGATAAAAGAGGGAGACCAATGTTATTGAAAAGATAACTTCGGTTGCACCTCCGACTTCCTTGTCCTCCCTTTCTTTTCTCCTCTTAAGATTGATTTTCTGAAAATTATAGTTAGTAAATGTGTTTCTTTACTCTGTATGTAACTTTTCTTCATATTTAAACTTGTGTTGTTCAGTTTGGATAGTTTTTCCGAATCTGAATTTGGTTTATATATATGTATATTAACAGAATGCTGTAGCTGAGTGAGGGCTGTGGACTATGTCCATATCACACTCCTGAAGAGTGATTATAGCAGAATGGTTTCTCTTTACCTGTGTAAATAACCTGTGACATGTTATTGAATATTTTAGAAGTCTTTCTGCTACATATTCTAGTGTTAATTATTAGCTTTTCTTACATTGTATTATCCATTAATATTTTTTTTTATCTAAATTATCCATTAAAATTAATATTGAACTAATTCCTATTCAACAAGTACACTGTGTAGATGGAGAAACTAGAAATAACTTTCAAAAACTTCCGTATTGAATAAACTGTTTTCAATGAACAGCTGTAAAGGAATCTTTTTATCAATTAATGTTGGTTAAATGTATGTTTCTGTATTGTTTTACATTTAAAATAACTACTAATGACTAAATAAATTGGAATGATGTTAAAAATCTTTAAAATGTTTCTTACCCGAAATTATATCTTTCTATCGTAGTTAAATTGTTGTATGGTAGTTTCAAAATTCTTAGAGACATTGCTTTGGTGAAACTGTCTTTGAGTTCTTGTAGATTGCAGTTTGATAGGTCTATGATTTCAACATAGAGCAAAGGAGCCATTGTAAGTTTATTTATAACTCCGATGTTTGTGTTTCGTATCTGTAAATATTTGAACAAAATAATACTTATTTTTATCTTTTATTGACAAGATCTTTATTTATCTCACCTTGAGGACTTTGACTTTTGAATCCATCTCTGTGGGAAGTAATTCGCAGTTCGCCGTGAGAAATTTGTTTTCTCGGTTACAGGTACATATTTCGTTGTCACAGCCTTTATATTTCTTTAAAATATCTTCACTAATTGAAATCGGAACAAACACTGTTAAAAAACTCACTAATTGCAAAATTCTCATCTTTATACTCTAAATTTGTTATTCGTAAAGCAAAAGTACAAATTTTTGAGTAATTTATCTAAAGTCTAAGCCAGTTATACAATAGTCATTTGTTAAATTCACTAGTTCCCAGGAAACATAGTTCCTGTTGATATCAGGCTGACTGGCCTCTTGCTCCTGTGTATTTATTTGATATCACTCTATTATCTATGAACAAATGTTTAATTACATTTATTTTAAAAATATGCACTCTTATCATTCTTTTACCTTCATATATTCTAGTTTTTTACAATCCCTGCTTCTTCTTCTGTTCTTCGTACAACTCATTAAAAGATTATGAAGATCTTCATAATAATTTAATTTTTTTATTATTTTTATTTGTTTAACTCATAATAATAATTATGTATAATATTATTGTATTATTATTAGAAGTATTCTTGATATTACTTTACATGTGACAAATTCTTTATTGAATTAATATAATTTGAATCTTATCATAGAATTGATAGTAAATTGTACGAATATCTTCTTTTGTAATTATTCCTTAGAGTTTTTTAAAAACTATTTTTTCCCTCATCATAGGGTTGGTCTTGCCATAAATGTTTTTTGCTGATTGCATCTAATAAGGAATCAGAGATACTTGTAAACTTAATATTATTACAGAAATATTGCTAATGATGTAATAACAATTAGTAATTGTTATTAAAATAAAAATTGTTATATAAAATTAGTAATTATTATTAGTAATTTAACTTTCTTTAAAAACAGTATGATTGAAAGCCTACTTTTTGTATTCTAGCGTGAACAATACAAACTGGAAATGAAAGTTTTTAGTTAAATGACTTCAAAATTATTTATTATTTAGTTCAAAGACATCTGTATTTGTATTCATACTAAAATAAATTTTTACATCCAAATACTATATTACTATACTATATTAATTACGTTGTTTATCAAGCACACTTCATTATTATATTAACTAAAAGTAATAGTATTTGGTTGTAAAATATTATTTGGTTTGATTATACTGTATACTATAGAGTATTTACTTTTACTTGTTAAATAATTTAGCATTCGTTTAACAGATCTGTCATTTTGCTTGTAATGAAAATCTGTGACATACGAATCATGTAGAACAGTACTTTGATTAATATTCCACGGCCATCTATTTACAGATAAGTTGATAATGAGAGCATAGAAATGTATTACTAGTCTAAATTATGCAGGATTTTTAGTTTAACGTTTACGTTTACGTTTAAAAAATATACTTCTATATTCATTACGTATTCTTAACATTTTTTACTAGTGGATTAGGCGTTTTTATTATTGGTAACACTGAAACTATCTGTTTGCCACATGCATAGCTTGTGTAGTAATTTAAAATACATTTTTGTTGTATAATATAATTACTGGGAATTATTTTATAGGATGTATTTGTAGGTGGACTAAATAATCAATGGGTAATATATGACTGTAATCTCTTAATTCCCTACATTTTACTAAATATTTTCTTTTATTATGGCATGGAATAGATTAAATTGGGTTTTCATACTTTTGTGTATTCAGTATTAGCTCTTTAGACTTCTGTGTTTGGATTTTCTGTTTTTATGATATTCTTAACAACATATGCCAGTCTTATTGTTTTTTATCATTTTTGGTTCAGCGGAATCGAATTATTAATTCATGAGAAAATTATTTATGAAGAAGACATGAACTAAATTAGTACTAGAATTCTAACGAAACTAATTCTAGAATGTACTAGAATTAGTGATTCTAGTACAATATAAGAGAGGCAATGTAATTTTGTCCTAATATTTTTCCTATTTGAACATAAATACTTGTTTTTCATACTGTAGTAATTACTCTGGCTATCGTGAACTCAGTAGATCTTGTTTTCGTCCCAATAAATATTATTTAAGATACATATTTCTGTGCATTGTGGAGAAAAGTTTGAAGTTGAACAGAACAGATGTTTCCCATCACATTACCGACAAGCTGTATGTTGCTAACAGTAATATTTAGTCAGGTGTTAATTAGAGTTTTGTACAAGTCCATGGTTTGTTCTAGCTACGGGTGGATTTGGAACGAGTGGTTTTACTTTTGGCACTACAACACAAACTTCAGCCCCATCCTTTAATTTGGGATCGATGACGACGACAACGAGCACAGGGTTCAGTCTTGGAGGATTGTCGACGTCCTCTGCCTCGGCTCCCACTTTTGGCTCTGGGTTCGGAGGTTTTGGTTCCACCAGTCAGCCTCAGCAGACAGGTTTTGGTGGTTTTGGAAGTGGAACTTCTCTGTTTGGCAGCACAGCTACTACCACTACTGCTTCCACTGGTTTCAGCTTTTCAAATTTTGGTCAGACTCCAGCAACAACTACTACTGCTCCATCTCTTTTCTCAGGTTTTGGTCAAATGTCATCACAAAATCAAGGTTATTTTATTTCACTTGATCTATTTCTTTTTTTCTTGATGGATAATTTAAATATTACTCAGCATTATAAGCAATACTTCATCACTTGGGTTATTTGCAATTAGCCTAGTTGGATGAAATCAAATAGCAAATGGTGGCAAATGGATTTATTTGTTAAAGAGTAATACAAGCAAAGAAAATGATACGTTTTTTCCAAGAATTGAACATTTGAAACAGTTCAATGGAATTTATTATAAATTAAGTAAACATATTTTAAACAATTATTTCAGTTGCAATTTGTTATTGATTATCTCGATTTAAGAAAGAAATTTACTTCTGGTTAATTCTTTTTTTGACCTCAGTAAAAATTGAACTTAAATTGAGTTTAGAATTGAATTATAATTCTATATAATGGAGAACTTGAAATTGTAACAATGATTTATATGAATTATATATTAATTAGAATTGGTATTAAGGAATTACATTATATGATAATATAATATGGTTTAAATTATAATTTAATTAAGATTTTAAGGTTATTAGTTTTAATATTTGTAATTTTTATTGATATATATATATAGTTCACTTAATAAACGGAAAGAGGTTTCGAACTGGACGTACATATATATGCAGAAAAATCACAATAAACAAACACGTGATGTAATCAATGAAGTTTAAGCCACTATGGAAAATGGAAAACAATAGAAATAAATGCTCTGAGGCCTTTCAATGTATGTCATCAGAGAGCAAACAAAGTAAAAACTGTTTGCTTTATTTTTACTTTGATTGCTCTCTGATGACATACATTGAAAGGTCTCAGAGCATTTATTTCTATTGTTTTCCTTTTTCCATTGTGTTTTAAACTTTATATATATATTAAAGGAAATGCGATCGAGGAGGACTGATTACAACTTAAAATGAACTATGAAATGACCCATAGAGAGAAGCATTAGAGCTCACTTTTCAATATTGAAGCTCACTTCAATATTTGAAGAAACCAAACATCATCCTCAAATTCGTCCCTCCGTCAATTCACTTCCTCTCCTGAGGACGACCGCCATAACGGTCGAAATTTGAAAAGTGAGTCCTAATTGTTAAGTTTCTTTCTATGTCAGTTTATTATATATATAAAACTAAAGTATATACAACAAAAAACAGGAAAAATACTTACTAAGACCAATATTACGAACAGGCAGTTTGCCGTCAGGGAAAAGAGAAGTAGGTGTAGTTGTGAGAAATACTAACTACCTCTCCTCACGATCACACATATCCTACTTCTCACCTTCCCTTTCTTCAGTCTGACAACGAACTTCCTGTTGGAAATATTCGCCTCAGTAGGGATTTTCTTCTATATGCTTTAGTTTTGTAACTCCAGTTAACCAATTTTAACTTTTTTGATATATACTCGTAAGTATATATGAATCTCTGATGAATTGTACTGGATTGAAGAATATTTATGACCACCAAAAACAATGATCTTTAAAAAGTAAATATTGCTTTCTAAAATAGTATAGGAAACACGTCCTCTGAGCCACGTCATTTCTGACGTGAGTGGGGATTTCAGAGAAAGTGTTATTTATTATTTATAACAACTTTAAGTAATGCTATTTTATAAGTTTAAAAAAGTTATTGCTAAACTTGAGTACTTGAGATTAATATGTTTATGGAAAATTACAACTATTATATTGAAAAAATTAGAATTTTCAAGAAATACGTAATGCGAGTACATAATAGCTAATTTTTTCCAAATATTATATGTATATAGAAATAATAAAAACTTGACTTCGCCAGAAAAAATGATTAAGTTAATAGTGCATATCAAATCTGAATGCATTATAACTCATTGTTCAGTGTTTAACTACTAATTAAGACGTAAAACAACTCTCTTGATAAAAGGTTCAAAAACCTTGGTAAATATATATGTCAACTTCACCTTGCTGCCATTAAGGAATCTCTGTCTATTAAAATAGACAAAATAAACTAATGGTATAATAATAGTTAAGAATTAGTGGCAACTAAATTGTTTCATAAGACCTCATTCCATTTTCATTTGTTTAATTTAAAAATTAAAATAATTTATTTTTTTTATTTAAGACTGTTTAAAACTGATAACGTTAAAACTAGTTTGTTTTAATTTACTTTGTCATAAAGTATTTAATTATTTATATTTTTAAAATGTATAAATTTAAACTTTTATTGGTTTATCTAATTTTGTGATTGTGTTTATCATCTGTATTATTGTTTACAGGTTTTGGCACATTCAATAAACCACTGGGAGGAGGTATGACTCAAAGTTCAGGGTTTGGAGGTTTTGGTTTAAGCACTCCACAACTTGGTCAAAGTAAAGTGTATTTGTTCCTTATTCTGCAATTTTTTCTTATGTTAATAATAACTGTGTCTGTTTTTTCGCTTTGATAACTCTCATAATTCCAATTGTATTCTTTTATTGTAATTGTATTCAGTCATCTTTTTGAAAAAGTTTTAGTGAGTAGTTATATTATTTTTAATTGTGTTTTTGTATAATTGTTTTTTAGTGTTTTTCTGATAAAGTAATCTGCTTTTGGTTATTGTATGAGTGCGAACTTGTTAGCTTTTGTTTAGTTGATGAATAATTAATTGTTATTAATCTGACCTTTATTAGGCCACCTTATTACTAAGCTGTAACTGTGTACCTTGGAAATAAATTAGTAGTAAGGCTGGGAGGCCATATTAGTATTGTATAGACGCATAGACAGATACAGATCAGTTGCCATAGGACACAGATCAGTGGCCACAGGCACAGGTCAATGGACAGAGGTCAGTGAAAATAGACAAGGTTAGGGGACATGTAAACAGGTCAATAACCATAGGTACAGGTAGTGACCATAGACACATATTAGTGACCACAGACTCGGATCAGTGGCCATAGGACACAGATCAGTGACCATAGACACAGGTCAAGGGACATGGAAATAAGTCAATGACCGTAGATACAAGGCCACTCATTGTCTCTTTTTTACAAGTACCTATATATAAGTATTATATGTGAGGTAGCTAGTTCCCTGCCTTTTTTTTTTATTTGTTAAGTGAACCAATTTTTCTCCCACTAAATATATAGGATGTGCCCAATAATTGGTGAAGCCAGAAATTTACGAGATCATTTATTCTTTAAAGGCATTTGGCTATAATTGTACAAAATTTGTTCAATCTAATATTACCATACCTCCTGACTTTATCTTATCTGTAGTTGAATATTTGTGTTGTGCTAAAAACTAACCTACCTTTGAATAGCATTTTAACGAATGTCGGTATCATTGTTTCCAGGTGGTTTTGGCCAACAGCAAACGCAGCAACAACAACAGCAACAGTTGCTCCAACAACAGCAGCAAGCATTATTGGGAGGCCTGGACCCCATATATAATTCAGTATTTAATGTTTGTATGTTTGGAGATGAACGAGACGAAGTTTTATCAAAATGGAACCTTCTGCAGGCTTGCTGGGGCACGGGAAAAGGTTTGTTATTCCTTTGAGTTAACAAGTCAAGACTTAGCAGATCACTTCTGTCAGACTCAAATCTACAGTCAACAAGTTGACGCCTAATTTTAAGTTTCATAACTGACTCCAGTTAGCTGAGTTATGTTTGCTGTCATATTTATGTTATTCAAATAAGTTTTTTTTTTTTTTTTTTGAAATGAATGTGTTTTGAGAAGTTTTGTTTTAAACTATTTATAATTATTCTGATTCATTATTGCTATAGTTTAATTTTACTTACATATTATTATGAGCCCTTTAAACTTGCAAAATTTTGTTTGAGATCCTGTACTGATAGACTTTTTTTATCCCTAATAGTAATGTGTCTGCTTCCTCAGGTTTTTGAGAGAAAAACTAAAATTCCATTCTAATAGTTGTTTAATTATCATTATCTAATTGTTTAATCTAACGAGTTATTTTGAAACAATATTTTTTAGTGGAGTATAAACAATGTCGAATATTTTCAATTTTGTTTCATGATTGTAAAATGTAATTGATGCACAAATAATAACACTATCTTTTCACTTTTTTCAGGATTTTACGCTCCTAATGTACCACCTGTAGATTATACTCCACAGAACCCTTTGTGTAGGTTCAAAGCCATTGCATACAATGTGAAACCCGGTGCAGATAGTAAAGAAGGTATCGTGGGAATCCACTTTAATAAGAAGGAAGATGATATTAGGTGAGTAATGTTCCATTGTAAATGCAATTTAATTAATTACATTTCTTTAATAAATTTTAGTTACTACCTAATTTCAATAATACGAAAATAGAGTTTGAGTTTGCTTTCTGGACTTTTGTGACATTGATATTTCTTACATATTAAACATTATCGTTAACATCTGAATAATATTGTTGCAGATGTTCTTAATAATATTGTTGTAGAGTAATACCATCTTACTCTCTATGTTTTCTTCATTTCTATGTTTTACTCTCAATTTATTTCTGGTATTGTTCATTGTCAAGAGTAAACTGAATGTTGTTCTATATTATACTGTTTGAAGAATACAACCCTCGAGTAGATAGTTTGTTGCTATTCTATTTCAATTGGGTTGATGCTATCTATTATAATTTCATCAAAAAGATACTTAATTTCCTTTCCTTGAATTGATATTTTGTATTTAAGAACTTAAACGGCTTTAATCGGATTAATTTTCGATGGACGAAGGGCTCAGACTGTTTCACCTCTCGCGTGAAGAAGTCGAGGCTAGAATGAGAATCGAACTAGTGATCTACCAGTCCGGAGGTGAACAAATGGAAACACGATTAAACTAATATCAATATTTTTGTTTATAAAATGTTGTTACTTTTATTTGGGTTGCTAGATTAATTTCATTATTGTTTGTGTTTTTCCGCTGCCTACAATATCTTGATTTACAGATCTCAAGAGAACCAGTTGCTGACAAGTCTCAACTCTATTTTGGGCAACAAACCCCATTTGGTTGTAGCTATTGATGCTGTTCGACCTGTTTCCGACACTTCGGCTGTCGTATACATTTATGTTGAAGAAAAAGCTCCAAATGGTAATCAGTAACGTATATGTTTGTTTGATTTTAAGAAATATTCGAAATTTTATGTATTACAGCTTTATCGAGAAGATAAAGTTGATAAGAGCAATTTTATTTCAAAACTTGAAGAAGAGCACTACAATTTTTATTAATCTTTTCTGAAACGCTCAATGTAGTAAGTAGTTTTTCAAATTCTGATTATTTTTAAAAACCTGGGTAGTCATTCTTCTAAGTTTATAATTTATTCTTTCTTACTTAAATTGTTTATTCATTATGTTACAATTTTCAAGTTTGCATTTTATTCTGTGAATAAATTTGAATTATTATAATTATGATATAAATAATAATAAAAATAATATTTATTATAATAAAAGTGCAATATTATTATAATAAAGTGGAATTTTTATCATGGTCATACTAGAAAAGTCCGTTAGAGAGGTTTCTTGATAGACATATTTGCTCTATTTTAAATCAGTATTTTAACTGTGTCAAGCCGTTTGGATTGGAAACTTTTTAAATATTTGTAGTTTGATTTCAAAGTTTTGATAAGTAAAACACTTTTATTTTATAATTATAGATCCATATAACTAAAGCTAATATATCAAAGTTGTTAATAGTGTGTATTGGTATTTTATTACTATTTTTTTTACTCTTACTAGATTATTCAACTTGTGAACGGTATTTTATTTTACTACATAGATTTTTTCCATATATTATATAGAAACGTATAAAATTTGACAGGTATGTCTCGGAGAATAAGCAATACGGAATTGTGTAGTTTCTTACTGGGCGCCACTCCTAAGCAGCAGTTAACAACTATGGGTGCAGTAGATCTCTTTCCTCACATGTCTCCTGATCGGGAGACTCTCCAAAACTACCTTGACAATCCTCCTAGAGGTTAGTAGCAATTGTATAAACTTTTTTGATTCATTCAATAATGTAATGTATAGTGAATTCGACATTGAGAGATATGACTGTAAACATAGGTATTTAATATGACTGAAATATTAAACTATTTCAATAAATATGAGTTTTTTATTGAAATAGTTCTTGAAAAACCATAAACTGTTTCAATCTTAATTTACTTGATAATGAAGTATATTGAAACATCCTTAATTTTTTCTTAATGTTAAGCTGGAGTGTCTCAATAACACATAAAGTGTTATACTGAGTTTTTGTTTTCTTTTGTCTTGTTTTCAATAATTCAAATGAGCCAATGCTACTAGAACTTTTGTTACTTAATGTATCTTATTCCTGAACACCTTCAAATTAAATTTGAATCTCGCTCTCGTTACACAAAACCTGTCTTTGTAGTTTTGTTAGAATCGCCCGGGTTTCTTTTTCGTTTACATTTAGTTTCACACTACAGATATGTATGATCTATTGGTCTTAGTAACAGTAGTATATATCCAAAGGGTAGATTAGTACTTAACCCCTGTTTCCTCCTAAAAGCTTCTTGAAAGGTATGATCACATTGCATTTGTGACGGTCGACAGACTACATGACAAATCAAAGTTATATCACTGTGTTATTTGGTCACTTCCAAAGTGCTGGAATTCCTTTGAGATGATGTCCAGGGCATTTAATTGTGGGTCTTTTGAATTTCATATTTCGGCTACTCTAAAAGGAGCTGTGCTGTATTTGCATTAGACCTTTTTAATGAACACCATGTTATGAAAAGTAGTAGGGTACCACAGTAGATTGTTCAAAGACAATTCTCTAACTAGCTACGTAGGCGTATGATAATTCTCTAAGGTCTTTCACTTCAAAGAACATGATTAAGGTTCTAATCAGAAGACCGCCTATTTCTAAAAGTGTTCATAGTTACACTTTTTACAGGAAAGCGAACCTAATACGTCTTGATCAGACAACGAAGGTTCACCTGACACGCCAATTTTTAACTCTTATCACCAAAGCAGTCATTGGCGAGGGTTATGTCTTATCGCTTCTTGTGTAACTATAGTCACCAAGGTAGGTTCATGACCCCTGTTAATTACTTTAAATTATTTTCAATAGTATAATCTTAAAAGTTCTCACTACTTTTACTGGTTTTGAACATTGGCATCAAACACAAATATACGTACACCACACTTAGGCAGTAATGTTATCCCTAAACAATTTTTTGAAACTCCCAGCCACAAAATATCCTCGACTATCTTACACCTTCCAAAGACAGTTCCAACCATATTACAACCAGACATCCGGAAATAAATTATTCATGGCAAAACATTAACTTGAGAATGTTGTGTTTATATTGTTTTACTATTTTCCCGTTGTAATGTGATTGAACAGGTTTCTATCTTTTTTAAAAAAAGTGTACTTCTTCCTGTGAAAATTATTTTTAATAAAAATAGAAACAATGTCATTGAGAGTTTGATTGTACCTCGAAAAGTGATCGAATCCTAATATATATAAAATTAGAAGATTAAAAGTTATCTAGATAAAACAGAAGCTCAGAAATAAACTATTTATTTACAAGGAATGGAGAAACACTTGCAATTTGTAATTTTCGGTTGAACTCGTAACAGGATTAAAAAGAGCGGTATTCCAAGCACGTTTAAGATGTGATGGTTGACAGCCAAATAGAGGAGGATGAAGGTAGCAAAGTAAAGAAGGGTCAAATGAGAGAAGTAAAAAATAGGGAGTAATTAATAAAAATAATAAGTATAATTAATAACAAGTAACTGAAAGAAAGAATAACAAAGGAAATATATACAGAAAAATAAACTGAAATTAAATTTGAATGATTAATTTTAAATAAAACATAAAAGTTGAAAGCAAACTCATAAAAAACTTACCTTTTTTTATTCCTACTATGAATAAGTTCCACACAATAAATGTTTACTCGGCTCAACTCATGAGTAACTCATAATAATAAGTTAGATTCAGTTTGTGAAGGTACAAGGGCAGTCATTCTGTACAAGATAATGTTCTGGAAGGACGCTGTAAATGTTGGGGGTTGGTTGATGACCGGCAAGACACCTGATCACTTCACCTTCCACACTCATTGGTCCTAGAATTATGTGAGAACCGCTCCTGGAAGTCAAACACCCTTGAGAGACGAAAATACGGAGGCGTGGGCGACGCCTTTAATGAAATGTATTAGTCATAATAGGGCTAGTACATTTCATAAACTTACACCCATATAATTCCACCTCGAGATTATTTAATAACAGAAAGATACAATTTCGCTTAAATAATCCAAATTTTTGTTAATAAATTTATTATTAAAAAGAAAAGAAGAACCGAAGACTTAAGTTAACAAGTTAACTTAAGTTAATAAGTTGAACAAGAGGAGATAGATATAGGTAGAGCTAAATTCCTGGTCATCAGTTCAGCTTCTAAAAAAAAATTGTGAATAAGTTATTAATTTTTAGCAAAACAACTGTCCGAACGACTTTGTCTAACGCAGTGCAGTTTTCGATTTAAATAGAAGCCGCTTCCCATGTCTACTATTAGTTAAGATGCTATATGTTACTATTATTTTTGCTTGATAGATACATTGTAATTACTATTACAGTAATTAATAATTGACGACTAGAATACAACTGCAGCTGTTTCTATGTTCTTTGTTCACGTTATTTTACCAATTTTTCATTTCACTATTTCTTTGCGTATAGTTTCCTGTTTTCATATTTGCTTCTGCACATCATCTAGATTTTCGGTTATTACTGTCCACGAAACTCATTGTGTTAACACCCATGGATTAATGTACAATTTGTTTTTGAGAATAAAACATTCATTGAATCTGTGACATTTTTCGATATCAGATGCCATCCTGAGTCCACGCTTTAAATTGGGACTTGAAATATAAAAAATTGAAATAAGATTTTGCATTTTCTTATGTCTATCAACAATTGATGTTTTGCTCAAAATAATGTGAACAAACAAAGTAGAAAGGCTTCAGGTTATGATGTTACATTATTCTAGTTGTTATTTCTAGGATAGGTGTATCGAAATAAAAGTAATGAAAATTGCAATGAAACTAATTTTTATCGTTTTGTAGATTAATCTGTTTTGTTGAATATAGGGTACATTAATTTTATGAGACTCATTGGTAGTTATTTTTCCTAATGGTCGTGATGTCTATCATCATTTGTACAGTCTTATCATACAATCAAATTTGCTTGCATCTGAAGCTAAAATTGACTTTTAGTGGTTGATTTTAAAGAGTTGTGGTTGAGCATAGATTCGTATTATTCATGACACATATTCGCATATATACCTGAAGAGGCTTGAAATGACTCAAAAAGACAAGCACAAAACAGACGAAAACTCACTGACCCTTAATGATGGGCGTTAATAATAGAAGTGAGCTTTTATTAGTGTTTTTATGCCTTTTCAGTACTGTAATTATATGTATTATAAGTACTGCATTGAAATCAATGCCCTTGCTTACACGTACCTTTTTAAAATTGCATAAAAAAAGGCTCGTGTAAGCAAGGGCATTGATTTCAATGCAACATATATAATAGAAGGTTTGCTTCCTATTTATACTAATATATGTTTACGTTTCATAGTAATTTGACAAACAGAAAACATTGTTGTCCTTTGTGGATCGTTTTCTTGATGATTATATATATATTGAAAAAGACGAGCCAATCCCTATTGCGTATCATTTTGGACACTTCTTATTGGTTGTGGGTGTTTTTTCGTTAGACACCTTTCTCCTTCACACACTCCGTCTGCTTGGCCGCCTCAGCCTTCACTCCAGGGGAGGGCTCACAGTCCCTACTTAATTTTCAAATAAAGTTGGATGAAGGTCTTGGCGTCCTTGCTTGGAAGTGTACCTCGTCGAATTTGAAGGCTGAGCTCGTGAAGGCTGAGGCGGCCAAGCAGACGGAGTGTGTGAAGGAGAAAGGTGTCTAACGAAATTCGACGAGGTACACTTCCAAGCAAGGACGCCAAGACCTTCATCCAACTCTATTGGAAAATTAAGTAGGGACTATGAGTCCTCCCCTGGAGTGAAGGCTGAGGCGGCCAAGCAGACGGAGTGTGTGAAGGAGACAACAATCCTTCACGTTAGCATATTTCATTGAAATGCACAGTAGCCCCTGCGTTAATGACTTTAAAGCTGGTCATTTTCAGTTTCTTAACAACTCTGTGGCTCTCTGGTGTTAAATGCCGTATCAGTTGCCCTAGAGAGATATGAATATACGCAACTGTTGACCTTTAACACCAGCCAAACTCAGAGTTGTAAGAAAATTGGAGCAGACCAGCTTTAAAGTCGTTAACGCAGAGGCTGCTGTGCATTTCAATGAAATATATATATATATATGTGAGATTAAATTTTCTACCCACTTTTGTCTTTATCAGTTTTCTGGATTTCTTTTCCAAATCTCGTAGTCTTACTTTGATTTCTCTAGGAACTAGGTGTAATAACTCACCATATGTTTTGCTGTCCATTTTTTTTGAAAAAATAAAGAAAACTGATAAAGACAAAAGTGGTCAGAAAATTTAATCTCACATGTATAAATGAAGGACTGTTCCACAAATATACGAATAATATATATATATATATATATATATATATATATATAGGTGTGTTCTCTAATCTAATAATTGAATCTGTTATATATATATATATATAAATGAAAAAAGACAACAAATAGAAGAAGCGAGAAAACTTACTGGGTCGATATTTCGAACTGAAGTTCGTCGTCAGGGAGAAGAAGGGAAGAAGAAGGGATACTACAACTGGTGACCTACTACTACTCGAGATACTACAACTGGTGACCGCCGCCTGGAGCCCCCAGTAGCCCTCTGCTTGTACGAGTGGACGCACGTGCCTCTTCCTCTTCCCTTCTTCTTCCCTTCTTCTCCCTGACGACGAACTTCAGTTCGAAATATCGACCCAGTAAGTTTTCTCGCTTCTTCTATTTGTTGCCTTTTTTCATTTATATATCTGTCCGGTTTGGACCGTTTTAATATTTTGATTTATATATATATATATATATACAATTAAAAGAAACGGTCCAGCGGACTTTTTTAAAATAAAATAAATTCAAAACGAAGGAAACACACAGAAAGACACAGACATAACTCACATCGATATTTCGACCATCGTCGTTATCAGGGGGTGTGAAGAGCGAAGAGTCCCGCAGGAAGACAGGGCGGTACTCCAGGTGTACCGCCCTGTCTTCCTGCGGGACTCTTCGCTCTTCACACCCCCTGATAACGACGATGGTCGAAATATCGATGTGAGTTATGTCTGTGTCTTTCTGTGTGTTTCCTTCGTTTTGAATTTATTTTATTTCATATATATATATATATATATATATATATATATATAGACGAAACTCAATGTCAATTCAAATGTGTCGCCCTACAAACCTTTTCGCCCTCGTATTTTCCTCTTTTTTCCTTGAAGATAGCGTCAAGCCGAAATAATTGAGAATCGAGTAGTATTTTCTTTTGTGCTTGCCAGTAATAAATTTAGTACATATATAGTTGAATAATATGTTCTTAGTTTTACAAAATTGCTATTACATTTTCAAGTTTATTACATATTTCTTTAAGTTTTCTAAAATTGTGAATGAGTTTGACAAATTTTCCAACAAAGTCTACAATGCTGAAAGTTATTTATTTACTTTAAACTAAAGCGGTGTGAAAATGCATTATTAGCCACATGTTTTGGTGAAAATATACCAAAAATCGTCATTTTTGTCATGTGCTATTGTCTTTCTTCAGTGAATGGAATGTTACAAATGTTTAAATAACTGAGGTAAGTGATATTATGAGTATTGCAAGCTGAGCAAATTAGATTCATTATTATTTGATAATGTTTACAGTATACTGAAGTATAAGACCCAAGGACTGAAGCTCTTATGTTTATAAATCCAGTGTTTGACTATGTAGGAGTCGTGGTTTTTCATAGATATGGGGTGAAAACAGACATAATCTATTTTGTTCTTGGTGGTTATTTGTAATTCAAGGTAGCTAGACACGATCTCCCTACTATATTTTGAGCGATGCGAGATACAAGAAGGGCAGTGTCTACTGAATGCGCTTGTATTAAGTATATTGTTTTGAAGTATGAAAATTTATTTAAATAAACCTTTTAAAACTGGAAGTGAACACAAGGCGCGCGATAAAAAATAGACACTCATTATGGTTGATTTTTCGAACGTTTGTTTGAAGCACTAAGACACATGGAAAAAAATAGCGTTCAATACAAATTAATTTTGTTGGATTTTATTTTCACGATAAACTTTTTTTTTACGATGTAAATAAATATGAATATGACACTTCCATGAATGTTGGTTAACATTTTCTTTACTGTATTAAATTAATTTTTCACAATAATTATCTCAATTTTAATGAAGGTATTACAGACTTACTATAAATGATTATAATTTGGTTTGATCGATATTCTTTATAATGTTTACCAAAATTGTGCAGGTATCGAAAGTGGAGTTTGGAAGCAAGCTCAGACTAACAACCCAGACCCAGAGAGGCTAATCCCAGTTGGAGTAATCGGTTTCAACGAATTAAGGTGGAGAGTTCATTGCCAAACAGTGGAAAACAAAAAACATCAAGTTCTTTTAGATAAAATTGCTGAGGAAATAGCGAAACTAGATCGCGAAAACCAATCAACCAAGGCAAAACTTTTGGAAGCTAGGCACAACGTTGTTCAGTTAGAACATCGTCTACTAAAAGTAACGTAACTTTTTAATTTTATAATATAGTTTTTAAATATGTTGATAGAGGTGAGGCTGCAAAAATTAAGGTAGAATAGAAGTTTATAAGTTATTGTCAGTTCTGAAATTGGATTCTATAATTAAATTAATATATAATTCATAAATTATATATTAAGAGATATATTTGTTTTTGTTTTCCCCGTGAAATGAGGTGTGGAATATGAGGGTGGGTTATTCCATGACAACTTTACCTAGTGAATCCATATATAATTTCTTCCTGATATTTCTATCAAACTACATACCATTTTTAACTTCTAACTTTAGTATCTATACATACTCTAGATGGGCCTCTAGGTAATCCTGTTTCATGCAAATCATGTTAAAGATCAACTTCGATTATAATGAAAACCATAAGTGAAAAAGGTTGGTAACTCTGGTTTTGTATTCCAGGTATTGGTTAAGCAAGAAGTCACCAGGAATGTTGGAGTTGCCTTAAGGCCAGATGAGGAGTTGCTTAGAAGTCAGTTGGATACTATTCATTCACAGCTAAATTCACCCAATATTAAGGTATAAAATCCACTCTATTAGCTGTGAAATTATTTTTTAACTCCTCTTTTATTTTCGTCTTTTTTTAAGGGTCGTTTAAATGAGCTGTTAGCGCAGATAAGAATGCAAAAGCAAGAGGTTTCTCAGCAAGATTTTGATAGTTATAGTATGTCTCCATCCATTCAGGAAGAACTGAAGCAGGTATGAGGAATACTATAGGAAACATGTAAACAATTTTGTACAAAGTTGTAATTGAAAAAGCATTACCCAACCCAAAATATAAAACATAGCTATGCCAGCAGGACTTTCATACAGAATGCTTGCTACGCATTTAACGTGATGTGGCATAACATCACAAATAGTTTTCCAAATAAAAACGTATATTTTATTAAAGTAAACACTATAATATCCATAAATATAAAAATTATACTATCGTTGTCGTCCATGTGATTTCAAATTTTCTTTGATGATATTTGTTCGTAAAATATTTTAATTTTATTTAAATTAAAATTACACTTCTTCCAGCAATTAAAAAAAAAATACTGGAGTAAGTGTTTTCATTTCTGTATTAAATAGTATCAAAGCTAAATTTCAATTGAATCGAATGTGGTTAACATTTAAGTATTCATATGAAATAAAAACTGTAATTTAGCTAAGTCATAGGTAAATTTATTGTGATTGATAAAGGTTATCTACAAATTTATGTTTATATAAAACATGAGTTTAAAAAAAGTGAGTTTAACAATTTGTTCGAGCCATTAATGACTAAAATAATATGCGGAGACTGCCACATAAACACTTTCAATTTATTTTAACATAGCAAAAACCTAGAAACATAAGATTGTCAATTCAAATGTTCGAGAACACGGTTGTCCAGATGTTACCAAAATAATAATAATGATATAATTACTGGACAATTATTATTAATCTGGTAATGTGGCTCTTCTGTATCTAAAATGGGTGCTAAATAACAAATGATCCAAACTTTCCGCTTATACAACAGCACTAAAGTTTAAAGCATATTGTAGTCGTTAGAAACAATTATTATTGATTACCTTCACCAATGGAAAAAGTGCAACGAATCAATCATTATCGATTTATAAACTAAAAAAAGTAATATATGAACACTTGCATCCGTGACACCCAAATAACAAAATAAAAACATCTAATAAACATAAATTTTATTGAATACTTATTTTACATTTTACATGAATACTTACAGAGTTGCTTTAAGATACTGAATGACTTTACAGAGAAAAATATTTTCATGACAATTGTAGAGATTAGATATGATTTTAAACTCTACATCTTTTTGTATATTTTATTAAAGGAAAAATTGCAATATCCGTAAATATATCGTCATTGACCATATGATTTCAAATTTCAAATTTTTTAGTACTTTCTTTTATAACTTTTTATGTCATTCTGTTATATCTTTTATAACTGTCAAATTTCTAAGTTGACAAAAACTATCTACTAGTGATTTAATTAATTTAAATTAAAAAGGATTTTAGTAGACACCTACTAAAAAGTGTAGAATTTGACTAGAATTCGATAAGACGTAATTAACCTTACCATTTTGATTTATTAGTAGCATACATTCAGAGTACAGCCTGTTGAAGTCACCAAAAAGACGACGTCTTATATATTAACACTTATTAATCATGTATGAACTGGTTTTTTGAAATAGTTCTCAACAAAATTTGACAAATAAAAAATGGAAGAGAGTGAGATGTCACCAATTTAAATTAAATGCGATTTGGTGATTTCTGTAGTGGGAATTAGTTCAGATTGATTTTTTTTATTTTTATGAATATTACAGTTTTTATTTTTAAAAAAAATATAGATAAAGATGTAGAGTAAATCGTATTAAAGCTAACTAATAGCTAGATGGGTTTCTCTCTAATGTATGTTATCATGCTAGGTTTTGAAAAATTAAAATAAAATATTCATTTTTAATGATTTAGTTACATTCTCATTCAATAGTGTATTTAACTGTATTGTAGATCTAGTGAATGTTGGTTTTATAAGATGAAGGAGAGTAATTATTATGTTTATTTAAAGTCGACACATCATTTTATACCCCAAAAAAATAGAACAAGGTTTTCAAATTTCAATTTAACAATATTTCGCCATTCAGTTTTAAGTAAAGATACATCAGCTAGGTTTTAAGAGAAATCGCTTAAGATTAGTTTCAAGAATATTTGTTATTCTGAGTGGAAATGTTCTACTGTATGCAATAAACCCTCTCATTAAAAAAAATACTTTCTTAAAAAGTATTAAATGTTCAAGTTAAAAGAATAAGTTAGTACAAAAATATTATCTAATACTTTTTATAAGAAGTATAAGAAAAAAAATCGACTATCTTAAAAGTAAGCTGATAATTACCCTCTAAATGTTTCGTAATTTTCAATTTAATAACCTATTTATTTTAGCTACAAAGTTTTCAAATTGTAGCATAATAATATCTGCTGTTTTTTAGTTTTTAGAAATGCAGCAGAATGGAGTAAAAGCTCTACTGGACATCTTGCATACTGATCTGGAAGATATGAAAATAATGAAAGATGATATGATTAAAATATTTGGTCAACAGCCCGCATGAAGTAAAGTTATATGCAAAGAAAAACTTTTTTGTTTTGTCTTCATTCAAATCTGAGGACTATCCGTTAAACATTAATAACGTTTAATGACTGACTCATTACAATAATTCGAAAGATCTATGAACCAGATGAAGTATTTATTATTTATTGTTAATTATCATGTATGACTTAAAATTCACATCATATTGATATTTCGAATTCATCGTTTTTAAACTAACATTCTGGTCATGATATATATAAATTTAACATACAATGTCAATCAAATTCCTTGTTTTCTTTTTAAATTGAAATCATTTCCTAATGGTTCGTTAACTAAAATATTTTTAACATAAGAATAATTGTTTTTTATTAAAATTAAATTGTTATAAGTTGAAATGTAAATATTGTTGATAAATTAATGGTATAAAACTTTTTATATAGAGGAAAATGATTTGTCCTTACTGTTTAATATTACACAATGAGGTCAAATTGGATGAAACTTTTATTATCCCTTATAATTTAGTTAATCAGGATTAAATGTTAGTTTTTATTTTTAGTGGTTAGAGGTAAGTATAAGCAGTTACGTTACTGTAACTGGGTAGAGTGATTAATAGATGTTGATTGAAGAGTGCAGCTTTATACATAATACAACTTATATGTATAAAAATATCAAATATGTCATGATTTAAATTAATATGTCATCATTAAAGCCTTTCGTGAAAAGTAAGATAATTTGTGCGTGAAAAATGTGTGAAAAATAAAAGTTCTTTAGTGAAATTAACAAACTTAATCGTTGGGTGAGTAGGATGAATGAAACAGAAAATTTGATTGAACTCAACATTTTTACTGAGGTAATTTTGTAGTGTGGGATATTGGAAGTTCATGGGGCAAAACAATAGTTTTCCTTTTGATTTGTAAAAGTAGTTTTTATTCTGGATTAAGTAAAAGTAGTTTTTATTGTGTGCTTGCACACAAATCTGCGTTATTCTTCGTTTTGGTTAAAAAAAAATATCATCATTAATCTTAATCCATTTTAAGTTAAGTTTTATATTATTAAATTCTTATGTTTCTAGTTTGTTACAAGAAGTACAATGAAATTGAAGTACACTGTAAAATGACAAACTCATTTGCGTGGCGAATGTATCATTATATCGTTATAGGTAATTTATATCTGACACAATGTTGGTATAAATTATGTATGAATCACCTCTTGATGGTTCACATATTGATTGGAGTTGTTTACACGTGATATAGGATTTTAAGTGAGTACTCTTATTTAAAAAAACTTTTCAATTAAAATGAAAATGTATAGAATTATGTTAGAACCTGAAACACTGTCGTAAATTTGTAGCTGAGCTCCCATTACATCAATCAGTAAGATTTTAAAATCTTTCAAATAAGTTTAGTAAATTAAAATGGGAAAGAACAAAACTGTGGTTCAAATGCTATAGAAATTCGAAGAACTTGAAGAATTTGCTGAAGGTTATTCTTTAATTTTCCTCCTTAATAATACTTCTGCAAAGTAAAAGTGATTTATACAGTATACAGTTAAAATTACAGCTGTATGTATTTCCATCAATTAATACTCTAAAATAGTAAGCTTCCAGTACATTTCTTTTCCTTGTAATTACTATCTTTTCTGGTGTTATGTGATAAAGGTTATAAAATTATACCTTCCTGTCTTCATTCCTCTCTTTTGATGTTTTCGAATAACTTCCACGTCTGTATTTCAGTCCTTGAAATTTCCACAGATTGTTGAGAACTCCCGAACTAGGTGCCTACTGGCAGAAGGGATGTGTTGTCAGGATAACAGAGTCTCATATGCATCCTGATCTAAAAGGTGATTGGTAAAATTAAAAAAAAATATTCTTCAAAAACTATCCTTTTTTTTATTTAATTCATTTCATTTAGAGTTCATTTAGAGAATATGCCCTAAGCGGCTTGAGGCTGAAACATTTTTGCTTCAACGAAGATTACTCCTACATTAAAACAGGGAAGAATATACTTTTGGTGGTGGGTCAAAAGTTATTACTCATGAAAAAATGCATAACTTCTTTGTTTCTGAATATTTTCTTTTATTTTTTCAGCGCATTTAGAACTATCCATCCGACGTGTCCATTCGCAGATATAGTACAAAGGAACGAACCCTCATTGTATAGTGCTACTTTGAGAACCATTGGCCAATTGAGGAAACGCAGCTTTCTTACCGTCGATATTTCAATTCCAGAGATGCCTCCAGAAAATACAATTTGAGAAGTAGTTTTCAGTAGCAGGGTGTAGTTTGTAATCTCCCAAGAATGGAATATGCAATGTGACTTCAAGATTTAGTGAACGATGATCCTGGTTTCTTTCAAAAGTTGATCATGTCAGACGAAACTTACTTTCAGTTTAATAGTTTTTATCAAAAACAGAACTGCATAATTTGGGGATATGAAAATCTCCAGTTGTTTCAACCGTACCAGATGCACCCTGTTAGATGTACTGTATCGTGTAGAGTAACAAACAGCAAATTAAATTATCAGCCCATATTTCTTTAGGGATTAGAATCGAAATCAGACAACTGCGACGAGAGCTCAATGCTCATACTGCAAGAGAGACCATTTAAATGTTTGGAAGCATTTTTCAAGAACGAATCATGTCAAGGTATTAGGAAATAAACTGGCTAACGCGATCACGAAACTTGACTAGTCCCGATTTCTTCCTGTGGGACTACCTTAAATAGGTGTTTTTAAATAACAATCAAACTGTAAATGATTTAAAAGCAATATTGATGATGAAATAATAGCTGTAAACCCAGAAAGTCTTTCTAATGTTATGTAAATTGTGTTGGATAGGGCAAATCATTATGAAACTGAATAAGACGGACACTCAAAAAACATTACTTCTACTAATCAAGAAATT
The DNA here is from genome assembly GCA_026182355.1 of Hermatobates lingyangjiaoensis. Taxonomy (NCBI): domain Eukaryota; kingdom Metazoa; phylum Arthropoda; class Insecta; order Hemiptera; family Hermatobatidae; genus Hermatobates; species Hermatobates lingyangjiaoensis. The sequence continues at coordinate 444,027 of JAPFBL010000255.1, forward strand.
TTGCTGTATAGTATATTGTAATTGCTAAAAATATGGAAAGTATCATTTTACCTACTGCAAACATTTTGTAGGTATAACTTGAGAATTATAAAAGTTATTAAAAATTTAAAAGGGTCAATAATTCTAGGGCCAACTTATATTACTTTTGTTGAACGATACCAGTTTAATCCTAAAAATCGGTGTTTCTATCATGTAATGAATATTAATTTTTGCTAATAACAATAAAAATTTTAAAAAGCAACATTTTTATAAGTATACCAAAATATTTGATTTCTTATTACTTATACAAAGGATGTAATTTTTGTTGCATGACCTCACCGTCTATAGAAAATATTAAGAATATATTTTCTTAAGAAAATATTAAGAAATATAGAAAAGATAATGTCTTTCATACAATCTTCACTGATCGTTTCTTTGTCTCCCAATGAGGTAAACATGTTGCCTCTTGAATGCTTGAGTCTCAAGTTTACGTACTTATCAGTAGTTTTCCTCTATCTTTCTACTAAACCCCACAAGACCAAAATATTAAAGTTAACAGTGGGTTGAAAGGTGATACCCATCAGTTTTGTGTTGATATAAAGACTGTTTTTAAATACGTAAACTGATTCTCATAAAATCACATGTTTTATTCGAAGAGCAAATGCTCTGTACTCTACACCATTATAAATGTTTCATTATTCCTGGGTTAAATATGTATATGCAATACATGTAGACAATGGCGGATGAAATATGAAACTCAGGAAGAGTAGATCCTGTTTGATTAAATTACATTGAGTTGATAAAAGAAATGCTACTAGGTTTATATATTCCTAAATCTGTCTTCAAAGAATTCAGCCTAGGTAGCCAAATCAAACGGCTGGTCACTTGAGAGGAAATAAGTAACATACCAAGCACACTCTACCTTAATAACCCCTTCATTTATTCTAAACTTAAACCTTTCTTATTGAATTCCCATCAAATAGCTTTGTCTCTTCAAATAGTTTATAGTTTGACTTCAAATAAGGATTGAGTTGTAGTGTTTTTTACATTTCTTTTTCTTCCTCTATTCTGGAAGATAGTTAATGGTTACAGGGGAAGTGTCGTATAATTCAGCTGGCTACCTGGTGCGAGGCTTGAATCTTGCCCTTTAATTTAAATGAGAAATGAAAAATCTTGTGCAGGACCCATTCTTTACTACTTTCCTCTCCTAGAGCAACACTTTATATTATTTTTATTAAGAGTTATTAATTATATTAACTATTATTATTATTAACACAAAAGGTGAAATAAGTAAGTTTTAGCATTGGAAACAAACAGCAACATCTTATGATGTCCTTTGAATCCATTGACGTTCTTTGAATGATGTCTGTGAATATGTATTCTTTCAAACTTTTGTTACACTGCTTCAGGTCATGGTATTATCAGACAATGATGGAATGTCACGTATAAATGTTCTTACTCAGAAGACTTTATTGTTTTTTAATAATTTTGAGTCATGAAAAAGTACTCCTAGCTCATTGCACATTATTTAAAAAAAAATTATTTTTTCAATTTATCTGTCAAATCATTACAAATTAAACATATAATTACAGCTGAATATTAATGCTAGTAGAAACAAATTTCATAATACTTCTGTTCCAGCAAGTCTTAAAAAAATTACTTAAATTCTACTTACAAATACTTTTCAAATTTACTTATCTATAGTTTAATTTAAAAAATAATGATTAATATTGTTAAGAAGTATTAAACTGGCTGTATGGTGAAAAAATTTGAGTAATATTTCAAATGGTTAATTGAACAATTGTATTTGAATTTTTCAGTTCCAACTATACAAATGTAGTCTGACTTTGATTGGGAACACTGTTTTTACTATGTTTTTAATATAGATTGTATTACTATTCGTTGAGAGACGATGTGAATTATTACAGACGATACTTGTGTTTTGTTAATAGAGGGATGTTGAGTTACAATTATTATTGAAGATTATAATTGCGTTCTATAGAGAGAGAGGCGTTGAATTTTATAAATGTGATACCAGATTACACAAAAAACTAAAAGAAATACGTACAAAAATTTCCTGCTTTGAATACAATTGTATATTTTTTATAAAAATATACATTATTTCAGTGACTGCTTAATATACCAATATTTTCTTTATGGGCTATTATGGTTATCAACTTTCTGTGCATTTAAATTTGAATAAGCAGTTACAATTTACTGGTATTATTTAAATTTGAAAAAGCTGTTATGATTTACGAGTTATATATGAAGACCATGCTAGACCCAAGATTGACAAATGATTACAAACTTCGGTTTTGTAATGAATGTTTCAATTAGTTATCGTTAAAATCTGAAGTTCAAAATCTTACTATTATTATTTGTACAATTTACAAAGTTTAATGAAAAGAACTTTTGAGAAACTTCGCATAAATCAAATCCTGTTTTCCTCAATTGCTCAATCCAAAACATCCTTAGTACAGTATACGAGTAGATTATACAGGTTACATGACTATATACAAACGCGGAAACCTGTAGTTGTTTTTGATCATTCTATATACTATCATATTTCACGAAACTTTTTTCGTGCTCAAAAATTAGATTTACAACAACAACAACAAAATAAAAACTTAATCAGTCCTTTAAAGCTTTATTTTTCCTTATTATTTTCACTTGGTTCATACTTTTCCTTATGAAGAAGGTTGTAAAATAGAATGAAGGTTTTGATGGAGAAGTATGTTTCATTGAACCAAAAACCTGGCTTATTCCTATATTGTGTAAACGGTAAATCTCATATATATATTAAAGTATTTAAATATATATATATATAGTTAAGGACTAATTGGTCTGCGAGGATTAGATCCAAAATTGATGGCAAAGAATTACCAGCTGACATTTTTACGAAACGTCAGCTGGTAATTATCATTTTCGAACCAATCCTCGAGAACCAATTTAGTACTTTGGGCATTCAGTGGTCCAGAAATTATATCCAGTATATATATATACACTAAAATTTATATTCAAAGAAACTAAAAATTACATAGAACAAAACACTACGACAACTGTTTTGAATGACAGTTCGTTGTGAGGAGAAAATTAAGTGGAAAATGATGATCTTGTGTTGATCACGAACTGTTGTTTGAAGTATTTATTACCATAAATGTTTCTGTAAGCTGTGCCAGTTTTAACTTTATAAATTCTAGGTAAACTAACATTTTAATATATTGAAAATTAAAATGACTGAATATATCAAATCGTATTTGAGTGTTTTTTTCCTTTCCTTACTAGATGACTAGTTGTTTATCAGTTGGCACAAACCTGGTTTCTCTCATGATGTCAACGGAGTCGAAATATTAGAGCGGGATTTGTTAGTGTTTGCTCTATGTATTTATCTTTAAGAGTTTAACTAGGCAATATGATGTGTGGTTATCATGGGCCTTCAGTTGTGGGTCTATAAATAATTATATTATTATTTATTCATGTAATATTCTTTTTTGTTGATATTAAGAATAAAAGCAACTGTTGTTCTACAATTGTTATAAAATTTCAGTGATATATGTGTCTGTTAATCTCCTACCATATCATATTATCTTTGTTGTTTATTCTCTCTTCAATCGTATAATCTCTTTTGAAGCAGGAACATGTTTACTCCAATTCACTTGATGTTGAATATTAACTAAACAGAATGTCTCTTATCAGGTTGCTGATTAAAATGGTGGTAAAAAATTGAGTTATGTAAGATAACTTATCGTTCAAAATGATAAAACGGCTAGTTGTCTAATTGAGTTGTTACAGAACTTTTTTTGTGTGGGTTATGACAAAATTTTATAAATGGCACTGTTTGAGGTAGGAATTGTCGTTATTATACTAGTGTTGATCTTCTATTATGGTACGTCTACCTATGATTACTGGAAAAATAGACACGTTCCTTTCATACAACCAGTTCCATTTTTTGGATCACTGTTTCCAACACTTTTTGGGCTTATGTCTGTACCACAATGGAACGTAGAAATGTATTCGAAATTTCCTGATGAACCGTACGTTGGAATGTATATTTTTAGAAAACCTATGCTTTTACTTAGAGACCCAGATGTAATAAACACTATATTAATTAAAGATTTTAATACTTTCTATAATAGAGGAATAAATTCTGATGAAAAGTTAGATGAACTATCACAACACTTGGTGAATTTGAGAGACGGCAAATGGAAAAACTTGAGAACGAAACTGACACCCGTATTTAGTTCAGGAAAGTTAAAAACGATGCACCAGTCGCTTGTAGTTTGTGCAGAGTCTCTGGTAGAGGAGGTTTCTTCCTTTGCTGTAGGTGGTCGTTCGATGGAAGCTCGTGATGTGATGAGTGGATTTACCATGGACGTCATAGGTCATTGTGCTTTTGGCCTTCAGATGAATGCTCTTAAAGACCCTGAATCTGAATTCAGGCAAGTAGGTCGAACTTTTTTTAACCCATCATTGAAAACACGTTTGAGAAACAATATAAATTTTGTCTGGCCACAGTTACTCTCTCTTCTTAGATGGAAAGTATTGCCCGAAAAAACGGTCAACTTCTTTGTGAACGCCATAAGAGAAGCTATGGATTTTAGAGAAAATAGTCAAGTAGAAGTAAAAGATTTCTTACAACTTCTTATTAATATTAAAAAGGAAGAAGCTGAGAAGAATTTAGAGGATCACTCCAGTGAAGGTGAGTGATTCCTGGAAAGCAACTTGATTGCCTGTTTAATTTACTGAAACTGAGATATTAAGGTAATATGTTTTGTGTTCCATAGTACTTATGAATGACCAAGTGATGACGTCTAATGCGCTTGTGTTTTTTCTCGCTGGGTACGAAACTACTGGAGCAACCCTGAGCTACTGCCTTTTTGAATTAGCCCAAAATGAAGAGATACAGGATAAACTGAGAGAAGAAATTGACTTAGTTCTGAAAAAGTACCAAGGAATACCTTCATTCGAAGCTATTAAGGAAATGACTTATCTCGATCAGGTCATTAGTGGTAAGAAATATGAATTTTTTGTTTTGTGCTTATTGACCTCAGTACGAAAATTCCAACTTACCTCTCTTTACAGTCTATTTTTTAAAAAAATAACAGCTTTCTTGAAGTAAGTATTAAAGAAAAAATAGTTAACTAATATTCGTCATCAATGGTTCTACAAAAATTGTAAATATGAAAGGTATCCTTGACAATTTTCCCTACCTTAAATACCTGATTGTCTCTATAGCAAAACAGCCATCTAGGACTCAGCCCGTATTTTTCTGTGTTTTTTTTTACATATGCTTGTACTATTTTATTATATTTAATTATTTATTTCTTTATTTATATATTTCGATTTTAATTTCTTCTTTGTATAAAAAAATGCATAAGCATTAAAATGTTAAATGAATTTGTAGAAACCCTTCGGAAATACCCTCCAATCCCCGTGCTAAGAAGAGAGGCCACACAAAACTACAAATTCCCAGACAGGGAATTAGTGTTAGAAAAGGGATCCAGAGTCTTGATACCCACATTCGCAATACAACACGATTCAAAGTACTACCCCGACCCAGAGAAGTTTGATCCTGACAGGTTCTTACAAGAAAGTTTGATCAAAAAAGGAACTTATTTACCATTTGGTGATGGCCCAAGGATATGCATTGGTAAGTATCGATTTGAATTTTTAGTCAATTTTTTCACTCTAGGCTTTAGGCATTCATTTTTTTTAGAATTTATATAAAGTTTAAAGATTAAAAAACAATCCAAAGCGAACAACCAAAGCAAAATATAGACAAATTATAAGCACACATCTACTCTCTTCAACTAAGTGCAGTGACACTGTGCACAGACCCTAAATAAATATATTCAAATTTGTTTTCGTAATAGTGTTTATGTGTTATATCTCTTAAATCAATGTTGTTTTGGCAGAGGAGTTTAAGTGTTGTTTCATAATATTGTCAAAGAGGAAGTTCGAGTAGCCGTTGTTAATGAGTTTTGTATATTTGATGTCCTCTTGGAATAGTTTCCAGTTTGAAATTGTTTTCTAGACTCTAGGGATTAATTTTATTGTTGATATCTTGGACTGTTATGGGCATTGACTTGTTCAAATAGTTGTTTGCCATTTATCGATGTAGTTTTGTGATCCTGAAATCAAATTACAAAGTAGCATCTGATATTTCCACAGTTAATGTTTATTTTCTGGATCGACATATATAACGATTTATAACATATACCTGATCATTTTTTCATTAGATACTATAATATGTAGTGTTTATGAAAAAAAATTTACATTTTGACGTTTAATGTAAAAAAATTTACATTTTACATTAATCCAATAAGGTTCCATTGAATGCACAATTTCCTTGATGATATGCCGCATTCGCCTGGGTCGATGTCTATCGGGAATATTGTAAACAATGCACAGGTCACGCCATTTGAGAAATATTATTGGCATATGACAATCAAATAGTTCTTGATGTGAGAAAGAACCCACGTGTATTATTCAACTAGCTTTTAAACATTGGAAAGGTACATTGTCGTTCTTTATTTCAAAACATGTGCTAATTCAAACCCACTCCTCCGGTGATTCCATACACTTAAAAATCTATATTATGTATTGTCTTATTATGAATATTGCGAGAAATTTTACTCTATGAATGACAGCTATTATATTTCAGTTGCATTAAGTAGTGAAATTATTCTAGAACAATTATTTAACTGACAAAGTGTATACAGCCACATTAAAAAATATAAGTTATATTATTATTATTATTTAATATTAATATTAAATAGTTTAATACTATTTCATGACAGTGCTTGATAATAATATATTTGGTTATATCATGTTAAATGTAACCCACTCCAGATTTTTTAAATTATTATTATTTTTCATTCTTTTTTTTGTGACCATGGTTACATAAGGTAATAGAAAATATAAAATTATCGAATCAAAATTTGGTAATCCATTTTAATATGAAAAGCTATTGTCTTATCTTGATATTTTGAAATCTATATAATTTTTATTTAGTGAAAGGCTTTAAATTACTATTGATATAGTGCAATATTTATTATAAAGGAACTGTAATTGCAGGTTTAAGATTTGCAAAGTTGGAGATGGAAATAGCATTGGCAAAGCTAATAAGCAAATTCAAGTTTTCCCGGAATGAGCAGACACCAAAAGCTGTTAAGTTCAATCCGAGATCAGATTTCTTGATACCTGAAACTGGACTTTGGCTTCAAGTCACAAAGAGATAAAATCAGATAATTAAATATTTTTATACTTTTAACTTTTAATTATGCAAATAAACTGCGAATATAACACGTCAGTAGTTATTATTTGTTAAAGTGTTGTTTCATCACTGTTTCAACTATTCTTAGTGAATTGTAATACTACTATATTGGAAATTTTATGGAATATAATTAGCTATGATTTTAAGTTTGAAAGCCGAGCGTTGTTAGCACAAGGTTCCGATTTTCTCATGTAACCCGTAAAAGTATTTTTCTGTCCGTGCCTCGGTCTGTATGAAAAATCGGAACTGTAGGATATCTGGAACTCATTCACAATCATTATACTAATGAACATAAGAAGTGCAACTTTTAGAATCACTGGCAGAGCCGTGAGAGATAACTTGTGTTCTATTATGGAGCAGGTAAATCTAACTTTAAGGTTAGATTTAATTTTTTTTAATGATTTTAAACTAGTCCTTTCGCCGACGTTTCGACATATATTTATGTCATTTTCAGGGCTACAGCATCATTGTTTTACAATTAGCACTACTATTACAACTATAATCAGTTATTTCGACTATGGATTTTTTAATGACATAAGGATATTATTATAATTATGCTATTGCTTTTACAATTATTTCATAAGTATAGAGATCACTATTTGATTACCTTGGAAATCTGTTTATGTTGCAGCATACCTAATTGCTCTTCCTCGTTTTCTCTTCCAATGACTGTTGAACCGAAACTTAAAAACTATATTGTCAGCAACTATATTAGAAACCACATTTTTTTTTTCAATTTTTTGTTTCTCACGCTAATTTCTAAACATTTGTTTATAGTTTTGTCGAGGTTAGTGTTTTCGCGGTCATAGTTCAACTCAACAATCTTCAGTAGTGTTGCAGTCATGTTTGTTGTCTTATCTCTTTAACTCATTCTGTTTTTCTTTTATTCCCTATTTTTGACATTATACCTTACACTCTGCACTTCATTTCTCTGTCTTAATAACTTCCATTACTGTTTTATTATTCGAATTTAAAAGTAACCTTTCAATCATTTTTAAATAATTATAATAATTTATTAATAATAAATTATTAACCTTTCAGTTTTAGTGTTCACTTTTTACTGATTTCTTTTTGCTTTATTTATTTCACCTAAGTTTTGATTATATATTTATTTTATTTGATTAATTATTGTAAAACATTTTCTGCTTCTCGCCTTCCACAATTATTATTTTTCTTGAACTGCAACTTCATTTTGTTTTAACTTCTATTTTTTTATTTTATCTATTTTATTTTATCTTTACAATTTGTTTCATAGCATGTCTACACTTGATTTTTATTAATTTTATCATTGTTTTACCTTTGTTATTTATTTTATATTCTTGTTTTTCTTATTTAAATAATTTATTTTAAATAAATATTTTTTTCTTAAATCAATACCTTATATTGTTTCATATGATGATATAACTTAGGTTATCAAACTTGATAATAACATTTTGGTTTTAAATGTTAACCAAATGTTATTTTTGAATTAAATTCACTAAACTTAATTATTCTGAATAAGGTTACCAGGCATATAGTGTTTATTACTCTTTCCATTATTCGCAACTTGTACTCGTACATTCCGTCATAAACGTAACTTATTCCACTTTTAATTTATCAGTTTAATATTTATACCATATTTTTTGTTATTTTTATCGTTTAATTAATTGTTTAAAAGTGTTTATTTTTGTTTTTCACTACCCCTTCGTAATGAGGTGCAAGAGTGCACTCATGCACTCATGTTTGTCCTACGTGAGTGTTTGTTTTTATATCCAGCCACGCTAACTCTCACGAACTTAACTTCAATGACTGTTTCCGTATAAAAATTCTCAAACAGATCCCCAATTCCAACACCTTGGTCACCTTGAGGGCTTCTAAAGAGACACATATAAGTCTTCTTGGTTCTAGAATAACTCCTGTACTAAATCTCAAACGTCAGTTCAGTTTTTTTATTTTTTTTTAATTCAATTTGAAATTAGTAATTAACTCTTTCATTTCAGTTTTAGTTTAATTATTTTTTTCTTTTTAATTTTTTCATTTTTTTCTTACTTGTTTTCTTTGATTTTATTTTATTATTTGTTATATTAATATTCATTATTTTAATATTTAGTTACTTTATTTTTTCCCTTCCCCACATTTACTGCAATTATGACTGTATTCTTCGGTGTGGTTTCCTTCCTTAAATAAATCACATCTCCCTCCTCTCCTGATGACAACGATTGGTTGAAATATTGAAGTAAATTTTTGTAGTGTATTTTTGCGTTTGATATATATATATATATAAAGATTTCACAATTAATACGTGAAGTAAAAATCGACGTCTACATTACAGTAAGAAATTCAGAAATGTGACTATGATCTTTCAACCAAAACAACAGGTCTTTTTTCAGTCTCACTCATACTGGGATCTGATTTGGTTGAATGATCTTAGTTTTTATATATACATATATATATATATATATATATTATACAGTAAAAAAAAATTGCTGGGACTATGACATTTAGGTCAATTGAATTGGATTTAGAATTTGTTATATTGATTTATACATTGCTTTTTATTCAGAATATTTATCGTGAAATCTTTATATACATATATATACCAAGAAAGCTGTTTGCGTGCCTAGTGGAGTACGTGCCTAGTGGAGCGACGAATGCCTGTCTATGAAGGTGAGTTTTGTTTATGACTACTGTGTTTTTACTCATATTTTGTACATATATTTCAAAGTTACAAAACAGTGATTGTAAATAAAAAGAGAACACATTAATAAAATAACTAAGTTCTTAACAACTAGCTATCTAATATTCTCTTTGTCTTTTTTCCTTATCTTATTTTTTAATTGTTGTGGATTCTTATATATAAAGCAAAGACTTGATATATATATATGCTAAATAAAATGAATTTCACTTTGCTAAAAGAAATGAATATCAGAAATATAGTTTAAACTGCACGAAAATTTATTTGTTAAATATGTGTAAGCAAGACATCTTAAAATAATTTATATGCTTAATCATTTCTAGGGAAATAAAACTAGGCGATGTTCAATTTTCTTTTTATTGACTGAAGGACTAGCTCTTTTTTAAAGTAGTTCTTTGCAGTTGTCCTGACTTCATCTTCATTTTGCCAGCAGAAGACTTGTGGTTTGTCTTAACTTCCTCGTCTATTAGGATTTCGAAATTTGCTAATGCATCTCCACTTGGATTTTTACTCCACTTTGCACTAAAATATTAAGAGATTGTTTAATGCATGTTACGTAGAGTAATGCGCTAATCTTCAGTTAGCTCTTGGCTCCAGTCAGTCAGTAAGGTTCCGAAACAGGCCAGGAAGTTTGTGGGTGTAAAAACAATGCATCCAATAAACATACCAAGCATTCAAAACTATGTAATATCTAATTTATATTATTAATGAGTAAATGAAATCTTTAAACGAATACCTAAAAGCTGTGTACTTACTTTGGTATTCCATTAGAGGGGAGAACAAGAGATAGTATACTATCAATAAGTTTTTGCTTCAGGATTCTGTCATTTACCGTTGTAGAAGTTAATGACGGAGAAGCATTTACCTGAAACATATCATGTATTAGAATGAGTTATAAATAAGCATCAAAGAATGAGTCATTTTTCCAATGTTCATAAGTGTTATAACAATTACCGTGTTATTCAAGAAGAGTGAACAAGTTCTAAAACTAGTTTGTTAAGAAATGTAATACACATTCCTATCAATGCAATCCTAGATGTAGTCAAGTTTAACTTTATATTCATACGAGTTTAGTGTGATCAGTACTTGCTAGTGGAATTCATTCAAAGGAATTCATTCAAAGTACTTTGTTGCATCAATTTGAAAAAAATACATGCATATTATTATTACCACTGAGATTAGTATGATTTATATTATTAATATGGCAAACCGTCATACCTCGTACGATGATGTTGGAGTCGTTGGAGCGCTTTCGGACATCGTCCATCTTCAATCGCACCTAACTAATTAACCTACTTATAGTTAGTTATAAGCTAATAACTAGTTATTTATAACAACTCAGTAGGTTAGTTAGTTAAAATGTTAGAAAACTAAGTATTACATTACAAATTATTTTACAAAGAATAATAGTATGTGGATTTTAACAACAACTGAACTGAAATTTCAGTTCAGTGTCACGTGTTCATTCAGACTACAGTTGTAGTAAATAAAATCCACATACTATTTTTTTTTTGTAAAATAATTTTTAATGTAATACTTAGTTTTTCTGTTTCAAAATTCATACTTCTGCCTATGAAAAAAGTTTGAAATAAAGACCGAAATGTTGGCAATGGGAGTTTAATTTGAACCTGAAGAACTGACAGAGTCCCAATAAACTTTAGTTTTGTTTCTATTCCACGGTCGATACTTTTATATAAATATATAAGGAACATTATTTATAAACATTCCCTCTTACTTGAATTAATTCTTATCTAGAAGAATAAGTATACTTAAACTCTGAATATTTTTTGCGAAGACTTTTTGCTACTTAAGTAGATATTATTAAAAAAAAATTACTATTCCGTTGAAAATACTGGTAAAAAGGCTGCTCACTTTGAAATACCTCAATTAGCCAGGGTTTTAGGAAGTTGTCAATGATAATGTCGTATCCGTAACACTCAAAGCAGTGGCGGTCATTGGTCATGACGTAGCTCACAGATTTCAGAGAGTGTATGATTAGCCACATTATGTCTTTGAACAGTTTGTCCGTTACTTGCTTTCCTCTCGTCCCCTCTAAATATAGTCGTAGGTTATCCACACTCAGTTTTCCCCCATGCATGCTGTTGTAATCTCCCTGAAATATTTAAAGTATATTTTACATTAAATAAATGTGATAACAATAATGAAATTTATTTAATTGAATGTCTGAAGTTTTAAATTTCAAAATAAATTAAATTATATAAATTTTGAATAAAATTAAATTTAGTTAAAGAAAAGTAGTTAACGAAAGCCTTCTAAATATCTGCACATCTGAATAAATGAGAATCAACTGAGTTTGTTGATTTATCAATTGATAGATAAATCAATTGGGTTAAATACATTAGCCGAATTATCATGTTTCGAAGTTGGTTATTTTTTATTTTAGTGAGTTATTTTTTCATATTTGAAAATTGTAGAATGAGTCTTTGAAAAAACAAAGCTCTATTCTAAAAACAGAGTTATGTACGAATCGCATACACGACCATGTGTACACTAAATTCGTACTGTTTATGAATGTAGTTTTTTTCTTCATCGTGGGCCTGGGTCACAGTGTAGCTTGCATGCTCGCCTCTGGACCGGTGCATCCTCTGTTCGATTCTCACTCTGTACTCGATTTCCTCATGTGAGAGGTGGAAAAATTAGAACATGTTGTCCCTCGGAGAGGACATAAAGCATGGGTCCTGAATCTGTACGATGTCAGGTTAAAACGACGTCGTACGTACGTACGATGTCGTTAAAAATCTCTACTCTACATACACTTGGGTTATGTAAAATTCAGGTTAGCCAATATAGAATCAACCCAGTAATGTTGCTCACCCATTACTCAAGTGGGTGCTAAATAATAAATGAGCCAATCTTTCCACCTCTAGAAAAGTACTAAAAAGTGAAAGTATATAGGTGTAGACATTAGAAAACAAAACAACAACAGTTTTCTTCTTCAGATTAATTTTCTGGTGGAACTCTTTAAGTACCTTCCCAACATAAGCTGTAATATTTATACCCTGCTTCATTCATATGTTAGTGCGTTTAAGCTGAAGTGCAATCATACTTACGAAAATCTCAACAACAGATAGCCAAGCACTCAGTTATAGAAATAAACTGTTCGAATGTATTACTTCCAACAAAAATACGAGTATCATTCAAAATGCTCTTTTTATACAAAATTACATGAATTATTTTTATAACCTTATAACTATATAGAATATGATACATACAAATAAAATTATATTAAATAAATTTTTAGGAATATTATGTAAAAAGGTTGAGTTGTTTTAAAAAATCATTTGAAATGAAACAAAAATATAATAGCACTTTAATCTAAAAATCAAGATCATTAACAGAAAATTTGAGTAGATTGAATGTACAGTTCAATTCTATTTGGATTATGATAAAAAAGTAGGTGATAATAATTATTAATAGTTTAATAATATAATAACAGTATTAATAATTTATTTCATGGATTGAATAAATGTTTTATTTAGTGTTCCCTTTTTTTTCATTGCTCGTAGTGATATGCGCGATGACGCGGCTATTAAAAGCCTCACATTCAGGCTTTTAATGAGACTGAAACAATCTTCAGATTTTATATTGTTATTTGTATATATATGCAAATCAAGATTTCCCAGTAAACATGTGAAATGGAAATCAACGTTTAAACCTTCATAAGAAATTTAGAAATTGGACTAGGATCTTTCAACCAAAACAAGTAGTCTTCGTCAAAAATCATACTTCTCTTGCCTGCCTTCCTTCTCAATACCACACCAGATGTCCTATATCACTTATTTTAGAATGAGTAAAATTAGTTAGAGACTTGTTTTGACTGTAACATTTTAGTCAAATTTCTAAATTTCTTACTATGGTCTAAATGTTGATATATCATATGTATTTATTAAGCATTTAGGAAACTATTATTTTTTTTCATAAATTAATCTTATTAAATATCGAAATACAATACCGTATATAACTTGGATTGCTTTAATTTTGTTTAAAACTAAATTTTGAGTATTATTACCCCTTGACGCTGGACAGATACATTGGTTAGGTGAATAAACATGTTGTCCAGCTCTGTAATGCTAGTGTCGTATTTTGCTGTACAAAACCTGCAAAAGCCACATTTAAACAAATAAGCCTTCAACGGCCTAAAAGACAGGACAACGACATAAAGTCTCATGTCGAACTTCTTGCCACCAATTAATAGAGGGTTGTCTATGTACCTGGAACACAAAGGAGAAAATATTTACTTTTCATTCAACACCAAATATGAGAAACCGTGAACTATTATTTTGGGACGAAAAGATGTAAAAGCAGTTTATCCATTAATTAATTAAGAATGATATTGTCCTTTATGAAGTTGAATCAAAGGGGTCAGGATAGCCCAGTGGCAACGCGTACTTGCCTCTGGACTGGTAATCCGAGGTTCAAAACCCACTCTGACCTTCAATTTATTCACTAGTGAGATGAAAAATCTGAGGCTTATTGTTCTTTGGCAGTCAATCCTAAGCCTGTATGATGTCAGAACTCTTTAAAAATTTGTACTATAAATATACTTGAGTTAGGAAAAATTTAGAACTCTCAGTGTAGAACGTATAATTACGTTCAATTACAAGCGGTCAATGTTCAGTCTACATGTTTTCTCTGTCACTGTAACCTAACCTAACCTAAGTTGTACCAAAGCGAATATATATTGTTAACTGTATTGTTTAACCAAACATCATGGTCATTTACGATTCAATTGTTTGTTTCCCTGTTCAAAATGAACAATATCTATTAAATGCAGTATGAAAAATTAATATCAAAATAAGTCAATCGTTTTGTCTTGATTCTGACAAAGCAATGAACTTTATCAATCAATGTAAGCGCGATCCTACAGAGTTTTGACTGACCCTATATCAATCTCAACCCAAAAGAATGAGGTATTTGCAAATTTTTCTGAAAAACATTATTCATTGTCGATTGAGAAATAACTATTTCAAAAGCAATCAAAAGTATTCATGCTTTTATTGTAAATATTGTTACAAAGTGTGCCAAAAAATAGTATATTAGTCAACAAGATCAACAGATATAAGATTCTTTATAACTACATAGTTTAATATATAGCATTTTAAATTATTTCTTCTTTTAGTAATAAAACAATTAACTGCTAGTAGTTTTATATCTAATAATAATAATTGAAAGAAATACAATATTAATAACGTAATAATAATTTGCGTGATTCAATCAGATTTTATTTCTTTGAGCTAATGCTATATTTAGATTAATGAAATATCCTCTGTTTGAATCACAAATGATATTGACTTGAGATGGATCCAAAAAAAAGTGTATAGCTAAACCTAAACTATGGTTTCCACTGTTTAGAATTCTTTTTTATTTCATTATAATTGATGAAAGGAAAGAGTTAGTGGTTAGTGTTAAGAAGATGAAAGAGGAGAAGTTGATATCTGTATTCTATAAGGATTGTCAATTAAAATGGAAGTTGATTTGTAAGGGAAGCACCTTGAAATTACATAAGTTTCTTTGACTACGTTAGGGTTGAAGGGGGCCTTACTTTCCCTGGACCAGCGCTTCAGGCGCGACAGCTTATTTATCAGGAAGATGCCTGCGCCCTGGCTCTTGCCGCAGGGCTTCATTATCCACGTGCTCTGTGGCTTCTTTCGGTACTCCTCCACAAACATATTGTAGTCTGAAACAATTTGTCCCCAACTTAACAAAACAACCATGGGTATAATACTGAAGCAACATTCATTATTTGCTTATGGGAGATTTAAATTATTATTATCTTAAATACGGGAGTTTTCTCTTCAAAATGTTAATTCTCCATGTATATATATATATGATTCGCGCTCCGTTCTTCGACGTGGGGAGATCTCTCTTACTTCGTCCTCCCTTCTAGTCTACTCCTGATGACGAACAACAGTTCGAAATATTGAATTCTCTAAGTGTTCTTTTTATTCTTTTTTCTGTGTCATGATTTGTGTAATTTAAAGTTATATATGTATAGTCGGTTTTTCTAATTTTTTAAAATTAGTTAATCCTAAAGTGATCATTAGTTTTTAATATTTAGGACTTCACACTTTCCCACCAAATACCGATTTAAAAAATTGCCTCGTAGTAAATTTTCTGAACAACTAGATAAGAGGGAAGAAACCAAAACCAAAACCTTGGAGTCATAAAATACATTAATATTCTAAAGGTGTGATAACAAATTATTTTAATTTTTAATAGTGGGGTCCTGGGTGTATGGGTTATCATGAACTAAAAAGTAAACTCAAAAAGAAAGTAAAAGGAATAAAAACTCAAAAATCGTAATGTACCATTGAAAAACCGGCTGCATCAAAACAACTTGGAGGAAGAGACTGATTTATTGATGGGGGTTTTTGATACCTGCAGGGAGAATGAAAGTGACAGGGATAAAGTCGAGGTAGAGGTATTTGCCGTCCTTCGCCCGGGCAGCCACTGGGTCACCCTGCTTCTCCATTTCCCTCCGGTACCGCTTGATATTCTTCACCAGCAAGTCTTTCCTCGTAAGCTCATAATGATTTGGGAAATGGTTTATTAATCTATGGCAAAAATATATAAATATTTTAAGCGTAATACCAGTTTTAATTTTCAAAAATAATATAAATAATAAGCTTATGTTGTTCAACTATATTGTATTTATAAAACAAATATATTTATATGTTTTAGTTAGTTCTATCATTCTATCAACTTTTAATAAAATAATCAGTTCTTGAAAAAATAAGCTTATCGTTACTTAATCTGTGATCAAAACCCTTTAGTGATATAACTTCAATCAATTTACTAGAAAGTTATTAGTAAAATAACTTCAACTTACCAATCTAAAAAAATGACCTTCCATTCCTGTAAACATACTTTTTCCATACTTATTTGAAAAAATATATCTTTAAAACCTTAAATAAGACTCACTTAATCATCTTATCTCAGGAGTTATTAACAATGTAGCCAGTGTGGTAGTTTTCAGTCAAGCAGTTTTTGACATGCTTACTTACCATTATTGTTTTTTTCATATCATCCTATCAGTAATCATTACAATAAACGTTATTATACAGTACATATAAATTACATTAAAGTTATATATCAATTATATACAATAAGTTATATAATTTATATACAAGTAGAGAAACATGAGTAAGTGTTCCAGGAAGATTGCATGAAACGATACACTTTAACTAAGGAGTCTTTCTTTTAAAATATTCTTACGTTTTATAAATAAATGGACAGCATTAACAACACAATAAATAGGTAATTAACAACACAATTATGAAATGATGAAAAATCGAGGTAACTAATTTATTAGTTGTTAGGAAATTCTGTATAAAATAATTTTTTTTCAGAAAAAGTTAAATGATTTTTTTAAGCTTGTTGTGTAGCTGATTACTATTTTTTTTTGGAAAATTCAAAAAAAATATAATATAAATGTGTCACTAGATCATTTTTTTAAAAAATACTGTTTTTTAAACATTCTCATCCATTAAACCACCGTAATTTAATCTGAAAAAGAATATAATTGTAAGTACACTTAGTTTTACAAACAAATTTGTATTTAGAGGTTTATATTTTAATTTATTTTATTCTCTCAAAATGTTTAAGTACCACATAGTAATTGACTGAATAACTTTAGAATTAAAACATTTTTAAATTGAATTGCTTTCTCTTTAACAGAGATTTTAGATTCCCAGGTTTCAGCGTATTTCTTAGTTATTTTAAAGAGATAGTATGAGATAAGATGTAATTTAACTGATTCATACCATTTCTTATTTTTTAAAATGTCAAATAAAGTTATGAAATAAAATTTATCTTAATGTGGTTTATCTTAAAGATCTGTTTTTTATATTTCAAGACTTCTTTAATTCGATCAGTCACTCAATACCTACTGGTTATCGTTCATCCTGTAACCACTGTCTAGACTGAACAGGTTCCTTGTCGTTTGGATTCCAGCCCTGCAAAGTAAATAAATACATTTGCTTAATGCATCATTTCACTGTTGCAATTTAATCAACAACGGCTGTATACTGAATATTTCTATGCGTAAGAACAGCAATTTTTTTTTGTTACAAACAATTATTAAGACAATTTAGGTTTTCCTTCATTAACTTAACAAAACATTAAAAACTTGTTAAAATATTTAATAAAAATAAAAGACAATTAGTTATAGAAAAAAATACGAGAAACGAAGTATTGTGTACAAAACTTTTCTTAGTTAGTAATTTATTTTTGGAAAATAATAATAGAAATATTTTTTTTTATTTACTAGTTATTTTCGGAGTTCAATACCAACTCAATCCATCGATTTATTCACGTTGGAGGTGAATAAATCTGAGCACGTCTTTCCTCAGAGAGGAATTTAAGCAAGTAAATAACTCACCTGTACGATATCAGGTACTCGTTAAAGATCCCTTTTCTAAATGAACTTCAGTTGGGCAAAATGTATGACTTCCAATGTAGAATCAATATTCATGTGTGTTATCAGAAAGGGCCAATGTTCATGGGCCAATATGTGTTCCCTTGTGGGACAGAGGCAGCAACATATCCTAACCTAACTAGCTAGTTCAGTGATTATTTGTTATATTACTCAATCGTTTTTACAAGTAAAACCATAATCATATGATAAATAGTTTCCTGAATAGTATATCAGAACAAATAGAACTTCGAACGTTTTTTTTCTAACTAAAAAAAATTGATTTGTTGATTCACTTGCCAGTAAAAGTTCCAATTGTCCTCGGGAGAAACTTGATGCCATCCTCTTTTTTCGAAGTTAAGAGTTAGAACCGTTTTATCCAAGTCTGTGCAATAAGTTATCTTCATGTCTTCTTCGACTCCTATGGGAAGCCTGAACACAAAAACGTGATGCTTAAAATGTAACAAAATATGGATGCTTCTGACTTACTGGTAAAAGTGGATAACCAATGTTAACTAACTATGTAAATATTATACAAAAACTATATGAACTATGTAGCTGTAAATAAACTAAGTAACTATTAACACTTGTTCGAACTAGTTCTTCAAAGTTCACCTCTGGGCTGACGCTCATTTTACTTATTGCATGAATTTGCATTATTCGGCTTCCTGCGTCTTCATTAGACTGAGGGGATTCGATCGTACGGTCTAATCTACCAGATCTAGGTAGTGCTGGGTGCCGGATATTAACTCTCATGTTGCAGCTATTACCTTGATGTCACTGTTCGATCCAAAATCATCTAGTTGGTTTAGTAATTCAAGCATAGTCCTCTGCACTTCTCTGTCGCCAGCATTCTCAAAATCAAATATTTTTGTTCCAATTGCGTCAATTTCATCGATAAAGATTATATAGTAGAAGAAGTCTTTCCTTTGGTTAGGGCAAAACAGTGTCACTAATTTGGATCCATCTCCAATGAACATCTGCTTCAGGTGAGGGGCTAGTTCTATAAAAGTTGCATTAGTTTGGGCAGCACAAGCTCTTCCTCAAAGAGTCTTACTGGTTTCAGAAGGTCTGTATAATAGCATACCTTTAGGTGCCTGAACTCACCTAAAATTATTAAACTTTTCTTTATCTGTAATAGGTAAAACAACAGTTTCTACTAATTCTTGTATCTGTTTTTCAAGCCCTCCAATGTCTGAAAATTGTTGAGTTGGTCTTTCACCTATTTCCATGGCTTTCATTCTTGTATCGTACTCTGATAGAAGTGTTTCAAAAACAAGATTTGTGTTCTATTGACACCAACTAAATCTTCTGGTTTCAGAATTTCTGGATCAACAAAGCTAGGGACCTAGAGAATGAGTCTGTTTCGTTGAAGTTTTAATAACGGCTGCCTTCCCTTCATGATATTTTTTTCCCTTCATTCATCATTTTTCATAATATTTCAACCCAGTAAAGGTCTACCATGCTATTCCAGCAATAAATATTCTCCTCTTAAATTTACTCCTCATGGTGTTCAGTTCGGAGCAGCTCACAGCAGATGTTTAGCCGTTTGTAACCTACAAACCATCGCAAGTGCATCTGAGTGAGTAGATAGCGGCAACACCCGCCTTCCAAGTGCCTTCACCTTGTCGTGGTAGTGGAGGGAGGGGGCTTACATGCCTGGGTGCCTGTTTCCTCATGGCATGAACTAAGAAAGCCACAACTGAATTAATAGTTAAAGGTTTGGCACCCGAGAGTGAAAGTAAGTTCGATCGCGCGTAACCTTGGGTGGCAGCTCATCCTTAAAAGTCTTATGTGGTTAACACCTCTCTTTTTGAAGACTTGGTGGGCGTGATAGGGTTTCTGTGTCCCTGGGCCTGGGTCCAGGCTAGCGCTTGTCTTGCTTAAAGCTTTTTCTCGCCCATCAGTAGGATCTGGCAACTTCAATTGCCAGTCAGGTCTTAAGGTTCATTCAGACGTTGCTGTTTGCGGCTGGTCATGGTACACTTAGGTTTCCTTGACAGGGTGCGATGTGGTTAGCGTTTGGTTGCTTCTTCTTCCTCCTCGCTATAACTTTTGTTGTATCTCTATCTACTTCCCTTAACTATCTTTTATTTCCTATTTCAACTCTCTATTAACTGTTACTCTTCTTTTTTCTTTTCATTTTTCAATTTAATTCATCTCATTGAAAAGATGAATGAATGAATTCTTCTTTCATTCATGGCATGTGCCCTGGTTATACAATACTGGACTCCTGAATAAATAGTAAATATCACTTTTGGTGCCTTATCTTTCATCAAGTAACCATCAGTCTTATAAAGGCTACAAAGTCTATGTTTAAAGCATAATCTATGGAAGACTGTCTTCACGAGGTCCACTTTGAGCACTCTCTCGAAGTCCACGAGGACTGCCTCGTTTTCCTCCTTCGTGTGGATGCAGTTGGTTTCTCGTAACGTGGCAAAAGAGCTCTACTTTAAAAAACATTAACTATTCTGCTTGATCATTGTATAGACTAAAGTCCCAGGATCATGCATGAATAAAAACAGATAGTGGCGAAATTATCCGTGCCCAGTTCTTTAGCCGGCTGGTCAGCTAACTCATTTCTCTGTATGCCGATGTGACTCCTCCACCTATATCAAATAGACAGTCATTTTTCATCTTCATTTTTCATTAAGACCACTGATATTATTAGTATTCCGATAGATATTTTCTTTATTAATATGAAGGCAATATACGGCCAATTTTCAATTGTTAAACTCCTTGTGTCATGTCTCGTTAAGCATCTTAACCACCTGTTTTCTATGAACTGAGTCAAGCATAAACCTGCAGCTTGAACGATTTTGAACTAGTGAGAAAACAGTCTTATGGTTTGCCTCAATGAACATACTGTAGAACATATTGTTTGGTATAAAGAGAAAACCCCATTAATAAGCCTTCGAAGTAAATGATTTTTGAAAAACATATCAAATACATTCCTATATCAATTATGAATAGCATTATAGCAAAAAAAGTTTACTAAATCAGTTTACTAAAACCAACAAATATAAGATTTAGAAACATCAACAGTATTAACTCTATTGAATGATCTGATGTTTCATTAAAATAATTTTAAATATTTGACCCAATACATATAAAAAATCTCTTAAACCGATTAGGGAACTTCTTAAAATTACTGGTTACATTGACAGGTTTTTGCAGTTAAACACAAATCAAAAAAAAAGTGGA
This sequence comes from Hermatobates lingyangjiaoensis, assembly GCA_026182355.1. NCBI lineage: Eukaryota > Metazoa > Arthropoda > Insecta > Hemiptera > Hermatobatidae > Hermatobates > Hermatobates lingyangjiaoensis. Next base: position 465,594 of record JAPFBL010000255.1, read on the forward strand.
AACTAATATCCTTTTTTTTTTAAATGTTTGAGCATAATACAGTAACTGATGTTAATTACAGGCATACATTATAAACTCATTATGTCACAGTTTGATAAAAAAATTAGACAATCTCTTAGTTTCAAAATAAACGGTTAAATTACCTGAAAACCGCTGCCTTCACATTTAGAAAACCACTGTTTAATGCAATTATTGTTGAACACTTGGGCAATTTTCTCGTATTCCCTACAACTAAAGAATTTAGAGCGTTTAATAAAGGTTCACTTTGGATGTTTTCTTTGAATTCATTAGCAGGTGTTAATGTATTAACTTTATACCCCAATATATATTTGTTTGATATATATAGTTAATTATAGTTAGTTATAGAAATATTTATTTATTCTTCAGAATCTAATTTAAACTTACCATTCTTTAAAATTATGCATCTACTTTATTTAATAACTAACATCTAATATATTGAGCTACCCGTAATTCAAACCCCAAATTTTTCTAAGGACCCATTTACCATCTGTGAAAAAATAATATTATTTTCAAAAATCTCCAATTTTTTCAGCTAGCATTAGTTTAAAATTGGAGTAAAACCTGGGTACTTTATGTTTGTACGATATGCACGGAATATTTCACTTTACAGAGTGGTTTCTGGTTGTTATAGAATGACAAAACAAAAAATATCCCTACCCAGTGCATAATTATGTATTAATTATCAGCTGATTTTAATAAAAAAATCCTTCTAAAAACAAAAATATTCCTCTTATTAATTTAGGTAATTAAGAATGCTACCTTTTCCAAATCATAATTCTCACATTTATTATTTAATCACATTTTTTTAGTAAATAGTCAATATTATAGAATTTGTTAAAAAAACTAATGGAAAAACTTCTGTAAAGCATGTGCTATATGGTCCAAAAGTATATTTTACGCAATAACAATCTTAAACATTTATACATTTAAATTTACTGTATATTGAAAACAGTATTATGGCGGCCTAATCCATTAGTGGAATCGTTATTTTTTTGTTATTTTTTGTTGAATTACGTGGATGTATCATTGCATTGCATAATGCGTATTGTTTCATATAATGGAAACACTAGGAAGTAAATTTTAGTGCAGAGGTACTATTAAAATCGTTTAGATAATTTAGATTAAAATTTAAATAAGACAAAACAGACAACTTCTCTTAATATCGTTTACAGTTGTTATCATCTATTATTCATTTATGTAAAGCACTGTTACTTAGTCATATTTATTTGAAACAAGGTCTGAAGAAGTAAGTTTGGAATGGTCCAGCTTAGTCACTTGTGAGTTTAAGTCACTTGTGAGTTTAAGTCACTTGTGACCATACCTTTTATTTTACGTTATACAGTACTCTAAAATTAAATATTGATTTTAGGACTCTAGCGTTATCGCATATATTTTCTACCAAATTATTTGTTTTACTTAAAGCAAGTCACTTACCTGCCGTAGAAGAGGTCATTAGAGAGTGAACTGCGAGCTCTTTCCATCTTTATTAGGCAAAGCTGAAGTTCCTCTGGTAATCATGAACCTTTCCTTACCTGGCAACGAGTCCTTGTTGAATCAATAAGACATCATCATCCTAAACATTTTCCTAATCGACAATAAGAAAGTTATTAGTATTAAACCATTAATTATTCTAATACATTTTAGCATACTAATCTAAACTTATAAATACTGAATTACAGTATTAATAAAGTTGTAAATTATTGAATTGATGCAAGAATAAGCAGTTTGAAAATATTTTTAATTTTCTGGAATTCATAACCAGTTGCAATATAGAACAAAATTAATAAAACAATTGTTCAGTAAATATCAAAAAATCGAGCTATTGTAAACGTGCTTCTAGGTTCGCCCACGTTGACTCAGATATTAAGTTAGCATTGTGCTAGTATCTAGATTCTAGAAGAATAAATCTATAGAAAAGAAACGTAACTTTTTTTTAGTATAAACATTCTGAATTTAAACAAACTTATCATGAGTTTCTTTAAGAAATTCTGATTTATTCATTATTAAATATAATAAATGATAACTGTAATGAAACTCATTAAACATAAAAAGGATGAGCCGATTACTTGGTTGTAAATTGTGCATTCTATTTCAATGCCAACGTTTCGGTTTTCATTTAAAATCTTTTTCATAGGCAGAAGTATAAATTTTGAAACAGAAAAACTAAGTATTACATTACAAATTATTTTACAAAGAAAAATAGTCTGTGGATTTCAACAACTCTTTAGTTTGAATGAACACGTGACACTCACGTGAATGAAAGGGACACGTGTTCATTCAAACACCAGAGAGTTGTTATTGAGATTCACAAACAATTTTTCTTTATAAAATAATTTGTAATGTAATAATTAGTTTTTATGTTTCAAAATTTATACTTCAGCCTATGAAAAAGGTTTTAAATAAAAACTGAAACGATGACATTGAGAGTTTAATTTAAACCTGAAGAACTGACCGAGTCCCAAAAAACTAGTTTTATTTCTATTCCACGGTCGATACTTTTATCAATATATATATATATATATATATATATATATATATATATATATAATATCATATATATGTATATATATATATACATATATATGTATACATATATATGTATAAATATATATATATATATATATATATATATGAATATGAATAAATTAAAACAGAAATGCTCGACATTAACATACTTTTATTGTTATAAAAGAATTAAAATGAATTGAAAAGATTTTTTTAATTCTATAAACAAATATGCTTTCTATATTCTAATTGTTAGCCCTAAAATAAACAATATTACCGTAACAGTTCTTGGTAACAAATATTTCGTATTTTCTTACAAGGAAAGTAAATATATAGGCGGTCCTTATTGATTTTCTTAAAAAAGCAGGCAGACTAATGAGACATTACAAGTTTCACTACAATTTAAATTTTATTCAGAGAGAATAGTTGGAATACTTTGAAAACAAATTTCATCTTACCCTTGAATGCATTTGTTGTTAACTATTTTACTCCTTGTCTTGATCTATAGTAAAGTCGATCTATATTTCTGATGAGCATGATGAGAACTCCCACCTTCAAAGGAAGTTGCTGAATGGGTATATCTGATAGCTCAAGAGATTTAAAAATTACACATTACCACAAAAATTGTTCACTTTTGATTAGTTCCATTAATCAAAATAACTTCTGCCGTAAAACTCTAACCAGAAGGTCATGTCAGTATATGCTTAGATATCAAAGAGCTTCTTTTTCACTTCATCCTAAATTGCGTTGCATGGTGAATTTAATTAACACTTTAGGGTCAGCCAAATTAGCTGGCTTATGTCATTGCATCCTGTGTTCTTTTGTATAAATGCCTTGGTCCTCCAAGAAGATAGAATGAAAGTATACCAATTCCTTCCCCAACCAGCATGATTGCTGAGAGTATCTCTTTAAGTATACATAGGATTCCACCCTCAGTTCTCTTTGTGTTGAGTATTAATAAACGGTAAACATTATAATACCCGAGTTTTAATCTGGGTATGCCAGCTACGTATTTGTTCGACACTATCATAGGATGAAATATATAGAAATCGATGCATGAGACAGTTCTCTTTCCAAATATTGAGGGATATTTATCGGTAGCTATCTTTATTAAAGATATATATTACAGAGTACTGAATGGCACCATAGGGCCAAAGGAACTCATTTTGCCTTTGTATGGAGTCCTCTCTATATTTAAAGATAATGTTTCCAAGTTCTTGATTACGTTTTATTGTGCTAGAAGACTATAAATAATAATTAGGCCAAAGTTGTAATGAAACAGCCCTTCAATTTTAAATGTAGGTCTGAACCCAGTCCTAGTGATAACAATGGCTTGGAATTGGGTAATCTGAAAGCACTGCTACACTGCCGTAACAGCTTAGAAAATTTTTTGAAGAAGAAGATTTTTAGGGGTTCTGGAGGGAAAATTTTACCTCTAATCAGCAATAAATGAAGTTTCTGTTTACACTATAGTGTTAAACTTTTAGTGCAATGCTTTGACATACTACTAGTATAAACAATTCGTTATTGCCGTAATAAGGGATTAGGTTAGGCAAAGTTGCAATGGCTGTCCTTCAAGAAAACAAGAAAAGGCCGAACATCGGCCCTTTGTGATACTACAAATTGAAGATTCTTCATTGAGAGTATTAAATTTTGCCTAACTCAAGTGTATTTAGTTAGGCATGAATAAATCGAAGGCCAGAATGAGAACTGAACCCCGGATCTACCTGTCCAGAGGGGAGCAAGATGATACTGGGCTAAGCTGTCTTCCGTAATTAGAGTTGGTACTGCAGTTAATGTTCTATACGGTCACGCTATGAAATTAGAAAGTTTAAAATGTAATTAAGATTAAACGGTTTTTATTTTAGAGTCAGAATGAAAAAATGAGGAGAAAAAAGACATGTGGTATAATGGTGTGAGGTGGACTGGGTATGGTGTTTTAAAGAGGAGTAAGTCTAATGAAATCTAATTTGAATAAACAATTATCCATGTTTCAAGTAGTTTGTCTGTAAAAATTTAATTTTAAATAACTCAAAGACCTTCTAAACAATATCGATTTTTCATGCTTCATCAATTTATTTTCTGTCCAATTTATTTTGTGATATTTGTTATTTATATGGAAATATAGGGTATTAGATTGGTCAGTTCTATTCATTGAATATTTATGCTGTTTAACAACCATTTTATGGACTTACTGTTCTGACTTATGTATATTTTATGACTTCATTTACATGGAAATTCAAAAATAACTGGACACTATAGTTTTTAATTAACTTGTTTCCTAAGTCATCCATTAGGAAAAAAAACCTATATTTACACCAAGATTGCAATCAAAGGGATTAATGCCTTATGGTATCTTAAGAATATGTCATTTTATAATAATGAAGTGCTGTCATTAACATGATTTATGTTTTGTCAACATAAGAAGAAAGTGGGTATTTTAATGTGTAAGTAATAGAAATTTACACTTTATTATTTAAGGAATTATGGAAAAAAAACTCCTAGTGCTCTCACAAACACATGTAGAATGACTGATAATAACAATTTTTGGATACTCTGAATAAATGTGTATACTGGTAGGTTTCCTAAATACATTAAATAGTAATTATTTAGAAAATCTTTGGAAAAGAACATCGTAAATTTTTAGTTTACCTTCTTTCAGAAAGGCTATCTGTAATATAACGAAGCTGTCTTACATTTTTAGATACGAGTAGAATTGAACGTAGCTTCATAAAATCATTTGTAGAGGAAAAATTTCTTTAGAGGAGAGATAAGTTATCCATTGCAACAAGAAATTTCAGTTTATTAAAATTTAAGTGAAAACCAACAACAGTTGATTTAATTAATTGGATTACAATTATGATATGTAGGATGGAATATAGTATTGACTTATTCCTCCTGAAGAAAACTAGTAAATTAAGATAGTGTTATAAGACTCAGTAAAAAGTAATTCTATATCATATTTAATCAAACTGAATTTAACTACCATACTGACTCTCTAGCTTATTAATCAAATTTACATAATTTTGAATATCTCTAGTATTTTAACCATTCGTAAATACAAAAGACTAACTATCCATCTGGATAGGGCATGCAATAACGAACCAACCAATTCATAATAGAGTAGCTATTGTATTTATTTAATCACTCTCCTCACCTCTATAGAGGTAAATGAGATTTAGATACAAAAGTAGCTATTTGATAACCAACCATTTGAATTTATCAAAATAGTTTATATATTTAATTTCAAACTCTATACTTTAGATCGCGATACGATGGGACGTGGAGCGTACAGTAACTTACACTTTAACTTACGCTAAGTAACTTGGCTATTTATTTTTCTTCATTTAAATTGTATGATTTACTTAACCTAAAACGAAACCTAGCTTACTACGATTGTACAGAGAGATAGATAGATGGATAGATAGAGAGGAGAGAGAGTGAGAGGGAGAGTGAGTGAGAGAGTGAGGAAGAAAGAATAATTTTCTACTCTTTGTTGTTACAATTTATAGTCTTAGATAAAAAACATTAAATTTTATATTTTTTTTAACTTTTACAATATCTAAAAACCAATTAAAATTGTTTAAATTTATATTGCTATTAATTTATGTTTGATTTCATAATTTTTTAATGATCTTAATGATCGAAATTCTCTAATAATCTTATAACATTTTATAAGTCACGTAAAATTACATCGGATGAAATATGGATATGATAACTTTTGATGATGATGATTTTATTAATATATGTAGTATTAACAGTTGTATTTAATACCCCAATCTGTAGCTATTCAAATTGATTTTCAGCTAAATTTCAGTTTTATACTCAGTGCCTCCTCTTGAGTGAACTCTTTATTTAAACGTCATAGTCCTTCACCTTTATTGCTCAATAATTTAGCTTAAAACTCACTCGAGTTAAATAGAATAAGTTATTTAGGTATTAGAGCCTTGAAAGCAAATGTTTACATTCAGAGCCTACTTTTAAAATGTTTTTTATTTTGTCCTTCTTCATTTCATGAAACTTATTTGAAGGGTTATGATACATCTCAGAAACTAGGAGTTAGTAGATGATATATGATCTCAAAAATTGACAATATAGTACACTGTAGAGCACTTTATTTCTATGTCAATATAATTCAATTCATCTCTTAAATTAGCCTTGGGTCTCTAAGTTTAAGGTGCATTCTGGAATAAAATACTTTTTTCAATAGTGGAACTGTTAATATTTATTTATGTTCCTAGAAATGCAAGTAGATTTCAATGTTCTTGAAGGTAAAATGTTCAATGTTCAGAGTGTTTCTTTTCCTAAAGCCTATAGCTACATCAACATTAAATGTTCTTCTACTACTTGCGGGCGCATAGGTTATATCCTTCTTTGTTGTGTTCATTCATTTCGTTTCTCATGTTGCTACGACTAACATGTTGTTTTCCATTTTATCCTCAATACGTTTGTTACTAGCTGTTTCAAGCTTAACGATAGCTGTTTCCATTTTATCCTCAATACGTTTGTTACTACCTGTTTCAAGCTTAATGAATGATTTACGCCTTGAACATGCATTTATAACGCCATATATGTAGAAAATCAATGTCATTAGGAATAATACCAACAGATACTTCAAGTGATCATAGAATTCTGAAATAAATATATAACAATTATTAGATTGGTTTAATCATTAGAATTTAAAAATTAATCAACTGAATATTACTTTTAATTTACATTAAATGACGTATAGTGGTCGTGAGAACTGTTGATTTTGAAATTTTGACAGATTTACAAGTTTTCTAATCACAGTAAAAGGTACACCGTTGAACAAAACCTTAATGAAATATACAGTAGTACCTCGGCATACAAATTTAATTTGCTGTGTGACGATTGTTACAAATATATATATATATATATATATATATATGTGTGTGTGTGTGTGTGTGTGTGTGTGTGTTTGTTTGTTTGTTTGTGTGTGTTTGTGTGTGTGTATATGTATAAAATCATATATGAAATCCATTTTTTCCCATTGATATTAGTGAAAATAGGATTAATTTCTTCCTGTGATACGAATTTACCCCTAAGAATAATTAACATTCTCTAAAAACCATCCACATATAGATTTCTTAGGAGATAAATTCAATGTTTGTAGTATGATATATGTGCCATATATAGCTCAAAATTACAACTTAATTATGTCAAAAAAGGCATTAATACTAACAGACACTATGACAGAACTTCATGTATGTACCATGTATTTCTACATTCATGTATGTACTACGGAGGTGGGTGGAAGAGATTTACGTAAAACTTTAATCTGTTTTTGTATTTTTTTATTATTTTATGTATAATATTATACGCTAAGATTTATCACTATCACTTAGTCCTGAAGCTTAGGACTGAATGTTCGGGTGGTCACAGGAAACTGGGAGATCTGCCTGTTTTCCTATTCGTATAACGAAAATATCTTCGTATTTTGAATAGTAAATTATATGAAATTTTTCGTCATATATCAAGAAAATCGTATGATGGAGCAATCATATCTGGAGGTATTACTGCATATATCACTTTGTGTGAAACGAGACAGTTCCAGACAGCAATATTTTGGCAAGTATTACATGATGGAAAAGATACTTTATCATACTTTGTATCAAAAGAAGCCCTAATATTTCCCAGTCCTCCAGCAATTCCATAGATTTGAATTTAACACTTAGTATTGTCTTTTTGTGAGTAGCCTTTGATAATACTCTCATATATCCTCTGTTCACTGCCCAGCGCAGTATCTTAATGAAATTGCAGCTTAAGCTCCACCAGTGACCATTTGTTAAATTTGTAAGCTTAATCCTTTTAAATCTCAGAGTCTGGTATAAGTAACTTAATATAAGTAAACTTCATTCTAAATTGGGAAATCTAATTCAATAACAAATAGCGATTGAAATAATTCAAATGTTCAGATATTAATTACAAAAATACAAAAAAACACTTATATTAATTAATTACAAAAATACGCTAATTAAACAGTACATTGTACTATACAAAATTGGAAATTAAATGAAATAACTATTTATAATATTGCTTTTAATGCATTTTATTTGAATTATTATTTTATTTTATTTATTTTATTTGAATTATATCTTCCATTTGATTTGAGTATTGATATCATTAAATCAGTGTCAAAATCCAGCTTATTAGTTATTGACTGATTGTATGATTATAAATTTAATTTCATACATTTTAAGAATTAAATTATTGTTAATATTGTCTATTTCATTTCATTATTGAAATAATACGCCTATGTTTGGGGTATTCTTCTGTTAAATTTATTTTTAAAGTGTATCCGTGGTTTAGGCGAGGTTACATTTTTCGTAACATATTTTGTAATCTTATTTTTATAATTGTAATCTTTATTAAATTAAGTTGAAATTGGGTTCTTCCAAATTTTATAACCACTATTGTAATTATACATATTCTGAGGTAATTATATATTCTGAGATAAGTTAATTACCTCTGGGAACTATTCAAGGTTGTACGTACATAAGCTATAGGAAGGTCTACATTGCAAGTAATTTCTTCTGCTGCTCCGTGTCATAATAGTCACCTTTTAGTGATCATCTAAGGGAGGCAAGTGTGGCTCATTTATTATTTGGCACCCATTCTAGTATAGGGCACACATTACCGGGATTACTCTATATTGAGAGCCCTACATTTTTGCTTAACTCATGTATATTTAGAGTATGGTTCTTTAACGAGAACCTGACATCATGCAGGCTCAGGAACGACAACTTGACGTCCTCTCTAAGGGATGATGTGCTCAGATTTTTTCACCTCTCGTGTGAAGAAATGGAGGCCAGATTGAGAACCGAACCCTGGATCAATCAGTCCAGAAGCGAGCACATAAGCCACTGGACTATCATATCCCCATAGAGCACAACAGTTACAAGATCTCATATAAACACGTGAAATAACAATCAATGATCAAACCACAATATGGAATGGTAGAAACCCATCTCAGAGTCAAAGAACCCATCAGTTAGGTTTCTTTTTTTTCTTTCCATATTGTGGGTTGATCATTGGTAGCATAATAATATTTATTTTGAATAAATTACTTTTTAAATCTTAATTTTCGTAAAATTTGCTTTCTTTAAACATTTAGTTTTGATTAAGAAACTAAGATTTTTTGAAAACTGTCTATAGCATGAAAGTTAACCTTGAAAACCCTTTATCTCTTTTTGTGTTTAGGGAATGAGGTATTACTGGATTGGTTAATTTTATTTCGGTTAACTTGATTTTTTGAGCTATTTTCTGAGCTTCTGAGGTCGTCAATATGTTGCTTTCTTAAGACAAAAATAATTTGGTCTAATTAAATTTTAAGGTATGAATATTTTAATATTTGGGATACTTGTTTCAATTAATCCCTTATTCATATTTTCCACCTTTCTATGACCGACTTCTCTTTCTTTGCTTAATTGTACTCTTTGCTTGGTTGCAGTGCCCACAATGAGGGTCTTTCTCAGGGTGACATTGATTCTTTGCATCCTCAATATTTTTCCCCCCTAGAATTGGCGAACCCTTTCCCTGAAAACCCATAGTACCTAGTTAAGGTTGTCTGGATGAGAGTTTTCCGCCTTTATCAACTACTTTCTACATACTTCAAATTCTCACCAGCAGTCCTCTATCTCGTTCACCACCAATTTTATAGTTATGCTGACTGATTTTGTCCTTAATGACTTTTGTTTAATAGTGATTATTACCTTCAAATTAGAGGCTCTGCTCTAGACACAACGATACCTCCCTCCATTCGTATCCTTTTTACGGTAACCGTACCAGTCAACTCTTACCCATTCTTTATGAGTACTTTATGATAACATATCTTTTATATGGTCCCACGAGTTAAACGTTCTTATTACGTCATTTCAAACTTTCTGTTTCTTCATTTCATTTACTACTTCGTGACAAGTAAGCTCACTAAGTGACCAGTCATATCATTTTTGATAATGAACTTTTTCTCCCCTGTATGTAATAAAACTGATTGTAATGATCACAGATTTCAGATTAACTAATAAAAAAAATCTGGAGTGGCCTACACTCTACTTTACTATAAGTAACTTAATGTCAAATTTCTTGAGTATATAATATATAACGTCTCAATTAAGCATAATGTAAAATCTAAATGGGATATGATTATTAGTCTTTCATTCCTGAAAGAGTACAGATAGTGATTTAAGGACATATCAATATATAAGCTTATTTTGGTACATCACACAGCTGATGCAAATAATTTCATTAGTATAACTACAGCAGTAATAACATTTTTGAAAAACCAAAGTGAACATTTTTTGATACGAAATATTCTCCTACAAGAGAACATGGCCTCTGTTCAAATAGCCAGTGGATTTCTTACATCGTTTACTTGACATCCTTCTACATTGAATATTAAAGTAAAATTTTCAAATTTTAAACAGGATAATACCCTTATTTTCTCTGAAAAACATCATAAAAATTGAAGAAGAAATGTTGCTTTAAGATGAATTATAATTAAAGTAGTACGATAATTACATTTATTAATCTCTAAACGAAAGATTTCAATTTTGAATTATCTTTTACATTTTCGGTCTTTTATAGAATTATTATACTGGGAATTTTATGGCTTATTAGTATTTAATAAGATAATTTTCCTTCCTCTTTGTCAAATATCATATATACGAATTTTTTCTGAGTGAGTGTTATCCTGTTCCTGCCTTCTGTACTCTGTTATAAGTTTGCTATGAATGTATATTGAAAAAAAATATATTAGTAATTAGCCAGTTTACATACTCAAATCGAAGTCAAAGACAGCTATTCAATATAATTTAAATCTTTTATAGTTGGGAGCTTCTAATTTTTGAAAATAATAAATATGAACTATTAGACTAGAATTGTAAAAAAAACTGGATATTTCTCAATAAACATAAGTCCTCTTTCTTGAGGAAAGAGTCCATTCATTACATTTCAATATCATGGAAAGGTACTACATTCACAATTATAATGTAATTGTAACTGATATTAAGTTTTGCTCAAGAGTGCAATATATAGATTTATTAAAGCATTTTATGAGAAAAATCCATCATGCCATGGAAGAGAAAGGTAATTTATTTATGTTTATTGGCGGTGATTTTTTTACATGTAACAATATTATTCCTCTTACATCTCATATAACTCAATAAACAATTTAAATTGTTCCTTTATAAATATCAATTTTATCTCAGTGGAATCGCTCAAAAAATTTCAAGTCAATGTAAACAATGAAAAAAAATATAAAAAAATCGACAAGTATAGCAGGTGATCTCTTAGTCTAAGATAAACAAACAGTTTTTATAGCGTTATTGGTCTTTCCCATAATGGAAACTTCATGATTTTTTTTTTTATGAATTGCTAATTTTTTGTTCCATTTTTGGTCAAATTTTTATTATTTTTTAATCAGCTGTTTAGCGTCAAAAAAACATTTTCTGAAAACAGAAATCGTACTGTAACACCCCATTAGCGAATGTAATTTTGAAAAAAAATATCTCAACTCATTCTACACATAATGTTCTATTTATAGGCATAGTTTCATTCTTGTCCGTCAAACAGTATGGCTTGTATCGCTCTCACAAGGTTTGAGATTGAATTATAAGTCAAAATTTGTACGTTTTATTGAAAAAAAAATATTTCCTGTTGTTTTAAAATTCTGAATATATTTTTCGTTTGTTCCATTTGAAACCTCAAAGATAATGTCAAAATTTCAAAACTCTAGGGTTATCAGTTTAGGAGAAATAAATGTTTTAAAAAAAACTGTTTTTGGCAAAAAAGTGACTTTCCCATCATGCATAATTCTTCCCAAACAATAGGGATCTTCGTCTTTATGGGGCCCATTTTTGTGTAAAATATCAACTTGATCCATCAAAGATTCTGGACCGTAGCGTGGTAACAAGCAATACTAACACACGCACCCACCCACCCACCCACCCATCCACCCACCCACACACACACAGACATCATCGTAAAAAGTCATAAAACGACTTCTGGGACCTCAAAACATGTAATTCCGTCAAAATCTCGAGATCGAATTTTTTCACGATCACTATACTTTACTTATAGTAAAGTAAAAAAGTTTTTGAAAGTGACTTGAAAACTTAATGTATTAATAGTTTTATTGTACCTGCAGATGGACATCATGTTTCTGGTCCGATGAGGGATTATAGTAATCCTACTTTTCTAATCGTGACTTTGCTTCTGGTGCACATAGGCTGAGCACGGTTAGGTTATTAAGGAGGTTTTTTTTATACTTTTTTCTTCCTGGAGTACTTCTATCGTCAGGAAGGTGCCTCACACCTTCACCGAAAATTCACCGTAAACCTCCAAATTTTCATTTATCATTTCATATAATTTTTTTATCAGGCCTACCAATATTAATGGTGGAAAGTTTCTACGTGGAAAAAAAATGGATTTTGGACGAAAGACCTTTTCTCTTTTCTAACTTTTTTATGTATTTTAGACGATAATTTATATATGTGAATATAGTAAAAAGGTTGGAAAGCAAATAATTTAAATAATTTAAATAATTAATTAATTTAATTTAAATAATTTAAATACTTATTAAAATGGATACAGAAGACCTTCAACATTATAGTCATCATCACTAATAAAATAAATAGTTGTTTATATATATGCTTATATTAGTAATACTTAAATGTAACATTTTTAATAGAAGACACCTGAAGTGTTTGACAGCTGAATTTAAAGCGTTATTAAAAATAAACCTGAATTAGACTAACTGACCTATGCTGCTGAGTACAGATGTGGTCAAAATGACAAGGTTTATGTGGTATATTGGCTTCATAGAGATAAAGCAGGTATAGTTTCCCTCCTCTCTAGAAGTGACAGAACGCAGGTAAAGAGTCCCTAAACTGTCGACCAAAACTTTCTGTTCGTTCACATCATTAATTTCCTCTATCTTTTGGCCGTCGTACATCCAAATCACATTGTCATCCATCATGCTTCTACACATGTAAACAAACATCTCAGATTGAAAATGTGAAAAAGCTTTGCATGTAGAGCTTATAAAGTCTGTTTCAACAATATGGTAAAAAAAATTAACTGTTATTAAAGAAACTTACGACTGTGCATTATATGCTTTGTGTCAGTGCGGTCAATAAAAATATATTAGAATTAGTAATAATACAATCCGTCATACCTCGTAAAGTCTCTGAAAAGCTCGACCGGTTTCGGGTCCGTCTGGATCCCATCTTCAAGAGCACCTAACTGACTGTGAATGTTATTTTCCTATAACCTACCTTTTCAAAGACTTTACGAGGTATGACGGATTGTATTATTACTAATTCTAATATTACTAACCTCAGTGAAACTAACCCATTAACTATAAATAAAAATATAGTCTTTAATCATTTAGTAATTTTCTATAAGAAAGCAGAGCACTTACAAGGCAAAAGTAAGTAAAAAATTGACATGTTCTATTTGGTAGCATATGCAATTTCCTCTGGTATCGGATTTTTTTCAATATCTATCAATTTCTTTTTATAATGTTCAAAATTTTATAATTTTAATATTCGGACTAATAATATGACTAAGAAAGAATTTTAAGTTGTCCCTTAATGTTCAAATTCACTTATACTTATCATTAGTTGTAAATCAATTATCATTGATATCTGAATTTTGAATAGAAAGTATGATTGACCTAAGTATCATTGAGTTGAACTCAATCAAAATTAATACAATTATGTCATTGTTAGTACTATTGTGGTTAATAATAATATAGTAATAAAATAATCCATCATACCTCTTACGTAGCTTTCTCATACCTTGACCGGTTAGGACCTCATACACTATCAAATGTACGTCGTACAAAAGGAAGCTTTCACTTGAGACTCTACTGATGGGGAGATGTGGAGGCCTAGAAACAACACTGGCCTCGTTTTGCCGACCCTAAATTTTTCTAGAGAATAAAACCTCCGCATCACTGTGGGTGAAGTAAGTTACCTCACCGACTATCCCATAATGACAGGTGTCCATAATGGGAGAGTTCTAAAACTGATAAAGGTATGAGGAAAACGTACGAAGTAAGACGCTGTATCTTTATAGTCAATTGACATAATTTAAGTTTTTTAGTAAAATAAACTTTAATTAATTAAAAACCTGTAAAAATAGGTTATTTGTGGAAATAATTAGTATAAGCTTACTCTGGACACACAAATGTGGCATGGTCTCCTTCTTTCAAGACGATTGTGTTTCTATACTTCGGTCTCCCTTCAACGTCCCCTGGCAATCTGCATGGAGCATAGCATTCTTCGATATGTACTAGAGCAGGAATGTCTCTTAAATCTTTGGAAATATTGGGAAATATCGAATTGAGTAGGAGTGAGTAGCAAGAAAAGTCAAAAGCAGTGGGTAGATCAAAATATTTTGAAGAAAACGTCGAATTCAAAATTCTGTTTTTTTCTTCATCACTTATTCCGAATGTCTGTAATTAATAGAGACATATTTGAGAATCTTAAATAACTTAAAGCAATAAACTTAACAGTTACGATTGGGCCCTACAGGAAACGACAAATTTCCTGCCAAATGTTCATTATAGTTGACCGAAGATTTAACATTGAACTCTTGACTATTTACCAAAACTTTTCATGTTTTAAACTATAATAATCGTAATAATACAATTAAAAAGTTTGAATTTGTTTGCTATAAATAAGCTACATCTGTTAAAAAGGTTCATCAAGCTACAGTAGCTTATCGATTTTTACCATATTATTTTTATAGTTTATTACGATCAAGGAAAGTGAATTAAATTAACAATTCAAAAACTCTTTACGCTAACAATTTTTTTGTTTGCAGTTTAATGACATCTGTCCGTTACATATTATACCTATTACCTATACATATACCTATTAATATGCGTTGTTTATAAAATGGTTTAGTTTGGTCCATAAGGACTCCTAAGATGTAACTTACTCCTAACCGAGCCATCTCCAGTGTTTCATGAGTAATTGAAAAATCAATATTGAAGTGAATGAGCTATATATGATATTAAAAATAAGAAATTAAAGTTATTATTCTATTAAAAATTAGTGGAATATATAAATTTGTTAAGTATTGTATGATCGGTTTAGACGTTGTCCATCTTCAAAGGTAGGTATTGGTCTTTTACGAAACAAGACGGATTTGTATATTTATAATTCAATTCTCATAACTGTATTCGATTACTAACGGGCTCACATTAAGTAACCCATCAAACAATTATTACTCATATGTATTACCAAGAACTGAATAGTGTAATTTCTTTAATTATATTTATTTTTTAAAAGGTATCTTAAATTAACTCGGTAAAGATGTTTTGCAAAAAAAAATTATAAGTTAAGAGCTTTTCAACAATTTCAATAACTGATAAATTGTATACTGATTGTTGTGGGTGATTGAGAGACTGACTTGGTTGGTGATAGACACTGGTGTAAGGGTGCACTGTCGGTGCCGAGCCCTTGTCTTAGAACACCCTTCGCAGGGCTGCCACGCAGCCCAAATGCTCACCGCCGAGTAGAAGTAGCCACTGCTGCGCAGCTCCATGTAATCCTCTCTGCTCGAATTCCGAAACATGCGCTCAATCTCATCCAAACGCCCCCACAGGTATTCTTCTTCTGCTTTCTCGGTTGTTCCGTTGACAACTTTCATTGGTATTGTGAATCTTACTGGTTTACAGTTCATTAGTAACATGGAATCAATCAAACAATTTTTTAGCAGAATCATAAATAATAAATATACTTTAGTCAAATTAAGTTGTTACATAGTTAATTAACTGTTAACGACATTAAGAAGTAGTTATCTCTTTCCTCAACTTCGTTACTTTAAAGTTAACAGTTTTTGTTCTAGTATATTTTCAAATATAATCGTAAATGGATTAGTTTCTTAATTTTTTTTAAAACCAGGTTATATAATTCTGGATTTTTTTAAAAATTATTTTAACACCTTGTAACTTCCAATAGGTGTGTAAAACGATTCTTTAGAAATTAAAATCATAATTTTTCATTACAGATTATTTTTTTAAAATAATTTGTTTAATAATCGTAAAGAAAATGAACTGTATAAATAGTTTAGCACACTGACTTAAATGAAAAATAAATAAAGCTGTTGTAATCCATTTAATACTTACATATGCCCATAAAGTCAAGAATGATTTGAATAAAGTTTACCTCTTTTTTGAGCAAAATATTTACAGATCTCCTCTTGAAAATAAAACTCGAAAACATGTAAAACTACTACTAGTATAATAAGTTATCCTGTATAATTAATGATTAATGAAGTGTTGGAAATTGTTGAAATTAAATTTTAAATATAGGATATTATGTTTTAATTGTAAGTTTGTATAGCCTTGCGCGTTATTGGCAACGTTTGCTGACGATAAAGCCATACTATCGACTCATGATGACCGCAATATAGCTTCAGACCAGTTACTGCAAAACCTACCTCTCATTCCACCTTGGCTTCACTGGTGGCGCATAAAAATTAATGAGAAGAAAAGCTCTCAAATAACTTTTACTCTTCGACAAACCATTGCCCCCTAGTATTCCTAAACAATGAGATCATAACTCCAGCAACCACTGTACGCTACCTTGGACTGCACTTTGACACACACATAACATGGAACTCATACACAAGACTGAAACGAACAGAGACCAACGGACGTTACAAACGCCTTATAAGGCTCTAAGACAGAAAATCAAAACTTATACTAACAGACAGACTCCACATATACATCACAATCTTGAAGCCTCCTTGGTCTTATGCTATAGAACTTTGGGGTTCTGCCAAACCTTCAAATATTCATTCTATAAAAGCTATTCAATCAAAAATACTTAGAAAACTCTCACCCCATTTTACGTTACAAACATAATTATTCATCGAGATCTTAAAGTCTCTTTTGTTTGCGACTACGCAAAAGACCGTTTCAAATGATTCCACAGTAAACTCTCAACTCATCCAAACCCATTTACTCAAAATTTTCCCTACTAGCAATCTCCATAAACCCCCAAAGACGACTAAAACTACAATGGTCATGTGACCTTCTGTCATCATAAAGATTAAATATAGTTACGGAGTGCCACCAATGGGTGTCCATCCGATTTCCACTACAAAAATCAAAAAACTAAAGGAGAAACCCTGAAACAAAATACTTCTAGATACATGATATTGTAGTCAAAGTATCTAATAATACAAAAAAAAAGTTTGTATAGAATCAAACTAAATTAACATTGACATCACTAGAATGATATTGATTAACCAAGGTAGTCATTAATATTAAAAGTTAAGTAACCATACTGATAAGGGAAGTAGCACTACTGATTGATAATAATAGGTCAACTAGATTGACATAATTAAAAAAAAATAAATATTTGTTACAAAAGTAAAAATGTACCATTCTAAAATAGATTTCATTACACATATCAATCTTAGAGTTAAATTCAGTGTTTTACGGAATATTACACTTTATCTTAGGAATCATTTAATTGTGAAGGAGTATGTTCCTTGTATATTTGCAATCAGAGTAAATGTTTATTTTTAGGTTAGGAATTAGAAGTATTGGTTTCTTAGCCGAATATTTTAGTACATAATCTAGGCATACAATTAATTTAGTGGTTCTCATCATAGGATTATGTATTGGGGTGGTTGAATTAACTATCAATCATAACAATCAAGATGGTGGAAGTATGTAATTAAACATCATTAATTACCATCAAGAATAAAGTTGTAATTGAATTCGGCTTCTTGGCTAAGAGCACCCTGACAATAGTAAAGCCCTCGATCCGCTTCAGAAACGTTTTGAATGACGAGAGTATGGTCTGGAGTCATGTAAACACGATTAGAACTCAAGTCGTCCTCTAGTCCCAGTTCTACTTCTCTCGCTGGTCTCTCCAAGTTCCAATCTTTTTTATACCAAAGTTTAGATACTCCATCGTCTTTTTCATCGCTGAAATTACAAATTAAGTGTTCTTAACATTCTAAATAGCATCTCTCCTTCTTTGTTATTTTTGTCACCTTAGTTTAGAGAAAGAGTACACTTAATGTAAAACGCTTCAGTTACAAATTTAAATTTGTGAAGACTGCATTTAAGATGTTTATTATTACTCATATTACGTCTTTATCATATAACAATAATATTTTATATAACTACCCCATAAACTACCAACACAAACAGAACAACTATAGAAATATTGTGTCAGCATTTCGAGATCATAAACAAATTTTAATAAGAAATTTGGAATTGTTACTTTGCAAGTAAATCAATGTATATTTTCAGGCAAACATGACAGGTCAATTTGAACGCTATTTTCCTAATCGAACGCCATTTATTCTCGACTTACTTTTAAGTTACCTAGAGAACTTAAAATTAATAGAGAATATCGGTGATAAACTGCAGACTCTTTTCAGCGTATTTAAGTCTATAAGATCAAATTATATTAATCTGATTATTACAGTTCTTTAAATTCAGTTGTAGAAATTATCCTACCCTGTTCACTCTAATCTAGAGTCTAAAAAGAAACTTCAAAATATTTGTTAACTTTAGATACTTCTTGAAAATGACTAATTTTAATTTTGTATAAACATTGTATTATTGTAAACTGAAGAAGTTAAAATGTTCAAATTTCAAGAATATAAAAAAATTATATTGTTCAAGTAATTATTTTATTACTATATTTGTGGAGAAGCCATAGTAAGATTTTTTTCATAAAGTGAGTGTTGAATAATATACTAAAATTTACCAATAATGACATTGAAGAACCACTTTTGATCCAATAGGTGTGTCGACTAGATCAAACATATCTTCACTAATAGTTCCAATTATTTCTTTCCTCTCTCTGCACCAATTCACATCTAAAAGTAATTGCTGTGTATACATACATAAAAAACTATTTCTAGAAGTATGCATTTGCGTATATGTATTATTGTACTGAGTAAATCACATAAGAAAAAACTACCATAACTCACTTCAAGATTTTAACATCTGTTGTCACCGTGAGTGGTAGGCTAGGTGGCCAGGTGCCGATTAAAAAACAGCTGGTCCATTAGACAAATCAGCGTATTGTCACCAAACGAGGAGGAGGGAAGGGAAAACAGTGGGATAAAGGGATATTGGTAGACGACTTTCACAAAACACCTTTCAGAATTAATTTACTTAATAAGTTTAAAATTAATAAAAAATTGAAATATCTTTCACTTATAATTCATACAAAAACTGGTTGTTTCGTTTTACTTTCTTTTTTTATTTATTATAGTCTAATTATGCCTATAGTTTGTAGTTGAAACGGTTTGTTTGTTAATAGCTATTTAGTTTTATAACTGCCTAAAAACATTGTAGTAATTATTACAAAGAAATAACACCAGCTTAGCATCAGGTCCTCAAATACCCAATGTTTACTTTAAGTTATTAAGTTATTTCAGTCATCTATGTAGACATCATCAGGTAAACTTAACAGAAATCTACATAAATTCCACGTATTTTTCAATGTATCTCATTTCATATTTAAAAGTAGGTTGAATTTCATGTAGCTTGTTTGCTAAGTTTATGATCCGAAGTTGGCCACATAGATGACTGAAATACATAGTTTAAAGTAAAAATTAGATATTTGAGGAACTGAAGTTTCTTGTTTCCTTCTCTAATTATAACAGTCTCTTAGTAAACACGGGCAAATAACTGATTGATAAATGGCCAGGTTAGTATTTCAAAGACACAGGTGTTACCTTCCAAAGCAGAATAGATCGTGGATTGTTCTTCCTCAGGTAAAACAGATGGAATAAGGGATAGAGGAGTAGAGACGTTCAAAGAGACAACACTATAGCAACAGATCAACACAAGAACACCACTTGTGAGAATCATTTCACAATAATCTATACAATCGTATTTCAGGTTCAAACTTTACTTGTCACCTTGTAGACGCAATATTGTTGTTGATCATATTATGTCTTTTTATGATTTAAACATTTTTCAATAATCTCACTTCAAATAGAAGTCGTTTGTTTAGCTCATGTGTTTCGTTTGATCTGTTAGAACACTATTCACAAGTGGCACAGGTATAATGAGAATACTATAAATTGCTTATGTTGTTCTGTGCTAAATGTTTTATACAAATGTATATATTACTTTAATTGTATTTAAGGTATTTATAGATTTTAGTATATCCATGTACATCAGTTCGTAACATAATTTAAATACCTCAGAAAAAGTTTCATTTAATTATTTTTATTATTGAATTATTACTTTATTCCGCACTCCGGATATTTCTTTTTACGACAATTTTTTGGCTAAAAATATTAGAAAATTAAATTAATTAAATGAATTATCTTATAATTGATAAGTTCTATTGACGGACTTACTGTAATTAAAATTTCCTGAATAATTCATTTGCCAAAAATTATGTGCTTGTTTCTTTAGCAAGGCGTTTTTTTTTTGCAAGGATTGGTTTAGTGTTCAAAGTAATTATAAACAATATGCAATCACTTTTGTACGTAAATAATGTATAGCAAAATTTTACTATACATTCAAGTTGAGTAGTTTTACTAAATGTGCTATAAGAAGAAACAATTAAACTGAAGTTTGGATACAGAGAAAAAAAAAATTAGTCAAAGAGACAGCTCAAGGTTCATGAACGGACGTAATGTACTCATAGTAATAGATTTAACAAAAAAAAAATAACGCGTTAAAAGTAAATTAATTAAACAGATTATATGTTGAATCAAAACAAACTACAGCTCACTACAACTGTGTGTTGAACAGGTTGTGTTAGAAATTAATAATTATTTTTGTCATTTCAGGGACGAATGGTCAGCGGTTGTTTCCTCATAATAGTTCTGTCTTCTTCAAATTAATCGTTTCTTGCCTGGGATGGTTTTTCAGAAGACAGATAGCACGATTGTTTAGGATGTTTGAGTACTATCCAATTTAGATTTCTATCGTTTAAGTATAATGCAATTTTTTGGTGATTTATTGTAATTTTACGATCTTGAGAGACTTTTTCCGTATTATTAATACTTAAAAAATATACAACTAAGTAATATTTAATTATATCGGTTATAGATACGGTAGTCTCTACTTTAGGTCCTTTGAAAAGTTACTGGTTTGAAAAACCAGCAGGTTTTTTATTTCAGTGTATTTCTGATGGAAAAACGACGGTTCGTCAGTTTGCTTGAATAATATTTAACCCATTATTTTGAATAAATTGAGTTAATTAGAAAGAAAATACCATACTACAATTATATTTGCTTTCAGGAACCATACTAAACTATTAGTTATCAGTTAGGCTATTAAAATAACAGAACCTAAATTATTCATTTATTTCAAATTTCAAGAAATAATATGCTCATATCTATAATTTTTGATCCAAGTGACGTTTTTAGAATAAAAACTTTGATAGTGGAAATCACAACTTCAAAAAGGTACATTTTCCACTTCTAAGTCCCTAAAATCACAAAAGACATGTAGTAACAAGTAGTTTTGTGAGCCTCATCGGCATTTGAAAAAGGAGTTTTTGTATTTACTTACTGACTTGTGATGATATGACAGTTTATTTTTACTTGTTATGAAACAGGAATGAGTCAGATGCCTTTGACGTCTTTGAGTTGATTGACTTATAATATCATGTATTTTGAAATCAACGGTTCAGCTGGAATACATGGTTTATTTATACAACAAAGTCATATATAATTGCTATACCGTCCTTGCTAATGTGAAATTTTTTTCTCATTATCAAGCGTCCATGCTGATTTTTCTCAATCACTTGTTCATGTAAGCAACTTTTCTCTAAAATGAAAATTATTTGTTTAATTAAATTTGGAATTGGAAATGACATAAAAATTTGACCTGCATGAAATTATATAGAATTTCTTGGTTTTATTTCCATGATACGTCTAAATATCTATTAGAAAATTCCTTGATTTAATGACATGTCTCTTTTTACTGACACGCCACAGAGTTGTGTTGTGAATGAGGCAGTGAGATACATCTTACTGGGGGAAATAGCTCATTAGCTGGCTCTAGGCTGCTTAAGAGAACAATGCAGTCTCTCAAAAAAGTCGATGTTGAAGAATGATAAAGCGTCTTTATATCAGCCTTACTCTAAGTCACAAAAGGAGATTTAATTGTTATTGCTGTCCTTGGTCTGTGGTGGTCATAATGACCTGGGGTATCTAATAACAGGTACACAGTTTGTGATAACACTGTAAGTGGCAGTTTTAGATCCGTAAAGTTTAATTTAATAATTGTCTTTCCAGGATCTACAGTATCTAGGATATATATCAAAATTTCTCAGTAAACATATAAATCAACGTCTGAACCACTGTAAGAAATTCAGAAACGTGATCAAGATTTTTCAAATAAAAAAATGTGTTTTCTTTAGAGACCCACTCTTGCTGAAACAAGTGATCTAAGACATCTGGTGTGACATTGAGAAGAGTGGGAGGCAAGAGAAGTATTTTAGAGAACGCAAAGGTCAAGAAGAGTAAAGAAATGGCTGAACAAGGAGAATCAGGGTAAACATAGGGGTTTAGGAAGACATAAGTTATCTGTTATCAGTAAACTCTTGTAGACAACGCTATTTCTCTCACTGAGTATTACTACTGCTTTTCCATTCCATTTTTAGTTTTTATTCTATTAAACTTAATTAAAGAGGACTCATTATTTCTTAACGTCATTGATCTGTCATACGTGATAATTTTAGCTTTTGATTTAGTTTTCTAATTTATATGCAACAAAAACCTCTGCTTTGTCACCTACAAAATACCAACGTTATTATCATTAGATAAAACTATATTAATGTCAAGATTTTGACCAAACCTAAGAATGACTTAAGTGTAGTAAATTTATGACATTAAACGGGTTTCTATTACTGGATTGGAGAACGTTTTTGAGCACTCTGTAAAGCTTTGTCAATAGAATTGATGGAGTATTTTAATGAGTGAATAATGGCAGTAATGTTAATTTCATCATTAAGGAATTCAAGGGAGACAACTCTCAACGTTCTCCAAACATATATCTCAAAATAGATATTTTTACATTTTTCCGATGGGTAGAAGGAAAGTAGACGTTTAGACGTACACTGGTGGGTTCTCTATACACACTAAAGCATAACTCTAGGTAATCTATGGAGAAGGACATCTAGAAATTATTTTTTTTTAAAAAAGCATTTATTTACTGACAGGATAGTACCAAATTGTAAATGGACAACAGGAAAATTAAAAATACATTAAACGTTGACTGTAAATTAACATTTAAAACCTCATCAGTGTTATTAATCATTAAGAATGAATACCATTCAAAAGGATACACATTCACTATGATTTACAAAATGCAAACAGTTAATCATACAGATAATTCTATAAACTTATCTTAATTATTAATAAATTAAAACCGTTTGATAATATTAACCATTCATTAGAACTACTTTCAACTAGTTTTATAAAATAACATAAGTGATCAATTTTTTGTGTTGCTTTTGTTTAAAATGTATACATATTTCCTAAGAGCTCATCATTTTGCGAGTGGTTGCACCACTGATTCTTTTTACTTGTTTCTGTGTATCGTATTATTTCATTCCGATTTTAAAAAAGTTTCATACTACAAGAGAGTGTAAAATATGAAAATCTTTTTGACTTTTGAGCTATACATAATAATTAGTTTTATGTTTATCCCTTATAGTATTACTTATTTCATTTAAATTTGAAAATTTTCTTATCGCAAAGTAAGAATTTTGTTGTATATTTCACCACACCAAGTGCCGCATGTATACATGCATATTATTATTACCACTGAGGTTAGTATGATTTATATTATTAATATGACAAACCGTATAATAATAATAATTATTATTATTAAATTAAATTACCATTACTCTGTTTGTATTCATAAAACATGTTTATCTCATTATTAATGTTGTACTATCGCTGCTTTCTGTGATCGTTTGTGTCTGTCTCCTTGTCATTATTCTAATTGTAGTGAATCTGGTAATGCTTTAAATTACTCATCTCTCGGTAAATTGGTTGTTTATAATGACCTTTTGAAGTGTTTTGCATTTAAATACTCTAATACTTCTCTTTATGTCAGTGCTAGTAATTTTTTTACTATTGGATGTAGTAAATCCAATCCATAGAGATTACCAAACTTGAAATTAGCTTACTTGTTTAAACTCATAAATTTGTTCTCTATACTTTACGGTTCTCTTAATCCCATCATATCAAGTCTTAAATACCATTTAAAGATTTTTATTCTATGTAAAACACCTAAGTTTTACTTATAATGATTAATGATCTTTATTATGATTAAAGGTTGTATAATTGTCAAATATATTTTCAGGTAACAGATACGACCCATTATAAAGCTTTTTCTGCATGATGGTAAATTTCTATTTAAACTTAATTTAAGAGTTTAGTTGGAACTTAAAATGTGGGTTAGAAAGCTTTGGGAACAGTTAAGAGTATGCCTTTTGCCTATATTGCAGGAACTGCAGAAAATATGACCATTGAAAAGACAGTTTTCTGTTTGTTGTTGTTTGATGCACACTCAGGTATATATTGACATGCTAATAGAAAAGGTTGTTTTGTAAAATGGCTTTTGTCATTTGTTATCTGTTTAAATGTTTTACCAATTATATCACAACTCACCGAATGTCTTTTAATTTCAAATAATCATTACAGAATACAAACTGCAGCTTGACTTTTGACAGTCTATCCTACATATCTATTTATTTTTTAAAAATAATTCACAGAAAGAATACATCAAATAAGTAATAACAATAACTCCCTACTATATTTCGACTGCCTTGTCATCAAGTAGAAAATTGTGAATCACTCCGAAGCTAAGGGACAACAGAAGTGAGGTCTCATTAGACAGGCACTAATCAGTGTAGCCAACTTACAGACGGAAGGGAGACAATGATAATTAGATAAATAATAACAAAAAGAAATAAAATAAAACATTTTAATAAATAAAAAAATAGTAACAAATGAACTATGATGGAAAAATAAACAAGTAAACTAAATTGTTAACAAAGGGCTGAATAAATAATAATAATAATATTAAAGAATAATTAAGGATCGATCTATCGCCCAGGACACAAATGGGTGCTGCACATGGAGTTCTTGTGATTTTCTTCTCGGCTTAACCTCAATCATTAATTGTTCCTCATTATTACATGTCTTTGTAAAGAATTTTCTTTACTTATTTACTTTTCATTTATAGTTCATTTTTTTACAAATTTTCATTTTTATTAAAACCTTTTACTTTTATTATTTTTGTTATTATATATTTTATTTATCGATAAGGCAGTCGAAATATAGTTGTGAGTTTTTGTTATCGGTTTTTTATGAGTTCTTTCTATATATTTATTTATTTAGTTCGTGGAATCATTTCATTTAATATATATTAATTTTCTAAGTTACCAAAGTTCCATAAGTCATAGACCCCAAGCAAAGTAGGACAAAATATAAATAAGAAATACATATCTGGGAAATATTTAAGAATCATAATCGAAAATGCTTTATTCTTTATTACATATGTGAACCAACATTAATTGATGTAAGAAAAAAATAATATCATCACTGCTTACTACATCCATAGTGATTTTGTTTGTGCCTCTTCATTACTATCTTTCATATTTGCTTTTGAGGTTCAGCTGCGCCTGAAGAAATTAACAGTATTATTAATACAGTAATAGTAACAGTCTATAATAAGACTCATACCAAGATGTATATAATATGATTTAATTTTTTACAGAGTAACGAAAGAATTTCCTTCATTTACAATAAGTTAATCAATGATGACTATAAATTATCTAAGTTTATATGACGTCAACAGCTACTAATAAATTAATAAAAATCTATCTACGTGTACAGAGACAAGAAATAACTGATAAGTGTACCTATTAAAACTATTATGAAGCTGAAAAAAACAATTTTCGTTAGATCAAGCGCAGGAATTATGTAATCAATTTCATACTAATTTATCATTTATAATGTCATTAATTATTATGCAATAGAAAATGTGAGAAAATATCTATTAACAATTACGACTTCACTTTTTCTATAAAACCTGTATATATTTTTTGTTGGGAATAAAGAACAAATATAAATACTTTTGCCTGATCTATAGGTCATAAAATTTTTGTGTTAACCTTGGTGACACAAAGAAAGATTCAATTCTTTCAATCCTCAAGTCTTGCCAATTCAAACTTACAATTATCTAATTAAAATTATGAAAGCTTTCGTGTCACCAGTTATTATAATATATATAAAGAAATATCATACTTAATACAAGAAGGGGTAGTAATTGAGTGATTAAGCGCCTCTAATAGCCTCTAACACTCAACTCGAACTTTCTGCCTTGACGAGGCTACCCTGTTAACCTGCTATATGCAGGGACAAACGAAAGAGGAGGAAAACGTGATGAGGGGCTGGGTTTGACCACCATCGTTTCACATCCTTCCTAATCCCTAAAATCCCCTCCATAACAGAAAAACTTTTACCTCTGGACCCAGCAAAAGTGCTGAGCTTCTTGGAGGCGTTGAAGCTAACTGCTGGGGTACTTTAGTACAGAAGAGGGGAAGCACAATATTTTTTTTTTAACACGCAGTGCTATAGCCACCCTCAAATAATAATAATAATAAATACAAGAAACGAAAGTCAACGTCTAAACGGCAGCCAGAAAAAGAAGTTCAGAAATAAGACTAAGATCTTTCAAGCAAAACTATTGGTGTCCATTAAAGTCACAGTGAGCTGGAGCTGTTACCCTAGTGTGACTCTGACAAAGACCCAGTTATTTTGCTTTAAATTCAGTTCTGAATTGCCTTCTGTGGTTTAAATGTTGAAATATTTATTTATTCATAATCACAAAAGTAGGGATTGCAATGATTTAACGCTGAAATAAGAGATTCTATGGCATTAAATTACTGAAGAACACATGTTTAATGCCTTCTATATTAATAGGCTGAAGAAATTTCTCCTTACCTCGCTAATTTTTTTCACTTGACAAATGTAGAAGTTGAAACCTCTCTCACACATATCCGTGTCAGTATCTGAAAATAACAAGAATAGAAATCTCATTTGATGTTATGTATACTCATAGGACATTTTGAATCTTTTCTATGAATAATTAAAAAAAAACTGATATTTGTACTTTTCAATAAGAAAATCTTAGTATAATTAAAAGTACTAATAATAATGATGAATACCCTACACTTGTCTTGTTCGCTTACTCTACCTTACTAAATCTGTAACTCATCACTTTACATTCAAATTTGTGCAGCTCTCTATAATGTGCAGTATGTATCCAGTAGGTTTATATACTTGCACCTGATTGTATTCTATTTTTTTTTTGTTTCTAGTTCCTGCCTTGGGCTCCTTTATTCTTGGATATGTTGAACTATAGAATACAATAGCTGGCGGTGTTGCACTCAGTTCATCTTTCTACGCCTATGGTAGTCTACGATAGTAGTGTTTCCGGTTTGATCCCATCATGTCTTTCTATTATGCTTCTGAAGAAGTAATATTGAACCGTATTAAATTCAACATTCAGATCTAGGAGTATGTTTTCAACTACTAAAAGCAAAAACTAGGATCGTAAGTAAGTGTCCCTTAACGATAACTGGTAGTTAGCTTTCTGCTCACTTTAATTTACCTAAGAAAGTTAATACAGGTTTCTATAATTTAGACTTTCAGTCATTTACGTACTTGTATTGGAGTTTCTTTGTAATCAGTGATACCACTATTACTGATACAGACTTCTGGATATTTATACCGGTAGAACCATTGTTCAATATGAAAAAGTCTATTACCCCTCCGTTATTATTTATGATTTTTACCTTTAGACTAATCTCTATTTTTAAAACGTATAGATTGAGTGCAGTTTTTCATTGAGTCAGTCATCAGTACTATATTACCCATATGTACTGTGCATTTATTCTTAATATTTGCAACTCGATTATGCAATCTAGATCTATTCTCTCTTGGCAATTAAAATAAGCCACTCAGAAACAACCATATTAATTTTAGATTCATGTAATTGAGTAACAAAGATACTTTCGTTTAAACAATATTTCTGATTAATGAAAGTAATTGAATTTAATGAATAAGTATGTTCCCTGTATTGGTATTCCTAGTACTAGACTATGTATTATATGCATTAGTATTGTAATGCATATTATGATCCATTATATATCCATTATATCATCATGATTATGTAACAAGCCAGTTAAGTCAGTTAGTTGAAACTATATAAAAATATGTTTTTATTTAAGGCCTCATAGTCATCTGTGGTCATAACTTGATGTTCTCCGGTTAAACAACCAAAATAAAGAGACAAGTTAATAATATTAAGCAATAAAACTAAACATTTTTATAATTTTTTAAAATACATACATCCTGTTAGTACCACAGAGATTAGTTAAATTCATATTATTTAATAAATCCGTCTCTCTTCGTAAACAGCAACTGTAGTCGTCCGACCATTTCTCACGTAGTGTATCTTCAAGTAGAAATAATCGGAATAAGAAAGTTATGGGTTTGAACACTTGGTTACAGTTTTGAGCGATTCATTTGAACACCTGGTTAGAACAAACTGATTACAATTAGACCTACATGAAGATGTGGTTATAGGATTATAAATGTTGTTTAAAAAGTGAGACGGATTTTTCTAATATAAATGTTTAGAATGTTTCTCCTTTCCCAAATATACATTAAATAGTATACTTTTCGCAATCAGCATATAAGTTTACAAATTTATAAATAATTATAGATTTTGTGCATGACATACTAGATTCAGCGCAGTCTGTCACAATTTGACTAACTTTTGCTCTTATATCTTCTGTAAAATCGATGATAAATTTATCGTAGTGGTCCATAACAGAATCAATGTCGATTTTTCCATTTGAGTCAATCTAAAACAAAATAAAGTTTAAAATAAACTCTCAATTATTGTTAAAACAGCTAAACTCAGTAAATAAAGGCAGATTTTTATAAATAATACGTAATATAAATGTGAAATAGAAGAAACAATGAACTCTACACAACCTCTAATACAATTATTGTAAATATGGATATCACTACATTGAAAGGTGCATTTACCAAGAGAATAGTACGGATAAGTCACTAAAAAAGAATAAAACATAAAATTTGTTCTCTAGTATAAATTGTTGAATCATTATCTATCATTTTAGTTAATTGAATTAGGTTATTGGTGAAATATATTTGCTTTAATGACATAGGGTAATTATCCATAATTTGGAGATTTTTTGGAACACTTACAGCAAAATTACAAAGTTTTTATTTAAAACTCTACCAACAAATTAAGGCAGGATTTAAAAACCCATTAAAAAAATTGGAGTAGCCTACCTTCAATTTTACTAATTTAAGTCAACAAAATATTTAACTCGTTAACAATCAATTGAGTTTTGTTTTATTTTAATTTGGTTATCCTGTAGGTGTACTGTCAAATCCTCCGCTAAAGTAGTTTTAATTTAATGTCTTCGTTTGTTTTATTGTGGCTATAGCTTTTTTCAGTTATAAAAACTTTGGAATCATTGTTCTAGAACAATATGACATGTTATTATTGTTAGTATTATCATTAAACTGACGCCTCAATCCTCAGTTTAACTGTGCGCTCCACGGTCATATGTTGTGCATACATTTGTAATTCTAAAATCAACATTAGACTACATGTTAATTCTTTAACTAAATTAATGATTGTCCTTATAGAAGTACGAGTATTGCTCACTTCCATTGGTTTTAGTATGTTTTTCTATAAACCTCTTAATTATAACCTCCCAAAGCCGATTGCCTCGCATTCATATAGAATAAGTTCAAAGTTTTCCACTTCTTCCAGACTTCAGTTGGAAAGTAATTTTAGACTAATTTAGACTGGTTGCTCCAGCCACCTTTTGATCTGCTACTTTTTTCAACAATTGCATCCTTGAGAAAGCTGAGATGTGTTCTGCAAAACTCATGCCCACAGAAGGTTTACTTGCCTCCAGCCTATCTTAAGCTGACCATTGTTTCATTCCCATGT
This sequence comes from Hermatobates lingyangjiaoensis, assembly GCA_026182355.1. Lineage (NCBI taxonomy): Eukaryota > Metazoa > Arthropoda > Insecta > Hemiptera > Hermatobatidae > Hermatobates > Hermatobates lingyangjiaoensis. The sequence goes on from JAPFBL010000255.1 coordinate 496,171, forward strand.
ATTCCCCTGGACCCAAGAACTCACATGAGCTTTAACTTGTTTTTAGCCAGTCAGTATCTCAGACAAGAGCTTTTTATAAACAAATCAGGAAGCTTCCAATCCAGGAACATTGTATTTATTAATGTTTGATTTGTATATTTTTGAGCATTTGGTCTTCATTTGAGTCATTTAGATTTCATGCTACTTACAATGACAAATTGACTAATACAGTAGGTAGGGGGGGAGGGGGTAATTACTTAATAAATCCTTGATGCTGGGGGAATAGCAGATGGCCATTATGCCTTTCATCCCGAAACACGCTTGTCTTTTTACCCGCACACATCGTTAAAAAGAACCTTAAAAGCGGATTTCAGGGACCTCAAAACATAAAAATCCGTCAAAATATCGAGATTAAATGTTTTCATGATCATTTATAGTAAACTAAAAATTATAGTGTAACTAACTCTTACAGGGTGAACTAAGACAACTGATAAAGTTATACCAGTGGATTTCTAACAAGTTGTTGTTAAAAATCTTTTGAATAAAGTTAGACAAATGTGTATTTGTTATATAATTTAGTCTTTTGCTTTGATTAACATTTTTTGCAACATTACAATAACCATGTGCAAAAATGACAAATCACCATTAGAATAATAATTTGTATAGGAATTTGTAGCATTTATTGCAAATTATATTGATTTGAACAGAGAACAAATTATTTATTGTTTATCTCTGTGAAGAAATAATCTAATGTGACATACATATTTCTGGCAATTTAACAAGTTCAACCGTATATTATCATAAAGTAATTATAATAATATAATATGATGTTTATCGCTGTATTATGAATTGAGATAATTAATTAATTAAAGTATAAAATAAATTGAGAACGCAGTAAATATTGTTGAGAACGAGTTATCGGATGATACTTGCAGCTTTATAACACGATACTTGATGATAATCTGACAATGGCAATAACAGTGACATAAATTATTATTTGTACAACAGTGTGCTGCTAACAGTAGCTTCTCATAAAGCATATAAACAAATAGTTTCATGAATATCTTTAAAACATAGTTTTGTAAATTTTCAAAGATCTTTAACAATCTTCATCAAGATAATATCCGATTAAATAGAGTTTTAGGTTTTACAATATTGTTATTACTGTTTAATTATTGTTATTATTATAAATGTGTTTTAAAAAACAATGAATATCAATAAATGTAAATACTTACTGATCCAGCTTCTATCCAAGTACACGAGATAAAACACTGCAAATATGTAATTCATTAATTCCTTCTTATTTACAGATATTAGTTAAAATGAATATTAATTTAATTAACTGTATACTTACTTTTCCCTCCTTAGTAGCTAGTTCACCATCTCCTATAAATATTAAAAAAAAATGTTGAATAATTCGGCGATTTAGAAATTAAATTAAACATGATCTTGCAAACAGTCTTGAATCTTGAAGTCTATTCACAATTCTCGTTTAAGATATATTTAATTATTATCCTTTAAAGTTAATTTTTGTGTTTATCTAAATATATGATTAGTTTCAAGTCAATTTATTTGAAACATTTTTTGATATTTAGACATTCATCTGTTTTCATATTGAGTAAGCTTTATATCATTTTTGTTCCTATTTGAGGTGTGGCATTTTTTCATTTAAAAACAAGTGATTGTTAGTACTACATAAGTTACTAGTAATCATATTATTATAAAAATCTGTCAAATCTCGTGAATCGGAGTTATAGCCACTCGACTATTTGAAAATACAACATTTTCACGAGGTATGATGGATTTTTATAGTGTATTTTTTAATTCTTTACACTTTTTTTACAATTGAGGCAATTAAAGACTGCAACTAAATTAATATTAATTGTTTTCAAAGCTCAGATATAAAGGCTTTTATCATTAGTGTTGTTCTATGGATGGCAAATTGGTCTTATTTGATATTGGGCTCCCGTTGTAGTTATGTTTTTATTTGAAGAAAACCTTTGCTGAAACCTAGCACTGTTATTTCTTCCGTATAAACACTCGATTAAAGCAGTTCACCACATTAATAAATTATAAAAAGAAAATAGTTTATTTTAAACTTATAAATATTACAACTAGAGTCTTTTATTAGCCTTCGAGTTATATCATCCTTTTTTAATTGATGTCATTTTTTTTAATACAAATGCGGATGATATACTTTAGTAAGTATATAAAAAACCCCAAACAGTTACCTGAAATTTGCTCTCGTATCCATAGAAACAGGTTGCGAAATTATTATAATCATTAATAACCTCAAACTATTGATGATATATAACAAAAACGGAAACCAAATCTTTTGATTATTTTACTGTAAAAAATACTTAGAGATAATAATTGTATGTATAAGCATCAAATATTTTAAATTTTATTCACATGTTGATATTAAATGTCCATTTTTAAAGAATTAATATGCATAAGAAACAATTATTTCGTTTATTTGAAGTAGTTCATAAAATGACGTTATCTAAGGTCAAAGAAAGACTAAACAGACCTACCTTCCCCAGAGTAGTTCTCTTTCGCCTTACATTTTTCAACAATAGCTTTCATTTTTTCTTCAATTTCATCACAGTGAACCTGTAGTAAAATTAATATGAATAACTTAACTATTAAATAAATATATCAAAATTTTCTATTTTTAAACAGATTGATAACGATTTTAATTTTAATTGATATAGAAGAACTTGATGTTTATTTTTTTTTATAGAAGCGTTCTATGTGTTTAAAAGTTAAAGGAGTTACTTACTCTTAACTAACTTAATAAAAAATTATTCCATTGTTTTTTCAAAATATTTTAATACTTGCTAATTTAATCATTAACTAGCCCATATGAAATTAAGCGTGGGAATCCAAATTAAAATTTACCTGTAAGATGGTGACGAAAAGGATAGAGATTAAAATGTAGAGCTTCATGATGACCGAGAGAAAACTGGAGGGCATGTGCATTCAAGCAAGTGGTGGCACTATTTAGCCATCCTCGCGCGGTGGTCACGTGCAGAAGGACTCAATTTCAATTGCCAGCATCACCTCCTGTGTCCTTGACAATCTACAATGCTAAATACTATGGTTTGAACCACTCATGTATGTCCACTGCTTATGTGAAATATAAAAGTTCCAATCTAGAAAAACATATAATTTTCAAATATTAAAATTAAGGACAAATGAACTCCTTAATTTTAAAATTATACAGGTGATTAAATTGTGTTCACGTATAAACAAAAGTAAACTTCTTAACTTTTTCTGGTCTTATTAGTACTTTTAACCATCAATATACCAGACATGAGCCTTATTTCTTAAAATCATATTTCCAATACAGCTGATCCTTTGTGATCACTTATTAGCCTAGCGTAAATATTCTATAAGAATGTTCTATTTGGTAAAATTTGTACCAAACTATTAATATTCTCTTCTAATAAATTTTTGAAAATGTATGATTCATTGCAGAATTTTTATTTCATTACGACCTCAATAAAATTCAAATTTCCTTTTTATTTATAAAAATATCTAGGTGGCAGGGGGGCGTTCAATAAAATTTTCATGTTGAAGTTATTATTATTAGGTTGTTATTACTCCTGTTTCCTAAACATGCTTCTTTATTAAAGCTACTTTTAATACTTTTTTTATTTTTTTGACTTATACATATAAAATTATTATTACTATAGAAGCAGTCATTTTCTAGAGCCAAAACAATTGGATTAGAGTAGAGACTGTATGCTCCACCAAAGAATCTCTTCTAGTAGAAAATTACGTTTATGTTTCTAGACATCGTTACATGGCTTTTCCAGTTTAGTATTTCATCTAAAGAGACTCTAAGAACATTGAATAACTCTGAGAGTTCTAGTTTAGTATTTTTATTTTTGTTGAATAAAATTTAGAATTTTTATAGCAAGTACCTGCTATTTTTTACTTCAAAAAGGTATAATGACTGTTTTATCTGGATTGATATCTAGGTATTTCTTATCTATCTTTATTTATAATCCACCTTATTTATCCATCTTTTGCTACTTTGGAGAGTTTGCTGCTTAAACTGAAAGGCAGAACCATCATACACTCCTATACCTATGATGAAAAGGCCATCTCCTTATCCTTAGTTAGTAGCAGCTAAGTTAGTAACTACCACTATGTAGTAGTTAATCAGTTAGTAGAAGCACACCTCCCAGCGCACAGCCGTTAGTAGTCACCATTTCAGTTGTAGTAGGTCCTAAATTCTTTATTTTACAATTTATACACTAATTTCTTTATAAACTTAAACAATTTATGCATTAATTATTCATGTATTAGCTTGTAGTAATTCATTCTATAGTTGTTGGATTAAAAACCTTTATATATTAGTTCTGATTTAATTGTTCGAAGGCGTGCCACTAAAAGCTCATTCAATGAGGCAAAATACGGCTCAGAATGAGGTATGTCGTTTGTAGCGTAACATTACTCTTCCAATATTATAAGTTCATGAAAAATTATAGTAAAACAATGCCGTATACAAAATTTCAAGTTTATTGAATCACTGAAGGAATGGCTTACAGCAGTTGTTTGGTCATAATGAACGAAGTAATAGACCTTACCCAGTCTTCAATATTGCCCAAAACAATCCACCAACTCTATATCTCAATTCAAGATTTTTAGTGGGTACAATATGGAAAGTTATTACATCACTTTTGTTAGAAAACCATCCGTCTTACGCTGGAAAATATTATAAAAATTGTGGTTGACTTGCGTTTGCTTTTATAGTTTTAGATTTAAATATTCTTACATATCATATAAGTCATTAATAGATCATTACATTTCTTTTACTAATCAATTAAATAAGAATTCTCTTTGACTCAATTTTTTATTAAGAATTTCTAAGTCAATGTAAACAAATCCAACACGTATAGTAGGTTATCCGTTAATCCAAGTTGCTTTTTCAGTTTTTTAGAGTTATATTGCCTTTTGGGGTAATCAGAATTTCTTTGCACTTTTTACAGTCTATTGTACTGGTATGAAATAGAAATGTCTCAATGAAAGATACAATTTTGAAAACTTTTATAAAACGGAATGTAGTAACTTGGACAACATGTTGCCAAATAAAATGTCACTCATAGAATATCTTACAAGGGACAAAGAGGTGAAAACAAATGATGAAATTGATTGAATGCTTCCTGATTTTAATAAGATGTTCTGTCTTGTATAATGACAGGTGAAAAGTTAACAATAAAGCCAGTAAAAAATAATTAAATCTTCTCTTGTACTTGGCTACAAATAAATACAGGTAATGAAGTAGGTTTTGCACAACATACCCCACTTTCTTCAAGCAAACAATTGATAAACTCGCAAGGAAAAAGTAGATAAAAATTATCTAAAACAACCGGGTCTATTTACGGTCTATCAACTCCATGTTCATCTTACCAGGTATGACGGTTTTACCTATATCTAATTTAATTTATTTTCTAGAGTATCTCGTCTCAGCCTGTAGTTTCAATAAGATGTTCAATTTCGATGCTTTGTTATTTAGGGCTAGTAATATCTCTTGGAAGTACAATGCTTCTAATATGCAATACATCTTCATAAATATCAATAATTTTGGAATTTGTAATCATAATTTAGCTGTTAAGCTAAACCTTATTATCTATCTCATCGTGGTGTGGTCTTTGGTATATCTGTGGTTAGATTCATGGTCTTTCTTCTTGATAGAATTAATTTTAGCGTTATTTGTTTAAAAAAAAAATTGCTTTGCACAAATATATTTAATTAAATCTTTTGATAACACGTCACTAATTTTGATCAAAGAGTTTAACTAATTGTTTTCCAGTTCATGTATATTGATGTAAAATAGCAAACAATTAAATCTGTTAACATAAAAAAAGTATGCCATTTCGAATTTTTAAATCACATGTGTGCCATTGCAGTACTTATTTATACATTTATTATTATTATTATATAAATATAAAATAGCAGACGTGCCCATCTTTGACGGGTATTTTATAATAATTCAGAGATGATGTGTGGTAATCTAAAATATTATTAGACATTATAGAATAGTAGAAAATATCATTATTAGTACAGTCCATAACTGTCATTATATATAGAGTTTCTTGTACATTTTTCAGCTTTAGATACTGAGCTCAAATTTGGTTTTATTCTATGTATACTTCTTATTAGTACGCGGGTAGGTAGGACTCACTTTTTTTAAAGCGAACAAATATGCCTACTTGCTTCAGTGAAAATTCCTATATATTGTAGCTATATATCTGTATACCTGGGAAAACACAGCTTAAAAATCCATAACTTCGCTTCTACATTGGATTTCCAATGCAATTATCCAGTCCATTCAAACCTTAGCTTTTAAGTTATACTTACACAAATCTACTGTTATAGTTTCAGCTTGCTATGTTTTATGGTGGCTGAGTTTCCTTGTGACAAAAATTTTGGACAAACAAACAGACAGAAAATTTTCTAGAGTTGATTCTGTTTTTCTAATGTAAGAAACGTAAATATAACTTGAAATGAGTCAGTTCTAAGCACTATTCAGACAAAACCTTTCTTTTATTTACATAGGTGAGTCCATGTTAAACATATTTATATATATAATAGCGCTGAATTGTAGTGAATGATGAAATTGAGTAAAAATATTTGAACTCTGTAGACATTTTTGTATACTTATAGCAAACTGAAGAAATACGTAGAAATACTAAAATACACAAAATATAATTAAATAAGTCCAGAAGAGGGATAGTTACTAAATAAAAATGTATAATAACATAAAGTTCAGAGAATAACTTCTCAAACAACAAATCCTTTCTTATTTTCAAAATCGATTAGTAGTTTAAATGTATTCACAAATGAATTCATTCCAGTTTTGTTGAATTTTCTTCTAATCAGCTATGCTCCATAGATTGCAATGATTTTGGATATATCCGCTCAGTAGGTTAATGAAATAAAACCTTAGTGAAATATTTAAATTTATTTGATTCCATTAAGTTTTGCAAGGCTGGAGATCATCCTGTGTTCTTTTCAATATTTCTTGAATGAATTCTCTATAGTTAGATCGGCCTAGTAAATAAACATTAATTAAAATATTGAAATAGAAGTTATTAGTGATTCAATTTTTGCAATTCACATTCATTTTTATATACAGTACAATATGCAATTGCAAATAATTTATAATAATAATATGATACATAAATCTGTATATTTTTAAAAATTAGGCAACTAGTAAATGAAATTTGCACAAGCCTTTCTAAATTTTCACTGACTTTGGCAGGAAAGAAAAGCAAAAGAAGAATTCATCTTTACGTTTGTTTTACGTTATTAATACAGGCATTTATTTCTTTTCGTTCCATAATGAATTGCTGGAGTATTTACCCGTATATTTTCATCCAAAAGAACTTTAAAGATGTAATTAGCATCATATATTGATAGACATCTATAATTTAACACCACATAACTAGTTTCTAGATCTCATATATTATAATAAAAGTATATACTTGAATAAATAATAGTAAATGAATAATATACCTCTTTAAATTTTTTCATCTGACATGAATGAAATTCAAATGCTTTTTCACAACGATCTGTCTGGATACCTAAAAATGTAGGAATAATATTAATATCTTATTTACAATTCATTATATGTAATCTAAATTGTCATATGTAATCTTAAATTGTCATCTATAGAATCTAAAGTATCCATATAATCATCTAGGAATTTTTATTTCAAACTGTACATGGATCGTTAAAAATTATGAATAAAATTACAAACATGGATTAAGGAATGCTTTTACCTGTTAAATTTAGTTGTATCTTTATTTTTTTGAAAAAAGAAATACTATTTCTTTACATTTATTCCTCATGAGTTGATCAGTTTTCAATCTTATCCATTGTCAAGAGGAAACTGAAAGTTATTTGTATTTGGGATATAGAAATGCAATAATCAACTTTTTCTTGATTTGACTGTTGATTTTGTATTCGACTTAACCCAGTCCATAATTTTTTACTTTATAACAAGTTTTACATAATTTTATTTCCTTTAATTAATAATTATTTTTAGTTAAATTTAATCATTTTCCCTGGTTTTGATCGTTTTATCTTCTGTATTTTTCTGTATGTTTAGATTCTGGATTGAGTCAATGATTTATATAGATCATCTGTCGTTTTGTTTGACTGTTCACTTATTTTGGTTTTATGTTTATATTTGTCTATAATTGTTGTTATTGTCTATCTTTCTAATTTTTGTCATTTATATAGTGAATCAATCAAGTTTTCTGGTTTACGTCTATACTTCATTAAATTTAGAATTCGTTTTATTGTACAGTCGTACCTCGGTACTCGACCGCCTCTATACTCAACCAAATTGGTGCTCGACCAAAAAATTCGAGTAGAAAATGCATCGGACCTCGAACAGATTATCGGTACTCGACTAGCCGAGTCAACCCAAAAATGCCTGGTCACAAGCCTATGAAGGACAGGCTAACGCTGTTATTGTGTGCCAATGCTAGTAGAAACTGTAAGATCAAGCCCTTATTAGTGTATCATTCAGACAATCTCCGTGTATTCAGAGAAATAGCATCATAAAAACCAAGTTACCAGTTATGTGGCGAGCTAACACTAAGTCGTGGGTCACAAGACAATTTTTTACTGAATGGATCCATAAAGTGTTTGTTCCCCAAGTTAAGGCATACCTCATAGAAAAAAAGTTGCCATTAAAATGCCTTTTAGTGATGGACAATGCCCCTGCACACCCTCCAGGTCTAGAGGATGATTTAACAGATGAATATTACAGTTTCATCAAGGTGAAGTTCTTGCCCCCCAATACTACTCCCTTACTCCAGCCTATGGACCAACAGGTAATTGCTAACTTTAAAAAACTGTACACCAAGGCCCTCTTCCGAAAGTGTTTTGATGTGACATGTGATACCCATGCTTTATTTCTCTTTATCATGTACTGCTTGTGCACATTTACGTCTTCATTGTTGTTTAGATACACGTTCTTATAATATTTTAGGTATTTTTCTTAATGGTAAAATACTTTAAACGGATTAAAATACTTTCCATTATTTCTTATGGGAAAATTGGTTTCGGTGTTCGAACAAATCGGTGCTCGACCACCACCTCAGAACGGATTATGGTCGAGTACCGAGGTACGACTGTATTTGAAAGGATGTTCTTTAGATCTGAGTCACAAATCTTTAAGTTCTTCCAGTCTGACATATGCAATATAGTCCACAATTTTTGTCTGTAATTCTATAAAACCTCTTTGTTAAATTTATTATTTCTATTTTCTGTTTATATAGAACGTTGTACTCTATTTGATTAATTAGTTTTAACTCGACGCTTACTTATCATTATCACTTATTTAATAATCTACTTGTCTGGTTTCCTGTATCACTGTATGTTATCCATTTATTATTGTATTCTGATGCTGGTTTATTTTGCCGTTACTATTATTTACTATTTCTATTAGCTTTTATTGTCAATAATAATTAATTATATTTAATTATTATTACAATTACCATAATAATTCCTATGTTTGTTTTTCTTCTATCTCGCTTTACCTAATATGTTATTTATAAATGTTTCTTTGAATCCGCTGTTAAACATATTTCCCTCCTTCTTTTAATGCTTATTACTTTCATGACTATTTAAATTAAATTCAATTATTATTTATTCTGAGGTAATGGATAAACAAACAAAAGTCTCCACACAAATGAAGTTTTATTCAACAACAATAACGCGTTTCGAACACTTTGTGTTCATCATCAGGAAAACACCAAGGATGTGGTGCTGAAGGGTCTAGTGAAAACAACTCACTGGACCAGAGTTGTACTTCATTGTGTGGAAACTTTTGTTTGTTTATCCATTTTACCTCAGAAGGAGTAAATACCACACAATTACGGATTGCACAACTAGTGATTTAATTATTATTGTTTCCCATCATTGTCTTCATCATCAGTCTCTTGTCTGCTCTTTTTCATTTGTGCCCATGATTTAGATAACAAATTAGGAGGTAAGACAGCGTATTTTTCTAATAATATTTCTAAAAACATCTCTGATACTAAGGATAATGTTTTACAGAAATAATATTCAAATATTTCTGATGAAAACTATTCACAAAAATATCAAATTTGGCTAAGAAATTATTGAGCTATAACTTAGAAGTAAATTTTGGTAAGGTAATAAATAATCAGTTAAACAAGAACCTCATAAATGTTTGATAATAAAATAATAAAACATAATACAAACAAAGTGAGGGAGTAGAATTCACTATCTTTTTAAAACTTACCATGAAAAAAATATTTATAAGAGTGGAGTTATGACTGATTCAATTAGTTAAACAAATAAACTATTAAAATACTTGCTTGATTGAGCGCAGTCAGTGACTATTTGGGCAACTGCTGATCTTTGAGCTCCTGACAGGTTTTTGTCGAAATTGTCATAAAATTGTATTACCTTGTCAGCGAATATTTTCCCATTGGCATCCATCTAAAACCAAAGTTTAATTTTTAGCAACACCTTATACTTTATAGTTTGAAGTAGAACAATATATATGCATCAAGAAATACGAGTAGACTTCAATTATACAAATTGTATCAACAAAATCTAACAAATATCATAAAGTAAATTAGATGATAGATATTATGTTTATTAGGAAATCTTTATAAATAAAATAATGATTTTGTCTGTACATTGCTTAGAACTAACTCATTTCAAGTTTTCTTTACGTTTCATACATTGGAGAAACCGAATCCACCCTTAGAAAAATTTCTGTCGGTTTGTCGGTTTGTCTGTTTGTCCGCAAAACTTTGTCACAGGTAAACTCAGCTACCATAAGACATATAAAGCTGAAACTTTTACAGTAGATTTGTGTAGGTCTAACTTAAAATATAGGCTCTGAATTGATTGGAAATTCAACGTAGAAGTGAAGTTATGGACGTTTAACGCAAAAATGTTTGTCACAAGTAAACTCAGCCACCATAAGACATAGCGAGCTGAAACATTGACACTGGATTTGTGTGTGCCTAACTTAAAATATGGGCTCTAAATAGATTATTAATTCAGTACAGAAGCGAAGTTATGGGGCTTTTAGCTGTATTTTCCTAACTTCACAGACAAGTTTGTTTTGAAAATACACAGGTGTGGCAAGTAGGTATTGTTAGTTGATTTTAATTTCAATTGAGCATATGAATATATTGCGTATTTGACATCATTGAAATGGTGTTTCACAGAGTTGGGGATGTACTATCTATTGAGAATAAATGTTTTGTAAACGAGCAATTCTCAGCCCTTAATATGAACAGGCAGGAGAAATCAACAAACAAGTTCTTACGCTATATGAAGCCGAGGAAAGAACTTACAAGTCAGTAAAGAGATTGGATTAGTGATGAAGAAGCAGTTCATTATCTAATTGAATTTCTTGACTCTGAATTTATTTCTCCTGGACTGCCTGCTCATGAGTAAAAACTTAAAGTAGGAGCACCAATGATGCTGCAATTTATAGCAGTAACAAATTTCATGTTACGAAACATGAGTGCTCCAAAAACTGTGGAACAGGACACGACTCTGAGTTCGTGCTCTACACAGATATGCCATAGAGGCGGACATAATGACTGGATGTGGTATTGGGGAGTCTGTGTGTATACCACGCATACCATTGATTCCGAGCCACTGTCTGTTTCCATTCAAATGATTGCAAAGTCCGGTCAGAGTCTATTTCGCAATGACGTTAACTAAGTTGCAAAGGGAGACTTTATCTAACGCAGGAATTCAAGTTAGCGAAACCAAGTTTTTCTCACATGGTCAACTGTAGTTTACTTGCTAAATAGTCAGAGGTTTCAACTGATTGTTCTTCCATGAACCTGAAGGACAGACAGCTAATGTAGTGTATACAGAGGCATTTGTTTAACACTGTACTAATAATGGTGTTTTCTACTATTCTATAATTTCTAATTATAGTATTAGTAATATACTATAATTGATATTTTGGAATACCAAGTATAATAGAATTTTTGATTCCGTCAAAGACGGGTACATTTGCTAGTTAAATATATTTTATTAATAGGGACAGGTTAGCTCAGTGGTTAACGTGCTCGCCTCTTAACTAGTAAGTCTGGAGTCCTATACCCACATGGTCCTCGATTTATTCACATGTGAGGTGAATAACTCTGAGTAAGTCGTACCTCTGAGAGGACGTTACCATTAACCGTCGGTCTCGAGCCAAGTACTCGTTAAAGATCCCTACACTAAATACACTTAGGTTAGGCAAAAGTTATGGCTCTCAATGATGTAGAATATACAGGTAATGTGGCACGTCTATTACTAAAATGGATACTAAATAATAAATGAACCACAATTTCCACCCATAGAACAGCACTTATAATGTGAAAGCCTTATAAGTGTAGGCATTTGAAAACAAACAACACTACATTTTTTAATAAAACTAAAATCTATGTTTTCTATTTTAATTTCAAATCTATTTTGTATAGTAGTTTTACAGATACTAATTTTGATGTGATAAAAGGTTTCAAGATTTGAATGGATTTTTACTGTTTGAAGCCTCTTAGTCCGTTTTGAAGTTTTTTTTTTTTTGATGATATCTATGGCTACGTATCCAAACTACTTCATTAATATTCTAATGGCAACACTGTTCAAGGAATCATTTTAAAATTATTCTCAAAAACCGTTTTTGTAATGAAGATGAGTTGCACAGTTTTTTCCTTCATATTTCTTCATAGGAAGTTCACTTATTCCTCATTTTGTATTTTTAGACATGCCTTTTTTTCTAAACTGTTTATTCTAGATATATAATTTTGTTCAGTAATTATAGAAATAAGATATTACTGTTAACCGTCATACCTCGTCTATCGCTGGTGAAGTCGCCCGACCGGTTTCGCAATGGCTGCATCATCAATGGGACTAATGTTATCTTCCAAAATCATGGTTATAAATACCTATTTTAACTCAATGGTGCCAATATATATGCCTAAATTTTTTACCTCGCAGTTTTATTTTATTTTATTTTGTTTAATCTGTTTTTTGTCTTTTAAACTTTAAGTCGTCTCTGTCCTGTCCGTCCTGTCGTCTTTTCATGTTTTTTATTGGTTTATGTATTATGTCTGCCTGGTTCTTAATTTGTTCGTTTATTAGGTTATCAGTATTTTTGTGTTTATATATTTCCATTTACTCTGTTACATTTAATCTGTTACCTTTTTGTCCTATTTTAATTAAATTCATTGAGTTTTCCATACTGTCAGGTTCATGTCCGTGTTTTTTTAAATGGTTAGCTAAAGTTCAGACTTCGCCAGCGATAGACGAGGTATGACGGTTGATAATATCTTATTTACTAACCTAACAACTAACTAACCTAACCTAACAATATGCATGTAATTATAGAAATGATAGTGGCAAAATCTAAAAAGCTTCAGTATTTTTCAATAAAAGAAAATTTCTGATTTGCTCAAAAATGAAGAATGTTTGATTAAGTTCAAATCTTAAGCTTGTGAACACAGAAATTTCATTGTGAACACTGTCTGATGGATCATAATCAAACTAAACACAAAAATATGTTCTCACAGAAGGCTGAGCTTTACGGTCTTTGACAATATGATTCAAAGAAAAGCGTATTATTTGATTTCAGTAAGTATTTCATTTTTCTAAGAAGTATAAACTGGAATATTAAAACTTTTATATGTCATCCACTAAAATTATTTGAAACGAATTTCGTTAAAAAAGGCGATATAATTTTTGAAACGCCAAAACTCTTTAAAAAATAGGATACTTCATACAGCATTAAGTTATTTAAACAGAGTCATTATTCAAACAAATTCTGCATTCATATACCGTTATTGTTAAATCAAGTGTTTATATTAAGAGATACTATCTAAAAAAAATTGGACTGTTGAATATTCAACTCCCCTATGAATAAACTCGTTTACACTTAATTGACGTTTTTTGGAACACCAGAGATTCATTGTGTTGCTTCATAATGACATTAAAAGTATCTTTTCTATGATTCAATATTATTCAAAATTTTGGGGTTCTTAAATACACCAAGAACTATACATCACAAAATAGCAGGCAGACACGTATCAACGCTCAAAGTGAACATCCTACAGATCGCACTCTTTCACGCCTTAAATTTAATTCAAAATATTAACACTAGTTGATATAAGAAGAATTGAAAAATATTTAGGATGTTATATATCAAGGCAAACATAATTTTTACTAGTTGAGGAACCAATTAATTTGTTTTTAACGTAGTGCAATCACTTATTATGTGGTATTTACTCATTGTAGGGTAAAAAGTTAATGAAATGGCTCCACAAATAAAAATTTAATGGTATAAACAACGCGTTTCGAACACGTAGTGTTCCTCCTCATAACTAAAAAATACAATGACACCAGAGAGTAACCTATAGTATACTATAGATAACCCTCTGGTGTCATTATATTTTCTAGTTAATGCCTGAGGAAGAACACTACGTGTTCGAAACGCGTTGTTTATACCAATAAATTTTTATATGTGGAGACCATTTCATTAACTTTTTACCCTACAAGAATTATTTGTATCTAGCACTGACCAGTACCTATGAAGTCAAAGTTTTATATTTGGCCATCACCAAGTAGTAATCAATTATAGTACAAATTGTTTTTACACTGAGGCAACATAGTATCACTGTATAAGGAAAAGATCACGACATATATGCTAACATCCCACAAAAAACATAGCTCTATTAAATATTGTAAAGTAAAACAAAAAGATAACCACTTCCTTATCAACACAAAATCATTCAGATATTAAAGCAAAATTAACTTATCACTCTACATACAAAAACAGTTTTTTCTTTGAATGAGATGTTTGCAATTGAACAAGGTATTTTTCATATTCATAATCTAAAATGTAAATATATTTATTTACTTACAAGTTTATCTTCTACCAACAGACAGGACACGTAACACTAAAAATTAATTTTCTGAATAAAAATTTATAATAATTATATTAATAATAACTATTTTTTTTAATATTTCAATAATTTAACTTACTTTTCCTTCCCTAGTTTGTAAACCCCCTTGCCCTGAAACGTAAAATTGTTTTTAGAATAAATTTTTCAAATATCTTTGTTATTTTATTTCAAAAATATTATAATAATATTTAAATTAAACATATTAGAGAAAATTCTACTCACCAAAACCTATCTCATCTTAAAGAAAATATATTTGATTTATATTTCTTATAAACAATCTTTATAATAATAAAAATAAAAAATCTGGAGTGGCCTACACTCTACTTTACTATAAGTAACTTAATGTCAAATTTCTTGAGTATATAAAATATAACGTCTCATTTAAGCATAACGTTAACATCTAAATGGGATATAATTATTAGCCTTTCATTACTGAGGTAGTACAGATAGTGATTGAAGGACATATCAATTTATAAGTTTATTTTTGTATATCACAAATAATTTATTATTTGCAAATAATTTCATTAGTATAACTACAGCAGTAATAACATTTTTGAAGAACAAAAGTGAACATTTCTTGAAACGATTTATTCTCCTACAAGAGAATGGCTTTCGTTCAAACAGCCAGTGGATTTCTTACATCGTTTACTTGACATTCTTCTACATTGAATATTAAAGTAAAATTTTTAAAATTTAAAACAGGAAAATACCCTTTTTTTCTCTGAAAAACATCTTAAACAGGGAAGAAAATGTTATTTTAAGGTGATTTGTTAATTAAAGATGTACGATAATTACATTTATTAATCTCTAAACGAAAGATTCCAATTATGAATTATCATTTACATTTTGGTCTTTTATAGAATTATTATACTGGGAATTTTAATCTTTAAAATAATAATAATAATAATAAGCTTTTTAGTATTTAATAAGATCATTTTCCTTCCCCTTTGTCAAATAACATATATACGAATTTTTTCTGAGTGAGTGTTATCATTTTCCTGCACAATATTATTCCTCTTACATCTCATATAATTCAATAAACAATTTAAACTGTTCCTTTATAAAATCAATTTTATCTCAGTGGATTCGCTCAAAAAATTTCTAAGTCAATGTAAACAATGAAAAAAAAATATAAAAAATTCGACAAGTATAGCAGGTGATCTCTTACTCTAAGATAAACAAACAGTTTTTATAGCGTTATTGCTCTTTTCCGTAATTGAAACTTTATGAATTTTTTTTTATGAATTGCTAATTTTTTGTTCCATTTTTGGTCAAATTTTCATTATGTTTTAATGAGCCGTTTAGCGTCAAAAAAACATTTTCTGAAAACAGAAATGTTAATATAACGCCCCTTTAGCGAATGTAATTTTGAAAAAAAATATCTCAACTCATTCTCCACATAATGTTCTATTTTTAGGCATAGTTTCAGTTTGATCCATCTGACAGTATGGCTTGTATCGCTCTCACAAGGTTTGAGATTGAATTATAAGTCAAAATTTTTACATTTTATTGAAAAAAAAATATTTCCTGTTGTTTTAAAATTCTGAATATATTTTTCGTTTGTTCCATTTGTAACCTCAAAGATAATGTCAAAATTTCAAAACTCTAGGGTTATCAGTTTAGGAGAAATAAATGTTTTAAAAAAAACGGTTTTTGGCAAAAAAAGTGACTTTCCCATCATGCATAATTCTTCGCAAACTATAGGGATCTTCCTCCCTATGAGGCCCATTTTTGTGTAAAATATCAACTTGATCCATCAAAGATTCTGGACCGTAGCGTGGTAACAAGCAATGCTAACACACGCACCCACCCACCCACACACACACAGACATCATCGTAAAAACGTCATAAAACGACTTCTGGGACCTCAAAACATGTAATTCCGTCAAAATCTCGAGATCGATTTTTTTCACGATCACTATACTTTACTTATAGTAAAGTAATAAAATAATAATAATAAAAAAATTGTAATAATTAAATAATCTTATAAATAATAATTTTTCTCTGTGGCTAAAAACAATTAATTACAATAATTTATAGTACAATGTGAAAATATTATAATTTAATAGCTACTGACTTTTAAATTGAGTGTCATATTGAGTATTTCATCTTGAGATCACGTGTGCCAGGTGATGGTCAATGTACGAATAAACTCAATAGATGGTCACCTATTGAAGGCAGGTGCATGTCTAAAAAATATCCCCTTCTGTTGTTTTAAGAGCTGTAACAGGGGTATGAAGTGTATGGGCAAATGTCTGTCTACCTTGCCCTCACCCTACAAACTATAACCTAATAATGTGAAAAGAAAATGTCATTGTAACAAGTTAAATTTCACTATAAATATTAGTAATATCATCTAAATTATGTCTCTGTCTATACAGTAATATATTTGTCAAGGTATTTCTATGAATAATTAATCTAAATATGACCAAAATTGTGAATAATATTCAGTAAGGGACAAAGAAAAAAATACAAAGCATAGGGACATGCTAAAATGATAAACAATCTGGTGTGGCCTACACTCAACTTTAAGTAAACATAATATCAAACTCATTAACAAATTACGGATTTTTTGTTCAGTTTTACGTGGCAATACAAACTTATTAACTTGTTACATATCATTTGTTTACATATGGCTATAACTATTTTATCAGTAAGAAAGTTTGATATCGTTGATCAATCCGACAATTATTGAAATTATTTATCTGAGGGAATCTAAAATCTCACAGGAATCGCACACTCAGCTTTTATACCTATCATATTGTATATCCAATTGTTGTAACTAAATTCAACTTCGGATAGCCTCTTTAATAGCCTTTTCTAAGAGGGTTGACAGCTAGCGGATAGTTTTTTACTCTTTCTTACTGTACTCCTTTGTTTCCCCAAACATCCCTTTCTGGTCATTAGTCCTTTCCTGCGCTTTCACCCTTTTAAAATACCATTCTTCCCTCCCACTCTTCTCAACCCATCACCAGATGTTTTATGCATCTAGTGTTCAGTTGGGTTTTTGACTCTGGAGAAGACCGCTTGTTACAGTTGAAAGATCTTAGTCTTGTTTTCCCATTTCATATTGTGGTTTAATCATCTATTATATCGTGGTAACGATATAATCATAAAGTCTTGACCCCCCCCCCCCCCCACACACACACACTCACATACATACACATACAGAAACATCGTCAACAGAGTCAAAAATTGTCTCTACGGATCTCAAAACAAGTAAAGCCGTCAAAATCGCAAAATCATTTTTTTATAATCTTCGAGCCAGGTACTAAGAAAATTTGTACGCCTACGTTGAAACAATTTATACTGTTTTGTTGTATTTTGGATTCAGGGTAGATGGAAACTCCATTTTGCAAATTAAACGACTGTGAGTTTTTGACTTGTAATGTGAAACGTTGAAGGCTCAGGTCATGAATTACAAACCACTAATTTCTCACCTATGTGAAGTAGAAAATAAACTCTACAGCTCATGTCTACCTCATCTCGTCTAAGTTTCTGATCAGCACTATTAATTTTCAACTAGGAATCAAGAGTCGATAGAAGTAAACTGCGTCATGAGTGATGGAATACTGCATAGTTGATGTTCTTACGTGAAGAGTGCTTCAGCAGTATCTGCGTTAAATTTAACTGATATTGTAATAATGAGTTAAATATTTTTTGTAAAAAACGTGTTTTTCAAAATGATTTTTTTTTATTCCATTAGTGATCTACAAATAGTGCCAAGACGGGGGGGGGGGGGGGATAAAAGTAAGTATACAGTGATAAAAAAATGAATGTTTTATGCAAACAAACGAATGTAAAGAAAAAAGAAACAAGAAGCACGTCATACATGTGAAGCTCTAATCCCTCAGGTATTCAAACCGCTTGTTTACGTATGAAACGCTCACTTTAATAAAATGTCATAAATTGTACTACTGCATACCTACTTTTGCACCCACCTCTATAAACCTGACGAATATAATGAATTACATTCCCGTAAATGATTCAGAAACTTAAAAAAAAATTATTTCTTACTTTTATACTAGCATTTCAAATTTGATTTTTTACCTTTAGTTATTTCTTTTAAAATAATTCAGTAAATAATATTTTTCTAAACATCACGTTGAATAAATATGATAGCAAAAAAAGATATGTGTAACAAAACATCACAGTATGCTCATACGTTCTTAATTGCTTAGTAAGAGTACGGAAACACTGGCAGCATATATCAATAAAATATATTAAAACACTTTTTTAGAAAAACCGTTTAAAATTGAAAAGTGAATTAGTCGTATGTATTGTTGAAGGAATTATGAATTTGTCCATATTTTCTTAAATAGCCTTGAAAAAAATATCTCAAAACATTTAAAATCTACAACTAAACACTATTAATAATAAGGTTGATTAATTAGTTTTAACAATTTTTATACATTACACAAAGAGTAACTACTTATTTAATTAGTGGTTCATGATTACTTTTAATATTCAAATACCACAACTTAATGGTAGAAAAAGTTATTGCAACATTTATAAAAAAACTTTATCCTGAAGTCAGTTTGCATATAAATATATAAGTTCTGTTTTTTTACAGACTTGAACGTATCTATTCCAGTTCATCGGCCCTATCAACAAAAACAAAAATATCATCAATATACCAGTGAATATTGTCAGCTTTTAGTTTCAGTGAATAAATCTTTTTAATTTATTCCATAAAAAAAGTTGCGAAGAGTATGCTTAAAGGTACTTTACTTGTATACTATTTACTTGTATATCCATCTAGGGATGAAGTAAAAGTAGCCGATATCAAACATTTCTTTGAATATATTTCCTAAACGTGTTTTGTCATCAGGAAGAGAACTGATGCGCCTTAGTAGTTTACAAGCTATCTTCATAGCCGCTCTATTCATGTGAAAATATTTCGCAAGTAAATTTTGCCAGTGTTCTCTAAGTGGTAATTTAGGTGTTTTATGATATAAATACACAGAAGATAACTCAATAACACCTTTCAAAAAGAATCCAATAAACAACAGCTTACTTACAATCACCACTGTAATTTTCCTTCTTCTTGCATCTTTCAACCTTTGCTTTCATTTTGGATTGAAAATCTGCGCAGTAGACCTGCAATCAAATTAACTATATTAACTAGATTAGAAGTTAAAATTTGCATGCAACGATTTAATTGTACGATACTATTTAATTTTTTAACATATCGTTATATTATAATTTTAAGACAATGCATTCTATATAAACATTTTTAATTAAAATGTAATACTTTTCACTTCTTTAATTCAATGTTCATGAACATAGTGAAAGTGATTCACCTCTCTGATAGATGTTATTTTCTCATTCTTTAAGTAACTCTTTAGTGTTAATAATTTTACTTTTTACTTTACTATTGTGATCATGAACATATTTAATCTTGAGATTTTAATGCCTATTTCTGCATAGAGTGTATCCAAAAGTTTGTGGGGACGCTGCACTTCACAATCTTTTAAGAATCAAATTGATATTTTCCTCAAAACGGGCCTCATAGTGCAGATGTTCCCTATTGTTTTTGAGAAATTATTCATGATTTCTTATGAAGGCATCTTTTTTTTGCTGTACTACTAACTCAAGAGTCTTAAAATTTTGGCATTATCGTGGATGCAACAAACCCACGCCAATGAAACATATAATTTCTGATGCTTTTCTTGGTATGATGTATTTGTCTAGCAAAATACTCTAATCAATTTATATCTTGTACCTTGAACAAAACTTAATATCATATATAGATTTTTTTGTGTTTATGAATCATATTATCTTTGGGTAATATTGAGGTTTGAGGAATGGACTCCTTCTTACTATATTACGAAACGGATACTAATTTTAAGCTTATTCCTCAAGTTATCAAGAAGAGTGATATTATGTTTATTTATAGTATAGGTGAGTGTAAGTCACTCCAGATTTTTCATATTTGTTCATTTTCAATCTTTTATATATAATTATAATGATAAATATATTGATAATTTCTTTCTAAGTTTTTACAAAGACTCTTAATAACATTTTACACCTCACCATTCTTCTAAAATGTTTAACGAAAAAGTGCTGTAGCTTTAGTAATATAATGTTAGGAATTCTTTTTTTAATAAATAAGTATATACTTGAGTATATAATTCTTATGTAAACTCGTAAGCATATTCACTTTAAATTGGAGAAATCTTACCTGGATAATAAAGACAGCAAATATCCACAGTGAAATAGTGTGTGCCTTCATGACTGAGATACCTAGTAAAAAGTAGGCTGATCATTCAAACAAAGCTTACATTTATATAAAGAGACTCAAGAGGAAGGTCAGTTATGGTTGGTCTGATATTCTAAACTTTAATTGCTCTCATAATTTATTTTGACCTTGGTTTGCGATAGTTATTATTTATTTTCCCAGTCAATTATTTCAATAGAATAGGTAAAAACACAACAGAAAAAAAGTGCGTAATGTCATAATTTTGATAGTTTTAGGTTAATCACTTTTTCTTCCTAATTGCAGGTATAATAACCGCTTAGATGGACTTATATCTAAGTCCACCATTTCACCTTTATCCATCCTTCTAAAATGTAGGGAGCATGCTGCAGAATTAATAGGCAGAACTATTAAGCATTACTCTTCTTTAATAAAGATCTCCTGTATATCCTTGCTTATCATATCCATTGTTGTATAGAGTATCCAGTAGGTCATCCATATCTAATTGCTAGAGTAGAAGCGATAGCACCAGTCCCTGAGAATATCCTTTTAGTCCACTACTTAGACAAACTATTCTTTTACTATATTACTCCCATATATTCTATAGTATGTGGATTAATCCTTGAATATATTAGTAACATTGATTGATTCAAAGACGCTTATCACGAGCTCCTTCTGCATTCAATAATCAAACCAAACCGATTCCCTTAAGACTTCAAAAACATTCTATTTTATCAAATAAATTCAAGGAAAAATGACCAATTTACCGAATCACTGAACAAGTAGCTTAAAATTAGCATTAATTTTGTAATAAAAAACTAAAGAGTACCAATGAACCCAAATTACCCAAAGACAACGATGTTCATTAACACATGAAGAACTCTATCTGAAAATAAGTTTTGTTCAAGGGTGCAACATGTAGTTTGATAGGTCGAACACTTTTTCGAAAACCATCCATCATAGGATGGAATGCATCAGAAAATATATGTCTGATGGGGTTAATTTTTTATATTTAACAATTTTATTCATCCAACATATCTTATTAGCTCATTAAAACATTTTAAATTTTTGCAATAAACCTCTAAATAACAATTTTATTTACTCAAAAATGTTCTACAAAAAAATTTTACTAAAACAAAGTCAATACAAACATTTTAAAGAAAATGTAAATAAATTCCACATTTACAACAGGTGATCCATTATTCCAAGACAAATTTTCATTTTTTTTTATATTACATTGCCATAATCTTGATTTTATTAATTTTTTTTATAAATTGCTTATTTTATGGTTATTATTTGATAAAATTTCATTAGTTTAAAATTAGCAATTTAGCGTTAAAAAACATTCTCTAATTAAAAAAATATGTTCATATAAAGTACTATAACGGCCCTTTTGGTCAATGTAATTTTGAAAGAAAACCCTTCAACTCATTTGCACGTATTGGACTATTTTCAGGTACAATTTCAGTTTGATCCGTCAAATGATGTGTATCTTCCTCACAGCTTTCAGGTTCAATAATTGGTGTAAGTAAAATATTTACATTACTGAAAAAAGAAACAGTTTATTTCTTTTAAAAAAATAGGATTTTTTCTCGTATTCCATCTGCCACTTTCATGGCAATGCAAAAATTTCAAGATTCTCCAGTTAGTACTTTAGGAGAAAAAACTGTCTGTACCTTCTCCACAAATTTCCGATACGCACACACCCACCCACACACATACGAGTACATCTCATACAGGCCTTTACTTAACTTTACCATAAATAAACATAATATAAACTCATTAGCAAACAGTTGAGTTTTGTATTATTTTAATGTTGTTATCGTGTAAATATAATATCAAACTCATAAATATTAATTAATGATTCAATTTGTTTAATGTGATCATAATCATACATCACTTATAGGAAACTTGAAATCATTGATCAATCTGATGATATTATCATTAATCTGAGAGTCTGAATCTTATTGCACTCGTATGTTCTGAGGCGTTATCTGTTATGCATCTCATTACCGATTGTCTAAAATTAACTTCAGTTTTAATTTCTTTAATGAACTTCATAATAGTCCTTAGAGAAGTATATCTCACTTAGTTGTAGGTATGTAATGCTGAAAATCTTCAGCCCTTCAAGGAAATTGCAGCAGATTCAGATAGAATTTGATCAATGGGTTCTGCCTCTTCAACAGAGGGCCGGATTTTTTGAGTGATATTAATTCCAGTATGAAGAAGTTAAATATAAATAAAGTTTTAAACTACAATCATTAATCTTTTGATATAAAGTTCTAATTATTTTTTTGACATTGAAATATATATAATATAAACACAATACATATAAATATTTATTGAGCTTGTTAGAAAACAACACATTTTTTTCGTTTTTGATAACTTTAACAACAATTTTGAGCTCGGTTTTAGGCTGTACAAAACTGCTCTGGATATGCGATGTTTGATAAAAAAAAGTAAACACTTTCTGAATTTTGCGCGCTCTGTGCACTACAATTTCAATTTGTTTGTTGTTGTGTTGGTACACTCTTCACTATTATAAGATCAGTGTTTGACTATGTAGCATGTGTTGTTTTTATGTGAGAGGCGTAAAGGTTATGCTCTTCTTTGCGTGCTCGGCGATTTTTTGCTGTAGAAAAATAATAACCTGTGGGATAAGTTATATTACTTATAAACTTTTTTGGCTCAAGTTGACTCACCGTACCCCACTGTCAACATTCAAGAGTTTTTGGGTACTTAATAAATTTTGTTACACAAAAAATGAATAGAAACTCTCTGCTCCATTATTTTCAATAGATAAAAATCGACGATCACCCAAACACGCGTCTAACGCCCAGATACCAAATTTTGCAATTTTAAATTTCCTAATTGAATAATAGCGTATAAGCAATAATATGTAAGGATATGTACGTAATAATTATATTGTATGTAAAGTATATATGGATATGAATAGCATGTATTCATATTTATAAGTATAAAATACATGAACAAATCTATACAATATAAATGTATATACTTATGTAGAGTAAACCTGTAATCAAAAAGGGAACAGGTTAGAAGTAAATTCCCTCACCTCGAGTAAAGAAGCGATAAAAAACACAGACACACACACATATATGTATAAATTATTTATTATTTAATTTTTTTAGTGTAAGCAAGAGCTAGAGATCCACCTACATCTCTGTTATTTAGCAACTTGGAAAAAATATCTTTCAAAATTGTACCGCCTTTCATGATACTCGTAGGTTGACGTTTTTTGACCATATTTACCAACATTGTAAAACTTATACATTTCTTGTTAATTGTTTAACTCTCTTTTGTTGATCGTAATTTTCTAACAAGTTTGAAGCTATACCTTTTAGTTCGTAGTTGAAATAACACTTTATGTTAGCTTTCTTCATGAAATATTTCCACTTACAAGGGAAACTCTTGTGTAAGTCAATGGCCAACAAACAGCGACTCACCAATCACAAGTGAGGGATTAATTACTTGAATAACACTTTTCCAAAATTATATATTTAAAAAGTAAAATAAACGATGTATGTACAATGGAAGACCTAAAAATTGAAGTAAAATTGGTTTTTAACAGTAAACATGTGGCTTTCTATCTCACATTTTCTTCCTACAAACATCATTCCACTAATATAATTTTAGCCAACTTTATCAAAAGCAAAATAAAAAATCGTTTGAAAGATGAAAAATTAGAATCATTGATGGAATTAAAAACAGCAATTTCAAAATTTACTTATTCAAAAATGAATTCTCATGACACTTAACATCAATAAAATTAATATTATTGTACTTGTAATTCACACGAGTTATTCGTGAACTAATGTATTGTAAAATAATAACTATTTTTTTGAATTTTATAAGATTTCAATGTTCTTTTTAAATTTGTATTTTTTTTAATTAAACTTATAACAGTTGGAGATAGAATAATGTCCATATTTTATTTAATCATGTTTATCTTTAAAGTAATTAATGAAAAGACTTGACACAGGTAATTATTGTAGCTTTATTATAGTCAAACATGGTTGAATAATTTGGCAAAGTTATCCAAGGACATGATCTGCAAACAATGAAACATTTCGCTGCATATTTATGTAGCATCAACTGAAATAATTATAGTCATAATGATGTTCTTCACGAAATGCTGGACAATGACACCTGCTCAGTCTAGTGAAACGTTGTTCGTTGTTATAAATGTAATTTCTTTTATCTTCGATTTTTTAAAAACATTCGAATTGTCGAACATTTTTCACGTAAGTAAAAAATGATTTATTTTTAAACTTATTATTATAATTAATACTAATAAGTATAAAAAAAAATTAAACTTAGTTATAATAAGATTTAGTTTTGAATATCAAGATTATATTTATTATAATCTTTATTCGTCTGACGAATTAAGGTTATAGAATTAAACATTGGTGAATATCAATTTATTTATATAAAAATTCTATATGTTTATACGAGTGTTTCAAGTAGAAAGGAACGTTACCAAATGAAAATGTAAACTTCATTCCTTATAAAAATTTCAAGGAAATCAATGTAATTAGTCCCCTATATTCTCATCCCCCCCCCCCCCCCACACACACACAAAAGAGAGTAAGAAGAAATCACCAAAACCTCCTTTAAAAGTGCCTACACATCCATTTTTTGTTTAATTTCTTAACCTCTTAATGCCACACTAAAAGCGTTATGGAAACAGGATTTTGTTAAAAAATATTTGACAAAGAATAAACATTTATGAACTAAATATATCAGGAAAGTACCGCCTAACAGTATTTGGAATGTTTTTTCTACTGTCCTGATGTCAATGGACAGTAACAGCGACTCACCAATCGCAAGTGAGGAATTAATTACTTGAATAACACTCTTCCAAGAGTATATGTTTGAAAAGTAGTATAAACGATGTATGTGCAATGGAAGACCTAAAAATCAAATCAAATGTTTTCATGAACTAAATATAATTTTACTATACTTCTTTTTCGCAAAACCAATGCTAATGTGCTCAAAATTAATAATTCTGCCAATACGAAATACAGCTAAACTCAATCATATAACCTAAAAAGAACTAAATGCATAGCTGCCTCAGTAAGGAGATGTGGAGTGTTCAAAGAGTCATAGGACACTATAATCACACATAAGGAGTGTGATTGAAGTATGTTTACAGAACAGTACTACATTGATATGTAGTATTCCCTTTGCGTTAACGTACTATATATTTACCTTTCCATGCTAACGTAAACTGAAAGAAAACAAACATTTAAACCAACAACCTCTTAACTATTTTAATAATTTAAACATTTAGGACATCCAGTGATTTGTTCATATAAGTACAGGGAAGAATTAAAATGTATTAATTTATTAATACATTTTAACAAATGCGTCTAAGGTGGCATTCTCATGATATACGATGAAAATGAAAAAGATCAACGTTCTTAGTTAGATCAAAATTATGTTCTTGTGGGGTTAAATATTCTACAAAGTGTGAGAAGAATTGATTATTGTTACTATTACTTCTATGTGTCAATCCTTTGAAATGTTCCTGAGTTCTTTTCTCGGACGACCTATTTGTCATGCCTTTGTAAACACAGGGGCAATTGACACAGGACCGTTTGTAAGCATCACATAGCGACATGGGATTCACAAAACAAATTAGAATTTAGTAAGATTTTCTAATTACCCACGGTTCTTAAGCTCACATTAAAAATAAACTTTGTTAAAGTTATGACAATACATATGGTGGGGAAACTCAGTTTTTCTTAACTGGATCCGAGTAGTTCTGAGGGACAAACTCATTCAATAAGGGTTTTTTTTCGTCCTATGTAACATATTTTTCTATTATTTTTACTAAATTACCATTGTCCTTTGCAATGAGTTTAATAGTATTATGGTTTATGGGTTTGTTGATTTGTTTGTTTCCATTTCAAGGTAATTCTAAAAAAGGTGCATTACATCCCTGCATTGGTTGTCTCTTTTTTATGTACCTAGTAACCACTGGTTTTTGATACATTACATCTCCAATGCAGGATATACGTTGACAACTGTTTCTAATATGCATATTTAAGTAGCACTTAAAATTTAACCCTATTTTACTGGATTTTGAGTTTATAAATCTAAATCTAAATGCCTTTTTAGAAAGGTTGATGCAACCACCGTTGCTGAAGATGAACCGAGCTATCCAAGGACCGATAGTATTTATGTATTACTGTTTTGGTATTTGACTTCACTTATTTGCAGATTTATAAACATTCAAAATAGTGCAGCTGTTCTTTTTCGGAATGTCGGTTTGTTTCAGGATTCTATGATTGTTCTCAATACATGAGCTTGATGGGAATGAATAGTTTCACCAGAGATTATTCTTACGGGTTTGTTTCGTACATCATACTAGGCCAGATAAGTCTATTTGTAAAACAAATTAAACAACAACAAATACAGTAACATGTTTAAGTTATATACAAATAGATGACTAATTTAGTACCATAATAGGTCAATAAATACAAAATCCAATTGTGAAAATAACCTGTTAGTCAAACAACTTACAATAACCACTTCCGTTCTATTTTATAAAAACAATATAAATCCATGAGGTTAGCGGCTTTCTGTTGTGGGTTTTTCTTTCTTTTGTGTAAAAGCCGGAAAAGATATGCATGCTAATAATGATAGAGTGACATGAGAAGAGCAGTCCCCACTATCCTGTCTCCTTCCATCCTTATAAACTATAGCTAGTCTTCAATATACAACACTCAACTAAAAATGTTTAACAAAAGAATTGTTTTCGCTATTCTAGTTTGCTCCTTTCTTTCGGAAACCAATGTAAGTAAACTTACTCCCTTCTATGGATACCTCTAAAGATATTTGTCATAAACATCTACCATTTTACAAGTTATAATATAGAATAACATAATCTTGTGTACAGAGCAATGCATAATAATAATACTTCTTATAAATAACTGAAAATAAAGAGATCTTGTGATTGATTCTGACAACAATTTAGATGTTGATGCACTGTAATAAATAAGAATTATGTTTATTAATATATTTAAGAAAGAACTTATAGGAAGAAATGTATAGTACTTATGCAAAGAAAACTATATGTACAAATACTCTCTCCCTCTCTTTATTTCTGTTATATACATATAAATTTGGATAGTAGACCTTCTTAAACATGTTACATGTTTCATTGAATATCATAGTAATTAAAGTTTTAATTATCCATCTATTGATAGTTTTCTAAATGTTTCTATTTACTTAATTTGTTGATTTCAAATTGGGTGTATTTAGCATGTTGAAAAAAAATTTTCAATAAAAATTGGTTTTAAATTCAATTAAACATTTACACAGATATTTCTATTATAAATCAATGATTTCAAGAAGTTTATTGAAAATACTCAAAGAAGTCAAGGCTTTTAAAGTCAAGTTTAGGGTTTTTGTGAAATATTTTAAACCATATATAGTAATTTTGCAAAGATTATACATGTATGGTGGAACACTCTATATTATATATGCTAGTAGGTGATTAAGTTTTTTTTTATGAAATATTTAATTAATTCGTGTTAATTTGTTTGGGTCACATCATGTGTGTTGGTTACAATTCCATTTTTATGTAGATAAAGCTAGTATAAGAGCTATCTTACGTATAATATAACTTCTATATTCGTATGTATCACCCGTATGCTGAATCTATCAATTGCACAAGAACATTACGGAATAATATGGTTATTCTAGTTGGTTAGAATTTATTCCTCAAATTAAAATTTGAAATCAATAGTTGACTGAAAAAAATAGATCAATATAGGTGACAACTTTCAGGGTAGAAATGACATATCCTGCTGAGTTAGACGTTTCATTCATACTTGTATATAGCTAATTTGGAAGTATATTGTTATTGCTTATTCTGAGAGAGGTAATGTTAGATGTGCATTAGGTTACTAGAAGTTATTGTTATAAGAAGTTATTATGATTGTTGGACGTTATTATCCCTTAAAAGAGGAGATAATAAATAGTAATTTATTAATAGTGACTTCATCACAACTGAGAGATTTGACTTAAAAAAGACAAGTATTATTTTAGTAAAAGTAAAATCTAAAACTTCCTAGGGATACACTGAATATTTCTAAAAAGTGTATTATTATTAAACTGTTGCATTTTAATGCAATTTTCAAGAGAATGATTTTTGTAAAATTGATTATTTGTTTTAAATGTTTGATGAAATGATTAATAGTAATGTTGTGTTTTTCAGGGGCAATCAGCTAAGAAACGGATTAAAAAAGCTATAGATAAATGTTCGAAACAAGTTGCCATTTCAGAAGGTATGTCCCCAGTATTACTCAGATAGAAGGAAACCAATAAGTTATACTTTATTATCATCATTTTAAGCAATTTTAATGTTACTCACAGTTATAATACAGGGTCAGGGTAACCCATTGGCTTACGTTCTTGCGTCCGGGTTAGTGGATCCAATTGATAGATTTAACTTAATTTAGAATATTGAAAGGTTATTGGCAATATTTAAAGACACAGTTTACTGACACTGACTTTGCAAGAACACTCTGAAAAATGCAGTGTATGTGAACACTCCTCAACAAACTGTCTGTTGTCGGGTTGATGGAGCAATAGTTGTGACAGAAAGATCTATAACAAAATGAATAATGAAGAGACAATAATGATAACAGATAATCTAAACAGTTTTCTGTGGTTCATATGGCATATTTATCCCTTTGGGTAATTTTTTCCTGGACTCCTTTATCAGAAATTGTGGCTGCTTGACTGAACTAAAATATGCTGGTAATAATATAAGATTAAATAAAACCAATAAAGATAAATACTATGAAACATATATTTAAATATGATTATAATTTACATATTCTATAAATTTATACATATCTGTAAAATATACACATATTATTCAATAAAATACATTTATACATGTGTATTTTACTCATATATTCTATATACATACAAAACTCTGATGACCGATCTTGTTTGATTTCTTGCCATCGTGCATTGTCTGAATAAATAACAAAATATATGTGAATTTTGTAGGAATCGAATCCACCACCTTTGCGTTAGAAGTCCAGTGCGCTACGCTCTGGGCTGTGGGGGCTTTCTTACAATATTCTTCCAAAACCTGATATAAATAACGCAAGGTTTGTTTAAGTCAACTAAAGATGAAGACACAGATGTTTCGTAAAGATAAAACTTGGAATACCTGTTAATTTCAGTTTATCCTGGATCACTCAAATAAATATTAAAGAAAACAGTGAGTAATATATGACTTAACAAAAACTGGTATTAAAAAGAAAGAAGAATGAAAAATAAATTCTTTCAATATAAGTCAGGTAAAATTACCGACTCCAGATGTAAAATATATTTCTGTTATAGAATAAACCTAACCAGTTTTTTTCTAGGAAAGATCTTAATCCCATTTTTGGAATCTTATTGTTGTTTAGACGATTTTTTTTTGCACTTATTTACTTTAATTGTTGGCGCTACTCTGAGCGCCAAGGAGGCTTTTTACACTTTCACTTCCAAAACATAGTTATATACATAATATTTGTAATGGTGACACAGTGCACGCCTTCAAGATAGTACTACTGTACCTGTCACTGGTTATGCATCTGTGATTTATGTTTTAAAGTTAATATTTAATGAACTACTTGTATAATTCTTTTTCAGGCAAATAGTTAATAGTTAAATGGTAGATTTATTATTTATGTTTAATATTATGATTTAATTATTTTCTTATACAGAATGAGTTTTGCAAAAATATCTGACATATTTTTTTTCAAAAAAAATATTAACATATTATGTTTATTAAAATTGTAATTTACAGTTTATGTAAATATTATACATTTTTATTATAGTGGTAATATGTTCGCACAATACTGGTTCGTGTGTGAAATACAGCCCATATTTTCGTACAATACAGCATTTTAACAAACTATAGGTTCTACAACTTATATTTAAGAAGTTGAAAAGTGGCCAATTAAATCAAATGAACAAGAATTATACTTGGACCACAGTGTATTATTTACTCAATTGTAGCTTTTCCAAAGATTCTTCCGTTCTATAGAATTAGAGGTCACACTTTACAACTCTTTTCTGCAAGCATATTCTGCCACGATTCATTTAGGGATAACAAGCTAATGATAAAAAAAAATAATAAAAATAATAGCGAAAAAGTTTATGATAAAGAACTAATCTTTCAGTTAATATTAACAAACATTAAAAAAATAATATTGATGATAAATAACTAATTAGTCAGTTTACCATACAATCTGTAGCAAAAGTGTACACTCATGTTTATATGTAAAATTTACTTTTTTGAACCAATTGATTATACAAAAATTTAATTGACACATATTTCATTTATAATTAATGATATTAAAAAATTTACCTTGAAACGTTACTTTATTTTACTTGAAATGTTCCTTTATCGATTTTCATTTTACAGCGTAAAAAAACGTATTTTTATACGTTTCTTTCTATAGGGTAAAAGTAAATAATTTTTAGGTGTTTGTATTAACTATTAACTGATAAAACATATGTTTCTTCCTAAAAATGTAAATACTTTTTTATATCCATTGATTTTTAAATTGTGAAAATGGAAAACTTATCCTGACACTTTTTTTTATTGCTTAAACTGATCCTCTAGCGGGTTAAACCCTTTACGGTCTATTTGTTTGATCGGTGATTCTACATTGGGAGTCCTAAATTTTACCTAACTCGAGTGTATTTAGAGTAGGAATCTTTCACGAGTACGTGACATCAAACTGAGGCTCGGGACCGACAGCTTAAAATCTTCTCCGAGGAACGACGTACTCACCTCCGCGTGAATATATCGAGGCCAGGTGGGTATATATCGAACCCTGGACCTACCAGTTCAGAGGCGAGTCCGGTAACCACCGAGCTAACCTGGCCTCTTTCTATGGTGGGTTCCTGGCACTCTTAGTAATAACTATTCACTCTTTTTTTTATCTTTTCTTAAAATCAGGACTTTTTCAATCTAAACAATCATTTATTATCACTTTTAGCCCCCTATAACTTGTTTTTTTTTTGAGGTGAATTGTATCGGACAAACTATTAATGTTTGTTTTCATTACATTTTTGTACATTTTATCAGTCATAGAGTTCATAGAGTATAGATTTCTAAACAGTCTTGCTATACTGCAGATAGTCATTTCTATTATAATAGTATCTAACAAGTGAGGTTTAATAACCCTAGATGTAGGTCATTCCTTCTGTTATCCATAGCCAGGCTTGTTTTTCTACTTTATTAAGGCTGATTTGAGGACTGTTTTCATTAACCTTGGAAATCACATTCCCAGTGCATTTTACACTGTCAGTTTTATCATAGTGATGAAGAGAAAAACTATAGGTTTTGGCCTAAGACCCCAAATTTAATGAAAAGTTTTTTCATTTAATGCTACTGACACTTCTATAATAATCCTATGATTTCAACACTTTAGAGTTTGTGGTTTAAGAAAAAATGTCTAAAATCACAATTTAACAAAAAAAAAAAAAGACTTTTCATAAAGCAGTATATTGCATGATGAAACCCAAAAACAATATACTACATTTACTCCATAACAGCAATTTTTGTGTTAACTATAAATTAAAATAAATGTTGATACAAACCGACCTACACACACAGGCATCATCGGAAAATAATCAAAAATTGACTTTAGGGACCTCGAAACATGTAAATCTGTTAAAATGTTGAAATCAATCTCATGATTATTATACAATTATACAATTATTATTATTATCTTATACAGATATCATTATACAATAGTAAAATAATAATCATCCTCAACTATTTTTATTATAGCTTAAAAACTTTCAAGGTCGTATATTATGTCAATTAAAAGAAGAACATTCAATTGTAAAAAACATTTAATTATCATTTTATATTCTCTTTCATCAAGATGGTTGATTTAAAATACTGATTGAAATCATAATCTTTTTCCCAGGTACAATAATTGATTTGATGATCTTGTGATAATTGCAATGTTCAACTTTGAAACGACACATTCTCTTTCATCCAAAAATTCAAAGACTTTGGGAGAAGGCAACAATTGTTTGGTCCTGGCTCCTGATACTATTAATAATTAAAATTATTTAACTTAATATTAATTAATTAATATTAAGAATATTTAATGACAACCGTCTGTTGACAATTGTTTTAAACATGCTGTTAAAAGGACTAAATGTTACACATTAATTACTTTAAACATATTTAGGAACACATCTCACAGTGTAATAGATAACAGACAAGTATGGTATGTATTAATCTTGATGTTAAGAGCCCCAAGAACAAGTACAATAGTGGTTTGTTTAGTAGTAGTAGTAAAATAACCGGGTTGTGCCAATTGATTTCATTAGTTACTATAATTTTATACTGTGATATTAACAGCACACTAAACTACCTAGAATTTATCAATGTTCTAATTTACTTAGTTTGTAGTATTACTATATATTTTTGTAATTTATGTAATGGTGTAATTTAACTCGGATTGTTTATTTTTATTCTGATACCCTCAGTGTAAGAACGTTTAAAGTAATTTAGCAGTTGACCTGTAGTTACAATATCAAAAAGACGTGTGACTGCATCACGCACGCCATCCTGCCTCAACAAAGCTACAGCTATGCTGTTCTACATTTGTACTTTGACTGCGTGTTACCATTGTGTAATGAACTACATATTATTCTTACTTGTTTTGGATATCTGCTAATAATATTATAATTTGTGACATTAGTTAGCAGTTTCCTCTAGGACAATTGGACTCAATATTTCGAACCACTTTCTTACTAATATAATAAATCAGTATTTACATTTTTTTATGATATGTTAAATTTGATGTGTTTTTTTATACTTAACACATCTTATCACAAATTACAGCATAGCTTTAATTAGGATTATTTTAATTGAAACAACAAATTAATAATTAATTCTGCAACTAGTTTTCAAAGTATATTTTTAAGAAACTTCTACAAAGTTCAGATATAATTTTTACTATTTATTTATATTATTATTTACTATATATTGTTTATTTTATGCAACTTCATAAAATTGCACTAATTTCAAACTCGACTCATAGAGAAATCACCATGATGTTTGTGATTTTAACATCGTCTGTGAAGTCTCTATGCCACCTTCACACTACCCCAACGTTGAGTTTGCAGTAAAGCTACGAGTTGGCTAATTCCTCCCTTCAAATTCATAAGAAAACAATTATTTCCCATTTACCTGCCTGTTTGAATGAACAAAACAATATTTAATATACTTAATAGATAAGCTTTACTCAAATTTTGTATTGGAATGTTACAGAAAACTTAGACTCCATAAAAGGTGCAGTTATTCCAAATGAGGATGAAACTGTGAAGGTGCAATAAAACTTTTAAGTCTGACTATTTAATGTCAAAACAGTAGAATTAGTGCGATGTTGTTAATGCTTCTTTTTGGTTTCAGTGCTTTTTGGCTTGCATGATGAGGGAAGGTAAACTGGTGAGTGTATCTCTAAGATATCCATTACTTAGGTACATAATATATAGTCTCAAAATGATGAATTTTTTTTTTATAAATTATCATGAGCTTCACAAGCAAATTTTTTATGCAATCATGAATTTAAAAATTTAGTGTTCGTCATTATTGTATCTGGGTATCAACCAAGCGTATAAATATCCAAAGAATCCAAACAGCCCAATCCATAATCTTTCGCAAAATTGTGCAACCTCCCTTTGTTTAATGATACGAACTAATGATACCATTCATAATAATTCGAAAATTCCTTTGATCCACTAAGAAATCCGATCACGAAACCTAAATTTCAAGAATCTTTACCCACCATCCTAAACCTTTTAATCCAGCAATCATCCCACCAGATTCCTACCAACGCCATTACAAGGCTAAAAAGATCTGCTCAACAATGCTAATTGTCAAGACTAATTTCAAGTAATCAGAACAATCTATATAAAGTACAACCAATGGGTGGTTTCTCCACTTTTTTTATTTCATTTTTTTTTATTTCATTTTTTTTTTATTTAGCAGGTATAGTATCACTATTACTTGTTACTCCTCTTTAGTAATTTGAAATATTATAATAATAATAATAAAACTCTTTCTGGTGTCAAATATTGTGATTGATGGCAAGAGCTTTAGGTGACAAAATACTTTGATGTGACAAATGATTGACAGGAATTAAACATGAGTTGTCAAAAGATACTATCTAACCCTATAGTTTTACAATTCTCATAGTAGTTCAGCAGAATCAAATAAATTAATATTAATGTTTAAAATGATTAATTTAATAAAACGTCATATCCTTTAACTCAACCATTCAATCAATAAAACAAATATTTAATTTCATAATTATGATATCAGAATCATATCATTTAAATTGTCTTATATGAATAATGACATCAGATAATATATATGTATACATTTCTAATAAGTATGAATCATGGTTTTAGTTGAAGAACGGAAAATACCTCAAGGATAATGCAAGGATTATTTGTGAAATTGCCAACAAAGGTGATGATGAGAAAATTGAAAAGGCTAGAAAGATGGTAGATATTTGTTCAAGTGAAGGTTCGTCCTCTTTACCACATACAACTTTAAACATAAACTTTCCGTTTGAAAATACCCTTTCAAAAAATTTTCCTACAAACTAAATTTATTCAGACAAGATTTAAAAAATATCTACATATCCAAAAAATTTACTCTCAAAATTAACAAAGACCAACAGATGAGACCGACAGGCTAACATTAACAATGGATCAAATCTTTTTTTTTAATAGTGAATAATGTTTTCTTTGGGGTTTAATGAAATTCAATGTTTTTGGTTAATTATATATATTGTGTGTATAAAAACCTATTATATACAGTATCTACAAATCACTGTACTGTATGATTTGGTTGCGTAAACACTATTATTTTATATTTATGTTTATTACAAATTCTATTTAGTTTTTCATTTTCATATATTCTTACTTCTGCAAGTTTATTAGCTTCTTTACAATGTGTTTATGTTTATATCTTAAAACAAGTTATTTTTTTGTAAAATTATTTACATTCATTAGTTTATTATTTTTCCATGTAGACCTTTGAAAAAGATTTTATATGAAACGGTAAATTCAGCATTGAGTATTTGATTTGAACCGGGTCGTCAGATTAAACTGACCAAAAAAAAAACACACATACTTGGTTAGTGCATTGTTTTCTTACTTTTAATGGCTTTTTACCTTCTTTAGAGAACTCAACTACTTACTTTTCTTCTATTAAATATTTTGTTTCTTTATTGTAAACATTAAATTGTGTTTTAGTGCCTGTAGTAGAAAATGAATGTGATTTTGCTCACAAAATGGCTGGCTGTCTCTTCAGATATGGAAAAGAGGTAAAATTTTGGAAAATGCTTTTCATTAGATTCTTACAATTAGTCAGTAATTATATTTCAATTACTCAAAAGTAAGCTCTTACTTATTTACTTACTTACAAATCACTTACTAGAACATAGATAGAAATGTATACCCTACATCTACTCTTCTCTAATTATAGCTACTATGTCTTTTACTATTTTATGCATGGTGTACATATATTATGAAACAAATATCTTAAAACAAGTTTCTAATTTATAATTAATTTGGTTTTAATTATTATGAAACAAAAATAAAGTGTTTTTTTTTCAGTGGGATATAAAGTCACCACTCGTGGATTGACATTCCTCTCTTTATATTATCATCCAATAAAGCAATTTATAAAATATACCCTCATTTATTTTTCCAAGTTTCTGTTATGTTCTAATATTTAAACGTAAATGCTAAATGAACATTTTAAACAGTGTATAATGTATGGAACTTCATACAAACGTTTAGAATGGCTAAGTCAACGTGCAAAAAATCACAACATTAAGTTTGTCGGTGTAGACACTAAAAATGAGTTGTGGAACTGTTTAGGCCTGCTGAGATTCAACAATGACATCGGCTATATGATTTCGTATATATTCTCCTGTAGGAGAAAACAGGAATTTTGTTAAAATTTGAGCAAGAGATTGATGAAAAATATTTAGAAAGAAAATAGGAATCCCTTATTCTTATGTTTTCTTTTCATTTCTGCGCACTAATAAGTATTATAAAAGATACAATAGCTTGTGTAACCATTGGTAAAATTTAAAAGTGGAATCGTATTTATTAATCTTTTCAGCTCCATGTATTTACTATTTTTTTAAAGTGATCAACCAGAGGTACACAGTGACCTGCACTATACTTTTCTCAGTGACTATGTTACGTTATAAAAACATGATTAGTTATTATAGAAAAAAATCACTTTGTATCAACTGAACTTGTTTTAAGACAAATTTCTTGAGTTTGGATTGAAATTTCACTTCTTTCAGTTCATAGTTGTGTTTGCTCGTCTCAACAAATGGTGTTACTGATATTTTGATACTCTAATATAATTTACAAAACGAATAGGTTACTTTGTTGTTGTTATGATGGAATCTAACTGCCAGTACTCAATTTTAATGTCTCTAAAAACTTGAGCTTTTATAAGTGATCATTTTAAAGTTCTTTTCAACCCTAGGTCAATCCTAAGTTTCCGAGTATTTCAGTATTTCAGCACCATTTGTCACAAATAACTCAGCATCTGTTGTTGATCTTTTATAATCCTTGGATGGAGGAAGTATGGAGAATTTGGCTCTACTGTCTAGTAAAGGTATATTAGCCGTCAAGGAAGTATAGACAAATAATATATTATTATGACCTGGACAGTCATCCATCAGCCTGTAGACGCACGATTCGGTCATCAAATTGGCTATGCCATTTTCCGATACTTTTTCTATGTACACCGTCATTTACATTTTCCAGGGTGGCATATCTATCTATCTATAAAGCTATAAAACTCTGTCGACCGATCTTGTTTGTTTTCTTGCCACCGTGCATGGTCTGAATAAATAATAAAATAAACGTAATTTTGTGGAAATCGAACCCACGATCTTGCCATTAAAAGTTCAGTGCGATACGCTCTGCGTCAAAGGAACTTTTTTTTTACAATTTGCTTCTAAAACCCTGATATAAATACAATCTTTCTTGTATACTTATAAAACTCTGTTAATCTTTATTGCTTATTTCTTATTTGTTTGCACACAGACGAAACTTGGAATACTTGTTAATTCCATTATGCCGAATTATTTAAATAAATGTTAAACAAAACAGACGGTAATGTATTACATGACAAATAATGGTACTAAAAAGAAAAAAAAATGAAAAATTAATTCTCTCAACATAATTCAGGTAAATTAATGACTCTAGATGTAAAATCTATTACCGATATGGAATAAACATAACCAGTTATTTTCTACGAAAGATCTTAGCACATTTTTAGAATCATTGTTGTTTAGACGATGATTTTTTTTCTTCCATGCATTTAAGTTAATTCTTGTTATCTATACATATAAGACAAATTTTATTCGTAGTTGGAATCTTCGTATTAACTAAATGTATGATATTACGAAAGTACGTATAATAAACTATTACATTAAAGGTTTAAAATGAATCATTTTAGGAACCAAAACTTGAACACAAATGTCAGCACAAATACGAATGTTCTAAGGAAATACTAATAAAAGACGTACCTTACATTAATGTTATTTTATGTTGGGTAAAATAAATTGAATATTTCAATTTACAGGTCTTGTCTGTTTTAAATATGTTTTAGGTGTATATAACTTGAATTGAAGTTGTATTTATTTACATCATAAACTACATGAATTTTTCACTTTTTTTTTGTTTTTTTAAATATACATTCTGTGTACATACTTGAATAATGTTAAGAATACTATATCAAAAGCTTGGGCCACGTAAGAATCTTTGTCTTCATGACTCAATAACAAGAAACAGCAATAACAGTTATTCCTGTTAATTACGTTCAGTAAATTTGTTATTAACTGTTGCAATAATTTCTTAACACTAACTAACACATGGGGTCATGGGGTCGTCTAGTATGTAATAAAAGTAGTAGTATGTTGCTTTTTCTTTTAAACAACTACAACGTGATGGTGAATATCGAAAGCCCTGGGAGTCATAAAACTTCCTTTTATAATTCTAATATTTAAAGTTTTAATTTCTATACCGATTATGAAGTTGGAATATTGGTGGAAAAGTTATTTTATTTGCAAAATAACTTATGTTAAGGTCCCATATGATGTCCCAATATTAACTATATTTTATAAAATTCCATTTGTTGTTCATGCACTTCTAATGTGAATAGCTAATTGCCAAGAAATGTGTCATTTTTGTAAATGCTGGGTCACCCTGCATTTTTCTTAAGGGATGGCTATATTTGAGGTCACGTAACGCTAACTTGCTGGATGCTTTCTTATTTTATTATCTTCGCTCTCTTGGTAAATCGCTGTGTTTATGTTTATGCCAGTTCAGGCAGCAGTCTAAACCCTTCTAGATTTGAGCATTAAGAAAATATAGTGATTCAATAGTTTAACAATTTTTTATGACAGTAAATTATTGAATTGATAGTAATATCCACCATATAAACTATTAGTGTTTAAAATTAATTAAACTTTAATATGTTCCGATTTTCATCATGGAGTTGTTCTTTAATAATTGTTTAGAATTAATAGTTTGGTAATGAAAACCTTTAATAAATTATAAGTGATAATAAATTATTACATACTCATTTGTGATTCTACATGGAGTCATGTAGATGGTTTTTTCAAGTAGTAACAAATCCGTATCCTTGCCACTGTTATTGATTTTATAAATAGATCTTCATTGAAAGCATAGTTTTCAGTTGGCTATTAACTTGTTATAGTTAAATATTATTTATTTGTACTATAATTAATAGCAAAAAGATTTTCATTATTATTAAAAAAGTAATCAGAGTTCATAAAATTAAATTGTTTACAATGTTTTAGATATTATGAACAAATAGAAATTTCCAAATGGTCAATAGATATAAAATGGTTAATAATGGTTCGATATTCATTAACCCCTTTCCATGAAATAGAGCATTACATTGACATTTCAATACCAAGCCCCTAATAGACAAAACGCTTATCTAATAAATGAGAAATCAATCAGCAGTAAGCTAACAAAGTTAATTACTGCAGTGCCTTCGACATGGGGTCCAGCGTCACGTCAGTACGCAGAACTATTGTTGCTACGCGCTACTTTGCCGCTCATCCCTTCGACCATGCATTATCTCTCTCTCCTTTATTTATTCTTTACTCTGTATCAATTTTT
Organism: Hermatobates lingyangjiaoensis; assembly: GCA_026182355.1. Lineage (NCBI taxonomy): Eukaryota > Metazoa > Arthropoda > Insecta > Hemiptera > Hermatobatidae > Hermatobates > Hermatobates lingyangjiaoensis. The sequence goes on from JAPFBL010000255.1 coordinate 536,584, forward strand.
ACAGTAATTATTTTTATTTCTTTCTGGTCCATTCATACATTTCATAACAATTATGATTATAAAATACAAGTACAGGTGTATGATTTATTCCTGAGAGTATGTTTCATGGTTGCTATTTACATTATTGGTTTAACAAGAAGAAAAGAATTGATTCATTTTTTTAAACAGATCGAAATATTTGATAAAAGTATATCTTACTTAAGTCAAACTAATTCTAATAGAACTAATGTGAAATATTTCTGGATTTATATTTTGTTGTCTGTATGCATATTTTTATATGACTGGTCATGGCGCATTTGGAATGATGGTTTATATTTCACATTCTGGTTTTTCCCCTTGCTGATATCGAACGTGTATATGGAAATTCAAAAACAACAGACAACCCTGATAGTAAGCAGTCTGACCAATCGCTTCTCTATTCTCAACGAAGCACTAGGATCAAGCAGTTCTCATTTCCTTCCACACTTATGTTTACTCCAAAGACGTCTAACAATCATCCAAGTCTACCTAAATTCAATTCTCGGGCATCATTTTCTAATCTTCTTAGCGTACTACTTTACAGCTCTTTTCATTCAACTATACGTAGTGTTCCTTTCTAATAATTCTATCAAGAAGGCTGTAGAATCAGAACATTTCACTGGGCCTATTGAATTATTAGTGTGGATATTTCATCTACTCTTCAGTTTTTGGCATTTCATATCGCAGTTAGAAAAAGCTTGTAATCAGGTATGTAATGTACAGTTTTGTAACACCTTGTATCAAATGAAATTTAATTTATAAATAACTAACTTCACCTTTACTAACAAATTGAATTTAATTTTCACATAAATTAGAACCATGCTTATTTACTTTTGTTTAAAAATTCCAAACAAATTGTAAAATGTCAGTTAGAAAGCATAAAAATAATAATATAATTCTCTTAACATTTTGACAGTAATATTTCTGGGCCACAATTGCTGCAGATATCGGTTACTGTCGTTAAAATAGTTGAGTCTTTTGTTCTTTAGTTTTGTGCAATTATTGGTTACTTAATTTTTGAACCTTAATGAATCGTATCATCATATGATATTAATTATACACTTATATGCTTAGTTAATAAGGCAGAGAGGAAAAGCTTGCTAAAATACATTTGTCATGATAGTTCTCAAAGCTATAGATTTTGAACAACGCATTACGGTTTCTCCATGGTCATAAATGATCAATAGAGTTTAGCGTAATACTTATTGATGTATTGACTACAATAAGTGCCACTTAGTCATTATTTCTCGAACCTTGATAAATGAAAGGTCCATAATAAAATACTTGTAGAAACAAACAAATTCTCATATTGAACGTAAAACCATATCGCTCTAATAGCACATGAAAGGATTAAATAGTGGACTCAGATGTAATTTTTGTTTGGAACAGGTGAGTAGAAATAACTATGTAGTTAATCAAAAAAGACAACTTGATTAACAAACCTTACATTTTTTACCGAAACAAATTAATATATTTAATTTTAGATAATGTATTGATATATACGTATCATATATATATGATATTATTCATAAAATGATAATCCTTTCATTAACGGAAAGGATAGACTAAATCACGCGGTAAAACAAAACGAAATTAACTTATAAGTTTTAATATAAAATTCTAAATTGTGCTATAATTTCTTGGAAAAAACAAACTGAAAATATCAAACTTATTATCCAAAGAAAACTATCACTGATTAAAAAACTTGGAAAAGTAAATGTGTGTAAATTTAAATATAGACTGCTAACTGACATTTCTTAATAGAAGTGGGTAATTTCTCAAAGTATTCGACTGCTGGGTATCATAATATGACAGAATGGAAATTAAAAATTTATTTTAAATCTGAGGAATTTTTCAGTTATCGCTTTTATCAATTGTATGTTAATTCCAAAATTTCAAGACTCTAGATTTAGTAGTTTAGGAGAAAACAAATGTTGTCTAAAAACACAATTTTGAAAAAAAAATGACTTCCCCATCATTCATAAAGCGTCCCCACAAACTTTTGGGTTCACACCCACCCTCCCACAGACGTCATCGAAAAAACGTCATAAAAGGACTTTAAAGCCTTTAAAATATGTAAATCTGTCAAAATTTCGGGATCGAATTTTTTCATGTTCTCTATAATTTACTCATAGTAAAGTAAAAATGTTAAAGTCAAGCTGGCAAAAGAGGAGGCAAAAGAAATTGTCCCCCTCTTTGGATACATCTGTTAAAAAATACCGATTTAGAAACCGAAAAATGCGTAGGCAAAGTGACTAGGAGCTCCATCTTGTTGACTCAATGATTATCCTTCAGCTTTAATTGTCTAAACTGAGGAGTAAAATAATTCCAAGTAAGGTAATCTAAGTAACAGTTACTCTATTAACATGATATCTTTATAAATAAAATAATGATTTTGTCTGTACATTGCTCAGAACTGACTCATTTCAAGTTTTCTTTACGTTTCATACATTGGAGAAACCGAATCCACCCTTAGAAAAATTTCTGTCGGTTTGTCGGTTTGTCGGTTTGTCCGCAAAACTTTGTCACAGGTAAACTCAGCTACCATAAGACATATAAAGCTGAAACTTTTACAGTAGATTTGTGTAGGTCTAACTTAAAATATAGGCTATGAATTGATTGGAAATTCAACGTAGAAGTGAAGTTATGGACGTTTAACGGAAAAATGTTTGTCACAAGTAAACTCAGCCACCATAAGACATAGCAAGCTGAAACATTGACACTGGATTTGTGTGGGCCTAACTTAAAATATGGGCTCTAACTAGATTATTAATTCAATACAGAAGCTAAGTATGGGACTTTTAGCTGTATTTTCCTAACTTCACAGACGAGTTTGTTTTGAAAATACACAGGTGTGGCAAGTAGGTATTGTTAGTTGATTTTAATTTCAATTGAGCATATGAATATATTGCGTATTTGACATCATTGAAATGGTGTTTCACAGAGTTAAGGATGTACTATCTATTGAGAACAAATCTTTTGTAAACGAGCAATTCTCAGCCCTTAATATGAACAGGCATGAGAAATCAACAAACAGTTCTTACGCTATATGAAACCGAGGAAAAGAACTTACAAGTCAGTAAAGAAATTGGATTAGTGATGAAGAAGCAGTTCATTATCTAATTGAATTTATTGACTCTGAATTTATTTCTCCTGGACTGCCTGCTCATGAGTAAAAACTTAAAGTAGGAGAACCAATCATGCTGCAATTTAGTAGCAGTAACAAATTTCATGTTACGAAACATGAGTGCCCCAAAACTGTGCAACGGGACACGACTCTGAGTTCGTGCTCTACACAGGTATGCCATAGAGGCGGACATAATGACTGGATGTGGTATTGGGGAGTCTGTGTGTTATACCACACATACCATTGATTCGAGCCACTGTCTGTTTCCGTTGAAATTATTGCAAAGTCCGGTCAGAGTCTATTTCGCAATGACGTTAACTAAGTCGCAAAGGGAGACTTTATCTAACGCAGGAATTCAAGTTAGCAAAACCAAGTTTTTCTCACGTGGTCAACTGCAGTTTACTTGCTCAATAGTCAGAGGTTTCAACTGATTGTTCTTCCATGAACCTGAAGGACAGACAGCTAATGTAGTGTATACAGAGGCATTTGTTTAACACTGTACTAATAATGGTGTTTTCTACTATTCTACAATTTCTTATTATAGTATTAGTATAATACTATAATTGATATTTTGGAATACCAAGTATAATAGAATTTTTGATTCCGTCAAAGACGGGTACATTTGCTAGTTTACACTATAATTTTATCGGCCTCCACGTTCACCAAGATTGATTTGACCATATTTTATTTCTGGGGATTGTAAAAAAAACTTGTTTATACAACGAAACGTAGTTTATAAGAAGATTTGAAAGGAAAATAACTAATGTGAGATTAGGGATATCACTAAATCTGTTGGAAGATATTTTCGACAAACTGAAAAATAATGTTACTCTTAGTATTGTTAATTATAGTGATTATGAAAATAAATTTTCAAAATAAAAGCTTATAAAATAAACTTTGTAAAACAAGTAGATTATCACCTTGAAATACATTTTACAGATTTTTTTATCACAAATTCCAAGAAATTTATACTTTTTTTTGAAATGCATAAAAACTTCATGCCCATAATAATCTTATCGTGCCCTGTTCAAGCGAAATAGTAACAAAGTGTACAGGTTGTAAAATTTATTGAGGACACCAAATCGGTTTGTTGTACTCGTGGTATTATCAATCACATCCATAAAAATATTTTTAATAACTGAATAATAAAAAAAAGCGGAGAAATAATTTAGTCTCCACGTTCGAATGCTTCATATATTGATTTTAACAATGTTTTTATCCAGCACATTTGTTGATGTAACTAATAAAGCATGATTGATTTGACACCAATGTTTGTTTACATCATTTTTTTATGTTCATATATTTATTATTTTTCTTAACATGATTAAATACCAAATGATGACTGATTTCGTATTTTTTTAATAAAAATATAAGTTGGCTAATGTACAAAACACGATGGACGAGGATTCAAAGCATTCACTTCAGTGTTGTGAAATTGTTTCCTAAGAAATAAATGAACAGAATTGTTACAGTGAAAGTAGACTCAATTAAAGGATTAGTTAAAGCAAGTCATATGATAAAACACAGAGAGGCACTTTTATAATACTTAAATGTAATATGTAATTGTCAAGTATAAGTAACTTCTTGATGCAGAAGACAATATAATGATCCGAAGAGTCGAACCACTGTTTGACCTCCACTTTTGCAAGACCTGACCTTATCTGTTTTTATTTATTTATTTTTATAGAGACTTGAATAATCATAAAGGTTAAGTGTCATCATCAATACGAATTTCAGCTGTGGAAGAGTAGATTAACGATTGAAAGACGGTTTTAATGTATTATCTCTTGAAAAATCATTCTTCGTCAACATTGCTTACTTTATCAATCAGATCTCGGATTTAAAATTATAACAATCTTATAGATTACCAAAACGACATGAAATCTGATTCATATTTCTTTCCTGCACTTAAATATATTGTAATAGTAACTTTCTTTTTGCTCAAACCCAGAAGTTTTGTACTTAGAGACTTCATCCAAAGAATAATAACTTCTTGTAGAAGTAGCTTATTACCTTATTACCTATGTTTGTATTCAGTTGACACATAATTTCTAATGCTTGTGAAAACACTTGTTTGTGCAACCAACATAGTTCATTCGATATGTAACTTCTATACTCATATTTATTTATTAATATGAAAAAACAAAACCAAATAATGGTTGTTTATATATTAAAAGACTTTGTTTTCAAATGAAATGCCTTTCGGTTTAGTGCTAATTTTTGTTTTCACACAGAGATACTGGTAAAAAATCAATATCAACCCCTATTATGTTATATGACTCCAATTTTTTCATGGACAAATTAAAAAAGGTTACTCTATCAGGTGACAATTTATTTTTCTCTTATGACTTTCATGAGTCCAAATTAACAATATGTCCCAAATGTAACAGGTGTAATAAAAGTAAGTAATTTTCGACAGGCAAAGAAACCTGGTAGATATATTATCTCTAAATAAATTTTTAAATAAACTCATGCAAGATATCAGAGAAACGCACTACTATATTTCGACTGCGCCGTCATCTGGTAGAAAGCTATGAAGAGCTCCAAAGACAAGCAAGAACTTGTAATATATATATATATATATATATATATATATATATATATATATATATATATATATATACTGTAGTGAAATGGGAGAATAGCCCTACTTTCTTTTGTGATATCACAAGAGTCCAGTTTATAACCTATGTGTGTTCTCATTTAGGACGGCCTATATATACACCTCAATATATGTACTTATTATCTATAAATCGATATTAATTGAAGCCATAAAATTTAAATATTTTAAATTAAACTATGGATAACAGTTAAATAATACTCGTATGATTAATATAGCTAGGGTGAATTCGCGTAACTTATATATTAATTGGAGGAGAATTTGATATACAATTAAATTTAAATTTCAACTGAAATGCTTGTTTAATTAGATATATTAATACAATTTTTAGTTGTTATAAGAAAAAAAAATACCTTTTTTTTCTGAAATTTTAATACTAAAGGTTATCATAGAGTAAATTATTTTGAATATTTTTTATTGTATTTCAAGATGACCATTAATGTTTCCATTGGTTTAAAGAACTATTCTTGTAATTGTTTAATTAACACTCCTCTTTCAGGCCCATAATTTTACCGACATTCTGGAAGACTTAAGCATTATGAAAGGAAGAACACATATTGCTAAAGTATGCTTCTTTACTTTTCTTTTACATACGTGTCATGATGTTGTTTTCACACTAATCATTTGAAATAACAATCAATGTTCAAACCACAATAAGAAAAAAGTTGGGTTTTCACTCTGACGAAGACTGCTTGTTGTGATTGAAAGATCTTAGTCTTTTTTATCCATTTCTTATTGTAGTTGAACATTGATGTGTCATAATATATTTTATTACAATTCAACTACACATTTTTTTTATGTTCATCAGTACCTATTTGTTTGACAGAGATATAATTAAGTAGTTGTTACTCTTTATTTTACCATTTCAAAAAACAATTGTTACACCTTCAGTTATATTTTACATGTTTATAAATTTCAGGTTGATTTACAAAAAGTTTACTCGACAAAGAAGAGGCTCAAGAATTTTACTGCATGTGGGATTTTTAATTTGAATTCTTCTCTTTACTTTGGCGTAAGAATAAAAAAAAATTTGTTTCGTGTATATAGAAAAGAACAAGTAGTAAACAATTGGTGTTTAAATCATTAGTTGTGCAATCTGTAATTGTGTAGTATTTACTCATTCTGAGGTAAAATGGATAAACCAACAAAAGTCTCCACACAAATGAAGTTTTATTCAACGCGTTTCGAACACTTAAGTGTTCATCATCAGGAAGACACTATAATACAAATTATATCTAATCAGTTACAAAATTAGAGTGAAATAATAAAATTCAATTAAGAGAATTCAAGACATACCCAAGGATGTGGTACTGACGGGTTAGTCCAGTGAGAACAAGTACGAAACAGATCTGTTGTAAACAATTCACTGGACCAACCCGTCAGCACCATATCCTTGGATATGTCTTGAATTCTCTTAATTGAATTTTATTATTTCACTCTAATTTTGTAACTGATTAGATATAATTTGTATTATAGTGTCTTCCTGATGATGAACACAAAGTGTTCGAAACGCGTTGAATAAAACTTCATTTGTGTGGAGACTTTTGTTGGTTTATCCATTTTACCTCAGAATTGGTGTTTATTATTTTTCATTGTGAAATAAAAAAGAAAGAAGTGCTTTTCATCACTAAGGTACATAATAAAGATAGGTTCAGTAACTTAACTCTGAAACTAATCTAAAAATGTTATAATTAAGAATGCTATTATTCAAAATTAAAAAAAAATATTTAACTTTTGTGAAAAGTCAGGGATTTGTGACTGGACCTCCCAACCTATGATAGCGAACATTCAGTTTTTTCAAAAAGTTAAAATGACTTAGAAACGACCGTAATTGTAATTTAAATTATAAAATCTTTACTGGCCTACACTCAAAGTTACTAAAAGTAAGCATTATCAAAAACGTTGAGAATAAATTGTGTTTTAATTTTATTGTAATGTAGCTATCGCATATACGTGATATTTTTTACGTATTTTGATATAATTTTTAGTTATATATATTATCTTTTAAAAATAAAAAATCCCACAAAGGAAATTTATACAGTACTTCATAATTTCTCCATTCTTGGGCATGTGCTCATCGCATATGTTATCCCTAAACAAACTTGTGTTTAAAGTTTATTAAGGCTAATTTAGGTGCCTTTTTAATTTACCTTGGAATATCATATAGCGGCTGCATATGATACAGTATGTGTATTACCGTAATATCATACCAGCAATAGTAATTTTGTAGAGCTGAAGTGTAGATTTGAAGTATAACCCCTATTCTATCAAAGAATCTTTTACTTTTATCATACTAAGATACTTTTATCGCTTAAGAAAGTATTTGTTGCATGGTTGTTCCAGTTTATACTTTCATCTAAAGAGACTCGGAAGTGTTTCTATACCTCTGAGAGTTCTAGCTAAGGATTTTTAATAAATAAATTTTTGATACTATTCTTCTGGGCAAAAGAAAAATAACCAATTTAGCTGAAATTATATCCCAACTTTTATGATTTGACCTTTTTCAACATAGTGGAGAAAATGTTGCAAAACTTTAATGGCAGAACTGTCAAGCATTCTTCTTCTTACAATAACAAATCATGTGCTTATCCTCTGGATGTGCATATAACAACTTTGATTATTTAGAGTTCCAGTAGATCAACACTGCTAATCACTGCAAGAGAAGTGATATCACATTCCCCGAAAATAGCTTTAGTGATAACAATCTAAGTTGTGATAAATCCTATACATATACTAATTGTTCTTCGCTAAGTTGTTGTAATCTATTCCATAGTTTTTGGATTAAAACACATATATCTTAGTTCTGACTGAATTATTTTGAAAGCAAAAAAAAGTGATTTTCCCATCATACAATATTTTTCCCAAACAATAGGATTCCTCTACTCTGTAAGACTCATATTTATAAAATATAAATTTAATCTATCAGAGATTGTGGACTGTAGCGTGGTAACAAACTATTGATACACACCCACATACACACAGACATCATCGAATAACATCATGAAAGAACTTTAGGGACCTCTTAACATGTAAATCTGTCAAAATCTCGAGATCTATTTTTTCATGATCACTATTCTTTACTTACAGTAAATTAAACAGGAACAGGTTAAAATAAATTTCGCTATATGATAGTTACTACCCGTCAAGAGCTTTCGTTAAACAACTCCTCTCCTTGCTGACCAACTAGTAACCCCTTGTATAAAAATTTTTGAACCGAGAGCAGTACATTCATACCTTAACAATCAGAATAAAAGATAACTGAAAATAAAAATGATGATGAAACAAAGATACTCCTATTACTTGATTCCCTTCGATTGTGACTAGGTGTACTTACTTATATTCGATTGAATAATTTATTAACTCTTATTGTCTAATAATTCCATAATAATTAACTAAACAAAAATAATTTTAATGTTAGTATTTCTAATATTTGCTATACTGTAATATTACTATTTTTATTGCAAATTTTGTTTTAGGTATTAGACCATTCAATAACGTATTCCTTACTTTTGAAACAGTTTGATCCAAGAGGACAGGACTAATGAGCATGCATATAAACGTCGTTGATAGTGAGCAGAATATATCTTCAAAAATTGTTAAAATATATGATTTTTTTGTTCGAAGTTATAAACTTTAATTAAAATATTTACCCACTTGTGCTATTATTATGGTATTATTTTATAACTTTTATGTGCCTACAAGTTTAAAAGTTATTCAACTATTCTATTTCAATGTAATATTGGACACTGTCGCCTCGCCGTCCAGGGCAGCATGAGTGCCATTGCAACGCCACATCTTCGGATTACTACCACCAACGACCAACGATTCTTCCGCGCACCCTAGTGTGCGTTGTAATTAGCAGTCCAGGTCACACACCTACTACTGCTGAGTTATAATTCTTCTGTATTGTGGAGTCGGTAAGTAAATGTTTGTACTCTTTTATTCAGTTTGTCGGTATACATTATTTCATGAACTGTTTGGTCTTCTTGAATCGTGAAAAGTTGTCGGTCTAAGATTTGGTTTTCTATTTTAACAACAGCTTCTATGATGGATGTGGTTGGGGAGTTCTTAGGGACAGGCTCTGGTCAAGAGGGTTTGCATGGGGTGTGATTTTCGTGCTCTCATTAGTCACCAGTCTATTTGTGCATTCATTAATTGATTCTAACCTGATACTATTCTAGTCTAATAGTTCATACTTATTATTTTCAAAAATTAGAAGCTCCCAACTATAAAAGTTTTAAATTATACTGAATATATGGCTTTAACTTTGATTTGAGTATGTAAAATGGCTAATTACTAATATATTTTTTTTCAATATACATTCATACCAATCTTATAACAGAGTACGAGACGCAGGAAAAAGATAACACTTACTCAGAGAAAATTGGTATATATGATTTTTGACAAAGGGGAAGGAAAATGATTTTATTAATTACTAAGGAGCCATAAATTTCCCGGTATAATAATTCTATAAAAGACCAAAAATATAAAATAATTCAAAATTAAAATATTTCGTTTGAATATTAATAAATGTAATTATTGTACATCCTTAATTATAAATTATCTTAAAACGATATTTTTTTTCGATGTTTTTCAAAGAAAATAAGAGTATTTTCTTGTTTTAAATTTGGAAATTTGACCTAAATATTCAATCTAGAAGGAGGTCAAGTAAATGATGTAAGAAATCCACTGGCTATTTAAACAAAAGCCATGTTCTCTTGCAGGATATTATTTCGTATCAAGAAATGTTCACTTTGGTTTTTCAAAAATGTTATTACTGCTGTAGTTATACTAATGAGATTATTTGCATCAGCTGTGTGAAGTACAAAAATAAGCTTATATATTGATAACTCGATCAATCACTATCTGTACTACCTCAGAAATGAAAGACTAATAAACATCTCCCATTTAAATATTTACATTATGTTTAAGTGAGACATTACATATTATATACCCAAGAAGTTTGATATGAAGTTTACTTATTGTAAAGTTGAGTGTAGGTCACTCCAGATTTTTTAATATATTTTTAAATCCATGAATATACAGCAATATTTTATGCGTTAAAAGGAAAATGCTCCTTTGCAAATTTTAATATTGTACATGGTTGCAAATTTAGCAAAATTAACGTATTAACACCACGCTCACTAGATCTAATCCTTTTGATCTATTGGGTAACGTAATGTCAGGTGACTATCATGTCTGATTCTTAACCTGATGTTAATAAAGATGATTAACCTGATGATTTAATAAAGATTTTTTTATTAAAAATACATTTTGAGCAATAGCAATGGTTATAATAGCAATCAATACCTCTTGGTTATTACTTCAAGTGAATTATGGGGCTATAATTTATGATAATGTACGAAATAAGTATAATGGTGTGTGAGTTATTGTTTATGAGAAAATCAATATGTCTAGTGGAAAGCTTTAAGGTGTAGAACTATTCCACCAACAGTTTTGGGGTGATTGCCCAGCTATAACTTTTGTGCTGCCCACTTCAGTTTGTTAACCTTGCATCATAGTTTGATGATGAATATATTTTACAACATACTTAAGTTTTTTCAATATTCTGCAACACTGTTTATCAAGCCTGATTTATATACATCATGGGCCTTCATTATTCAATTAATTGTCATAATTATTTGGACACTACAACATTTAATATATCTAGTATTTTATTTTTATGTAGAAAGTAATTTTTTTCAAATTGCACGGATTCTATATGCAATTACTGCTGCAGCTTTAGCATTAAACATGGTTATCTATTTACATCATTGTGGCAGAATGTCATACTTCTTAAAACTAATCGAACATTTTGATAAGGATCTAGTATCTATAACAAGATTTAATAAGTCACTCAACAATAAGGGTGTGTTCATTTTTTGGACCCACATTATAATTATTTCATCATTAGTAATTATGAATGAATTTTTTATTCCACGTTATAGATTTAACAGGTTTGTGCATACAAACTTCGAAATTTGTGCACTGATTTTAGTATCATGCGAGGAACAATGTCTGCTATTTCTACGACTCGTCAGAGACAGATTTATTTGTCTTCACCATTCACTTATTGAACTAGACCAAGAGAATATTCACCTAATACCTTACTTCTGTCAGTTACATGATAATCTCATATCAATATCCAACAATGCAAAGAAATTATACTCAGCCCCATTTTTAATTTGGTTATTTTATTTCACAACTTTGTCATTCAGTCAAACTTACTTAACATTGAATGTAATAAATCAGAGGTCTGAGAAACCTACAAATTTCATCTTAGCACATGCATTTTGGTTGAGTGTGTACTTATTCCAAATATGGAAGATTTCTTCTATGACAACGCAGGTGGTGGAAAATGTAACTCATACCTATTTTACAATAGTAATTTAGATTAAATTAAAAGTTTAAAGTAATTTCTTTAATGTTAACAATAATTAATAATAGTTTTCATTACTAGTCTATCTTAACATGGATTTTTATAAAATTTGTTACTGTCAAAATTAAACTCTCTAGTTTTCACTATCTTCAAAATTATTTCAGTTGAATTTCTCTTTTGATAGAATTTTACTCGAAATCTAGCAGGAATGTACAATATTTGCTGTTATTTTTGACGCTTCTGTATACTTACTAGATGAATTTAACTAAAAGAGGCTTTTTTTAAATTCACATAACCATTCAACCATTTAAATGGACGAAGTTTACATACCTCTAACTCCCTCTGTTAGTTTTATTAATATTCTGGAAAAGACTTTAACATTGCTTGAAATAAAAAAATATATATCAATATTATTATATCTATAAATTTAACAAATTTATATAAATTTATAAATATATTTATATAGTACTTGAAATAAATAATGTTATTAATAAATACGATAACCATTGAAATAAAACGATAACCTTGTCATTTATTATTTAAATATCAGAAGAATGGTACAATTAAACATAGGATTAATGAATTTACATGATTTAAATTGTTTCAGGGGAGTGAGTTTCACAGGAATCTGGCCAAATTATTATTGCAAAGAACTCAGTCATTACTTCCATATGTAAGATATCACATCCAACCAATTACATTTCTGAAACTTTAATGTATTTTGATTTTTAAAATTCAACTCACCAAAAAAGCAAAAGTTCCATATTTTAGAAATTTTTTCACTTTTGTTCAATTTAGTATAGTCAGTGAATTCTTAATTTCTCATGTTATTATCATTTGGTTTGATGGTTTTATAATTCCTATAAACCTAATTTAGGTTTTATAAACCTAAATGATTTTTATATCATATATTTGTAAATCATTTCATAGCAAGTATGATTTTTTTTTGTGACTCCTGTACTCTTAGTTGTTCTATCATCTTTTTTCAAGGATTACCTCAGCACATTTTGAGAAACAATTAAAATTCTGACTTTTTTAATAATTTCAAATAAATAATATAAATGTTATATTATATTGCATTTTAACATATATTAAATTAACAGACATTTTTGAGAGTTTATATATTCTCCTATAATATATATAATTGAATATCTTATAACTTTTACTAATTTTTCAAAAACCATCATTATAATAATCATTATACTTCATATATATTTTTTGAATATTTTTTTAAATAAATTTAATACATAATTGGTAAAATAAATATTTTCTATGTTTATATAGTATTTATTAAAGCATTGTAGCAGTTATCTGTAAAGCAGATGTAGCAGTTAGCAGTGTTTTTACAATTTAAAAAAATTAAAATTATCGCTGTTATAAGATGTTTAAAACATAAAATAATAAGAAATAATGTTTATAATTCAATTTAAATGTAAAAAAATTAATTTAAATTTACATAAAATTAATTTCATATGGTAAACAATATCATTAATAATATAACAATTAAATAATTAAAAGCCTTTTCGAGTTGTGTATTTAATCTATTATCCATTGATTTTTTAATTGTTATACTCAGATTTTTTTGCATGAAAACTTTATTTAATTCATTTTTAAATCATGGAAGTAATATATTCATTTATTTTGATGTATATAGTTACACATACACAGAAACAGGCCAATTGAAGAAACCCATTTTATGTGACACAGAGAATCTGCATTTCAGTTGATACTTAATAACAAAATTTTGGCCTCAATACAGTATTTCCTCCTTTCATTAATGCATCATTCACATAGGAAGTAAAAAGTGTGCAAGGAATGTGATTTCAATAATCTTTATAAATAAAATAATGATTTTGTCTGTACATTGCTTAGAACTGACTCATTTCAAGTTTTCTTTACGTTTCATACATTGGAGAAACCGAATCCACCCTTAGAAAAATTTCTGTCGGTTTGTCGGTTTGTCGGTTTGTCGGTTTGTCGGTTTGTCCGCAAAACTTTGTCACAGGTAAACTCAGCTACCATAAGACATATAAAGCTGAAACTTTTACAGTAGATTTGTGTAGGTCTAACTTAAAATATAGGCTATGAATTGATTGGAAATTCAACGTAGAAGTGAAGTTATGGACGTTTAACGCAAAAATGTTTGTCACAAGTAAACTCAGCCACCATAAGACATAGCGAGCTGAAACATTGACACTGGATTTGTGTGTGCCTAACTTAAAATATGGGCTCTAAATAGATTATTAATTCAGTACAGAAGCGAAGTTATGGGGCTTTTAGCTGTATTTTCCTAACTTCACAGACAAGTTTGTTTTGAAAATACACAGGTGTGGCAAGTAGGTATTGTTAGTTGATTTTAATTTCAATTGAGCATATGAATATATTGCGTATTTGACATCATTGAAATGGTGTTTCACAGAGTTAAGGATGTACTATCTATTGAGAATAAATGTTTTGTAAACGAGCAATTCTCAACTCTTAATATGAACAGGGAGGAAAAATCAACAAACAAGTTCTTACGCTATATGAAGCCGAGGAAAGAACTTACAAGTCAGTAAAGAGATTGGATTAGTGACGAAGAAGCAGTTCATTATCTAATTGAATTTCTTGACTCTGAATTTATTTCTCCTGGACTGCCTGCTCATGAGTAAAAACTTAAAGTAGAGCACCAATCATGTTACAATTTAGTAGCAGTAACAAATTTCATGTTACGAAACATGAGTGCCCCAAAACTGTGCAACGGGACACGACTCTGAGTTCGTGCTCTACACAGATATGCCATAGAGGCGGACATAATGACTGGATGTGGTATTGGGGAGTCTGTGTGTATACTTCACATACCACTGATTCCGAGCCACTGTCTGTTTACGTTGAAATGATTGCAAAGTCGGGTCAGAGTCTATTTCGCAATGACGTTAACTAAGTCGCAAAGGGAGACTTTATCTAACGCAGGAATACAAGGTAGCAAAACCAAGTTTTTCTCACATGGTCAAATGTAGTTTACATGCTCAACGGTCAGAGGTTTCAACTCTTTCTTCTACCATGAACCTGAAGGACAGACAGCTAATGTAGTGCATAAGCTGGAGGCATTTGTTTAACACTGTAGTAATAATGGTATTTTCTACTATTCTATAATTTCTAATGACATTTTGAAATACCAAAAATGACGGAACTTCTGATTCCTCCGTGGTATAGCCGAAAGGCAATAGGCACACGGCAATAAACCAAAACAGGAACTTCTGATTCCGTCAAAGACGGGTACGTTTGCTATGTATTATATATAACTGTCAACTTTTTTTTAATTTAATATTTGCTTAATAAATACACTGGTAATAATGTAAGGTATGGGACCAGAGTAGCCCAGTGGCTTGCGTGATCGCCGATGACAGTAGTGCAAATGTATTATAAATAAATGTAACAAACAAATATTTTTTTGAATTTAAAATGTGGATAATATAAAAGATGGTAATAAAGTAAAGGGATCTAGCCAGGGTTGCCAGTAGCTTGCTTGCTCGCCGATGACAGTAGTGCAAATGTATTATAAATAAATACAACAAAAATATTTTTTTTTAATTTAATATTTGCGTAATATAAACACTGGTAATAAAGTAAGGTATGGAACCAGAGTAGCCCAGTGGCTTGCGTGCTAGCTTTTGACTGGGAGCACGTTAATTAGAACTAACTCATTTCAAGTTTTCTTTACGTTTCATACTTCAGAGTAGCCACATGTACCCTTAGAATAATTTCTGTCTGTCGGTTTGTCCACAAAATATTGCTACCATAAGACATATAAAGCTGAAACGTTGATTGTAGATTTGTGTATGTCTAACTTAAAATCTAATCTTTGTATACAGAGGCTTTTTTTTAGCACTGTACTAATAATGGTATTTTCTACTATTCTATAACTTCTAATTGTAGTATTAGTATAATACTATAATTGATATTTTGGAATACCAAGTATAATAGAATTTTTGATTCCGTCAAAGACGGGTACGTTTGCTAGTATTATCATATTACTTAAATAATAAACAATGTAAATTTCTAATTCATAGAAAAATAATTTTTTCTTATCATTATGTTTTGTGTTTCAGTACACGGTCGTTAAACTTCATTTGACAAGAAAAAATAAGCCAAGCTTCACTTGCTGTGGACTTTTTGAAATTAATACCTCCACATTCTATGGCGTAAGTAACCTTCATAAAGTCTGTTATAAACAGAACATAACATTATCGTAATTGATGGTAAACTAGTCATAATGTTTTGTAATTACTTAAAATTAAACAAAATTATTTATTTTTTGGGTTCAGTAAACCTTTATGATATTCCAAGATAGTCCTGTAAACACATTTTTATGATCAGAAAAAAAATTGTATTTTTTTCAGATTCTGCAATATGTTCTTGAATATGCCCTGCTGTTAAAAAAGTTTGACATCGTCCCTAAAGAAAACTAATTCATAAATTTCAAAACGCCTACAATAAGAAGAGGTCTGTTAATATTTCAAAGTTATTATAATTACAATTTTATTTAATATAAACCTATTATAATTTATGAAATCAGTGTATAGTGATCAACAACATAATGGAGAATTATAGTTATTAAGTTAGTTAGTGGGAGGGGAAGTAACTGAAAGTATATATCAGGATCATAATATTAATTGATCTTACTTGATTTTAACTAATTGTAAAATCAAGATTAGCATACAGATGTTAGAAAGCAACATGTCTTCAATTTCCAGAAGTTTACTTCAGAATAGAGTATTGCTTAAAAAATTATTTTAGCAATAATTTTATCATTTAGCAATTTAGTCGTCATGATAAAAGAGCCAGACAAAACGAATACCCCTTCACATATTACCTCGGTCCTTGACTTCATACAAAAGCAAACATCACACAAACGATCAAATGTCCTCAACAAAACAACATCTTGATAATAACCAAGTAATTTATAGTAACCGAATTTATTGTGTTAATAATAACCAAATATTATAATAATTACAGTAGGGACAAACTACAATATAAAATGGATTATTAAAAATATATACATATATATTATACATATTATTACTAATATATACATACATATTATACACATTATTAATAGTTATATACATACAATGTTCTACTTTATCGAAGTATGGTCTAACACCATGCGATTCTAAAAAAAAATACCTTTAAACTAATGTTTCGTCGATACTTCCAGACATCTGTAGGTCTTGGAATTTTTTGTTTGCTGAAAGACTTTACATAGTAAGTTCTTATTCTAATCAACTCGTTGATTAATAATGGCAATAATAATCAATATTATTAATAAGATAGATTTAGCAGCATTAAAATAAATTAATCAGTGGAAATGGTTGTCGATAAGTTTGCTGTACGTTTACTTATAGGTGAAGTTGAGTGTAGATGATCACTCCAGATTTTTAGAGCTTACATAAATATGTTTTTATTGCCAGTCGTATAAATTAAAGCGCCAAGTTCTACTTTGGTTGGTTTAATAATTTAAAGTAGTGAAGTTCCATTTTTAATATTGGTTCTCAACAAATCATCGAGTAGGTTATGTACAAGATATGAACCAGAATGTTTCTGTAAATTATCAAGAGACTAAACAATTTATTTTCAAAGTGATAAGAAAAATTGCATAGAAGACTCTAAACTAGTCTATTAACATTATTATTTTAACATCCCAGCTAAATTATCTATCATTTACAAAAGAAACTATACTTCAGAAGGCTTTGCAGCGTTTGTGAAGCTGAATTGTGACATCGTAAACATGATTTCGTTCTTTGTCCAGAAATATCAATTCTTAAACCGAATATATTTACATTACGTGATGAGTGAGTGAAATTAAAATTATTATTTCTAAAAGTACAAGTAATTTTAAAAAAATGGAACTATAACTTTAGTATTTATAGCCATTTCATCCATCGATCATTTGAACAATTTCTTCCAAAAATATCAACTTCAAAGGACAAAAGAACCTTTCTTCATCAAGTCATTTAATCAGAACTCTTGAAATATACGAGTACAGGTGAAATTTAAAATGCGTTTCTTCTTTTTAGCTCGATAATATTAATTAAAAAGTGAATTCAATATTCTCATATCAAAAATTGATATCAGGTTAATAAATTAGACTGAAAAAAATCTGAAATGGCCTACATTCAACTTTAAGATAATATCATTAATCACTATACATATTGATTGATCCAGTTATCAATATAAACGCTTATTTTTGTATATCACACAACAGATCCATATAATATCATTAGAATTACACAGCAGTAATAACACTTTTGTAAAGCCAAAGTGAAGATTTCGTGTTACGAAATAATCTCCTATAGGAGAATTTTTGATTCTATAGCCAGTGGATCCCTTACACAGTATCTTACACTGGTAACATTACATGGCCAGTGGATCTGATACATTTGATGTTAATCTGATGCTACAACCCACAATCTTTGATGGATCAAATTAATACTTTACCCAAAAATGGGCCTTATAATGTAGATGAATCCTATTGTTTAGGAGCAATTATGTCTGATGGAAAAGTCAACTTCTTTTTTCCAAAAAGATGTTTTTAGGCAACATTTATTTTTCTCCTAAACTACTAACTCTAGAGTCATGAAATTTTTGAATTATCATGGAGGCATCAAAGGCAGTAAACGAAGAAAGTTCTCAGATTTATAAAACAACCGGAATGTTTTTTTTTTTTTTAATGAAATGTAAAAATTTTGACTTATGATTCAATCTAAAAGCTTTCGAGGAGGATACAAGTCATACTGCTTGATATATTAAAATTAAATTATACCTAAAAATAGAGCATTATTAGGGATGAGTTGAAATAATTTTTTTAAAAATTACATTAACCAAAGGGACGAAAAAATACATTTTATGTTTTGAGATTTTTTTTATGCTAAACGGCTCATTAAAAAACAATGGAATTTTACCAACAAATAGAACAGAAAATTATAAATGTATGAAAAAAAATCATCAAATATCAATTATCAGAATGAGGAATAAAGCTATAA
The DNA here is from genome assembly GCA_026182355.1 of Hermatobates lingyangjiaoensis. Lineage (NCBI taxonomy): Eukaryota > Metazoa > Arthropoda > Insecta > Hemiptera > Hermatobatidae > Hermatobates > Hermatobates lingyangjiaoensis. The sequence goes on from JAPFBL010000255.1 coordinate 555,753, forward strand.
AAACTGAATATTCATTTTGCACTAATGGATCACCTGCTATACTTGTCAGATTTGTTTACATTTAATTAGAGATTTTTTAATTAAATCGACTGGAATAAAAAGATGTTTAGGGGTTTAGTGAAAAAAATTTAAATGATTTAATGGCTTAATGTGAGACGTAACAAAATAAAATTCTTATATGTAAAAAATCAACGCCTTTGAACCATATGATTAGTTATACTTTTCATGGTGTAATGGAAAAATCTAATGGTGTAATAAAATGCTCTAATATATGTTGCAGCCTTGAACAAAACTTAATATCAGATGTATACTTCCTTTTGTTTTTGAATCATATTATCATTGGGTAATATTGAAGCATAAAGAATTGATTATTTCGTTCTACATTTCATAATGGATACTAATTTAAAGCTAATTCTTAGTTTATTCGATGACACTGACTTTTTTCTTATATATTTCTGACATTTTTCAGACAAAACAGAAAGATTTTGAAGTCTTAAAGGATAAACTTTGACTTAAATCTTAAATGCAGAAGGAGGTGAGATGAACATCAAATATAGCAGATCCTCTGACCATTTTAAGTTAGACGTACACAACCTACTTTCAAGTTTTCAGCTCGCTGTGTCTTATGGTGGCTGATGGAATGTCTTATGGTCCGAGAGAAGTTTTGTTGGACACACCGACCAACAAAAATTTTTCTAAGGTTGTATTCGGTTTCTTTAATGTATGAAACGTAACGCCTCTAGTGGGGCCATGCAGCCCTACCACAGGCTGCATCGGCTTTATTACCACAGGTTCATTGCACCAGAGGCTACAAACGCCACTGACCTTACCTGCAGCTGAGCAGGTTCAGTAGGACCATTGGTTCGGAGTTTGAACCGAAACTCTTAAAGTACTGAAGACTCCTCATAATGATGCCCTGACTGGTCAAATTAACTATCATTGCAAGCTCTGTCTCAAAGTAACGGGATCGCCCTCTTCGGAGGAGGATTACCCAACTCCTAAGAGTCGTATTGTAGTCCTAAAACTGCCAGCATTGATAGGAGCTGGTCAAAGTACTAAATGAATCAGTTCTAAGCAATGTACAGGCAAAACCTTTCTTTTATTTATATAGATTGGGACATTAGATATATACTCAAGAAGTTTGACACTACTTTTACTTATAGTAAAGTTAAGTGTAAGCCACTCCAGATTGTTTATTTCTTTATAATGGAAACTATAAACAAATATTGTTTCAGTTTTACTTAATAGTGAAGTTGAAATCCTACTTGAACATGAAGTTGCTTTTCCATCTAAATCTTAAATAGATCCTTTATTTAATTTTTTCCTTCTTTCTGCTTTAACAATTAACTTTATCATATTTATTGCTAGTTAAATTAATAGTAAAGATGTATACTTTTGTCAGATTGTTACATTGGCAATAAATAATAAATCTAATAGTTTTGCTGTCAGAAAATTATCAGGGATCAATCGTTATCAAGATGAAAGTTAATGCTATTCAGTATTATTGTCAATTTATTACCAATAAAATATGGAGCAGAGACTAGTAATGTTAAAAAAGTTTGTGCATAGGAAAGAATAATAAAGTAATATCGATAAATTACCTACTTTTTTTAATTTCTAATGTCGAGATCTTTTAAAATTGAGTTAAATATGAAACAAATTTTGATCATTTAATAAGTGAGTCACCATAGAACTTACACTATTTCTTTGATAGTTACTAACCTCAAGAGTATTCTTTGGTGGTAGTCAATGATGTAATAAAGATTTTCAGAGGTCCACGAATAAAAGGCTTTGGAATCAATGCAGTAAGACATCAGAACAAGGCCACTTTTACCATACCTGAATTTCAGTAAAACATAATTTTTGATAATAACCAAATAAAGGTTCAGTAAAGAGATAAAATTAAAACTTTCTTAAAAAGATATTTTTATTCAAATCACTTTATATATAAATAATTGTTGTATAAAATTTGACATTTTCTTTAATAAGAACAGAGAGTGAATTAATGGCAGTACTTATAAATAATTCTACCTAGAAAATAATTTAAGTGTTTACTATATATTGTTAGTATTAATATAAAGAACAGCACAAATGTAATGTAATGTTGTAGAAATAGGTGTTTAAAATCTTTTAAAAATTCAACAAACACATCCTCTGATATATATTGACTTAAATAATAAAACAATCAAATAAGTTATGCATATCATATTAGCTCTAATTAATTTGAAATAGAAAAGAAATAACGGTAACTAAAAGAATTATGACTTTCATATTCTGGAGAACTATTTATTATTAACTTTAAAAGAAAATACTAATAAATAAATCGTTCGTTTTTAATCATTCAAGAAAATAATTTATATAAAATAATAATTACAAACATACATTGAAAAAATAATCTGTAATCTGTCATTAGATTTTTTCATAAAACAAAAATATAAAATATACAAGACCGAATCATATATTGTACCAGGCTACTTACATCAAGTAATACCAATTAAAATAAGTATTTACTATTTTAAAAATAATATATTCTGGAACTATAAGGTACCTATAACTCAAACACGAAGAATAAATGGGGGAGTTTAAATATCAAACCCTAGTAAGTTGTGATCAATAATTCATGAAAAAGTAATGATTAATTAACCTATTAACACTTTCATTAATTTTTACTATAAAGATTCTGTATGTATAAGCTCTTTAATCTTTATTATGCTTCTCTTTGTATATTTGGATGAATAATTAGATATAAATCTTATGTTCCGACAATATGAACGCTTTCACTGAGTAAATTGTGATCCTCTATCAATATTTCATTTACATTATTAGAACTTTAAATTATAGTATTTAGTAATGCAGTCTCTATATCTGTTGATCACGAACATAATATTTACAAAACTCATATCTCACTATGAGTATACAATTTCAGTCTTTCAGTTTGATATAAAATTCATTCCATTAGGCGTTCTGTCCAATTGATAATGCTCTCGATGTAAGACCACCAGTTGTTTTATGAAATACATCAAAAACTGAGTTTCCATATCTCATAGTAGATGAAACTGCACCAAACATTCTATTAACAATGCCATTAGATGATTTTTCAAAATCTTCGTAACATTTACCTAAAAATTAAGTTTATTAATTAATTTTAATAAATTTACTTATATATATAAGATTATTGCAATATATTTGTCAAATCACTGAACTAATAAAAACTTACCAACATTAAAGAAATCTATTATAATTCTATTGACCTCATCGGCATCCTCTTGGTGCAAATAGTGAGATGCACCTTCAACTAGTTTCAGACTAAAACGCTCTAAATAGTCCGTTGACTTAATTATAGTCTCTAACTTAATGGTACCATCTGTATTGCCTGCCAACAGTAGGGTTGGTACATTCAACTTTTTTTTTGGCAGTTGCCAAAATGGAAAGTTCCTATAATAGTTTAGGGCACCTCTCCAATCTTCTGCAATTCAAATATCTTTAAATTAGTCACATTTACAATGATACTTAACTTTGTATGTGCAAACCGCAAATATTAGATTTAGAATAGCAGTACAATTTAGATCAATTCAGATGGTATATAAAAAGAAAAAAACATTTTTTTTATTTACTAAATGAATATTCAGGATGATAATTTCTCCCATTCCTGTCCAAATAATGTGCTTATCTGTACTTCATATTCATGGTGAAAATAAAATGAATTGTCATATTATATTATACTGAATTCCTGATAACATATTCCTTATTTTTCAGTAACTAAAATTATAAAATATTTCCAGGACTTCCAAGTATGTAAAGAAAAGCATATTAGGGTAAATGATAAATCAAATATACACATGCATGCCACACTTTTACATTTATTATTTAGCAAACTCTGCAGCTAGCTTTATGAAAATAACATTTACTAACTCTTATCTTATTTACATAGATATCTTATTTTTATGAGATTTTCAGATATTGCAAAGGAATTGAAACTAATTTCCCTCTAATATTTCCTGCATTTTTTCTTTAATTCCTTCATTCCAATAATTAACCAAATTTTAATCCAGAAAACTTTATTAAATAATTTTTGGGAAACAAGTTTTGATTCAACATCTGTTTTCTAAAAAACGTTATATCTCGTATGGAAGTTATGAACTTTGTTAAACATTTTTAAGAAATGGATATTGGCTCACATGATATTACTTCATTGTCAGTGATAAATATTTTTAGAACTTATAAAATCCAATGTATTGATTAAAATAATCTTTACACTAATTATACTTTAAATGTAAATATGTATGTATGTAAATAATCTTTACATTAATTATATTAATAAAACACAAATGTCAACCTGTATGTATGTTTTTTTGTAGAAATGATTTTGTAATTTAGCCTCATTAGTGCAACGTAAATTATTCGAAAGTTAATTTCGTCTACATAAATTGTCAAGGTGGATTCCTATTTTTCTAGGTACAGGACAAGTTACCAATGAATTATTCACCTCACATTGACTAAGGAAATGTTCAAAGGAAAACTATCATATTTGTTTTACTCGTATTGTTTTACTATCACATTAAAACATCAAAATTAAATACCTTCAAATTACATGAAAGCGTTTCAGGTGAAAAGAAGTCTCAGATAACTAAATATTTCTACGATTTGAATGAATATATTTAAAGAAATTGAAGTATTAAGATAGTTTGATTTAATAGTTTAATCAACTTTAGTTGAAAAATGTTAAATCCAAATGCATCTATTTGATTAATGAGATTTTTATTCATTTTTAGTACAAGATGATAATGTTTTAACTACTTATAACAATTTATATTGAACTTTAATTTCAATGATACTGAACTTTATTGCACATACAGCATTGAGGACTATTATTCTTCCTGTTTATGATATCTAAAATTTATTATTTGAGATTATTAATGATAATTAATTAAAAATTATTTATCTTGAGTCAATATATGTAAAGTCTTGAGTAGCTCTGATAAGAAATCACAAACATTAAATATTTCTTCCATTATTATAAACATGCAATAAGTATAGTAATTATAAAAATAAATATCAGTATACATGTTAACTTTTGTAAATTCAATATTATATTTTGAGACAATTTAGAATAGAAAACATGATTTAGTTACCTGATCTTGAAAATAAATATTTATAGCCATCTAAATATTCTTTATCTGACGGCTTATTTGAAGAAAGGTATTCATGGGCCAAATTAATAATCTTTAAATCTTTTTCCATTGCTTTCATTTCGGGTAAAATGGGTAACTGCACCAAACTGATCCACCTGTATAAAATATACACACATCATTATTGGCAATTTGAGTTATATTTTAGAATATCTCTTATATAAATCTTGCAATGATTTAATTCGTATTAGATAATCTTGCCTATCTAACTCTGATATTAGATGTTCAATAAACATTGGAAAACATGTAATAGGGATGTGAACATCGACATATGGTAGCAGTGACGATAATTCAATTTCTGCATCACATAAAATACAAAGTTTATTTTTTATTTTATGAATACAAACTTAATTTTTAAAATAAAAAAAATCTATACCGAAATTATTGAAGTTAAGGTACAGACACTGCTGTAACTTCAATATCATATATCTTATACAAGGTTATACAACTATATAGTATTAAATTAAAGAATTTTAAACTTTACAATAGACAGCACTCAAAAATTTCCTTTTGGGGCCAATCATGGATAATAGGAAGGTTTCCAACTATTTAAAACATGTTATTTGGGGGCTTAAAAGTCTGCCAAAATCAAATCATTTTTTAAACGAATATAATATGTATATTACAAATCTGAGAATATTCAAGAATTATTGAGAAAACAATACATCTTAATGGTATCGAATTAACATTCAATGAAATTGTAAAGAAATACTCGTATAATGTTCATCTGTAGTTTTTAATATCTAACTAACATAAACATTTAGAATTCAAAATATGACAGTATACAAATACATGTAAGTTATGGTTATAAATATTTAAATTAAATAACTTACTATTACATTCAACTTTGTTTACAAATCTACCCGGTCCATATAAGCATGAAAAACTAGTAACATTTCAATAAAACTTTTTTAATATACTCACCTATTATTGAATAAACTATTGTAGGGAATTTGGCTCCAATAAAGATTCGGGTGGGGGCAAGAGAGAGCGACGAACTTATCGACATTGTCAGGCCTGAAGTGAACATAGTACCAAGCGACAAGAGCTCCCAGCCCATGTCCAACAAGAGTGACTCGACCAAGAGTCTGCGAGCTGACAAACGCGTCCAACTCTTCAACAACTCTCGTCACGTGATAGCTACTTCGTGAGGTTGGTTTATCGGAGTCTCCAAAACCTTTGAGATCGACCGCCACAACTCTGACCAAGCAAAACCACATTACAGAAAACTACATTCAGTGAATACAAATGAATTAATCATTTATGAACACAAAATCTAACCTATAATATTTAGCAAATTCAGGAATTTGTTTTCGCCATGTAATCCAACAATCTGGAAATCCATGTAGTAAAATAAGTAAAGGGTCCCCTCTAGATCCTGCTTCAACAAAATGGAACTTGACTCCCTGCAACACAGCAATCATAATTACAAATGATAAGTAATCCTCAGTATGCTTTACAATTATATACAAACTATAAACATTGTTTATTACATTATGAATAAAAAAATGATTCTTGTAACTTCGATTATTTATAAAAAATCAAGGTTGCACATATATAAATTTTAAACAACTTATTTTTTAAATTAATTACAATGGAACACACTAAAACCAATTGAAATTTGCATAAAGTATGAGTTACTTTATTTTATGTTATTTTTATTTCAATTTTTTTTAACCAATTTAAGTTAAAATAAAAAGTAATCAGTTGATAAAGTGTATGTACGATTTTTATTTAGCTTATTTATTGAGCTTATATTTTAATTATTCTTGAAGTTGAAAATACGTAGAAAATATGCATTACGTAGAAAATAGAACTTCACATAGTCTACTTCACACACTACAGAAAAAATATATCAATCTTACTAATATCATTGGTTTTAGAAGTTATAACGGTTCGACAATATTTTATGTAAATAGTGTTTTTCAAAAACTGCTTCAAAATGAAATGCAATCTGTTTTCGTGATGGATGCTTTTGTCATTCTGCACAAGTCATTCAGTGTATTGCCTACCTATTTATAGGCATTGGTTATGAATATTACTTCTTGTTGAAGAGCTAAAAGAGAAAGAGGCTTTATGCTAATTTATGAAGATACAAACACTTTCAACCATAAAATTCCAAAACTTGTTAAAACCAGATGACTCTCAAGAGAGAAAGTGATATAAGCAATTTTAGAACAGTGTGATGGTTTAAACAAACTTTATGACTCATTAGTCAATTCTGGAACAAAGCATAGGGTAGCTACTGCTTCTTTAGTATATCCTTCAGAAGGCAAATTTAATAAATGCAACTTTACATCATTTGAGACAAAATGCACCCGTCAGAATCATAAAAATACAAGATTTGAGCAACTATACTATATTTATCTAGGCGGTAGAGCAATTTTCTACTTGAGCAATGTACCCTTTATGAAAAATGTTGAAGATTATGAAAATGAAAGAGATTTAGAAACGATTTTGTAAAAGTCCTAATGCAACTTGCCTCTCAAATCAAGAAAAGATTTCTCTTGAGACAGGACAGTGTGATTATAAAATTAGGAGGTTTAGATCTATCAGAGGTATGATGTAAATTAGTCAACTTCAACTATTGCACAATTAGCTGTCCACTTTCCCAGTAAAAGTTGAAAGATAAATGAGTTGTATGATCAGTGGAGAAGTTTTAGGTTGTGTTCAAATAACCTCGAATTGAAGCCGAGGTACCCATTCCTATGTTTTGGTACCCATTAAGGAACTTCAAGGATGGTTTGGGAAACAATAAGTTTTCTTTATCGTCATCTTTTATGTGTATGACGACATCTGTTTTACTGCATCCTTCGGCATGTGTTAACTAATTTTTGCTCAAGTAAACTGAGTCAAAACAAAAATAACAAATGCCTTTAAATAGAAACTATGAGAAATAGGTTGGTTGGTACTCATGAGAAATAGATTGAGTACAAAGAGTACTCAGTATTGCACGTGGGAACTAAAAAAGATTTTAATTAAAGAAGCAAAAACAGTAGTGTTCCTAGAAGATAGGAAATGAGAAGAGAGGAAGGTAAGCAAATATATGGAATAGTTAACCTCTCATTAGACAACGCGCAAATTAAACATTAAAAAAAAAGCAAGAACAATCAATATTTATTTAAGTATACTAAATTTTTTAATATCTTCGGAATTTTCTCAGATTTTGGGAATTTTCGTAAGTAATTCTTAGGATATCTTTAAATTCTCGGTGGCAGCCTTGTAACCGGCATGGAAGTTCTTGCTCACGTAGTGTAACCTCCCGATAAGGTCAAATTATCACATATTGCAGTTGTGAATAAATTTTCAATTATAGACAACCTTAAGATATTATATTAATATTTGAACTAATTGCCATCCTCATCCAGAAAATCTGACAAAAGAAACAGATGTTGGCTGTTTAAAACGTGTGTTCTTTTAAATAATACATTGTTCTCGTGTACCTCCTTTCCTTTTAATTAAAACTGCAATCTCATATGAAAAGATTTTTAAAGGAAATGAAGTTGTGTTTTTGCTGTTTATACAATCTTAGGAATAATCTTACAATGTTATACTAAATATGATGTCAAGGAAATATTGATATTAGTCTTGAGTTGAAATCAAGTAGTGATATAAGGAAATTACTTTAATCCAAGATGAGGAATTATTTTCTCTCCATTTGAAAATTTCTCAGGAGTGATGTACTAAAAGGTTCAGTTGATATAACAATACAGGTAATTCACATAATGTAACTACAAATACTCCTACTACACGCTTTAGTTAGTGCCCTTATTTAATAGGAAATGCCTAGCAGTTTAAGCTCCAACGTAAAAAAAATTATTCAGAATTGAAAATATTAAAAATAGTCCAAATAATTTATAATAATAATGTTTTTTATGCTTCTTCTTAGTTTAATGGGAGTCTCAAGCACATAACGCCGTGGCCTTTTAGATTTAGGAAAGCCTAGATTTATGTTATTCGTTCTTTAATTACGATAGTATTTCAAGAAGTTGATAAAAAATTGGGTAAATCATACAGAACATTGTAATAAAAAGATTACTTAACTAAATTTAATTCTATTTCAAATACAAAAACTAGAATAAAACTAAGAATTCTTATTCAATTAATGAGAAACGAAACTAGTTACTCTTTAGTAATTCTCTATTAATTTAATTGTTTATGACGAAATAATGCAGTTAAGAGGTTATATATTACATGAAAATACATTTAAATTTGCAGAAAAATTCCATACATATTTGCAGTTGGAGTTACTTTTTAACTAAATGTCATATTTTACTAACATCATGTTAATCTAAATGTATATGTAATATGAAAGTTCTTACCACTACATGATGGTAGAACAATAATTCCATTTTTAAAACTCAGATTTCAATTTCTATTTTTATCATGATATATATTATATCTTCGTGCACAGCATACTTATTCATGAATAAAACAAAGTATTATTTTATATAGATATATTAAAACCTTTATTTTGACGAATGAGTGATTTCCTATTGAAGAATCTATCAAAGATAAAGGAGGGCTTCCTCTTTTTTCAGATGTGTCTTTCTTGGAATTCCAAAGAGAGCTTAAGACGACAGTAAGCACGTACCAAAAGCCCCAGAATACACCACTTATATAAATTTTCAAAGATTCAAATGTAGATATCCTTATAAGATCATTACTTTTTAAGGTGAACCCCATCACATTGGAGTAAATGGCGCGCTCGCTGACGTGAACTGGCTTATCTCTAGTAGCAGCCGCATAGTCAATCAGCTGAGCTAATTATTCGAACCACTCCAAGTCAGGGCAGATAAGTAGGACTGCCCTTTGCACCCATCTTCGACCCATGATAAAACACTTGACGGAGTCTCTCCCACTCAAACCTAATACTTGTGTATTGCACAATAACGCATTGACGTTTCTAGTTCCTTTGTTGTTTTAAATTTAGTCAGGGTAAAACTCTAAGATAAGATTGCATTTTTCATCTATGAAACAATTTCCGAACTTGTAAAATACAAAACAATTATTCATTAACAGATAGGTAGTATGATATACGGAAAAAAATGATTAAGAATGTCGTGTTCTACTTTTTATTCAATAATCTATATTATCTTTAAATATTTTATTGACATTATACATGAAGCTAGTTAACAATTAAATTCAATCAGATAATAAGTCAATACTATATTGTTTGACAAGTACCTAATTATTGTTTGTATAATTAGTATCCGCTTTCAATGCTTCTTTAAACATTTGGTTAATGGAAACTATTCTATTCTTTCCACAGAAATGATTGTGAGAATACTGTTAATAAGATCCATGTGAACAAAATAATTTGAAAATTTAAAAACGTTTTTAATTATTATACATACATTTGAATGTCCTGTTCAAAGATACCATATCGCCCTCACTTTGTCAACAAGCTCTTGCTAAACTCTTTGAATGTGTGTCGATAACGCAGTTAATGCATGGCAACGGTCGAATTTATTTATTTATGGTCCCCTGTATTAACTTGTCGGTAATCTTTGATAAGCTAACTATTTGAAATGGTCTTTCTTGAACTGACTGATTAATGGATGATTACGTAGTGATTCTCTATTACATGTTTGTTTTTTCAACAGCGGAAGTGTCCGATTCAGATCATAGTTGAGTGAATGTGTTTGACCGCATTGAGTCACATACGTCGTATTTCGAATTTAACTCTAACGATAAGAACTTTAACTAATTTAAGATAAATGAAAATTAGAAAGCCATTTTAAAGGGTTTGGTAATCTATAAGTTAGTGTTCTTGGCCTGCTACCGGAGTTCAAAGTTCGTTACTCACTCTGACCGTATATTTGTTTGTGAGAGATTGAACAATGAACAATGTTCACGTCGTTCCTGGTCCATCGGATAATAAGTAGGAAACACCGTTTGATTTCAGGCTCATTCTTCTTTTTAATAAACTTAAACCATTACAGAACGAAGTAACCGACTTGTGGGTTTCTCCACAGGACAAATCCCATAGGCTCCTGAAGATTTACATTGGATGGGATGGTTGGTAATTGGGTGGGAGTCAGAAAAATTAAGTGACATTATCCTCATTTTTTGTCTAATTTTGTTAAACATTAAATCTAACATATCACTTATTTTAATATTATCATCCAAAGTTTGACAGTCAGGGACCTGCAGTAGGAATAAATATTCAAGAACCCTTTTCCTTCCAATGTAGAAATCTCTGAATGGTAGTGTATGCCTCTAGGTATGCATAAATATTCACATGCACGAGGAATTGAACTATACTCTTATCTCACTTCATCAGGAGGCTTAGAAAAAGTTTAATATCAGTAATATGAGTATCTCAGAACCATAGGGGGCCAACTGGATTTGAGTAAATTATGTTTTAATTTAGATGGTAGAACATTAACTATTAGTTTAAATATTTGTGTACACAATTATCCATGCCGGTCATATCGTTTTCAATTCGTTGATATATCCGCTTTGATACCTTAAAAGATAGTCAGAGTTCTTATTGTTTATGTGGTAATATAATCTTAGCTAATACAGTTTTATTCATTCATTAATTACCTTAAGAATAAATAATATATTTTTAGCTAAATGTTTACATTTTGTCACTGATTTTATCCTATAATTATATTAATTTAATATTGAAATCAAATCTTACTGTAAGTTACAAGCTGTACTTAAACTTAATTCTTCATTTATTTTAATATTTCATACTAAAAAAAAAAGAATATTTTGATCAGTCAATTGAAATCTGTTCTGAAGTTTGATAAATTTACAAGTTCGATTCTATTTTTTATATTTTTATGAAAATGTTTATGTGTATTTGAACAAATAGTAACCACGCTGCAGAGTGCAGCATTTACATCCAATAATAAATAATATTTCTTTGCTCACACACTTCTCTTTAGTTGTTGACAGTATTTAACCATGAAAACAGAATTTTATTATACCCCTTTTTCAAAAAATGAAACACCTTTTCGATGTACACTTAAATTATATAGCTTTAAAATTTCGAATTTAATATTTTCACAGTTATTATCTTCCTATGTAAAAAATTCATGACTTTGGCTTTAAAGTAAGAAAAACGCCAAGAAAGACAAATATTAACACCAATACTTGACATAATTTTTACTTTACTATAACGATTTATTAACAAATTGTTAATAAAACAACTATTGTTAATAGTAATATGTAGTTATCATTAACAGCTTCATCATAAATGACATGGAACAATTGAAACATATAATTGAAATCATGAAATATTACCGTTACATCTTTACATCTTTAATATTTTTCATATTAAAAGAATATTAGTTGTGTTAACCGATTGTCAAAAATATTTTCATTTTTTTATAAACAAGGTATTTTATCGTATTTTTTGTCAAAAATGGGAAATTTTTCCCCATAGAACTTGTAATTATACAGGCTTAAAATTTGTTATGTTAAAAATTTTCCTTTCTCTAAAATCAAGCTATGATTTTGAGAAAGAATCAGTATAATGAAAAAAGAATAAATATATAACTTAATTCTAGTTCCTACGTGAGAATTTGATTTAATTTTAGTTTATTTAAACATATTTGTCTGCTGAAGTATTAAATTTATTTACTTTTACAAAATTTTAAAACAGCTATGGATTCGGTTTTACGAGTTGTAAATTGTATTAAGTAGGAAAACTTAATAAGATGAACAAATTACTAAATATACAAATTATTACAAGGAAAAATAATTGTTGTCACAATATATGCGATTGGGGGCCCTGCTTGTACAATGGCAGTCAATTTTTATTATTGTAATAGTGATATAACACTGAAGAAGATACAGTTTAATCAAGAATTTTAAGCAATTTAACAAACATGTATTCAGTTGGTGAAATAGTCATTTCAAATAAATTACTGGGATCTTAAGGCATGATGGTACATATATGAGAAAAAGTATAAATACCAAATAAAACTAATATTTTGAGGAGACGAGCTGAAGAACCCTTTTTAACACACTTCTCATATTCTCTCTTCCAGCTCATTTAAGACGGCATAAACATGCATTTATGTTTATATCCATCATTCTCAGTTATGTTTTCCTTCTTATGATGTTTATTTCATTCAAATATTAATTCAGTTCTTCATTTTATGATTAGTTATATGGTTGCTGTTTAAGTAAGGAAACAAAAATGTATCTGAACTAGTCTCAAGTGAAAGTAAATTGTTAAAGTTTTAATTAATTGTAACTTTAATCAAATTAAATAAAGTTTTAATGTTATTTGAATAAACGATACTTTAATTGTAAAAAAAAAATTAAATTAATATATCTTTACTTAAAAACTAAATATTATGACCAAAAAAATCAAATTTTAAATTCAAATTTACAAATTTTGGATTTAAAACATAACAGAATAAAGAATTAAATGAACATAACTGCCTTGACCTTTGTTTACATTGATGTTATTATAGTCAATTTTACAGATTTTAAGAGATTCAGTGTTAACTCTATTTTTACAAAAAGAAGAGCTTTTATAAAATTCATATACTTCTGATTTCAATAAAATCTAAATCACAGTTATTGTTATCTTCAGTAGCAAGTCTTCTTATCTTTCAACTACTGTGGATGATTTTAATATCCCTCTATGTAATGTGGGGAGAGTTCCCAAACTCACATACCTGTTTTGTTATTATTTCAAGAACCGAAATCATAAGAATGTATTGTCAACATAAGTGTCAGACATATTATTAGAATCAACAAGTTATTGAATAGACGATTATACATTTGTTTATACTGAAGTTGATATCACAGTACTTCAGACTGTTGTTTTGCTCATAAACGAAGTCTCTTCATATAAATTCAACAATCTATTTGATGGAATTTGTGAATACCATTTATTTGATATGATTACAATATATTCAAAATTATATTAAAGTAGAACTTTCATGAAGTATAATTTCCATGTAGGTATTATAATTTATAACATTCGTATAATCTTTACTGCACTAACACATAATTATCAATACATTTATAGCATTTTTAAGGAATGCACAATATATGAAGATATATAGATTCAACTTTTGTTTGGTAATTGTTTGCTTAATAACAAGTTCGTTTTTGGATAATACTAAAGGTTTAGACTCATATTTTTCTGAACATTTTTTCTATTTTAAAAATATCACAAGCGTATTTACTCTGATTACGTCTATAGTTTCGTAAATAAATAGCGAAGATAAAAATATGTATAACAAATATTTTTTTTTAAACCAGGCACTCCTGTTTAAAAGAATATAATTCAATATTAATTAGAAAACATTCCTTTACCTACCAATTTAAATGTTTTATTAAAATCATCTATTAGTTTTTATGACCAAAAACAGGATTAGCTGATATTCCAGATTATAAAGGCTAAAATAAGGGGGTGATTAAAATTCTTAATTATTTCATTTGTCCTAAATTTATTGACAACTTGAACTGTTCATATGTATAGAAAATTACATTTGTACAATAAACTACAAACTGAAAATACTAGTACTCGATTTATGATGTATGACAACACAAACCGAAATTATAATGTTATATTGAAAGTTTTGATTGATTCATATGCTTTAATTATATAAAATAATTAAAAACTGTTGTAGCTCTCAAAAATATGTGGATATCATACATTTTATCTTGATAGAAAATTAATTTTTTTTTCAGTGAATAGAACTGAAATTAGTATGTAGAACTTTCTAATTAGTGTATAGAACTGAAATGCTTAAATGTGTACCTGTCAAATTTTGTTTCTTAATGATCCACGACCCCATTCTTTAACTTATTTTAAAATGATGGTAGCTTTATTAAGTAGTGTTAGTATATACAATTTATTTATCAGGAAAAATTTACACAAATTATGTTCTTTAGGTAATGATATCTGATAACTGAAGTTTCATATAACAATATATTTTATGTTATATAATAAATCAATAAAAGTACTTAGTGAAGCCTAATTAAACGATTTAAACTTGACTAGGTAAATATGAATTTTTCATATAAAGTTTTATAATTTACATAATGTTCATAACAATAAGATGAATTAATTGTATAGCTACAGCATTTAATTAATATTACTATAAAATATATATATAATATGGTCAAATGTTATGCTTTTAGTTGCTCTTAATTTCTTGCACACATGGAAGTAAATTTTTAGTGTTTCTACATTTTTAAGTATATTTACTTCCTTAAATTATTCAATAAATAGACTAATTCTCTACCTGACTACTGTCAGGGCTGAGAAGACACTTTTCAAATTCTTAACAGATCTTAAAATTTTCTTATTTATTCATTTATATGAAATATTTACGACAATCAAATGATTATTTTGTTCTCGTGTAAAAAGTTGATCAACTGTAATCAATACATCTTTACCTTTGTTTTCACAAATAAATATAAATTTAATTTTTTTTTAAGTAAAATTTTCTTGAATTTAATTTAACATTTTGTTTTTCTGGAAAGTTTCCTTTGTTATTAAATTAATATATAATAATAAATATATTATTCTTTCTATTGAAATAATAAAATATTATTATTTAAGACTTAATTGAAACTGTCAGAAGTTCTAAAGTGAATCACTCTTTCCAACTCCATTACCAATGTTATTATTACACTAGTGTATTAACATAATTATTAATAAAGAAAAATGATCATTTCCCTATTTTCAAATAAAATATACCAAAGTTCAGTTTTATTAAAGTTATATCTAATATATGTGTATAGTTATATTAACTTTTAGTTAAGTTTGGGCCTTGTAAGTAATAAACTCATATTTTGGTTAAAATAACTCTCCAAATTATACTTAAAGCTTTTCGTGTGTATATTATTTAATAATAATATATATGTAATAAAAATATCCCAATATATTTTTATTCAGTAGACTCAAGTGGTCTTTAGCTGAAATGTTCACCCCAATTCAGAGAATTGTTGATTTAATTAAATTCAGATACTTCAGTTATGGATTTTCTATAGCAGTAGTCAAAACTTGTTTGTAGCAACAGTCAGATGGTCATATCGCAGGAGCATAATAATAAAATATTAATGTTAAAGCAGAAAAAATTTTAAAAACTGGAACTATGAAAAATTATAAAATTGTGTTTAGTTTTTAAATTTTAAAATATGTGTATAAACTATTCAAATTGTGTCTCATAGCAAATTCAAGAATAAAACGTTATATAAAAAATATATATCATATATACCTATATATAATATACATGTATATAGATAAAATGCATACATATATGTAGAATATTATTATACATATGGAAATATTGGTTATACGTACCCCCCTTCCTCCCAATACACACACACACACACACACACACACACACACACACACACACACACACACACACACACACACACACACACACACACACACACACACACACACACACACACACACACACACACACACACACACACACACACACACACACACACATACACACACACACACACACACACATACACACAAAATATAAGAATATTAAAATTATTTGACAAAGATGAAAAATTGGGATATTAATTACAATGGTGCAATGATGGCGCTCAAAATTTCATTTTAAAGAATAGGAAGTATATGAATTTTTACAAGGGCCACTCTTTTTTTCTTTTTTTTACTGTCACCCCGCTATTATACATTTTCTGAAAAGTATAAATCTTTATCTTTAATATGCATTTAAGTATGAGGACAGAAATTTAAAGTAAGCTAAAGAAGTACTTGATATTCTTTTCATATTTTGATGCAGGTTACTGTGAAATTGGGATTCTCTCTTCGTACTTCTAAGGAGGCCCATATTTGGCTGTTTAATACAGGCAGTTCACCCGGCCTACATTTAGAAAGGTATATATAAAGGTATTTAAATACATGTAATATATTAACTTAATTTTTATTTGTTTTACTCTATTTTTTTATTCTTAGATTATTATTTATTACTTAGATCATTATTTTTTATATTCTCTTTTGTCGTCCGTTTATTATGAAATGTACACAATAGCATTTATATATTTTTTATATCTATATTTGGAGTCAATAGGACTCTGCATTACTCTTACCTCCTTGTGGTAGCCCCTGAACAGAGTCAGGTGGTTTGTACTGTCTTACTCTGACAGACAAGAGTAAAGCGGCCTATACTGTTGAGTATATCTGCAGAAAGATGGCAACTGGACAAACGAGTTCTGAATCGTTAGTGGTCTTAATGGAGGCACATTTTACAGGTAAGTGAATTGGATATGGGGAGGAGTCCACCCTCTGTTAAAAGGCACAATATTTGTCACAGTGTGATGTCAAAGGATAGAACTTACTCACCTGTAAAGAGTGTAGGGAAATTACAAATGGTTTCATGAAAATCCAAGACGAAGAACAAATCTGAAGTTGGTAAGAAAGTTGAACACGCCATGCTTACCCAACTCTGTACTTTGAAAACTGAGGTTTCCTACTGAACCATTCACAGCATTTAAATGATTATAATGGCCACTCTAATTTTTTATTTAGCAGTTTTAACTATTGATTACCTTCTCATCACAACCAGTAAAATGCTTCTGGACTCATTGAATAAATCAATTGAAATATTGATTTCATTTAAATTAATTAAATATAATTTAATAATTATATAAAATATATTTATCATTTACATTCATTTAATTAATATAAAACTCTTTGTATAGTTCCTACAAGTGATGTCCTAGCATTACAACTTATTTTGAACGTTTAAAGATCTCTTTATTAAAGCGGAAATTTCCAGTCCCAAATTGCAAATCTTTTTCCAAAATCTATAATTATTTATTGCATTCTCTTTAAAATTTGAATAATGAAGACAGCCAGACAATCATGAAAACAATATCAGAAATGACTTTAGAGTACATCAAGACTTTTAATCAATCGAAATTTCAAAGTCAAATGTTTTCATTATAACTACATTAAAGTAAAATGTAATCGCCTCAACTTATTCTTAAATCATTTAGTAATGACTTAAATCATTAATGGGAACCGGTAAGTAAGTTTCATAAACTCGGGCAGTATTTATATATGTAGAAAAAATAACAACTAATTGATCATTTAAATAAGTTGTTACTAAGTCTCGTTCTAATAATGAATATAACTTATATTGGCTTAAATAACTACACAAGAAACTGTTTTGTTTGATATTGAAGTTACGGTCACCTATGAACGTGATATTATTATAAAAGTTTATATATATATTATTTATTATATATTTATTAACGTTCTTTACTCATTTCTTTACTCATGTTATTTATTTACTGATGAATGTAATTATTTCATTAGATTTTATCCCCATAAAACCAAGTGTCTTATTTAGAAAACAATTAAGAATCTTACAATCGTTTGGCGGACAGCAAGTTTCATTTGATTCAAGAAAAAAAACGTTATTTTTTAGTAAATTTTTCGAAGAATGTTTTCAATGTTGAATTATGTTTTACATTTTGTTCTTTAAAATTGTTATACTCCGAATTTTATGACATGCTATTGTTTTTATAAAACCATTTTTCTTTCCTTTTGTAGAAATTAATAAACATCAAATTTACTCTGAGTAAATGTTAGCTTTTTTCTGTGACTATACTCTGTTATAAGGCTGCTGTAAATATATAGAGATAAAATAAAATCATTAATTAGCCAGTTTTGCATACTCAAATTCAAAGATTTTTCAGCAGAATTCGTTCGGTTTTTCAGTATAACTTAAAACAATCATAGCTGGAAACTTGAAATTTTAAAAAATAATGAATATAAACTATTAGACTAGAATAGTAAAAAAGTCGTCAACAACATAGGAGTTCTTCTATAGAACGATCTATTACTGAGCCACTGAGCTAACCTGTTCCTCAATCTGACAAGTATAGCATGTGATCCATTACTGAGCCATTGAGCTAACCTGGTCCCCAGTCTGACAAGTATAGCATGTGATCCATTACTGAGCCATTGAGCTAACCTGGTCCCCAGTCTGACAAGTATAGCATGTGATCCATTACTGAGCCACTGAGCTAACCTGGTCCCCAGTCTGACAAGCATAGCATGTGATCCATTACTGAGCCATTGAGCTAACCTGGTCCCCAGTCTGACAAGTATAGCATGTGATCCATTACTGAGCCACTGAGCTAACCTGGTCCCCAGTCTGACAAGTATAGCATGTGATCCATTACTGAGCCATTGAGCTAACCTGGTCCCCAGTCTGACAAGTATAGCATGTGATCCATTACTGAGCCATTGAGCTAACCTGGTCCCCAGTCTGACAAGTATAGCATGTGGTCCATTACTGAGCCACTGAGCTAACCTGGTCCCCAGTCTGACAAGCATAGCATGTGATCCATTACTGAGCTACTGAGATAACCTGTTCCTCAATCTGACAAGTATAGCATGTGATCCGTTACTGAGCCACTGAGCTAACCTGGTCCCCAGTCTGACAAGTATAGCATGTGGTCCATTACTGAGCCACTGAGCTAACCTGGTCCCCAGTCTGACAAGTATAGCATGTGATCCATTACTGAGCCATTGAGCTAACCTGGTCCCCAGTCTGACAAGTATAGCATGTGATCCATTACTGAGCCACTGAGATAACCTGTTCCTCAATCTGACAAGTATAGCATGTGATCCATTACTGAGCCATTGAGCTAACCTGGTCCCCAATCTGACAAGTATAGCATGTGGTCCATTACTGAGCCATTGAGCTAACCTGGTTCCCAGTCTGACAAGTATAGCATGTGATCCATTACTGAGACATTGAGCTAACCTGGTCCCCAATCTGACAAGTATATCATGTGGTCCATTACTGAGCCATTAAGCTAACCTGGTCCCCAATCTGACAAGTATATCATGTGGTCCATTACTGAGCCATTAAGCTAACCTGGTCCCCAGTCTGACAAGTATAGCATGTGATCCATTACTGAGCCATTGAGCTAACCTGGTCCCCAATCTGACAGTATAGAATGTGATCCATTACTCCAGAATGGATACTCAAGTTTTATAGTTTTATTACCATTTTCGGTAATTGAAATTTCATAGATTTTTTTCATAAATTGCTAATTTCCTATTAATTTTTTTTTTGCAAAATTTGTTTTTTAATGAGTTGTTTTGCGAAAAAAATTTTCTCAAAACAGAAAATGTGCTATATTGGTCCTTCGGTTAATGTAATTTTGAAAAAAACTTATCCCCACATAATGCTCCATTTTTGCGTATAATTTTATTTTGATTCTTCAAACGGTATGGTTTGTTTCGCTCCCACTTCAGCAGGCCATAGTACCAGATAAATAATAATTGCTAAACATTTTTTTTCTAAATTTATGCGTAAAGCCACAAATTCATGGACAGACTTTTACATAATAATATAAATCGTTAGCAGTTTTTATTTGATTTCCCATTCACTTGAATTTCAGCCTAGATCTTTACAATAGAGAAATAAGAAAAGAAGTAAACCACTATTTTAAACAAAAAACTGTCGATTTAATTAATATTTTGTTGTTATTTTTCATCATTTTAAGTCGGGGTGTACTACCAGTAATAACAATATGTCTAATAGGCATAATTTATTCATGATTTTATAACTTTTTCACATTTTTGTCTATTTATCAAGTTTATGTAAATTTAGTTTATTTTATATAAAACAGGAAATAAAAAAAAATGTAGGTGGATATAAGCATTAAATGAAAATATTACAAAGTTCTAAAAACACTGTGTATTATTTTATTTGTTTCAATACTTAGAAAAAGTTTAGTTTACGTCTTATTAATTAAGAATAAATAATGATTGAATAATGAGTAATATTTAAGTAAGTGTATAATAAGGGTAAAGTAAGTGACAAACAGTTCTGGTGGGGATAGGCAGGCCTAAGTCGATGGGAGAAGGTGCGCGGATCAGTTAGTGATTGTTCGTTGGATACTAAACGTTCTTTCTTCAGAATGCCCCTCTCTCTCTCTCTCTCTCTCGTGATAGTCGGACGTGTCTTCCAAGTGAAATGATTTGAGACTGCTCCACAGAGGTTAGCAAAAATAAACAATACACATAGTCTATTGCCTTTCCTTTAATTATAACAAATTTTCTAAACTGATATTTAATTGGAAATTAATAAAGTTATAATTAATTCATAATAGTTCCTCGTAATAGCATAAATCCAATACAATTTATTTTTTTTATATCAAATAAAATAAATCACAATATTAATTAAGTTAATGCCAATATGTAAAAAACTAAAATTATTAAATTTCATAAATTTTAAAAGTTATCATTATAAAATTTAATATTTTTAAGAAGTCTAAAGAAATGATATAATAAATGTTAAAATATGTGAGACAAAACATAACAGTATAACGTTGGTATTCATTTACATTTCATTCTGTGATTAAACTGATCAAAGGTATAGCTTTGTGCAATCTTATAATCATGGTCAAGTTATTGACTTAATATAAAAATAATCTGATAGGTTTTCTCTTCAGTAGGCTTGAACACAAGACGTACAAACTTTGATTTTTAGTTTATAAAAAAATATTCTTAATAAAAAGAACTTACAAATACTTTTATAAGCCTTGAAATAAAACTTTGAGACATGATTTTTAAAATAATGTAGTAAATATGTTAAAAAACTAATTGTTTACTTTATGAAGACGAAAGCATTAAATGTTGAGGTTGAAAGCAACGTTTTCAAATGAAAATATTTACTGCCTGAATCTTTGAAATGAACAAGTACAATGATGTGCTGTGAAAAAAAGTACATTACTATAAATATTGTTTTAGTAGTTTACAAATGAATAAAATAAAGGAATATGGAAAGTTATATTTTGCAATGTTGAAAATAACATATATTCTTCATTGAATCGTAAGTTATTTGGTTTACAGATTCTGGTTATTTTAAGGCAGCGAGTTGTCTATAGCAGGGCTAGAGTGTTGTTTCCAAAACATGTCAATAAATTTGTTTAAAACTTTGATTAAAGTAATATTGTGTCTACCAAGGAATTGGTGGTCAGTCATACTGATATAACAATTGATCAATCAATGATGAAACCACAATATCAAATGGGGAAAAAAAGATTAAGATCTTTCAACCGTAACAAGCGGTCTTCGTCAAAGTCAAAACCCAACTGCCACTTCTTAGTCTTTTTTTTCCTATTTCATATTGTGGTTTAGTACAAAAACTTTTTTTTACTGTATTTCTGATAATATATAATTGAAGTTTATCTTTACCATAAGTAAAGCATAATGTTGACGAAAAAAATCAATCTTTATGTTTTAACGGATTTACACGTTTTGAGGCCCCATAAAGCTGTGCTATTGCCCATTGTGTGGTG
The DNA here is from genome assembly GCA_026182355.1 of Hermatobates lingyangjiaoensis. Lineage (NCBI taxonomy): Eukaryota > Metazoa > Arthropoda > Insecta > Hemiptera > Hermatobatidae > Hermatobates > Hermatobates lingyangjiaoensis. The sequence goes on from JAPFBL010000255.1 coordinate 578,243, forward strand.
ATTATACCTTTCTCAAGAAGAAAAAAGTAGGTCTTAAAGATTCTTCATTCAAAATACTAAATTAGAACTTTGAGAGGTATACATAGAAGTAACATATAGAGGTAACATAGGCGTTCGAACTCTTTAAATGAATGATTAAACTGAAAAATCCATGTAACAGATACACTGTATAAGGCAATAAATGCAATATTATGCTCTGTCACATTCTTTGATAGAACATAGGGACTTAACTCTAAATTACTGTTACTGCGATAAAAAAAATTGTTAATAACTGTGATAAATTATTCTTATGGTTTTTTGAAAAAAAATACTGTTACCGTGGTAACACCGATGACATCATAAGCATTGATTGTAAAATAAAAAAGGTAACCAAATTATCTTAAGTAAAATGCAAAAACAGCGTTTCTAGAGATAACAGGGCCTATGACTGAGTCCCCTGCTTAAAGCTTGAAAAATACATTAAACCCTCTCCCCCCTCCCATCTTAGAAATTTTGATTATGAAAGAGGCAATTCGCTGAGATGTCATTTTCAAAATTCGTTATTAAATTAATTTTGTAGAGACTTGTTTGTTATGATGGTTTACCTGAAGTGTGGATATATGTACTTGCGTAAAAAGATTTCACAATAAGCACGTGAAATAACAGTGGATGTTCAAACCACAATAAGTGATTGAGAAAAAAAGGGCTAATATCTTTTATCCGTAACAAGCGGTTACTTGGTTGACTCTGACGAAGACCGCTTCTTACGGTTGAAAAATCTAAGTCTTTTTTTTTCATTTCTTATTGTGGTTTGAACATTGAATGTGCTTATATGTTTTAACCACTTTCAACCTTTTATGGTGTCTGACCAAACCTCTGGGGTTCAGCAGACCTCAACACACACAAATCTGTACGATATGTGGTATGTTAGTTGTCTCACCTCCTCCTCCAAATGCCATGCAAGTTCTTTTACACCAACTTTTTACACTAACCCTTCGTAATTACTGAAAGCAATATGACTTTTAAAATCATAGGCACGAATCTTATTAGCGATTTAATGAACCATGCATAACAGCTCTGAGTTCATAACACTGGGAGTTTGCAGCATGAATTACATTACATTATATTATATTACATGTGTATTACATTGTTGTAGTTTTGAGTTCCATGAGTTCTGTTTTGCCTACCGTAGAATGACATTTCTCAATTTAGTATTGGAATTCATGCATTCAGAAGGTGTCTTCATTTGTGATTCATTATTAAGTGAATCTATAATGTGCATATCATCAAACTATGTTCTTGATACATTTTAAATAGTTTGACGAGTTAAAAAGATAAGACAGGCAATACAGATGTATCACAATGGTAGCATGGTGATTAACGCATAAACTATTAAGGGAAGCAGTTTCACTCTTATACAGATATCATGGCCATGCGATGTAATGTGATCAGCCGAAGACAGTGGTTGCTAATACATACAAGTCCTCTCTCGATTCCCCAAACAAGGTAGTTGTTCGCACTTCAGATTCGGTAAGGCTTTCTTAACTTTAAAGTTTCTATGAAATTTATTCAATAATGACAGTAAGAGTACACCAAATTTCACAAATTTTTGCTAAGTGTTGTGAAACTTGTCTGATTTCAGAATTTTCACGATGGAAGAAGATTCTTCAATTTTTCTCCAAGCTAATATGTTGTTGTTGTTAGAACCTAATGCCGGCTCTTGGCTGATTAGCCATTAGGCGGCATGCCAATCAGGAAAGCCAAGCCACCTATCCTCTTATTTCTTCCTATAGCAGAAAGGTCCTGCTAGCCCCTCACAAGTCAGTAGGCAGCTTCCTACATGTTCTTTTCAGTAACACAGAGAAAGCAAGTTTTTCAAGAATATAGGAATGACCCAAGAAATTTAATCAATATAATATGATCTGAACAATCATTTCCAGTTTCCTACTCTGTTATAGCGTAATTGAATTATTCTGTCATCTCTGAAAATAAAACAATCTTTATGGTTCACTACCTACACACCACTTGTGACGTCACGCTGCAATTGCCAGGTAACGAGTTTTGTTCTTTAAACCCAGTGGTTTTATATATGATCCTATAAGAAGATTTTGTTAAGATATAACAAACTAATTACAAGCATACCTGTGTCTAAAAAGATAAAATATTTAATTTATTTTGGAGAATAGGGTCATACTACTTTCCTGAAACGATTCAAAAAGTGTTACATTTTGGTAACTGATTCGAGATTCAGTGATGATAAAGGAGGCTATCCGCTTGTCTTGTGTTCAAACCTCCAGTGCTTTGTATAACTAAAATACTCATAATAATAACTCTTACTAAAACTGGTCATCAGGTTCAATAATCAGGCAAAACAATATCAGTGTAGATTAATCAAGTTAGCAACTTTTTTTATGTGATTACTAGCTTTGAGATGAGTTAATGCATTTGAAGTTGGCTTAGAGGAATAGGAGGAGAAGAACTGATTTTATTTGGGTTGAAGTGCTCTTCTTTTTAAGGTGCCTCAAGGATATTGCTCTAAGAAGGGGCGAGGTCAGTCCAGTAGTGCACCCACCTATGAATTAACCTTGTCAGGCATTACATTTCATTCCATTTGTGGTATACACGAAAAGAATGCTTGACAGCTATCATTTGGTCAGAATTTAAGGCCGGTAGTATTACTTTCAACAACTATTTATAATTTCCTCATGTAACACAAACAGAAAAATAAAAACTTACTTCCATAAACCTTTTGTTAAATACTCTTGAAATATTATCCAGAGTGTACTTTTTATGTGTTTATTGTTTAGCTTATATATTTTCGAAATTCCGTAAGTAATTTGTATTACATATCCATGTTTAACATGAAATTATTTATTTCAATAAACTTATTTTACATACTCTATATATATCAGAGAGTTTCATATGTTTATTATATCATTTCTGCATATATATACGAGTATAAGCGTCTAAACCACGGTCAGAAATTCAAAAATAACTTTATTTATATACCTATAACAAAAGTTTACTGCAAACTCGTGAAATAATCAGCGCCTAAATCACAGTGAGAAATTCAGAAAGGAGACGAAGATATTTAATTCAAAACCAACTGCTTTTCATCAAAGTCACACTGGACTAATTCTCATGAAGTCCGAGCGATTATGATTCTATTCTCAAAACGAGTTCGGGAACAGTTTGAGTGTGACTATGACAAAAACCTGTTGTTTTGGTTGAACAATCCTAGGACCACGTCTGAATATTTTACTGTAGTGATCTTGTTATCAAGTGTTATTGCAAGCAATAAACAATAACAGTATTTAAAAATTTAACCAATTGCTTATCTTTGAATATTATTAATCAATGAAGATAAATTTCATAAACGATATAAGATTAATAATAATGTGACCCTCATAAAATAACCCTACAATAAACTTCGGTTTAGTTTGGTTGAAGTGGCCATTTCATAAGAAAACACAGAGAGGCCAAAGATTTGGCCCTTTGTGATACCATAACAATGAACATTCTACAGTAGGAGTCCTAAATTTTGCCTAACTCAAATGTATTTAGAGTAGAGATGGTTAACGACTACCTGACATCGTACAGGATCGGGACCGATGGTGTAACGTCCTCTCTGAGGAATATCGTGCTCAGGTTTTTTTTCACCTTTCACGTAAATAAATAGTGGGGGTTGAACCCCAGATCTCCTGGTCCAGAGGCCTAGCCATAGTCCAATAAACTTAAGCCTACTGATTAGTTGAAATATATGTTAAAATAACTACAAGATTAGTCGAGTGGTACAATTGCTTTAACTAAAGTGATAATATTCCGAGTGTAGAGCACTATACTTGAGGTTGAATTCTTGATCGAGACCATAGATTTTTATGTCGGAAACCTAGCGCACACCATTTCTTGGACATAAAACTGTTGTTCCCAAACCTGCACTGTCATTAGTCGTTGACAATTCCTACTCTAACCGATTTTATTAAGGAAAAATTTAGAAATCATTACTAAACAATTCTTCCTTACCAAACATTGGTGTTTATAGGTAAAATAATTTCACTTTCCGCTGTAAAACATCTGAAGGCGAAAACCAAAAGTAAGCGGGTTGTTAGCAACAACTAACTGTTTACTTAAAACTGGTTGGACGTCGAGGATAATAGTAATAGAAATCGGAAGAATAAAGTCTGGAGAAAAAGATATTCTTTATTATTTTAAGATCTTCAGCTAATCAGTAATTAAGTAATCATCGGCAACTGTTTACAAGCAAAACCTCAAAAATATTGTGTTTTAATTACCTGAAAATTTAATTGACTCTCTGGTAGTTCTTCTGGAATAGGGCTTTAAAAATATACATTAAAATACAGATGCCAATTTGTTTTATAAATACCTTATTTTCTTTTGTCGAAGAAAATATAAGTGTTTCGAGGTGTCAGTACGTTTATTTTAACTTAAAAAAAAATAATTCTAACGTAGTGCAATCAGTTATTATGTGGTATTTACTCATTGTAGGGTAAATAGCTAATGAAATGCTCTCCACATAAAAAAATTTAAATTTAAAAAAACTTAAATTTTTATATGTAGCTATTCATTTTATGTAGTATTATGTAGTGTATATTTTATATGTAGTATTCATTAGCTTTTTACCCTACAATTAAAAAAATTAGTTCAAAAGTGGTAAAACTCTATTTTTTAAAACAGAATTTTGCTGCATAAACGTGTCAGCTTATGGCAATGTATTTGAATAGTTTGTATTCTGTCAATTTGAAATATGAATGGAATCCTTAATTAAAGTACAGCAAAACCTCGACCCGTGTTTGTGGCTTCCCTACTTACGCATCTTATACAGTATTCTGCTATCTACTTGTCTTCTAACATAGAGACCAGTAAATTGTTATTAAAATAAGATTTTAGATATCCTGAGATCATAGACATTAATTTTATTAATGTTAAGACGCATAAATAATTCTTTGGCATTTATATTTCGTAAAAAGTAGACTTTTAAATTGCCTTTATATGACAGTTTCTAGAATAGCTGTTTTCAAAAGAAAAAATGAACTGATGTTTCTAAAGCTTCAAATGATTTTACAAATTTAGAGCTTTTTTTGTAAATTTTGAAAAAAATTAGTATTTCCATTTTAATTTTATATTTTTAAAAAAGTAAGCTGAAACTTATTTAACCTTATTAACCTCTTCAGAATTCTTCTCATCTTATTAACCTCATGAGAAGTCCCCAAGGTGACATTATTATTAATTAAATTTGAATACACAACAAAATGTTAAATCTAAAACACTCAAAAATTACTTATGTGTTGTATATACATTATTGCACAACACAAATGAACCATTCTGATTAGTAAAAACTGGTTGGACGTTGAGGATAATGTGTGAAGTATTATTGCACTAATAATTAATTCACTTATCTATTTCAGAATATTTCTAATACCTCTATTATTGTTTTACTAAAGATTATTTTAAATATAAATTAAAATTGTAAGAACAATAGTTGGATTAATTATTGTACTTAAAAACATCTTAGTTGAAGGAATATCTTCAGGGGTAAAGTTGAATTAAGCAGTTTGCTAAACATTATTTATTAGGACAAGACATTATAAATCATCAAGATTAATAGAACTTGCAGGTAAGAGCTACAACATGTGTGTTACGTTTAATCTGTCCTCAAACACTTTTCCTATAATTTATTTTTCGCCTCTCACGATTTATTGCCCCCAACAGAATGGATATTTACCTCCACCCTTGATTGAACCTGTACCTGTATATTTGATGTTATATACCTGTCTTATGTATCAACATCATTATGTATATATATTATTTAAAATTAGTTTAATCGGTAATCAGTTTTGAAATTATTGTAAACTTTCTTTACCCCAAATCGTAAGCGAGTTTTTCAAGCTGTCTGTATGTTTCTCAATTTTGTTTTATTAAAACATATCAGTGACAGGAATATTGAAACATTTCTCAGTGACTCAATAAACAGAAAGGGGACGTAAATTATTCGGACATAATTGTAAATATATCAAAGGAATATAAGTTACCCACTTGATAGGTTATTAGCCCATGGAAAAACTGCGGATGGTAGATGGTAGATGAAGGATTTTTGTTCTTCAGGATTGATAAATCTTTAACAACTTCCTGTAGAACTACTGCCAATCCATATTTGTAAAACATGCTGGTACAGTTTAATTGATTAAATTTAAGATGCTATTTAACTGGAGACAAACGTTTTTTAGTAGAGTTTGACTTCTTATCAGATTTGGCCAACAAATTTGATTTTTGCTAAAAACTAGACTCCAATTGCTGCAGGGTGACTTTTCTGTAAATAAATGCAACTTAATATAACTTATTTTTTTCAAAAAAAAATTGAATTATTTGATTGAGTTAGCATAATTATAATGTCCATTAACCTATTGAGTTTAAAAAGCTTTGTCTGAGGATGAAAACTGCTCAGTTCAATGGTGTCTTGATACGAACAGTAGACTCAGATAGTGAGGCCCAAGATAACGTCTGTACACTTGTGAGGAGATGTTCAATACAAACAGTCTCACATCTATTTTTCTCATTTCCCATATCTCTATCTTCAGTTTGACTTTCTGTTGTGCAACTCTTTAAATATTTTCATAGAAAGATGTTAAAAAGATTAAAATATTCTTTTTGTTTAAGGTGTAGCATTAAAAAAAAATTAGATCACAATAGGAAGTGTAAGGAATTTGAAATCACTTAATGATGTGGTTTTTCATTTTTCTCAATCTGAAGTTGCATAATTGGTGTACCTATGATATTATTAAAATCAAATTACTATATACATTGAAATATTTAAGTAGCATTACTACACTAATAGTAAATGCTACTATTTACTATTAGTAAAAAATAAGTAAATTGCTTATTATTTTTAATAATAAGCTATTTAATAATAATTACAAGTTAACTTCATTGTTGATCATGTATAGTTAGAGCAGAGATGCCAAACTCATTTTGGTATGGGGGCCGAATGCAGCTTAATTTGGTCTCTATCGGGCCGGACCAATAATTCATTCCAAAATTACATAGAACTAAAAATAAGTCACTTTTGCTAATATAAGTCACAGAATTGAATTCATGTTATCTGATCCTGCTAATACTTGGGACCTTAGGGGACAATATAAGAACCGCAGGTTTAAAGAAAATTAGAGTGAACTTATTCTTTTTTTTTTTTACAATAATGCAGTTTTAGCCTCCGTCAGGATCCGGCCCGCTGGCCGTATGTTTGGCGCTCCTGAGTTAGACAATTAAATGGAAGGGCTCGGGGTAGGTAAAAACAGTCGGCATTTTTTCTTGATGCGCAGTTGCAACATTTTTTGTTACAAGAACTGCTTTATCTTCAGAAGTTTTTTTTTAAAATCATTTATTTAGCATGCTTCATATTTATAGATTACAATCAATGAAAAAAACCACAATATGAAATGGGAAACAAGACTAAGATCTTTCAACCGTAACAAGCGGTCTTCGTTAGTCTTGTTTTCCCATTTCATATTGTGGTTTGATCATTGATTGTTATTTCACGTGTTTATGTGAAATCTTTTTATGCATATTACATGCTATCGAATCTTTTTAACATTAAAATACATTACAAATTCAGAAGTTTATAATAGGACAAATTATATGTTGGCCATAATTTACTTTGCTATTAAAGTATAATTTTGGAATCCACTTGTTTTACTGACTATACTTAAGAGATATGTTGTATCCATTCCTGAAAAATCATTAAAAATGAAAGCAGAATACTTATTTTTTAGTAAGTTCTTTGGTTTATTTAAATCAAGATATTATTCTAAAGGACGGATAACGTCCTACTGTGGAACGTCACAACAAATTGAAGAACGCATATTAACGCTCTAATGGTAAGGCATGGGGATACAACCATTTACCATAAGATCTTCAAGCATTGATTTATAATAATTATAAATATATAACTAAAATTATGTTATCGAAAAACATATATTCTAGTTTTTATAGCTTTGATGCATTTTCGGTTAATCAAAATGAAAAGATATTTTTTTGTATATTACTAATTTTAGGTTCCATTTTTTGACAATATTTCATTGTTCTTAAGTTATTCCTTTAGCGTAGAAAAAAAATTTCTGAAATTATCAAAAGTACCATAATATCCATTTTGGTCCCTATTAGTTCCATAATAGTCCAAAATTTCAACAACAAGAGTTAGTAGTTTGGGAGAAAAAAGTATTTAAAAACATATTTTTTCAAAAAAAAAGGAACTTTTCCATCGTGTAATATTGCCTCAAAACAACAGGGAGCATCTACATCATAAAGCCAATTTTAGTGTTAAATATGAATTTTATTCATAAAACAGTGTAGACTTTGCAAAGCAAAGTAATGCTTTGGGTACGCACCCAGTCACCCATATACGCATACACATAACATAATAAAGAAAACTTAAAAAAAAAACACTTTGGGGACCACAAATCGTGTGAATCCGTCAAAATCTCAAGATTGATTTTTTTCACGATTGTTATATTTTACTAATGGTAAAATATACTCGGAAACGCTATCTGGATTTTGTACAAAAATCATTTATCACAGAGAAAATAGAAGACTGGGCTGAATATATATATATATATATATATATTATATATACATTATGGAGTAACAAATATTACCAGAATAGTTTAGAAATAGGATTGAAGCATTTATGAGTAGAACAGTACGGTGGATGCGAGTGAAGAACGATGAAGCACATTCAGGGTCAGAGATCAGGGGTCAACTAGCCATGCACATTGAGGAGCATGCTTAAATAGTCAAAAACCAATTAAAAGACTTAGACTCATAGCTACCTAGGTATATAGGATTGTAGTTTTTATTTAACCTTTGAATTTCAGGAAAACAAATAGACCTGGACTAAACTATATCAATGCAAGTTGGTATTTAAAAAAAATATGTGTTCATCTTAAAAAGTGCAGGGCTATTTAATGTATTAGAGCACTATTATCCCTTAATCCTGAATCATTCAACAAAACAATCGACACGCCAACAAAAGTAATCATACTTGCTCATTGTCGATGTACATGACCCGTCTAATTTAATATTCCTTAAGAATTCATCATAATTTACATTTTTTTTAACCTTTCTGGCTTGCTTTCTTAAATGATTCAATAATATCATAAGCTATCCCTAATGTATAAGTTTCGTTTTATAGGAATGAATGAGTGAAATTTAACTCCTCCGGCTTTCTTTTAATAATATTTAAGTGATCTCTCTCATCAAGTGTTATCAAGTCACTCGTTGTTTGATGACAAGAACATGAAAAGTAACAAACAAATAAAGACTGAATGATTATACTTGTTATTTTCATACACGTGAAAAACTAAATTTTTTAGAACAACCCTGAGTTTTATTATAATGTTGTAACTAGCAAACACCTTAAGCTTAATAATTGGAAACAAGTTGTTTATATATTGTTCTTAAAACCTTCCTATATAGTTAGAATATAAGTATTTTGTAGGCACTTGTGAGAATTTTAACTTCTTGATTCTGAGTTTCAATTTAAGTTTTGTTTCGTTGACAGTACTTAACGTACATGTATGTTCTTACGAATTTACAATTGGGAGGGCTACCTGGCTATTAATATGACCATTATTGAAAGTTCGAAATGTCTCTAAGTGCATTAATCATACGCATGAGCTGATTTTTAACAGGCAAGTTAACTCTTTTTCTTTACAACTATAGTTATGAACATATCTTAATGAAATATTTAAATAAATACCGACGATATTTAATTCGTGGTTTTAATTATGAACTTGAAATTTTTTTGCAAGGATTGTAACCTTGTGACATTTTTCAGGCTTCGTTCTTAGATGACAATGAGGAATTAATTTTGTGAAATGCAAATGAACCTCCTTTTTCCCATATTACATTTCATTGGTTATTCATTAAAAAACCAAACTCTTCTCTTAAAAAAAAGACCAAAACCTTAAACCCTTTTATTTTGCAAAGTTCTTTTCCTGCATTTCTCCTCTACCGACTACTTTAAACCATTGTGAAAAATATAATAATTGTGATTTTATTTAACAAATTTATTTATACCATTTATAACATGAATTATTGCAACCATAATTTGTTAGAGAAACATTTAAAGAATATTTTCGAATGTTATTACAGTGTCTCATCAATCGCTACTTCATAGCTATGAAATGATTCTCCAAACGTACAGACAGATTTTAACCAAAATATTTTCAAATATGTTTCATATTTTAATTTCATTTTTAAACTTGTTGAATTATGTCTCTTTTATTTATGATTTTTGTATTTGTTTCTGCACTTGTTATAAGTTGTATAATTTTATTACTTTACTATAAGTAAAGTATAGTGATCGTGAAAATATTCGATCTCGAAATTTTGACGGAATTATATGTTTTGAGGTCCCAGAAGTCGTTTTATGAAGTTTTTTCGATGATGTCTTCGTGTGTGTGTGGGTGGGTGGGTGGGTGAGTGTGTTAGCATTGCTTGTTACCATGCTACGGTCCAGAATCTTTGATGAATCAAGTTGATATTTTACACAAAAGTGGGCCTTATAGGGTAGAAGATCCCTATTGTTTGGGAAGAATTATACATGACGGAAAAGTCACTTTTTTGCCAAAAACAGTTTTTTAAAAAACATTTTTTTCTTCTAAACTGATAACCCTAGAGTTTTGGAATTTTGGAAAAAATTGAATGTTTTCAAAAAAATTTTTTGTTACATTCATAACAAAGAGTTATCTTTGTGGTTACAAATGGAACAAATGAAAAATATATTCAGAATTTTGAAACAACGATAAATATTTTTTTTTCAATAAAATGTAAAAATTTTGACTTATAATTCAATCTCAAAGCTTGTGAGAGCGATGCAAGCCACACCGTTTGACGGATCAAAATGAAACTATACCTTAAAATAGACCACTATATGGAAAATGAGATGAGATACTTCTATAATAATTCTATAAAAGGCCAAAAATGTAAAAGACAATAAAAATGGAAATTATCGTACAACCTTAATTATAAATTATCTTAAAACAACATGTTTCCTTCGATGTTTATGATGTTTTTCAGAGAAAATAAGAGTATTTTCCTGATTTAAATTTGAAATTTTGACTTAAATATTCAATGTAGAAGGAGGTCAAGTAACCGATATAAGAAATCCACTAACTATTTAAACAAACGCCATGTTCTCTTGTAGGAGATTATTTCGTATCAAGAAATTTTAACTTTGGCTTTTCAAAAATGTTGTTACTGCTGTAGTTATACTCATGAGATTATTTGCATCAGCTTTTGTGCGATACAACCATTCTCTGGTTGTATTCAGACAAAGTTATGACCCAGACGTTTTCGTTTGGACGTCATTTGTTTTCCTTGTTTTCCAACCACTAAAAAAATCAGAAATAAAAAGGAAACAGGAAATCATTGCAAAGTGAGGCTCATGTTTTCTGCAAATATTCTTATATCACAGAGGGTCTGTGCAACCTCTATACCCATTGGCGGAATAACGGAGGCTTCAATGGGTGGCGACTAACTGGAGCTTTCTAAGAACCGCACTCATGGACCTAAACTCTACTTTCTTATTGGTCACCATCGTAATGAATCATATTCCTTTCCCCGGAAAACTCATAGAAAACAATATATATATATATATATATATATATATATATATTATTAATTTAAATAATATAACTTTTTTTTGTCGAAACGTAGGTTTATAGCTGTCTTTTTTGTGAGAATTGTTTGACGATGGACCAAACCTCGATAATGAAAAAGAGTTAAACCAATTATTATTTAATTTGATATCAAGTTTCATAATTAGAATAGGAAATGTAGTTAATGCTTTCCTGTATAAGAAGTAATGTTCTGATTGAAAGTTGTGTAACATGTTATATTGGTTAAATAAAATTCATCGATGATTTGAGATGGCTTAGAGCCGGAGGACAACCAGAATGGCCTGCTGGTGACGTTTTGAAGATGGATCGTCGAGCTCTACCAACACTTTTAGTCACACTTTCACCGTCCTCAAATCCTATTCTCAAACGAATTGGGTCCTGCTTTTCTTTTTATAAAAGGGTTTTCTCTATCTTCTACACCATATCAACATGAGCAGTATTTTAAAGCTCTATATATATATAAAGGACAAGAATTCACAATAGTAGGATTAAGATTAAGCAATAAAAATAAATAAAATAAATTCCTCTTTAATATCAATTCAATGTGTATGTAACCGTGTTACAGTTTCAATCTTAAGCACTTTCTTATACGAGTTATTGGAACATTGAGCTGTAGTAGTAAGTTTATTTGCCTCTTTTTGCTGGCCACTTCTGACGTTGGATTTATTAAATGTATATGAAAAACCTTACTCATGACGTTCTTCATGAAAACTTAAAGCTCTCCTTCCTGAGTCTAACAGCAGCAATCGGAGAGTGGTAGCAGACGGGGGTGGTATATCCGGGGTTCGATACTCACTACGCTCCTCGTAGGTGAATTAAATCTGAGCACGTCGTCCTTTGGATATCTGTCAGTTCTGCGCCTGTACGATATCAGGTATTTGTTAAAGATCCCTACTCTAAATATACTTGAGTTAAACAAAATTTAGGACTCTTAATGTATAATGTGGTATCGAAAGACCGTTTTGTGTTCTCCCTTGGTTCGGCCACTGAAACGTAATCTAGATCAATTATGAAATTAAAAATACATGCTAATCAAAATCAGAAATTTTATAACAAAATATAAAGTAGGATATTAAGCCTTCAGTGGTATGTGTATCCTAAATTATGACCTTCATAGTACTTTTTATTGAATGCTCTCCTACCTCTTAGTACATCATGACAGTACTACATTTATTTTATAGGAACATGGGTGTGTGAAGGCATTCAGTTATGGGAAGAGGGTGACAAATTACAAGGGTACTGAAGGCAACTTATCTTAGCATCCGAGAGATAGCAGACTGCCCAAACAATAGTAAAGGACATCGTTTTCCTTTCAAACATTTTCAGTAAACACCGGACTTCACTTGAGACAACAGCTTGTAAGCAATATTCAATTTTAGACTTTAGACCCTTGAATGTAAATAATTTGTTTGTCTGTTGCTTTTAGACTATAGATAAAATGTATAATTCTATTTTTCTTAATGAGTTGCAATTTCTGATTATTTTTTTATTTTGTCTACTGGTTGATTTTGTTACTTGGCCAAGAACTTTATTGTGTGACCATCATTCTTGAAATAGTTGTACCTCTCAAAATCAACGCTGTTATTGCTTACATATATCGTGTTGCTTTAATTTTTATTTCTTAAACAATGCTTTGAAATTTTAAACCTTATTTATTTCCTTGACATACATATCACAGTTATTTAATTGCAAGATCCCTAGGAAAGTTTAATTTCTTAAAGTAATTTGCTGGTTTTTAATTTACTATAAGTGAAGTATAGTGATCGTAAAGAAAATCGATCTCAATATTTTGACGGAATTACATGTTTTTATGTCCCAGAAAACGTTTTATGAAGTTTTTTCAATGATTTGTGTGTGTTTGTGTGTGTGCGTGTGTGTGTGAGAGTGTGTATGTGTGTGTATGTGTGAGTGAGTGGGTTGGTGTGTGTGTGATAGAACTCTCAGTGCTACCTACAGGAATAAAAAACTAATAAACATCTCCCATTTAGACATTTATTTTTTATGCCTAAATGGGATAAAATATATAATATAATATATAAAATATATAAAATGGGTATATAATATATATATTATATACCCAAAAAGTTTGATATTATGTTTACTAAAAGTAAAGTTGGGTGTAGACCACTCCAGATTTTTAACTTTATTTTCTATTTAAAAATTAAGACTTATTACATTACTATATGTAAGCTATAGTAATAACAAAAACATTTTTTTAATTTAAGCATCGTTTTTTTCCCGAAACTACGAACTCTAAGGTGTTTACATGTTGAAATTAATACGGAAGTTATAGTAACTTTAAAGAACAAAAACATCAATTTTTCAAATACCTAGATAGGTATTTGATCACTTCCAAAAAAATTTAAACATTTGTCCTACCGATCTAATCTGGAGTCTTGTGATCGCAAAGGTACTGTTTAACAGGTTAAAGAGAAATTGAAGACAAATATAGCTCTCTTCAATCGAATAAGCTTTATAATATTTTAGTCAAGTCCAGTGAAACGAGTTCGATATTTTGATCAAACTCATTCTCACATTTTAAGAATTATGAAACAACTATATTTTTCTCTCTAAACTACGAACCATAAAACTATAAAATTTTGCTTACAAAATTGTATAACTACAATAAGAATGTTGTGAAAACTTAGTTAGTAATACTAATTCTGTGTGGTTTGTAACATCATACAAATCCAGTTAAGTAACTCACTCATCCCATCCGCCGAGAAGAAGGAGTACCCTTTCAAACGGGTAGAGCCTTGAGTACTTAAAACATCCGTACTTCTGAAAAACCTACTATTTGTTCATTTGTCCATAATGAACAAATCCAGCAAATTGCATTTCTTTTCGAGTAGTTTGGTCATTAAGCTATCCTTATATGTGATATTTTATACTTAATTTTATGATTATCCATTAAACAGTGTGTCAATATCTAGTTATAAAGTCCCATAATCATAATTATCATTACAAAGCTCTCCTGTATAATTATTATAGCTATCTTTATGTATTATGTAAATTATAATTTAAAATTAAACCTAAAACATAACGTAAAGCGAATCCATGATCACTAAAGCTTCTAAATGATCAACCTTTTTGAATGTATAACTTATAACTTGTAATGAGTTGTAGGTAGTATAACTTTTCAGTGATCCTTTCTAATACAAGTTATGTTACCCCGATATTTTAAATATATGTTAAATGCATTTTCTCACAAAATCAATATATAAGAGAATAGTTAGTTTAACTATTGTCAGTTATTATATATTTTTATTATATTAAATATTTTGATACATTTTATTTAAGACAAATTCGTTTTGAACGTAACGCAGTGGCGTGCCCAGACAGTAGTGGGGGCTGCGTGTTCTACATGTATACATAGTGATTCACTTTGTTAACATATATGTGCTAGCCATAGAGAAATAGGTTAACATATTATCAATCATTGCCTTTGGTAATTTATTGGCCGAATGATTGAAATAGAAACAAGAAAAGTTCTAAATATCATTTTTTCCTAGTAAATTTTTTTTTAATTTTTGTAATGCTATTAAAAGTTAATTTGAATACATGTGCTCAATTTATAAAAGAAGCTTAGGTGTCAAAACAAAATAACATGCCTATGAAATTACTTCGTGCTGGATGTAATCGAAAGAAATTAGCCAAAATACTGTTTTTTAATAGAGGGTAAACTGATATATTACAATGACTTTTAAAAGAAAAGCGATATGAAAAAAATCTAAACAAGGTTAAGGTGGGTAAATATTATTATAACAGTGAAGCAGTGGCATAAATCAAATGTGATCCAAGGACCTGTTAATAGAGGGCTGTTTACCCGACAGTCAGCTATTCCTGGATCCAGGTTCCATCCCTGTCTGGAGTTTTTATAAGAGTCGTCTCTTTTTTTCCTCTATAAATACAGCCTATTATATATAACTGAGACCATCACACGGCTTCCTTTTCTTGCTCTGTTATGACAGATAATATTCAAGAAACCATAGTTGAGCTTTGAACTCTGTTTGTCGCATTAGCTTTCCTGTTGACTAAACAGCTGGCCTTTTTTAGAAACTCTCGATTGATTTGGAAACATTTAAAATGTACTATAGCTGATTAAAATGTTGTATTTACTAATAATTTGTGTAATATTTTAATCAATTCTTGGAAATTAACTTGTAAATAGGATTAGTATCCCTATCTATCTAATATTATTTGTAAACCCAAATCTATACATTTACGTTTGTTTCTAACAAATTATTTGTTATTTGTAATTGAACATGAAATGAACATCTATAGCCTACGTACATGTCAAAAGAAAACCTGAAGTGTAGCAGTGCTTGCCTCTAATTTAGTAAAATCATTTTTGAATATTGTTAATATCATTGAAGTAAATATTTCTTTAATACTTAGGTGTTGAATTATGCCTTCTTTAAATACTACTTACATTAGAAACCGATGTTATATGGCTAATGTATAAACTATTTTATACAGGATGGTACGTAACCTTTTGCTCGGGGGATACCAAGATAACATTTGGTTTTACAGAAAAGTTTATTCCAGTGACACAATAGCTAAAACAATTAAGAAAATATAAGGTCATTAATATTTCGTGTGGAAACCATGTGCATCTCGAACAGCTTGCAATCTTGAGAAATATGATCGAAGTAGCGATTCAAAGAGATTAGTATCAAACTCAAGTTCTTCCAACGTCTTGCAGATGTCTCTTAAGCTTGCCTTTTCCATAGCGATCAGCATCGACTTCTTGAAAAATTTGAACTTCCTTTCTTTCAGTCTTTCAGAATTGCTCCTACGTGTCCATCAGGTTTTAAGCTGGTGAATTTTCAGACCACTCAGTTCGATCAGGTTTTGCGCCTCATTTACTAAAAAACATAGGAAACTATCGTGGAAAAAAACACACTTCAGCGGGATCCAACACATTTTCATAGTCTTTCAAAAACGGGATCACATTTTCTTCCGACATTTTTTTGCGAAAGTAAGCTCCTAACTGTTTTTTCCTTAATTATCCACATGAGACGCTTTACAATGATGAATAAAAAAATACAAAAATAAAAATAACAAAAGTGAAGAAAATACACCTGGAAGAAAATAAAGAAAAAATGTTATTAAATAGAAAAAAGTATACAATTTATAGTTTTATCTAAAGGTCATGTTAACTATAAATTTGATTATCACACCTTTTCATTCTGAAATATAAGGCTCATAAACACACAAACAACAACAAGCACATACAAACAATAGACCAATATTGAAACCCTTTTACTGGACCCAGGGGATCTCAAACCGTTGAAAGTTTTGATCTGAATGCAATATATTCATTTTTCCATATTTTATTTAGTAAGTAAATGGTACTTAAATAAAAAATATACAAAAATCGTCGAAATTCTGAAGAAAAATGTATATTAAATAAATTTCGTGAAGTTAATATTTATCAATTAAAATTAATAAAGCTACGGTTTCTTAATTTTACTAATTATTAAACTGCAAATGAATTAAAGAGTATATCATATAAAGTTAATGTAGTACATTATATGTAGCAGACGGGAAAAGTTATGTATATTAAATTGTCGTTTGTTTGATGTTTTCGTTTCAGCCATGCCTGCTCGTGGCTGGTTAGCTGCTTGATGTCTTTCCATTCGGTGGAGTCGTGCCCGTCCAATTTGTTAAGAGCATAAGCACTTCGAACGCCTAAAACAATTTGGACTCCCTCCACGCATCGCACCTTTCCAAACTTTAACTTGAACATTTATAGGAAATTACGGAAACTAATAAATCATTTATTTAATGAATAAATGAATTACTGGCGTCGAAGTAATTAATTAATAATAATATATTACCTCTTCGTAAAGAATATTTTACTGCAAGTATATTCTACGGAGAAAATGTACGAATGTTTAATTAAAACTGTTTATTTTTGTGTGCATGAACCATATACTATTAATTTCACAATATGTCCATGACAGACTTCATTAAGTAGCTCCTATTGGATAAATAATTCGGATTATCCTAATCTTAGGACTTATCATTGACATATTTGTTGTTATTCTGAGTGGAACTCAGACATGTATTTTACACAACTTACTAAATTGAGTCGCGAAGTTTATGTTACAACGAATAACAAAGAGTAAAAAATATCTGTAACAACTACTGTCAGTGATGAAAAAAGCAAATGATTAGACTGCTTGAATAGTCCAGGCTGGAGATTAAGGTTAGCTAGGTGACGATGGCATTCCCATGGGACGTTATGCGTTTCTTCTTATAACACAGTCGGGTTGAATATTCCTAAATTTTGTCTTACTCAAGTCATGAGAGTAGGGATATAAAATACTTGACATCATTAATTTTATGTATTTATTTAAATAAATCTATTAAGTTCTATTAATACCGAAATACTCTTGTATATCTTATACCCAAACAATATGAACAGACTTCTAAAAGTTATTCTGTATAGGTTGTCTTTGATGAATGCTGAACATGTTGTTTAACAAAGGTGCAGATACAATTGGTGGGATTTTCCTGGTCACAGAGAACAGTGTTAAATGGTCGCTTTCAACCTCCCCACACTGTCGTCAGCATTCTCAGAATAACACTTATCAAAATACTATTGGTCAATTTCACTTTTCCGTTTAGTCGTGTTGGACACTAAAATCATGAAGATTTCGTTTGTAATATAACAACCAAGTAATCCTGTCAAATCTGTTTCATTATGAACAGGCCTTCTAGATTTTTTTCTAGCCAACAGATGATTCATTGAAGACATTAAAGAAAGAATATCAGTTTATATAAATAAAATAACTTTAGACGTATAAATGGATATAAATCCTAAACTCTATGTCAGAATTACATCTTTTAAAATGTATATATATTTTTGTATTGAGAATGTTTTATGATTGTAATGCATAAATTTTCAGTCAGTGAAAAAAATATCTTGTCGTGGTTTTTATTTGACCATTATTTATAGTAATATGAGTAAGTGATATATGTAGAGTAAGTGAATATGGATACCAATCTAGCAGGCAAGCCAGACGTTGATCAGAAGGCACAGGGGAGCTGTCGAAAGCTTGCGCACCCAGCCGCCTCTGCCGCTATCAATCCAAGGCTACATCCGCCACTTTCTCTCAGTTTGTCAACTCTCATTGCCTTATGCAAACCTTCCCATCAAACCAATAACTAATTTACATATCTTTTATAAATAATTACTGTAAGTTTATTAAAATGTTGATTTACTTTGATCGGTTAATCAAAAATGAATACATGTTTAGCATAATCAAAATAGGTTTACATATTTAGTATAATGTTTATTCATTTAGTCAGTTATTCTGTCGTTATTTCCAAGAAATATTAAAACTTGTAATCCGCCTTGCACGTGTAGAACTTGTTTGTAACTTCATAACGTCATGTATATAAGATCGAAAAAGAATGTGATTTTATTCTAAAATAAATATGTAATAAGTATCCATATGTAAAAGATAGACAAAAATAAATGGCTTCCAAATAAATATAGGCACATGTAAAAGAAAATCAAATTACACATTCTAATAATCACGAGGAATGAGTAACAATACGAATAAGGAACGGTGACCAAAAAATTGAATGCATCTCACTACATAACCTTCTGTACTGTTATACGTCCTGGCACACCCCCAAAAACTAAGCCATTATCTGATGGCTTTCCGCCATCCCACCCGAAGTCACCTTTACGAACAGATAGGTTACAGTTCAGGCCAATAAAAGAAATTGGTATGGTTTTTCTTTCTGGCTAACTCTTCCATATTTGTTGAATAACTGGTGGAAGACTAACTTTTCTTCCGATTTAAACAACTTTCATTTTACAAGCTAGCGTGGTCCAAGCTTTAGTTTCATTTTCGTCGAACTTACATCGTACATGATTGATTCTCTCATTTAGGTTTTGAATCAGAGCAATCAATACGTGTGAATCTAAATAATCATGAAAGTCTTTGGTGCTTATCTTAGGATATATTGTCCAGTAAGAAGGATTGAAATATGTTTTTTGTTATGGGGTTTAATATACTGATAAAATTCTTAGAACATTGTTTGATAAAAGTTGAGATCCATGTATCAGGGTGAAACGGTCAGCTAGTATGCACGTACATTTTCTCGAAGGACGATTTCATGCAAGACTACTAACGGTATCAAGCGACATAATTAGTTATGGTTTTTTAGCTGGACCAAGTTGTGAAAGGAGGCTAATTGTATAACCGCGACGAACTTCATTCTCAATAAATGTTGCACACCTCTTACAAAAATGAATTGCAACCTTATCCAAGCCTGGAAAATAATAGTATGTGTAAATAGTTCTAAAAAAATGAGCTGGACCATATGTCTACAATGCTTTGAGTGACACCCATAATCTTTTTCCCAAATTCCGGTGAAACAAAAATTCTTATTTTTTCTTTCATATTTTTAATGTCTTCTTTATATTTTTCTTCTTAGCTTTTCTTTAAGGAAGGAATGTTATTTACTTGGTCATGAAAGGTATCTGATAACTGAATAAATTTTAACCTTTTACGTGTCCGTATTTTCAAAATATTCTAAAACTGGATTGCAGGATAGTAGGCTACCATCTTGAAGCTTTCTTCACAATAGTCTGACCATAAAAATGAAACTATTATTTAAATAATTACATTTATGTAATGGATCTTTTCATATTGTTTTGTTATATTAGTAATATATGTAGTTTTTTTTTGTCCTTTATATGTTCAATTTTAATTATAACCTTGTTCCTTGTCACGATGTGGTTTTAAGGGATAATAATGTTTTGAAATAATACTCTGGAATTATTTCATGTATGGTATATTCATAGAAAATTTATGGTATAAAATCAAGAAGTCCGGGAATTATTGTCCTTTGATATGTGCTGGCAGAAACTTAAGTATCAGTCACTCATGACGAACTTAATTAACATACTTACAAATACTTAACGTTAAAAGTTTTGATATGGGCATTTGAAAATTTTAAATTTCAGTAATTTGGTTAAAAGTAGTTGGAATGTCATTAATAACAAAGCTCATGTTTTCAGGAAACAAAATGCTGGGCAAGCGAATTATTTGGAGAGCAGTAGTGGAGGAGGACTGCCCACCGCAGCAACCAGTCGAATCTCAAATCACCAATTCCAAATGTAACTAGCGCTTCTGCATACCTTTCTCTCATGTAATATTATACACTATGCATTCTACTCTACTACAGAATGTGCATTAACATTTCATATAAACTTTCAGTGAAACTTTTAAATGTCTACATCTATTGTTTGTTTAATTACTTGGTAAACAATGAATCAATGCTTTCCTTATTTTTAGAGAATATACATTTATTTTATTGAATTATATATATATATATATATATATATATATATATATATGTGTGTGTGTGTGTGTGGGAGTGTGTAACAAAATTTTACACTAAAGAATTGAAAAAAAATCAACATCTAAAACACATAGAAATTCAGAAGTTTGACCAATATCTTTCTCAACTAAAACAACCAGCTTTGGTCAAAGTCTCACTCTTACTGAAGCCAGTGATATATTACATCAATGTGGTATTGAGAAAGGAGGGATTGTGTGCGTCTATCAGATTAAAAGTAGAAACTCAGAAACATAAAAAAGGAAATAAACACTCATAGTTTACAATAAGTTTGAAGATGATTTGCCGTCTTCAGGGGAAATGGATAAGACAGAAGGGTGAATAAATGAATAGGCTCAATGTTCATTAAATAGTAATGGTTGTAAATTAATAATATATATATATATATTTAAATACTCCCAAAACCCATAACGCACTAAGAAATTCAAGAATGGGACCAAGGTCCACAATCAACAACAATCGCACAACATTGTTGGTCAATTTCACAGTACACTTGAACTCAGTCCTTTACGAGGATAAGTTGTTTGGAGATATATACTGTATTAACACAAATAACCACGTGTGAAAACTAAATACTTGGAACCACTTTCAATATTTCTGTTTAACATTAGCCCTCAGAAAAGTAATATATACAATAAGAAGACGAAATCTGACTGGTGTATACTTTCAAAGATAGGGAGTCCAATTAGATTTTACCATTTTTTACATAAAAAAAGTGCACATAAAGTTACACATAAGGCTCTTTATGATATTTGGACATTAGTTGTTTACAGCTAGACTCAGCTTTATTGGCACTGGCTGATTAACGCTAGAATAACATATCCGAACGGAGAGCTAGCGGAAGAATCTCTACAGTACTGCCACATTTTCCAAGAGGGAAAAAAACAAACTAAATATGAAACCAAATGGAAATTTCATAAGACAAAATAATAAAAAAAAATCAAGGAAATTAATGAAAAATTAACACTATTTAGAAAAAAAACTTTTCTCTATAAAGTTATTTGAAAAAAAAAATTGTAAAGGACAATTTTATTGGAAGTTCATTGCTAGTATATGACTGTTACCCTTTTGGTTTCTATATTTTACTCCAGGGATGCATTCATCTTTTCTCAGTTGTATTATTTCGTATTCTCCCTAACTATTCCCTTGTGCCCTGTCCGACTGCACGTACTTTCTTAGCATGCTCACGTCCTCTTTGAGTCATAATCATTTCTAACATTGACATCCTTCGAGAAAACAGTTATTCTGTTAGAAAAAATCTGCATTGGGCCACACACAACTTTACTATCAGTGATCACACACTTAATAACAGTGACAATTAATTTATTAATTAATTTATCTTTACAAAATAAATAATAATGCATTAATTTTAAATATGTATAAAATTGACTTAATTACAGTTTGCACGTTATTCGGTTGGTCAGTGACAGAGTTTAGGTAACTTAAACTGATTGAGTTTCATAAGGTGAACATTACATTGTAGATATAATATGGGTCTGCCTTTACCTGCTGTTATTAAACAGTAATCTATTAAAGGGGAGCCGGGTACAATTTGCCCTCACAAATAGTGTGAGTTACTATTACAAAGAATAAACTAAAATCATAAGACCACACCACTACTGATATCGCATGCCAAATTAGCGTCCATATAGTATTTCATACCATAATATAGGGTACATCATATAATATTTATATTACAAACTCATAACTATGTGTACAATGAGTATAACTATTCTGCAAAACTTTAACGAGTCAGCAGGATAATGCCATGAAGAATGCAATGTCCCTCACTAAGGACATGCGATCACCTTAAATGTCTGAAATTTATAAGTACCCATCATATTTGCTTTGATAGTTTCAAATATTTTTCGCTTTTAGCATATTGCATTAACCCCTTAGAATCACTTAAGTTTTTTGAAAGATACTTTATAATCAAATTATTCTGTTTTGGTAGGTATTGTAAATAAATCCAACAAGGTAGGCAGGTATGGAATATTAAAATTTGAGTTCCATGGTTTTTCCTGTCTATTAACAGTTTCAATAATCAGAAGTAATTCCAATCTTGTTCATAGTTTATTATATTAACTAGTTCCTATGGAAAAATTATAAATGCACTAATATTAACTGCTTAGGAAATAAAAAAATATTTTCTATTTCCTAAGTAAAAAAATAATGTGATTTAATTTTTAAGTAATTTACCTTACAACTATCCAGCTCATTCTCTTGTGGGAAACTATTTTTCTGTTTAATTTCATTGTGTCCGTCAAACTCTGTGACTGTACTGTGTTCACACCGTTTTGGATTCAATCATAAGCCAGTCAACATTATTATATTGTTACTCAAAACTGACCTTTTATTTTATCAAAAAATTCTGCAACTTTTTTCCAATAATGTTAATGTTAGTTACAAAGAATCTGCAAAAAGTTCAACTATCAAGAGTTACAAATGAGCAGAAAAAAAATAATGTTTTAAAACACATAGTTGACAATAAAGTAAACTTCCCAAGAGTAATAATGGTAAAAAATTATTCAACTCATCCATATTATATTGACTATTTTTTGCTATATATTATTGCGTTTTCAAACTCTTATACAAACACAAAGATCATAAAAATAAAACAAAAACTTCAACGATGGGCTCTTAGGACCTCAAAATGTATAAATATGTCAAAATTTTGACATAGATTTCTTTCATTAATACTGTACTTTGGTAATAGTAAAGTAACAATGGAAATCTATCTTCACTACTTTATTACCTGGTTAACACCTTCATGTCTCAAAAATATTAATCGGTGTCATTAAACAATCAAGCATTGATGATATGAAACCTTTTCATATGTCATCTCATCTGCTAACTTGATACGATGACTATTATTTTGCCCTTGAGAATAAAAAAAAATAACCAACACTTATTTAATAATTTTCTGAAACTGTTTAAATGTCTACATACATTGTTATTGTATATCCCTTTATGTAATCCAACAATGTATGTATTAAAATTACAGTCTTAATTATATCCCTTATTACTTGGGATATAATAAGGCAATGCTTTCCTATAAATATTATTGTCTTATTTTAAAGCACAAAAATGATTAATTAACATTTATATGTATTAAGTACGTATTTCATGATATATTTAAATATATAAGATGCCTAGATTTAGGCTTATGAAAAAGGTTTTCAATAAAACCAAAACGTTGGCAATGAGAGTTTAATTTGAACCTCCAAGTCCTAATAAACTTTTATTTTGTTATGTAATATATACTCAATTGAGAATAAATTATTATCGATGACTTAATTGAGATTACTTTTAATTATCTTATCTATGATTATTGCTCAGTAGATGTATAGTCCAACAAAGGAATCCGTTTTTTTTTATAAAATATCTAATATCCAACCAGAGAAGAATAAAGTGACTGAACTCACATCTGTATATTTTCGTAACACTGAGAAAACTGTTTAGTTTTTGTATAATGGGTTAACGTATGCATTAACGTTATTAATTAGATGCAAAATGTTACGTAGTAATTGCTATTCATTTCTCAAATGGAAGACAATAGCTACTGTACCAGCTTTGGCTTTGTTCGTTGCCTATACACAGAAACGAAACCACAATCACAAATTTCACTGCCAATGATTGTTTTTAATCTCCCTAGATTAAGTACTTTAATATAAATTATAGATCTCTTTAGATTTTAAAACTGGAAAAAGTGGGAATCTAAAATCGCTTAATTGATAAAGAATAATACTGAGCTCTTTTTGGAAAGACTACTTACTTTTTTGGAAAGACTATGTATGCTTTTTCAAATTAACATTAAACATTTAATTCACTGGTGTTAATGTAGTCTCAATGTCAAGTCTCCCCATTGTACTATTATTTATATTTTTTGTCATTTTTTTATTATTACAACTATCATTATAGGGGTAAGAAAGATATTTGGTACAATAGATGTAAAATACAAGTGGAGAAATTACAGGTCGGTAGTTCTATATAAATTATTACCGATCATGTAACTAATTGAAATTATGTTAAATAGTCTGATTTATGATGACTGATTAGTAGATCTTTAGGTCAACACCTTTTAGTATTCGAGGGGTGTTAATATGGGTTGGTAGGATGATTGTTACTAGATGAAAGGACTTAAAGAGGTGTAAAGATTGATAGGAATTATGGTATAGAGATCGACATTTTGTGGCCATAAGGAATGTTGAAATTATTGTGAACGGTGGTTCATGAAAACATAGTAAGAAGTTTGAACATTTGATGGAAGATAATGGATTTTTTTTAATTCACAGATGATGAAACACTTGAATGATCCCCTCCTATAGAATTAAAACAAAAAACTAATTTTCATCGTGAGACAATGTTTCTAAAGCCTGGCATGAATATAAAGATTTTTTTGTAAAAGTATAAAATACGACATAGGCTGCAATAAACAAGAAGTTTGCCAATTATTTCTATATCAACTCAATAATCTTCCTTTCAACTTCTGAATAGAAAATGCATACTTCCTAGGAAATCTCTGACGTACTCCTTTGTTCTCACTGAAAACCCAGATTAATATTGTGGCAAAATAGAATGGGATATCTAATATAGTAGAGGGTTTTTGAATTTATTTGAGAATATTGATAAGTAGGAACATTAGAGCTCTGCGCTTTAGATACTAATCAGTTAATGTCATTATTTTAAATGTTCATCATATTACTTTAAATCTTACTACTATAGATTCTGATGCTTTCTCTTGGTCTTCAAAGAAAGTTGACCGTGGAGAGGGGTCAGCCTCAAGGGCCGCTCATGGGGGCAGGTCAATTCAAGATAAATAGCCGCCTCAACTAATGACGACTGACTGGAGACAAATCTCGCTGGAAGCCAGTCTTTCAGTCATTCTTGGATTGATAGTTCTACACGCCTGCTTGTAGCTAAGTCTTGGAGAAAGTCTTTCTGCTTATACTCTTTGCATCATATTTAGTTATTAATCATCATTACTCAGTTTATTTCAATCTTACCTATCTATGGATATCAATTTTATTCCTCTCTGAAAGAAAATTATGTACAGTTAAATTTTAGCTATCACTTACGAGTATAGCATTAAAACTGACTGATATTGATGATTTCATTCTTTTGAAGTACTTATGTTTTTAATTCCTTCGTTATTATTTAGTCTTATTTCTGCATTAAACTAATATTACTAATAATATTACGAACATTACGAATATTACTAATATGACTAATATATTATATAGATATCTAATAATAATCTATAAAATATAAATAATAAAGTCTGGAGTGGCCTACACTCAACTTTACTATAAGTAACTTAATATCAATTTTTTTTGAGTATATAACACATAACGTCTCATTTAAGCATAACGTAAACATCTAAATGGGATATGATTATTAGTCTTTCATTCCTGAGGTAGTACAGATAGTGATTGAAGGACGTATCAATATGTTTTATGGTATCTCTACTCTTTAAACCTCAAAAATTATTTCAATATTTCTAATGTAAACAACTGAGTGTATAACGTAAATAGAGTAGATAGAGATTAGTTCATCACCCTAAGTCGCGAGTGCGTCCACCAGAATGAGGTATTTAGCGTATATGGTAGTAAACAGTGGGCTACTTTGAAAGTCTTGGAAAGTAAAATTAATTTTAACACCTATAATATTACTCCTAAACTATACTATACGATACAAACTATCATATCCTGTTAATTTATTTGTTATTTTTAAAATGTACATTTTAGATCAAATTTAGATTTGTTTCTACATTCTTAATTATCTTATAAATGAACTAAGTGGTGATATGATCTTAATCTCAAGGTAATTTATATAGTTGGAGAAAATATAATTATTAAATTTTGCTAGATTTTTATCATATAATGGGAAAAGAAAGAAAATATGAGGATAAGTTATATAAATATCATGTGAAATAGCAAAAACAACCCCTCATCAGGGAATATCTGGAATAGGGATCTGAGTTGAGTTGCCTGAGGGAACTTCGCGACTGCTTCCAGATATCATCTAGGAAAGCAAGCGGCTTACTGATTACTTTCATTTTTATTTGGACCAAATTTAAATCTATTATTCATTTTAAAAAAAATATTCACTCAGTTGCTGAAAATTAGTAAACCTTTAAAATAATAGCTAAATGTAATAAGGAAAACCAGTTACTAGAATTAACAACGGCATCTTTTATGTAACTGATTTAAAAGTTTTTTCAACTTCAATTACACTACTATGTAATTAAATGATGATAACTGCTTATTTAACTCATTATTCAATTTGATTTTTCAGCAGAAAAGAGGTGTCGACAAAGTAAGTTTTGATTTAGATCCATAAATCAAATAAGAAGTTTATTGTTAGTATTCAAAAAATTAGTGTTCGGTCTAATAATGCTCAATAGTTTGATCATTACTAAACAAGATTTAATAGTACTGTTCTTCTTATGGAACCATTCTTTGTTATCAAACCACCTAACGGATCAAATTTTCTACCACTCGTGCCCTCTGTTTATTACAATCCCTCAGTACGTTATGTACACACCACACACACACACACACACACAACACATGTGGACAGGCACACACACGCATATGATCCTTGATATGTTGGACAAACGGGCAAAAGTTTACTTACTAGGGTAAAACAACATAAATATTCTAGAAGGAGATAAGAAAAGTCGAGTGTTTTGTTTCAACATATTACGTTAAGCAATCACTTCATAAAATGAGATGACTCTAAGGAATTGGTGTTTTTCTCGTCTGATGTTGAAAGAAATTTGGTAGAAAGTGCCTTATTAAATGTCACTTTAAAAAGATCATCAGTATAAGTCATGGACTTTTTAGGCTAGATGAATTTTTAATTCTAGGCATAGTTGGCAAATTAGACCTGTGGGTGATCTTTGATTTTGTGTCTTTGGACATTAGCTCTGACCGGATTGCTGATTGATCACATAGCTTTTTGTTTTCTTTAATTTCGTTTCTGTCTCCAAGTTTTCTTGTTTCGTTTATTTATTTATTAATGTTTTTCTATTTTAATTATTTATTTACTTACTGTTTATTTTGTATTGTTTAATTTTATTGGTATATTTTTCTTATTAAGCTATATTGTAACATATGTTTTCCAGCTGTTTTGTTACCTTCCTCCTGGTTAACTTTTCTGTTACCTTCTTTTATTTTGCTTTGTTTTCTCTCTGATGACATAAACTGAAAGGACTCAGAGCATTTATTTATTTTGACTTTCTTTTCCCTTGTGGTTTTGGACATTATACATATATATTAGTATAAATTGGCAGCAGATTTTCTGTTAAACATTTTTATTGAAGTATACGGCAGCTTCCACATTCACGACTTTTAAATGGTTTGCTCTAGTCTCCTGACTTTTTTTCGTTGCGTGGAGGTTACTTTGCAAAGCAGTTGTCCTAGAGACAACTATATGTCTATCTATATTAGACATTATACTATATTAGTATATTATTTTAACTGAAGTGTCAAGTTATTGTTCCAAAAAGTGTTTTTAATATGTTCGTAGGACAACTACTTTGAAAATTTCCCTCCACGCATCGAAAAACAGTCAGGAGACTGGAGCACATTAGCATAAAGGTCGTGAATGCTTAAGCTGCCGTATACTTCAATAATATATATATATATATATATATATATATATATATCTTTTTCTTTATTGGGTGGTTTTGAGGATCGTTAGAAAGCTACACCTCTGACCTGATTCCTCGAGGAAATATTGTGTCTCCCTAGTGATTCTACATTGGGGGTCCTAAATTTCGCCCCAATCACGTTTATTTAGAGTCGGGATCTTTAACGAGTACCTGACACCGTACAGGCTCGGGAGCGATGGCATAACTTCCTCTCCGAGGGACAACGTGCTTAGATTTGTGGACCTCCCGCGTGAATAAATGAGGGTCATTGTGTGACTATCAAATCCGGATCCACGAGTCCATAGACCAACACACATACCACTGGCCCAACCTGGCTCCTAGGTGGACATTAATTATTCAATTAGTATACAGGGTGTGGAAACCATATAGTTATAAATAATATTTGAAATTTATAAATTATTACAGTTTTTTTTTAATGAAAAACCCCTCATTCAATAATAAATAACTGCAGTTTATCACAAATTTATTGCTTGGTCATTCACACTCTATAATGAACAATAAAATTATATTTAAAATTAATTGTCTTCCTTAAAATTACAATCAACTCCTGCTGGTATTTACTAATTCACAAATCTTTAAATCCATATCGAGGAGGGATTTGAGCAACATGAACAAAGGAGTGTTAACTGTTATTATAAGACATCTTAAAGTAATCTAAAGGGTTGTTTAACTCATATCATCTTCTTCTCTCACAACCAATACTCTTCTCAAATTCTACTTTTAATTCTGATATATATCCAGGAGAGTGAAAGAAGAGGACAAAAATTGACGTTTATTATTCGTATGGGAAAATTGATGTTTAAAATCATCAAATGAATTCTTTGAGTACAATTTCTTAATATCTTTTGAATTCAATTTTTTGTCGTTTTCTTTATAAAGTAATAAAGTAAACGCCTTTCAAATAAAATAAGGTTGTTAGTTTGAAAAGTAAATTAATATATTGTGAATTCCAATAATTTAAATGTTTCCTCAAGTTTTACCCAGCCGATTTAAGTTCTTGTCCATCTTCAAGAGTAAGATAAAACAAAAACTTTTTGAAACACACATACACAGATTTTTTTTATGACGGATTTCTATAGTTTAAATACACACCTATGTAAAATAAAAGAATTAATTTAAACTTTTCACAATTGTAAATAAATTATAAATTTAATTTCTTAGTTTTTTTTTTTGAATAAGTTACACAAAAACTGCTGGATGTAATTCCACGAAACTTGGCAGACAAATGGATCTTGTTCAGAAATAGACTCCATTAAATTTTGGTGTTGGTCCAGATCTGGAAATTTTTCCAGTTATTAAGTTAAACGTTTATTTGGTGTATTATTATATGCGGATATTTTTTTTTTTTAAGAAAATTGTTAATTCTGGGTTTAAAACCCTGCAGTGAGTCAAGTCATAATTACTATTTTCCAGTTAGTAGGTTTCAATTAATACCTATTTTTGTTTACCTTTTAGATTTAGTGATTCTCTTACTTGTAGCAAGCAAAATATTTGCTAGTGGTGAAACTATTAAAAAATAAGTTTATTAATATTTTCAGATATTTATTACAATTCTATTTCAAGGTATTATGGAGTCTTCTTATTTGTAGTAATCCATTATTTTAAAGTTCAGTAAACAACTAAAAAAATATTTGTGATCTTTGTTGATGCAGTCGTCTGTGTGACCAATCTCCCTAACAATCCAAGATTGAAGTTCATGAGAAAATAATGAAACCTGTTGTGTTAAATGTACTATAAAGTACTTTTGCATTGTAATTATCATAAATGTCATATAATCCTGACATTTAAACTGTTATATAATTCTCATTTCAACCAACTTTCAAATAAAATAAGGTTTGAAAAGTAAGTGCATATATTGTGAACTCCAATCATTTAAATCTGTTTTCCAAAGTTTTAATCCAACCGATTTAAGTTCTCATCCATCTTCAAGAGCAAGATCAAAGAAAAACTGAAAAATTCCAAACCGGTTGAACACACACAACACACAGAAATTCACTATGGCGGATTTCTGTAGTTTTAATACACACCTATACAAAATAAAAGAGGAAACTGATTGTTACTTATTAATATTGTATGGATACAGCTACAATATATTTAAAAAGATATTATGTATGAAAACAGAAGTATTGTATTTGGTATTTACATGAAAATATGGAGTATACAGAGATAAATAAAGGAAGGTGGAAGAGATGAGATGAATCAAATTTGTGAAAACCGCCTCCTCATATTACGTGGGGGCAGAAGGAGAGTGGGCTGTGCCTGCAACGTGGGTAGGCCATGTGCAATAGAAACTAGGTCTTTTTAGCCGCATGGAGAAACATCTTGAAAAAAAAAACAATAAGCTATTTCTGGAATGATGCAAGATATAAAACAAGATTGTACTACTAAATCATATTGTATTGCTTGCTGATAGTGTTTATTGGAAAATCTGGTTTATTATGTCCTATACTGATATTCTAAGGACCTTTTGTGCAATTCTCGCACAGCACTAACAAAAGTTTCAAAATAATTATCAAATAATGCGATAAATTTAAATTTATTTTTATAAATCTGACATTATCGTAAGTTATATTGTAAAACCCTGGCAATAATATTCCTACAAGCATATTGTTAGTTCCACAAGATTGGTACAGTTGAGGCGAAACATTGATATAATCTTATCTCTTTTATAGCTGTCGGTTTGGATAGTGCAGATTTGAACGCAGATTTCCAAAGCAACTGATGTAAATTGTTATTACGCAATTATTATTACAATTAAAATTATTATTACACAATTAAGCAAAAATATTTTTCAACTAATTATTATTAAACTATATATTTTACTTAGCTTATCAGTATCCATTTTTTTATAAGTGGACCAAACCTCAATAAAGGAAAATAATGTAGAATATTGCTGTTGAGAAAAGACAATTTTGATATTTATAAATATAAATGGATATACTATATATATGTTTAAACTAGATTAACAAAAGAAACACACATAAAAGAAACCACAGAAACTCACTACTATTTCGATTGCCGCGTCAATCGAATAGTATTCGATATGTGGTTATCTTCTATAACCACAGGAAGATAGATGTGGATCGCTCCCAGGACAGCTAACGACTGACGACTGACGGTTGTCTTCAAAACTTTCTTACATCTATCTTCCTAATGACAAGGCAATTGAAATATAGAAGTGAGTTTCTGTAATTTCTTTTATGTGTACTTTTGTGAATCTAGTTTATTTAGTTCATGGAATCGTTTCATTTAATTCGTTGTTTATAAATTTATATCAAACGATTAAGAAAAAAGAACAAGGAAAAATAGTAACGAAACTTAAATATTTTGCAAACATCGTCTGATATTTAAGTAAGTAAGTCTGATATTTGTTGTTGTTTCTTCGTGTTATTTTCTCCTAATCATTTAATAAGTTCTCCTAACGGACTATTTCTTGTATTTTAATTATATATATATGATCAAACCACAATATGAAATGGGAAAACAAGACTAAGATCTTTCAACCATAACAAGCAGTCTTCAACCGCAAGCGTAACAACAATAACTGAGTAAGATCTTAGTCTTGTTTATATTAGTCTTGTTTTCCCATTTCATATTGTGGTTTGATCATTGATTGTTATTTCACGTGTTTATGTGATATATATATATATATATATATATATATATATATATATATATGTATTTGGGAGCAGGCCTTCATCTATACAAGTTTTATTAAAACTTATGCCTATTTCTAATTTCACACTTTTTCGAGTTAATTTTTCCCATCTTCTGACCTCTGGCTTCCAAGAGTTCGGGACTAGATATATTTATTCTCCAAAATTTTTATTTTTATAAACCAACATTTTTTGGTCCACATCGACCATTTTCAAGGTTATTTTTATATACAGCTACTATAACAAAATTATACACACTCGTAACAATAACGACATAACAATGATACTAATATACTAGAATACATATATAATTAATGTATTATTCATAATATATTGTACGCTCGTAGTAAATCCACCATCAATTGAAACGATTTAGAATAGGCAGATAAACTTCATTCGAAACCCGTACAATTTTAACGACAAAACAGCATATATAAGATTATCAACCTTTCTTCATTTAAATTATACCTTTGTTCTTAAAACATTCTGTTTCAATTGTGGAAATCGTTTTATTGTATAAAATATTGTTTTTTCTATATTATTAACTAATTAATTCAATTATACAATTTTAATATAATTTGCGGCAATATTTATTTAATTTATCCCTTTAAGGGATATAAGGGATTAAGACCCAATGTTCAATACTTTGTGCACATTTAGTCATTTTTCTGTATTTATTGATTTTTAAAAGTAATTTTAATACATGCAATCTTCAAGTATGAATTATACATACAACGTATGAATTATGAATTATAATTATTATTTATTTGTACGAAATTAGAGCTAGCTCTGTCAGAAAAGTGGAACCATTTGAAAACATTTCTGAGACGTGATATTTGTTCTGTGATGGTCATTAATCTTGTTCCCGTGATTTTAGACTGAAGTTTGTTGTCTTAAGAGACCTTCCCAAAAATAACTTGCTAAAGCAAAATGAAGAACCGAAGGTTTTGAAGCATTGAGATACCCTAAGCTACATATATATCTAGTCAGTGCGTCTTTTGGTCGAAATTTAATTGAGTATTACTAAATTTCTCCTTTCTTCAACTATATTGAAATACATATACATTTATTATTTTTTATATCTATATTAATTTCATTTTTTATTATTTTTCAGATCACTATTTCATATAATGTCCTTAATTGCATGATTTTATTAATTCTGATTGTACAATAAACCTTCATTTTAGACAGATTTTCAGTTCCAAGAACGAACTTTGTATTTGTTATACATGTTGATGGTCGTTGGGGTAGAGGGTAGCTGTTGGTTACAAGTCTGAAAGTTTGAGAACAGACACTTTACAGATCTCACAGCTTAATGGATCATTTTGATATCATACCGAAAGTACTTCTTATATTTGATATAAGATGTATAATTTTTGGCATTATACCATTTTTGGCTTCATGGAAAGGCAGTCCACTTTTATGCTCATTAATGATTTTTGACAATATTTTTTCCTCTAAAATATGAACTGTAGAGATTTTAAATTTTACGTTATTTTAGAATTGATAACAGCATAAACTACAAAGACTTTAATAATTTTTATTAAATTTAAAATAATTGAAGCTACATTGAAGGTGTTTTATCAAGTTAATAGGTAGGGTTATCTTAATTTTTAGTTCAGAAATCATTAAGAATATAAGTAGTTGTTAAATAAAATCAATTAAAATGAAATACTTCTTAGGAAAATTTGATACATGATTAATGCAGGGATAAAGAACTGAGAGATTATATTAGAGAAAATCAAACGTTTGTAGATAGATAGATCTTAAAAGAGGGGGAGGACAGGGTTTCATTGAAAACTAGAAGAAATCAAAATTCTTGAAAACAGATAAGAAAACATCGATACAAGTGAAGATAGTAAAATTTACTTCAGGACAACAAGATAGACGTTGTATGTGAAGAATAGAAACTAATCTCTGTACAAACAATAGGAATATTATGGTACAATTTCTGTAAGCTTCATATCGTCTATTAAAAGAATAATGCAAAAAAATTCAAAAGAAATTTAAGATAATAGATATATACTTTTAGCCAAGAATCTGTTACCTGAAAAAATGAGAAATTATACAAAAGTTATTACCTGTGACGGAAGAAGAAGTGTTAAAGGGGACCATTCAATCAACAGAGTAGTATCTTTGTTATAAATGAAAATGAATGGAAAAAACAAGTACAACTGAAAAAAGAGGTGAATCATTAAAGCAACCCATGAACCAAGAACAAACAGTGAGGTAATATACAAAGAAATAGTGAACACCTGATCGACAGCGAAAATAAAATCCCATTTCAAAAAAGAAATAAGAATAGATCAATATTCAATGAGAAAAACCCTGCAAACTCAGGTGAGAAAGCTGTAGAACAGAATGAGACAACAATAAGCATCAGAGACGAAACGATAAAAAATGAGGCATAGCAATTAAGGGAAAGTCAAGGAAGTATAAAGAACAAATTACACTTATAATTGTATAACTGTAAGGAATCAAGAAAAACTAATAGAGATGCAAGGAAGAGTAACTGAAGACAGTAAAATGGAACATAATAGAACTAGTAGAAGTACAATAGAAATGAAATTTATATCACTGCAGAATGTATTAAACAGGAGAGGAACATACGAAATATTGGATTGTATAGCATGCTCCTCTTGAATTGTATCCCTAATAGGGATTTTCATTGAAATCAAGAGGTGTTGACAATGCAAAATTATTCAAGATTATGTTCACAAAGTAAGCAGTAATGATCACGCAAAGAAATTCCAATAACTGAAACAAGTTTAAAAAATGAATGGTAGAAATGAAATAATATTAATTCAAACTTAAAGTGCAAAAGTAAAAAATTAAGTGAAAACGAGTTATAAGTCCCCACGGATTTTGGAAAAGAAGTGAAAGCAGATGCAGACTTGTAGAATTTGCAACACACCACTAATTAGCCATTATTAACAACTCAATAAAGGTACAAAGAACAAATAGTTTTGGAGAAGCTCTGATGAATCGGCATGAAATGAAACTGATGTTGTTCGGACAAATAAAACACACACACATACACATATAATACTCACACACGCGAAGGATGTAATAAAAGAATGATGGATAGCTATTAGGAATAGGGACGTAATAGTATATTAATATAAAGAAAGAATGATTAATTATTTGCGTACGTGGATGAAGAATTGTGTGAGGTAAAGGAGAATGACTCAAAGAAGAATACGAACAAATATGAGAAACATTTATAATGATATTCAAAACAAGCCCGAAAATTGGATGGCATACAGAAGATGTACAAGCTTAAAATTTGAAAAAAATTATTAATAAATGAAGAGATCGAAGTATAAGGAGAAAGAACTGTTGGTACCCTTCAACACTTGTACTCGTGTAATACATGTCTAATGAAAAATTCAACACCAAATCATATATTGAATCAGAGAGTTCATTCTATTATTATTATGGAGAGGAAGAAACACAAAATGCAAGTAATGGCATCACGACAGCAGTCTGTCGATGTTTTATTTTCCTGGGGTTATGAAAATGAGTACAATGCAGTTTTGTTTAATCTTGGTACAGCTTTCTAGCTAGTAGTGCTGTATTAGGGTCTTAATAATAATTAATATATTAACACAATGCTAAAAAAAGATTTCACATAAACACGTGAAACAACAATCAATGATCAAACCACAATATGAAAATGGGAAAACAAGACTAAGATCTTTCAACCGTAACAAGCGGTCTTCGTCAGAGTCAAAAACCCAGCAACAACTTTCTGGACATTAGTCTTTTCCTGTGCTTTCACCCTTTTAAAGTACCACTATTCCCTCCCACTCTTCTCAACCCCTTACCAGATGTTTTCTGCATCTAGTGTTTCAGTTGGGTTTTTGAGTCTGACGAAAACCGCTTGTTACGGTTGAAAGATCTTAGTCTTGTTTTCTCATTTTCATATTGTACAATGCTAGGAGTGAAGCAATAATAATACTTCAACAGCATGGATTGTTCGATAAACACATTGAATGAAATCCAAATAAAAGAAAGTATAGGAGCAATGTTGGCCAGTGCTGCAACATTTCTGTGTCCTGATAAATGTGTAAAACTTTTTGAGTGAATTAAATGGAAGATTATTTTAAATGGAATAGCACAAATGAATAAAACTCTACCAGTGGTCTCCTTTCAGAAATTCTCTTTAACTATAATCAGATAATAAGTGCCCTCATTTCTTCAATTGATAAATCTAATTGCCAAGAACTTTTAACGGTCACATCTTATCTTTTTAACATCTGGAAAGATACTGAAGTGGAAACGAATTGAATAAATTATTCTATTGAGATATTAATTTTTGATTGCTGCACGGTGTATTTATATTGTTATATCGAACTATTATAATTTATAAGGGCTAAGGGAGTGTCGCAATTTCCCATCCCTCAAGTCCATTGTCCAGTGGTTCTCAAAGTTGTCCCCATGCAACCCTAAGAGGGGGAGGGGGGTTTACGACAATACATGGTAGGTCCATGACATGCGGTTAGTGCTCCATGTTAAATTTATATGCATATATCAGAATAGCATAACTAAAAATATATTAAAAGCATAGCGAGTTGACCTTTAGAATATTCAAATATAATAATTAAAACATTAGAGCCACTATTCTCAACAGTTTGGTCTAGTTTTACAATGATTTGAAATCTCCAATTACAATTTTTATTTATGATATATTCAGAACTGAATGTTTTACAATTTATTTCAGCACACTTTTTAAAATGTTATTTAGGAAATATTTTATTGTTTTAAAAAGATTTTGTATTTTGAGATCATATTGTAAATGCAATGATTATTTCATAGTTGCACTTTTAATTTACGTAAAAACAAGTAGTTGTTTGAAAATTAAAGTCTTTTAGTATTCGATAGTGAGGGGGGGGGGGGTATAGAGATGGTAAAGTAGCTCTCAAGGAGTCTACAAGTAAAGGTTGAGAGAACCTGTGCTCCAGTCTAATAATAGAAGATAAATGTATAAAGAACATAAACAGTAGCCGGTTTTGAATTGAAACCGTGATCTCTTTCAAATATGTTAGCTCAAAAGTAAATTAAACTAGGATATTTTCTACCAAGATTGACCTCCGAATAAAACAAAAAGTTAAATAAAAAAGAAATGAATGTGCGCTGATCTGTAATATCAAGTTTACTCTACAGATTAATCCTGTAAACGTATATCCTTATTCCATAGTAACTCCGCATGCAAAAAACTTTGTCTTGCGGAAGGTGCATCTCCTAGATTTAGAGTACTTTCCTAATTGATATTTCCTAATTGTCCTTTTTAAAAATTAATGATTTACAAGAGTTGTATAAAAAATTTAATTTTTAGCCATAAATTTTTATTTTTTGGTAGAAAAAAGCTGTAATATCAGCCAGTAGTAGTAAAATAAAGGGAATAGTTCCAGGAAGAGGGAAATTTATAACAGTGGTATTATATCATCATGAATCTTAAGTCTTCATTGCTTAGTGCTAAAAATTTCAACATCTTTAAGAAATGGTTCCTTCAAATTTGTATTTTATTATTAAGCGAATTGTACGATAATGAAAGAAAAAAAAATTACCTGACCGGAATGAATTGAATTCCTTGGAATAAATGAGACAGAATGGCAGTTGCGGCTGGTCGTGTGATTTGTTTTGTTTGTTGTGTGAACAAATAGAATGGAACACTAATGGTGAAGCGGGAGAGTGGACAAAAGGAGATAACGAATGTAAAGAGGCCGCGGGTCGTGACTGTCGACGGAACATGTTTATTTCCATCCCACACGGTTCAAGCCAGACTTGGGGGAGGCCCTTCATAAGCAGGTTTGTCCTCGTCCCTCCGGTCCGTCGAGAATTTTCTGTCATGCCATATCAAGAAGTACAGTCAAATTCTCAAACAGCCTAAAGCGTCCGAGTTTCTTCTAACTGTACATCTACTTCTGCGCGAGATAACAGTCAACATTTATCTGTATGCTTAGAATAACTTTACTCTACCTGAACATTCTTTATGGAGCTTGGCATCAAAACTTAACATACTTTCAGTACCACATCAGTTATATTTAAAATATTATATTATAAATTAGAAATTTTACTTTTTTTTGTATATAAACAATATAATCTAATCGATTGGTTGATTAACACAAATTTCCTAACAGAAGCTTGATGGACAACTCTTTCCACAAGCTAAAAGAAATTTAGAAGTGAATAAAGGCTATGAGAGTGAATGCCAAACATTTTCTAAGTTCGCAAATAGTGTAATTGCTTTTTAGAATAGCTTTTTGGGTTACATTATGACAACTTTATTACTGTTTATATTACTTCATATTTAACCAATTCATGTAATGGTAAAACTGCTTCTATATATATAAACATGTAAATATTAATCATTATTTATTTTTATAAATTTTGTAAATCAGATAAATTAAAAAATCTACGGATAAACATTAATATGGGTTAAATTATTATAATGTAACATTATCTTTGTGTTTTTCTAATAGAATACAACAAATTAATTATCAAGTAATTGAGAAAAAAAATTGGTTGGAATAGTTTTGGTTTGAGGATTGTTGAAAAGATAGGAACTTTTTGATTGAAACTGTTTTGTTTACAAATTAGTAACTATTTGAAGCAATCCCAGACATGTTTGTCGGATGGGTAAATCTGCATCTATCAAATCTATTAATAAACGTGATAAAAGTTTTGCAAATTGATTAATGACTGAAAGAAAATGCTTTTGTTTTTCACCCTAGAGTTAGCTATTTGATGTGTCATTTTTTTCCATGAGCCTTCTTATCAGCATGTAGATAAATTCTTTATATATTACTATCAGACAGTCTTGGATCTCTTATCAAGCAATAAAGATTATATTACGATGTTTCCTTAATAAACAAATCTTTCAGTAATAAAGAAAAATGCTTGAATAAATCTTCATCTAACAGATGAAACATTATGGGACAAATAAATTTAGTACTGTTGAGTTCCAATGAACTTTAGCCCTTCACTTCAGTCTCACTTTTGCATCCATTTATCAACAAACTTGACTAACGTTTGCCCTTACTAAATAAAGAACTGCAGTTAAGAACAAAATCAGGCTTAAAAACTCCTAACAATTAAACAACTTTGTCATTTACCTACATGTCTTTCATACTGAAAGTTTTATTGCTTTAGCATTTATATCATAAATTTACTTCAACTTTACACTTAATCATTTTCTAAATTAGAGAAGTTATTCTATCTGATAATATACATTAAGTATATTCAATTTCATTATCCACTTATGAAATCATACTAATTATATATACTTCTTTTGGCTAGTATATAATGGAGTATTTTTCCTTTTTTGTTTTCAAGTAGTCTTTAGTGATATGTACATTGTTTGTAGTACTTTTCGAGCCATTGCAAGGAGTATGCTCTAGTCTGAATAAGTATATAAGTCAGGTGTGAATAAACGTTTTGGTATATGAGGCCACTTTTTGACTTTTTAGTGGTTGTAGCCGATGTATGAGAATTAATACAAAAACAATCTTTATGTTATTATATGAATACATTACAATTTATTATGAACTATTAACTACATTTGTTTTACGATCTTTTAACTGTGGTAGAAAATAAAAAAAAAGGTAAACTATACCTACATAAGGTATTGTTTACCTTATGTAGGTAAACTATAGTAATAATGAAACAATTTTTTTTTTAAATTTTGACGAATTTACATGTTTTGAGGTCCCCTCAATCAATTTTGGTGTTACCAGTATTGGTCACACCGTTTATTTAAACAAACAGTATTTTACATTCAAATATAACGCTTTTTTAGTGTAAATCACCCTCATAGTTTTTGAGAAATATTTCCGTATAAAAAATTCACTTTATTTTTCATAAGGTATTTTTAGATGAAATTTTCTCCTCCGGAAATGAAATTTAATGAAGTTTTAATTTTGCAGGTATTAATAAAGTAATATTACCAATAATTCGAGAAATGTTAGTTTTTTCTGATATAAGAAAAATTAGTTTTGAAGGCATGTAAGAATATTGACTTTTGACCAAATTTGAAAGTATGTTAATAGGAGATAATAATGAAATTGACTCCTATAGGAAGATGAACTCGATAGTTTTTTGGCGAATGTACTCGCACAAATAACGTATTACTTGATTAGGAAAGTCAACAGTTTATACATGCGTTGCAAGGTCTCTTAGAGCCCATCTGTTACTAACGGTTAAAAGCACTAGAAATCCTCTAAATAGTTAGACCAGTTTTGAAATTTAAATGTTTATGTCATATTGCTTTCAAATAGTTTGAAATATTTTCAAAGTTTTTCATTTCAAAATAACTCGTTAAAGCACTTCAAGATTTCCTAATTAATGCAATTATTTTAAACTTTATTGCATATTTTTTATTGAATATTTTCGAAGTTTATGTAAACGAATCCATCGAGTAGGATAGATAGGAATTATTCTAAGCTGAGTTTAGCTATTTTGCTGTGGAAAAGTTAAGTACTTTTAAAAATTCTTGATATTTTTTCATTACATATTAATTTGTTTGTAGATGAGATGTGCACAATGTTAATATAATAGTATCAGTAGTTTAACAAGAATTAAATACAAATGCTGCTGACTTCATCAAAATGAACTCAGAGGATCTCAAAATGAAAAAATCTATTTATATGTTGATATCGATTTTTTGCATGATTAAGATTGGAGAAGTAATAGCAAGAATAGAAATGAATAATTACGTTCAAAAGGAATATGAACAAAACTGACGAACATTGTATGAAGTTTTGTAGCTTATAAAAAAATCATAAATATATTTTAAATATAAATTATTTTTCTTTTTTATTAAGGTTTGACGCAAGACTAAACCTTGATAAAAAAAAAATAGTGTGAATATATGTGGTCAAGATAAGAAAACATAGTATTTGAAATATATAAATATTGCGTCAGTAAATATGACTTTATATTGAAAGATTAGTGCAAATCAGATATTTAAATGTTTGCTGAAAGAGCTATCTTTAATGGAATAAGGTAAGTGAAGTATTTAATAAGTTAAAAGGTTTGAAACATGTTGCAGGCACGCTTATGCGATGTGGTATGTTGACTGAGGGGTATTTGTATTAGAAGAGATTATGCTCCTTAAACAATCCCGTAAAAAACTCGACTTCCTTCTTTTCCAAACATCATCAAAACGAGTCAAAACATGTCTGCTTTGTTTAAAATTCATCTTACTAAAAGCTTGGTAAGAATTTTTTCCTTCATATCACCTGTTCATCACTGAATAGAATATCTGTTTGGGTATAACTAGGAACATATTCTTTGCTCTGTTTATATTTTATTTATGATATTATGGTCGCTAAATTTTATTTAATCTCAACGTCTGAATGATTGCACTTCTTACCATAGATTGAGACTTTTTGGGTTTATATTGTGTCTGGAATCACGAAACTTTCATAAACTTATTCATCTTATCATATGAAATATGTATATGTGCATGTATGTATGATCAAACCACAATATGAAATGGGGAGAAAAGACTAAGATCTTTCAACTGAGTTGGGGTTTTGACTCTGACGAAGACCGCTTGTGACATTTGAAATATTTTAGTCTTTTTTTTTACTTTACTATAAGTAAAGTATATTGATCATGAAAAAATTTGATCACGAGATTTTGACGGAATTATATGTTTTGAGGTCCCAAAAGTCGTTTTATGAACTTTTTTCGATGATGTCTGGGTGTGTGTGGGTAGTTGGGTGGGTGAGTGTGTTAGTTTTGCTTGTTACCACGCTACGG
The DNA here is from genome assembly GCA_026182355.1 of Hermatobates lingyangjiaoensis. NCBI lineage: Eukaryota > Metazoa > Arthropoda > Insecta > Hemiptera > Hermatobatidae > Hermatobates > Hermatobates lingyangjiaoensis. The sequence goes on from JAPFBL010000255.1 coordinate 620,407, forward strand.
TCCAGAAACTTTGATGGATCAAGTTGATATTTATGGGCCCCATGGTGTAGATGATCCCTATTGTTTTATACATAACATTACATAACATTTATACAAAAAGAAATACATGCTTGCACTAAACTTATGCTACACTTTTTACTTTAGTTGATTTCTTACTTTATTGCACTGAACTTGCATCAGTGCAAGAAAGAAAACCGTATAAATATCATTTGCTTTTGATGAAAACAGCAGAAGATTGTTTAATACAATTTCTGATTGAAATACTGTGAACATTTATTTGCTCTCCTAATAAATTAAGACGCAATTATTAAGATATAGTGGGGGTAGTTTTCTCAGTAGAATGAATGTAAGCGAACTTTTGGACCCTATAGTTAGATGCATGTCTTAACACGTCAGTGGCCTTCGCGCTTCGCCTGACAGAACAGAGCAAAATTACGTCTCATCATGCTAAGGTATGCCTATTTGTTCATAGAATATATCCTATGATATTATTTTTCATCATTTTATTTATACATACCTCCACATCATTGAAAATAATATTTTATGCATTATACCTGTATTAAAAGTTAAATGGAGGTTACTTTACTTATTTTTGATCCACTAATATAAAACAAAAAAGTATTGGTTCATGTAAATTTTAGTGTAGAAATATTTATAAAGTTAATTTAAAATAATTTGTTTGAAATAATTAAATAAAATTGTTTACAATGAAATTAACAATGCATAATGTAATTTTTTGGTCCAGTTGTTTTATATTATTTTACTAAGCAATGGTATGAGCTACTTTATCCCCTCGACACATTCTATGTTACTTCTCAACTACTCACTAATTAGAGTTTCACTTCTATTAATTATGATTAGTAAATATGTTTCTTACTTATTTAGAGTGTAGATCTACAGGACTGTAGACTGTGGACTGTAGTGTGTACACAAGCATTTCGATACAATAATACATTGGTCCCATGTACAATATTAGACTTAGAGAATCTGATAATGTATATCCCCTTAAAAAAACTAGATTTGAAAATTTTAACCCGGAATACAACTTTTTGCTTTCCTATAAGTAAAGTATAGTGATCGTGGAAAAAATTTGATCTCGAGATTTTGACTAAATTATATATTTTGAGGTCCTAAAAGTCGTTTTATGAAGTTTTTTCGATGATGTCTGTGTGTGTATATGGGTGGGTAGGTGGGTGAGTGTGTTAGCATTGCTTGTTACCACGCTACGGTCCAGAATCTTTGATGGATCAAGTTGATATTTTACACAAAAATGTAAAATTCATGATCCCTGTTGTTTGGGAAGAATTATGCATGACGGGAAAGTCATGCATGATTCCTTCTCCTCCTCCTCCCCCACCCTCATCCACCCCTCCTCCTCCCCCTCCCCTCATCCACCCCTCCTCCTCCCCTCCTCCCCCTCCCCTCCTCCCCCTCCTTCCCTCCCCCTCCTCACTCCTCCCCCTCCTCCTCCTCCCCCTCCTCCTCCTCCCCCTCCCCCTCCCCTCCCCCAACTGGACAAATATCCAGTTTTTTTACTATTCTAGTCTAATAGTTCTTATTTATTATTTTTAAAATTTAGAAAAAATATTTTTGAGAATTAGAACCTCAGAGAAAATTGGTATATATGATGTTCGACAAAGGGAAGGAAAATAATTTTAATAAATACTAAGGAGCCATAAATTTCCCAGTATAATAATTCTCTAAAAGACCAAAATTGTAAAACATAATTCAAAATTTAAATCTTTCGTTTGAAGAATAATAAATGTAATTATCGTACACCCTTAATTATAAATTATCTTAAAACGACATTTTTTCTTGGATTTTTTCATAGAAAATAAGAATATTTTCTTGTTTTAAATAATCTTATTTTAAACGTAATCACCAACTCTCTGGTAAACTATTATCAAACTCATGGTTGATCAACTTATTGATTTCATTTCTTTTATTATAGCTATATTAATTTTATCAGTTATAGAAACTTAAAATCATTGATCTAGAACAATTTGATTTATTATTAAGCTGATAGCCTTAGCCAGTGCATCTATTGAATGACTTTTCCAGTTTTGTAAACTACAAAGAATTTTAACATCTCCGCAAGTTCCAGTTTAGTCATTTCAATAAAGAGGTCATGAGACTCGCTTTTTTTCTTCTTAATAAAGTTATAAGGACTGTTTTTGCTGGATACATATCCAAGTTATCTTGAGTATCGAGACTCCACAAATACTTAATACATAAATACTTTTACGTTTACGTAAACGCAACCGTCACCACTTCTTCGTTTTATTCCTGAAAAACAATTTTCATGTTCTCCTTAATTCTTTTCTTTTCAATTTCTGACTTGCTTAAATTATTATTATTTATTTACTTTTCCTTTTTATTTTCTTTAATTTATGATTCTTATTATTATTTCTGATGTTCAGTTGTCATAAAGTTGGCTTAGAAAGTGCCACTTTCTAATTTTGTGCACATTTTTTTTCTTTTTCCTTACGAAAAATTAAATTAAATAAAATTAAAAAAATATTTTTTTTAAAAAGTTTAAAGAAAATAAGATATATATAATAATAATAACAATTTCAAAAATGGGTAAACAATATAAAAAAGACTTAATAATGTGCCAGGCTTATGAACACATAGGAAAAGATAGTAATAAGGAGTCACACATGGGTCTAGACAGTAAAGTCAATCGGCTGGTAAATTACGAGATTAGGTAAAATAAGGGAGTTTGCACCATTAAGAAAACTTGTCTTTAAAATACTAAATACTTGTCTAAAATACTAAAGTATTGCTGGTCTTTGAGATGACTGTGAGTTTAATGTATTCGAATGCACCAAATGGTGCATTGGAAGTTATTCCAAGCTCAACCCAACCAATTCGAGGAAATTTCTAGGAAAAGGGTAATTTTCATATTACGTTGGTTTTTTTTACTAATTCATAAATAGTTCAATATTTAAAAGTTCACTATCATTTCTAATAATAGCATATCATTAGTTAGTAGCCGCAAATTGAATTAAATTCGCCCATTAACTTGTTAATTACTAAAAGCATGGATAAAGTGAAATAATCATGAAAGGTCATCAATATGTCGAAGACTTTCATTTCTACCTGCTCAATATCGCAATCTATTTCTGTGACCTACTTCTCTTACTGGAGAAGGTAATTAAATAGAGCTGATAAAAGGCAGGTCCGCAGCAGTCACGCGATTCTTCATTCCTAAGTCCTGTATCGTCATTACTTTGACTTCTTCCATTAGAGCTTCTTCATTATTTTTTATAACAGCAAAATATTACAGTTCTAGAAAATTAATAGCTATAAGAAACACAGGAAAAAAAACGTAACCTTAGCCATGTAAAATACACATTAACGGTAGCTATCATTGAAACCAGAGTGGTATTATGTATACCAAGACAAGATGCATAAAATATTACTAATATACAGGTAAAATGACTAAATTAAACTCTTTTACGTCATCCGCAACTATTCATTTTCTAATGAAAAGCTTTGGTTACATCTGATACTACAACCCCTTCTCCAAACCTTAATTAACCCTCACCTTTTCTTCAGATACTTTCAACTTTCTTGAATATCCTCTGCATAGAGTACTATGTTAAAATTGTTTAATTTTTTTTTTTGCTTCTAAGTGCACATGAGTTACATAGTTGGGTGACTCATTAAACAATATTTCATTGGTCGAGATTCTATGTTCAAGTCAAGTATTTTGTCTTAAATGTGTTCATTTTCTGTAAAGTTTTAGTTATTTTTCTGCCTTCAAATCGTCAATTAAAGTCAGACAGATTTTATAGATCACATTGTGAATTATTTTTATTCTGCAATACCACTTTTTATTTGAAGCAATTTTAACATATAATCAGGAATTATCATGCAAAAGCTCTTCCATTCGTCTTCAACGACACTGAAATGTGCTTTGACTATGAGAGATTAGGTTGCTGGTACAATAAAACCACTGAAGTTTTAGTGCATTTATCTACTTTGTAGTACGAATCCCTTTGTTTCTTACTGCTACGTGAAAAGTACTTTTGTTTAATCTTTAAGCAATTCCATGAAAACAATTATAAGTGCAATAAGACTTTTAACAAACTTATCTTATAGTACCGATTCCATTAGCAACTTCTGAAAACCACTATTCCTCTCCTTGGCAACTGTCACTCTCAGTTTCAATCATATTGTTTTTGGCAAAATTTTTCTTTTTTTTTAAAAAACATATATTGACCCATTTGTAGATCTATTTTCCTCAGCAGGTCGATAAGTGTATCTGACACTGGTATCGAGATTTATGTCTGCAAATCAACTTATCACTTTACTGAAACTGGGGTAACAGATATAATTTAGAGATCTATTATCAGTTATGACGGAATTAATGCCATCTTGTACAATATGTAATGTTTTAATCTTGTCATGTTCCAAGGAATACTAATATATTTTTTCTCCATATACATTCATTGCAGCCTTATAACAGAGTACAGCAGGCAGGAAAAAGATAACACTCGCTCAGAAAAAAATGTATATATGATGTTTGATAAAGGGAAAGGAAAATGATTTTATTAAATACTAAGGAGCCATAAAATTTCCAGTATATTAATTCTGTAAAAGACCAATAATGTAAAACATAATTCAAAATTGAAATCTTTCGTTTGAAGATAAATAAATGTAATTATCGTACATCCTTAATTATAAATTATCTTAAAACGACTTTTTTCTTCGCTGTTTATGATGTTTTTCAGAGAAAATAAGAGTATTTTCTTGTTTTAAATTTTTGACTTAAATATTTAATGTAGAAGGAGGTGAAGTAAACGATGAAAGAAATCCACTGGCTTCTTGAAGAAAAGCCATGTTCTCTTGCAGGAGATTATTTTGTATCAAGAAATTTTCACTTTTGATTTTCAAAAATGTTATTACTGCTGTAGTTATACTAATGAGATTATTTTCATCAGTGGTGTGATTTACAAAAATAAGCTTATATATTGATAAGTCGATCAATCACTATCTGTACTACCTCAGGAATGAAAGACTAATAAACATCTCCCATTTAGATGTTTACATTATGCTCAGATGAGACATTATATATTATATATCCAAGAAGTTTGATATTAAGTTTACTTGTAGTCGAGAAATAATTAGGAATTTATTTATACTCGAGAATGAAAATATAGTGGTCTCAACTAAATTCCGGTAAATTTGATAAAAATGAAGCATAATCGCCCTTCGAGAATATGTATTTAATATTATGAAATTCAAGAGGTAGATCTTAAGGATGTATAGGATGTACATATGTAGTAAGAGAAGGTTGGTGTTATTTGTTATGCCATTTGATAATATAATATCAAAATTCAATATTTCTAGTAACGTATTTACTTTTACACTTATGTGACTATTTATAATAAATTAAAAGGAAACCTCATAACACAGAGTTTATCAAATTAAATAATGCCAGTAAAACAAAGTTACTTTTAGTTGTTATAATAATATGAAATTCAACGCCTATAGTAACTTCTTTATATTTGACATTATTATCCTCACTTTTAATAAAAAAAAAAAAAGAAATCTTATAATATGGAGTTTATATGTTCAATAAAGGTAGTAAAACAAAGTTATTTTATCAAAGTTAAAACGGATTAGAAATGATTTTTAAAACGTTGAAGGGAATTCAATTCAGGTTCATAGGTGTCCAGTTAGTGTATAAATAATTATTATCCAACCAGAATATGGTTAGTCCCTTCATTTCCCGCCAACGTTACACATAATGCGCATGTCTTTTCTATCGTATGATCATTTCAACCAATCATAGCTCTCATTTTTTTCCAAGTCCTTTTCATATTTTTCATAATAGCGTCACTTTTATTTGTAATAGTTTTAAACGAATTCAAATGTGTTCTGATTGAAAAATTTATTTCAATATATCTGTTTTCAATTAATTTTTACGTTGATAGAACGACAATGCAAGAACACAGAAGATATTAATCATATTTACGGTCAGTGGAAACATGATATTAATTTTCTTTTCTATATTACAAGTTGGATTGATATTTCTTCAGACTTTTCACTTTTATGTGTAGTAATATATTATTAGTAATAGTATATTTTGATCACCATTACACCTCACCAGGAAAATAGAATTTTTAATATAATTACTACCATATACTCGTATATCATACAAAAAATCACGTTGTAGTCATTTTCAAGGCTCAGGGAACTTATCAACTGAGTCAGAATAGTTTCTTCTATAAAAATATTGAAAAAGCTTCTTTTGATATAATTATAAACAGTTCTTTAGTATATTAGTTGTACCTATTTTCCAAATTTCAATTAGTAATTTTGGATCTTCTCTTATGCTGTATTGTTACATTAATATTTTATTATTTTCTAAAATATTATTTTACTTTGCCTAATCTATACTTTATTAAAAAAATCCTTCTAACAGTGTTTCAATTATTCTACTATATTGTTTTACTGTATTTGTACTATTATGCTATTTTTATTGTACTATTGCAGATTCTGCTAATTTATTTGTTCATAGTATTATTTGTGTTTTATACCATGCTCTTAGTGTGAATGGATTTTAGTCAGTGAATATCAATAAATATATATAACACAACAAATACCTCATTGAATAATTGGTGAATGTCAATTGCTTAATTAGATGTATTAACATTATAGTTGTATTTTTATGTACCAACTACAACTTAATTTAAATTAATCCAAGTTTTATTTTAAATAAATGGGTCAGATTAGTCCAGAGGTAACATGTTTGCCTAGGGACTGTTATATCTGAAGTTCACTGCCCACTATGGTCCTCGATTTATTTACGTGGAATGTGAAAAAAAATCTGATACATCGTCCTTGGGAGTGGGCGTTTAACAACTTGACAGTTGTTAAGTGGTTGGTCCCGAGCCTGTACTATGTCAAGTATATGTACGTTATGGGCCCCTACTCTAAATAATACACTTCAGTTAGGACTCCCAATGTAGAATCATTGTGTAGTATCTCAAAGGGCCAAAGTTCGTCCTATGTCTGTTCTCTTGTGAGACTGCCACTGCAACATAACCTAATTTAAAATAGTCCAAGTTTAATTTAAAATATTCCAAGTCTAAATAAAAATAATTCATTTAAATGTTGTTCAAATTTATTTATATTATATATTATATTATATTTATATTATATTATAATTTATATATTTATAGTTTGTCAACTTGAAAATACATATACACTATGTTGAAGTTTAAATAAAATATTGGTTATTTTAAATTAACCCGAAAAACTAGTATATTAAGGCAAAAAATATATTCCTGGTGGTTAATATTACTCCAATCGTATATACATTAAGTTTATTGTGAATTGTAGGAAATGTTTCCACATAAAGTTGACTTGTAAACTTGTTACTTTACTATAAGTATAGTGATCGTGAAAACATTCCATCTCGAGATTTTGACCGATTTACATGTTTTAAGGTCCCAAAGTTATTTATGACGGTTTTCCAATGATGTCTGTGCGTGTGCGTGCGTATCTAAGGTTTGTGTAGACGTTACAGTCCATAATCTTTCATAGATGAGGTTAATATTTTCCATAAAAATGGTCTTCAAAGCGTACATAGTGTTTATTAAATTTGATTGCCGAATATAAATAGAAATGCATTAAACCATTTGATTTTGTAAATTAATGTCTTTACTTAAGTAATGAAATATTTCCTCATTTGAATTTTTAAATAGTGATAATAATCAATTAAAATAAGATTTAGAGAATAAAATGCAATAATTTGGAACACCACTACATTGGATAAACAGATAGGACTTTAAGACAGTGGTATAAGTACAGATTGATGATTTAATCAGAAAAAGATAAGGGATTTCAAAATTTTTAGAACAACAAGAAAGTTTTTTTTTTCAACAGATATTGAAATTTTGACTTATGATTGAATGTGAAAGCTATTGAGAAGACAAAAATCTTTATGTTGTTAACCAGTTAATACTTTTTTTACTTATAGTAAAGTTGAGTGTAGGCCACTCCAGATTTTTTTAGAAGTAAATATCATTGTCAATTACAAGTTAATTTAATGAATAATAAAAGACTATATTTTGTTATATAAATTTATGAATGAATATAGGCCGTCATTGTAAGTAGTCAAATTAGGAATTCAACAAGAAAAGGTAGTCATAATTAGCTGCTAGCTTAAGCTTTTTCCTCAATGTAATTTACAATTTTAGGTATCATTAAGAATGTTGTTCTTCTGAAAGAATGAAATACACTTTCATTGCATATATAAGAGCCCTAATCCCAAACTTTTGCATAACAACTTCTCTGAGAATTTGTATTGTGGATGAATTATTTTATTCCTAGCAGAACAGATATACCAGTGCTGTTTTTAAGGTCGGGAGTCCAGTGTGACTTAGTGCCTCACTCATGTATACTGAAGTTTGAGCAATGCAAAGGATTTTAGTTAAAAGTGAGACAACTCTTTGAAGACATCTAATATAATAGATTTAACAAATGACAAACAAACTTTAGAATCTCTTATTTATAACTAAATCAATATTCTTGAAGTAAATAGAAGCATATTATTAGTGATTTAAAAGTCAGCATAAGTTATAGTACTTAATGAAATTACCGTCTTAGCTCGTATGTTGATATATAGGAGTTCTAAAGCCTCTTTCAGGTGATGTTCAAAAAACCTCTTAGATCAATACACAAGGTAAGATGGTTATTTAATTTAAGTATGGTCATTTTCTGCCTTCAAAGCATGTCTGATATAAAATCCTGAAGCTGAGGTTATTTCAAAACTAGATCTCTCAGATGTTGGAAAACGTTTTTTTATAAGTTTTTTTGGTTTTTATTTAAATAGTCTACATAAAGTCAATATTTTTTTAAATAATAAATGTTCAAATATATCAAGCTGAAAATACTGAGACTGTTGGTCAATTGAAGTGACTTCGACCTTCCAGTATGACCACAGAAATCTTGCTTTTTTTTCCACACTTCTAATCTTCTCCCGGAGAATAACTGTTGTTCTATATACCGTTCATGGTATGAGCTTTATTCTCTTGTGTGCCTCATGTATTTAGTTTTTCAAAATCTGGTAATTAATTATTTCCTTTTCTAGAACTTATACCACAAAAGAGCCCAGTAAAACATGAAATGTAAATTTATGGTTGCAGTATTTATCTTGAAAATACATTTAAATGTGTGAGGAGATAACTCTGAATATTTGTAGTTTGTGGGCTCTATTTATTTCCACTTTTTGAGGATTATACATCTAATTTCTAGGTGCTTATTAAATTCTGATTTAAAATGTTATAGTATATTATGAAGAAGTCAATTTGAAGAGTGGCTTTACATTTTGTTTTCTTAAAATGCCATATAAGAAGTTAGAAATAACTTAAAAAATAACCCATAACAGATTGGTTGTAATTAAATTTAGATAACTAGGCAAGTATAAAAGCTCTAATAAGCAACAAGACAATAACATTGATATTGATCACTATTAACTAAAATATAATTCACTTTATTAACCTCAATGTAACATACAGTTAAAGGCTGCAGACATTCATTGTGATCCAATTTTCTTTTACCACGATAATCCCTACTAAACTATATATTTTACAATACAATATAGATCGTCATAGTTATTTTGTGTAGGAGTAAAGTTTATTTCTTTTGTTACTTAGTTATTAAAATCACATTAATTTTGTGGAAGAAAAATTTAGTACGCACATGTTATAATAGTAGACTTTATAAGTTATTTAATGCTTCATTTATCACTATGAAATACCAAAATGAAACATATTGAATATGCTAGTTGTACAAGGGTTTACTAGATGGCAGGAGGATCGCTCTTGAAGGTTCAACCGTCAACTAAAGACAGTTGCCCAGTGACAACGATCGGTGTCAGATGTTGAACGTATTTAACTGAAGTGCACGTGGTTTTTTAACTCAGTTTTTTGGATTTAATAGATATCATTCCCTTTTTTACACCCATAGATGTCTACTTCTTTCTTTTCATGAAAGGATAATATGGATGACGGTTTATGTAAGTTAATTATTATTAATTAATGATATCTATATTGTTGTATAAGTTGTTATTAATTTCATAAGCCAAACATTTTACCTAGGTGTTTCATTTTTCCTTTGAAAAATAATTTCAGATTGACTTTATACCCAGGCATTACCTTTGAGGACCCTGCTCCTAAGGTAAATGTCTCAAAACAGGAGAACAATCACCGAGATATGAAGATTTATAAAATGAATGCAATATTTAATGACGTTACTTTTCATTGGTAGCAGCTGCAAACAAAAGTTATAGGATAAAATACTAGATGGCACTAAGCCAAAATAAAGTTTTGGCGTACCTATGTTTTTTATTATGTTATATGTTAAAATATTTTTTTTCTTTTTCTTTATAGATTTATGATGTATAATCATCGAGTTTTCTATCTCCTACCTTTAATTTCATTTGAAATTATTAGAAAATTCTCTTTTGTGAAGATATCACTATGGTTATTAATGATTACTTCATTTTGTTGAATGTAACATATATTGAGAAAATAATTGTCTCTAATACCGGAATTACATTAATATTAAGCGAAAAGTATTCATTCTTCATAATCTAAAATTACTTAAATCGAATTTTCTTTAGCACAGTATATGGGATTTCATGTCCAGTGATGTTTTAAGCGGCGATAAGGGTTTCAAGTTACCTACGGGTCGTCAAATGATACTGAATGGAGGATACGAATGTCATTCTAATTAATTATTCAAATAATTATTATATCCAGAATATAATTAGCCATATTTTTTCTTGTGCTCAAAAACAAACAATTTTTAATTTGACCCAATATATAATATTTGTACATAAATCATTATTAAATATTAAACATGTGGTAATAATGAACATCCTATCCAAGATTTTTGGAAATCATATACAATTTCTAATTCTTCGTCTTAAATAATTGTGATTAAATTAAATAGTTTACATCAAAATAAGATATGATTTTGATGTAAATTCGACATATATAACCTTAATACATAACGTTAATTTATTCAACGGATGATTATTAGGTGATACTTGTAATTGATAGTATTTATGGTATTATACATTGATTGATAGAATACCGGTAAAATAAATTAGGGAACTCTTTTAGATTCTCGTTGGTACTTACAACAGATTGGAGCAAATACCATATATTAGAGTAATGGAATTCCTCCTTCGTTTTGGCTATCCCGTCTTCCTTTTAGTTCCTTCTCATCTGTTTGAAGATATTAAAGTATTTATATCATTCCATATTTGAAGTAGCAATTGATTGGAATTTAGGAAATATTCAACTTTACGAAAGTATGAGTATTTTGATTGAAGAGTAGTCATATTCAATACTGATTTTTGTTTTCACATGTAGTCTGTTTCAATGTCCACTGAGGCAGAACACATGTGAAAACAGGAATTTGTTCAATCTGGGTAAACACCTGGTACAATCTGGAAAATATTTTATATCTGCTAAATAAAACATCTAAAATACCAAGGATGCCTATTATATTTCAGTGGCTTGGAGCGGGGTTTGTGGCTTTTTAAATCAGTCTGATGCAGGTAGTTGAGGGACAGCTGTTGGTTTAAATCTCTGGAGAAGCAGTGGGCTGGAGGCTGGCATGAGAGAAGGGACCAGCTGATGTTACATGATTCATATCCAGTCCTACCCACCACCCCTCCATTGAGCGTCAACAGCTTCCTCCCTTGTCTTCACCCTCCGGTCCTTCATCCAGCCCTCGGCACTCACAATAACCCTCCTGCCTTTGCCTCGGGGGGTTCATTTCGATAAACAGAGACTTCTGAACAAAACCAAACATCATTAATATTCTTATTTTAGTATTTTCATGAATTTAAATGAAGCCAGAATGACTCTCTAAAGTAAATTTCAATATGCTTTACATCATCTATGATTTCAGATAACTATTGAACATCGCAGGAATTATAAACGTAATTATGATCGCATTAGTCATTAGTTATTGAAAAATCTGGAGTGGTCTAAACTCAAGTTCACTATAAGTAAACATAGCTTGAACCAATTAACGATTGTTTATAATATTGCTTGCTCCAATTTACCATTAATGATAGAAATGTAATCAGTAGGAATAGTGTTTGCAATATTTAGAATTCGTGACTGCAGGTCTACGACCTGCCGCTGCAAGGATTTTGATAACTTCAAAAGAAGTTACCTGCCAGAGAGTATTTATTCTAGAAACAATAAAGTTATTCTAAATTTGGTCCAAATCGAAAGAATACATTTTATAATGAACTGGATATAATGTTGATTACATCAACCCCGTTGATAACACTTATTGTGGAAAACTTAAATAACAACTTAACCATTTAGCTGAAATTACCTGCTTGTCACCACCATAAATAAATTACGCAGTTACTTTAATAACTCTAATGTAAATCTGACGGAATAAATAATCCAAGACATTAGTGGCCTACCATGGTAGTTACTTCAGTGCTACTCTTATTATATTTGCATTCACATAAATTATTTAATTTAGTTTCTGGTTTTAAAATACTAGAAAATAAAACCAAATGATTTTCACCTATTGTAATATTCTTAATCAATATCGTCAGTTAACGTTATTTCTCTACTTGACTGTACTATCTATATACCAACAATCTTTTTGAACTAAAAATATTCCAAAAAGAAAAATTGTAAAAATGTCATATAGCGAATAACTTATTCGATGTCCATAACCTAAAAGTAATTATTTGCTTCATTCCCTATTGTCTCATATGGTGATAGGGTCTAATGGTCTGTATAGCAGTGGATATTTTTTTAATTGAGACTTAAAGAAATTTAAAACAACTCATTAAATATTTAGTTACCAACCATTATGCTACAGTTTGATTAATTGCGTCTCAGTGAATTTTGTTTGATTCAATATCATTTCCATTGCTATTATGTGTAATTGATATTTACGAGTTTAGAATGTATTATTTAATGCTAACTGAACCAAAAAAAAGGACTTCGTAGAAAGATTTGATCCGTATGCAAATAAAGAAACCACATATACCAAAAAGAATTACATAAGTCTTGATATTTATAAACATAACATTGTATTCATTTTAATATCACCGTATTTTTTTTATGTGATATATGATTATTTCAGAATATTTATGAAGTTTCATCTCTAGTTTTATTTTCTAATATACTCTCAACTGAGTTTTTAAAACCGGAATTCTTTTAATGAAAAATTTTTTAAATAAATTTCAATCTCTGAACTGCTTATATTCGACTCTAACAAATGAGTTAGCGAAAAATAATTTCACTATTTTAAGAGGAATTATAAAATTTAATAGCTTCTGTCATACGAAATATTATATTCACAATATTTCACAATATTATATTCACAATTTCCTAGCTTTGTACCAAGAATTAATTGGGTTTATTGAGTATTAAAAAGGACTGTTGTAGTAATTAAATGAGTTTTAGCTAAATAAGGAAGGAAAAGTTCGGAAAAAGATTTTTATTAGTTTTCAGGATTAGAAATGGAATAAAATACGAGTATATTAATGTAAAATCAAAACCATTTCTTTTAGTCGTTGCAAATATATATACTTTGTATAAAACCAAATTGTATTAATCTTTGATGTATGTATGTAAACAATATTCTTCTCGATCTTCGGTCAGGATTAAACACCTTTTTGCCAACTTTTCCTTTTTTAATTCAAGACGTCCTCAGGGCTAGAAACCAAATACATCTTATGTACACAACATTCTATAAACAAATATATAAAAAAAGAAAATAAATACATTTACATATTCATATATATGAAATATTATAATTATATAAATAATATTAGATATTGTAGGGTAAAAAGGTAATGAAATGTCTCCACATATAAAAATTTAATTGTATAAACAACGCGTTTCGAACACGTAGTGTTCTTCTGTGTTCGAAACGCGTTGTTATACAATTAAATTTTTATATGTGGAGACCATTTCATTAGCTTTTTTCCCTACAATGTGTAAATACCAGATAATGACTGATTGCACTACGTTAGAATATTAGATACCCCTAGTATATATTCTAGATATTTATAAATATCTATAAATGTTCTGATTATTGATTCCTTAAATGTTTAAGAAACGATAATTACAATTGCACAATTATGATAACATTTTATAGATATCATACGCTAGTGTAGTTCTAAGTTTTTTTTAGATCTTTATGGCAAATCTCATACTCGTACTACATCGGCATCAATTTTTTTTTCTAATAATAATATTATGGTGATTTTATTTTCAAAACTGTATTTTTTTAGAGCACTTTTTAGAAAAAATAGAAAAAAATAGTTTCTAAATTGATTTTTAAAATTATCCGACGATTTTGGTAGAAAAAAATAAAAATTTTTGTCACAATTATAAATGTATTACGAATGTAATTCCTGCATGAAATATTAATGTAAGTATATAGAATGAATAAAAAAATGAAATAAAAAACATATTCCATGTTTGGAATATACACCCAACTTTGGGTGCCAAAGTTGAATTAAATAGAAATGCAATGAACTACTTGGGTACAGAACTGGAGTGAACAATAAAAATTCAAATTTTGAGAATGATTTTATTTATCTTCTGAAACAATGAGATGACAATTGAAAGCCTTAGATGTAAGTGTGATTTGAATATCCTTTTGGCAATTCAAAAGTTTTTGTTTTGATTTCATATACATTAATGCAGATAACCCTTGTTCATAACGATAAGTTGTTAGGGAAAGGAAATAACTTTTTGATCGCTTCGTCAAATCCGGTATTGAAAACTTTTACCGTATTTTTCATCCAAAAAAGTTGACTAACTGGTTTTATTTGCAAACTAAATATGGGCTTCATATTGAATTCAAATTCAAAACTTGTGAAAGGTATAAGTCCCTGACTCTCAGTTAGTCATGGGATTTTATGTTTTAACACCATTCGGGTAATTCTCCCCGACCATTACAATAGAGTATCTCTAAAAATAATATAATTTTAAAAATTTACGCATATTACTTAATTAAATAAATAAGCAAATTTGTTTAATAAACAAAAGTATTTTCTTCTTCAAATTCAAATAAAAATGTAATAATAATATTGTATATGTTGTTAAAATTATATATGCTTATTTATAAAACTGTTAATTAATTCTAATAACATTAAAAAGAAACATAATTGTAATTTATTTGTTCGCAGACAAAAACATAATAGTTATATGTACTTATATGAAATATTAATATAAGTGTAATTATAATATTAACAATTGTAAACGTACTTACACATGTCGAGAGTGTAGGTCATTCTGAAAATTGGCATAAATATAGGCATTTAGAACATGTTTTAAATGCAGCGGTTTACTTTAAAAGCGTAGAAATAAGACAAGATGATTTTTGCCGTTAATATTGATATTTCTGACTTATGTCAATAGTTAAAAGTTTAGAATGTACTGTCTTTTATTACATATGACTGTAAAGTAGTTATACAATCTTTCTCAAGCGTATAGCTCTTGAATACTAAATTTGGAAATTTGTTTAACGATCTGCAAGTATGCATGAAATTGTTGAACTTTGAATTGTTGGTATTTGAACAAATACCAGCCTCACATGCAGAAACATAGCCGTATTTTAACTTCAATAAAACCAATAACGTTTTCATAAAAATGTAGTTTAGATCAAATCTTTAGAGTTTCATATCTAGTTTTTGATATCTTGTAGGAATAGTTTCTAGTGGGGTTAGTGACACAAAAAACCATTAAATATACATTTCTTTCCTGTTTATATTAATTTATTTTACCTGATTACATTAGCATTAATTAATCATTATAACCATTGTACTTTTAAAATTGTTTGTTTATGGCAATCAAGAATGGAACTTGAAATTGAAAAAGAATATATATGTATTTCTCCTTTATCCAAAATAATAAAATAAACGTAATTATGATTAAATAAAATAAAGAATTGTTATCAATGAATAAAATTAGGGTGATGGGAGGCATCCTGTCTGAAGTTACAGTCGACTGTATAAATTACAGCTCTTTTAAAGTAATTTGACTCTGAAAAGACATTCAAATCGCTCAACTACTAATGTTTGGCACTTTTGGCCTAACACTGATATTAGTTTAAATAGGGTTTAATCTTTCATTTCTGAATTTGAAACAATAGCATATAAATCCTTGTAATGGACCTAATAATCCAAAATAAATTCCATAAAAACAAAGGCGTTTTAATAACAATGTAGTTTTGATGAAATCATCTGAGGATTGCAAAGTTTGATATCTTGTTTCTGCAGGAATCCTGTAACCTGTCCCTAAGTGTTTTCTATTGCTCCGAGTAGTCATCTGGAGGTAATATAGTTTCCTGTTACCTAGGAGACTCCGGAGATTATCTGATTTTCATTCGCCATGTGTTCTTTTCACGTGATTTAAGTGAAATTTCACCTCTCCTACGTCATCCGATAAATTGAGTTTCATATGTAAGAGCGACCGCATTCTGTTGTGTTTAAGCCAAAGCTATGAGTAACGTATAATCTGCCGTTCACAGACTAAAAGACTTTTCATTTGTTTAATTTACAACCGTTCCTATGTCATTTATGTTTGTATTCAATCAGTGTTCTTTTTCTGAAAAATGCAATGTTTAACAGGTGTTTTAATTAAAAAAAGGGTAGAGTCTGACTATTAAATAAAATTTATTAATTTCGGATTGGTGGTGTTTTTCATGTTTACTTTCTTTTATTCATTAAAGGTAAATGTTTGTTTTATAAATGCATTGCTTTGGGTTTTACTTAATTTGAACTAGGTCCGGTGTTCGGCCGGCAAGTTGATTAGTGCTCTAGCCCGGTGGATTTCTATTTTATTGATTTTCTGATATTCGTTTTACTCGGTTATAATCAAGGTTATTTGGTTGTTACTTCAATTAAAATATTTTTACGTCGTAGCGTGACCAAGAAATTTTTTGTCAAGACGTTTAAAAGTAAAGGCAAGTGTATTGCAGCCTGACTAACCAGACATGATGTGCCAAAATAAACGCTCTACTTTATTGTGAACTGGAAGAAACTAAACTATGCGACGAATAATTGTTCCATGTCCCATACTGACAGATGCTGAGGAAAGGCTCTTGGTTGACCAGGTTGTGGCTGGATCCATTTATCATGAGAGACATTTTTTTTTATTGTTTAAACCGATCCCCTAGCCGGTGATAACGTCAGCCGTTTACCGGCTTTTTGTTTGATAGGTGATTCTACAGATTCTACACTGGATTCTTAAATTTTGCCCAACTCAAGTGCATTTCGAGTAGGGATCTTTAACGAGTACATTTAACGAGGACGGCTTAGCGTCCTTTCCGAGGGACGAAATACTAGATTTATTCATCTCCCGCGTGAATATATCGAGGGCCAGGTGGGGATCGAACCCCTTGCTACTACCAGCCCAGAGGCGAGTACGTAAACCACTGAGATTACCTGGTCCCTGTGAGAGACTACTTAATAACTAATTTCATTTGAGGAAGCAGTTTTGAAGGGATACTTAAATGGATATTTATTTGAAGATGAAAACAAGTCGACAATGTTATTAAAAAAGGCAGTTTAATTCCGATTTCTATTGTTTTTATTAAACATATTTGTATTTGAATATATATTAAATATATTTAAATATAAATAGAATATAATATTAAATAATATCAATGATCGTTCCATACACCCCAAATAATCCTTTTTTATAAAAAGTACGGGAGGCGTGTCATTAATATCACAACCCTTTTCAATAATCTCTGACTGACTAACAATTTAGCTATATGTAACTTTTACAGGATTATTATATTAAAAGAGCCAAAGCTCGTTGTAAATGTGATAATCTGTAGTGTTTTTGCAACGTTTTCAAAAATCAAATAAAAATTAGAAGCTGGAAGATGTGTTTGTTTATAACTTCAAGCTATTAATGACGGCGATCAAGGGTATCTATCGAACTTGGCTGACTGAGTAAAGTCAGCAATATCGAGTGGTCTAAGCTAAGCTTTACTGTAAGTAAACTTATTATCTAATCTAACGATTGAAAGATTTAATGAATTGCTTTATTTGAAGCTACCATCATTGATATTGTAAATTAATATGAAAATAACATCAGCAGCTGCAGACGTTAGAGGGTTCTTCAAGGCTCACAAAGGGGTCGAATTGCTTACAAATATCTTGCTTACAGGAACAATAATGACATTTCAAACTGTGTCAAATTCAAACAATATGAATTTTCTAAGTATCAACTTATCTCTTTGTTAAGTCTTATACCATGTTTATAATATTTTTTCTCATGAATATAAAGATTTATTCTTCTGTTAAAAATTGCATTTTTTACTATCTTGCTCACAGTTAAAATCTATTCATAGAACACCATTGAATCAAATGTGACGACATAGTGTATTGCAGCTGCCGTTAATTGAGGATGGTGAACAAGCTCTTCTGTTATTTGAGCGAGGCTCATTCATGACGATGTGTGTCAAAATCACTTTTTAAAGCCAGTGATCTTCATTGAAGACCAATATTCTTATCATCCCTCCAATACAACACTACTCCTCAGTCGTTGTTCTTTTAAATAGCCAGTTGATACTAGTCTTTTTGTTATTCTGTGCACCAGTCTTTATTCAAGTCAGAATTTTATTAACAATATATTGAAAAGTTATTACTATATGATGAGAACATGGAATCGTGACTACAATTTAAAACAACAGTCAACCTTGCATACCTAAAATGGGAACAAACTTTACTTCAATAAACCTAACAGATCCCAACGTAGTGAGATCACTTATTTTGTGGTATTTACTCATTGTAAGGTAAAAAGTTAATGACATTGCCTCCACATATAAAAATTTAATGGTATAAACAACGCGTTTCGAAAACGTAGTATTCTTCTTCAGGCATTAACTAAAAAATACAATGACACCTGTTATATACTGTTATATTTCGAAAATATAACAGTTCTCTGTGTTATATTTTCAATATGTTTCCTACACTTAGTCCTGGAGCAAATGTAAAGGCTCAGCCTAACCGTTAGAAAAAAATAACAATGAAATGTACCTGGCTTCCAATATGAAACAGATGTACCCTATACCCTCACCCACGTCCATCCTATTCCCAGTTAGTTGTACCACCGACACTCACCCCTTATGTTCGTATTCTCTTCCTTATTTTATTTTATTTTTATTTTGTACTATATTTACTGTATACTATAGATAACTCTCTGGTGTCATTGTATTTTTTAGTTGATGCCTGAAGAAGAACACTACGTTTTTGAAACGCGTTGTTTATATAATTAAATTTTTATATGTGGAGACCACTTCATTAACTTTTTACCCTACAAACCTAACAGAGTTGTACTTTCATTGATTCATATGACTAATCCGAAACTTGATAAAAGTTTTATTCAGTGGGCCTAGTTGTACCATAGTTCTTTAATGAAATTTTGTTTAAAAAAAAATTAAACCGAAAAATTGTGATTTTTGTTTAATGTTGTCCACTCTTTTGGTTTGGGCTGACTACTTGTATTTAATGTCCACCACCAGTGTACTTTCATGAGTTAAAAAGTATTTATTTTTTGATGTTCTTCATGACATCATATTGTAAATATGTATATTCAAAATGATTTTTTCTAGTATGCTATTATGGCGATGTTTAATGCGAAATTTCCATATTTTACGATAACAACAAGAACGGGCGACAAATATTTTCAATTTTAAAGCATACAATTAAGTTCATTGCCCATCATTCCATTGAAAAAAACAACGGCCAAAAGCTATAAAGTTTTTCTAACCTGTTTTGATCGCTGTGCACCTTAGCTTTCCAGCCATTACACCAAATAAAGTTTTTCTAACCAAAGAATAACTATATGTTGAATAATTGTCTGCCGAACGCTGTAATTTTTAACATTTAAGTTATCTTTTTAGATAGATAAACTTATCTACCGACCCATACACAAAAATCCTATATAACTTTTCAAAAATATATTCCAGTGACATCAAATGTCAAATGAATCAAATTCGAATTGAATTCGAATGTTTTCTTGATTACTACTGTTTACTTATAGTAAAGAAAATATGTTAAACATTGATTTAGGAGACCTTTAAACCCGTAAATCCGTGGAATTCATTATTTTAATATCAGAGTTGGATTTTTTTCTTTACTGTGTTCTTTTTGACCTTCTAGATAGAAGCCTCTAAAATGACTGAGAAAATCAGCTGTGTCGCTTTGATTGGCGCGTCGTTTTATGCAACTCTGTGTCAACATCGAGATGTGCAATAGTGTCGTTGAAACTGTCAGCAGGGAAAATGGAACAGTTCGGTAAAGCGGTTCGTCACAGGAGATCTACATTTACTCAATGACTTTTGTGTAACATTTTATTTTATTGACTCACTAGTATTTAAGTGAAATAATAAATCTGTTAATGAATTATTATGGTTAGTGTTTTTGTCAGTTGGCATGGCATAAACCAGGATTAACCTACTTAGTTCAGCAAAGCGTTGGGAGGAGAGAGGATAAAGGCAAATATAATATTTGTGCTTTTCCTCTGCCACACTCATAAATATGCAATAGCTGAGGCGTCCAGATAATAATCAGCATTTGACCAGCTACTTTTCGAACCAAAATCCTGTATAACAGAAAAGTTCCAACCTTTCAAATTTATATTAAGACATGCTTTGAAAACAAGTGTGAATATTTTACAGTAAAGATATGAGTAAAAAGGTCAGAGCCGTATTTCCCAACATTTTTTTTGGAATGCCCCACTGTTACATAATTAAAATAAAACTTCAAAAATTGATAAGAATATATTCAATAATCAAACGCGTATATATGTATTCTAATATATGATCAAACCACAATGTGTAATGAAACAAACCTAAGATCTTTCAACCGTAACAAGCGGTCTACGTCGGAGTTGGTCTACTGACTGACAACAGTTGGGTTTTTGACTCTGACGAAGACCGCTTGTTACGGTTGAAAGGTATTAGTCTTTTTTTTCATATTGCGATTTGATCGTTGATTGTTATTTTCCGTGTTTATGTGAAACCTTTTTATTGTATCCTAGTATATATATAACAGGCTTTCACAATAATCGCAAGAAATAAAAATAACGTCTAAATTGTAGCAAGACATGTAAAAGATCTTAATTTCATTTCTGAATTTCCTACCGTGGTTTATATATATACAATTTATATTCATGTATATGAATGTAAAGTATATGTTCAGTATCTACAAAATAATGTAAGTAGTTGACAACTTAATCATCAATACGCCATTACAATTAATTAAATATGCAAAAATTAAGATTATGTATATCCTATTATTGTTTACAAATTAATATCAATTTAAAAGGAGTAAGGGAGTAAGATTTTTGTCTTTCTATTTGCTATAAAATTTACAAAATTTCATCCAATTCTTGTTCGGCTTACTCTGGTCTCAAGAAATGATGTAGAAGTGAAAATGATAATTTGTAAAAAAACGTTTTGAAGGAAGAAATTAGAGAAGGCGAGGGGAAGTTGACTACTGTCTTCTGAAAGTTTGAGACTGAAGACTAAAAGCAGAGAGCTGACTGTGAAATAATGAATAAACGAAACAGACAAGAATACTTGCTGAAAAGTGGAGATATGTGTGACAGTGACATTATGACATTCGCGTACCGGGATGTGAGCTCACAAGTGACTTTTAGTCAAATGCAATAACCAGTAGAAACTGCTTGTTGAACGCTTATGTTTGAGATCGCTTTACATTTTTTTTCTGGACATCTATTACAACACTTCTTGATTCAATTAAATAAGGAATTGATTGTTAATTGTTAAATGGAATGAAAATTAACTAAATAATGGGAGCCATTTTTGTATCTATACTCTGTTAAGCTTGATGCAACAATGAGCGGAGACTTCCTGATATAATCAACGCTTGCCCGACTACTTTTTAAACAAATCCTTTTATACTAAAATAGTCGTACATTTCAAGTTTATGCAAGAATATAAGTTCGACAAATATTTCAAATAAAATTCAATTCACCCTGCACACAAATTTCAAAAAAAAAAGCAAAGTATGGCATTTAATCTAATGCTAAACCAAAATCTCACTTTCAGTGAGGTATCACTTCTGCTTCCACATATGCTATCAGTTTATCAGCTATCAACCCACACTCTGTCGGTATGACCTTAGCCCTACTACCTTTTCCAAGGCTCTAGAGTTACGCTTTTCCAGTGCTTTCCAGAAGGTCATAACAGTCCCTGACACCTGGGCATAGGTAGTAGTGCGTTGTAGGTCACAACGAGAGGGTGCTATCTGGATGGACTGATAGCTCAGTTCAAAGTATAGATCTAAACTAGGTGAACTGGACGTCCCAGTATTTCATTATTTTGGATTTATTAATAGTTTTCTTTTTTATTATTTCTTTTCCTATTATCTCTTAACTTTCCTATATTATTTTTCATTACCGTGTATTTAATTTTCTCATTAAATAACATAATTTTCTCTCAATAAACATAAGTGTATTGTTTTACTTATAAGGAAAATAAGTAACCATTTTCCTTATTCATCTTTTTTTCATTCTTTATTTCCCTAATTAATTTACTATAAGTAAAGTGAAGCCAAAGTGAAGATTTTGTGTTAGGAGAGAATCTCTTACATGAGAACATGGCTTTTGATTCTGTAGCCAGTGGATCTCTTACACGGGAATCTGTAATATTATATGACCAGTGGATCTGTTACATTCGATGCTTATCTGACCTCCTTCTGCATGATGATTTAAACCAATGTTTACCCTTTAAGACTTCAAAATCTTCCTATTTTGTCTAACAAATGTTAGAAACATGTAAGAAAAAAGTCAGTGTCATCGAATAAACTAAGAATTAGCTTAAAATTAGTATCTGTTATGCAATGTAGAACTTAAATAATCCATATTCCTTATGCTTCAATATTACCCAAAGATAGTAAAATTAAAAAACAAAAGGAAATGTACATCTGATATTAAGTTTTGTTTAAGGTTGCAATATATGTTAGAGCATTTTATTAAACAAATCCTTCACACCATGGAGAGTATCAGAAATTATATGGCTCAAAGGGGTTGATTTTTTTCTTGTAAGAATTTTATTTTGTTACATTTCACATTAAGTCATTAAATCATTTCACATTTTTCCTTTACTATAAGGAAAGTATAGTAAGAATGAAAAAATTTGATCTCGAGATTTTGACGAAATTACGTGTTTTGAGGCCCCGTTTTTTCGATGATTTCAGTATATTTATGAGTGAGTGAGTATGTATCCAAAGTTTGTGCCCACGCTATGGTCCAGAATCTTTGATGGATCGAATTGATATTTTACTCAAAATTAGATCTCATAGTTTAGATGAGCTCTATTGTGTGGGAGAAATTGTGCATGATGAGAAATCCACTTTTTTTTGCTAAAAACCTGTTTTTAGACTACATTTTTTTCTCCTAAACTACTAATTGTAGAGACCTGACATTTTGGTATTATCTTTGAGGCTATAAAAGTAATAAACGAAAAGTAACCTCAGATTTCTGAAACCACAGGAATTTTTTTTCAATTAAATGTAAAACTTTTGACTTATAGTTCAATCTGAAAGGTTGTGAGAGCGAGATATGCCACACAATTTAACGGATCAATATGAAGTTATGCCTCAAAATAGAAGTTTTGTAGAGAATGAGCTGTCATAATTTTTCAAAATTACATTTACCAAAGGACCGTTATAGATGATTTTCTGTTTTCAGAAAATGATTTTTTGACGCTTAACGGCTCATTAAAAAAATTAAATTTGTCAATTTTTCCAAGCAATTGATCGAATAATCAGCAATTTAAAAAAATATTCATGAAATTTCAATTACGGCAAAGAGTAATAAAGCTATAAAAACTAAATGTTCATCCTGGACTAATCGTTTACTTCCTATACGTGTATTGTTTACACTGACTTTTTTGAATTTGAAATTTTTTATGAGTCCACTGAAATAATATGATGTTTAGAGGTACAATGAAAAAATGTAAAATGACTTAATGACTTATATCTGATGTCAGAATAATATTATTCTTTCATGTAAAAAATCATCTCCAATAGAAGTTGTCCAACATATAATTTCTGATTTTTTTCATGGTATGATGGGTTTGTCTAACAAAATGTTCTAATCGGTCTGCTTGTTGAATCATTCTACAAAACTTAATATTAGATACAGATTCTTTTGTGCTTGATCCAACATTTTCGTATCTTTGAAAATCTATATGTATAGATTTATTATGTTAATATTACAGATGTATGTTTCGATATTATAAAAGTATGATAAGAACATGAATGTTATGCATAATAGTGATAAATTATTTCGTATTAAGTCAGTGTAGGGTGAATAGCATTATCAGTGATCAATCATTTCGGTTATGTGCTTCATCAATCCATGCATAATGAACATCCCAGTCTGAGCAATGCCATTCCATATTGAGGACTATTAATGTTGTGTTTAGTTTGCTTTAACAAAATTACATACTCATAGTTTTGCTATTTTAATGCCTTTAATTAACCATAGTATTTATCATGATGGAAGAATAATTGAGTTACTCTTGTAAACCAAGGTATTTCAGTTAAACAATACCATATGCTCATGTTGTTCTATATGAAGTTGAGAAATCTAATGTTGATTAAGTGCTAGTTTGAAAACTAATTTCAGGAGCGTATTCCGGAGAACCGACCTTTATCATGAAATGTCAGGTCTGACGGTTTGGCAAAACTCTTGTTCCAGTCACATAACGCCATAAATTCATATTTGTTTTGGATTTTTGTGAAAGGAAATTTATTAAGTCAGCAAACTTTCTCACGCTGGAATAGCTGATTTTTTTTATGCTTGTATGAAAAGCAGAGCATTCTGGAATTCGACAACTAAATAATCAGTTGTATTTTAGATATTTATTTATGAATATCTTTTATAAATGAACTGATATCGTAATTTTTATTGAGTTTTTAAATTAAATTTTAGGACATGCGTTTAATTGGTTTTAATTAACTAATTAAAATTATTGGTACAATATTTAATTTTGTTGATGTTGATACTCTCTGTAAACATTATGTTACAGTTGTTGTAATAAATAATTTATTTTTTATTATTTATTTATTTATTTTATTAAATAATATTAATATTCGGTAATTTCCATAAACTTTTGAATCCTTACGCACTAGCCCACCTATTCTCACGCAGTTACCGTTTAGTAAACTCAGGGCACACCAAATGTGTATATCTGTCAAAATCGATTTGTTCATGATCACTATATTTTACCTGCAGGAAGGTAGCCGATGGTGTTTCTCATCTGTATACCTTTCATTTTGTGTTTCTGCCCTGATAAACATAAATATAAAACTTACCAGATAAATTAAGTAATATCACCGTAGTGACATTAGGTGACTATTCTTCAATAGTTTCAATGCATTTTGTGTCCACTATTGAACTATGAAAAAATGTTACTTATGTGTGACTTAAATCATCTTCACTTACACCAGGATGCGTCTATCGATTCAAAGGAGATTGTCTTTAGAGTAAGTTGACCAAGTTTTATCTTCAGGTAAATTGTTCTTTCAAGATCAGGTTTATGTCTTGTTTCTATATATTTTGTTATATCCGATTAACATATAGCCTCTCGTAAAACTATATTTTTTGCTTCCTCAAAACTTACTCTATTTTGTGTGACGTTATTAGTACTTATTCTATTCATTTTCTATTAATTGGTTTATTCAGTACACTATTTTTCAATCTGGACATGAAATTAACTAGTTAATGCTAACTAAGAAAAAATAAAACAGTTCTATAGAAAGTTGTATGTAACATTTTCTCATTTTTCTCCCCGAATGTATGACATGTTGCTGCCAGTAACAACTGGTATACAACACTTGTATCCCAGACTTCATAGGTTAGGTTAAACCTGAAGAAGAACACTAGGTGTTCGAAAAAACGCGTTGTTTAGCTAATTAAATATCTGTATTTGGGGTTATTTTATTAACTTTTTACCCTTCAATGACATAATGGCCAATCAAGTGAACTTCCTATTCGGTAATATTGCCCCATATACTGTCCGGCTTATCTAAACTAAAGATCTAGTTTTGGGTATAATATTTTATCTATCAAACGGTGTGACTTGTTTAACGTGTGCAAACCTTTTCTATACATAAAAAATAATCCTTTACATTAATACATTTAAATTTTATATGAAATCATTTTAGAGGTTTTTTTTGCATAAATAGTTAATCGAAAAAAATTACTAGAAATGTGATCCCCCCCATTTATATCGATGTGGGGACGGAAACACAAACAGGCCCTTGACTTTTATAATATAGATACTTGTGAAATAAATAAATTCGTGTATTTACTGAACTTTTTTTTATGAACAGAATTTATCTTTTTGTACTTCATGATAGTATTGTTAGTGTATTACATTACAATATCAGGCCTGATAAGAGAAAAAAAATGCAATGTATGTATTATTTTCTTTAAATGGAATTACAATAAAAATACATGATGTTTATATTTCAAGAAAAGAAAAAAAATAATCGTTGATAGGTTTTTGTGTGTACGTAAGGCCTCGATAGAAGCAGTATTAGAAGCTCGTTGATGACTAGCATGTCGAGTGGTTTAGGTTGTCATGTATGAGCGGTGGAGCGCCGACCAACAGGATGCCTATCAGGCCTGAATGGAGCTGTTCATTGGCTTTGACGTCATGCCGGTCTCCTAATTCATTTTAATGAACCACTCTTCATCCCACCATCTCAAGCCCTACTCTCTTATTAGCTCCCACTGCACCTTCTCTAACTGTCTCTTTGTTCTCATTTCTTTTTATTTACCCGGACCACTTTTCATTTTTCAGCTTATTCTTGTACCTGGAGTGATTTCATTGTTGTCGTCCAAGACTTGACTCAATAAGGAGAAAAAAGAGTATAACTAAACAAAATACACAGAATGAATAGTTAATATTATTTTCCACTGAGAACCAACCTTATTCATTTTCACCTTATACTTAATCACACTGCGTGGCACCTGGCCGCCCAACCGACCATTGTCCTTTGATCAGATAGGTGTTTAAATAATATATATATATTAGAGTTAGATAGTAAGGCAAAAATATCAACTATCTAAGAAAATTAACAATGCAGAAGCCGCAATGCTTTTAATAATACTTGTTTAAAACAAAACTTACTGCGAGTTTATACCAATATGTATATATATATATATATATATATATATATATAACAAAATTTTACAATAAACGCGTGAAACATCAATCAATGTTCAAACCACAATAAGAAATGGGAAGACCTTGTTACTGTTGAAAGATCTATATTTACATAATATGAATCAATGATCAAAGCACAATATGAAATGGGAAAAATATACTAAGATTTTTCAACCGAAACAAGCGGTCTTCGTCAGAGTCAAAAATCCAACTGACTCTGTTTTTGACTCTGACGAAGACTGCTTGTTGCGGTTGAAAGATCTTAGCCTTTTTTTTTTCATTTCATATTGTGCTTTGATAATTGATTCATATTATTTTGTTTTCTATGACTTGTCCGGGGAAAGGAATATGATTCGTTACAATGGTGACCAATAGAAGAGTAGAGTTTGTAGGTCCATGTGTGTGGTCCCAGTTACCCGCTGCCCAGCGAAGCCTCCTTTATTCCGCCAATGGGTATAGAGGGCGCACAGTCCCTCTGGGATATAAGATTATTGGCAGAAATATATATATATATACAGGTCCTGAGGCAGATTGATCAGACTAATTCGAAAGTTACTCTGAGAGCTTCAGAAGAAGCACTTATTAGTCTTCCGGGCGGTAGATCGGCTCCTGGGCTTAACCTCAATCGTTGATTTTTTTTTTTTTTTTTTTAAGTTGTTATCAGCTTTTAATTTTATTTTAGTTAAATGTTTTCATTTTTTAATTTTTATTTGGCTTTTATCTCTTTATCTTCCCTGTCTACCTTTCCTCCGAAAGTTGGCTACACTGTTTGAGTGCTTCAGTTCGAACGCCAAGTCAGTCGTTATCAGCCTTTGGAGCGATTCACTTCTTTTCCTGAAGACGAGGACATCGAAATATAGTAGTGAGTTCAGTGGTTTCCTTTCTATGTGTTCTTTTTAAATTCTAGTTTATATATATATATATATATATATATATATATATATATATAAAGATTTCACATAAACACGTGAAATAACAATCGATGATCAAACCACAATAAGAAAATGGGAAAACAAGACTAGGATCTTTCAACCTTAACAAGCGGTCTTCGTCAGAGTCAAAAACCCAACTGGATATATATATCTATAGATATATATCTATATATGAGTTGTTATCATCCTTTGGAGCGATTCACATCTATTCCTGACGACGAGGACATTGAAATATAGTAGTGAGTTCAGTGATTTCTTTTCTATGTGTTCTTTTGAAAATTCTAGTTTATATATATATATATATAACTTTAAATTACACAAAGCACGACACAGAAAAAGGCATGAAAAGAACACTTACAGAATTCAATATTTCGAACTGTTCTTCGTCATCAGGAGTAGACTAGAAGAGAGGACGAAGTGAGAGAGATCTCCCTACGTCGAAGAACGGAGCGCGAAATATATATCATATATATGATATATATATATATGATGAAGATTGTATTTTGAATGTTTGTAAGTTGTGGATAACTTAAACTATCTCAGTGACTTATAAATTTAATGAATAGGTTTTTTGTATTTTTAATTACCCTTTTATATGTCTAATAGACTAATGAGTCTACATCTTATAGAGTTTTCACCAGAAATACATACACCTTTTGAGGTTTATGTAAAAAAAAAGAAAAGTTTTCTCAAATTTTTTCTACCTCAGTGTATCTCTGTTTTTTATGTATTTGTGTGAGCAGGATATTTCAAAAATGAAAAGAGTTATAATGACCAAATTTCGTATTTTAAGTTACTTAAGCCTTGAGACAGTTTAGTAATCTTGGCACCAATATTGCACTTTCTTAGGGTACCTACTACTTTATGTAAAAAAAAATTAGTTTTTTGCAAACACTCTAAATTGGAATTTTATTAAGATCGTTGGGGTTAAAGATTTTTTTTTGACATTCAATATGTATTGGGTGCATTCCACGTTCAAATTGTACTCCCGTCAAAAAGGTCAATATTTAGTAAACTGTTCTGGAATATGGTTAAGATAACTTTTAAAGAGCTTTGATTAAGTTGATATGTATATATATAAAATTACTTTAAAATACATTTAATAAATATTATAGTTTATGTGGATAAAGAAATCGCAGAAATCAAAGTGTTCTGTTATTATAGATAATAAGTGAAGTATCATAATGTCCATATTTCTACTAGCACCCTTTTTGAGTACCTAATGATATATTTCATCTGGAGAAAATTATAATTTTTAACCTGATACTTATTAGTAGTGTTGATAATCACTTTATGAATTTCATTTCTGAAAATGTATTTCGGCATGTATTTATAACGAGGTAAATGATAGTCTTGTGGAGTTTTACACCATTTTTTATATAAAAAAATTAATCTTAAAAATATCGATAGATTTGTAAAAATATTTCTTTATCATTTAGAAATGAAGGCAACATCAATAACTTTAGTTACTTTGAAAATGACGCTTGGATTAGGATAACAAATTTGAAATTACAATCAAAAGTTATTTAAAGTAGTTTGAACAGACCTCTTTAAACTTAAAATTTAAGTTGGAAACGTTTTTGGACCAATTAGTTTTCTCTTTAGAACTGCCATAAATGTCTGTATCAGTTGCTACGGCCTTTGTCATTCACCCTTCCTAGCTCATGCATTGCAAACAAGATTCGTTCTTGGTATTTCATGAAGTTGAGAAATAAATGGAACTTTCAATTTCTTCTTTTGTGATACATTAATCAATATTTATCGAAACGAAGTTTATACAATTTTATATTTAAAACTACTTAATGTTAAATGTTTTACTTACTTGCCATTAAAATTGATTAAAAGTATTCAAATGTTGTATTACACTTTTTTTGTTTTAAATTTATATTAACCAAAATTTTTTGGTATAGATATCTAAGTATAGTTTAGTTAACTGTGAATACTGAAGTAGTTTCTTTTTTTCAACTTTCAAATCATATCAGGAAATAGTTATGTATCCATTCTGTTACTAAATAATATATTTTAATTTTTATTGATAACCATTGTAATTACTATTAATGTTATTTTAAAGATATTAATTATTTCTTCACCTTTATGGTACATTTGGACAATGCCAATTAAACTTTGTTTGTTTTGAGGTAAAATAGATAAACCAACAAAAGTCTCCACACAAATTAAGTTTTATTCAACGCGTTTCGAACACTTTGTGTTCATCATCAGGAAGACTCTATAATACAAATTATATCTAATCAGTTACAAAATTAGAGTGAAATAATAAAATTCAATTAAGAGAATTGCTGTTCAATTAACGCGTCCAGTGAATTCACTGGACCAACCCGTCAGTACCACATCCTTGGGTATGTCTTGAATTCTCTTAATTGAACTTTATTATTTCACTCTAATTTTTGTAACTAATTAGATATAATTTGTATTATAGTGTCTTCCTGATGATGAACACAAAGTGTTCGAAACGCGTTGAATAAAACTTCTTTGTGTGGAGACTTTTGTTGGTTTATCCATTTTACCTCAGAATGAGTAAATACCACACAATTACGGATTGCACAACTAATGATTTAGTTTGTTTTGTACTTTACAGATCAGTTATTTGGTAACTTTGTTCTTATGGTTGAGAAAGTAAATAGGAACAAATTGTTCTGTATAAAGCAATTTAAGAAAATAATAAATTGTATTTTTTTGTATCATTGTTGTTAAAAGTATCAGATTCAGTGATAGTTAAATAATATCAGAAAATCTGTTTCTGATGAAATCATTAATGAGATTATCGGATATGTTTCTATTTGAATGTTGTATTTGGAAATGAGCTTATATGGAAGAGTTTTAATTTTAAAGACGGACTAAGATGGATGAATGGGGGAGGTGTGGAAGTAATATCCTAGGGTGTGATAGAGACGAGATATTAGCTCTGGGCAACGTGAGCAGCAGGCGAGTGTGTTACGCTAGTCTGACCTCAGACTGACTTGCCAAAAGTCAGTATATTAAACTTTTTTACTCCCAGCCAAGGAAACTGTGCGTCTTCACCCTCCGATGGTCAAACAAGCTTTTACAGCCTACGTTAACATTCAGAATGATCGAATTTTATATATAAATTATTCATAATTAAATTAAATGCTATGTAATTAATTGAAAGTGATTATTTTGAAGCGGTAAGAAATGTAGGTAAAGCTTTAAAGGACTTTTGAAGTTTAAGCACAATCTACCATTTACGAAGCTTTCATATTTCTAGCTTTGACTTCTTAATTTATTTGAAAACTATATTTGGTTTACATCAATTATATGTTGTGATGAAGTACTACTTAAAAACAATAGTATACTTTGTACTAAATATTATGTTTTAGTGTAACATTTAGTATAAAATACAAGTGTCTATAGCACTTTTCAAAATGTCAAATGAACAACATTTCATTTTTTTGTTTCCGAAATGTCACTTTCCATTTTTTTTTGTTGAAAACTGCTATTTTACATACATTTAAGTACCTTCCTCACAATTTGACACTTTCCAGTCACCATTGGTCATTCCAGACCAATTCCATTGAACATTGAATTTTTGTCAGTTTCTGTAATTATAACTAATATAAGTAGAAAATCTTCTGTCCACCCTTTTGTGACTTTTTGGAAATGAATTGTTAAATATATAGTTAGGCATAAAAAGAAATTACTGTCTTAGGGTATCGTCGATTTCGGATAGGAGAGCTTGTGGGAGCACCTAAGGGATTAACCTTGTAGCACTGTGATTATATATATTTTAAAAAAGTGATTAGGAACTTTGCGCCGATACGTTTCAAATACTCAAGCTTCCATTGTGAACCTATTAAAGCAAGTTCGTGCGTTAAGATTTGTGAAAGTATAGAATTATTTTCACAGCAGTCCCTGGATGACCATTAAAACATGTACCTACTTTGATACATGTCAAAGTTACACAATTTATTGAGGTTAAATGCTTTTATTTGGCACAGTGGAGGTACGTCATTTGAATGTGGGTGAAGTTTGGATTTGAAGGATTTGGGTGTCAGAAGCAATTGGAAAGCAGAGTTATATTTCCTTTAAGTTTATTTGTGCATAACTTCAAGCATAGAAACTACTTGATTGTTCCTAAAAAAAAAGTTCTATAGAAAATGGTAATGACATAATCTCTAATGCTTAAAATAAAGTTTTTTTTTCATTTTTTTATATTAATTAAATTGTATTTAGGTATAATTTGTTGGTGTGATCAATTCACTGTCCTTTTGCATCTCTGAGAGTTAAGCCTAATAATAATACAATGTTGTTCTCCGATCTGGGTGATTTATGTTTCATCTATCGGGTTTATTTAGCTAAGCTGCCAAATGTTATTCCAGTATAGTCCCAATTGTTTCACTTGCAGAAAAGTTAACACTCACAAATAGATATGTTATTGTGGGCTTTAACAACACTACTCTATCGTTTATTTACCTGAATTCTCGCTTTAAAACTACATCCATATCCATTGGCGTATCAGTAGGCATTTATACCGACAGAAATGTTTACAGATTGTAGAATCGGATTGCTTTTCTAATTTTTTTCAGTTATTTAAAATTCGATTTTAAGTTTATTTATATTAACACATTTTAGAAACATAATACTTAATATTAATTAAAAAAAATAATTGAATTATGTTTCGTTGAAAGGTTTGTAACAATGTCTCTCCAATCTGATGCTTGATAAACCTTAGAATGACCTTTGTCTGATGCCTAACACTAGCTAGCAGCTTATTTTAAACTGTTGGCGTCAAAGCAAAATAAGTTATTAGTTTTATTTTGATTTATTTGTTATTTTCATTTTCTTTGCTAATCATATTTCTTTAAAGTTAATATTGTAGACTTGACTGTTTTAATGCTTTAAAGGAGTCAGGTTAGCCCAGTGACAATGAACTCACCTCTAGATTGGTAAATCCGGTATTCAGTACCCATTCTGGCCCTCGATTTATTCACGTAGGAGGTGCAGAAATCTGAGCATGTCGTCCCTCAGAGAGGACTGTTTTTAACTCATATGTACCTTGACCTCTCGGCCAAGTATAATGAATACATTAAAGAGGATGTTAAGCCGTCGGTCCCGAATCTTTACGATGTCAGATGCTCGTTAAAGATCCCTGCTATAAATACACTTGAGTTAGGCAAAAAATTAGGGCTCCCAATGTAGTAGAATGTTCATTGTGTGGTATCACAAAGGACCAATGTTCAGCCTATAGGTCCTTCTGGTGATGTTACTGCAACTCAACCTGAATGCTTCTACTATTTTCTTCCTGCAAGTTAAAATACATCATGAGGTTACAAGTCTTTCTGTCAGAGGTGTAATCGAATACACGCAGACTTCTGTTTGAGAAGCGGGTCATTCTTGTCCAAGACATTCCCTACCTGTGTAATCAATCATGCAACCGCACAGTTCATATTGTTTTTATATGATTTCTTAAAAAAGCTCTTCCCTTGGTCTTAAGACAGTTGAACAGGTTTTTTTTTCTTATAATGAATCTGGTTCCTCAAGCGTATTATATATTTTATTCAGTCTTTATTTGACAATTGAAAAAATGAAAAATACTGTCTTTGACGTTGAAATTAATGACAGTTATTTAAAAGAATAGTTGGTCATTAATTTGAATATTTGAATAAATAAATGGTGCATTATCCTTATGCTATACTTTACTTACATTTGTGTTATCCTAGATCGTTGAATTCTGATGGCCATAAACACTGTTTAAATATTTTTGTGAGGGTAAAATTTAAATAGTGAAGGTAAATATTTTTTCCTGCTTTAAAACTTTGTCGCAATGAATGGTATAGAATACGCAACTTTTGATAATTACCTTTTCTTTTAATGTTAAACGGTTTTGTACCTTTGGTTGGTCAACTCAAATTTATTTTAAAGAAACATAAAATGCATATATTACCATTTAAATATATGCAAATTATCACCACAGGGGTTGAAAAACATAATATTATTTTAAAACTCCCTTCTTACATCGTGAATTTGGTGATATAGCCGCCCAATCGGTTTCGCACGTTGTCCATCTTCAAGAGGGACTGATCATTGTCGAAAGCTTCAGCGCATAAATATCTATTGAACAAGTAAGGCCAATGTATGCCTAAATTTCTTATTATTTATTTCAGATTTATTTTAATTATTATCTGAGTTTACTCGTTTGAAATTACGTTTCAGTTTTTGTTATTAGATTAATTAGTATATGCGATTGATGATTAATCTTAATATGAAACTTGAAGTAGGTGTCTATTGTTTAGTTCACATTAGAATTGTATATTATTCCCATTATGTTATCTGTATAACTGTTGAAGAGCTTGAATTTACTTTACTTCTCTTTAAATGTTAAAATACATATATATATTTAATTTTTCTTGAAATTTTGATAATTTTGAAATATACATTAAATTGTAACTGAAGAATTAATCAGTAAAATGGTTTCAACAGTATGATTAAAGGTAACTAGAGCTGCCACCTAGGGGTTAAGTTTTAAGTCTGGATTGTCCGGTAGATAGCAGCACTAGTTCCTTTAGTTGCATACTACCAGGACTTTTTTATATCTAATTGTTCTCAATTAGATTCTTATAGTTAAATATTATAAAGGAATGCTCACTATTTTTATTAATTATTGATTAGTTAAAGTATTAAAACATTCTCACCTACGTTCATACTTAAAATGTTTTAGAAGTACTGTTTTAGAAAACCTAAATTTTATTGAAGTTAATTTATTCAATTTATTTTAAAGATAATAAAATGATTTTTCCTTATCATAATAAAATTTTCCTTACATCTAAAATTTTCGGAACTGTGTTTTTTCTAGACAATGGATGGGTTCTGAAATCGCTTCAGATATGAGGAAAACGTACGGGGTAAGATGGTAGATTTTTATAGAAATAATAATAGCAACTTCTGTGGTGAGACTACTGGTTTTTAATGATATAATTGAAGTGAAGAATGTAGATTATTAGAGCCTAAACATA
The DNA here is from genome assembly GCA_026182355.1 of Hermatobates lingyangjiaoensis. NCBI lineage: Eukaryota > Metazoa > Arthropoda > Insecta > Hemiptera > Hermatobatidae > Hermatobates > Hermatobates lingyangjiaoensis. The sequence goes on from JAPFBL010000255.1 coordinate 655,574, forward strand.
AATAAAGATAAAAGTCCCTACATGTACACACAGGATTAGGCTAGGTTAAACTATTCCGAAGTCCTTAATAATCCAATTTCTAAATATCAGTAAATTGAGTTTGGGATATTTGTTGAATACCCGACATTGTACAAAATCAGCAGCAGTTAGATTAGGTCGTTACCTAGGAGTGCAGGGAAAATTGTCTAACTGCGACATGAAAAATCATATTTCATCTGTATGTTTAAAATTATTTTTCAGTATATTGAAGCTTATACTTTAGCGACTACCCTAGCCTAGGGCATTAGTTCATCATGCTATATAGGATATAGATGTTTTTTATCCATTGATTAGGTATTAATAGATTATATATTTATTATAAAATTATTTACTTATTCCAATTCGATATTAATAAATTTGGCTCAACAATATTTTCCTTTATGCTAGTTGTATATGCTGCAAGCAAAATGTATTGTGTTATATTTAGAATAGAGGTAGTCTGGCTATGATATCTCATCTCAGGGTTAATGACCAAATAAAATGTTTGAATCAAGTGGTATGGATGGCCCTTGGGAAGTTAGAAAGAGTGGTCCTTGGGTATCGTATATCACGGCTCTTAATAATGCTTAAAAACAGACCATCCCTTTGGTAGAGTCATCGCTGTGCTATCCTAATGTCAATTTGTTTGAAGGGTTTATGCTCTCAGATTATAATCTGACTGATACTTATCAACTAGTGGAAACTCAACATCGAACAAAACAAAACCCTTGTCAGTTTCCCAGTCTAACAACTAAAAAAGGAAGTCTTATAAAAAAAACTGTTTACCATTACTTAATCACAATTGTAAGATTTTTTTAAAAATTATTTTTTTTAAAAATTATAGAACTCCTAGAATCATGTAAGTATTAGGAATAAAATGAAATAATTTCCAAAATTTAAAAACAAAAGATGAATATGTACCATACATACTCGTATACTAATTTAAAGGAAAATAATGAACTTTCAGCTAGTAACGTTAAAATAAAATGTATTAACTATTTGGAAAATTTGCTACAACAAAACCGTACTTTCTATTTCTCGCTAGTCTTCATCAAGTTTATTAAGGAAATACGCAAAAAGTATTATTTTCTGTTCATTGCAAGAACTTTAAAAAAATATTTAAAAGTAGTAATATTAGAAAATATTGCTTAATTTTGGCTACTCTCATTATAATATCATTTTATGTATTGTAATGATAGAACATTGAAACATTTGACTTCATTGTTACAAACTAGAAATGTCAGAGTTGCAGAGATGGCTTATATAAGTGTTTCTGTCATCACGTAGGGACTGACTAAGCCGGCTAAACTTGCAAGGGGAGCATTTCACAGTCTTCGCCAACTTTTCCATCCACTTAAAATACTTTTGGATCTTTAACTCTAATTGACTGAGTAATGCCTTTACGTCCTTCTAATTGTTTTTTCATTAATTGTGCTTTAATAGATTAATCTCATTAAATTTTAATTCAATAAATAGATTACTAATAATTATTTCTCATCAAGTGAAAAGGAGAAGTATGTATTTCTTTTTAATATTGATTATTTTGTGTTGAATGGTAGGAATAGAAATTTTGGAAAACTTTTTGATGTTATAATCATTTTGGAAAAAACATTTTTCGTGGAATATTATGAATATTTAAAATAATATAAATCATGTTGCATAATTGGCGTATTGTAGGGGTTTATCCAAGGGGTTGAGCAATATGACTTTTTTGAGCAAAGTGAAACTAAGTAATTACAGGAGCCAAAGCTCGCTGTAAAATTCCGAAGATAGTTTTTAGAATTACAGAGGCAACCGTAAGAGTAATTAACAATCATTTATATCTATTTCTTTAAAGTTATCTGTACGCCTTTGTTTGACATGCTTTGGTAACTAATTTGATGTAGGGGTGTTGTTCACATGCAACGAGAAAATAGTCTCCACACAAATAAGTTTTATGAAAGAAAACAACAGGAACACTTTTTAAACAATCAGTGTTCTTTTTCTTGTGTTTTCAATGCTTTGTTTTTTTTCACAAAACGCATAAAACTACTCAATAACTGATTCAAAACTAAAGTATTCACTTTTATTTTAGTCTTTACTTGGTATTTTCAAAGGGGATTATTGCACATGTTGTTGCTTTGGTCTAGGCACTAATTCTACTTCATCGACATATGAGGTATTAAGTAAACTTCTCTAATTAAATAGGGAATCACTACTGTGCCCTGCTGCTCTCTGCTGCAGCAGTGTTCATGTTTCCCTCCGTTAATTGGTTGTTTGATTAGATACTATCAATTACTTTCAAATTAAGAATTGATTATGGAATTTTAGTGTCCTCAGTCAAGAATTGGTTAATGCATCACCCTATGTGGTAAATGATTCAAGAAGGCATGCTAATAAATGAAATGATAGAGAAGGATATTCAGTTCTGGATCTGTTTTTTTAGATGATACATTCCCAATCAGGAAGTGCGTTCTATGGATGTAGTCTTTTGTTTTGAAGTTAATTATGAAACAACACCAGCAGGGCTAGTGTTTAGAAAGAAATCATAAAAAAAATCATTCCAACAATTTCAGGTATTTAGACAATTTTATTCAAAGTAAAATATCTCCCAAAAATTTAGCTTTATGTAGAGAATGGCATAATTCTGGCCGGACAGTATATGACATTTTTTAATTATTCGGTCGATTGTAGGCTATGAGGGTAACTTGAATTCAGGTATTTCTTCAAATCAAAATTCTTTGATATAAAAAAGGCTTTATAATATAAATTGTGTCAACCGAGGTGTTTGCTCAATAGAATCAAGTGATTGGTGACCATCTTCCTAAAAATGTCGAGAAATTTGGTCTGCTGTCAAATTTTGAGGAAACTAAACATTGTAATGTCTTAATTAACATCATGTAGTTTATAAAATATATTATTATATTTATACTTTTGGGACCCGTTTAATTTCAACAGAACTACTGAAATACGAGTAGTACACCCTTCTCATATACTGTCACAATTCAGTAATTTACTACTTTAACTTTGCTACTGTGGTTCATAATAATTTTTGCACTGAATGACTTTAATTTACCCTTTATATAAAATACAGAGGAATGAAATTATTGCATTTGGGTTAAAATTTCGATTTCGAGTTGTCAACGGAAATACACGTTTTAAGGTCCCCTGACTCCAATAGAAAGGTTTCACAAATTGGTCTGCCTGGATTTGGATATGACAAATACCAAAACGGTTATAATCACTAACTTTTATTTTTAAGTTGCTGATAGCCAGAGTCCTGCTGGCAGCAAACTTGACCCAACATTGAACTTTTTTCGGTGGTAGTTTCTAAAACATTTTTTTTTTATTTCTAGAAATCTGTTTACACGATTTTAATAAAAAATGTGGTTCTGTCTTTTTAGTTAATATTTGATATGTATAGAATGCCATCACCATAGAAATTGTCCTTCAAGGTCAAGTGTAAAAAACCTGTTCTGAGATTAGGATAAATCTTTGAATGGGATCTGATTGATTTGATGCGGACATTCCAGAAAGATAGAAACACATATCTATAGCAAATATTATATTTAATCTTCCCTAATTCAGTAGAAAGAAAGCGCATTTTACTTTTCTTGGTAAATAATAAATTTGCAAATTGCAAGCGTCTTAACGCTATCTTTCTACTTGTGCACAGAGTGAGAAATCTGGAAAGCTTTCATATAAACGCGGAAAAGTCTGATACTGATTACTTAAGTAATTTAATGACTTTAGAATTTTCAAAGCCACAATTATTATTATTAATAGTTACAATTCTGTATAGCAATCTCTGTTGAATATAGTAGGCAAGATAATATTGTTTTAAAATATTTATTTTAATTTCTTAAAGGAGTATATCTAATTTAGTAAAGTTCTATGATCTGTTTGTTTATTTGTTAGCAAACTCCCAGAGTTTGATATATATACCCCCATAATCATATATATATTTTATAAATCCATGAACCATGTTATTTGAATAAATATGTTTCACTCATACATTCAATATGTATGCCTGTTACGTGTTGCTCAACAGTTTCGTGGTGAAATTAGTATAAAGTATGAAAGTAGAATTTTCAGTTCAAAATATTTTAAAAACAATTGACTTAAGTTAAAATGTGAAAACATGTAGTTGATTTTAACTGATGATTTTGTATTAAATTTTGTTAATTTAAAGTGTGATAATGATTCATCTGTTTGCACTTCGAAATTAAGAACTTTAATCAATGATAAGTGTTAAAAAACATTTTTTTATGCATGTATACACAATTTATGGATAAATTTTGATTTCATAATATGAATTATATTATTTTTTTGTTTGACATGTGCGATGGCCGGTTACTACTTGTAGATGAAAGTTATCAGTCCCTCACAGCAGATTTCTTTAAAAAAATAGGAGTATAGGTATTATGTAACATGTAGCTAAGTGTAATCCAGTTTCAAAATAAATACTATTTCGTTAGAGATAAGAGTTACGCACTAACTTTCATCAATTTTTGTTTTATAAAAACTTTTGCCTTAAAAACAAATGACCTTTCCTAAATTAGGTTTACTAAGTAATGAGATTGAACTGCTAATATGAATTACGGCGATGTTACATGAATGAACATTGTGTTAGTGCTGCCATCTGGTAATGTGCATACTAAACAAGTATCAGGTGGCATTTATCGTCATTATCATATTAGTACAAATTTGAATTCCTCATTACTTGTACTGGAAAATGATTGTGCGTATCTCATAAAGTGTTAAACGAATACTTTACCAGATGTTTAGTTTTTCTGTACTGTAAAGTTGTGATAATTTAATTCTCGTTCAATGAAATGGAAAGAGTAACGGACAGCAGTGTAACGGACAGTGTACTAGTGGTGATATTATATCTCATAACATCAAAACTTTTATTCTTATCTGTTTTGCTGCAGGCTTAACTAATCGTAAAAACACAATAAAAAAGGATTTTAATAGTATTAATTTAACCACTCTTTTTTTTTTCGAAATACATTTGAGCTTGATTAATAATAAACTTCTGAAAGCTGCTGACAAAGCAGAAAAGGACACAGTGGATAGTTACTATAATAATAAACATTTCCATCGCCGAAATCAAAGCCATTCAATTTGAGTCTCAGAAAAGTCTCATATCATCACAATATCCATCAGACTTCTTGGACTCTGTAAGGTTATATTCTTCGGATAATATGTAGCAAACTCACAGAGTTTGATACATTTTATATACATAAATAAATGTATGAACCAGGTTACTTGGAAAAGTATGTTTCACTGATTCATTCAATATACGTGTTACTCTAACAGTTCCAGGGTGAAATATGTATAAAATATAAAAGAATTTTGAGTACAAATATTAGGATTTTTGTTCTAATGTACAAAATACCCCCTAATGTACAGATGTACGATATAGTCAGTTTATAACTGAGTTTATCAGTTATCATACATTCTGAATCGAACTCCCAATATCTTACGCTCAGCTTATGACCTGTGCAAGGGGGTTCGGGTGACTTGGGTCTCTGGTGTAGTATTCTCAAATAACTGTTGTGGATTGCTCAGCCACTTTTATGATATTATTTTCATATGGAAAAGAAGCCAATTATTATTATATATAAGTTTTAAAAAAAAACATAATTTACGTTATTTACTGGATTTTTTATTATCATCTCTACAAATGGTTCAAATCATTTAACTTCACATTGAAATTTCTTAAAAAATAAACTTTAATACTATCCATACAACCTTGACTATTGTTCATGTACAAGAATTGTTTATTATAAAACAATGTCATAGAAAATTGAATGAACTGGAAGGGTTAATTTATTTTACGATTCTATGATCATTTTATTACAGATCTTTAGTTAGTCATGACAATAAGATGTGTAGGGTTCGGGTCATTTATTTATCGAATGTAGCTTCTTAAAATCCAGCTAGTAATAGACAAAGTGATAATGATATTATCTGTCAACTTTGACCTTTGATCTACTTTATGTAATTTTGCACTTAAAAAAAATATAGTTAATAATCAAATCAAAAATTAGTTTAAAAAAATTAAGGTTTAAAGTATTTCATTTAAAATAGATCCCACACAGGCAACGTTTGAACGTACATTTCTTTATTCTTTATATAAATTTGTTTTTAAGTTTGTTTTATTAGTCTGTCGTAATAAATATTTATCGACACTTGAGATTTGTTTGCTGGATTTGTGCAAAGTTCGGACTTAATTTTAAGTTTTCAATCTTAATAGAAAAATAATTTTTCATTTCATAAAGAGTTTTAGAGCTGCCTGCTGAAGATCATTATTCTTTTTGATTTAGTGGGATACATCATGATTGAATTCATACAAATCATTTAAATGGATTGCTTTATGGAAAATTTGTTCTACGTTTTTTCAGAAACTTGTTTGTTTAAATGAAGTGTTTCAATCACTAACTCATTAACAAGAATAAGAACTTTGCTAATCATTACATTTATATCAGAATCAGTTAATAATTTATTAAATTGCAGTAAAATGAATGAATTTGGAATAATCATGAAAAATTATGTGTTACGTTGGCTTAAGAACACATAAATAAAATTCGATGAGATACGGCTTTGGGTTTGATGCAGGGACGTTAATTTGTTTTGACATTCCATTTGTGACCACATTCATCTGGTCCCCAAGTATATCCCGATGCTACTTAACCTTCTAGCAACCTTCTCACTGTTACACTAATAATGATGTAGCATTTTTATACTGTGCTACCTAAAAACAGGGTCGGATACATAATTTATTACAAAAAATTTTTATGTGGTTATATACTTGTATATTGTGTTACACTTCAAATGAAGTACTTTGAAATATATTCATTGAACATACATTCAGTTAAATAGAGTAGGTAGAACTGTATTTATTTCGAAAAACATAGTATTTGAAATGGATATACATGTTGGTCAAAAGTAGGACTGCAGTTACCCGGCTTGGGGCTGGTTTAATACTTAAACCAGTAACCTAGGGGTTTTTTTTAAATCCATTTATTTAGTATACTCCATATATACATTACATGCAATCGAATCTATTTAACAATTAAATATATTACATTAAGATTAAATTAAACCTTTCCTTATTTTAAATTAAACATTGAGGTACACACAATCAAAGTTGTTGAATGTTTATAAGGTCTATGAATAAACTTCTGAAATAGTTGACTGTTTTGCACTATCATACTATTTACTGGAGGCCAGCCACAGCCGGTTAAGCTAGGGGTTATGGCTGGTAACTCTACTTATAATCCTTGTGTATACTTTTTATCATTTGCTTTATAGTATAAAAAACACATGATATAGCGTAATCAATATCATCAACGTTCCATTTCTTTATTAAATTGAGAAATATTTACTTAATAAAGCCATTACAATAAAATCAGTAAATTCATTAAGCCACCAAGCAATAGTGTATTTGTTGTTACATTTAACAGAAATTAAAATTTCTTTCTGAATTAACAAAAAGAAGTCAACAAATGAATTGCGCCTGGTTGTTTTCTATTATATCAGATGAGATCATAAATGTTTCCCTCATTTTCTTCCCAAAAACTTGCACAATATTTTTAATAACTTCAGTCCTATTCAATACATTTTCAAATGAGAGAAATATCGTTTTAATTTATTTTTTACCTGAAAATAAATTTATTTTTTTAACAGGAATATAAATTATTTATTGCATCATTATAGAGACCTCCTTGATGTCAGGCTCTATTATCTTTTAATCCACTCCATGAAAATATCATTATATAAACCCTGTGCATTCTAAAACTCAAATTTTATTTTAGAATTGAAATCACAACTTTAATATAGAATTACAAATAACGCTTCAATAAACTCCTATTTCAAACATTGAAAGATAATAAAGGGTAATTCCAAGTTAAGGTTGTTAATTAGTTTGTCAATGATTAATGAAACAGCAGTATTTCAAATACTGCTTAGTATTTCAAATGAAAATAGTTGATAAAGTGGTTAGAGCAATTAAACTGTTAATCCTTGTTAACAAATTTAATATTTAATTAAGGTTTTTGCGATACTGTTTTTTGTGGTTTCTCATAATTGTATTAAAGAAGTTACTTAATGAATTTGTAATGACGTATTTGTGATTTTAAATAGCTGAAACTCTCCAGAGTAATTAAGGGGGGTTGTTTCTTTTCTATTCAGATTTTCAGGGATTTTATAAAATATTCAAGTTGTGTTGTTATATAAATTAATACAAAAAGCTGTTATATAAAAATGACTGTTGGAATTATTTCTTATAACTGTCAGTTTACAGACCTTCAAAATGATATATAATACCCAAAGAAGTTTGTAATGAAGTCATGAATAAAGAAATATTTTTTTTCCCTAAAAAGTGAAATAAATTTAGATTACACCCTGAAAACAGAGAACCTTCAATTGTTAACTTGAAAGTAAATGGAAAATAAATAATTAATATTAAAAAGATTGTTTAATTTTCTCGAGTTTAGGCGAATGGGTTAATTTCATATGAGGACCATTATCCAAAGCCTGTTTAAATTGGATTTCTTATTGAAAATTAGGATAGGTAAGTGACCAAAGAAGTTTATTTTAATCCAGTTTTTCTAACAGATAATTAGTAATTATGCTAAAATGAAATTTTAAGAAACATCCAATAGAATATACAATGCATTATGCTGATATTCCAGTTCTTAAAAACAAGATTACTAATTAAGTATTTATTGATTCAATTTTTATTTATAATACTTTTTTTGTCTAAACTTTTCAGATCAATTGTTGAATACTAGCTATTATTGAAAATTATTCAGAGGAAATTATATGATAAAAGGTGGATTATAAAGGGAGAAAAAAGAAAACGCTGATTAAAATCATTCCTATTTTTTTTATGGGATTATTAATAAAAATGGGACTTTGTTGGGTAGGAGTTTAGGCAGAAACAATATTACTAATTTACTATTTATTGATTCCACTTTTCTTTTTTATACAGTTTATGTGTAAACTTTTCAGATCATTTTTTTTAAAAATAATATATGCTTCAAAGTGAAATATTTAGCAATAGTTGAATAATACGTATTATTGAATAATGATTGAGAGGAAATTATATCAGTAAAGGATATTTTATAGTAACATTACTTTGTGATTTGATATTTTTATTATTGAGCCTCTCGTGAGATTCATTATTCTTTTCCTTGTGATGGCTATATGCTTCAGATGCTGGTGGTTATCATTTCAAGAATTTTCTTTTTTAACCAATGTAGCTTGAAACACGGTTTCTTTGGCTTCTCAAATTCTTTAGCTAAATGCATTCATTTGACTGAAGGTGAGTGCTTCATGCTATCTTCGATGCCTCTAACGCTGCGCGGCGCCTTCTCCACATATTCCTTGCAACATGTCCTGGAAAATGTACAATTTTAGAAACATGTAGAAATGGTAATTCTACAGAATAAAACATTTATTGAGGAAAATGCTTTCTTACAATTACAACTTTCTTGTCTATGACGAGATTTGTCAATTATTAATCTGGTTGAATCAGAAATTGAACGTGTTTGTTTAGATTTCAGAAAATGTGAATATTATACTTATAATTTCAATAAATCCTAGTAGACTGTAGGTATATCCAAGTTACAGTGAACTTATATAAGAGTGATATTAAGAGTATAACATAGATGAGAGATGCGTACTTTTTGTTTCTTTTTTTTTTTGTTTGTTTGGGGATTGCATTTTTGGGAAGTTGAATAAAAGTTGCGTACTAGTAAAAAGTATTCCTGTATTAGAATTTCAGTGATGATGGCTAATAAAGTTTAATGCATCTAGATCTAAAACATTTTGCTATGTGTAAATATGTATTAGTTCAAACATGCTCGCATATTACATCCAGTTATGTGACATTATCGTATTATGTTGGCTTGACAGTAGTTTGATTACAAACTGCCATCCCCTCTATTATCATGCATGACTGTCTTACTACCAGTGATCAACATTGTAATATCCTTCAGTCGTAAAATATACACTTTTATTTGACATTAACGACTTGCATGGACTCAATGATAATAAATAACACGTTTCTCCGAGTAAACACATAGCTGACTCTCCTCCTGGTCGAAGGTCGTTAATTAAATCTTAATACAAATAATCTATTATCTTTGAACCTTCTTTCATGAGTTCCCTCGTGTTATTTATCCCACACTATTCCTCATAAATCACTTTATTCGTTCGACTTAAAAAAAATCACTCAATACTTTTTTACATTTTTAGTTATACCTCAAGTATATTAGATTTCATCTATATATTTCATTCAGCAAAAAATTATACCTTAGGAAAAGCTTTATAAATTTTCATCATTGTGAAGAAAACATAATCGTGCATTCCTGCTTTGATAGTCATTAATGTTACTGAAAGAGGTATCTTACTATGAATAGTCCAGTTTTTTTTTTTTATAAATTATGATCAACAGTTCATTAGGTATTGGTTTTTAATTTTTTCACCGCAAGTGTTTGATAAATATTCTTTTGGAAGTAGTTATGTATGTTTTTATATAGCTCTTTAATTTATAAATTAAATCCAAAATTCAAATTAATTTTGTGTAAGATAAAAGTATATATTGTAAAAAAGTTGTCTTTCAAGTGTGACTTGCATTTGATTTTTATTAATTAAATTGATAATATATTAATGTTTAGTTTATTGATTTTAAATTAAGGTTAACTGATTATGATTTTATTTTAGTAGCATTAAATAAAATAAATAGGTGCATTTTACAGTATACTTATTTAGACTTATAATTCATATATAATAAAGTTTAATGTATATAAGAATATAGAAATTAAAAGAAATAAAATTGAAAACGCACTCTTACCGACTCTAATTTTCGGTTTAAACCGTCTTCAGAGAGAACCAAGCGCACTGGTACAGAGACGGTTGGAGAGTCTCCAATTAAAATTAGTTTTTGGTCCTAATTTAATCAATTAATAACAATAATTTGACTTTTATAACAAACCTTTTTGCACTTGATAAAAGTTATTATGATAACGTTAAGCGTGGCCATAATGTTTAATGGCCATTAAACGGTGCAATATTAAGCTAACAATAACAGTAATATTGGTACTACCTAAAAAAAAAAACAAAAACAACATTTAATGCTTTTTAAACAGTTTAAGCAGTTTTTAAATTTGAACGGTAAACCATTTCAAGCGACAGTGTACTTAATTTAACTGTCTTTTCTAAGTGTCGCTTAGAAAAGTGACACTAGATATGAAAGTTTTTCAGAATATGGCAATATTAATGATAACAAACTTAATTCTTTGTCTAGATAGAAGAACAGAGTATCATAAACATTAATTAAATTGAGCTTTAGTTAAAATAAATTAATTCAAAAATTAAATCTGCAGGTAGAATTAATTCAGTAGTATTATAAATTTTATGTAGAATTTTGGATGAATATGTATAAGAATTTAACAATTTGAAACGAACGATTCAAAAATTCATCAAGCTGTATCTTTAGAATAATATTGCCTAACGAAACCAATAAACAAATGAAGGAGAGGAGTAGAGTCGTTAGGGAATTTAATGAATGATATGCAGAGGGCAGAACCAGCAAATTACCTCTCTGACTTACCAGAATATACCCTAAGGGAATTTACTGTTTATCGAACCCCTTACCGAAGGTACCTTTAAGAGTTGTTTATTAGGTTTAGAAAACATTAATTGAGGGGTCCATTAAACACAATCAATTTTTAGACGTTTCGTTTTCATTATGCAATTATAAAATTTTAAATTAAACTTGAGTTGATTTTAGTTATTGCAATTTCAGTTGGTTCACTAGATGCAGTCGTGCTTTCAAAAAATAAATTGTCTAATACTTTAAAATTATTAAACTTCGAATCCAGGTAATTAGAGATTCCCGATTTTATGGAAAAGAGTATATATATATATAATGATTTCACATAAACACATGAAATAACAATCAATGATCCAACCACAATATGAAAAGGGAAAAAAGACTAAGATCTTTCAACCGTAACAAGCGGTCTTCGTCAGAGTCAAAAACCCAACTGAGTTGGGTTCACATTAATTGGGTTTTTGACTCTGACGAAGATCGCTTGTTACGGCTGAAAGATCTTAGTCTTGTTTTCCCATTTAATATTGTGGTTTGATCATTGATATATATATATATATATATATATATATATATATATATATATATTATATATATATATATATAATATAATTAAAGTTACAGCTAGAGAACACAAGAAAAAGGACGAACACTCACGAATCTCGATTATTTCGGCGTCTTGCCGTCTTCAGGAGAGTAGAAAGAAAGAAAATAAAATAAAAGGAGAAAGAATGAAGGAACGGAGACGTAAATGCGTCCACTGGCCGATGTAAACTGGCGCGATACAATGACACGCAGTGAAGCCACCTTACCAACGTGAACCAGTGTAGGCTGTGAGTTAAAAAAAAAAATTATAAAAGTGATATTTAAGTAAAAGGGAGGAGAAAAGTAAAAAAGAGAAAGGAAAGGAAAAAAACATAAAACTAACTAAAATTAAACGAGAAAAAAAAATAAATAAATAAATGAATAAATAAATAAAAATAAAAATAAAATGAAAAAATCATCTGATTAAATTTAGACCAGGGGAATTTCTTGCACCCAATAACCAAATGAAGGCTTCCTCAGAAGCCCTTAGAGTGGTCTGGGTGTCATCATTTGAGAGTTTTCTTAATATTTTAACCCTGAAGCAATCGTTGAAGGGAAGGTTATGGAGATTGGCGTAGGTGGCAACAGGCAGCTGCTTGCGTTGACCAACGGATGACCTGTGACCATTCATACGGAGGCTAAGTGACGTGGAAGTCAGGCCCACGTAGAATGAGTCACATTGTGTGCAGTCCAGACGATAAACACAATTGCTGGAAGTGCAAGAACTAGCAAAGGAGAGAGGGTATGAATGGTTGTTCACTGTCGAAATGAAATGGCTGTCAGGATTGATGATGGGACAGGTGAGGCATTTCCTTCTGCCACATTGCTTTGTGCCAAAAGTGTCAGGTGCAGGCCTGGAGCGTTTAAAACTTCTATGGGAGAAGATATTGCCCAGAGTGGGGGGTCGTCTAAAGGAAATCCGGGGTGATTTGGTGAAAATATTGGAAGTGGTCGGAGAGGATGACAGGAGAGGGAAGAGTTCCTTGATGACTAAGCGTAACTTATTAATTGTGGGAAAGTATGTGGTGGTGAGGAAGGGGCTATTATTATCGGAAATGCAATTATTTCGAGGTGTATGAATGATTCCAGCCGGGATGATACGCTTGTCAAGAAGATGTTGACAAGTTGATATATTGACATGTTGATATATATATATATTATATATATATATATATAATAAGGTACGTGCAATCAAGTCGATTGTTTTTAATACAACTTGTATAAAAGAAGGTCTGCTTCCTACCTTTACTAATATATATATAAAGATTTCACATAAACACGTGAAATAACAATCAATGATCAAACTACAATAAGAAAATGGGAAAACAAGACTAAGATCTATTAACCGTAACAAGCAGTCTTCGTCAGAGTCAAAAACCCAACAGTTGGATTTTTGGAAACGGAAACCGCTTCCTGCCGTTGTGTTTCCGGCGTGCTTGGTCGCCCTTTCTATTTTCTCCTGAAGACGGATCATCCGAAAATTTTAGTTTGTAAGTGTGTCTCTTTCTCTGTGTGCTGCTTTTCTTCGTTTTTGAGCTGATTTGCGTCCAGTTTGGATCGTTTTTTTTTCGATTTATGAGTGAAATATATATATATATATATATATATATATGTGCGTGTGTGTATATGTTTAAAAAGATTTCACATAAACACGTGAAATAACAATCATAGATCAAACCACAATAAGAAATGGGAAAACAAGACTAAGATCAAAGTTGGGTTTTTGACTCTGATGAAGACAGCTTGTTATGTTTGAAAGATCTTAGTCTTGTTTTCCTATTTCTTATTGTGGTTTGATCATTGATGTATATGTATAAGTATGTATGAGTCGTTATCATTAAGGCTGAGTCGTTATCACTGTTTTTAGCGATTCACATCTATTCCTGACGACGAGGACATCGAAATATAGTAGTGAGTTCAGTGATTTCTTTTCTGTGTGTTCTTTTAAAAATTCTAGTTTATATATATAATTATAATGATTCCACGAAAATTCGTGAAATAATAATCAAACATTAAACTATAGTACGAAATTCTTAAATGGAACCAAGATCTTTCTACCAAAGTAACTGGTAGTTGAAGGGTCACACTTGAACTGACAATAGAGAGCAGACACGTGGAGTGTTACTGCGTGTGGTGAGGAGGTCAGAGAAGTTTTTTAAAGGGCATAAAAGGCAAGGGTTAAGAGGATGAATAAATCAGGTTAAGCGAAGTAGTTCAGGAAGAATAAGAAAAACATTTTCTACTTGCTTCATTCTAGTAAGCAAAGCTATTGCTCTCGGTAATATTGACCATAATTTCAATAAGCCATTACAGGTTTTCATGGTACCTTCTTCTTCTTAATGCGTCAAACATCCAGTGTCAAGTAACACCTTGATCTGCAGCAGCAGCCAATGCCCAATATTTCTTCTTCTATAGAATATCCTGTATAAAACCTGATCTAAAGTTTAATATTATTAAATAACCCTAATAAGGTTCATAACCTACATAAGGTTAATCCTTGTGTATGACAGGCGGTAATGGAAAAGATTGTGTTCATTTATCTTATATTCCCGATTCATAAGTTTTGGAATATAATGTTCACATTTATTTGGTCTCGTACTTTGGTAAGCAATAGAGTCTTATAATTAATAAGACTGGATAATATTTCTTAACATCATCGATCTTGCAGGCGTGCCTGTCTAATTTATATCACGAATCTTATTATTTATGTGCAAAAATATGGCTTACTTTGTTCGCCACTAACTACGGAGAGTTGATGTTTTTTGGCACGCAATTTTAATTCTTACCAGTTTGAACTATGTATATTTTCTGAAAACATTTACATGGAATTTTATGAATACTACTATACACTAGTTATCTAAGAGAGTTTTTAGTTAACAAATTACATACGATATTAAATACGCTACTATTAAAAAATTATATAATTTAATCAATATTACGAAGGAAGTCTAGGAATTGGTTTCAATAACATAATGTAGTAAAACTTTGAGATCCGACTGTAAACGCTTCCCGTTACTACATTGGAAGAGGTTAAATTCGTTCTATGTAACAATGTAAATCATGTAACTAATTAGAACGAATCACATGACAAAGATGAATAATTCTTTAATATTTATAGATGTATAACATTAATAATATGTTATTATTTCTTGGCACCAATTACTCGATCTCCTGTAATTGTTATATTCATCTTTAACAATAATCATTTAACATTAGTATGTTATAATAAACTTATAAATATTCAGTAGTACGCAGTTGTTATTGAATGAAGGCAGCTAGATTTATCCTAAAAAAATAGGATTGTATTTAGGAAAAAAAGGGAAATTTTTCAGAGATTCTGGTCTTCACAGACTCCTTATTTATCCAATAATCAGTAATTCAAGCAATGACTTTTTGATTGTAATATTTGTGCAGATTTCTTCTTTCTGCTATATTTATATTATAATCGATTTTTTTTAAAGAGTATTTATTTATTATTTCGTTATATTATTTCGAATTACCGACTAGTATATATTGCATCTAGAAAGAAAGAAGAGTAAATATTTCTTTGTATTGACGTAAATATATCATTTATATATCATATTGATATAATGAAAGATTATTTGTGCAATAGTACAAAAGAGTGGTTGAGTTTTTTAAGATATTAATTGTTAATTCTATAACTGAATGGATCTAGGAGTCTGTTATTTAGTAAATCTGTTAGTCTATGTGTATGTTGGGAACTGAAATGGATGTCATGTACATCGCAGTCGTGCCTGACAATAATTAATAATCTGGCATATCCGTACATGAACATTATTTGAAACATGAATTTCCTATTTAGTTGAACAAAGTTTTGACAAGCATTGAAGGTAACTTGAAATGTATATGTTTAAAATATTTGTACTTTTGAAAACATTTTGGTGACATATTATGAACCGATTGAAAAGAACTGATTGTGCACTCAATAAGAAAATACAAATATATTTATTTGGGTATTTATAAACTGATTTGGGAGACATTATACTAGAAGGTAATGGAAAAGATTGTATTAATTTATTTTATATTCCCGAATCATAAGTTTTGGAATGAAATGGACAGACTTCATTGGGTCGCGTACTTGGTAGATAATAGAGGCATAATCTCTTCACTCATGATAAATGAGTTTGTTTGGTTCTAGTTCAGACATAGGAAGTAGGCTGTCAGGAAAGAATCAGGACCTGTAGTCCAGGTGCTCAGGAAACTGGTGAGGTGTATGACCGGCACGTGTTGAGCAGACCTGTTCTGTTGGCACCCCTGGCAGGCCGCGAGCTCCCCACTTTGCGCCAGTCGGTTCCCGTCCTTGGAACTTGGTGTACGTATAGTCAGTGCTACATGCCCTGTTACGACGCGTGTGAGTGTTGGTGACTGTGTTATTTTGTTGTTAACATCGAAGTTTACTTAATGCCTTGAGTCACGATGGAGGCTGCTGCTCTAGGTATGTTATCCATCTCTAGCACGACCTTTAACCAACTTAATAATGCCATTACATTACATAATCCTCATTATTGAAGCAAATAATTGATCGAATATTACAATTCTAGGTTATTTTTAAAAATCTTATCAAAATCAGTATAATCGGAGAGTTTTATGCTTATTGTAGTTCCAGAATGGATGTACCTTCTCTAAAATTGCTGTATTTAAGTTTTTATAATTTTCATTACCCATGGTCTATAATAGGAAACTTTACAGCAAGGTATTGGAACATTTATCAAAAATGATAATGAAATTTGCATATAGTTACCTTAACATATTGGTTAGTTTATTTTGAATAAATCATTAACTTTATCGACAGTATTGATACTTATACATAGTTTTCACGAAGAAAAAAAATAGGAATATTTCTTTTTGAATTTATATCATTAGTCATTATAATAAATGTAAATATTTTGATTTTATGATGAAGAATAAGAATTTGTTTTGTACTGTATATTAACTAAAATTGATCTTACTATAAATGAGGGTTTATACTACCGAAAGTAGGAGAGGTCATACAATTTTTGTAGTTGGTATTTGTGACTCATTATCCGTACATGAACATTGTTTGAAACTTGAATTTCTATTTAGTTTAACAATGTTTTTTACAAGCATTGAAGGATAACTTGAAATGTATATGTTTAAAATATTTGTACTTTTGAAAACATTTTGGTGAAATATAACAATTATAAATTATGGAAATTTATTGTTGTTAGATTTTTCGAAACCTTATTAATTGAGTTACGTTCAATATAAATGAATTATAAACTATTCATATAGAGACTTAAGTTTGATATAATATTAACTGAAATAATGTTTTGCCCTACTTCTAACTTAGGGGAAAACAAAATTTATGGATTTTTCCCAGTATCTATAAAGGATGGCTTGTATATGAAGATTCACTTGTTAAACCGTTTAGCATGCCGTTTGGTTGAAGTTAATTCAAGGTTATATTCATACCTAACTGCACCCTATCACTTCATAACCTTGCTGGCCGTACTCTCTTGTTGTCATGAATGCCGGCTCCATTACGCCCTCCCTTTGCTCTATTTTCTTTCCATTGAAATCTTGATTACAGAATCTGTTTATTTACTTTCAGCATATTTTAAATATTTAATATTTCCTTTTTGTCAGTGGGGTACTTTATCTGAAATTAAATTATCAATGAACCTTTCACTTTGTATTAGGTTGGATAATTACTGGCTCTTTGTTTAGAGGCAACTTTGACTATCTCAACTTGCTTTCCATTAATATTTTGCTCTGGAGCCCATAACTATATTCATGTAATGTTAATATCTTTTGAGCATAATTTTGTTTAGTAATATTTTTAAGAAATTTTTCTCATTTCCTTATGGGCATCTACAAATCTTTCATTAAAAACCCTTCGTTATTACAGTATTTGTATAGCTGTACTCAATAGCAATTGAACACAAATAAGAGACTGACTGAAATAGCACCCGGATTACAAGAATATTATAGTGTGAATATTCAATGTGTAGTTAATTTAAGTGGTAAATGATAAGGAAAATCCAATTTTTCGAAACAATGTGTACTTTTTAGTTATTTGTACTTCGTTGTCATTGAAGTCTCTCGTGTTTGTAATGGTCACATATTCTAAAGTAATATATGGCATGGTTTACGGGGTTTTAAGTAGTTATTATCTATGCATGCAGTTGTTCATCCTACCTCGTAAGCCTTTATCACTGTTGTATGATTATAATAATGCCTCTAATACTAACTATTAGGTTATGTTCATTAATTTATTTTAAACTAATGAGAGTGCCTGTAATTTCAACTGAAATGTATTAAATATGTGTAAGGTACTGAAAGAGATTAACGATTTTCCCCATATGTTTATGGATGTTAAAGGAGAATTATAGATTTAAAATTTGAATTGTAGAGTGCATATTGAACCTTAATGGGATTGTAAATACTTTGTTTTTGGAAGATTTGGTTATTACTGTTAATTTACAATGAAAATGGCGCTATAAATTGTGGAAGGTTTCGCATGGAAGCAGCGTGCAGTATCGGCACCAGGTGTGAGCCGGGGTTCATGACCCATGGGGCCGCGGGAGTGGGGGCCGTCTGTCGGCCGTACTCCTTCACCGGGCAGCTTTTTTTGTTATGGACTCTGTCCCACCTATTTGCTTTTCTACTTTATCCAGGCGTCTTCTCTAATTCTATTCCATGACACGACTTCATCTGTTGGGTTTAAAACTTTTATCAATGAATAAGTTTTATAGCTATTATGCTAATCTTTTGAAACTGAATTCATTATATGCTTTGGTCATTATTTTCTGTATCAACAAGATCTGTTTATTTTTTGTCGAGGTCTGAAGTGGATTGCAGTGCTTTTTTTTTTTTTAAGAACCTACTAAGGAATAGATGGAGTGATAATACTTCCTCCAAGTGGGCTACATTATCTTAATCTGTTCATATAATTTCTACTTGTTATTAGTGATAAATCATGAAAAACGACATAGTTCTAGGAATGGTATTTTTTTAAAAGAAAATACGACTTCTCTTAAAATTTCCTAGTTCAGAAATCCCTAGGATAACCTGATATACCGTTGCAGGCGTGGTGTTAGTCTGTAACATTTTATATAGTATCAGTCGCCTCAGTTCTAAAAACATGAAGTCTAGGTTGCTTAGGTTATAGAAGGAACCGTCATTGTTTTACCTAACGATTGTGTTTTTAATACTCTAATTCTTCCTGTAATAGCAGCTTTCTTGATTATCACAATAAGTAGTTCTTACAAGTAGAACAATATATGTATTCCTATTTTATTTCCATCTTTGCAAAACAAAAATCATCTCTCTCTTTTCTTCTCTCCACTATTTCAATTGATAAGTGGAATATAAAACATAACATAAATAAATTAGAGTTTTAACCCAATTCTTTTATACGGCATTGTAATAGTACTTTAGTTTACTATAATATGCTTTCATAAAAACTATTCATATTAGTTATTGTACATTCTAAGAATTTGAGATATTTAGTAAGTATTTTTTGACTTCGTAGAAAATTCTTTAGTATAAAGAACTTCTTTTTTTTGTTTTGGGTTTTATTATCTTGCACATATTGCATGTGTTAAATACACAAATAAAAATGATTATAACTATTATTATTAATTTATATATGATTAAACTATACTTGATTTATATAATGAATAATGAACAAGTTAATAACGAAATTTAAAATTTCGTTCATGGTTCAAAGCTGTTTAGGATTTATATATTACTTGTAAAACTGATTTAAAATTCGTAAAGAATTTTAGTTGGTTGATTGTCTTTGTAAAGTACAAACGTCAGAATAAGAGGCAATCTGATATGTTGATGTTGCCATTTTGAAAGCGAAAAAGAAAGTTGTCCCCAAGGCACTTCATTCGACGTTAGCATTTGCAACAAACAAATATGTGAAATACTTATGTGTAATAGTATGTTGGGTGCCCTTTGATCACACAGCAGGAACATTTGGAAATTAGTAAATCTATTGTGAAGAGCAGTAAGGGTTATGAACTACTTAAATCCATGCATAATAATGACATTCTACCTCCTGTTATCCATGAATTCCAGATTGGGGTGAAACTGTTGAGAATGGGCCAAACTAAACGGCATTGAAAATATGGGCTGGAATGTTCCTCACTCGACAACGACTTGTTCCAGGAGTGCAAGTATTGCCATATGAGGAACCTTTGTATTCGGTTGAGTTGCTCAAGGATAGCTAACTGCAAAGGAATGCATATATATATTGGTTAATTTTAAATGGAATATTTTAAAAAATAAAAGTGTCGAAAGCAATGGAAATATATCAAGCTTGGTAAAACAAATGGATTGCTTCAACCCCAGTATCAGTCAGAAATTCGTTTCTGCTATCAATCCGAGAAGACAATAAGTAGATTACTTTCAAATAGATTACCAACTTGAAGAAATCATTTGTGGAAATTGTACGTAGATACCAGAAGTATCGACTGGTATTTCGTTAACAGCAATCGAACATTTTGGACTGTCGAGTACTTTTATGGAAGTGACTGCGAATACATCACGAACAAAGGTACTTAATGGAGTTGCACCGATAAGGAAATTGTCCATTACCGAATTAATCTGCATTTATTAATCGGTCGATTATTTTTTTCAGTAATTACAGTTAAAATTATCTAGCCAATTTCTTTCAACACTGATAGGTTGTAAGTCTATCTGTCAATAAAAATCACGTGATTTTAAGGAGAAGATGGAAAGTACTATGACGAACCATACATCAGAGTAATCTAAAGAAAGGAAAGTAATGCTGACTATGCCATAGAAAACAGTCGACTACTGCGTTGTTGCGGTTGTAGACCAACATGACTACAACAATTCAAACAGGCTTATTTTTATCAAGAGCTAAAACAAGTACAAAAACGTTTGTGCTATTATTATTACAATGGAAGAACATGAATCTTCAATTGAGGAGAGATATTGTGGCTATTTCGAGAACAAACTTTTGTGCCTGTCTACTCTATTATATTTTAAGATTTAATAGAATTTTCTGAAAATATATATGAGGAAAAAAATAAAGGACAGTAGGAGAAATGCAAAGTCATAACATTTCGGAATCTGGTGAGAAAATAATCATCTCTACACATAGTTCCAGTGTTGAAAATCAATATGACTACTGGCTGAGTCAATGAACCAAACACTCATCTTTGCAAGTATGAATGACGGAATGGCTGCTAGAAAAAAATGGAACAATGAAGAACATGCTGAAAAAATATATCATAAAAAAAGAATGATGTTTTAGATATTTATTTATATATTGCAATTGCTCCCTTTCAACGGGTAGACCTTAATTTCTTAGAACCGGAGAATAATTTTAATTATAAAATTCATATGAAGAAGGTAAAAGTGTGATTTTTGTTAACTACTATTCATTTCATTTGATATGAACACCAGCCAACTTTTACAATATTAATCAAATGAATTAGAGTTTTCAAGAGTTATGTGCACTATTTTGTGCTGAAGTAATGTTCAGACTATTTCAGTCATTACTGAGTGACCATTGATTTTAGCTACCAGGGTAACATTGTAGTTAGACTTATATACAGTTTTTCTTTTTTGTTGAATTTATTTCATAGTTTTTAAGGAAGCGGTAAATGTTTTGTGATATGCTAGAAAACAGTTTGTCTATTGGCATTTTGTGCTGGTTTTCAGTGGTGAAGGTTGCAACTCGTCTGGTTGATCTCTAGTTTATACCGAGGTAAGAAACGCCGATTGCATGTAAGGAAAGCAACTGCTTGCTTTATGTAGGATCTATGTTTGCCTTGCAATTCTCTTCCCTTTCGTGACTGCTGAAGGTTTACTTCAAATCTAAAATAGTCAGATTTTATCATGCTGAATTCTTAGATGGAGTCATTTGCACTTTTGATTTTATCTTAATCATTCACATATATCCAATTATTTAGAGAATTTAGTTTTTTGAATATTTTTGAAAATTTATTTTCAAAATAAATTACGATTATTTCAAGTACTTGTATTGTAATTGAAACAGTTAACAAGTACTATTACAATTGTCCTGGTAAAGATGGTACCAAGGAAGCTGTTACATTGTGTCCCTCCTTAAGGAACTGAAACTCAGTGTCGCAAGCTTGGACGATGTCAAGTGTTCGTTAAAGATCCTTACTATGATGGACTTAGTGATAGGAGATTCAACCCATTTGCCAAAAAATGGATGTCGATCCCTAGCTGATAGTTCTTTGTCTTAGAACAATCTTTATGAAAATAATTGAGCTTAAAAACAAGTTTTGTTTTAAAAGATTAGTTTTCGTATAAAAGTCATGTGGTCACTATTGTGTGTCGTGATCATACGAAATTATATACTTAGTTTATTATATACTTGTACTGAAGTGGAATAGTATTCTTGTTTTGTTATTAAAAAAGTTTCTGTTATGGAAGCATTGAGCTGGTGATGCGAATAAATAAACCCTGAGGTGTTCAAGTGTTTGTCACCTCTGATCGCGGTCATCGGCAGGTCGCAGAACATTTCATGAATAGCTACAGCTTTCATTGATTTTAAATAAAGTGCTTTAATTGAAAGTGTCAATTTCTATTATTTGATTCTTTTATTTCAGTAAGAAATCAGTTTACATATATGTTTTGTTTTTCAAAACGATGAAAAGCTCACAAAAACGTGATCCTTTGAACTTGAAAACATTATAAAAAAGATTAGCATGGTAAAGTACAAGTATTATCAGTCCTTGATAATTGTAGTGCTTACAATGATGTGTGTTTGATACTTTCATGTTTCAAGATTTCTGATTTAGTTTTATTGTTTGTTACTTCAGTTTTGCTTCAGGAAGTAACTATCTGTTAGTGTTTAATGCTGATCTACCGTTAGTTCAGAACAGTTACTCAGACGGACTTGTCTGATTGTAGTTGAAACAGTTCACTATTAAAATCACATTGAGGACGTATTCTTCTGTTTTTGTCTTTGTGGGAATGAAGTGTTTTGTTATAGCCATCCGTCGGACATTTCGAATGGAGTGCCTCCCCTCTACCAGACACCCACTCCCACCTTTTCTAAAGTCTTGAGGAATCATGACTCTTATCGTCGGCGGAAACCACTATCATATTCTTATCTCTACTAATCTTGAAATATCTTAATAAAAACTTCTCCCTTCACTAAAAATGTGCATTCAACATTTTTTTTACAGAATAGTGTTTTCTTTGCCGTTCTCGTGTAACTATACATTTTCTTTATGAGTAGTCTATTCCAAAGCATTTAAAAAATTCATCTATATTCATTAAATTTTGTACCATAATTTCAAAATGAGATTATATAACGTGAAGAAATTGTTTTATTTACTCATGTTAGGAAAAATAATAGAAGTTCGACAAATGCATGTTTTAAACACTTATTTTTCTTTAGGTTTCATCCAGAACTCAAGACAGACAGAGTACCCTTAGAAATTAAGTAACTTAAAATACTCTCCTATTGTAGTAGGGATCTTTAACAAATACCAGACATGGTACAGACGCGGGACCGATAGCTTAACGTTATGCTCAGATTGTTTTAATCCTATGTGAAAATATCATCGCGAGAGTGAGAATCGAAGTCAGATCTACAAGTCTAGAGGCGAGTGCCTGTATAGTCCAAGTACTGGACTACCCTTCCCCTGGCTCTTTAACAATGTATGGATATTATAATATTTATGCATAATTTATGACAATTAAAGTTACTGTAATCCTTAATGATGACAGTGTATTACGTTGTATTAGAGATTACTCATTTTATGACTTTAACATTTGATGTTAAGTTTCTCTTAGTGTGATAGAGACATTGTATGAACATATAAACTAAACAAGGAGACTGATCGCATCATTACGTTTTGTATAAAGTAAAAGCGAGTGAAATGGATTATTATCTATATGCCTGAAATGCATTACATATGTTACTCATTTAATGTGTACATTTAAACTTTTAGTCGAGGATTCCTGTAGGAGTTCTTCGTGAATAAGTTTTCAGACGTTATGTAAACGAAGCAAGTTCATTTTTCATTAATTTTCCAACAGTACTCTATTTCTGTCATTCGTAATGACCTGTTCATTTATAGGGAAACCGTTCCCACATAAGTAACTTCTTCTAAATCTCCAACATGATTTTATCGAATTTACATCAAACAAATTAAATGATGTCATGAATTCTTAAGTAATACATATGATTTTACTGGCGTCAGCGACAGTGTTCTGTTTTGTAAATATTCATTTACAATGCAGTAATTAGCAATTTGTGTCAGTGGGAGCTAGTTAAGTTTGCATAACACGTTTACATACTTGCAACCAGAAGCTGTAACCTTAAATAACATCTCCTTGGTTTAAGACACTGTTGTAGCAATAACGTTATAAAAATGATTAGTAAAATATGTCTCCTTACACGCTGAAGCAGACTTCAATGAAGATTACATGAGGATTGTTAAATGTTGACTTTCCTCCAGAACAGAGTCTTTCTTTCTATTTTTTCAATATTTTTAGTTATCAGTATGTTCTCTTTCAAGTATCTGTAGAATGAATCTCCTTTGAAATGAAGAAAATTATTACAATTATCAACGTTGACATATTGTGTTGTTTAGTATAAATATATTGTTTTAAATATTGTGAACATATTAATTATAGCATTATTGGTTCCCTTTATTGTTTGATTATTATTTAGAAATATTATTATTACTATTATGTTATAAAATATTATAATGTGATAAAGATATTTATCAGGAATGTGAAAACGAATCAATTCGAATCATATTTTTAAAAATGTCGATATAGCTAAAAATTCGGACACAAATATCTCAAAACCCAATATGGCAGAATTAAAATATATCGTAGTTAGAAAAAGATTTAATCAAAAAGTGGATCCCCATCGTTAAAATGATCCAGATATTTCAATTACTAGGTGAGGAAAGGAGATAGCACCTTTACTTGTGAAGAGTTGAGTTGGTAAGTGTGTTTTTCAATATATATCCTCCTATATAACAACTAAGTTTTAATTACAAATAAACAATGCAAATTTTTAAAATGGGTCTATCGTTTTAATAAAATTTTTAGCACTTGAAACGCAGAACGAAGTCGAGTTGAATACATATTAAAAAACGAAACTTTAGTATATTTAGATTGAAAACAATTGAAAAAACTCAAGTCCTAATTAGAATTAACACTTTTAATTGAAGTTTGATTCATTTCTCAGTCTGATATTTATTTATTTGTTTTTATGTTTCTCTCGTTTATCTTTTGGGGTGGAAATTAGATAATTTATCGGTCTGCGTTGAAAAAGCTTCTACGACTAATCAGATTTTGTAGTGTTCAATTTTGTTTCAATGCAGGATTAGTTTGTTAATTTTTCAGGTCACTATTACCAATTCTAGGTGATTTATAATTTATCATTTATTTAGATGTGTTATTTATTTCGATGTAATGTTACTCACATTTTTAAATAAAAGAATGAAAGATTTATGAGTTTGAAGTTAGTAAACATCATTGTATCGCATAAAACTGAATGCACTATTTTTTTGGTAAGAGAGTGTATGATTGCGACATGAGAAAACCGGTTTATGTAAATATTCAGGTTGGCATAGTTTGGCCGGATGCCTTCCTGTTTATTGGCTCTTTTGCAAAGTACATTGAAGAATCGCCCAAGGCTGCCTCACTCGATTAGGTACGGACCGAGTTATTAAAGAGATTTTGACAGCCCTGTTTCTGCAGGCAGTTGAGTTTGCAACATGCTGATTCTAATGAGTCCCTCAAGGCCAAGCCCTCCCCACTAGACACCCCAGTCTTGTCTCAATTCACCGCCTTCAAACACCGGTCTCTTATCAACTTTGCCATGCTTTTTGCTTGCCCCAACAAAACCATCTTTTAAATTTTTCCATAAAAACCAAACAAAGTATTATTGAAATTATTCTAACAGTGAAGTTAACTTCTGATATTTATATTTACATCCCATAGCTATCTTAAGAATGATTTTCTCTTTAAAGGATGTGCCAATTTCTTTGTCTAAAAAATTTAAAAAAACTGAAATCCATACCATAAATAAATGCACCTTCTCCTTTACTGTAGTGTGAGTTTTGAATACAATATTTGTATTTCAGATATTTACTTTTGGTGGAATTTTATGTTTTTCAATATTTCATTAATTTTTTGTTCAGTTAGTTAATGCATTATAACAGTCTGACTATAGTTCAAACTGTAGCGTTTATCGATTAAGGCATAAAAACATAAATACATTAATTTTTTCAGATATCTACACGCAAGTATAACAGCATTAACAAGACATTAGTACAATATAAAATATTTAAATTAGTTGTTTCCGGCAAACACTGGAATATTCTGCCAAATGTACACCAGTCCTGGAAGTCTGCAAGAAATAACTATGTAGTTGTCTTATTATATTTGACCATACATACTTACGTATTAAGATTTGTTTTACATACTTACATGCACTAATGTGTATGTCAAGACATAAGTAATGTTTAATGTTTACTTATTTTTAATATTACAGATCTTGGCATGGATGCGATAAGACTTAGTTTTTGACATCAACCAAGAATGACAGTTGCGTAATTGTTGTTTTGTCAAAGATGAATCAATAGATTGGAAACTCATAATCAAATCTGTTCAAATCAAACAATTCATACTTCTCCGAAGAAAAATTTTGAAAAACTGGTCTACTTCAGTTACCTTAGTAGTATTTGTTGTTAAAAATGATAAGCAGGATAGAGAATATCTTTAATTCTAAATTAGTAGTGTTCAATTTACTACATGAGTAATATAAATTGAGTCTGTTTCTCCGCGTAGGTTGTAGGAGAATACTTAGTAATTGTGTTAACAATTACAAACTTTCCCATGGCGCTAAGAATCATGATCAAATAAGCCTACAGTAAGCTTAGTTTACTTAGTTTCATCTAAAAGGACCCTTATAAAAGTATTCTGGATTGGCATACATTGACCATTGTAATTTACTTGGCTTTAGCGATGGAATGAAGTTTTAATGGCCTTTTCCATAGCTCTGTGAATCATGACCAAATAAGCCTACAGTAAGCTTAGTTTACTTAGTTTCATCTAAAAGGACCCTTATAAAAGTATTCTGGATTGGCATACATTGACCATTGTAATTTACTTGGCTTTAGAGATGGAATGAAGTTTTGATGGCCTTTTCCATAGCTCTGTGAATCATGATCATTTCCTTAAGGTCTTAGTTGTCTGAAAGACTGCGCAGTCGTCTTAAGAATTCAAAGACACATAATATTATGATTCTTAGCTGTTATAGCAAGATAGTGGTGGACTAGTAGTCTCCGTCTTAACTAGGTAGATGAAGTCTGTGTACGCGGTTCTAAGTTAACTATAGTACTTTTCGTTATTATTGTTATATAATACTCTGCATTGTTTACATACTATTAATATTCTCAGGTCACTAATAAGTAATTTGCAATTTTTTTTTCTTTAGTCCATTTTATTAAGAACTGATCTTAAGATTTGAAAATATTAACATATTACAACATTTTATTGTTTTAAATATGTTTATATTTAATGTTTATATTACAGCATTTTATTGTTTTAATATGTTTATATTTTGAAAATTACTATTGTTTGATTTATTGATGTTTATGATAGGTGGTGTGTTTCATGTTTATTTTTCCACAAATAGATTCCGACTCTACTAAAAATTTCTCGCTCAGTACCGTGCACAAAGTTTAGTACATTTCAATTTCCCCGAGACGGGGGTCCAGGTCTGAGCTTAATATCATGTGGTGAAGTACTAATCACGATATGAGTGATTCACGATTGGATATCGACACACACATTCACCCACTTATTACTTAAGAAAGCACTTTTTCTTCATTAATGCAATGTTTGCATTGAATTTCCTTTTATTAATGAATCCTCCATAGTCAAAAGTTAATAAACGTATTGATTTTTACCTTTTGTTGGGCCGTCGTGCAGTTCTCAGAGGCTGCGTGTTTTTAACAAATCGCAAGTTTTGATGGCAGCAACGGGTGAATATAGTCGCTAAGAGATTACAATTACATTTTATGTAGTTCTACTAAGTGTATTGTAAGCGATACCACCAAAAAGAAAATTAATGTCTTCTTAACCATGTGTGCTCTCTGATATGGGGAATACTGAAGGACATGCAGGTGATACCCAAACCTCTTATCATACGGAGCTCTCACACAGACTATAAACCTTGAATAGTCAATGCTAAATAGAACCACAATCGTTACATTGCGAAAATTACTCGCGAACAATCATTAACCTATGCACTCTATCAGCCGTAAAACTAATGGTCCTTAGCATTCATAATTACTCCACTCAAGCGAATCTGTCTTTGCAATCCTATAGTGTATTCGCATGTACCAAACTTTTCTTTTCTGAAATGTAAACATCAATTATTATATCTAGGATATGCTAGGTATTCAAATCAATTTGTCACTAATTGTTGTTGAGAATATTGTTGCAAGTTAGTTCAATAAATGAGTATTTAAGATATTTATGCTAAATGTTTTCATTAACAATTTTAACTCATTACTGTTACTGATCAAGATGAATGTTAGTGCTTTTATTTCAATTTAATTAAAAGGAAATAAAAAAAATAAAGAATGTTATATGATTTGAAAAGGAACCTGTAGGCTCTTCTAAAAACGCTATAGAGGTTCTATGTTACATTGATATGTCATTAAGATTGCTGATTAAAAACAAATTTCCCGTTCATTCCTTCTCTTTTTCAGACTTCATTTGAATTTTCCTTTTAATACTGAAAGAAATAAATTATTTCTAAAACTTATGTTAAGTTAGAAAATACAACTAAATCTCCTGTAAGGTGAATTCCTCTAAGGTAAAATTCCTGTAAGGTAGATATTTTATTGACATTACAATTCGTATAAGATGGTCAAAACTTAAGTAACGTAGCAAACATATTCCAGTGATTTTACACAATTGAAAAATATTTTATTTGTTATATATCTCTTTTCCGCTATATTATTATTAAAGACTAGCAGAAAAAATTGAACCAGATAATGCACGATTACAACCTTTCAAATGTCCACTTTTACAAATACAAATAATGATGTTGAATTAAAGGCATCACAATCACTATTGTTTTATCTTCATTGTGTATTTATATGTTATACCCTTAAATGTATTTTTTTATTTCAATTATATATTTTCAGTATATTTACTAATATACTTGAAAACAGTAGTGTTAATATATATTTTTATAAAGTACTCAGTTTGTTTTATATTGTCTTGGTATAGTAGTGTGTCCCAATTTATTTTGTAATACATATTTCACCCCGTCAAAACATAAAACAGTAAATCTGTCATTATCCTTTGGGTTACTATGATAACATTAATTTGACTATTTGTTACTATTTCTAATGTTTAGTCTTTTTCTGTTTACTCATAACTTTACTTCTGAGGTGACGCTGTACCAGTGTGTAGAAGTTTTCTAACAAGCCTTCCTCTAAGCAACATTATGGTTTAGTTCTTGATGAATGTTTAAATATTTAGATTTACTGACAGCATGTTCCCTTCCTTAATTATTCTATTAACTTCTTAACTTCAATGCTAGTGTCTGGTAGTTTACAATTCAATTGATTATGCATAAACATTTATCATTGAAATGTTTCAGTAGCTGAAACGTGAAGGGTTGCACAACTCTTGTTTGTTTTAACTCTGCTGTTTCGTACCCCATTCCCTTTCCATGCTCTTCTTCCCGTCTTCCACAATGTCAATTTCTATTGAAATAGAACTCTAGATCGTATGTTTCTTTTTTAACTTGGGCTATTTTTTTTTAAAAAAAACCAAAGTTGATATTAAAATATGTTTTTTTTTTGAGTTGTGTATATTTCAACTACCATAATTTTGGTAAG
This sequence comes from Hermatobates lingyangjiaoensis, assembly GCA_026182355.1. Lineage (NCBI taxonomy): Eukaryota > Metazoa > Arthropoda > Insecta > Hemiptera > Hermatobatidae > Hermatobates > Hermatobates lingyangjiaoensis. The sequence goes on from JAPFBL010000255.1 coordinate 685,670, forward strand.
TTTCCCTGATTTATTTTTAAATGTTATATTTATGAATTATTCTCTTGATAAGATTAGAAAATGCAGAAAATCCATAATGAATCACTTTCTGGACTTCCTCTGGAAAATACTATAAAACTAATTAAGTGGCATGTCTTTGTTTATCAGCTTTTACCTTAATTTAGCCAAATTCTTTTTGAAAATTTCATAAATGCTTGCCAAATGAACATCACATTGATGATATTGATTGTTATTTTAATGATATTAATAGTCATGATTTGATATTTGAACATTTGTTGATGGTTTTATCAGAATTAGAGGAAGACTTGGGATATCGTCATTTCCACCGCTGTTGCTCTACTGTGCAATATCTCGGCTGTTTTTATATCATTAACATTATGTAAAGGTAGTATCCCTACAGAAATATGTAAGCAATTTGAATGGTAATGACAGCTTATCTATAACTAAGACTGATGTTCCCTCGTTTAGAACTCCAGATTTAAGTATTTGAATTAGTTTTATTAAGTGCAAATTCTTTTAGGATATGTTTCATAATAATTGTTATTTATTACATTGATTTTTTTTCGTCTCCTTGCAGTTATGGAGTTACAGGCTGTATTATATTGATTTCCTGTGCATTATTTTCATATTCTATCGAATTTATTAATTAGAATATAAAAATTTTTGTAACAAACTGTTACTGAATATTTTAAAATGAGATGAGTTTGCAAATAATAATTCTGGGTCAGCTTTGTTACAAATCACTATCTAAATCTCACCGACCTTTGTTGCTATTATCAAGTATTAATTGAATTATTTCCAACGAATGCTTAACTTTTGTTGTTTTCCTGAATTGCTAAGTTGAAGTTTATAAAATGCTGAAAAATTCGTGAACGAAAAAATCAGTAGAAAAATAATAGATCCAAGAAAATAAAAGAAAAGCTTTAAAATCTTTCAGTTTGAGTCTTCGGTGAACAACTGCAAGTTTGTTTTGAGTGAAAAATGAAAAATTATAAGTCTGTAATAGGAAAGAAGTTGAGAGGGGCATACATCACTGTCGACTTAGGGTAGATGGGACCCTGATACGTAGCATAGTTGGTATGGTATCCATCTCTTATGACAGCAGTACAAATAGTTTATAATGCATGGATTGAGCGATTCTTTTTGATGATTCTTACAAGAAAATACTAAACTCATGTTACTTATGAATTACAGTGGACCTTCAGATTTTCTTTAAATACCATGTTGGCATTACTGGTATATTGGTGGATTGAATCTTAAAATATTGATTGCCGGAAACAGAAGCGTCCATTTACGACTTCTTTGATACTATTACGGTTCTATGGTATCAGTAATTTAACATCCTACTAGTAGAAACAAAAACCATGCAGCCACTTTTTTTGGACAATTTTTTTTTATTACAGTGTACATAACAGAAATTATTAGAAAAAAGCATGGAAAAGAATTGAGTGGAACAAAAGAAAGTTAAGTTAATCTACCTCAAAGCAACTGAAACTTTTTGCGATACATATTCTGCAAAGCGACCATTCGTGCCTAATACGCCCGGTCTAGTATACTTGACGAATCAATATTCCTCTCATCGTCAAAATCCTTAAGCATAAAAAAGCGATCTACTACCCTTGGGGGAAAGCAATATATCCCCCATATGGCGCCAGTCCCACTCTCCAGTTGGTATACACCCAAATTTCAATATTTAACACCTAGACATACGGTTACGCTACTGGTGAAGAAGTGGTCTGTGAGATTTATCGTTAATCATTTTTAAATTATTGTTTTCATGAATTATTTGTTTTGGTTTAGTTAGTTCAAGCATTTTATAAAACTGTTTGCACTCCACATCTTTAAAGCTAGGCAATTCTTTAAAGCAATTATTTAATGTTATGAATTAAATAGTTACCAACACTGTATGTAGGTTGTCAAATTTCGTTTTCATTCTGCATTAGTTCTACTTTAATAGAACTTTTTCTCATCAGCTTGTGTGTGGAACTGTCTTCCGTGACTTTATTTGATTTTTTTGGGCGCACATTCAAAGTGCCTTGGAATGTTCTCTACATTAAGACAGATAATTCAAGAGCCGCTAATGTTTTTTGTTGTTTGTTTCATCACCTTCACGCATATGCTTTCACCTGCATTGTTATCTGGTGACCAGAAAGTGTGAATAATTAGTTGTTTGGCATGAATTTTGTATTCATGAGTGAGTTACATTATCCATTTGTGCTACTACTTTGGTTTTAGAAGTTGTCATTTTCAAATGAATTAAAGTTCGAGCATTTATTTAAGCACCTGGCATGGTACAAATACGATGCCAGAACCTCTCCTAAGGGCGACTGTGTACACGATTTTCCAAATCCCTCATGGAAAATATAGGTCCATGACAAAGAGTCGAACTTCCAGTTGCCAGTACTAACAGCAAGCACGATACCAACCTCTATAAGACCGCACCTACCCAAGACTTCAAATGCACTGGTTGTGAACAAAACTGTTGGGGCCAGGTTAGTTCTGTGGCAACGTGCTTGCCTCTGGACTAGTAGATCCGAGGTTCATTACCCGCTCTCGATTTATTTATGCCGTAGGTGTGAAAAATCATCAAAAATATGCCGTGTCTGTGAACATCATCCCTCGGAGAGGACGTTATTTAGATCCCTACTCTAAATACAGTTGAGTTTGACAAAAATGTAAAACTCCAAATGTGGAATATTCATTGTGTGGTATCACGAAGGACCAATGTTCGGCTTACGTGTGTTGTCGTGTATGACTCTGACTGGAGTCTAAATTAACATTTAAAACTTATCCGTTTTAAATGGTTTAAAAATCAAATTAAAAACTGGAAATAATATAAACACATTAAAGTAAGGAACAGTAAGTTTGAAATTGTCTTTCTTTTTATTCAAATAGTTTCTTTTGTAGTAGTGATTATTTATTTTGCCTATTTTAGTCTAATTAGAAGATGTCAAAGGAGTTCACTATCTAGAAGTACAGTTTTTATTTTGTAGGTGTTGACTGTAGCACTGAAGCAACTTACGAACGAATTCACCTTACGAACGACCGTTCGGAACGTATTCGTTCGCAAGTTGGGGAGCGTCTGTATATCTTCTGATTAGTTATTATTTGGATTGAATATAATGATTATACTTGGTTTGGTTCAAAAAAAAAAAAAAAAGAAAATTGATTTTGAAGAATCTTTTTGTATAATTGGATGAAAGTTATGCCGAGTCGGTTGGAGTGATTCATTGCAGTCTGGGAAGTGTGGATTTGATGCACCCTACAGAGCAGTTAACTCTGGTTCTATTGAGCAGGCCAGGCTGTCTTCAGCACTCCCCTGGGGAGAGCCAGTTTCACCCTTCACTTCAGCTCCTGCCTTAAACCTTCAAATTTATTCTTTCACCGGCCTTCAAAGGACCCTGTCTTTTATCCCTCTTTCTTTTATTTTTAAGGTTTTATAAAATTTTAAAAATTACAATTTATTTAAGATGAAATACAAAATGTATTTACCTGAAATTTCCTATTCCCTTCTTATGTTGATATTTACTGTGAAGTGTAATTTTTTCCTTAGTTTGGGGTATTGACTTTCATATTCATCTAATTCTTTTACATTGACATCGTATTATTTTATTCATTCTTCAATGTTTCGTTCTGTTTAATAATAACACCTTAGTCTGGATCATACTTCATCTTTCATGCCTTTGTGCATTAATCAGGTTATTGATTTTATCCGTTAATTATAATTTAACTCTGTTTTACCTCTTATACTCCTGCTGGTTTCGTTAGATTCCAACGCCGCCTTTCTTATGTAGAAACCAGTCCAAATTGTTTGAATATATGGTTGTGTGTTTTCCTAGTACCTCGTACCTAAATCTTTGGCACTAACATTACACTATAAGCTTGTATTTAAAAGCTTTTCGTTGAATGTTTCCTACTTTATATAATTATGGTAATTAATTTTCAATTTGAGGTTTATTGTCTACAATTCAGGGTTGTGAACTCGAAGAGTCAAAGGCGAGTCTAATTTTATGGACTAGACGACTTCGACTACTAAAATAGATTAATAAGAAACATAGGCATCTGTGGTGATGTACCTCTCTGACTCATCATTGTTTTTAGGACCAAATTAACAAATAGTGAACTTGACAAATTTCTATGTCATTTTATTAGTATGTATGGGTACCATATTTGAACATTATGACTGCTTTGCTTGCAGAGATATTATCAAACAAATACTTCTAAAATGAGAGTGCCAGGAAATATATTAGTTTTCTTTTTTATTTCAACTATGAGTTTGTTATGATTACTAAGTTATGATGTAATAGTGTGTATGGAAATCATATTAGAATTTTATATTACATGCAGTCTGAATTAAGCTATTTAATATATTTTTTCATTGAAGTTGATAAAAAGAAGCCAAAAAGGTATACTAATAGAAATAAAGTTATTTATTACTTGAAATTTAGGCTGATGATTCACTTGAGATTGATCAAATTCCATTTTACTCTATATGTAACATGTACACGAAAATGGATATGCATAAATATCCAATTATTATTGACAAATCGGAATCTGTCCTTTCCCGGTTCAGAGTTGGATGTTCAGAGTCCCGACTCACCTGCCATGCTATAAATCAGTCAATAGTGAACGGACTAAAATAGCTTGCAGCATTTATTTTTCCAATTGTTATTCATTTTTTAAATATATAATAACTGCAACCGGAGTACCAAATTACAAATACTTAATACATTGTAAATGGAGTTTCAGTCATTTTTCAATAATACAAGGTCCTTTGTTTCTCAATCTAAGTAGCAAACCTGAAAAACCGTTATATTTATTGTCATTAGCATTTTTAATATTGTCGTACTTCATTATAGAAGTTCGAATATTTTTTAGGAAGTGGGTTGTGCTTAAAAATAGCTGATATATGATAATTTTAAGTTTTGTTAATGGAAAATATGTTTGTAATGATTTTTAAAAGAAATGTGATCCGTGGAGAAAATTTCTTTTTTTTTTTTAAACAGATACTACTACTGAGGTTTGTTAGAATGAATATTCCAGCAGTCCTGGTTGTTGGTCATTTACTGTAAAAGTAAGCTGGTGAAAGTTATTTCTGCAGGAGATGATGGCAATGTCAGGGAATTACTAAGTTTTGCCGGTGTTGCCTTTGTGACTGCACGGAAAGCTGAGTAATGACACTTTTCTACTCCTCCAGGCTCAAAATATTTCCAACTTTTCTCATTTCACTTCTTATCTGTCTTTTAAAGTTAACAATAAAATTCTCAAATATCTCGAGTTTGAGACATCCTTGGATGGTTAATTTTATTTCTGCACATAATTCAAACACTGTAGGCATGAATCCAACTAAAGTCTTATATAAGTCATTATGCAGCTAAAATGGATTACAATATTTTTCTTTATCGACGTTTGTCTAGCGTTAAACAGTTCTCAAAGCTCCATTAATCCGACATTTCGACTGTATTCCTAGATATCTTCAGGTTTACAAAATGTTTGATGGACGAAATGTTGGCTTAAAGGTGTTTTTTGAGAATTATTTTACTAAACCTCAGGTTTATATTAAAAAAATTTGAAATTACTATTATAAAATAAATGTTGAATGTTCTTTATTTGTATGATTGTTGTTTAAGTTAAAGTGTTGCTTGCACTACTCCATGGCTAAGTGAACACTAGTTAATTCGTAAGCTTGTACATTGTGGTAATCCGTTACTGAGAGCTATTTTAGTAGAATGTTATTTAAAAATGCTACTGGTCCCATTTTGATCTTTCATATGATCGGTTTTATATTCAAAGCATAATGTTTGCCTCCAGAACTACTCACTAACAATTATTTACCCGGTGTACGCATACGTAGACTCTTTCAACGCAATGGGTAAGTTTCTCTTGATTGTTCCTATTGCTTATTTTTTTTCTCTTAGTCCTTTTTTCGGGTTCAAAGCCCACTGCATACTATTATTTAATCATTTACTGAAATTAAATAAATTCTAATCAGTATAGAAGAGTGAATATAAGGAAACGAAGAAACAGTATATTGTAGATAAACAGTGACATATTATTAATGACTTAAGTGTCTTATGTCAATATAAATAATCTTATCTTTCAGATATGTAAGATGTTCACTTCTCCGAGGGAGTTTTACTGAAAAACTTAAAAATATTTTATTGATAGAATTCTTATTAATTGATGGAATACGTTACCAATGTTATTTCTCCCATCCTGAAATTTTCTTCCGGTTTTTTTGTTTAGTAATCCTTCAGAAAATATTATAAATCTTATTTACTAAATTAATGTTTAATAATAATCATAATATATGATTACAGAACTCCAAAGCAACGACATTGACATTTTCAAGAAGTATAAGTTACTATATACCAGAGTAATGGTCGTTAGGGTTGCCTATTACAATAGTCTCGGGGATGAAATAATTATTTTATAAAGAACTACTCTTATAAAATTCGTTGATTTATTATGAATTATGGGTTTATTTGATATTATTCCCTAACGGGGTTGGAAAACCCCTAGTTTCCTATATTTTTGGTTTAGCTGATTATTTCACATATTTAATGACGTTTGAAATTGTAATAATGAATGAAAAAGAAATACGTATCAGTCTGGTATTGTTATTTTGTTTTTTAAATAATTTTTCATAAAAAAAGAACTTTTCCTATCCAGTTAACATCTAGAGAACTTCATCATACTATTTTAACAGATTTATACTCAGTATAAAATGTAAGGAGCTGTTGCTATAGTGCATTCTATGTTTATATTATAATTTTTAAAATAAGTTTTAATGATATTGTAATCTTTGAAGACCATCTCTGTGTCTTTACAAGAAATTTTAGTTCAACTGGGAACTAAATACTTAATTTTTAAGTTTACTAATTTTACACAATAATTCCTTCAGTGTTCACCGTACCTGCGTCTAAAGCAATTTCCTTAAAAATGTTTCCTCTGAAAAATAAATGAATATTAAATTACTTTTAATATTAGAGTTAAATTAAATTTCTTGGACAGTTTTTCTAAACAAAATTTAAAGCGCATTCTATTCTTTGTGACAGAGCTTTTTTTTACCTCTGGCTTCTGAAAGATGTGCTGAACTTATGGTCATGTTGTGCCTTATATCAACAATTACCATAATTTTTTTTTTAATTAATAACTAAAACTGTTCAATTTCCATCTGTATGAACATTTTTTTTACTGTTTTAACAGCACCTAATGTTTATATGTGTATGTGTGACGTTGCATAGCGCCCAGTTATCTAATATTTTTTTCACATTTTTCTTTTGATTCGGCCCTTAAAGGAAAAAGACAAGAAAAGGAAAAGACAAGAAAAGTTTTGATGGTACTGTAGATGTTAATAATTTAAGTTAAAAATTTGTTGTTGCTTCTTTATAGACGAAATTTGTTTGTTATAATTTTGTCACTTCATAATTGCTATCAGTATCTGTCGGTCCCAAAAGCAAATTATAAATTAATTAAAATACAACCGTGTTTAAAAATAATGTTCTGGTTTTTATAAATATTCTAATACTAGGTATCTCAGGCCTAATAATTTTGTTATAAAAAGATTTGAAGAAAGTTGAGAAATCACTTCTTATCTTTGTGATAATCCTCTCTAACCTTTTTTTATTTGAAGAGGCAAATATAGATAAGATTAGATTCGGTTTCAGTGGAAGTCCAGAAGGAAACATTAGCACTTTGTGATACCATACAATGAACATTGGAATACATTGGGAGTTCTAAATTTTGCCTAACTCAAATGTGTTTAGAGTAGGGATCTTTAATGAGAACCTGGCTCGGGTCCGACGGCTTAATGTCCTCCTCTCCGGGAAACAACATGCTCAGATTTATTCACCTCAAACGTGAATTAATCGAGAGGCAGAGTAGGTATTGAACCTTGAACTTACCAGTCCAGAGGCGAGTACTATCCACCCCAAAGTCCATCCCATTTTATCCAGTTATGATTTCTCAATTGTTGTGTAATTGATGTTGAAGTCGACTTGAAGCACTTGTAAAACAACCCTGTGCATTATTGGAAGAATGTCCAAAAACGTGCTGAATTTGCACGTGTTTTGCAGTCTTATAGTAAGTTACCTGAAATAAATGAGAATTGAATGCAGTAAGTAATGATCCGGTTATGTATGGAAAAGCAGAAATCTTGTGAACGGTATATGTAAATAATTTCAGTGGAACCTATGCATGGCTGAGCAGATGGGAAAAGCTGTTGAATACTGTTAAGAAGCGTATTCATGGTGAAGAAAATTAACAAGTGCAAATAAACTGCAGATAACTATAGATAGATTGTGTATCAAATAAATATTATTTCTTCTCAAGGAATTGTTTATGACAGTAAATTATGATACCATTGCAAGTTTTTATACTTTCTGTTTAATCAGCGGGTTATGGTTATCAAAAATGTGCTGATGCCATTGCCCATAGCATGTCCAAATCACCAGGTGAAACAGTAATTCTACAGGAACATAGGATTAGATGAATACGCACTTATCTCTGAATTTCACCATTTAATGTTTACATATCTTACACATCTTACATACATATCTTACATAACTTACATATCTTGTTTATAATACAAGAATTCACGGGTTAGGGGACATCAGCCTATTGACTCAGTTGCAAGTTCAACCTGATTTAACCAAAACCTTTATTATAAATAACGTTATATTATTATAATTTAATATTTAATTTTTTAATTACATTGTATGATATTAATTATCAATAAACTAGTGCGAACTCGAGTGGAAAACACTGTTTTATTTTACATATTTTGTCGGTAATGAACTGTACGAAAAGAACTCATGTTCAAAATACGAAACGTTGATACTCGTATATAAGTTAATTGTATTGAACTAAATTCCTTATTTTTAGTTACTTTGTGTGTGTGTCTTTGAACTATATGAACAAATATACTCCTTTATTTTTCTTAACATAAAAATAAAATTTGATTCACTTGTGGTGTCACAACCACTTTCTGAACCAGAAAAAATCTCTGATGTAATATTAATCAGTTACAAAGTATTAATCACTGAATAAAATGTTTGATAAAGTTAGTATTATTTTGTGTTTAGTTTTTTTTATTTAGTTTAAATTAGTTATATATTTTTTATTAAAAACGTTGATTGTCAATAATAAAATATCCTCTGATATTTAGAGGCAAATCATAATTCAGAATGATTTCAAGCATTTGAAAAGCATTGGAAGGGAACTGTTTGGTCAATACGTGCTAGTAGTATATAGCCGCTACTTCTACCCTTATCATGTTCGATAACATTGATAAGATAAAACGGAATTCATTAATCATTCATGCAAATTTTATTTTAGTAACTTTTTAGCTCATGCATATGTTTAGTTTGTTGGTCAAGTATTTTTTAATTTCTTTTAAAACAATATATAATAAAAAAAATTTTTCGTTAATTGAAATTTTATTTTTAATTTTTACAGACACTGCAAGGTGCGGTTTTAGGGGAGGGAGGGGTTGTGGAATTTAATAAATCATTCATTTAATATCAGTTATACTTTTCTTTTCATACTTGTAAATTAATTATTTAGGGAAGCTTAATAGTGAGCATTCAGCGTTATTATACATAAGCTGTGGTCTTATATATATATATATATATATATATATATATTTGAACAAACAACCTTAATCCCTCTAATTGACTCTACTTTGCTTATATAAAGGGAAAAGCTTTTGAGAATCACTCTCGTCCTGAAGATGGCTCTATGAAAGAGTTGAAACATGTTCACTGTTAACTGTGTAGGAAGTTTGTTTTATAGTTTGGATGCAACAACGAAATCCTTATTTAGGAAGATAGAAAAACTTATAAAGAAGCACGTTTCTACCAACTATGGTTATGTTTTTAATAAATAGACATATAAAGATTTCACATAAACACGTTAAAAATATACCATCAATGATCAAAGTCCAACGGGTTAGAATATCGGAAAACAAGACTAAGATCTTTCCAACCGTAACTAGCGGTCTTCGTCAAGTCAAAAACCTTTTCAAGCTGAACTAGATTTTTGACTCTGAAAAGAAATACCGCTAACGAAGACTTATTAGAAGAATTATTTTACGAACAATTACAAATGAAGGTAAGCAACACAGATAAACCACAAAAGGAAAAACAACTTCTATATTTCGACCATAAACGGTCGTCATCAAGAGGTAAAGATCCCGCAGAATAGATGGTTTGACTCAAGTCTTGAAACCGACTTGTAGGTTCACCACTCTTGCCTTCCTGTTTTCCCTGTGTCTATTGTGTGCTTTTTCTTTTTATATTGGTTAAAAAAGTCATGACTCAAATAAATGACACACATTAACAAAGACAGTAGCACAAGAAATAACTCACTTCTATATTTCGACCATGCGTCGTCATCAAGAGGCAAAGAGTCCCGCAGGAAAGCAGAGTGGTGACTCAAGTTTTGAGCGACTTGAGTCACCACTCTGCCTTCCTGTTATTCCTGTGTCTATCTGTGTGCTTTCTTCTTTTTAATTGGTTTATATATATATATATATATATATATATATATATATATACACTTTAACACAGAGAAAAGCACACAGAAAGACACTACAGAACTCACTTCGATATTTCGACATCCGTCGTCATCGGGAAGAAGTGCGAAGTACTCGCGTTGAGAAGCAAACTGCTACTCGAACTGCTGATTAGCAGTTTGCTTCTCATCGCGTTTTACTTCGCACTTCTTCCTGATGAAATACGGATGTCGAAATATCGAAGTGATTAAGTTCATTTCGTGTCTTTTCTCCGTAATGAAGTGTTTCTCCAACACGGAACCTTTGATTTTAGGCGAACTATAATATATGTATATATATACTCGTTTTATTGTATAGGTTCTATCAATCTGTTCTGTTATGCATGTGGTTTACTTCCTATTTTCTAATACTGAATTTAAGGAATTTATAATTAATTATTTGAATATTTAACAGAACCAAATTTTTTTACTGAACTGATGACAACGAATTTAAAGTACTACTACCGCCATTGCTTTATTATTAGTATGAGTAGATTTTATTAAAAGAATTTTGAAAAATATTCAATGATTCAACCTCTGTATATATTTCAAATATCATTTAAACAAGCAGTGAACATATTATGGTTCCAAATTAATTATTAGATAATTTGTTTATGGTATGTTTCTTTATCTTTAATTATTTATAAATATTGAATTGACAATATTATATGTATATAAGTTCAAAATCGAAGAAGAGCAACACACAGAGTAATGAAACACAACTAGTGGGTTACCTTCCGTTGTTCCTCTGGCGTAATTGATCTTCCTTTGTCTCTCTTTTCTCTAGAAGAGGGATTTTCCGAAAATTTGAAAATGTTACTTTGGTGGTGTGATCAGCATTTAGTCACAGTTTTATATATTTTGTAAAAGAAGAGCATTATCCGTATTTTGGAATTGTCTGTTTTAAGTATTAATTTTTTTAAACTGAATTTTTGCTAAACTACATTTATTATTACTTCTAGATGTATTTTTATGAGATGTGGATTTATTATTGCGTTCTAAATGGAACATAACATCTGATGTTTTACAATATAAAATTGACTTATTACTGATGAATTCATGTTTTAGAATGTATGTTTCTATACATAGACTTATTTCAACAAAGTTGTTAATATGTGGGTGGTTTATTTTAAATAATAGGTTTATCTAATTTTTTACTGTTCCATTAATTTAGAAGGAAAAATCTGCTGTAAGTTTGATAAGTTTATTAATGATTTGCTGGAATCGTGAATAAACGGTGCTGAAACGTTTGATATTAAGACGGATAAATCTTTGTGGGGGGGGGTTTCATCCCCCAATAAGCAAGGTAGGGGTTGTTGATGACTCATCATCTTCCTAACAGATTTGGCAACGCTTCGCAAAGAACCCTCCGAACCGAAAGCCTTTTCTTGTATTTAGATGATTAATAGCTAATATTTCCGGCAGCATTAACACTTTTAACCTGAAAAATTATAAATCCCAATGGTTTTGAATATGAGTCAAATATGCCCATAAAATCTTATCTGCTCACTATCCTGTCATGGTAAGGTTCCTTCTATGAACTTTACAAACCTTATTGATCAATTACCATTGAAAAAAAACTGTATTAAGGTTAGGGTTACGAGGAGGCTTTGAAAGTGGGTATGCGGTACAAATATGACATTTGATATTAAACGGGTTTCTAGAATTACTGTATTGGAAAAGTTTATTTTTTTTTCAACCACGTTTAGTGTTGTCAGTATAATTAATGTTGGGGGCATTTTAATGAGTGAGCAATAGAATAAGTAATGAATCATTTGACCATTTATAGGTTTCCTCGTAATCTTGACCTGAGTATAGTTTTTTCTAATAGTAATAACGTAGGTAATTTGGTAATTAAAGGCTCTATTACAGAACTGGAGTCTAGAGATTTTTTACTCAGCTTCTAGTAAATATCACAAAATACTCATAGGTCAGACTGGCAAGTCTTTAAAATTGCTTGTCAAACAACATCAATATTCCGTAATTAGAGGTGAGCAAAGTAGCGACTTATTTTTGCCTATAAGTAATGAGTTTCTTTATATCAATTGGACAGAAGCTGAAATGATCACGTATGAATGATTGGTGTTGTTGAGAAATTTTATCGAACCCTATTCAATTAATTTTAATAAATCAAATACTATAAAGATTAGCAATGGTTTATTCAAATTTAACTGAGTATCAACGAGAACAATACCTTTGTCTAAGAGGGTTAACAACTAGTAGATAGTGCATTACTTATTTCTTCCTGAACTCCTTTGTTTCCCTGAGTTGCCCAGTCTTTTGTTCTCTCTCCTTGCCCTTTTCGTTCAAAATACCTCTCTTTCTCCCTCACTTCTCAATACCATACCAAGTATCCTATTTCAATTGTTTTTCTTAGAGCGTGACTATAAAGAAAACGAGTTCTTTTAGTTGAAAGGTCTTAGACTAATTTCTTAATGTCGTTTAGACTTGATTTTTCTTTCACATGTTTATAGTGAAATTTTATTTTTTATACCAAAAAAGAGAGAAAAGAAGATGATGGAAGTAATGTAGAGAAATTACGTCAATAAATAATGTAAAAAAACAATGTTATTTTTTATATATTTTGTAAAACAAGTATGCGTAACTTTTGGAATTGTCTTTTTTAATTATTAATGTTTCTAAGGAGTTAATTCTTTTATGAAAATGTTTTCTTCTTCCAAGCAGAGGTTGTCTCTCCATATCGGATTAACTCTCAAATTTTCATTTTCTATTTATCGTACCGAAATGTTCCTTCCATCTCAATAGTTATCGAAAATTTCAATTTCTATATATACACAGTCATTTTCTCACACATCCGTCCTTAAAGTAGAATATATTGGTGATTCAGAAATGCTGTTATTCTCAGCACATCTGCAATTTTATTTTGTTTCTTTCCTCTTATTGTATTTCTTTCTGAAGAAAGAAAACAAAAGAAAGTTGTCCCTTTTATGTCATACAAGATATGTATTTGTCTCATTATATTTCTCTTCTCTTGTTTTCTCGAATGATATTCTAATTTTGATCACCTATTTTAATTTTCTAAAAGAACTCTCAATTCTTTCATCATGTGTATTTTCAATATGTCTCATATAATACGGTATTCAGTTATTATTATCATTATTATTATTATATATTTTTTTATCATTCATTGGAACTGTTTCATTGTCCAACAGCTATTTTCGTTTCCTTTTTAATAAATGCAATCAATTATATTAATTTGAGCTAATCACACATATTTATAAAAGTTAACGAAAATGTGATTAATTAACAATATATTTATAATTGGCGATATTTGGTTCACTGTACGGTCATTTCCATTAGTACTGGAAAGCAAGGTGTCATCCTTTTCTGCATTAATAACGAATGAAGCAATTAGCTGACTTACTTTTCAGCAGGTTTCGAACTCGAAATTATTCACTATTAAAATTCCCTTTTCTTTTTACAGAATATTTATTTTTATCAAAAATATTATATTCCCGTATTATTAGTTAGTATTGTTTAGTATGTATTGATAAATTTTATTTATAAGAAAAAAATATGAGCAACATTTCTATTTTTATAAAGGTAATTCATAAGAAAATTATTATTTTTTGTTTAAACAAATTATTAAAATTGATTACAAAAATAGATTTAAAATGGGGTTGCTAAAAAGTCCTCGTCGGTTAGAAGTTATAAGGTAATACGTGAAGAAATAGATTTTCTTTAGAAATAAGGTATCATTTTAATAGTTATAGTATAAAACATCTATGGTAATTGTACTAGTAGAATAATGAGACTTGTCTATTGTGTAGTGTATGTAATAATTCAATGGGGCGCTACAGTAAATGGTTAAATGACTCCTTTTACATTTCAATTCCAGGAGTGTTAATTTAATTATTTTGTAACTCTTATGAGCAAAAAATAAAGGATATTTCCATGACCTAGACTCTAGACCAGTGCTTCTCAAACGGTGCGCCCGAGCGCACTGGTGCGCCCTGGAAGGTAGCCAGGTGCGCCCCAAGATATTGGAAGATTAAGTTTATATAACAGATTTATATTTTAGTTTTTGCACAATTTTAATTTATTTGAGAAAACACCAAGTATGGGGTTTAAAAAGTAATAATATAGTTTTGGTTTGGTTTCATAGGTGCGCCCCAAAGTTTTGGTTTGGTTTCATAGGTGCGCCCCAAAGTTTTGGTTTGGTTTCATAGGTGCGCCTGAAGTAAAAAAGTTTAAGAAGCGCTGCTCTAGACAGTCAGGTCCTTTACTTTCCCGACTACAGTGCCGTGTAAACGATGACACTTGTCGTGTAAAAGTTTAGCGTCACAAGTCGTTTATTCGATGAACCATGAGTCAAGAGACTCGTGTTCGAGTTCCCCTGACACTTGGTTGTTAGAGTTGTTTAGATTTACTATTACTGATATCAGATGATGTTATTAACCTAGTTGTTAATACGTAAAAAAAAGGAAAAAAAATTAAATTAATGTTTATTCTTGAATTATAAATTAAATGAATCTGGTAATGTTTGTTGATTTTACTTAATTTATTTATAATGTATTTCCAATTAATTTTTAGTAGTTTTCCTTTGTGTAAACATGAAAATGGAATGCTTTTTAATGTCTTGTATGCTTGTTTTTTGAAGTGTTTGTTTAGTTTAGTCCTGTGGATGTTTGAATAATCCATAGGAAGGGACAAATTTTCCTTAGGCCCTCGTGAATGTTATTTACCGACACCCCTTCGGCATTATATAACCAAATTCTGTTTGCTTCTTGTTTTGTTATTGAATTAACTACAAGGTGGTTCTTTTTCGGAAAAGCGTGTCGAATCAAAATACATTTTACGAATCTTCAACCTTTTTGAAGGGTAGTGTGAAGGAATTGGGCCACAAACATCATGTTATACTGCTAAATTTCATGAAACATGCTTTTTATTTTTCTTGGACAAAGCAATAGTTGAACTTAACAATTATTCTGCTATAAATTATTGATGCATAATGCTATAGAACATAATGTTATTTTGTTTATATGAATCAATGTTCCTTGCTAAAGCCTTTGAACTATAAAATGAGCTAGTGTATAATTAGGCTAATATTCAAATAAATAATGATTTAGTTGCATTAGTTTTAAATAGAATAAAATGATATTTTTCGTATTCATATTGCTTTGTTAGTTCGATTTCCCTACTCGTGCATAGTCATATATACCTTCCTGAGCAGAATTTTTGCGAGTAGGGGGGTGGGGGGATAGTACAAGCTGAAATAGTATCAACATGCTACAGGGACTATTAAATGAATGGCTTGTTGAACTCTACTTTCACGCTTTTAAGATCAGGAGTTAGTATAATATACCTATCAATAAATAACTTATTTCTTAAATCTTCTAATATAATAATTTAGTTTATTTGCGAATAATGTTTTTTTGGTTTGACGCAGGCTTGTATTGTACGATTTTACTTCATACATAACATGATTGGTCACTGTTTTTCAAAACAATATTTCAAGAGTTTGAATAGTTAAGGAAGTTTTGAGTTAAAGGTAGGGAAATTTTGTTAATATCTAAAATATAAATGTATCTAATGTGCTATGTATTCCTAGCAGTTACGTTTGTCATTAACAGTGTATAGGAAGGAGTAAAAACTTTGAAAATATTGAGTTTCTTGTCAAAGTGAATGGAGTATCACTACTAAAGTAGTATATAAATGTCCACTAGACCTATGAGAAATCGTTCCAAAAATTAACCGAGTATTTATTGATAAACAAGTAGAATAGTGTTTAATAATAATGTACTATTTTAAAGAAATGAATTTTAAAATATTTCATAGCCAATAAACATTTGAGCAAATTCATATATAATTTGAAGAAATGATATAATATTATAAATCATATAATATTTATGTATAAGTCTTATATTTTTTACGTTTTCCCTACAATGATCATTGATATACCCATGGGTGCTTAAAACATGAGATAGATGTTTTAAACTTTTCTGTTATTTAGAATTGGTTTCAAATTCAATTTTGTCACGAAAGTTAACGCTTGGCTTACTTTCATCTGGATACGCTTCCTTGTACTCTTTAGTGACGGGGTGTTAACCGTCCTGTAGAAAACCAAATAAATTCTTATCTAGCATAAAAAAAAAAGAAATATCTGACTTCTTAATTTGTAGTAGTTTATATTTGAAATAATTTATAGGCAAGATAATAATCCAATTTCATACGGAAAAAATAGATTATATTTTATACTTTATAATATTATTATGACTATATTATTATAATAATATACTATTTAATATTATTACATAATATATATAATAAAATACAATAATATAATATATTTTAACTGATTTATAAAACTGTTTTTAATTATTAAATTGAAAACTAATTATAATGCATAGATGATTATTAGACTGAATTAGTAGTTAGAGTGGCTGTTTTGGTTAGTAGTGTGCGAGTGAGTGCTGGGCAGAAGCCGTGCAGTGATTATGCTGAGCCCGCGTCTCAGGCCAACAGTAGCCTCCTCACATCAGTGTTCCTCACACTTAGTCAGTGCAGATTTTTCGCTTGTTCAGACATTGCTTGAGAGATTATTATACAGACACACACATACACTTGATATCATTAGAATAACCTTTCCCACGCTCTGCTCCATCTCTTAACTACACACATTTAAATCATCTCTTATTTCTTGTATGCTGCATTCTATATATTATAAACTATATATATTAAAAACATCTACAGGATTACCTTGTACCTTTTCCTCACATCTCGACCGGTTTTAGAACTCGTAAACTAATAGTTTAATAAATAAACTGAAATAGGGTGTCCCAAAAAAGATGTATACACGCATTAAATAATTGTAAAAGGTGTTTGTTATTATTTGTTTATTTTTCAATGTGTGAAAGAATTTACAAACATGATTCTATTGTTTTGTCACTGGCTGTTCTCAAAGGCAGTCCATTGTGGTCCAGATGCCGCCTCTAACTCGACGCTACGGAATAGCTCACATCATTCAACAAGCTCTTTCGTATTTCCATGCATTCACTTTCAATGGTAGCTTTCAATTCAGCGATTGTTGTAGGTTTTATTGCGTAGACTTTGTCGTGTAGCTATCCCCATAAAAAAAAAAGTCTAGTAGTGGTAGTATACGTGTAGGGCATTCAACAAAACATCTTCGTCCAACCAATCTGTTTGGATAAGTCTCATCTAGAAAGGATCTAACCTTGATGTTAGTGTGGAGGAACTCAAACCTCCTTCAAATAAAATTCCTACTCCTTCGTTTTCGTAAATATCCGTTAAAAGAAACCTCTCATTATTGAACTTGTTGGTTTTGGGAAATCGTGCTCAGATAATAATCTCGTTTGGAATCTTTCCATAAATCACATATAATAAACGACTTATAACAAATGGTCAATTGTAGAACTAAACTTGCTTTTGTAATAATTTCCAGTTATTTTATAAATTGCTTTTCAATGCTATTGTTTTTTCATGATCAAATGTGATAATATTTACACTAAGGTATCTCAGTTAGAGTTTTTGGCTTGTTTCAATGACCATTCAATGTTTGGAAATTTATTTTTTAAAATTTTTTTTAGATTGCTTTGTTATAATCCAATTTCTGATTGACTTCATGAATAACTAGGCATTGTAATGTCCGTTGGTTGTCCTTAGTTATTTGCAGTGTTCCAATATGCCATTCTGTGTATACAGATTCTTTTCCCAGGTATTCCAGTTTTTTATTTAGCACATTCATACTTCATTCATTAGTACACATTGCTTATTCGATGAGACCCTCGTTAAGTTTATTGTTTCAGTTGTACCGCTGTAATCATTTCTAGAATGATGCCCAGGATAGACAGGACAATTCCTTCGAATTATTATTCTGTCGCATATAACTATTACATTATGTTGAAAAACAGTTTTAATATGTAAAGCTGTACCTAGTTAATGTAATTATTTTTATGAATGCAATAATTGTTACTAATCAACGTTTACTTACAGTTTATTTGTTAGATAATAGATTTATCATTGCTTGTTTGAATTTTACCTACAAATACTATGAAATAATTTAAACAACTTCTTCTATGAGGTAATGTGTTGGTATTGTTATCATTGAAGGGTTGAAGTGTTTTCAGGGCTTCACTGAAATTTGCAATGGAAATGTTAATCCTTTGAGAAGGTTTATCCACTGGTCTAGGGTTAGATTTTTATTTGAAGGTTGTTCTTATTTTCAGTAGTCTCGAGATTTGAAACAACAGATAATGTATTGGATTTAAGATGTTCAGATGCGACAAGACTTTTCACTTTACTTTTAAAAAAGAAAACTTTGTTCCGGATTGTGGTATTACAATATAATCTGAGAGACATTAGTGTTGTACATCTTACGCAAATAAGGAGCTATATTGTACATATAAACTTATGTGTCAATAATACTTTATAATAATAATATAAAAATAGTATTGTTATAATAATGGGATATAGTTTATAGTCCATAATTTCTTATTATGTATATTACATATAGTTTGTAATGTACATCATAGTAGATTATTGAAAAATTTAGCTCTTCATTATGCTATATATTAACTATCTGTTAGTTTTAAGTTTACTTCAATGATTTAGTGTTTCTTACTTGAAAGTTATTCTGAAATATTTACAGACATGAGAATAATGTGTGTGAAGTATTTCATTATCACAGGAGGTTTCTACTTCAGAAATCATCGATGTTTAGAGTTACCTCTTTGTAGTAATGGGCTTCAGTAAAATTCCTGAGATTTTTCGTTAATTTGTTAGTTAATTCCTTAACTAATAATCAACAACAATTCCATAGTGAATAATCTGTTGTTATTGAACAAAAATAAATAGATAAAGGTAATGCTATAATACCACCATCTTGACATTGTAAAGGATAAGTATAGATTAGTTGAACGAATGTTTGTTTAATAATTTCTTATCGTTTTGATCTCTTAATGATTACTCTCATAATCCGAGAGATAATGAGATCAGTATTCAAATACTCCCCGTGAATTGTCTTTCATGGTGCGTACTTCATTGTAGCATTACATTAGCTTTATATCTGTTATTAATACATCTGCAAAATTCTTTCCACGGAAAATTTTTTTTTGAAGATTGCTTGGTGAGATTTGTCAAACTGACAGACTGACGAATTTATACAGACTGAAAGGTTATGTGAGTCTACGAACTATTGTGTTAACATATTTTGCTGAACGGCGAAATTCGGTAAACTAGTTGAGAACTTGGGTTAAATGCATTCTATGTTGTGAACTGAAGCAAAATATTTGCCTAATGTCTACAAATTTTATATACAACTAAGGAACCAAATATTGCAAAACTTTCACTGGCTCAAATACGAGATGAATGTATTATATATATATATACGTCAACTTCAATTTCAGCTTTCAAAATAAAGAAAAGGTCAAACGTGTCAGTATTTTGTTCTTGGTTCTACTGCAAACCATTTATGAATACCAGTCAAGAATTTTCAAAGGACTGGTTCAGTATCTTGGATTGGCGAAATTTAGATTCATATAAAATAGAAAATTTTGAAACCAAAATTTAACATCACACCAGGGGGAGTGGGGTCAAATTCGACCGCGTTGGATTGTAATTTACACTTCTCTACATCGTTATATAAAGGACTTTTAAGAAAGTGAATTATTGTGAATAACTTGTAAATCATGATATAGATTTCTGATTAATTTTTTACATATGTTTCAACGAGCAGTGCTTTAGGTAAAAACTAATCAATTGATCTTTTCGAAAAATTCTGAATTGTGTTTTTCTTATTGGAATGGATAAATATTCGAATGGATAAACATCGAAGTTTATTGGAACCATCTCTAATTGGATATGTATCTAATCAATTAATAATGGCTTAATCGTGGTAATAATTCAGTTTTAAAATAAACAATAATATATTAAATAAAAATCCCAGTTTCTGATCAAGGGCTGATTCTGTGAGCCGGGTCATAGAAGTGATTATTGAGGGCCTCAAGTTAGATATCTGTTTTAGAGTATCCTACCTCAAGTATATTGTTTACTGTATCGCACCTTCTATAGTTATGAAACATTGATCTCATCACTAACTTTTTTACAGGCTTGTTTGAGTGACCACAGTTTTCCCTTTTGAAATCCGTTTGAAGTGGATTGAGATATATTCACGTAAGATATCAAGCGATGATTAGCATGTCACTTTTGGTCAACATGCTCTTTGACAAAGAGTCAACAAATACTCTTTGTTGGTCATAAGTTTCCATTTCCCCGATCTTGCCTCATACTAGAGAAATGCCAGTTTTCAATAAATGTTTCCTAAAACATTTCTTACTTCTACGTACAGGTAGAAGTAGTGGCTCTCCATCTGTAGGTTACTGCTTTACCAAAGCAAGTTTGGCACTCACATAGGGAAGCTGAAGTCCTCATGCAAATCAGCATTGTCTGCCTAGCCTTGACTAAGGATGTCACTACTAGTATAACTCTAAACAGCGAGGACATGGAGGAATGCATGGGGCCATTTTCGTCCCGAAGATACCGATTTGGGGAATACATCAGATGAAAGAATCTACTTCTAATAATGACTGGCCAGTTGACCGTTAGCATAGCCTACATTATCTGGATGGGCAAAACTCAACTATTGCCCAGGGATACAGCGAGGACGTTGCAAAATGGATTCTTGAATATCAGGTGTCTACTTCATCAAGTGGAGGATTCCTAATTCCCATTCTCCTACCGCCTTACCTTATACTAAATTTAATGAGATAGTTCAATGATATTGGAAAAATAATTTTATAGTTATTGCTAATTGAACAGGGGAATACACAAATAAACAAACACACGCCTTCAAAGAAGTTGTGCAGATGAAGCGGTTTTATCTGCCAATATTATGGTTTAAAAATCTGTGGAGGCTATATTTACGTTTCAGATAAATATTTGCTTTAGTTGAATAAATCCCTTTAAACTTGTTTAAACAGTAGTTAAAATAGTTTCCAAATGTTTCTTTTAATACCATTGCTCGTTACATTATTGGACTGCAGTCTTTAGTCCACTCCACAGTGGTAGTTTTAGTACTTACGGTTATGTTTATTTATAATTGTTCAGTATATGTGTGCAGAGATACAGCATTAAATAATATTACTACCTATAAAAGATAATAATAGATTATGGGTATTATTAATATATTTTCTAGTTTTTTCATTTCATAAGTACTTGAATATCCTATGACGAAATCAAAGTAAACTCATGAAATCAACATGTTCATATGCTGAGTATGACTGTGGCTAATTTCCCATTTATGAATTTCTCATTGCGATTTATACTTTATATATATATATATTATATATATATATATATATATAAACTAGAATTTAAAAAAGAAAGAACACATAGAAAGGAAACCACTGAACTCACTACTATATTTCGATGTCCTCGTCTTCAGGAAAAGAAGTGAATCGCTCCAAAGGCTGATAACGACTGACTTGGTGTTCGAACTGAAGCACTCAAACAGTGTAGCCAACTTTCGAAGGAAAGGTAGACAGGGAAGATAAAGAAATAAAAGCCAAATAAAAATTAAAAAAGAAAACATTTAACTAAAAATGTTTTTTAGTTAAACATTAATATATATATATATATATATATATTCATTAATCTACTCATATCAAATTAGAGAAGATAAGTCGCTCTAAGGCGCTTTCGTTTCTTCTACGTCGTCGAAGAGGTTCAAAGTGAAATATCAAGATTGTAAGCAGGTTATGAATTTTGATTTAAAGAAGGAGTAAGATTGGCTTATCATTGACATATTTTTCCCTATAACTTTGAATATATCTATATTTTTTGATAATATCCTTCAATTAAATTATCTAATTTATAAAATAACTAATTTCATAAATTGAAGGAATTATCAAACAAATCAAGACTATTTCAACAGTTATAGGAAAAATTACTGTCAATGATGCCAATCTTACTCCTTCTTTAAATCAAAATTCATAACCTGCTTACAACTTGTATTCACTTGCTTCTGACGACGTGAAACGTTAGGCTCATAGAGCGACTATTTTCCATAATTTGTGGTGAGTTACCTGAATATTTATATCACGTGTTTTGTGACAATTTATATATATATATTATATATATATATTATATAATTGATATATATATATCAACGTCTAAACCACAATAAGAAATGAGGAATATCTATGTGAAATATCTTTCAACTGTACCAAGCGGTCTTCATCAGAATCATGTTCCAACTGATCCTCAAACACAGCTATGGATTGAATTAGGAGGATAGTCACGCTGAGTGAACTTGTCGTTTATGTGGTTAATATGATAGTGCCACATTGTGGTCAACTAAGTTGCTGTAAATTTTATGGAGGCGAATAGTGAGGGATCTAGGAATAGTCTTCATTACATGAAATGGATGACAGCTTTGATAGTTGAGAAACTGTTGGGCGTTGGTGGTTTTTTAAGGCCACATGTAGAGAATGAACATATTATATATATGTCTATCAATATATTATGATTTTAAATTATGTATTATATATATTAAATTATATATATTGTGACGGGCATAATATATATTCATGTATAAAGTTTATATGTATACATAGGAATTAGAGAAAAAATTTTTGATTTTTTTATTAAAAGTAAGATGATTGAAATATTTTTTCTTAGCTTGAAAATATTTAAAAGGACAAAAGAGTTGAATAAATGGTTGTCTTCTTAAGTAAGTAAATTAGATTTCCCTGATGTCCACTCTAAACTACTTCAGATATTGTGAAGAATGGACCAAGACAGTTTTGACAGAGAACAAACAACGGTTTTCTTTTGAATTTTGTAGGATGATCCAATGTGTATCCTTTTTACATTGATTTGTGAAATTCCTTTTGATATATATTAAATGTAGGCAAGAAAAGAAAAATGGACTTATGGTATATAAATCATAGCTATGGATTTTAAAAGATGAAGCAATTTCTTTTCATTGTGATAAAACCTTCCTTTTGACATTTTCTAGTCTTCCAAGGGTTAAATTTGTTCCATGGTTTGAATTATTAATAAGAAAACAATTTATTATGATTTATATTTTATTTGTTCATAATAAATTATCTATCATTCATACATTAAACAGTCAGAGAAAGTTGTTTTCACTAGTGCGATAGATTAAGGAAATTATGGTTTAATACAAGTTGGGTTGGACAAACAAGTTTGAAAAATATGGGGCAGACATGATTTACAGATATCGTAATATCTACTTGTATCTGGCAGAATTCCAGAAGGCAATGTGCTTTTATTTGTTTTTACGGTTACATTTTATCTTTTGGTAAAAATAATATAAATGTTTTACACATAATCCTATAGTCAACTTGCAGAAATAAATATATTCTATATATAGTATGAATGAAAATTGATTTGTGCTCATTATAAATAAAACATGTGTAAATATGCAAATAAAATGTCGGTATACATTTCCTGGAGAACCTTTTTATAAAGAACAATTACATTGGTTCATCTTATATTATGGACATGACATCATTCGCACACTCAATGAATGTATTTATGGATTAGCATTGTTTTGTTGTTGCATATACTTGTATGTAGTTTTCATATGGTAAATTTCTTATATCTTTTATTTACTAAGCGAATGTCAGATGAATGAAGAGTTTTATTACTGTTAGCAATAGAGGCTAGAATGTAGGGGTTTCAATAGGGTTTTCTTGTTTACGTTGGAAAATCTTTTGCATTCCTGTGTGAGCTGTCGCTCCTTAGTTTGAACTATGTAAGTTGTTCGTTAAAGATTCTTACTGGATTAAACTTCAATGAGGTAATATTTAGAATCTTGACATATAGTAAGTCAACTCAGTAATGTGGTCGTCCATAACTAAACTAAGGGGATGAGTAATAAATAAGCAATACTTTAAACACGTGAAGAGTAATACAGTTGAAAGCCTAAAAATAGGAAACAAAGTTCATTTAATTAATTAAAAACTTGGAATTACGTTCACTATTTTACTAATTTTTAAAAAGAAGATTAGTGTATATATGTATGAAATAATATTTCAGATAAACAGGTGAAATAACAATCAATGATCAAACCACAATATGAAATGGGAGAAAAAACTAAGATCTTTCAACCTTAACAAGCGGTCTTCGTCAGAGTTGTGGCTCCAACTCTAATGAAGACCGCTTGTTACGGTTGAAAGATCTTAGTTTTTTCCCCCCATTTCATATTATGGTTTACTCATTGATTATATATATATACATATATATATACTTTTTTGATGAAAATACGATCCGAAACGGACAAATACAGTTCAATGTACATAAAGAAACGTAGAGAAATTAAAAACACTAGTTTTTAAAAAGCACTAGGTACTAGTGCGCTTGGTTTCCCTTTCTTATCTCTCCTGAAGACGGTCCAACCGAAAATTAGAGACTGTAAGTGTGTGTTTTTAATTTCTCTACGTTTCTTTATGTTCATTGAACTATATATATATTTATCAATTGAAAACATTTATCAAATTGCCTCATCATTAAGATATCCAAGATCTCTAATAAACAAAGTATTGAAAGAAACTAAAGAATCTTTGAGAACCAGAACTGAGAAAGAACCCTTTACAAATAGAAACCTTCTGGTTGTTCCCTTTAATCAAACCTTAAAAGACATCCCAGTATTTTTGAAAAAAATGGATATTTCAGTTGTTTTCAGTAGTGGTGGGAAATTATTAAACAGACTTGTAAATAATTGTGAAAGAAAAGAAAAGGAAGGTTGTGTTTATAGGATTCCTTGTAGAGATTGTGATTTTTCATATGTTGGACAAACGGGAAAAAGTTTGCTTACTAGAGTGAAGCAACATAAATACACTATCAGGAGGCAAGAAGAATCAAGTGCCTTGTTCCAACATATTAATTCAAAAAATCATTCAATAAAATGGGAAGATTCCAAGGAATTGATATTTCTCTCATCTGATGTGGAAAGGAACTTAGTAGAAAGTGCCCTAATTAAGTATAATTTTGATAAACTAATAAATATAAGTCATGGGCTTTTTAGATTGGATGAAATTTTAATTGAAGGTATAGTTAGGCAAATTGGTCCTGTGGGTGTCCTTCGGAATGTACTTGCAACGTTGAACATGAACTCTGACCAGATTGTGGATTCTAATAATAGTACATAATTTTTATTTGACTTATTTATTTTCTCATGTATTCTTGTTTTGTTAATCATTTATTATTGTTTATTTTTTGATATTGCATTAATTTAATTTGTATCTATTTGTTTATATTTATTATATATTGTTTATAGTTAGGAATTATATATAACACTTGTTACTTATTCTATTTATATTTTTATTTTTTTAATTTAATTAATTCTCTTATTGTTCATTTTGCATTGTTTAATTGTATTGGGTATTTTTTGTTTTTCTCTTATTATGCCTCTTCGACTTTTGTTTTCCCAGCTGTTTAGTTACCTTCCTTGTACACACCTTTGATGTTACCTTCTAGTTCTTACCTTGTTTGCTCTCTGATGACATAAATTGAAAGGCCTCAGAGCATTTTTTCTATCTGTTTTCTTTCTTTTTCCTTGTGGTTTGTTTTCATTGATTGTATCACGTGTTTATTGTGATTTATCTGCATATATATATATATATATATATATATATATATATATATATATATATATAATATAGAGAGAGAGAGAGAGAGAGAGAGAGAGTTTTCGTGAAGAAAACATCTGCTTCACATTTAACCAGGTTTTCTTTATTTTTTATATGATGAAACAAACCCCCCCCCCCCCCCCCCCCCTATTCCTTTTGTATTATATTATTTTTCTTAAAATATTACTCAGTAGATAGGAATAATTATACTTTTTCTGTATTATCTTTGCCCTATTTAGATAATGGTACTTATTTGGTCGCTTTGTTTCTTTAAACTTGGTGAAGGCATGTGACCTCAATTTTATCCTGATGTAGGACACTGGACACCAGCTTGAGTTAAATGGTCCATAAAAATTGGTTGCACTTGGCGGTTTTTTGGTACTGATCAGGCTTAGCCAGTTTGAAGATACATTATACTCTTAGCAGATATCCTATTACTTTTTCTTTAATGAAAATTAATTAAACATGACATCTTGCCCTGTTACGAAGTTTGTGTTGTGTACATGTATGTTTGTAACGTACTAATATTCTTTCAAAAATCTTATATTTGTATGTTTCAATCTTTTTATACTGCCTGTTTATTATTTGTAATATAATATTTTACAAGTTCTCCTATGTTGTCCTTTGAGTTAATATTGATTTCATTAAAGAGGAAGAGTAAACGTTTGACTCTTTAAAAAGACTGCTTTTAAACTCTTGTGTTAGTGATGTTTCTCTTCCAGTGAATAGAGTACGGTACTATTATGCCAGTACAGTGGTATATGCATATTAAGGATTACCAAAGACGATTTAACAAACTAAATAAAATAGAATCACAAAAGATAACACACTGAAGAAAGCATGAGAACTCACTAGCATATTTTTAAATGCACTGTGAGGAGAGTGAAGTGAACCGCTTGGAAGCAAGCAAACACTTTGTCTTGTCTTTTGACGGCTCACTTCATTCTTATGATGATGAACGTCAAAATATCGTAGTGCATTTTTATGTTTATTTTTTCAGGTTCAAGTCAAATTCTGAAGTGCTGATTCTTATTAAATAAGAACAACTGTAAAATTTGACATTACTTACATGTTAGCATTGTTAGCCTATAGAAAACCTTCCAGTTTTTGAGTCCTTGATAATAAGTTAAGTGGTTGATTTCTTTTATTTGTAACTACAATTACCTTTGATTAATCTGCTTAAGGAAATTGAGACTGACCATTTAATTTGTACCTTATTTGGTTCCTGTAATAAAGAAGTGTTTTTTAATTTGACAAAGGCCCAAATAAATTAATATCAAAAGTAAACATGTTTAAATAATTGTTATAAGAAAAAAAGGTACCCAGATCATTGATCCCTAAATGTTTGCTAAGTATTTTTGATGGACTAGTTATTCACTAAATGTTTGCTAAGTATTTTTGATGGACTAGTTATTCACTAAATGTTTGCTAAGTATTTTTGATGGACTAGTTATTCACTAAATGTTTGCTAAGTATTTTTGATGGACTAGTTATTCACTAAATGTGCTAAGTATTTTGATGGATAGTTATTCACTAAATGTTTGCTAAGTATTTATGATGGACTAGTTATTCACTAAATGTTTGCTAAGTATTTATGATGGACTAGTTATTCACTAAATGTTTGCTAAGTATTTGTGATGGACTAGTTATTCACTAAATGTTTGCTAAGTATTTTTGATATTGGAAGTAACAATATTTGTTACTCGTAACATATTTGACGAGGAAGTAACATATTGAAGTCTGTCATTGCCGGTGTCTTTCTTGTACTTGCTTATGTATAACATACTTCATTTTGTCAATTTCCTGATTTCTTATTGTAGTTTAGACATTGAATTTTATTTCACGTGTTTTTTTTAAATCTTGTTATATCTACCAGGTAAGATACTAGGTAACCTACTCATGTACACTAAGCTATACTGATTCACTATTACATATTCAGTGTTATATTATAAAGGAATAATTTCATTCTTCAGTATGAAATACTTAATATTGGAGTATTATAACCAAATTGTGCTTTTTATTGCATGTTAAATAATTTAACTTTGGTTAATGTGGTTAGTAATTATTAGAACAAGAGGAAAGCAGGCGTTAGAAGCGGTAAGAATCCTAAGCATGGGTTTAGTGGCATTGCTGAGCTCAGCTCTTTTCAACAGATAGCCTGCAGAGCGGTGGCTGAGCTATTTAGGAAACCTAATCCTGCTTGAGTATTGTGCCTTAGATTAAGGTTTTCTTGTATAATCGCCTCCAGTTTATTTAGTTAAAGCCTCACAATTGCAATGTTTTCATTTTGAAAATACTTTGAAAAACTTAGCAGATATTTTTTTTACATAGCCAAAATAAAAACTGTCGTATATTTTTCTTTGAATACTCCAAGTTCTGGGCACTTTATCCTTTACAAAACTTACATTATTTCTTCGCTGCTTGATTTAGCAATATGAGGAATAGATTTGAAAAGTAAAGGTACAATAGAAGGATACATTTTTCAAATTTGAGGAAATGTTTTTAAATTTGATTCAGTAAGTTTTTAATGATTGTATTATTTGTCTCTTTGCATTTATTATCAAAACTATATGCATTTTTAAAATATAAACAAATGTTAATTAATAATAGAGTTGTAAATATATATCTTATTGAAAGTTATAAACATGTGTCATTGAGAAATAGAATGATGGATTATCCTCCTTGATTATGGCCAAAACAAAAGCAATGTTGAGTTGATTGGAGTTATATTTCTGCCATATTCTTTTTCTTGGCTTATTTTATTCTTCATTTACTATAGTGTTAGTTGATTTGATTTGTACCTTTCAAGTATTATAAATAAACAATCAGCGTATTCAGCAATTGGAACAAACTGACTCTTTCAGGAGGGTGGAGTGAAAAGACTCATTGGATTACTGGAGATAAGAGTCACAGTGTGTGCAGAGTAAAAAGAGGCAAAAGCCAATCCTATGACATCATCCTGATAACAGACTATGACGTGCAGTTTCTTATAGCTAGATAATCCAGATGAAATTATTGTTTGGAGTAAACGATGTAAAATACTTTAATTTTCAAATTTTCGATCAACATGATTTTTATTTAAATTTCATATATGCATAATTCAGTGACTAAAATTTTCTTACTTAACATAATTATATACTGGGTTGGCCAAAAGTCACCCGACACTAAAATAAAATTTCGAAAACCAATGTTTATTTAATGTTATTTATTAAGGTTTTTGTATGTTTTCACAATTTTATGTTTTTCAAATATTATTTTATGTTTTAATTTAGAATATTATTAATAATAATTAATTAATGTCGCTCAAGAAGGACTCCGAGTTTGAGCAATTTTTAAATGAACCTTCATTTCAAGTTTTATTAAATTCCTTCCTAATAAAATCCTTATAATAAAATGGGTTTGATTTACTGTCGGATGACTTTTGGCCAACCCTGTACTCAGTATCAATTTTCACTCTGACGAAGCCCTCTTGTTACGGTTGACAGATCTTTATGATTTCTTACTGTGATTCGGACATTGATATATATATATATGTGTGAGATTAAATTTTCTTCCTACTTTTTTCTTAATCAATTTCTTAGATACCTTTTCCAAATTTCTCATTAGTCCTTTAAATTCACTAGGAACTAAGTATATTAACTCACCATATGATTTGTATTCCATGTATTTATTCTTTCCGGGAACGTTTCGGTCTTCTTCAACCATCTTCAGAGTGATTTTTCTGCACTAATAGGAGTCTCCTATTCTAGTTAAATTCCGTAGTTGTTGTGGTTGGATTTGTCTTATGTGCAGCTTCAATATATTTGCAAAGCATGCAGTTTGATCATTTATGTTGGGCGTTACTTCCAGAATATTTCCTCTATAAAACTTAGTCTGTTATGGTATCCCTTTTGATATAATATTGTTGTTCGTAAGCATTTCTCTTTTCAGCTTCATTTTATGCAAATTTTCAGTGTTATCCTTTGGCCCTCCTGCAGCTAGATGACGTTGTGGTTGTTACAATGTACGAGTATGGTAGAGGATAGGAGTTCGCAGTCTTCTATTTTGTAATTGCATCTATACACTACATTGGTGTGCTGCAATAGTGGTGTCACTCCTGAGCAATAGGAGATTGTTCCTCATGATTACATTTTGATAAAAAACCGAAACATAATTTTGTTTCAGTCTGCGCTGATGAGGAAAATCTAATAATATTAGTTACACCTAATTTAGTTTCATTGGTGAGTTTGAATTGGTGAATTGTGAGTTGATGAGTTTCATACCACACTCACATAGTAAAGTGGAAGCAATCTAGCCCTCTGCAGTAGAAATTCGATTGTATGCTGTTACAGAGACATCAAATTTAAGGGATTTCAGTTTTCTTTTATCGATAAATGACCATATAATGACAAACAACCTTCAGAATTGAAACATATAGTGTAAGTATATTTCAGAAAACAGATGAAATAGTTTAATATAAAGTCAAAATATACCATTTTTACGTAGCAACGGTAACGCTATTTTTACTGATTATTGCACGATATTACTGAGAAACTGAATTTCTTTGTGGTTTTTTTGAACGATACTATAAAAGAACAATTTATAGTATAGTATAATATAATTCAAAATTATACAAAAAAATTGCAGGGACAAGAAAGATTAAGCAGTCTGCACTAATTGGAATAGAAACAGATTTTTAAAGATCATGAAGAATGATGCATTGTAGAATGATGTTATTGACAATTTCACCAAGTAAGAAAGAAGGATTGAACTAACATTTAAATAAAATGAGTAAGTTTTTATTGTACGCATATTTATAAGTGAAATGTAACTATAGTATAAAGTATATCCGTTTAAATGAAGTTTCCACCTCCATGAAAGAAATATCGACTATGCGTCTCCAGTCACAAAAGTCACCGCACTGCCCTAGTACGCACACTTATACACATTATCCTTAGCTAGAGAGTTTATGGTTACAGCAGTGCATGCAATGAAGCCATTAGTCGTCATAGCGATATAACTCCGACCACTTTGGATGGTTGCACCAGACAACAGTAACATAAACGCACTACATTTGCAGTGAACTCATTGAACTATAGTCGGCATAATGGATTGGAACTAATGAAGTCAGTAGTACTTGTAACACATAAATGCTATGTAGTAAGTAACCTAATGTGGTTTTTGATATTCACCCTAACTTTCTATAAATGTGGCAAGAAATAGCTTTATATGATTTTAATAATTTTATGGCCATCTGTTATTTAAAAATAAAGTTAGGGTGTTAGTAGATTTTGTACCAACTTGTTCTTAGAAATGTCAAAATTGCACTATTGTCTATGTTTGAGAGGCGGACTATGGCCTCTATGATGTGGAGGCTAATAATAATAATGTGGGAGTAAGCGTCACATTTCCGGGGCTCCGTGTCGGAAGTATAGGGAAGCGGAATTCCTTTGTAACTGTTTAGCTGGAGGCGATATGGGACTTAGTAAAGGACGAGTGCTGAAATATAAATGCTAATTCAGGCTTAAGGAGAATTAATGTGCGAATTTTATTACAGAGAAAGAAGGGAAAATTGCTTTTGTTGGAAACTTGTTCCTTATAATTACTACTGTCTTAAATTGTAACATACAATTGATAATAGGTCTAAAGCTTTCGATTACCTCATTCTATATGTAAGAAACGCTTATTGTCTTTTACCGCTCTTTGAATTACATTACATTTCAAAAAAGTTCACAGTTGTGTAAATTGAAGGTTTCGTAGTTTTTTTTTTGGATGATTTCTTTGCTGGGATGAGTTATTTCTTGCAAATTCGGCTGATCTATCCTATTCATGAATATTTTGAATTATAAGTTAATTTAACTGTTAGTGTCAGGACGCATCACGGCCACCTATCTAGGATCTTGAGCTGCCTTAATGTCCTGATATCTGAATTCTACTGTATTATTAGAAATGAATTCATACGTTGAATTAAATACGTTGAAAATGGTGTTCATTTATATTTTTTACTTGTCTTTTGGAGGTGTTATACGTTTATACGCCTTTTGATTTTATGCTTGAACCGTACATTTTTTTTTTGCCTAATGAATAATTTGTCGCTTCCTTATTTCTAATATACATTTCAATGAATTGCTACGTTAAATGGACATTTTATACACCATTGTTATATTTTGATACAAAAAATTATTCCATTTTCACTTAATGATGGAAGCCATTTGTAATATCATTTATTAAATGTTCTCCAGATACCAATTTTAACCTATTAAAAAAAGAAAAAATATACGTCTTGCGTGATAGGTGGGAATCTATTTTCCTTTCAAGAATGTGAATTGGATTGGAAGCAGGCGTCTAGGAAGACCATTTCTTGTGGGAGGAACGGAAATCCAAGTTGTGAATACAATGACCTCTTGAGAGGCTGTCTTGTAGAACAATGGGCGTTGCTATTTTAGAGAAGCCAGTGTAATGAATACAATTAGATGATGTAATAGACGCTAATGCCTTTAGCCGTAGTCACAATCATCATCGGCTTAACTCTATTGATTTATGTTATTCTTATAAGTTCATCTTTGGGTCTTCCAGTAGATAATAGTTTTAAAAATTGTCATTACATGCTATATGTAATCAATATCAAACAGTTGCGGGTTTTACGCTTAACAATAAGGTCGAAAATATAAATGTGTATCAATTGTGAGTTACTTACTCTTAACTTAAACTGCAGTCTCAAATGTTTTAGCCGTACACATGGATGTCCGCTAAGGTGGTCGGGTAAGGTGGTCGCTTGTCTCAGCCATAGTGGAGTGGGTTTGCAATCCCTTAACCCTTTGGCTCTTTGGGTCTATAGTTTGTATGGCAGGCATGGTGAAATGGAGAGCTGTAGATTAGTATTTGAAAGAAATAATCAATTATAAGGTCCTATTGAAATGCAAATTACAAAAATACCTTGCAGAAGCAATATAGTTTTAGAGGTCAGACTATGTACATACTTGCAGGCTATTAAATAGAGTGCAGTGGTCGTTCCACGATAGAACACACAAAGGCCAAATATTGACTCTTTGTGATACAACACAATGAGTATTCGACATTGGGAGTCCTACATTTTGTCTAGCTCAAGTGTATTTAAAGCCCCTGGGCCACTCTGGCCTCCATTTTTTTCGTCACTTATATTTTCTATTGAATCATTTACTTTAGATTTGTTTGTTGAAGGTTCTCATCTGTCTTTAGAATTCGTTTGTAGTTCATGTTATATTAAAGTTTTCTTTAATTGTATAACACCTCTATGAATCAACACTGATATGTGGTTATCGCAACTCATAGAAATTTCATTCCAGCTTTAAACTTATTTTCTGATATTGGTTTTAGGAAATGTTTAAAAGGGTAAATCATGTTTATCACTATTTACCTTTGTTCCATATCTTTGACTTTTAATTTTGAATACCGGGAGCTGGTTGTGTTACGAAGGTGCTCAGCGTTGCACAAGTGAAATTTATGATTAGAACTTACAATCTTCGTTCATGTTCGAAACTTACTAATGCTTTTATGAAGCTAATTTCACTGATGTATAATCCCATAAATTACGAATATGAAATTTTCATCCACATAAAAAGCTGACGTAGAGTAATTTGTTGTGCTAGCGAGGTTTTTCTTATTGAAACATAACTCAGATAGTTTAATCGTTTCTTATTTCTTTTATTTTAAAACAAAATTGAAGTTTTTGTTGTGCAATAAAAAACTTTCTTTTTAATCCTACCAATAAATTATTTTATTTATTTATAAATGAGAAAAAATAATTAAAAATAATTTAATTAAAATTAATTAATTTTAATAATTAAAAACTGCTTTATATTAATTTTTTTGAATAAGTTGTTTTACAGATAGCCAGTGTATAATATATTTTAATTTTGTTTGCAATCCTTCTTGAATACTTACTTATTATAAATTAAACTGTATTTGGCTGATATTGTCTCTTGATTTCTAAATACTGAGAGAGGACTTTCGGGGGCGGGGTGGGGGGAGGGTGGCTCTAGCGTAGGTATGGCGTTTAGTAAGGGGTGGGGAGGTGGTGAGAGGATTAAATGGGGTCAAGTTCTTTGATGATAGTGCAGAATTCATGGGTACCTGGGAAACGTGGGCGATAAGATAAGGACACCTATCCAGAGAAGGGGAAACAGATTCTAGATTAACCTGTGTCTTCTGTGGAATCAATCTTCTTGACAGTAATGTGAAGAAAACCTTCTCCTACGAATGATCTGTTTTTTTGAATGAAGGTAGAGTTTTTAGCCTTTCAGTGTATTATAAATACGGTAAATTCAGAGGTGGATGTTTTTCGACATGGATCCCTTAATATTCTGAGGATTTGGTTATCATCCTAACTCCCAGTTCCCACATCTATATCCATGACCAGATTCGCTCCTGATACTTCAGTATTAATGCCAAATATCCTACCTTACTCTGAATAATTCATCCTTGCAGTAAAATGTATTCCAATAGTCATAAAGTTTTAGCTACTCTCGATTTTCATCCGGGCAAGAATAATTTTAGTAATAATAATAATTTTTAATATTCTCGTTGTATGCATATTCAGCCAGACGGAAGTGAAAAGTTGATGAGTGCCTTAAATGTTATTATCATATTCAAATTCAATTGTTTAACATCAATTTTAGTTATCTGAAGATCTTCTCTGGAGATAATTTTCTTTTATTTGTACAGTTGGTTTTGGCAATTCAACTGTTTTCAACCTTTTTTAGGGGGTCTCGCTTTTCTGATCCATGCTGTAGTAAATATACATACATATTTATTTTCTTTATTGAGTAACTGTTGATCTTTTCATTATTCTTCATATTAAGTTTATAACATTATTTTCTGTCTGCTTAATTTTATTATAATTAAATATTTTGTTCTGATTAGTATATGTCAGAGTAGTGATTTATGAACTATCCTTACGGTTATTTTCTGTTTTTCTTCAATTTTTAGTTTATTTGTAGTATATTTTGTACTTTTAAACTGTTTA
The DNA here is from genome assembly GCA_026182355.1 of Hermatobates lingyangjiaoensis. Taxonomy (NCBI): domain Eukaryota; kingdom Metazoa; phylum Arthropoda; class Insecta; order Hemiptera; family Hermatobatidae; genus Hermatobates; species Hermatobates lingyangjiaoensis. The sequence continues at coordinate 720,842 of JAPFBL010000255.1, forward strand.
TTTGAATAGCTGTTTTTAAAAATACTTCGTTTGTCATCCCGATGTTTGAATAAAAAATAGTCCAGTTCCCCTCGATTACATGTCTTATTTCCATTAGTATATTGGTACAACCATATGGCATATTATAATAATGACTGCAAAATTTGCGGGTTAATTTAAAATAATCCAAGTTAAATTTAAAATAATGAAAGTTCAATTTGGTTTATTTTAAATTAATCCGATTAGTTAAACCCGTAACTACGTAGTAGTTTCATGCGTAACCATTTTCTAGTTTTATACTTTAGTAATAAATAAGTTTCTGTAACCTATATATTAAAGAACCAGTAAGCTTCCACCATTAATTCCGTACACTCAGAGTAGTTTAATCCTAAAACTATGACCTGTAATATATGTTATTGCGGTCTCATTAAAATTTTTCGAATTTATCTTATTCATATGAAAGAAGAAAATAGCGACTATTACTAAAAGAACCTAACCAGTAAATTGTTAAAATGCGAGTTGATGGTTGTATAATTTATTTTCCACATTATAGTTGAATTTAAAAATATTCTGGCAGGAAATATGTAAAATAAGTTAGGGAAAGAGTCCCTTAGGAAGGAGTGAAGAAAAGGCATAAGCGGATTAGGAGGGCTGGAGCCTATCTCAGGTATGTGTGTTCTCCGCCTTTGGAGCCCCATAGTAAATATAACTTTTTTTACTACCTCTATCTTAATAGAGCAGGCTCAAGTCTATTCCTGACTGAGGTCATAGCGTATGCAGATTAATACGACGGTAATGTTCTTGATTTAATGAGCTTTCATCTGTTTATTCCTGCATTTGTTACTCATGCCAAATTATACTACATTCATGAATAAGTAATGCTTTGTAGTTCTGAGTAATAATACTTAATCACCTTATGCAGTAAAACAATATTTACTCAATACAATATTAATATTATTAAATATATTACTTGGTAAAATGTATTAGCTAATGGTTAAACTCAATTATTCAAGAACCACATGGGAATAGATGTCATGTGAAATGTCATGTAGGCTCTTGTGAGGTGTCATATATTGTTTATATACACATTGTTTATGAACTGTTTAACATGCTTAACAAGTAACATATTATATTTATGTTAAATTAAATATAATATGTTAAATATTAGTAATATTAGTTAAATTAAAAAAATATTGGTTAAATACCAGTAATATAACTGGTAGATGTGCCCGTCTTTGACGGGTATTTTAAAAACATTCAGAAATGATACGTGGTATTCCAAAATATTATTGGACATTATAGAATAGTTGATAATATCATCTTTAGATCAGTGCTAAGTCAGTGCCCCTGCGTGCATCTCATTAGCTGTGTGTCCTTCAGGTACATGGAAGAACAGAGAGTTGAAACCTCTGACTGTTTAAGAAGCAATACACAGTTGACCATGTGAGAAATGCTTGGTCTCACTCACTTCAATTCCTGCTGTAAATAGAGTTTGCCCTCGCGACTTATTTACCGTCATTGCGAAACAGACGCTGACGGGAATTGCAGCCGTTTGAATTGAAACGGATAGTTGCTCGGAATCAATGGTATTCGTGGTAAAAACACGGATTCCCCAGTACCACACCCAGTCTTGATGTGTCCACCCCCAATGACGTATCTGTGCAAAACACGAATTGGGAATTGTGTCCCGTTGTACATTTTTGGAGCACTCAACTTTTTAACAGCAGTTTGGTGTCTCTACTTAAGTTTTAACTCATGAGCAGGCAGTCCAGGAACAGTTAGGGAGTCAAGATATTCAGTTGGATAATTAACTGCATCCTCATTGCTAATCGCTCTGTTTACTGACTTGTAAGTTCTTTCTTCGGCTTGATATAGCCTAAGAACTTGTTTGTTGATTTTTCTGCCTCTTCATTAGTATGGGTGAGAATTCCTCGTTCATAAAGCCAGTTATTCTGAATATTGGCAGATCTTGAACTTCGGGAAACACCTTATCAATAAGCTCTTTCTGGGAGCTTAAAGGCAAACTAAATTAAAATTAGATAATAATACCTACTTGATGCAGTATCACTCATCTAAAAATACCGGTGTATTTTCAATTTCCAAAATAAAAATTTCTGTGTAGCTAGCGAAACAGCTTAAAAGCCAATAACTTCACTTCTACGCTGAATTTTCAATCCATTCAACGTTAGGTTGTAAGTTAGTCATTCAAAAATCTAATGATGAAGTTTTATCTCTAATTTTATCGCTATGACTTGTGGTAACTGAGTTTACTTGTAACAATATTTTAGGACAAACAAAATAACAGACATTTTTTATGAGTGGATTTGGTTTCTTTAATGCATAAAACAAATGATAATTTGAAATGAGGCAGTTCTAAGCAATGTACAGGCAAAACCTTTCTTTTATTTATATAGATAAGAAATAAAACATTTATATTTAAAACAATTTCACAAAAGGTTGAAAGTTTTAATAATGAAACTCAATTTATTGAAATGAAGAATAATAAAATGCCACTTATAGTTTGTTCAATATTATGAATATATATTATTTGCTTTCTATTTAATTGAGTTTCTGTTCAGTATTCTTGACTCAAACCAAAGGTTCTTTTAGCTAGACGATCTTTAGACTGAACTGATGCTTCAAAACGACTTTTCCTCCCCGCTTTGATTTGCATTAAACATATCACTATAAAATATTAGGTATTACTGGAATTGAAAACTAAATTATAAACTAAGGTTTGGTGTGAATCGGTGGCTGCTGTGTTTAAATATTCATGGCCTTACTACACGGATAGGAGCAACTTTAAAACCGCCCGTTCAACTATAGAACAATTTATTTATTTACATATGGATCAAAACCCTTTTACAAAGCTGTTAATTCTTTAACAATCCACTAATAGTGGTGAATAGATTTGATTAAAATTCTTCAACCATGTTCTGTCAGTTTATACGCAAAAATTATTGTATCCTTAAAATTTATTTTGTTATAAATACTTTAAAAAGTTAAAGTTTAGCAATAATTTATTATATATACAATTCTGGACTAAATTTGAATTTTGCTTCCAGTAACACTGCCAAACGAAACTAAATTTTAATAAAACTTCTTTAATTGAAATTACAAATATATGTATTTGCTTGAATTAAATTTACGTACCTCAAATTACATTATATTTATGATGTATGATTTAGGAGTGCTTTAGAAGATAGGGTAATTGAATTAATGGATTTATAGTACAGTATGAACGGTATACATTACTAGAACTTGCTGTAACAACTTACGTTCATTTCTAACTCGGCCGTTCGAACGTAACATCGAGAATTGTCTGTAGTTACATTCTCAGATTGGTTTTTAAAGTGTTAATGTTATTTCTCATAACGGATTTACTTACAGCAAATACCTTTTGATATTTTATTCTGTTGTATATTATTGGACATTAGCATTACTGAAGTAATATATTAGGTAGACACAAAGTGACGAAAAACTGAAAGAAGGGGGACTTTATTATAATGAATTGTAGTGAAATATAATGAATTATAATTTCATTATTATTATTATTATTATAATGAAATAATTTAGATGGGATTGATTAAAGTAGTGCTTCTCAAACAGGTGAGCCCTTAGGGGGGGGGATTGGTGCAGCACCCTGCAAGGTAGCCAGGTGTGCCCCAAGATGACAGAAGAATAAAATAATAATAGAATTTATATAATAGATTTATTTTTTAAAATTTGAATCTTTTTCATGTATTTTAGAAACTGCAAGTCTCAGTCAAGTCTTTGCTACTTGATATTTGGAATTGGAAGGTAAATGTCTTTTTTTTTTCAAGCAGATATGGATAATTCTTTCACTTTTCCTTTCCTTGGGGATTTAAATCATTTGTTACTGATCTCTCTCTATCTCTTAAAAAAACTTTTCCTTATGCATTGTTATCATTTGCCTATTTTCAAATTTCAGGACTAAATTTTCTGTATTAAAGTCAGTGATGCGCCCCAAAACTTTCGTTATTTGATAGGTGTGCCATGAAGCAAAAATGTTTAGAGGATTAGAGCAACAGTAAAGCTTAGTCATTCTAAAAAGCCACCTAGTAGAAAACTCCTAGTTTAGTGTTCCGCGTCCTTTTAACCTGTTTATTGTACTAACCTGATGACATTGCGATGATATTGTGTTGATCCCTGAAATAATACTTTAAATAGTAAGTACAATTTCCTTCTTAACTTATTTTTATTTTTCCCAGTATTCAGAAAAGTGAAAATATACATTAAAACAATTTAATTTGGAGGGCCTCCATATATTTAGATGTTTTAAATGATCATTTTAAGTTGATTTTTTAATGTTGGTGTAATTTTAAAAGTACAAAGACATAGAAAATAAACTCCTTACTTCCCCTTCTCATAAGTTTCATATACTAGAAGTCTTGAGTGATTTTAGAGATGAATTTGAATGTCTTAAGCTTTATTAATAACAATAGCGTTTGTTTCAAATTATAAATGAGTACATATTACTGGGAATTGTAGTAACAGATTGCACAACTTACTGAAATTAGAAAATGTTTTCTTTTCTCTGATAAAATAATCCATATAAAAAGCAAAAACTCTAGTATTTTAGACTATTGAATTAATATCATCATATGAACTAAGATAGTAGATTCTATCTTAAGTTTCATTCATTTGTTTAAATTATAAATTATATAAGTTTTACATGTTAAATATATAATGTACTGAAGAAATATTGTATTTAAATTTATTATATTTGGCACTTTGACGAAACAATATTTGCTAACCCTAGTTTAACATATGATACCTTTTAAAAAGTACACTATTCCTTGGTAAAATTATACAATTGAACATTTTAATATCTTAGCTTATGTTAAGTGTTTGACAGAATTTTTTTTTTTACAAAAAATGACAGTTGTCATCATTTAGTTTTCAAATTCCATTACCTCAATGGGATATGAGTAACCATTGTGCAAACATTCTTTTATGCAGAACTGATTTCGATTGAAAATATATACAGTGAAAAAAATATAGAAATAGAAAAGGTTGCATGACCGGACCTTAAATAACATTTCAGATCGAAATTAGAGCTGAAAGAAGGCCAAGGCTGTAGTCTGATCAATAAACCTCTATTTCATATGGAAGTGTTTTCTCAGAAATCCAATTAAATGGTGCTCACTTCCAATTCTTTAAACTACACTAGTTGTCAAGTGTTTATAAATATATATATATATACTACATATTATGTATATATATATATATAAATATTTATAAAAGTATCGACCGTGGAATAGAAACAAAACTATAGTTTATCGGGACTCGGTCAGTTCTTCAGGTTCAAATTAAACTCTCATTGCCAACGTTCGGTTTTTATTTAAAACCTTTTTCATAGGCAGAAGTATAAATTTTGAAACAGAAAAACTAAGTATTACATTACAAATTATTTTACAAAGAAAATAATTATATGTATAATAATATATTTCCTGAGGACGGCCACTAAAAAGGTTGAAATATTGAAAGTGAATCCTATTGTTTGGTTTTCATTTTGGTTTCTTTCTGTTTTCAAGGTATATGTACAATATACAAATTGTTAGTACCACAGAAGTTAATAAACATCGTATTATTAAAGTCCCTCGTACCTCGTGAATAGGTGTTATAGACGCCCAACCGGTTTCGTACGTTGAGCATTTACATGCTGGACTGATAATTGTCGAATGATCCTGGAAATAAATACCATTGAACGAGTAATGCAGTGCTAACATATGCTAATCCCTGTGTATTTGTAACAAGATTTCACAATAAATACGTGAAATAACAATCAATGATCAGATCACAATAAGAAATGGGAAAAAAAGACGAAGGTATTTCAACCGTAACAAGCGGTTTTGTTGATCTTAGTTTTTTTTTAATTTTTTATTTTGATTTGATCATATATATATATGCATATAATAAAGAGCTCATTTAACAAATCATGCAATAATGAAGGGTTGCTCCCCAAATATACAAATATTCGTACATATGATTCAGCAGCCTGTTGGGCTTAATTAAATAGAAACAAGATTAAATTTTTTCAGGACTAGTTCAGTTCTGACAGAGTCCTGATAAACTTTAATTTTTTATATATAACAGTGAACTTGGTTTCCCTCTCTTAACTCTCCTGAAGACGGTTTAAACCGAAAATTGAGATTGCAAGTGTGTGCTTTTAATTTCTCTATTAGGAAATTCATAAGCATAAAAAATCAAAGGTAATTTAATAAATTAACAAATTAATCATCAATGGATATACTATTTGAACCAATAATAAAACCAAAGAGATGACTGGACTGACCAGACAATGATGATTTAAATTTTAAAAGAATAAATCAGATAATCAGTCAAGCAAATCTAAAATCAACAGTAGGAAATTTAGGCGTATATATATATATATATATATATATATATATATAAAACTTGAAATGGTCCAACAGGACTACTAGTTAACACATAAAAGAGAAAAAACAAATAAAGATACACACAAAAGACTCACAACGATATTTCGACAGTCGTCGTCATCGGGTAGAAGTAGTCCCTTTGAGTAGCTGAAGCTAACTCAAAGGGACTACTTCTACCCGATGACGACGACTGTCGAAATATCGTTGTGAGTCTTTTGTGTGTATCTTTATTGTTTTTTTTTTCTTTCATGTGTTAACTATATATATATATATATATATATTGGCATTATTTGTTCAAGAGGTTTTTATCCTTAGGATCATTCGACAGTTATCAGTCCTATTTGAAGATGCCCAACATGGAATACCAGTTGTGCTGCTATGGCACCGATTCAGGAGGTAATATGGATTTTCATAATACTTTCGTAATAGTAGTATATACTTCTTTCATAATTGTCACTGGTGATGTTATATTTACATTGTTGTGACTATCTAAAATAAAAATAAAAAAAAACTTTCAGAATATGACATATACGACAGTTAGTAAATGGCTAAGTAATGGACCTGGTCAGAGTTATTCGATGTATATGAAACCTTTTCGCGGTTTGATGAAGGAATTTATTCCAAATTGACATATTTGAAATTTTGTTTTAAAAAAATCAAAACATAGATGACGAAACAAAGAAAGAAACCACAGGTTTTTACATATATGCATAAATACGTTTTCTGTGTACTTTATATATTGTTCCTATAAATTCTGAAAAATATAAGAAAGTTAATATATATACAAATCGAATGATTTATCAACCGTCTAACACAGTATCAATTAATTGATCAGTCAGTTCATCAGTTAGTCTTCTATGTGCGCATTAAATTCTGCATCCCGAAGTTTTGTTTTATTTGGAATCTTTTTTTACAAAAAGAGTAAAATAAGGAACTATTAAAGTAATCAACTAATAGTCATATATCAATTATAGATAAATGCATCGTCTTTAAAGAAATGAGTATATGTAAATTTCAAGAAGTGCATGGACTTATAGAAGTAAGAAACTTTCGAAATAAAAAACTATGGGTTTTACATTACAAGAGTCAGAAATATGAATATGAGGCGAGGATGTTTACAGAACGGATTTTTACGGAATACTGATGATAAGTTGTTTTCATGCAGGCAGAACATAAGTAATCAGCTCTTTAGATTTTGAATGTGGATTATGAACTGATTTGTTAGTGAAACAGAGATCAGGATTAAATGTTCGATATTTATTCATCAAGTAATTTTTAAAGGTTAAAGTAAATTAGAAACACATTTTCAGGCATATTATATATTTTAAACAATTAAAATAAGCATAGTATAATTATAAAGATTTGTAATTGTTGTAATCTGAATCGCTGTTGTAGACGACTAAACAGTTTCACCGGTTGTGTTCCCTGTTGAAGATGCATAACGTGCGAAACCGGTTCGGGAATCCACAATGATTTACGAGGCGTGACTAATTTTTATAATAATATGATGTTAACTAACCTGTATAGTAGTAATAATATGGATATAATTAAAATGTTCATTGTTTCTTAATGTTCATAAGGTTCACAAAGTATTTTAAAACAATTTTTTTTTAATAAACAGTTAAATTTAGTGCTTTTGAAATTATATTTATAATTGAAGATTCTTAAAAAAGCTGTATGCTTTGATTTATCATAAGAATAATTTGATATGGATGTATAAAAAGAAACAAAATAAATTAGTCACTACTAATTAATCACCACTGAGACACAAATAATGTTGGCATTGCAAGTAGGAGTTTTAATTTTTCCCACATACTAAGTGGAGATACCCAAATCCATGGACGGAATTTATCTTTTTGTTTTTACAACTAAATCTCTAATTTCTCATAATTTTCTTAATTGTTCATGTAAAGTTGAAATATTAACTATACAGTTCAGTCCCTTCCTTCCTAGTTGTAATGTAAAACTATGTTGATGGTGTTGTTCTTTGAATTATAATCATTACCTGCTGTTACCTTGCATCACCTTGCAAACTCGTTTAAGTATTATATAGCCAGTTCCCGTTTCTACCTACTCATTAAAGCAGAGATGCCTCTTTGACCTTCAGTATTCCATTGTATAATGTTACCATCAATTATAATTCTTAGGATGTTGTAATGTTTTACACTATTTGTTCTAAACGAGTTGTTTTAATAAACAAAGTAAATTCACTGGATTGGTGAATGTTTTAAAATAAAATGTAACTTGATGACAGCAAACTTCTGAGAAGCCACTTCTGAGTAGCTTATAAGAAATGCGGTACTGTTTAGGAAGAACATTGTGAATTCTTTAATATGTGTCAAATGTTCTATTGAATTATATGTTTAAATCACCAGTTGATGTTATCATTAGAGGTGTAATTTGCTTTTCTTATCAGTTAACATTAAATAAAACTGTGGAAGAGTGTCGAATTGCCAGTCCTAACATATGGCCTCGAAACTGGACAGTGAGTAAGGAGACTATAAAGAAACTAAGGGTCACTGTAAAAGCAATGGAAGGAGTGTGATAGGTATCACCAGAAGAGATAAATGGAGCAATCAGTGGATCATACCAATTAAAAGGTATTGGTAGAACTGTACTTGACACGAAATGGAGATAGACCGGGCATCTAGTGTGATCGAAATATGGTCAAAGGAAATATTACACTGGTGGCCATTGACAGAGAAAAGAAAGAAGGGATGAGAAGAAGGGGTAAGGAAAGTCTGTGTAGTGTGCTGGAAGAGAGTAGCGACGGAAAGGTCGGAATGGAAATGAGCCTGCGATATTTTGATATGTGAATGGGTTAATTTATTTATTTTGATCCCAGAAAAGAAGTCGAAACTCTACCCTACTTAGGGAACCACAGCAATTGCCGAAATGCAAAAAAAAAATCTATATCAAGATATTGGTTTTTCTTGTAATTTTCCTTTCTGCAATCAATGTTTTTTATTATTATTATCAGTTAACATAAATAAGTCCTGGTGTAAGCGTCTCCATATGGCAGCCTCACTCCTTTACTCTCTGGCACGTAGCTGTAGGTACATTTACTCTGATAGTTGTCCATAAAATACTAGTCTAGGCCTGCTTCTGCTTTGTGTAGCCATCTACTTGTTTCACTCACATTTACAACATTATTTTTATATATTATCTTGTAGTTAAGTTAGCGTTGGTGGTTCCGTTTGTGGTAGCTTAGTATTTCTGTAAAAACTACATATACCCACCTATTTTAGCTAAAAAATTGCATTTTTATATTACAATTTTTATATACTTATAAATATAAATAAGTAGCTATTTCAGATGTTGTTATTCAAATTAGGTGTTTATATACACTCGTGTATATATATATATATATATATATACTTTTATTAATATTAAGTAACTAAATACTCAAAATATGGAAAGCACAAGAAAAATGAATAACAGCTACAGAAATTGGTAAAATAAAAATGAAAACAGAACTCTATGAGTCACGGGAGTCTGTCATTTTAGTTGTGGCCTAACCTAAGTGTGCTATAAAGTGATAACTCTTAACTGGTATCATAGTCCAATCAACTCTTATTGGAGGAGTACAAGCAGGACAGCAACTAATTTAGTAAATACTGCCGACTATAACGACATCCTGCTAAAGTCATAAGAACTTTGAAATCTTAATTAGTCCAACCTTAAAACCACCTTTGTTGTTTTGGCTTTCAATTGGTCAAAATATTAACTCTTAGGTGCCGCATTGAGAGCAAGATTTGACGGGAGTCATATTTAGATATGAAACATAATTGCTTGTTAATTAATCAGTTATAATGGCGGGCTAGTTTTTTTTAAACAGAACCCCTCATTAGTTCAAACTCGAATTATAAATGAAGAAGATAAAATTTATTATGGAGAGAAAAAAGATTAATGAGAAAGTTGGATTAGGACATTGCAAAGTAGCAAACTAACAAGGCTGAGTGAGTAGAACTCATTTAGTGTATTTTTCGCTGGCGATTTTCCGCCGAGATGTCCATTAAAGTTGCCCATTTGGGCTTGTCTCTGATAAAGCTGTTCATTAGGGTGTCCGATTCCTTTCAATTATCTCGAGATCTCTAAGGGAGGTGAGGAGACTTTCTACAACGAAACCAAGTTGTTGCCAACAGGGAGACAGATGGGATCTATTGAATTTGGCACCCGAAGCACAATTAGCCATGTGATGCTTCAACTGTATAGGAAGTGGTCTGATGTACGAGTTTGCTTCAAAGTAGATAATTTGTCTATTTAACGCAGATTGCATCAACTCTGGATTTGATGGAGTAGTTAGTAAATCTTGATTAGGCCTAATGCCAAGACAGGTTTCCTCACAGCTTTTTCTTCATAACTCCTAACTTATTACAGAAACTTATAATTGTATTGCATTTTCCAAATTGATGTAAATAGTTAAAATATGCTTCGTTACTTAATATTGGATAAGTAATATTAAGCCTTGTTATGTATGTTTGTTCAGCATTATAACAAACATACATTATTGAAAAGCAGAGCAGACTCTGCATTCACGACTTTTTTTAAGTAGCTGGTCTTTTTTCCTAGTTACACTTCTATGTTGCAGAGGCAATGCAAATAGCAGATTTCCCAGTGACATTTTCAGACAAAAAAAATAGTCCAATAACTACGAAAATTTTATTCAGTTCTTTTTAAACACAAGCTTTCGACCTCGTTGGTCATCCTCAGACAGAAGAAAATAATGTCAGATAAATAAGATAAAAAGTCACTGTAATAAAATAACAGGCTACAACTAGAAATGCATACATAGGGATAACAATAGAAAAGGTGATATAGAGGTAACAATACTAAGAGCTGAAAATGTCGCTGGGAAATCTCCTATTTGCATTGCCTCTGCAACATAGAAGTGTAATAAGGAAAAAAGAACAGCTACTTAAAAAAGTCGTGAATGCAGAATCTGCTCTGCTTTTCAATAATGTATGCTTGGATGAAGATCTGCTGCCAACTTATACAAATTATAACAAAATGAACTATACATATTAATGAATTATTATTATTAATAATATTAATTTAGTAATAGCATTGTTACAATATTGTTTTATTTATCTCAATGGTGACTTCATGAATTCAGTTAGAAGTCCTTTCATTGTTTCATTTGAATAAAGTTAAAATATCTTAAGCTAAGCACTGCTTGTTTTCAGTTCTTTTCAAACTGGTTTACAAGTTTTATGTAGTATTGTAAAAATATTCTATGGTCTTCAGTTAGTCCAAAATCAAGAAAAAAAAACAAATTAAATAAATAAAATGGAATAGTCTATATTCACGTTACTATAAGTATTATGTAACTATTTGAACAGTTAATCTTGTTAATAGTATAGTAATGTAATGTTTTTTTCTATGATTTTATAGTTTGTCAGTCAGTTATTAAAACAAGTTTTAATTAACTCATGGTACACTTGATTTATTTAAGCATAGTTATTCTAAAATTATTTAACTAATTTGGATTGATCCATTAAAGTATGACATAGTATCCGTGGTCTAATAACAGACACGATCACGTCCAAGTACACTTAATTTATTCGCTCCCACGGTATTCCTTTTAATATTAAAAAAAAGGATTTTTTTTGCATACCAATGTAACTCTTTGAAATAAAAATTTAACGGTTTAAAAATTTAATTATAATATCAAAATTTTCATAATGCAAAACATCTTCCTAACATTGCCAAACACTGTACAGATTATGATTCTGTAGCTATTTGTTTGTTGGTTGTATATTATTCGTTAAATTCGTTGTACCAGCATCGTATTCACTATTTTGAATGTAAATCAAAATTTGCTATTATCGAAAATGTATGACATTTTTACAATATATCTCTGATGTCAGTTATCTGGTAATTATGAAATATCAGTCCACTTAAGTTATAAGTATAGAAGAAAAAAATGAGGTCGAAATTAACATAATTGGTAATTTTACCCAAAAACAATACAGGACATCTTCACTAAGGGCTATTTTCGGCCATAATATGACATTGATTAATCTAGCGGTGTATCGTGTAGCGTGTGTGCTTGTAACCTTTTAGATATCTCTTCTCCCATCTCATGCATCTCAGAAATTTTGTACATTTGCGTTCAGTTACAAAAACCAACTTGCAACATTGTTATCAATTAAAATCTTATGGTTCAAGAAATAAAATGCTAACAATAGCATCACAAAGAAGTATTACTAGCAGACTCATGGACAAATAATGTAATGAAACCACAAAGTGTAAAAAAGGAAACTAATAATATCATCTGTTGAATTATCGACGGGCGTAGTAGAGTTGGGTAGTTAATTGGACTGTACATTTCTTTTCGTTATCATTTGAGAGATAATGAAGGGATAAAAAAGTAACAAAAAAAGAAAAAAAATATTTCTATTGAATTTATTTTTTGTATAGATCATATTTTAGAAGATATGATTGGGATACGTAGTTTTTTTTGTAATTAATATCATAAAACGTCTATTCGAAATGATGTAAATATCTGCATTTATAAAATCTCTCATGATAACTGATAGCTGATTATTATTCAAAATATTTAGATATTGGTGTTAAAGTACTCTAGATCATTATTGATAAACAGATATTATATAATACCATGTGTGGTTTGCTTAACTTTAGCATTGTATATTCCCCCAATCTTCCCTCTTATCTGATTTCATGTAACATAAAGGTTTCATGTAGCAGGGTAGTGTGTTTCATGATGTTCGTTACTTATCCTTAATTGGTGACATTTAGGAGATTGAGGAAGGCAGATTGTCCTCTTTTTGTTTTGTCCTTCAACATTCTACTGTACTAATAATTTGAATTTGAATATATGGGTTTTTTTTCCTGCACAGTAATTGGTTCCATTAATTACGAGGGAAAACGATGTCTTTCATCACTAGTTCTTTATTCTTGCCTCTTTATTAACATCTCCCTTCTCACACTTAGACTTCGGAATGGCTTTGAATGAGTTCTTATAGTCTGCGTCAAGATGCGTTATAAGTGTGCAAGATAAATGAAACAAACGTCTATAAACAGTTTCGGCTTTTTTTTTGCTTTCCAATTGCTTTATTAGATTTGATGAAATGTCACATATAAATTCATGTTGACTCATAGAATTTTTTTATTTCGGTCAAATTGATTGTAGATCAAAAGGTTAACATAACAGTGAAGATATAATAATTATCCTTAACCTTTTTTCTTTCAATTACTTACCTTTCAATAAATAAAAGTTTTTTTGATTTTAAATGATTATTAAAGCAGTTTATTTCAAATAACACTAATGATAACTTCCAAGAAAGTTAACGTTTTTTTTATTGAACTTTAGTATGTTCAAGGAAATAGTGAGTATGTGATGGGCCATGGTTAGCCCAGTGGTAACTTGCCAGCTGCAGGGCTGCTAGTTCCGAATTTTAGTACCCACTCTTTCTCGTGATCTATTTTCGTGAGAGATGAATAAATCTGAACACGTCGTATCTCGGAGAGGACGTTAAGTTGTCGGCACCGAGCGTGTTAAAGATACTTATTCTAAATAAACTTGAGTTAGGCAGAATTTATGACTCCCGATTTAGTAGATTGTTCATTGTGTGGTATCACCTAGAGCCAATGGTCGGTCTATATCCTGTATGTGTTCCTTATGGGCTACCACTACCTAACTACCACTACTAACCCAACCTAACCTAATCTAGTCAGTGTGAGTGGCTTAGCTGAGGCACAGTAGTCATATTTGTATTCAAGTCTGACAAAATCCTTAACTGTTCTGAGATAGAATCTCTCACGTGCTAATTCTTCTCCATTCCAAATCTCTTTAAACAATCCTTGGAATACTTCATAGAAATATCATTAATTTTCACTCTTTCTCATCTAAACTTGAGAATATGAAGTTAGGATAATCATTTGTGTGTAACCTCTCTTGCGCCGCTGTTGTTTAAATATTTCCACTATAATCTAAATAATTGTGAACCTAGTCAATGAAGTATCTTCAATGAAGATGGATTAACCTTTACCTATGACATAACATTAGGTAAACTATGTGTTTTCTGTTTACTCATTGTATGATGTAGTTTTCAGATTTTCAATAATGCTGTGATCTGACCTGAATTTATTATTATTGACTGTGAAGAATACACAGTTTGGTTGGAACTGAAGAACCTCCTATTAAATTAAAAATTTAAAATAAACAAATCCCTACCCTTACTTTCTCATATTTGTTTACTTTAGTTTGAATATAAATATTATTAATTAGATTTAATAAGTTTTTATGAGTTAGATTTGATAACCGCTTAAATATCAATTAACTAGGATGATTGACATTAAGAGTACTCTATTTTCTTTTTGTGGATTGTAGATTATCTTTAGAGTTCTAAAGACCCCTCCGTCGATATCCATAAGGCAAAGAATGCATTCAAAAGCATGTTAAGGCGGGTGTGATGCAGGGTATTGGCTAGGTCAGGCATTCTGGTGCATCAGTGTTCATGGTTGAGAGCGTTCAGTCTGCCTGGATGCTCGGCACAATTTCCCCACCATCATACAGAAAATAGCTGCACCCTTATGAAATTCACTTAATATGAAATACACAAGTTCATCAGTTCAATTTAATTTTAAATAGATTATTTAATTTAAAATGGACAACTGTTTTAATCGTTTTCATGTTCAGTTTAATACTGATAGTAGGGAAAAAAATATTTTAAATTATTCTGTTTGAAAATATTAGTTGGATTATTTTTCGTCATTTTTAAGTTTTTAAACAACAATAACACTTGTAAAGGAAATTAATTTTTTCTTAAAAGTGAATAATTGTTGATAATAATACAGATTTCATACGACTGGCGTTACTAGTTCATTTTAATTAGGATTTCGCAACACTGGTCGTTACCAAACAGTGGCCGGCAGTTGTGGAGAAACAGGAGAGCCGTTACAACATGGAACCACCAAATTTGAGTCACCATTTCAACGTGTGATTGATTCGAATAAAAGGCTTTTATGAATGCTTCTCTTTGTTCAGCATTGCTGAAGTAACGCGTCCCTAACTTCAAGAAAGCTGTCAAAACACTAGCCACATTTCAAGGGTTCTTGTTTAATTTTAATATTTTTAAACATTTATTTTGTTTTTAAATTGAGTACAATATTGATTTTTATTTGAGTAAGTTTTATTGTGCTTGAAATGTTTACGTTATCCTATCGCCGTAAGGTATTCAATCAAGTCCTTTTTCCTCGTAACATTGCTCATATCTTTTAATGACATTGATTTTGTCATTAATTGAATTATTACATTTAAGCTTTTTTTTTATTTTTCTGATTTTAAAATTACTATTATCCTTCCTTCTTCTTGATATATAGTTATCAAAACGTACTGTTCATGATTCTGTTTGACACTCAGCCGTGAGTATCGGGATCTGGTTGCCAATATATATCTGTCGGATATATATATAATATTGCATCAATTGAATTTAATAATGGGAAGAAAAAAAGTCCGCTCTTGTAGTTTGACAAATTCCTGACAACAGAAATCAGTTATTTGTATGTGATTTGAATTGAATTTAATTTTTAATGGGAATTATCGAAACTGATGGTAGAATTGTTTTCAAGGAAGAATAAAAAGAAGTGTAAGTGTTGCTCATAAGATGTCCTATAAGCTGTCATAAGAATTATGTATAACAGTCATTTCATGGGGTCTCCATTTCAGACAAGAAGTGATAGTCTTAAAATTGATTCTGAAAAACTGATTTTCGTTTGTAAGAAGTATTAGCAGAATTCATTTTTATCTTTAAATAATGTACCTGTTTAGTAATTCAATTGAATTTAATGATTACTGAGTATAGATTTTGATGACAATGTGACTGGGGGAAGGAGGATGGGTTATCTTTGGTATTTGGAAATACGACCAAGTTGCGGTTTTAAAAGTTGATGGCTGACGCGCTATAAACTTTCTGCTCTGTTGCCTTGTGAGTGAGCCAGCAGTCCTTGGTGCAATGAGTCACTGCTGACCTCACTCTGAGATTCTGATACTCCTTAACTGCTCTTCCATTATTTAAGTATTTATCATCCAACTAAAATGTATTCTAAATCTTTATAATGTTAAATAATTTCAGTAACTTTTAATGACGGTAGAATCTTTCATTGGTTGCCTTTATCATTTATGTACTTAAAAGTGTTTTGATACTAAAAGAAAAAAATTAGGAAACATTTCTAAAGAATTCGTTCCAATTAGGCTCTATCAAAAAACCTTTCGTTTTCAATTCTGTTTGGATTTCATCTTATAGTTTGTTACTCTTTATATACTTTTTCTCTTTACAAATCAATTTATTGAATTAAATAAACCAAGAAAATGTTCAAGTGTCTATTAAAGTTGGAGAGAAGTGTATAAAGTACAATTTATATCGCAAGTTTGAACCAGTTGAATAAGAGCGTGCATAAAATCTTTTTTTAGATTTGAGTTATCTATTTCACATCAAAAATCTAAAATCTGAAGACCGAATCTGATGAACTACATGTATAATTATTGACGTGTTACCATGAATTAAAGGTTTTCAATACATAATGCGCTTCATATTATTGATTATACTTTATTCATATTTATCTTTCAAATGTTTTCCCATATTTCAGAGAATGCTAAGACCTAAAGTTTACAAACATATATATATATATATATTTGTTAAATTTGGAAGCAGTCCTTCATTTAAGCATATTTCGTTGAACAACTGACCGTATTTCACTGATGTCATTTTCTTCACCAGTTTTTCAAGGTTTCTGAATACCTTCTTCTTTTCTTCATCCAAACGTTGGAGAATGAATGAATGTTTATTCTCCAACGTTTCGATGAAGGAAAGAAGAAGGTATTCAGAAACCTTGAAAAACTGGTGAAGAAAATGACATCAGTGAAATACGGTCAGTTGTTCAACGTAATATATATATATAACAAATTCAATAACATATCAACCGTTTGGTCAATAACATTTGGTCAATAACCGTATTCAATAACAAATCAATCGGGATTTGGTCAATTTTCTGGTTTAAAAATCAAACTTTCATTTGCCGACGTTTCGGTTTTACTTTAAAACCTTTTCCATAGGCAAAAGTAAGGCTACTTTTAATCAGAAAATGAAATTCACGTATGTATAAACCTTTCGACTTGACTATCAGTTGACATTACTAGTAACCTCGACACTGTTCGCTCATATATGTATATTTGATATGTTTAATTTATAATCATTTGTTTATGTGAGAGTAGAATTGTATTTAAGTATATCGTATAAACAGGAATTCCTCATGCTAATGTTTGTCTGACTTGAAATGATAAGTAACCTAAAGTAAGATACTTATTAATTTTAGTTCTGGTACTCGTAGTTGTAGGGATTTGTAGCTGTTTTTATTTTGTAATATTTAAAATATATTTGGTTCATTAACTTGAATATGTGGAGAAATACACTTATTCAGATGTGATGTTCTTTCTTAGTATTTGAATTCACAAATAACAGAAAGAATTATTAAATTTTCTTTCACATATTGTGTCAGATTAAAGAAAATTGCCCGCATCAGTAGCGTTATTATTCATTTCATCACTATTGTTTCTGAATAACTTGAAGCTGTGCAAAGTATCCTGAATTGCAATAATTCTATGTTCTCTAAACAGGTTGCAAAGTTTATCCTGGGATGAACTTCATGAAGTCCTGATCTTATGGAAAGATTGGTAAAGAGTGATAGGGTAAAAAGCTAGTGAAAAGAGTATGAGAGTTTGTACTCTCTTCCTTGTTTTATTTTATTTTTATTTTGTACTATAGATAACTCTCTGATGACATTGTATTTTATAGTTAATGCCTGAGGAGGAACACTACGTGTTCGAAACGATTAAATTTTTATATGTGGAGACCATTTCATTAGCTTTTTGCCCTACAATGAGTAAATACCACATAATAACTGATTACACTATGTTAGAATTGGTAAAGAAAGTTCAGTAATGGTTAAACTTTTTAACTTCCCTACATATTTAATAGAATCCTTGTTTTTTTTTAAATTATGTTTGTTTTAGAACCTTAACATTATCTCATTACACCATTAGTCGAAATGTTTATATCTTTTTCTTTAGTGGAGACAGTAGTCATATATTGCGAAGGGTTTTGCAGAAGTTAACTATTTGCGATCAGACTTGGCTGACTCACTAGATGTAATGAGATTATTTTGTAGCTGCTTGACTTCCATAGTAGTTATACTTGCAATATAATTTGATTTGGAAGATATTCTTGGTAGTTCGCCAAAGAATTAAACTCCAGTGTTGCCTTGGCCAGTAACCTACAAGCACTTGTAAAAAATCAGTTGATACATGGCAGTCAAAATATATTTCATTTTAAAAACTTTCCTACCTCATTAAACTAAACTTTAGGTTGCAATTTTTTCTTCAAGAAATAAACTCTTCTACCATCTTTGTTACCGTGCAAGTTGGTATATGTCTTTGATGATCGCCATTTTTTATAACAACTTTTAGATACATATTTGCCCAAAACTTGTTAAAAAAATTAATAAAAATGGAGCATGTTAATAATTTGTGAATTGCTAATTTCTCTTCATATTTTAAATAAATTTCATTATGAGTATCGTAGATTTATTTTAGATGATAAAAGAATGCTGAAAGGCTACAAACAGTATAAGAGGTATTTGGATGGTTAGATGTACGAGATCTTATGTGACACATAAGATCAAGTCATATACAAGTCTTATGTCTCATACAACATCAGTATGTGGCTATAACTATAAAGTTGTTTATGTGTTGAGATTTGGTGATTGTTACCTTTTGTATGATACTTAGATTGTTTAATTATTTTACTTTATAAATAATAGAACATTGGGCGCTATTTTGGTTACTTAAATTGGTAGAAATTATTACCAGGATCGCAGAAATAGTTGCTATTCCCAAGCATGAGTTTACTGTATGTTAACCTTGGTCAACATCTTGGAATAGACTAATTAGAATTAGACTGGCTGCTCCCAATATGAGCTGTGTTAAATAAGTGTTCCATAAGGTACATGCGAACTTCTCAGACGGTTTGTTGCGGTCTACAAGTGCATTACTTACAATTAGTAGTGATAGTTCGATTCTTGCTTTAGAATCTAGATTTCTCATATATTAATACTAATATTTATTGTATTTATGATTAGCTTGAACAACTCAATAATTGTAAAAAGTGGATAGGTAAGAATTTCGATTAATTTCTATAAGTCTTCTTCATATTTTTTATATGATAGTATATATTATTATATGGAGGCTCATTTCTATTGTATAACCTTTGCCGTCTCCAATTTTCCTGGACTGATTTAGATAATCCTAGTTTAAATTGACTGTCAATGATTTGTCGAACAAGTACCATAAATTTCTGAAGACAAAAAAAAAATGTGGAGTAATTCCTGAAAAATGTATTCTATGCATATTTTAAGATTAAAACAATTGATATCAATGTAATAAAGTTTAAATTTGTTAAAGTTAAACAATAGTTTAAACAGTGTAGTGTTAATTTAAATCCAAAGGGAGAAGGCAATGAAGCAGTAGTACTACAGTCACAAGATGAAAGAAAATTTATATTCCCACAAGTGTTGTCAACAAGTAATTGATTTAATTATTTTTTTATTAAATGATATCAACATTAACAACATTAAAAATCCATTAACTTGAGTTGTACCAGTAATGTTCAGTACTAAAGACAAGATTGCTACCTGTGTATTACAAGTGACACCTACTAGTACTACAACGTGTTTTCTACTACCTGGCTACCTGAGTAAATTAACTATTTCAGGTCATTGATACTTATCTTTGTTTAACAATATTCTTGATGTAGGAATGAGTGTATATTTTGAAAGTTATTGTATTTTTATAAAGTAACTTTATAAAAGTAACTTTAATTCAAATTTCAATATAAATTCCATTTAAAAAGTTTTTATAAAAATTTCTGAACTTGAGTTTGTTAGTTGTAAGGAGGTGGCAAGGACATGTTATTGAAAAGTTTGTTCCTTGAACAGATATTAAACTTCCATGTAGGCAGTTGCTCAATAATGTGTAGTAGAGGTATTGAATTTCACCAGTGTTCCTACAGACCTTTTCATCCTTTAACAATTTACAAGGTAATATTTACAAAATTGCAATCTCCCATATTATAATATTGTTTGTTAACATTTAAATTAAATTTATGCATTAAAAACCGTGTGAATTAATTTCATAATGAAATAATCTAAAAAAAAAGGATCAGCATGGACCATAATTGCCACTTAGAATTTTGAAGAATCAGAATTTTTTGTTCTTAAAACCTGTGTTCAGGAAGAATGAATGTCATTCTAACTAGGGAGGCTGTAATAAACAAAAATTGTTAGTAATAATCGAAAATAAAATAGAATTTATAGAAAACAAGATTTGCTGAGCACCCAAAATATGTTAAATATTTTATAGTCCAATCAATCTAATCCAGTCAATTTTGAGGAACATTTCAGGTTTTTAGTAGCTCTTCAGACTTCGAAATCTGTTGATTTGTCAAAACAGCTGAAATATATCGTTATAAAAGGGGCACTCTGTGTTGAGTGTGAGAGGGAAAGAGAAAAGAAGTGAGGAGATAAATAGATACAAAGGAATTTAAAAAATAATAATTTATAAATAATAATTGGATAAATTTTGGTGACCAAAATAAACTAGAAACCACTTATTTCTAGTAGTCGATATCAAATTAGTTACAATTGTACACGAACAAGGTCTTGCGGAGAAGTTAGCTAAAGATTAATATGATCGTTAAAAAAAGAGCTAAAATAACGTAAGCGCAAGGTGTTGTATGATTTATACGACCTGAAAAGTCATCGTCCCTTTCATTTATTCATTATGCTTTGTTTATTTTGTAAATTTATTTCAGTTAAACAATTCGTTTAAAAACAGTATTTGCATCATTTGAAAAATACTTTATACATTTTCAAGGACTAACAAAATAGAATAAACTCT
Source organism: Hermatobates lingyangjiaoensis (assembly GCA_026182355.1). Taxonomy (NCBI): domain Eukaryota; kingdom Metazoa; phylum Arthropoda; class Insecta; order Hemiptera; family Hermatobatidae; genus Hermatobates; species Hermatobates lingyangjiaoensis. The sequence continues at coordinate 742,220 of JAPFBL010000255.1, forward strand.
ATTTGTCGAAACTTCATCTTTTCAGGGGTTATTGAATATGTGATGGAATCAAATCAGTGCATGGGGTAGAGTAAATGTAGAGTGATGTAGCGGAGTCAAATTTATTTTAATACTTTGGAAAGTGTCATGAATTGAATTATGGTAGGAGTGTTTAGAAAACCGTATTACAGGATACTCTGTATATATGCAACTGAGTAGATACCTCTGCCTGTATAACAACTGTATATATCTTGTTTTTGAAAAGAAGTGAAAAACATACTAAATAAATATCAGTTATTATTCAAAGCTCTATTGGCATCTTTAGAATTTAGTGTATGTAGTGCATACTAATAGTAGTACATTGATAAGGTACATTATCAGTACTATGCGACAAACAACACTGTGACTTGTAAGCTAATGTATATTCAAGAACAGACTTGAATTCACAAGAACTTGTGAATCTATATTCACATTATTTTAGAAATCTTAAAAAAATGGTCAGATATGGATTTATTTCTAATTTAATGCACTGTATTCAAAGTATATATATATATTTTTTTTAAAGAAGATCATGTTGAATCTTTTTTTGCGAAACTTTCTTTTGTTTGTTGGTCTGAATGGAGACCTTCAGAAACTATACATTCAGAAATCACATGCATAGAAAACTTTTAGCCTCCATGTTTGTATGAATAACATATAAAAGTTTTAGTGATATCAAACTTTTTTCTTCTGAAAGTATTCGTGTAATATATTTTTCATCATTAACTTCTCATTGTGTTATGTACAGACGCTACCCATTTGACTAATCAGTAGTGGTCCGAAAAGCTAGAAACAATATGGTATTTATATTTACTCTTCTAAACCTAGATAATGAGTATAAGGGAAAGGTTGTCTGAGAGTGGCAAAGGTTATACAAAAGAAATGAGCTTCTTTATATAAGAAATGAGTTATGATATCTGAAAAATGAGAAAGATTTATTGAGGACAACTGAAATTCTTACCATGCCACAACTGAACAAACACAATTGCAGTAGATTTTATCATGAAATCGGCCATCATATCTCGTAAGTTTTCCTTACTCCTCAAAGGGAGGTCATGCGGCAGATTTTTGTAATGATATTACTCACAACCTCTGTGGCTCTAACAATGATATTTACATTAACTGTTATAATCTAAAGGTCATTTTAACTAGGCACGGTCGGAATAGGTAAAACATTGTTGTTAGGTTTGTATTGCGAATATACTGGTAGTTTGGTAAAATTGTTAAATTGTTTGTTTGCTGTGCTTTAATGGTATTATAACGAATCAAGTTTTATAAAATTTATAACTCATACAATTTTTAATATGACAGTCTTTTCAATTAGGTATAAGGTATGATTGTTCTTTTTATTTTATATAAATGTGTATGGTTCATAAATAATTTGCATATCATTAAGGTTTTTAAGAAAAACATTTTCATTCAATAATAATATACATGTTGTAAACAGTTATTCTGCTTCTGTTTTCATAACGGTCGAAAAGAATGTTTGGTGCGTACTGTTACTGCGTACTCGTTCGTGCATCTTAGTGAAAAAATCCGATATCAGCTATTAGTTATTAGGAGTTTGTGCTGTATTAAAAGGTCTCTTGTTCTTATATTATGGACGAGTTTCGTTGTAGGTGAGAGATGATGCTTGTTTCTGACCCCTTAAGTCGTTGTGGAATCTTCTACTGCGTTAGTTGGATATCGTCACGTAGCAAGAGAAGGCATTTGTGCTGTTTTGATGGCTTGTTACCCAAGGCGTGATCAACCGACCCAGCGTCTCCAGTCAAGGTCTTGTATTATACCATCAAGGTAGTGAACGGCGCATGCCTGAACCACCATCGTCAGTTAGCTTAATTGTATGAAGGTACTTATAACAAAGCCGTTTAACTACTCTCAGTTCCTTGTAGAAAATGCTGTATATATTCAATTAGGCATTATTCACACAAATTGAATCCGTGAAGTACATTTGTAGCTATAGGAAAAAGGTATTATTTCCATTTTCTTAAAACAATAATTTATTTGATTTGTATTTAATAGCTTCACTTTGAATATATGGTTAGAACTTTTTTTTGTTGTTCTCAATTTTGAACTAAATATTTTCAAAAAAAAAAAAAGCAGAGAACAAACGGTAGAAACGTTTTTGATGGATTATGGGTGTTTATGGCAAGCCGTCACTATTTAAAAAATCCTTGTCCTTGTGAAAAGTAAGGGAGGACAACAGGGTTGTAAAACCCAACTTATGGTCACTGTACTCATTTGAAAAGTAATACAACATAATATTTTAAATATTTGCAGATTTAATGCTTATTATTGGTTGATGATTATTTGTAAGTAAATAATTTCTTCCTTATTTTATTGAATTTGAACAGTGTTACCATATTTTTATATAAATTATTCCTGACTAGCTGTTCACAAGGTTGATTTTTTCTTAAAATTCTTTTTTCACTCTATGCAGTGTCTATTAAATTTTTAATTAAAAAAAATTAGATTTAATATTAAAATAAATTGTTTTTTAAAAGATAGAATTAAACGGAGCTTACTTTTTACATTCCAGTCTATTTATGAGTCGAAGGTAATGAAAAAATACCTCAAATATAATAGAAAACAAAAATACGAAAGAAATAGTTCACCGAAAGTCAATTATTTGCACGTAAAATTATAGAGTAAGCATTAATTAAACATAATTTTTACTGTCAAAAGGTCCTGTAAAATCCACTTGTTTGAAGCCGCCTTTCCCTTCCTGTTCTAACTTCTTCCCCTTTATAGTGTATTTATACAATTGTCTCCTTCATTTTTTTTCAGTTTTTTGATAATGGCTACTTCGAAAGGCATTACAACTTTTAATTGTAGAAAGGCATTTCTGTTGAATTTGTTCTTTTTTTTTTAATTGTAGAGTTACATGAGTTTACAGTTTTATCTCTGTGTAATATTATAAATATCATTGTTATTTCATATGGGATCTTAAGTGTTGTATTGTCGCAGCAACGACTCCAGGAAGTGCCGTTAAATGGTTTAAAGACTTAATAGTTATTACTTCCTTACTGAATGGTGTAAATTGTACAATATAATTGTACCCACTGCACTACGAGTATAATTTCATTTTATATTTTTAAATGTGAACTTATACATTTTTTTTTTTCATATATTCCTATCTCATTAAGTTTGCGTATTCCACATTATAAAGGATTATCTACATATATGGTATTTTTTTGTTACGTCAATTTAATCTCTCAAACTATGTTACCGGTCTCTTGATAATCTACAAACAATTAGATCATCGAAAAAACTTTCAAAATGGGAGTCACAAAACGTTTTTATCCCATATAATATCACAATAAAATAGTTTTGTGATTACTTAGCTTTATTGTACTAAAGTAGATGAGACAATAATAAATGTCTTATCACAAAGTCTTTTGGTATTTAAATTTTATGTCACATATATATTACGTTTCTGTTTATCTGTCTGTCTGTCTGTCTAAAGGTGGAATTATTTTACAAGTGAATTACATTCACTGGTGTCACTATACACAGACTGGGGTGGTTTGGTATATATGTCATTTTATTTCAATCCCATGTTATTTGCAAATATGTTATTTTGTAATGCGTTTAACGATTTGTATGATTTCGGTTTAACACTGTTGAAGAAAGCGGAAGGATTTTAATTTTATACGGTAATGACTGTTGTGATATGCAAATTTTTTATGCCTTTCTTTAGATGGACTCAAAACTGTACAGTTGATAAGCCTGTTTACAAAAATAAATGGTAAACCAAACATGTAATTATATTTGTGGTATAGGCAGTCTGGGGCTCATAGATTGACAATTTCTGTGAGGTAGAGATCCTGATTGACAGGGACCTCTACTAGTTCTATGGAGAACGGAACAGGAGCTCGACCGAGGAGTCCTCAGGCTAAAGGTAGAAGGAAAGAAAATGGCCAGCTGAGCCACGCCCTCAGGATATGGGGTTATTTAGTGGAGTCCACACTGTGGTGCACTTTGAAAGATCGGCTTCACGAATGCAGGAATGTTCGGCCCCACATATGGTAAAGGCAGTAGTCTTAGATTCAAGATCGCATAAACAACTACTGTTAATCAATGTAAGCAGTTCTCGGCCCTCTGTACTTATCAGCAAGCCGGCAGTATGCTGATCAACTGCTAATCAGGACTCCGAGTCCTGCATCAGGAGTGATAGGCGCTTCGTGGACAGCCCAGAGCTCTCTTCATGGGGTAGTCCTACAACTACATACTGTCGTGGGTCTTTAGGAGATTTGTATCGGTTCTGAATTCCTCTTGTACACTGTTGGAGTGGTAAATGTAGACGTTCTGTTAATTTTAACCTCCAAGTGGCATTAAGATATAAAACACTTTAGGTTAGTGAGTTGATTAGGTTGATTTGGTGTGACTCTATTTTTTTTCCTGATGATGATTTCATTGATTGTTTGATTGATTATTGATCAGAAATCAAGGTAGTCTTTTTTTAAAACTTATTTTCTTACGTTTAACACATGTAACTGATAATGTTACATTTGTAATAAATAAAGTTTAAGGTAAAATACATTTTCTTGAGGAATAAAAAATCTCATTGGATTAATGACGACACTGGGATTAAAGTCATGCCTTTAAACATAGGTCTTATTAGAGAAGTGTTGACAGTTTATATTTCGCAGCGCGTTTCTATCATCATTTCCTGCATTGCCTTTGTTAAAAGTTTTCTTTTTGCTACAGTAAGGCTGAATGGTAATTCGAGTGGAAGAGGTTCACTTTGGTTTTTGCAAAGCATTACACGGTAGGTATCTCGCCATCTGGCAGCAAACAGATGTTGTTCCACATAACTCTCTTTCTTTAGGTTGTATCTTTCTCTCTCTCTTATTTACTGCTTCGACGTGTCTTAATGCTTTCTACTTCTTTATTGTAAATAGTACTTTTATTCTTTTTTTTTTTTAAATTTAATCTTTAGATAAAGTAAAAATAGAACAGATAATAGTTTTAAGAGCGATATAATATTTATGGTTTGTTTCTTAGAACGGATTAACAATGATTTTCGAAATGAAAATTTTTCAAAAATCTGATTTTGAAAACATAGTCATTGATAGATATCAGTAATATCACATTCATTGTGACCAGTTTTGTTAATTTACTTGTTAACCATTCAGTTTTTACTTTACTATAAGTAAAGGTACTATAAGTTGCTGACCATCTAACCCAGGGTTTCTTAACCAAGGGCATCCATACCCTGTGGGGGTATGCGATCCAAATGCTGGGAGTACGGGACTCGATCTCTGGTAATTAGGTATTTTTTTAGTAACTCTCGTTATTTTCTTCTATTTTGTACTTATAATTGTTCACAAGTTATTTGTTGTAGTATGCTTATGTTTGTGCACTGTAGTTATGATTTTTATATCTAACAATCTGAAACGAACGTAAAAGTCTGCAAACCTAACGATTAATCTGTAGAGATGGTCTGCTGTAGATGTAAAAAAATATCAATACTTATCATTTTTTCATTTCTCGCAATCCATATTTGTTCTGTTTCTCGCAAGTCCATATCTAAAGTACAGGATATTTAAGGTATTGACATATTTGGAAGATATTCTGGCGAATAATAGGATTGGTAATAATTATTTCATCAGTCAAAGTGGGTGTTGGGGTATGGCAGTATATTGGTCAATCCATTGGGGGTCTGGAATCATCCGAAGGTTAAGAACTCCTCATCCAGCCTTTATGTTTATTTTTTCCTGTTCTGTCTGTTGCGAACTCTTTGAAAGCCTTAAGTGATTAGTTTTTTGTTCAGGTTTAGACTAATAGATGTATGTTTTGAAAAAATTACTGCATTGTTATCGTCATTCTACATCGGAAATCCTGTGTATTTTGAAAATTCCAGTTTATTTAGAATAAGTCTGCTTAGTGAGTGTTTGACATCGTAGGGCTTGGGATATTCAAGGTGGCTCGCACATGCTTCCGTCTGACACATGAAAAAAGTCACGACAGACTGGACTAACGCCGACTCCAGTCTCCGGCTCTACCATCAGTCCTCCTGTCACTCTGCCGTCTTACCATCCTATTTTTTCAATTATTTTTTAAGTTTTTTTACTCATTATTACATTTACTAATTACTCTCTGATTACTTTTCTTACCGAAAGCTTTTGGAAATTAATGCATCAATATTATTTCATAGGACTCAACTTTTATGTAATTTTGTGTATCTCAACATATTAGTAAGTTGTGAATGTATTTTTTTTTTATGAAATGCAATATGAATTCTTTATTAGAGCATCTGTGTTCATTAGAGCTTGTGAACGACACTATTCAAATATTACGCGAGTTTAATAGTTTTGAATTTTGCTTTAATATTTGATATTTTTACTATTATTTTATTTTGTTTTTAAATACATCCTTTAATTTTTTAGAGCATTTATGAGTGCAGAATTATGCCTTTTAAACCATTTAGAGGCTACTTTTATTTCGTAATTTTACTTATTGGGTTGCTTTATTCACAAAAATTAACAAATCACTTCTTGTACGTTGAAGCATATTGAGGTTTATGCACTGCATTGAATCTGTCACTGATTCGACAATGGTTGAGTTGCTATTTAGTCAGTATAGTCAAGGTTTGTTGCATTTTGGACAATTTAGTGTATCATCAGTGCTTACAGAAGGAACAAGTACTTTAGGGAATAAGGTACCTAGTATATATTGTTGTCACATTCTGACAAAATATAGACTCTTCGTCTCGTAAATTATAACTTACTGTTGGATTTCCAAGTAAAGCATACCTTTTGCGAATGAACTTCGCCTTTGGCAGACTAATTCACATATTCAGAAAATCATGGATTTAAATTTTATATATTATATAAATATTTATAAAATATAAATTATATATTCTTTTGAAAAACATGAAATGCAATTAATTTCAGTGAGATTAAATTTTTTATTACATAGAAATGTATTATTGTATGTTTATTAGCAGTTAATTACCGATTAACAATAATAAATTTAAATTTATACATGAATAATTTAAATGAGTTGAATTAAATTTAAGTGAATTGTTTTATTTATACGTGTATATATAATTAAGGTTATCTTTTAATACATGTTTCTTTAAATATAAATAATTTAAAACATTAACAATATTGGTATATAAAATACTAGTTGATATACTATTTTAAATTAATAACAAATAAATATCTATTATTACATCTTTTGGAATGGAATTTCCTTCTAATTAATTTGAATTTCATGTTTTTTAACTTCATCTTTTTTTCCATTAATTTCAATAGGGTGAATTTGACTAGCAAAAGTGTTGATTTGACTTATCAAAAGGTGAATTTGATTGAAAAAGAATGAATTTTGCTTTAAGTCGGTTGAAATTGATTTTGAAAAGGGTGAGTTTAACTGAAATTAAATTACTGTAATTTAATCTCCTTTCCACTTTCTTTCCTATATTGTGATTTATCCATCTAAATATTGTAGTTGAGGTATTCAATTAACGTATGTTTTTATGTATCCAAACTCCCGCCTTCAGTGCTATTTAAGTGGAATTGAAGTAGATTTGTCGATTGTATGGTATGGTCGCGCAGTATAAACAGATTCGATTGGGAGCCTGAATTGTTGGTATTTTAAAGTTTATTAAGGATAGAGATGATCTATAACGTAGCCTGCAGACTTATTTCTTCAGAGTGGCGTATGGATGACATGACAACATTTTCAATCTAATACATAACAAAATCTGTGGTAATGTCGGCCTACAATCAGGATCTACAATACTAGAGGCTGTCCTCAACTAGCCTGACGCAACGTATGAGCACTTTGACGTGACGCCATTCTATTGTCTTTTATGATATATCATTGTATCCATTGCATCCATGGTAAAGTCATGGAAAATATTTACGACTGTGAGTTGTTAATCATATAAAAATATGATAAACTATTTAAAAAAGTCTCAATTTTAAATGAATTATCTTACAAAGATCCAAATGATTCAAATTACAAAGTTTTGCATGTTTGTGTATAATGAAATGGAAATTGACAAGGCGAATACTTATTGATGTAGTGTGACCCCGTCATACAAGGAATACTGACTTTGCTAGGTTTAATTAAACTGTTGGTTGAAGAGATCGAGTGTTGAAACAGCACCCTTGTGCACCATCTGAGGCCCTTAATGAATCGAACAGTTCACTTACATGGTGTTTTAATTAAAACCTTCACTCCCCCTTACTTTAACGGCAACCAGTTTCTAATTGCTCCAAATTTTCTTTCTTACCATGGTTCTAGATACTTCGTCTAAACAAATTTCATTAATTGACGACTCTATGTCAGTAAACTGTTGCAACAATCTCTAATAGGATTCTGTCAAACTTATTGACTACTCCCTAGCATGACCTCTGCATTATAAAGAAGTCAGTACCAGACAACAAGCAGTAAACTTGAATTTTATAATGAATTGAGGAAACCTAATAATTATATTCATAAATTTCTAATATTACTTGGCCACCTGAAGAATTATCACACATTAAGATTTTAGAGTAAAAATAAATGAATTAATTAGTTAAAATATAAAAAATCGGTGTAAACTATATAATTTTATAAGCATTTATGTAGAAATATATAGACAGTAAATTTCATATAAAATCTTACGAAAAATTTCAGTAATCAAAATGTTTGTATTCTGTTGATATGAAGTGTGGTCAAAATGTGGAAAATACAGTGAAATGAATATTTGTGGTTGATTATTTTGCAGAGTTCTTATTTTCTGTGTACATTAACAAACCTGATAGCTTTTAAAAGATTAAATTCTCATTTAGTCAATTAATGCTACAGTGTCCCAATTTTTACGGTAGTATTCCTGTTTACTGTACGTGAAACTAACTTTTATTGAGTTGTTTTTATGTATTGTTTTGTACTTGCCAACAGTAGTTAGTGTACTGATGTAGTTTACAGAACAATTTGTGATCTATAAGTCCTGTTTGTCCTCGTATCTTATCTTACTATCATCTCATTATCTTATATAATTATTAAATAACAAGTATTTATTATTATTATTAAAAAACACATAATAGTTGCTTATAGCAATGATAATGTATTTTAAAATCTTATTTTTTTGAACAAAAGTCCACTCTGAATTAAAAAGTCTCCACACTGAAGCCAACTATAGATTCTTTAACGGGATCTTACTGTGATTTAAGATCTTCGATTTTTATAAAGTGATTTCAATGAATCCTTGTCATTTAAGTGCTTTGCATCGGTATAACATGAGCACATTCCTTCCGTTAACCTTCTTTGGTTTATAATCCTTAGTATTATAGAAATCATTAAAATATACGTTATAAGTGGCTGATAATCCCCTAAGAAATATATCATCTCTTTTATGATCATATACATTCTAATTTATTATTTGCTGATAATCCAAACTTATTTCAATGAAAATAACGTTAATAGTTTCCTTTTATAAAAGTTTACCGTTAATATGAATGATGAATGATCCTTTACTGTATTCTGAATGTATTGTACAGGTTGATATAGAAATGCTAATTTATGCATTGATGACCATGGATGAAATAAACCTAAAATCACAAAAGGAGACCTTGTTACATGAGAAGTTAGGGCTAACTTACCAACTGTTTGGCCTATTTCCGCCTGACCTCTTCATTAAGCAAAAGTTTCCTCAGTATAGTATTAGCTTAAATTAAAATAGAAAATTATTAGTTTGGCCTAAGAATTTACCGGATATGATACCCATTAAAGACAACTTTGTTATTTAATTAAATTTAAAAGCAAACTTTTATTATAAGTCTTTTCATAACTTTTAAATTAAAGATTGATTGAATGAACTCAGTGGATAAAAACTTGCAAAGTTTGTTCAAAGAGGAGCTCATATCTGGTTTAATGAGATTTCATGCAATGGGATCAACTATACGAGGCAACTTTAAAGTTGTAATTTTAGTGTGATCTTCCAACTTCTATTAATCCAAAATTATCATGTAATAACCATACTTGGATACGCAGAGTACAACATTTCAACGTTGTAGAAAGAACAGCAAAGTGGGAAATAATTAGTGCCCTTTTCGCTATTAGTACTGTTTTCTCAATATTGACCTAAAGGAATACGTAGTTTTCGACACTAATATATATATATATATATATATATATATATATATATATATATATAATCAAAACACAACATGATTGTGGTTTGATCATTTGTGGTTAATCAAACCCAATATCAGTTCAGTTTTTGACTCTGACGAAGACCGCTTGTTACGGTTGAAAGATCTTAGTCTTGTTTTCCCATTCATTTGGTTGTTTGATCATTGATTGTTATTTCACGTGTTTATATGAAATCTTTATATATATATATATAGATATATATATATGACCTATGTGTTTGAAAGAAATTTTCGATACTCTGCCATATATATCCCAGTTATCATCCAAAAGTTATAAAATGTTGGAGGTTTTTTGAGACCTCAAAATATTTTAAATGCGTTAAAATTCCAAATACGATTTTTTAATTTTAATGATAACTGTACTTTAATTAAAGTAAAAAGAATTTATCATGTGTTACTATTAGCAAATACTGCACACGCATACGGAATAGTAATAAGGATAGTTACACTGAATGAAAAATATTGAATCTGTGAGGTACCTGTGACACTATTGCTAATAATCTGTTGTGATTTTTATGAAGTAATAAGGAATATCGTGAAGGGTTTAGGGCGAGTGGTTTAATTAGAGCATTCATTGAATGCCAATAGCTGAGGCAAACAGCGTTTCATGCCGAGTCTAAGTACCATCTTTCATTAAATAAAAGGACAACTGTTGAACACATTCTCTGCCTTAAGCCTTTTTGATCACACCTATAAGTCAAGTAATCAATATTGAGCATTAAATTCTTCTCCATTTATTTGTGGTCTTTTAAAGGACAGAACTTTTATTTAAAATATTCCAAAACAGTTTAAGTTACTGTTCTCTCAATGACTCTTTTTCAATCAATATAATACCACTCCTGTATATTAACGTAAAAAATCAATGAAACCGTTCCTTTACTGTTAACGTGGGTAGAATTAAACAGAGATCATTAATCTCGAGTTCAGGCGGCAGCCGAAACTCTTTTGGAATATTTTAAGACCTTTAGCTCTTTGGTTTCCCTATTTTTCTTTTCCTGAAAAGTTAATAATATGTTTCATGTTTACATTTAAGTAAAAAATTTGTTTAATTATAAACCAAAGTAGTAAAAAACTATAAGAAATAAAGATCATAAGAAAAAAATTATATTAGTTTTATACTTATTGATTAACTGTGTAATACTCTCTAAAGATTTTATAATTGAAAATGTCAGGTTCATTTTTAGAGGATTTTCCAAATTATACCTAGGGTACGTCACCTTTCAATGCTTATCCTTCTCATGAGGAATGCCAATAACTTAATTTGTCTTGGTTTTTACCTATTGAATCTGTTCTTTTATATTCTGAATCTGAAGAAAGAAATTCTCGTTAAAAATTGATATAACTCAAATGGAAACACTATAGGAGCATAGTAATAATGTATTAACTTAACAGATGATATGCTTCATTTTCAAAATGTACAACTTTTTAATGATAAAACAGAAATTTTGGTATAAAAAAAAACTGTGATTCAGTCATATCAGATTTTATTAAGTTATTTCTTAGTAATAAAGAAAATAACATTTAAGAAATGTAGGTTTGTTACATTTAAAATGTTTTCTAAAAGAAAGCAAACTATAGGTTTTTATTTGTTTTTGCGAAGTCTTGGGAAATTCGTGGAATTTTCATTTTATTGCAGACTGTAAGACTGAGTTGCTTGCAGCTTCTTTTTCATTAAATGGCTTTTCCTTTTACTTAACTTATGGTTCCCCCAGTGATCCTTTACTAGACTAGACATACTTTACTTCTACTGCATCATTCCTTGTAGTTTTTTAGCAATCCATCGGAGATGTCACCTTATAACACCTTGTAGATCTTTCTACATAACATCAATTGCTTGTCTTGACTTCAAGTTTATTCTGCAATTTTTCACGTTAATGCGAAGTACATGTTATGAGAGAATGTGTATATTTATATTGTGCTTTTGGTATTAAACTATAAAATACTGTTGAATTTAAAAGATATTCAAGATATATACAAAATAAAAAAAATATTTTATGATAAAAACTTTCCTTTACTGTAAGAAATCATGTCCTTATGTAGGAAACTACAAATTTCTCCATACCTTTTTACTTCTGGTTGTGATTTAAAATAGTACATTTTATTAAGAAAGAAATATTTGTTACATAAAATACAATAGGAGCATAGGATTAGTATATATAAATATTGCATTTGCGAAATAGTGAATTAAAGGGAATAAAGATACCAACTTAGTGAGAGAAAAATAAACATTGTCTAACCATATCAATGCTCTAATAAACAATAAAAGAATGATAAGGAAACTGGACAATAAGGAAGAATACTTTGTTTTCCACATCCATCTGGAGGTTGGTCATATTGATTAGACCATATTGCGTCTCAGATTTCATATCAAGTCATGTCTGTTTCAAAAAGATTATCTAATTTATAGTTACAGCAAAGTTACCTAAGGAAATTAGGAACTAAAGTGTGACTGAAAATTTAATCATGTAAAAATAAAAGACTTGAATATCTCTTCTTTAGCCTAAGAAAACAGTTTGATGGACACATAGGGGGATGTTTGGTAATCTATTGATAGTTATATTAGAGTGTATGGGTTTTAGAATAAGGTTTTGGTTCCTGAAGAATGTAATTTAGTTATCAGTATATTATATAGAGGATGCAAACCCAATGAATTTTATGTAATCAATTTGCAAAAGGTTGTGTAATATTTTTCCGGAAATATTTTTTATTCACATTTGTAGAGGATGCAGAAATATATCCCCCAGAAATATTGTTCCCCGGAAATATATCTGCTGTTATCTATCATCCCTCAAAATAAATACACGTTTCTTCAATTTTTGGCTCAGGACACCCTCAGATATATATTATTGTTCACATTTTCTGAGACTTTAATCCTCCAGAAATATTTTACTGTTCACATTTTTGTTAACCCCTAAGAAATATTTGTTTCCTCACATCAGTGTTTCTCAAAGTGGTCAATATCGCGCCCCCTGGAGGCGTTGCGGAACTGGAAGGAAGCAATAGGAGGTTTCACCTTGAATGGAGGGCGTTGAACATAAAAAGTTCGGTAAATTTTTTTTAAATTAGGAAATTTTATTTTTCATACGTTTACGTGATCACTGCGATAGCAATGTTGCTGAAACTAAAAAAAAAGTACTTTATTTAAAGGTAGTGCAGTCAGCTAAATGGTATTTTTAGAGTGATAAGCTATTTAAATAGTCTCCTCATACAGATGTGTAATAAACTAAACAGTGCGATCAAGCATGTGTTATACTACACATATAGATGTTTAATAAGCTAAATAAAACGTTCAAACTTGTGGTCTTCTACTCCACATGTACATTTTTAATAACCTGAACAACCCGTTCAAACATATGGTGCTCTACTAGTTATTCTGCTCTGATTGAAATATGACAAGATCTGGATTAACAAATCCCTAAAGTTAAATATTTCTGTTTTGGATAATTAGCAAATCTCTGATATTACATTCTCTAAAAGTAATGATTTGGAACTGCAATTGCATGAATATACGCTACCAGAAAATGAAACACTGGTCTTGTGTTATGCTCGTTTTATTAAAGATAATTAAGTGTTTACAGTAACCGAATTACTGTTTGCTGAGGAATTGGAAACAGACAGCATTCATCAGAGAAAGCGATATTACCAATGAAAAACATCATTGCTTATGTTACAGATGGTGTTCTGTAGTACATAAGGGATTTCTTTCCTACTTAAAAAAAACACCAGACGTTTTAACGATAGATTGTGTTATGCATCGGCTAATTTGGTTGCTACAAACTTTGAACTATCGTCATCACAACTCCCTCACCAATGTTGTTTAATCAGTGAATAAAATTACGAGGTAACTAACCGCTCAATTCTGGAATAACGAAGAATTTGACCGTCTCTTCCTATATGCGAAGTGAGTGGTTATCCAAAGGACACTGTTTTAAACAGTTTTATTCTTTGTTTAACACAGTTGTGCAATTCTTACAGGAAAATGAATGCAGCTATTTTTTGTGTGATAATCTCTTGTCATGTAAAACAGTTATTGCATAACTAACTCTTTTATTCTTTATATTAAATTATTTAAATGCAATTACAAGGTGATGATATAAGCTTCATTAAGGCAACTCTTTGATCTGCTATTTCATAGAGAAATTGTGTTTCTTCTGAAAAAACATTGGTCGTCAGAATTCATCTTATTTTCTAATTCATTTCCTTATGCAAGTGTTAGTGACACTAGTATCTTAGTTCAAGGAGACTTAATAACTGTAAAAACAACTTTGAATGGAAACTTCTCTTCAAAAAATCGTAAGCAGACTTTTGATTTTAGAGAGAAATTTCTGAAAGATATCCAAATTTGTGGAAGGCAACTAAACTTTACTTCCTCTCTTTCCCATCATCTTACATGGCTGAACGCAGATTTAGTGCACGTTCTAAGCGCCTGAAAATCGTAAAAAGGGGATATTTGACACCCCTTCTAAGTGCAAGAGTAAGTGAATTAGGATTGACACACCAATGTTTTCCATCTCTTAGTAGTTCTGCGTAAAAGGACGAGTTTATTTAACATTTTTTATTGCAGCATTGAAACTCAATTATATATAATACAACTTGCAATTAATTGCCTACAGTTATATAGCCAATAAGAAAGGGGGGAGGGGGGTAAAAAAAGTTTGAGAAACACTGGCTTTCGTTCTGTTAGGAGTTCCCTAGAGATATACAGTGGTTCCATTTTGATTAATTGGCTCCCTCCAATAATTAATATTGTGTTCATTTGCAAAGGTTACATTATCAGGAATACCATTGTCCTTATTTTGTTGAGGATCCCTCCTCTCGAAGCAATATTTTTATTGTTCACATTATTCACAGGATGCACTTCCAGAAATACTTTCTGTTCATATATTGCATAGATTGTCCACTAGAAATATTTATTCAACTTTTATAAAGGTAAACCACTCCTCTCAAATTATATATTTTATTGATTGGAGAGCTAGCTGCACATCTAATTCCTTCAATCAGTTTAAACATTATCAGTTTGAGCAAAATTTCACTGCCATGAATGGTTGTGAACATCTTTTCTCTCTTTATAATGGTAAAGATGTAGACATCATTTTCATCAGGTTCAATGGCAACACGGGAAAACCTTTCCTTATACCTTTTCACATTTTCTATATCTTATTTTCTTCACCCACCATGTGTCTCATAAGCTACTTTCTCCTGTATCTCAATGTTACCATTTTTATGAGACATTTTTGCCTTATTATGTAATTATTTTGTATCTAATTTATATTATTTATATATAATTATTATAGTAAAATTTTGTTGTCGTAAGCGTGGCTAATACTCATTAGTAACATCATTTTTATAGTTAACTTTTTCACGTTAATAAGGCAATCCCAAGATCTTCTGCCAATATATCTTCATCAAAAAGATTTTAACGTTTTTAGAAACTTTAATGCGATATCTTAATTTGGGGTCTAATTTTAATATTCCATTTTTATTCTTCTTAGTGCCTAAGATGGTTAAAAGTTTCACCCACTCTCAGTCTGGCAGACTCTGCTGGATGATGAATTACGAATTTTTTATTTTGAAATCATTTGTGTAATTTTTGTATAGTGCATGAGGTACAGGCTTTGTGTGCCTAAGATGCGCGATTGGTCAATAGTTTCACCCGCTCTGAGCCAAGTAGACTTGGTTGGATGATGGCTTACGACCTCATTATTTTAAAGTCGTTTCATTGTTGTATAGTGCATGAGGTTCAGGCTTTGTGTGCCTTTGATGGGCGATTGGTCTAAAGTTTCACCCACTCTGAGTCAGGCAGACTTGGATGGATGATGGCTTACGAGTTGTTTATTTTGAAATCGTTTGTACCATTGTTGTATAGTGCATGAGGTTCAGGCTTTGTGTGCCTTTGATGGGCGATTGGTCTAAAGTTTCACCCACTCTGAGTCAGGCAGACTTGGATGGATGATGGCTTACGAGTTGTTTATTTTGAAATCGTTTGTACCATTGTTGTATAGTGCATGAGGTTCAGGCTTTGTGTGCCTATGATGGGCGATTGGTCTAAAGTTTCACCCACTCTGAGTCAGGTAGACTTGGATGGATGATGGCTTACGAGTTGTTTATTTTGAAATCGTCTGTGCCATTGTTGTATAGTGCATGAGGTTCAGGCTTTGTGTGCCTATGATGGGCGATTGGTCAAAAGTTTCACCCACTCTGAGTCAGGCAGACTTGGATGGATGATGGCTTACGACCTGTTTATTTTGAAATCGTTTGTGCCATTGTTGTATAGTGCATGAGGTTCAGGCTTTGTGTGCCTATGATGGGCGATTGGTCTAAAGTTTCACCCACTCTGAGTCAGGCAGACTTGGATTGATGATGGCTTACGCAATAGCAGTCTTCCCGCTATTCCTTTCTGCTCCATCGCTCTTGGTAATTGCTCTTGCTTTGACTCTGCTGGCCTAACAGGTATTTCTTGAAGCCACTCCTCTTTTCAAGGTTTCACCTAAAAATCTGCTCCACTTCTTTACTCTTTATAAATATGTATTTTTTTTTGTGAAACGGAAATATAGATATGTAGGATGTATTTTTTGCTCAATTCTTTTTCATGAATGGTCAAATTTCTAGTGTACATATCAAACAGTTTTTTTAAAATTAAGTTTTGTTATAAAGCTTATCTATTTATAATGTAACCATTAACCGTTATAGGAGAACGTTTAATCGATGCTGAAGGGGTGCAAACTACAGGCTACCAATCTCATTATAAACAAATTCACTCATCAATTTTCTTATTTCTAAAATGAAGAATTATATTCATGTACATTTCAAGTACATATAAAAGTATATTTCAAAGTGATATACAATTGATTTATATTAAATACATATTACGATTCAAAGAAGTAAGAGCTATTAAAAACGGGTAACATAAGTTTAGAAGTTTAAATAATAGGAAAATATAAATACGGCCTTAAATTCTTGTAACTTACTTGTAATTTAAATGTGGTTGAAACTTGTTTCTTAATAAGTTTCTAATTTTTTCTAAATAACGTTGTCGTCATTTTATCAATACTACATGTAGTACACTTGTAATTGTTGACATGTTTCAACTGTTCCTCGGTCATTATCAATATGCGAGTGATTTTCAAAGTGGATAGTTACTTTATACATGGAAAGCAAATTCTATTAGTTGTTTTAAAAGTATTAAAGCTGTGTTTTTGAATAGTGAAGGTTATAAATGACCTCGTCAGTAGTTGTTGCCATTACCTATAAGTACAGCGTAGCTTTGGCTGGATCTAAACAAGGGGTCTCAAACTTCAATTTCTCGAGGACCGAATGAGGACTCCGAAGTCTGCGTAATGACAGTGATGAAAAGTAGGCCGAAATAAAATATATAATAACAGTTTATTATAAATGTATTTTAGTATATTTTATAGCACTTTTAGCTTTATAGTAGTATTTAAGTTAATGAACCCTGTAGTAATTAAAGGGACCAAGGTATACCCTTCTGAACATGAGGTTGTATTTATGTGATTAACAAACTTTAAAAGCAGCCTGAGTGGCCTCAATGAAGTATAAATAAAAAAAGCGTTCCCTTTTTACTAGAGGTGTACGTTCTTGGTTTACCCATTTTCGATTTTTTTACTTATCGAAATGACTTTATGTATTGTTTTTATTATCTATTTTGTCTATTCTTGTTTCCCTTGCGTCCATAAGTTGCCTACACTGATTCAGTGTATAAAGGGACTTCACTACAGTATCACTCGTCTGCTGGGCGACTCACATGTTTTTAACTGATTGAGAGTAAATATAATTTATACAAACACACTAACAGTCTCTAATTTTTGTTTGAATCGTCATCAGGAAAGTAGAGATAAGGACACCAAGCACACTTGTGAAGCGACGGTTGGAGACCAACAGTGTTGTCACACGCGTGCCCGGTTCAATTCAAGTTGAAATGAAAAAAAAGGACTAAGATATTTCAGTTGGGTTTTGAGTCTGACGAAGACCTGTTGTTACGGTTGAAAGATCGTAGCCTTTTTTTTTCTTATTTCTTATTGTGGTTTGAACATTGATTGACAGTGTCACGTGTTCATTCAAATTAGACAGTTGTTGAAATCCACAGACTATTTTTCTTTGTAAAATAATTTGTAATGTAATAATTAGTTTTTCAGTTTCAAAATTTATACTTCTGCCTATGAAAAAGGGTTTTAAATAAAAGCCGAAACGTTGGTAATGAGAATTTAATTTGAACATAAAGAACCGACCGAGTTATTCAGTTCGTCATGTTAGGACTTACAGCCTATAAACTTCAGTTTTGTTTCTATTCCACGGTCGATACTTTTTATTAACGGATACTTTCTCAATTTTCGGTTGAACCGTTATCACGAGAGCTGAGATAGGGATACCAAGCGCACTTGCGAAGCAATGGTTTGAGACCAACAATGTTGTCACACGCGTGCCCGGTTCAAGTCAAGTATGAAAAATTAACTAGGAATAAGCGAAGAGCTAAGAAATAGAAAGTGAAAATGATGAAAATGAGGAAATATAAATAATAAAAACTTAAAAAAATAATAATGAAGAAAATGAAGAGGAAAATTACTAAAGAAAATGCAGTAGTTCAATTAACAAATACTTAAATAATAATGAGGATGATTGGAATAAAGTAAAGTTGTATAAATAGTAATTTATATTATTTAAAATAATTTAACCCTCGGTTATTACTATAGCTGTTTGGGTACCAGGAAAACCATTTGATACTACAGTTGTAGTTGGACGGACAGCTTCAGTTAATCTAGTCCATTAGTTCATGAAAGTTATATAAACAGAACAAAGAATGACACCAATTACATACATTGAATTTGTTGAGTAAATAACAATTATTATCTACAGGCCAAAAGCTCCATCGTCTGACAAATTTTATTACGTGTTTAATCAAATAGAAATTGCTACCGAGAGGAGTATAATTGAAATATCTTTTCAGCAATTATGTAAATCATAATGAAATTAAATTCGAAAGGGGAAGGTTTAAGAATAAGAAAAAGTAGCTATTTAAGTTGAATTCGTTTTGTGTTAAGCCCTATTAAACCGCTTCGGTGAATACTAACAAGTGTTTCCTTTTGTCCCCAAGTTTTCTTTTTTCCTGCGCTCTTTGTCAGTTCATTACTCCTGTAAAAACCCTAATCAGTCTCCTAGCCCTATCGGTATTTACTTTTCAACTTTTTCTTTGTAACTGGTCAAAAGAGCATTTTCAAAAGATTTTAGTTTACTTTACATTTGCAGAAGTTACCTTTTGTTTCCATTGTTTGAAATGTTGTGTCTAATTACATTAAAAATAACCCTGTGTTATTGATGTTTCCAAGTCAGAATTTCAAGGGTTACATAAATGACTAAATACCATACATTCTGTAATATATATCAGGCTGATATCGATTGATATTTTAACTTTTATATGTTTTAATTTTTTCAAATATTACAATAATATAATTTGAATTGATTCAGTTTTTTAATTTGTTGGTTTCATTGTTTTGTATGAGCTAGTATTTCATTTTTTTTCTATTTTTATTTAAAGTTATAAATAATGCTATTGTTGTTAGAGCTTGCATATGATTGGTATATTAATGTACTCACCTCTGACAATGAAACTTTATTGAATTGAATTTAAAATTGCAGTTTGGTATACGTAATTCATATCAATAATTTTAACAAGTTCTTTTCAAACTTCAATCTTTTATTCGTAATTTACTTTTCGATTTATAATAGACAGTTATTTCGGTCTATGCTATCGTGCAATTCATAAGTTCGGCACATCGAATGGGTACAGAAAATGTGTATAGTGCAAAGAAAATGATGTGTATTCATTGATAGGAGGAAAGGTTATCAATGACCGGACGAGTGGTAGATGATTTGAGAGCGATACTCGTAGCAGCATTGAAGCAGGAGGTGAGGATAAGAAATTTAAGGCTGAGTCTTCTCAGATGTATCATGGTCCATGTTGGGCCTTCTCAGATGTATCAAGGTCCATGTTGGGTCTTCTCAGATGTATCATGGTCCATGTTGGGTCTTCTCAGATGTATCATGGTCCATGTTGGGTCTTCTCAGATGTATCATGGTCCATGTTGGGTCTTCTCAGATGTATCATGGTCCATGTTGGGTCTTCTCAGATGTATCATGGTCCATGTTGGGTCTTCTCAGATGTATCATGGTCCATGTTGGGTCTTCTCAGATGTATCATGGTCCATGTTGGGTCTTCTCAGATGTATCATGGTCCATGTTGGGTTTTGTGCTACATAACAAGACGGAGAATTCGGTTATTCCTAGATAACTAGTTGTGGTTATTGACATCTTACAGACTTAGGACTAACAGCCTTACAGTTGGATTTCACTTGGATCAAGCGCTTTAGAGGGGATAGAGAAGAGTTTGATGCCAGGCTAAAGAAGATCAACCTGATCAAAGCTTTCCAGAGCCTGTTGAAAGGAGATAGCTGAATCTGAATAGATGAATTCACTGATAAAGTTGACATTTCGCATAACATAGCACTTTAATTCCGTGAAAAGATCTTAATCTGAGTAAGTTATCTCTCTATGTAACAAAAAGGGTTGCTAAATTAAGGGTGCTAAAATTAAACTCTCCCCTAGGTTCATAGTGTCGCTCTCTCTTATGCAGTATTCAACTAAATTCATCTATATAATAGTTATTTATTTTATGAGTATGTTACTGTGTATCCATCTACAATATGCTATGTTTTACGTGGAAGTACAAACTAGTTAAAAGAGTTGTTATAAATTGCAACACTGTCATACGAACTTGATAACTGTGATAACTTATGTCCGAAGTATGCTATTGAGAACGTTGTGGAATTAGTTAACAGTTACTATAAACTACCATCTTTTTCCGAAAATAAGACATCTCCTGAAAATAAGTCGTAGCGTGATTTTCGGGAGGTTTTGGACTATAAGCCCTCCCCTGAAAATAGGCCCTAGTTTTGATAATGTGAAAAATATAATTCTTTAAAAAATTGCTGTTGAATGAAGTAGGTATCTTTAGCTGTCGTAATATTTCAGAGAAATTACAAAATATTCCAAGAAATTCCTTGTTTACCTCTAAAGTTCGTTTCAAGGAAGCCACTTAGACAAGAAGTATTAATTAAACCTCAGCTATATTGCAAGACATGAGAGATTCAGACCAATGATTCTACAGGAAATAGATTTGGAGGAAAATCAGAAAGGAATTTAAAATTTTGATAATTTATGACGATGTTCCAGAAGATGACAATCGAATAAATTTAAATTTCTTTTTAAAAATAAATATTAAACAAAAATATGTAAATCTGCTTAATGTACTTGAAGCCCTCCCCTGAGAATAAGCCCTAGCACGAATTTTGACCTAAAAATAAAGTAAGACAGTATCTTATTCTCGGAAAAAGACGGTATTAGACATCAGTTTTGTAGAGTATTATGAACATAATACTCTGAGAGAAACAAAATCACAAAAGGAGATTTCAAGTTACTTTGAGACACATTTGTAGTGATCATTTATACTTAGTGGGAGTCAATAATTTATTTTACGAAAATATTCAAAAATAAATAAATGGCAATAATATTACAAAAGATTGGAAATTGCATGGAATGTAGTTTGGAGTGGTGGAATGATTGGGTGGAGATGGTTACGGACGGCGCCGTTGTTTAAGATGAGCTAATGTTATTATTGAGTCCTTTGTTCTAATTTATCCTGTTTTTCTTATTACTACTAACGACCAGGTTCTTATAAAACTGCCTTTGTGTAGCTTTGTGGTTAATTTAAGGATCGAACGTGAGGTTGGTTGATATCTCTGTCTGGACTGTAACTTCCCTGAATCCAATTATTTTCTATTACAGCTCAGTTCTTCAAAAATAGTTTCTCTTATTGTCTTGATACTAGTGGTGGTTATACTTCTTTATTCAAAAATGAATAAATCTTGTAATGATTTATCTTTTTATTTGAAATTTTCATAATATATTTTATCGTAAAGAAAATTATTTTTGGTATTCAAGTTTTTTAAACTATCTTCTAGGGTTTCTGATTTGTTCCATAATTTATTTATCTTTCCCCATAGTTTTAGCATTTTGATAGTAAAGAATGATTCTTTTGTTGTTAGTATTGTTACTAGTTCGTTGTTTGAGTTGTTGTGGTTGAGGACTGCCACGAGCACTTTTTTCATGACTCATGACAACAGAGCCTTCGATCATATTCCCTCAGTTCTTCTTCTTTACGATATATGATTTTATTTCATATACCATTTTGTTATAATCATAAATACCAATATTTATTTTGTCATCATTAGAAAAGTAGCCTTAATTTAAATTGTCTCTCTATTATTTCAGACGAACGAGAGGACGTGCAGAAAAAGACTTTCACCAAATGGATCAACTCTCAGCTCTCCAAGGTAGGTTTAATTCAATTAGCTAGCTCTGTTTAATAATCGACCCTGGAGCCCTGAAGGGAACAGGCGCATTTCCCTTATAAACTCTTTCCTAATTTGATTACCCTTTCCACGCCTAGAGACATTTTAAATCTTTGTTTACTGTTAATCTTTGTATCAACTTTAGCACTATTAGTTATTGTTTAAAGTAAACATAACAGTTTATTTATGACAGCCGGTTTACTGGGTGTAAATTAAAAATAATTAAATAACAATTTTTGTCTGTTTGAAACACTGGCATATCTGTTTTAACATTTCTGTATTATAGAACATCTAAGAAAAATTTCAGATTCATTGGAATTCATTAAAATTGAAGTGTCAAATACTTTCAAATTATAATTCATACTATTAAATAAATACTGATTATGAATTAAAGGTTACTATTGAATTCTGAAAAGAATAATTTTGAACTATTTCTATTACGTTAACATGATTATACTATAATTCAAATAGTATTAAATAACAAATGAGCTACATTTTCCGCCCTTAGAATAGCATTAGAGGTGAAATCTTGTGAGTGCTAGATTGGAAACTTATGGTCCTTATTTTCACTAGTAGAAACAAGTACAAAAGAATGAAAATTATCAAAACTTTAACCAAAAAAATACAAAATTTAGAGCTGTTTACACTTAACTCTACTATAAATGAATATAATACCAAAGTCAACTGTTACACATTAACGAATTACCAAATATTGTGGTAAACATTTATTAGACTCAATCGATTTAGTGACTTCATTTATTTTCATGTTGGCACGGCCACTTTATTAGCTAAAACAATAATAATTGTTATTAGTTATATAACAATCTGACAAGTTCCTCCACATGAAAATTAATAATTGCTACCAGTATTTTAAATGTAATATATCCTCTTCCAATATTTAAAATTCATAGAATTTGTATCATAGGATAGTAATGACATACTATGACAATAAATAACATAGTGACATAAATAACATAACTATGGCAACTAACATAAAACCAAAATAATGGTTTTGACATTAAGTTCAATAAAAAAATCTTGCCCATGTTTCGATATTAATGAAAAACAATAAGTTGTTTAATTCAAAAAAACTTTTTGTAAAATATTATTATCATTCATCTAACAGTTGACTTTTGGAATGTTTGCAAAAATATCGATGGTGCCCTCCAAGCTACTTTTAGAAAAACATCATGGAAAATAGATTTTGTTGAACTTCAAACATGTAAATCGGTAAAACTATAAACTTGTTTTTCTTTAATCTCAATATTTTATGTGGTTAACGAATGGAGCATGTTATTAAGAAATAAAAAAATTCCTTTAAATGAATTGGCTCAAAACTTTTTTTTTTAAAAAAAATGACTGCAAAACTTATAATCATTCAACTCATTCTCATATAATGAGCAATTTTTGTTCTGGATTTTATTATGATGTGTCCTAGGTGTGACCAGTATCAAGTTTTTGAAATTATTCACCAGAAGTAATTCGAGATTTCAATTTCGTAAAGTTAGCATTTTATGTAGAAAAAAAATTATTTCAAATGGCATAATAATTGGGAATAAATAATTTCTATGCAAATACTGTACAGCTCATCTACCCTGTACTGCTATTTTTGGGCTTAGTATCAATATGACCCATCAAGCGTTAAAATAGGGACTTCAAAACATGTAAATCCTTCAAAATCTTAATTTTTTGCACAACTACTCTACATATAGTGAAGTAAAAATTTAGAATGGAACTTGTATCATAGGAACACACTTACATTACTTATGTGTGAAGTCTAAACAAAAAAACAAAGCCAAATGCCAATTTCATTTTACAATTTTTAGATTTTAAAGCATTGATAATGCTATAGAAATATGTTATAGAGACTTTTCAAACCAAGGTTATACAGAATAAAATTTGTAATCAACTAAATGTTTTGAGATTCTTTGTAAATTCATTTGTTTTTGTAATATTTGAATATGAATTTTGTTAACTCTTCTATCGCTTATAACTTTTAAAGGTTTAAATCTAGAAACTGTCAAAAAAACACACATAAACTCTCAAGGAGTTATTAACGAAGTAACTTGGGCTTGTTAGTAGAGTACACTAAGGGTGTATGGACGTTAAAATGATTGAAAAAAGTGCTGAAAATGCTATTTCATATATATTCATAAAACATACATGTAATAATTTTTCTAAACTTTTTACTCTAAAACTTCATCATGAAAGTTTGGAATATGCGAGATCCATCCTTCCATTTAAATTAGATTTCATTTGATTATTTATATGGAACAAACGGATACAGAGATGAACAGACGGATACAGAGATGAACAAACGGATACAGAGATGAACAGACGGATACAGAGATGAACAGACGGATACAGAGAGAACAAACGGATACAGAGATGAACAGACGGATACATGTTTTTTTTTTTATTAAAAATGATTTAATTTTTAATAAAATTAGTTTTTATTTAAAAATAAGTTATGTAAAACCAATATATACTTCTTTCTTTATATTATATAGAAATATATATTTATCCATTTGACGGAAAGTTAGAGATGTCACCGTAGAAATCTGCTGGTGTGGCATGGTAGGTTTTCAACCAGGAAATAAACATGATGCAAAACCAAGATTATGACTTCTTACCTGCTTAGCTCTATCAAACTGATAGGTCCTTAATCATGTAATCTGGCGGGAACCTATGCATGAGGAAACGCACTTATGTGGAGTGATACTTTGTACATGTCCTTATTATGTGTAATAAAACCATATATCAGGTTTTGCTCCTTAAACCTGATATAAGGTGTACTTATTGTATTTTCTAATTATAATTATAAAATATATTTTGGAAATTATATTTGAATGTACTTCTTCAAAACACGTATATAGGATTTTAGATTGTACGTTTCCTTGGTTCTTGAGTTTCTAATTACAATCTTATTGTTATTTAAAATTATAACTAAATACATTAAAAATCTATAATTTATCAATTTTATGGATCAGGTACAGTCACTATGAGTAATGGTCCTTCGATGGTTCCTCTGTACCTGAGGCGTTTGTTATCCCTTCCAAGGTCAAAGATATGTGCAATTCCTTTGACATTGCATGTTAATAGTTACTGTTGGTTTTCATTTAAAGACTTGTATCTGTTATCTATAAACGTTTTTGTTATCTACCAAGCTATTGTGGTGTAATGATCGTAGCCTTTATATTATATTTCCATGGAAATATAATTAAATTTTTTCTCATAAATGAACTTTATATTAAAAGTCCTATTCTTATATTTTCGCCTTATCTTAGTTAAAATTATTATTAGTCTTATTTAATAATAATAGTAATGCCAAATAATATGGGTATAGATGGTGGAATGATTTATGTGTAGACCATAACTGAACAAATTTACCTAGACAGTTTTAGAGTACTTTATTACACGGGTAATAGTAATATAAATCATTTGTCTGTCAGGAAATACCCTGAGTGCTACAGGTGTTCGAAGTGCCTATGGATGAGACATTTAAAGAAATGGACTGGCACCTGGTATCTTGGAAAACTGTCACCCGAACAACAGTCGGTCATAACTCCATTCGCTGAAATATTAATTTCAGACCACTTCAGTTTCAAGTCAATTACAAATAAATCATTCGTTGTACTCTGTATTTTATCTTGCTCTGACTATGTTCAATGACATCGTCTTACTAATAAAATTACAGACTCGACATATTTTCATATTTACTGATTATATCACTAATAGCTTCAATGAATGAAAGTGTATCATTTAAATTCCCCTATGTTTGTAAAGAAGAACTTTTTTCTTGAATGTAAATTTCCTTATAATTTTTTAATTTATTATTTATAAATTTTAACTTTTTGGTTTTTATTTATTCATTTTAGTTGCTAATTCTAAAACTGAATCTTTTGTGTAAAATCCAGAGAGAAAAGGAAAACCAATAAAGATAAATTCATAATTAAAAATGACCTTAGTATCAAAGGAATAAAGACATTTATAAAGAAAGTGAATCAGTATTTCGGATATGCAGTGAATCATTTATTAAATGGGTAGTTAAGTCTGTGCAAACAAAAAAGCAAAGGTTCAGTAATGAAGAAAAGAAAAACAGAAAATTCTATAATAAATTATACATTATTAAGCCTAATTGTCTTATCTTAATGTAATATTTTTTTTAAATCAGATTAAAGATCGCTCCCGAACCTCACTTAAAATTTAGTTATTATAAATTGTATTTGTAATTATAAAATATTATTTTGTGGAAATTATATTTGAATGTATTTTTTCAAAACAGGTATATAGATTTGTATATTTAATTCTATATAATCTTGGTTTATTATTACATTCTTATTGTTATTTAAAATTATAACTAAATACATTAAAAATCTATAAATTATCAATTTTTTCTATCAGAAACACTCACTATGATAATAGTGCTTCGATGGTTTTTCTGTGGCTGAGACGTTTATTATCCCTTCCAAGGTCAAAGGGATGTGCATGTAATAGTTACTGTTGGTTTTCACTTAAAGACTTGTATATGTTATCTATAAACGTTTTTGTTATCTACCAAGCTATTGTGGTGTAATGATCGTAGCCTTGTTATACCTGTGAAAAAAATCTGGAGTGGTCTGCACTCAACTTATAATATCAATAGGTATACGATATCAATCTCGTTGAAAATCAGTTGACTTTGGTTCTATAAATGTAGTAATAATCATTTCATAATTTATATGAAAATTGAAATCATTGATCACTATAGCTTATTAATATTATTGTTAAATCAAGGGCCTGCATATAGTCGTACTCGCACGCTCTGCTGCAATACCTATCATATTGTGCATCCCAGTTAAATTAAACTTCAGACCTGAAGTCCTATAATGAAATTCATCATTGTCCCTGGATAAGTATGTACTAAAGACATTTGATATGCTTACTTATTTGATGGTTAGGTTAGGTTAGGTTGCAGTGGCAGTCCCACAAGGGAACACACGTAGGCCAAGCATTGGCCCTTTGTGATACCACACAATGAAGATCGATTCTACAATGGGAGTCCTAAATTTTGCCTAACTCAAATGTATTTAGAGTAGGGATCTTTAACGAGTACCTGACATCGTACAGGCTCGGGAACGACGGTTTAACTTCCTTCTCCGAGGGACGATGTGCTCAGATTTATTCACCTCCCGCGTGAATAAATCGAGGGCCAGGTGAGGATTGAACCCCGGTCCTGTCAGTTCAGAGGCGAGCACGTAACCACTGAGCTAGCCTGGCCCCCTTATTTCATAGTTAAAAAAACATTTCCTGAATTCATATAATACTCAAACGATGGTTTTGTAGTTTCCATGAAAACTTTAAAAATTACAGCTCATTCCCTCAAAATATATTATTTTAGTGTATCTTAAATAGTATATAGCATTTTATATACTATGTATACAATTAATATTTATAAAATTGCATTGTATTGTAGTCTGTCGACCGGTGTGATTTCTATAGTGCCCACATACTTTGAGAATCAATCATAAGTCCGAATTTTATAATTTATAGCAGAACTGATTTTTCCACTTATTATGAAGTTTTTTTTATGGTTAATGTCAGTTAAAATTTGTTAAAAATTAATGTCTATTGTCAGTTTTATAGTAATTCCAAAGTTTCAGCACTGTCGAGTTAGTAGTTTAGAAAGAAAAAAAATCTGAAAAAACCTTTGGGCCGGAAAAGTGAGTTCTTCATATTGCAGTATTACCATAATACAGTAGTGCACATCTACATTATAAGTCCAATTTTTGTGTCAAATAGTAATTTGATCCATCAAATTGACTTTTTGGTTACATATGCACCCATCCACCGACGTATAAACAGACATCATAACAAAAATTCAATAAAAGTCTGTGCGGACCTCAAAAATTGTGAATCCGAAAATCTAGAGACCAAATTTTTCATGATTACTATACTATACATGTAGTAAATAAGAATCTTATTTGTTTATTCGTTTCGTTTATTCGTTGTATTGTTTATTCGTGAAGAACAAAAATCAATAGTGAATCTTTGTGAAGATTTGTCCTTTTGTATTAGTCCAGGTATTGATTGATCTAAATTATTACGCACACTGTATAAACACTTCAACATTCTTTATTAACTGATGATGTTTGTAAGTCGAACATGAGTAGCGAAGTACTGATCAAAAGCAGAAATGCCGTTTAAGTCAACTGAACAAATGTTTCAAAATTTCAAATTTCACAAATGTGAAACTGTGTAGGAGTTACCTATTGTATATTATATGAATTTATTATTATTCAGTCCTTCTATAAAAACATATCATTTTTTCATGATTAAACCTGATGATCAGGTTCAGCCTAGACCATAATTCAAAACTAATTGTACTCATTATTGAATTGAATTATTCTCACTATTTAGGATGACAGAAATGTGCATACATTATTTGCAGTAATCTCGTACTTTTGACATCTACTTAAAGGTAAAATAACATTTGAAGTTTACCTAATTGTGAAGTTATTCAATATATTGTTCTGCCAAGCTCAAACTGTATTTCTCCAGTCCACTACTAACGGAGGATTTCAACAGTCTACACTGGTATTATGTTGGACAATTAAGTTTAATATCTTGCAAAGGAACATTAATATTGCTCTAACCTCTAATTAAATTTGAGATTAATTATCGTTTATATTGTGCATATCCATTTTCTGCTTAGTGAGGGAGTCAGGATGGTCCATTTGAACCCCAAGGGGTTTGCAGAAACTTTAAGGAGATCTGCAAGTAAATAATCGTATTTTGTGGATCCTTGGCACACAGTATTAGTCCACACAAAATATACAGACATTCGTGTACCATTATCACTATTCCTTTCTAATAAGGGTAGATTTATAACGAAGCTACCCGAAAAGCAAAGTGAGCTGACGGTAAAAAAGTAAAACATTGGCAATAAAACGTCCTTATTCTCATTAGTTTGTTATTATTAGTTTGATTTACTAATTTATATTATGTTGATCATTTTTATGTTATTTTTAATTTTATTTTTATGAATCATTTGCACGATTTTTTTAAAGTCTAGAAAACTTGGTACACCGTATTTCAGAGATTGTGGAAAGTCGTCGGAGTCGATTGCATACAGTGTGTGATACTTACTAAAGGTTCCTAATCTACATAAAATGGAGCCCCTAAAATTTAGTAGTAGTAGAGCCCCCTTATGTACTATCAACAAACCTGTGTGAGGCATAACATACCACAAAATACACGACCCTTGGTTTGGAAAACTTTGTGCTTGTACTTCAAACTATTTAAAATTATACAAAACAATTACAGAATTGGTATTTAAACTAATATGTTAAGTTTCTGGGGTTTAGGCTTCTTTTCATGAAAGGATCAATATGCCTAATCAATACACGAGGAGACGCAGTATAACACAAAGCAGTCTTGGTGAATACTTGACAAGGGTCAAATGGGAACTTTGTCACATTGTGAATGATTTAGTTTGGTTAGAGGGAGCTACATTAGTAAATTCGGGCACTTTAAGAGCTAAACTAAGTTAAAAACACATTAATATATTGGCCTTTCGTGTGCTGTTTATTCCATTTTACCGCAAACATTTCATATATCATCTCAACTTAGTTTGCAAACAGTGGAGAAATACTCTGACTCTATGTTTTCACACTAAACAAACTAGACTTTTACTTAATACTAAAAGTATTAGTGCACATATTTTATTTTTTCTTTGATTTCTAAAGAAATCCATTGAAGAATATAAATATTTCAATAATTTAATACTGCAGTTATATACATATACACTCAACTCAACCCAACTCAAGTTGGGTTTTTGACTCTGACGAAGACCGCTTGTTACGGTTGAAAGATTTTGGTCTTGTTTTTCCATTTCATATTGTGGCGTGATCATTGATTGTTATTTCATCTGTTAATGTGAAATCTTATTATATATGATGTAATTTTTTTGAGGGTTGAGGTCCAATGATTTTAAACTAGTCCTTTTGCCGACGTTTCGACATATATTTATGTCATCTTCAGGGCTACAACATGATTGTTTTACAATTAGCACTACTATTACTACTATTTGGTAATTTATCACATTTTAATATGTACAGTAACAAAGAGGAATTTATTGATGAATCAGTTATTTCGACTATGGATTTTTTTTTATATATTGACATAAGGATATTGTTATAATTATTCTATTGCTTTTACAATTATTTCATAAGTAATAATTTTAAGTAATTTAATATTAATAAGTAATTTATTATTAAATTAAATTTAAGTAATAAGTATAATTTATTAATAAGTAATAAGTTAATAATTTTCAAAAAAATTACATCATATAAATATTGGGTCAAGAACACAAATATATGTATATATTTATTTATTTATATGTGTGTGTGCGTTTGGTGTCTCTACCTCCTCTCCTTATGACAGTTAAGCCGAAAATTACAGACCGTAAGTGTGTTTTTATATTTACTCTGTACTTATAGTTTACTCAGAAAAATACATATATACTTAAAAAAAATGGTCTGCTAGGACAAAAAAAAAACGATTTAAACAAACCTAGAACAATACAAGATTCACTTCAATATTTCGATCTTCTCGTCATCAGGAGAAAGAGAATAGCATAAAACAAGAAAGTAAGTCAAATTAAACAAAGAAAAAGCGGAAAAAAGGAAAATAACAATTATGTAGTATATTAAATATTGAAGTTTAAAGAATAAATAAAATAATGCTAATAGTGTGAAAGAAATAGTTATCTAAAATATATACGACAGAGTATGACGGCAAAAATGTAGGGCGAGTTCTAAGGGATCAAATATGTTCCTCTTTCTGTTAGTTAGTGAAGATCGGAGTATGGGATAACTTTAAGGACAAAGTTACAGGAAGCATTCATATAAAGAATTCACTTTTTGGGAAACAAACCAAACTAAATGGTATCAAAGTACTGTACAAAAAATTATTGGAGTTGTAGGAAGTGTAGGAGATTTGAGTATTTGATATTTGAGATTTGAGTAGGACTAGATATTTGCTATTAATGTGGAAGGAAGTACGGGTTTGAGTTGGTAATACCGCAGGACTGGTTTGTTTGTTCTACTCCTATTCCATTTCAGGGGTTTACCAGTTATGGCTGTATACGATAAGAAATGGGATGACGTTCTCCACTGATAAATGGTTTAGGAGCAGAAGAAAGTATGGAAAAGAACTGCTTGCTAATAGTGTAATACAGTGATTCCCAAAGTGTGTGCCGCGAAAATATAAATAGTAAAAAAAATAATATAATATAATATATTTTTGCGTCATGTGATTTACTAACCTCACGTTTATCACTAATATGGTAAGTGTGTATTTTCAACGATGAAGTTACATGTATTTTA
Organism: Hermatobates lingyangjiaoensis; assembly: GCA_026182355.1. Taxonomy (NCBI): domain Eukaryota; kingdom Metazoa; phylum Arthropoda; class Insecta; order Hemiptera; family Hermatobatidae; genus Hermatobates; species Hermatobates lingyangjiaoensis. The sequence goes on from JAPFBL010000255.1 coordinate 774,176, forward strand.
AAAGGTACTGCAAAGAAATAGTTATCTAAATATACGACAGAGTATAATATATAATGTAGGGAGTTCTAAGGGATCAAATTGTTCCTTCTGTTAGTTAGTGAAGCACAATAAGGACACTTTAAAAGACTCACAAGATACATTTTCAATCGTCGTCTTTGGGAAACAAAGTCCCTTAGAGTATCTAAAGCTACAAAAAGTTATTGGAATTGTCAACGAACTGACGCGACTCTGATTTGATTTTGAGATTAGTAGGACAGATATTTTATTAATGTGGAAGGAAGTACGGGTAGTATGGTAATACCGCAGGACTGGTTTGTTAAATGAAGCCTATAAACAATTAAAAAATTACCATTAATGTGATAATAAAAATGGGAATTACTACCATGAATAAATGGTTTTAGGAAAAAAAGTATGGAAAAGAACTAATGCTAATAGTAATACAGTGATTCCAAAGTGTTGAAATTACGTACAATTAAGGCAAGAAATAATAGAATAATATATTTTTGACGATAATTTCTACCTCAAGCTCTTAACTAACCATGGAAGTGTGTATTTTCAACGATGAAGTTACATGTATTTTAAAAGGTACTGCTAAGTTTAAATATATATATATATATAATGGCAGTTGTGCCGCCAAAATAATAGTTGCTTCTTAGTGTGCCATCATATTGAATAGTTTGAAAACCACTAGTGCAATATATGGGCCCAGTTAGTTCGTTGTGTAATCAGTTAATATATGATGTTTAAACAGAATGTGGAAGTTAAGAACATTAGCGACCACAACAATAAAGATAAATAGTCTCCATTCATTTGTGTAGAGACTCCACAAATATCTCCACACAAATGTTATATAACTTAATATATTATACACAGATATTATCAAGAGATATTATTGAGCCCAGTATGGGTCAAATAGAAAGAGGTAGATATTATGGTGACAGTGTTACTTCAATCCCTTATATGTAACGTACAGACGAGTGACCATCTTAGCTGAAGTAATATTGTCGGTTGAAATTGGATGATATTCCAGTTCTAATACTTATGTTTCAATAGTTATGTAGTACATGCAGTCTTTCACAGTATTTTAAATTTGATTAATACGAATCGAATACTACTTATATTAATTGATTAATACTACTATATTGAAAGTACTGTGAGGGTTATTAAGTTTTATATGGACAGAAGTGAAAATAAACTATTATCAAAGATTACTTCAATATCTGGAATAGGAAGAAGAGTTAGGTATATAATGAATAAGAAAGTAATGTAAGGAAATAATGTGGAAAGATATTAGGGTGTGGTCTATTATATGTTTATCGTGGACCTAAATGGGGAAAGTCACATCTCTATATACCATAGAGTTTAAAGGCAAAGAGATGGAAAGGAAACTTGCTCTTTTTTTTACCAGAAACAAATGAGCAAAACTGGGGCTATATTATGCTCATTATAGTGCCTCTGGTTTCAACATAAGACTACTAACAAACACACTGAGAAGCATTGCTTTTCATGACAAATTCAGCCGGAATAATAAAAAAAACTCATCGGTTGAGTGACCGGGGAATTTTGTATTCGAAGAAATGTCGAAGATAACCCAGACTCTCATCGAGATCAATAATAGTATAAAAGAAGGTGGCATCCATGGTAACCAAACGTAGAGGATGATCAAGGGTGTGGGTGGAGAAGGATTATTAAGGAGTCAGAGGAAGTGGAAATGTTTTTAGTATAAGAAGGTTGACTTCAAGCAGGAGGTTTGTATTCGTATAACATATGTCAGTACACTATCCTTCTATCCAAAGAAAACCACTTCTTTCCTATTTTAACTCGCCTTTTTTTTATCCTTTTTGAAAGTGTAGTTTTAAAAATAAAAATTACCCATTTTGAATTTTTCTTAGCTCTGAATGTAACGAATTCAGTACTTTTGAACTTATTAAAACATGTTTTATACCTAGTATTACGTTATATGTGACATTCTTTTGTTTATTTGTTCCAGAACAAAGAGGATGTTGTAACTGATTTATTCACGGATCTGCAAGATGGAACTCGATTGTTGTCTCTCTTGGAAATTCTTACTGGAAAAGAATATGTAAGCATAGTACATTTATTTTGATTTAAAATGATAGTTATTCATATATAAGTTTTTTAAAATGTGTTTTCATTTTAAAAACGAAAGTATTCTATTCCTGGCTTAGTATTCATTTTAAGAAACTGAATAATTGTAGAGGTATGAAGAAATATATTCAGATCTTTAACATAACAAAGCTTCATGTTTGAAACCGCATTGCTAATTAATTCATACAACTACAGTTCAATATACTCGTATGCCCTCCATGAATCACTGTGTGCCGTGAGTTTTAATACCTGCTATTCTTTTTTTTTATTTTAGTTAGTATTACATTTGTATCTAGTGAATGGCCTCATAGTAAAATGAAATGCATTCGTTATATTTCCTTGCTTCACAATATTAGGGATATTTTGTTCGTATCATCAATGGTGTGAAAGTTAATAATATTAGAGGTTTTATTTTAGTAGTAATAGCTAGTAACTTCTTGTACAGTAGTATTTTGCATCCAACTTATGTAGGGTTATATTTCAACATCCTGGATTCCTGGGCTGTTAATCTTGTACTGCCTCACTTATTAAAAATACAAATATAAAATTACAATAATATTTTAAAGTAACTAAAAGAAAATTTAAAAAAATACAAAATAAAAAAAAGGTTAAAATTAGTTAATAATAAAAGGGTTGATACATTTATAGGATAAACTGTTTATTATAACTATTATCTTGTATTAGATCCGTTAAGTCCTGCTCGAAATATTTTTGTTTCTGTGAAATGTGTTTTATATATTTATAAATATATGAAAGCATGGAAATACCATGTTTGTAACAATACTGTTGGAACAGATTTATTACAATATAAATTATTACTTTCATATTTTTTTTTAAAATTGTGGGATGATAAACTTTTGGGAATTCAAATCCGAAATTATAAATGAGAACTGGGGACCACCCGTGATCTGTTGAGCTAATGCCCGTGTAACGATTATTTATTGTTTGGCCAATTTATCGTATAAACAACGCATTTCGAACACGTAGTGTTCTTCCCGTAGAGGAAGAACACTACGTCTTCGAAACGCGTTGTTTATACGATTAAATTTTTATATGTGGAGACCATTTCATTAGCTTTTTACCCTACAATTATTTATTCCATTAATTTAGTGCTTTCTTATCTGTAAATAAGTACTAACGTGATGTACTAGGGAAGGTGTTATATATTTCTGGTCTCCCCTCACTGTGTAATTAGGAATAGTAACGGAAAAATGCAGTTCCTAAGAAAAATAGAAAATGGGAGGTCACTGATTGTGATATTTAGGTTGTGACACTGAATGAAAGGCAGCTCATTCTGTTCTACCTGTATTTTGGAAATATTGTAACAAAAAGAACGTCACAGTGTTTTGTCTCAGTGAAAGAGAGGAAGCCTCTTCATTGCTGTATTTTTTCTCTACTTGGTAAGATTGAGTAAAAAAAAGATGTCAACAATGACAGGATTCAAACTGGCTCTTAAGTAAGAGCTTTCACGACTGATTCGGCGAAATTCCGAGACTGACCATTCCCCCCACCTTAGTTACATAGATGGTCAGCTTAGAGTCAGAGGATCATCCCTTCACTTGAGCCTGCTCCCTTACCCTCCCTCTTCCACATCCCCCTTACGTCTGCAACTAAAATTAAATAAAAAAGAAGGCGGCCTCAACCCCTTCCAATCTCTTCTATAATTACTCTCGAAACTTCTTGACCTCTACTAGGGCCTCCAGTAAATCCTGTTTGCCTTTCCTAATCCTTACGTTCAATCCCTTCACTTCCGTAGAGAACATACCTGGAAGTTACTTCAAAAACTGAATTCCTGGATTCATCCGCATCGATGGGACTGTATTAGATGGACCGTTTTACTCTGTTAGATGGGCAAGATTTACCTGATTCACCCCTTCCGCTAACACTAACTCCTTCATGATAAGGTTATGTCGTCCTACCAGTGATTCTGGGCTTCTGATAAGCAGTGTCGACGTAGTAGCTACTTTAGAGAAGCTATTCATTAGGTTCCATGAAAGTTCCCTATCACCTATTGAAGAAAAACCTCGTTCAGGCCGATCTGGGGGCTAATAATGTTCAAAGTCATTCTGAAATGCATATCAGCTGACACAGACCTTACTGACTTCCAAAAAGACCTACTAACTAAAAGACATAAGGTATGCTCAAGCATACCGTCCAGACGGCTAAGTTAGTGTCCATCTCGCTTGCCTGGTGACGCTGTCCTCTAGATTGCTTCCAGTATTTGAATTTACTTTTGAGTGTGTCTTTAATGCAAAAAAAAATCTAAATAACTAAATTAAGTAACCAACTTAGAAAGTAACCATATTTCTAAGCCTTGTTATTGAACTGAATAGTTCTGTTAACTGTAACCTAGGTATGCTCGATCTTGTTTAAAGTTGCGACAAAGAACAGGACCTGGATCCAAATTTCCAACAATAATATGTTCTTTTATACAGCACTAAGTAAAAGTAGCATTAATTATTTTTTGACTTTAGACCTTTAGCACGAAACCACCGAGGCACCAAAACGGCCCTTTCACAGGGATTTGAGTTGATTCGACATGAACCGGAGTATATTCTTTCCTAATGAAACAATTGGAAATGAGAAAACTCAATAAATTTCATCATCTACATTAATAAATTAGTACTGACTGACCTGCTCAGTCATAGCATATTATGTGTATGGTTATCAAGAAAGATGAACTATATTATGAAAGCAGTACAGTATTTTTTTTCTAATATATCCATGGGTTAAACTGAAATAAAATTAATTAAAGAAGTTAACTATTGTATGGGAATTGTCTCTAAATGGTATTTTTTTTAAATATGTGATTTTAATATTTGAAGTTTTAATGAATAATACGCTATCAATTTTGTCATATCCTTGAAAAACATTCTATTTCATGAAGGAATGAATGATTCAGTGGTGGTGTTACATTAGTAACCTTAGATTTATAGTAAAATCAACACTTTATTAGAACCAATAAACTGTCCTCCTGAATTAGGCTGTCGAGACTATTGGTGGTGGGGTTGAATCATTCCTACACAAGGGTTGAACCAAGTGCTGCTTACTTCTCAGCAGCAAATATATTACTGGAATGTATACAGCAATTTTCGCTGGGCCGCATCATGGTTAGTTCTCAATAAATAATTTTCAATACTTCAATGAATCAAGGAAATGTCTGTTTATTATTAATACTTTAAGTCGTGCAAGGGTTGTTTAAACAAAATCACTGTTACTGTAGATATTTCTGGCACTGGTCTCATAAATGATTTACGTCATATCTCCTTTTAACTCTCATGCGATCACTTTAGAAAGCTTTTGCTGATATAAAATGGATTTACGGTAACCATATCAACGAAAGGACTCTTTCTCTGAGTTTATGCTTTACTAGCAGTAAAAGGTAGTAATCACAAAAACTGGGAATGGTAATTTTGTGAAAGTTAATGCAGAATTATATGATCACCATAAGGGTTAGTACTCTTTAAATTGTTGGTGGTGTATGGTAAGATTCTGCTTAATGCTTTGAGAAGTACAAGCCAGAGACGTTATATTTATATTAATAGAGGGATATTAAATCTTTCTGATATCGCACAAGAAATTGCAGTTTCTGGCGACTGGGTTTACAGCCAGGTCGGATCAATCATTAACCAACCCTTTCATGACAGTAAAGCTTGTATGCACATAATGTTGATTTAAACAATGTTTCTTTGTTACCGCATTTCAGATCGTTCTACTTGACTATATTTCATTTATTAAAATTAATGAAATTTTGATTTTTCGAATAGTGTCCAATTACACATTTTTAGAGAGCTAAAGTAACATAACATATGTAAAATAAAGTAGTGAGACTGATTTTTTTTAAATTTTCTATTCAAATATAATTACAATGTGATAATTGTCACCTTCAAAATATTAACTTCGAAGCCACACAGCGTGGGACGTCCTTCAATCATTGTAGCATCTGGAACTCGGATTCTGGAATGCTTTCAGCTGGTCGGTACAGCAATTTGTATGTTTTAGTGTCCCGAAATGAATTCCTTAGGATTTTTCATCTCGGAAGTGTAAAGTCACAAGACTCAAGTCTGGTGAATAAGAGGCTTTTGAGCAACAGAATGGTTTTACTGCCAAAAACTCGTTTATTAGAAAGAAATGTGACAGGCGCGATTGTCGTGATTTTTCCTTCCAATTCATTGGTCAAAATGATGAACGGGTGTGATTAAAATTCAACGTTCCCCGATCAATCTACTGTCAAGCGTCGATCTTGAAACGCACAAGTTCCGTACTCTGTGAACATTTAATCGTGTTTGCACTTGAAAGCTTCCGCTCGTGGTTCATCTTCAATCGATCTTCTTCTTGAAATCCTTAAAACTGAAAAATTTTGTCCTTGATTAACACGTATTCATTAGGCCTCCTGAAGTTTTTCAAAAGTGTCATTATGCAAGTCTGAAGCAAAATTGATTGCAACACCTGCTCAACTTTGAAGGTCACTCATTTTTAAAACGCTCAAGAAAAAACCATTTCACGAAACCAATCTAAGACAAAAAATGACTGTGGCGATTGAAGATTCATACTGGAGGCGCATCACACGTGACTGACGCTACTCAAGGCCACTGTCAAGTTCCAGATGACGTAGAATTTGCAGTTCACTATTTATTTACACACCTCGTATACCAGCCTAATAAAATCATAGTTGTGGAATGATTTTAATTTTAAAATTTTACTTCTTCTAAGCTTAAATACTTGTGATAAAGTATTAATAGTGATTAATATCAGAAGATATGGATTATTACAGTTGCAATAATGACACAATGGAATCTAATTTCATTTATATATCAGTGACAATTACTCCATACAAACAGGGTCCTCGATTCATAAATTCTTACCGGACTAGGAATGTGCTTAGAGTGCAGAGCACAAGGGTCATAACGCTTTTTGAAAAACAGGTAGCAGAAATCAATATTCCTTATTTCAGGAAACAAACTACGTGATTTCAGGAGAAAACATAATCACTTTTTACTTGTTATTTATTACAAAATAACGCTGTTATTTAAACTTCAAGCGTTTGAAACGTTTTAAAAGAATATTTTTAAATGAATTAGTTTTAAAAGAACTAATTTGAGAATATAAAACAAAGTATAGGGTACAGAATAGATCAGTGCAGTGTTAATTGAATTTAAATGAGTTTTTTCCAGTTCAGTTGAGTTAAGTAATTTAATTTTAGGTCTTTAAAAAGGAGAGAAATACATATAAATAAAATGAATCTACTAGAATAAAACATTTATGTTGAATGTGTCTTTTGGTTTGGAATAAGCCAAACATTTTCATGACATTTTCTAAAACAAACAATAAGTATTATATGAAAAATTAATTTGTTAGGAGTAGAATTTTTAATGTTATTGTAATTCTACACTAGATGACGTTAGTAATTGATGATCTAGTTCATTTTCCCAGAGCAACCTTTCGTATATTATTTCTGGATATGCTACCCGGATTAATAAGGACAGAGTAAAGATTTTGTATATTATCTGAAAAAGAAATGCATTTTTTTCGTTTTCAGGAATAGTTAATTCATATTTTATAGAAATAAACTAATATTAAATGATAATTAATAATTTATAAAGGTCTGTCGATGTCTAAATTTCATGACTTTTTTCTTCTGTTTGAGATGAAAACGTTTGAGACTAGTTTTTCTTCCTCCTTCTAACCAGAAGAAGTAGATTAGAAGATAAACTTAGGTTGATGAGACAAACTCATTGACTCACAGACTGTTTCAGAGTATTTAAATATTTGTTATAATTATGCATAACATATTGTACTTATTAGAAATACAGAAATAACAAAATACGTGTACCAGTATTTTAGAAAGAAAAAGAAATGGTGAGTTTATTATTTTTTCTCCTTGGCGACGCGACGCCTGTGTAGGCTACTCGTGTTTAAATATAACGGTAGACGGCATTAACATTTTGGGCGGATACCGTTGAGGATGAAGACTGCATACATAGTAGCACTGATATGAAGGAGAACTAAAGGGGTCACTGGTAGGAAAAGAATGATCTCGCTTTTAATAACATCACATCTCATAAGAAACAATTATAGTTTTCTGAATTTGGTAGGTTGAGTTACAGTGACAGTCCCATAAAAGAACACATAGGCAAACATTGACTCCTTGTGATGCCACACAGTGAACATTCTACATTGGAAGTCCTAAGTTTTGCTAATTCAATTGGATTTAGACCACCTGATATCGTACAAGGTCGGGACTGACGGCTTAACGTCCCATTCAAATTGTTCCACATCCCAAATGAATAAATCGGGAACCCCGCATCTACCTGTCCTGGGGCGATCATGTGAGCCACTAGACTACCCTAGTCTCAATTTGATAGTAATAAAATTACTTATTAAACACACATGAATAGATTCATCTAAGGTAACTATGCATACGGCAACTCGTTTTTTTTTTATCTACAGCGGAGGGAAGTATGTGTAGTAGCTATTCATTTTTTCAGGATTATAAATACATAAATATTGCCAATTTCTTATACCCAAGCACTATTTAGGTGCTTATTTACATGTTTATTGACAATGAACTTGTGAATTTATTGCAATGTAAGATTAATAAAAGTAGTTTGCATCACTGGAATTTACGAGTATTCTCTTTAGGGACATTGGATTTCAAAATTTCAGATATGTGAAATCACTGGACAAATACTGATTCTAATTGAAGAAATTTTATTCTTAAGTAAAATGTTCCAATAAAAAAAAAACAAAATAATTGTGAAAGTAATTGGTATATTGAACTATCTTTAATGGATAACTTTTTGGGAGAATTGTAGATGAAAATATATGTTTCTGGAATAAGTTGTCCCAAATTGAATACAGATGTTAATTATGTTTAACTGCTTTTTGGGAAATGGAGAAAATCAGACCCTGTATTCCAAAAGGAGCTAATTGTAAATAATCTGAACCTGCATGTTTAATTGCATTAGCTAATTTTCTGTATTGTTTCAGAAACGAGAGAGAGGCAAAATGCGGGTCCATCACTTAAACAATGTCAACAGAGCTTTACAAGTTCTTGAACATAACAATGTAAGTACTATTTAATTATTTCTTTCATGTTTTATTTAATTAACTGTACGGCTGTTTCTACTTTTTATATAAAAACATATGGTACAAGATTATTAAGTATAATATGTTTCTTCAGTATGTTTATAACTTGTAATTAAATCTTATATTTTGTAAGGAATTATTTTTGTAATTCTTTGTTTTCTAATTTTGGCTAAGGACTAGTATCTACCTCTTAACTATTCTTAACTGTATCAAACTGTGCTTTGCTGTTTAAATCTGACCTGCCACATCTCTTGCACAGAGCTAACTCTGTTGCCGTACTCCATATGTGAATGAGGTTTTCGATGTTATAAAGCTTAGGTAATGACTAAATATCCATGATTCAGAAGAATTATCTTGTGTCCTTTAAGGGAAATTTGATGGAACTAAAGTCTTGGCTTGACAGTGGTGATGAATAACATTTGTTATGTGGGCTCCCATAGTTCTTCCTGACTTTAAAAGTTGCCTGGGTCAACTATTTCTCTCAACTAGTTGTATTTGTGTTTATTTTTAAAAGTACTAAATATTTATTTTATTCGATCATTATAATATATATATATATATATATTCTCCACCTCTTCAATGTGAAATACACTTACTTTCAAAATATTTTGACTTCTTTTTACTGTACGGCTGGCAACATACTGTTTGAGAAGTTTATCATGCTCTGAAGTCAAGATATTTTGTGGTTGCAGCTGTATATCCACCGCTTAAATGACGGTTAGTGCCATTCTTTAGACTTTGGATTAAATCATCCAATGTGATGGGCCTATGTTATCTCCAATACCATTGGATAATTGTATTTGTATATGTTTTCCTTGTTTTCAGTAACTTTTATATTACTTTCTACGTTACTGTACATTTTAGTGCAGTCATACCAGTAAATTTCTTCTTACATTTATAGCTTGTAAGCCTTTAAATATGAAACGTTCTCTCTCTCATTTCGTAATGCTATAATATTCAACACAATGCTATAGAATAAGTTAATAATTACATATAGTGAATTCACCACATGATATGCACGAGTCTAATGCATGCTGTGAGATGTTCTCCATTGAGTTCACAAATATTCCCCGTACACAGCTGTCTTAACACTTAAGTTCTATTGAAAACTTGTGGCATACGAAAATAAATCTAAACGTAAGTTAGCTGCACATTTACTTACAAACTTATCATTTCTTAAACATTTCCGTTTTAATTTTCTTTATCATAACCTATTTTTTCTAAGTCAGTATAATACCTACATACAAATTCTGGAATGGATACTCTCAACTTTACTGTAAGTAAATCTAGTAAACTCATTAACGGGTAACTGTACCATTTAGTAGTCACCGTTTTCATTGTGTAAGGTTGATGTTTACATTAAGTATTCTTGCATTTGATTTTTGTAATGAATATATTACATAGTTCCCGAATTAATATATGAAAGTATTAGTACTAATTTAATAGATTGAAGAGCATATTAAAATATCTTCGAATATTTTTTTTAAATCTTAAAAATAGATTATCGTTGACTGCATTTTATTAAAAAAAATGTATTTCAATTTAAACAAATCCAACAAGTACAGCAGATATTCCATTATTCCAAGTTGTGTTTTCAGATTTTATATCTTTTTTGTTTTTGAAGTTATTCAAACTTATCGAAATTTTTTTTTGGTTATGTAATTTTGTTTAATTTTTAGATAACGTTTAAAAAACGTTAAAAACATTTTTGAAATCATACAATGTGTGATAACGTGCATTTACGTCCTTGTAATTTCGATTTTTCTAAAATGGATTTAGATCATCTCTCAAAATAACTATTTTGATAACTATAAGATTAATAATGTATTCATTTTGTTATGAATTTTAAAACTATAAGTTTTAAAATAACTAAACAGTTTATAGCAATACTTACATTTCTGGTTATAGAAAAATTCTGGTTTTTTTTTTGTTAATGCTATTGTCGTTTCCATAATAATTCCAACAGTCTAGAATTAGTAATTTAGGAGTAATAAAGTTTTGGCTAAACAGGTACTTTCACATTATTCTATACTGCTCCAAAACAACAAAGCACATCCTTCACAATAAGGCCCAACTTTGTTAAAATATGAACTTGATCCATCAAACGGTGTGGTTCATGGAGAGTCCACAAACTCCTAATGCACACCCAACCACCTTTGTACACACTGACATCGTCGAAAAAACATCAACAAAGGACTTTAGGGATCTCAAACATGTAAATCATCTAAAATCTTAAGATCAATTTTTTTATGATTACCATACTTTACTTATAGTAACATATAGTACCGTTTTCACATATTGTGCATTAGAGTACCGCCACACTTATTTAGTTTTGCCCATAAGCTATACAGTTTTTATTACAACCTTAACTATTTCTTTGCCAGATTTCACAATTTTATGTCTGACTTGACTCCTAGCGTGGTCACAAACTTTTTAAATAAATTCCGCCCGCATATACTAGGACATAAAAAAAAAAAGGGCAAAATGCATTCAGGGGACTATAAAAGTGTGAATAGGTAGAAATCTTCAAGTCAAATTCGTCTTGACTATTGTATTTTACTTGTAGTGAAGTTAATATATTGTATATTAATATACATTGTATGAAATTTACCTGCCTTCGAATAAGAAACAGATGTACCCTATACCCCCACCCATGTCCATTCCATTACCAGTCAGTCTTATTCAGAGGCACTCATCCTTAGGTTCGTAGTTTCCGCCTTATTTTATTTTATATTAATTTTTGTACTTATTTACTTTGTACTATAGATAACTCTCTGGTGTCATTGTATTTTTTAGTTAATGCCTGAGGAAGAACACTACGTGTTCGAAACGCGTTGTTTATATCATTAAATTTTTAAATGTAGAGACCATTTCATTAGATTTTTACCCTACAATTAATATATTGTATTCTAAAGAGATTATCAATAGATGGAATCAATTAAATCTTTTCTGATAGTAGCATGAAAATTTTTTTTATATTTTAAAATTAAATTATTAGTGCATTGAACTTGAATCAGTGCAAAAAAGAAAAACTGATAAATTTGAATAAATCAGCAGATGATTGTTTGATAAAATTATTACTTGAAATATTATGAGACATTTATTTGCTGTTAAACTAATATAAGACGTAATTGCTGGGATGTAGTGGGGATAGCTTTCCCAGTAGAATGAATGTAAGCGTACTTTGGACCATGTAGTTGGGATTCAGGTTTGAACTTGTCAGTCGCCATTCCGCATTGCCAGACTGAACAGAACAAAATCACGCCTCAGCATTTTCTTCATGTATACTTTCACAGGCATTGTATACAGTATTGTATACACGATATCTGCATTAAAAGGTATTGAAAGTTACTTTACTTCCTTTTAGTCCATCAATATCAAACAACAAAATAATTCATGTAAAAATTTACTTGAAAGTAAATTTTATTTTGGTTTATTGTATTTTTAAAGTTATTTTTAAATTTATTTTTAAAGTTAGAGTTTGTAAAGCTAATCTAAAATAATTTCTTTTCAATACTTAAAAATGTAATAACTGTTATAATGCAATTAACAATATATAATTAAATTTCTTGGTCCAATTGTTTAATAAAATGTTACTAAGTATTGCAATGAGCCGGTTTTATCTTCTCTACGTATTTTATGCCACTTTTTTAATCACTCACTAATAAGAGATTCACTTCTATCAAGTATGATTTGAAACATACCGCAAAATACGTCTGGAATTTATTTATTTAGAGTACAGATCTTTCAATTAGGAGGTCTTCATAGTTCTTAGGACGCAGTGCTACAGTCACCCTCAAATAATCTTTGTTCATGAGTTTGTTTGTTTGTTTGCTCACCCATTTCACGTGGATATGGAGACCTGAAATTAAGTATATATTATTTATTATCTGAATAATGTTAAATAAAAGAAAAGGATCACTATATTCCCAAAATTGGAGCCATGGTAGCAAGTGTCTTGCGTGCTCGCCGATGACAGTAGTGCAAAATAGTTGAACGTTTGTTATAAAACCTCTATGCTTATCTCCATCTTTCTTCCCATTTCCTCTCTTGCTCCCACTCCCTCTTCATCCCTCTACTCCCTCTCCTCAGTATTCATATCATGCTCTCTCTTTCTTCTCCTGCTCACTCTTACACCCTATATGTCGCTGTTCTCTCACACTTCACCCATGCCCAATGTAACAATGTGTCAACTGTAATAATTTTTTTGTTTGCTTTCTTTTTCTGGTTTCAGTGACCTCTAATATAATAATCAGAGAGTTTATTATTCACCTGTTCTCTTATACAAATTTAATACATTGATTCAGTTTAATATAATAAGAATTATTTAAAATGCAGAACTTATTTTTACATGTTCCAAAAATAGAATTATGAGAATCTAAAGAAACTCTCATATTAAGTGCAGACTTCTTTGATTTATATACGCTTATACATATATATTTATTATGCTTAAATAATAATATATTATATATGCTTATTTATATGAATTATATTTAATAAAATCTGAGGTTTTTTCCGTTGATAATAATGGTAATTAAAATAATTACATTGTCTTTTTTGTTCAAGATAATTTTATGCCGGTTGTATTTCTGTATTGCAGAGAAACTGTACTAAATTTCAGGTGAATCGGAATATTTTAGAATTAACAAAGAATTAAAAATGATTATAATTTATACTAATAGATAAATAAGTTATTTATGAACTTATGGTATTTGCATTAATTTAAAAGGAATAATTTCTAATAATTCTACTAACTGCAGTTGTTAATTTCCCCAATGGAAAGTAGTTTAAATGAATAAAATATCATAATATATTAAACAACCTTTAAACTTCAATTTTATTTCAGTCGATTGACTGAAAATATTTTTAACCCAATGTAAACAATGCAAATAAATGTAAACAAATCTGACAAGTATATCAGGTGATCATGTAGTCTAGGATTAATATTCAGTTCTTAAAGCTTTGTTGCCCTTTGCTGTAATTCAAAATTCGCGGTTTTTTTTATAAATTGTAAATACCAGATCAATTTTTGGAAAAAACTCCACTTTTTTTAATGGTAATGAGCCGTTTGTCTTAAAAAAAGATTTGCTGAAAACAGAAAATGTACTATACTGCTATTTGGTGAATCTCATTTTCAAAAACATTACCTTTTTTTCAAATCATCTCCTATAACATGTTCTATTTTTAGGTATAATTTCATTTTTGATCCGTCAAATGGTATGACTTGTATCGTCCTCAACAAGCTTTCATATTGAATCATACGTCAAAATTTTTACATTTTACTAAAATAAGAAATATTTTCAGTTTTTTACAAATCTGACAATTTTTTTGGTAATTATTTTTGTCCCTTCCATCACAATGCCAAAATTTCAAAACAATGCTTAATAGTTTAAAAGAAAGAAATGTTAAATTATCTAAAAGTACATTTTGGCAAAAAAAGTGATTTGCCCTTCATGCATAGTTGCTGCCAAACAATAGGGTTCATTTAAACTCTGAGGTCCATTTTTGTGTAAAATTTAAATTCATGATCCATCATAGATTACAGTAGCGTGTGCACAAACTGTTAGATACACACCCCACCCACTTACATAGACTTAATCGAAAAACGTCATGATATGACTTTGGGGACCTCAAGACATGTAAACCGTCAAAATATTGAGATCAATTTTTTTCCCGTTCGCTATACTTACAGTAAAAAAGATATTAAAAAGGGTCATCCATTTGCTGGATCATATCAACAGAGTGATATGCAATAAAATGCAATTTTTAACTACTAAAATGTTATTAATGCTGTTAAAAAAATAATTAAAATAGTAAATAATCTATTATTTTTTTATTGATTAAATTATTTGTTGGAATTTTTATTTTTTTATTTTCATTTTTTCCTTTTAATTGTTATAGTTTATTTATGAAATAATCTGTACATTATTTCTTCATTATTATCTGTAATATTTTAGATAATAATACCAGTAAGATATCAATTGTCAATAGACTTTTTTACTTTACTATAAGTAAAGTATAGTGATCGTGAAAAAATTCGATCTCGAGATTTTGACGGAATTACATGTTTTGAGGTACCAGAAGTCGTTTTATGACGTTTTTACGATGATGTCTGTGTGTGTGTGGGTGGGTGGGTGGGTGGGTGGGTGAGTGTGTTAGCATTGCTTGTTACCACGCTACGGTCCAGAATCTTTGATGGATCAAGTTGATATTTTACACAAAAATGGGCCTCATAAAGACGAAGATCCCTATTGTTTGGGAAGAATTATGCATGATGGGAAAGTCACTTTTTTTGCCAAAAACCGTTTTTTTTAAAACATTTATTTCTCCTAAACTGATAACCCTAGAGTTTTGAAAATGTGACATTATCTTTGAGGTTTCAAATGCAACAAACGAAAAATATATTCAGAATTTTAAAACAACAGGAAATATTTTTTTTTCAATAAAATGTAAAAATTTTGACTTATAATTCAATCTCAAACCTTGTGAGAGCGATACAAGCCATACTGTTTGACGGACAAGAATGAAACTATGCCTATAAATAGAACATTATGTGTAGAATGAGTTGAGATATTTTTTTTCAAAATTACATTGGCTAATGGGGCGTTGCAGTACGATTTGTGTTTTCAGAAAATGTTTTTTTGACGCTAAACGGCTGATTAAAAAATAATGAAAATTTGACCAAAAATGGTACAAAAAATTAGCAATTCATAAAAAAAAATCATGAAGTTTCAATTACGGGAAAGAGCAATAACGATATAAAAACTATTTGTTTATCGTAGACTAAGAGATCACCTGCTATACTTGTCGAATTTTTTGTATTTTTTTACATTGTTTACATTGACTTAGAATTTTTTTGAGCGAATCCACTGAGATAAAATTGATGTTTCTAATGGAAAAAAAATGAAAATATATTATTGACTTATAAGAGATGTAAGAGGAATAATATTGTGCAGGTAAATGATAACACCTTTTAAAAAATAATTCGTATATATGTTATTTGACGAATGGGAAGGAAAATGATCTTATTAAATACTAAGAAGCCATAAAATTCCCAGTATAATAATTCTTTTAAAAACCAAAAATGTAAAAGATAATTCAAAATATAAATCTTTCGTTTAGAGATTAATAACTGTTATTATCGTACATCTTTAATTAACAAATCACCTTAAAACAACATTTTCAACAACTGTTTAAGAAGTTTTTCAGAGAATAAAAGGGTATTTTACTGTTTCAAATTTGAAAATTTTACATTAATATTCAATGTAGAAGGATGTCAAGTAAACGATGTAAGAAATCTACTGGCTATTTGAACAATAGCCATGTTCTCTTGTAGGATAATATTTCGTATCAAGAAATGTTCACTTTGGTTTTTCAAAAATGTGATTACTGCTGTAGTTATACTAATGAAATTATTTGCAAATAATAAATTATTTGTGATGTACAAAAATAAGCTTATAAATTGATATGTCCTTCAATCACTATCTGTACTACCTCACGAATGAAATGCTAATAATTATATCCGATTTAGATATTTATGTTATGCTTAAATGATACGTTACGTTTTATATACTCAAAAAATTTGACATTGAGTTACTTATAGTAAAGTAGAGTGTAGGCCACTCCAGATTGTTTATTATTTTTTTAAGTAATTGGATATTTACTTCCAGCAATTTCTTAAAAATTAAGAGAGAGAAAGAAAATAACGTCTTTCTTTATATTGATTTATGAAGTTAAACTTCGAGATACATTTTCCCTGCTGCTTACTGCTTTCTATCCCTTTTCAAGTAATAGTACCTAACCACAACCTTCCTTCCAAAGAAAGTGCTTCGTGTTCCTAAGTATGGATATTTCAGAATAAATTACAATTGCCTTATGTCCCTATAGTTGCAAGTTTATTGTGCTTTTCACCGGGAACTGAACTCTTAAATTATAACTATTCTTTAGAGTTATAATGGTCAATATCACTTTTACTCTTAACTCAGACTTACTCTCTCACAAACTCATTCTTCTTCGGTGTTACTGTTTGGTGCATTCGTGTGGCAGTCACCTGTTTAGAGATGTAATATAGTTACTGAAATTAAATAATAATTAATTTAATGTTTGTAAAAAATAATTAACACAAAATTAAAGAAACAAGATTTCTAATACCTTCAGAGTTAGTTGGTTGTCAATGAATCCTTTGCAAAATTCATTCTCTGAAAATCAGTTCTTTTTTAACTAACTCGGAATGTAGAAATTTTTATTTTTTATTAATTTATTCGTGTTTTTATAGCGACCTTTACTTATTACCTATTACAGTGAAACATATTATGTGTGATTTTTATCCATTAATTTATATTATTATTATTATTAGTCCTGTTGAAATCAATACATTTTGTTGAAAGGATGAATGTTTCGTTGAAGTAGCAATGTATAAATTGAGTTTCACCAAAGCATCCTCAAATATGCATATGTGTATAACTAAAATATATATCGAACACAGAACAAATCAGTTACCTATATTGAAATTTCGAACAAGAGTTCTTCGTCATGAGAAGATTGGTCATGAGATACCAATAAGATACCAATATACCTTATCGTCATAACATAAAAAGAAGGTGGAAACATTTGGCCAGACTGGCAGAATGAAATAATAAATAATGTCATATCAACTATAACCCATAGTAAGAATTAAATTATAATGAAATAGAAGATCGTTAAACAAACAAATATAAATCATATAAACATGTATATAAGATATATGATGATAATACGTTCTTTGTAAATGCTATAAGAATTCATCACTATGATACAGAATAAGTTACTCATAGTGAATTCTGCACCTGATATTCACGAGCATTTTGAATGTTCTGAAATGTTCTCCATTGAATTTAAAAGTATTCTCCGTGCACAGTTGTCTTAACACTCGAGTCTGTTAAAACTTGTGGAACACGAAAGTACACCTAAATATAAGTTAGTGTACATACATTTATGAAAAGTGCATAATCTTACATCTTACTATATATTTCTTATAGAAGTTTACATATTTTATATTTTTTATTTAACATGCACTCTATTTATTTATAATGTTCAATTTTCTTTTAATTTAATTCATGTTTATCCTTAGTATGGTTTCGTTAACTTTTCTTTTATTTTTCATATTTGATAACTTTTGCTTCTTTTTCTGATAACGGTCGAAATGAAAATCTCACACTGCAAATGTTTATCTTTTTAGTTATTGGTGTATCTGAACTAAAATTTAATTATATACGCCGAATGAAATAAATATTTACGTTAAGACAATAACAGAGTGTATAAAACATGGATAATGCATTAAATTTATTATTATAATTAGCAATTAATCTTTCAAGTTGATAAGACTGGGTGGTTAGAATAGTCTTCCGGTTTGCGTGTTACTTGCTCGTGTCGAAAATCCAGATTTCTTATCTCGCTATATCTAAGATTTTTTTCATATGTTCTGAACACACCACACACTTACATACTCTCTCATACGCGCCTACATGAACAGACAAACACACACAACAAACTATTCCCCACTAAATTGTAGTTAATTAATTGTACTTAAATTTCTTTGTCCCTATATTTTCTTAGTTTTGTATTTAACAATTATCATGAAAGGTGACTGATGATATTACACTTAACATTAATTATGTCAACAGTACTGATATACTATTCTGTTATTTAACTGTTTACACTTAACTACATATTTCATGCTTTATACTTAACTATATACTCAACTGTACTGCTCTGCTATAGTTAAACTGTTCAATTTACCATTTTTTCACGTTCAATATGAAGAACTAGAACATTATCTTCTTCCAATTTTTACTTTACTATAAGTAAAGTATAGTGATCGTGAAAAAATTCGATCTCGAGATTTTGACGGAATTACATGTTTTGAGGTCCCAGAAGTCTTTTTATGAAGTTTTTTCAATGATGTCTGTGTGTGTGTGGGTGGGTGGGTGGGTGGGTGGGTGGGTGAGTGTGTTAGCATTGCTTGTTACCACGCTACGATCCAGAATCTTTGATGGATCAAGTTGATATTTTACACAAAAATGGGCACCTTAAAGACGAAGATCCCTATTGTTTGGGAAGAGTTATGCATGATGGGAAAGTCACTTTTTTTGCCAAAAACTGTTTTTTAGAAACCATTTTTTCTCCCAACCTGATAATCCTAGAGTTTTGAAATTTTGACATTATCTTTGAGGCCACAAATAGAACAAACGAAAAATATATTCAGAATTTTGAAACATCGGGAAATATTTTTTTTTCAATAAAATGTAAAAATTTTGACTTCTAATTCAATCCGAAACCTTATGAGAGCAATACAAGCCATACTGTTTGACGGATCAAAATGAAACTATGCCTAACAATAGAACATTGTTTGGAGAATGAGTTGAGATATTTTTTTTCAAAATTACATTCGCTAAAGGGGCGTTACAGTACGATTTATGTTTTCAGAAAATATTTTTTTGACGCTAAACGGCTCATTAAAACATAATGAAAATATGACCAAATAGAACAAAAAATTAGCAATTCATAAAAAGAAAATCATGAAGTTTCAATTACGGGAAAGAGCAATAACGCTATAAAAACTGTTTGTTTATCCTAGACTAAGAGATCATCACCTGCTATACTTGTCGAATTTTTTATATTTTTATTTTACTATAAGTAAAGTATAGTGATCGTGAAAAAATTCGATCTCGAGATTTTGACGGAATTACATGTTTTGAGGTCCCAGAAATCGTTTTATGAAGTTTTTACGATGATGTCTGTGTGTGTGTGGTGGGTGGGTGGGTGGGTGGGTGGGTGGGTGCGTGGGTGGGTGCGTGTGTTAGCATTGCTTGTTACCACGCTACGGTCCAGAATCTTTGATGGATCAAGTTGATATTTTACACAAAAATGGGCCCATTTAGACGAAGATCCCTATTGTTTGGGAAGAATTATGCATGATGGGAAAGTCACTTTTTTTGCCAAAAACCGTTTTTTTTAAAACATTTATTTCTCCTAAACTAATAAACCTAGAGTTTTGAGATTTTGACATTATCTTTGAGGTTACAAATGGAACAAACGAAAAATATATTCAAAATTTTATATCAACAGGAAATATTTTTTTTTCAATAAAATGTACAAATTTTGACTTATTAATCAATCTCAAACCTTGTGAGAGCGATACAAGCCATACTGTTTGACGGACAAGAATGAAACTATGCCTATAAATAGAACATTATATGGACAATGAGTTGAGATATTTTTTTCTAAAATTACATTCGCTAAAGGGGCGTTAGATTACGATTTGAGTTTTCAGAAAATGTTTTTTTGACGCTAAACGGCTCGTTAAAAAATTATGAAAATTTGACCAAAAATGGAACAAAAAATTAGCAATTCATAAAAAAAAAATCATGAAGTTTCAATTACGGGAAAGAGCAATAACGATATAAAAACTCTTTGTTTATCCTAGACTAAGAGATCACCTGCTATACTTGTCGAATTTTTTGTATTTTTTTACATTGTTTACATTGACTTAGAAATATTTTGAGCGAATCCACTGAGATAAAATTGATGTTTCTAATGGAGAAATGAAAATATATTATTGACTTATAAGAGATGTAAGAGGAATAATATTGTGCAGGTAAATCATAACACTCATTAAAAAAAAAATCGTATATATGTTATTTGACAAAGGGGAAGGAAAATGATCTTATTAAATACTAAGAAGCCATAAAATTCCCAGTATAATAATTCTGTTAAAAACCAAAAATGTAAAAGATAATTCAAAATATAAATCTTTCGTTTAGAGATTAATAACTGTAATTATCGTACATCTTTAATTAACAAATCACCTTAAAACAACATTTTCTTTGCTGTTTAAGATGTTTTTCAGAGAAAAAAATGCTATTTTACTGTTTTAAATTTGAAAATTTTACATTAATATTCAATGTAGAAGGATGTTAAGTAAACGATGTAAGAAATCTACTGGCTATTTGAACAATAACCATGTTCTCTTGTAGGATAATATTTCGTTTCAAGAAATGTTCACATTGGTTTTTCAAAAATGATATTACTGCTGTAGTTATACTAATGAAATTATTTGCAAATAATAAATTATTTGTGATGTACAAAAATAAGCTTATTAATTGATATGTCCTTCAATCACTATCTGTACTACCTCACGAATGCAATGCTAATAATTATATCCCATTTAGATATTTATGTTATGCTTAAATGATACGTTATGTTTTATATACTCAAGAAATTTGACATTGAGTTTCTTATAGTAAAGTAGAGTGTAGGCCACTCCAGATTTTTTTCCAATGTTTACATTGACTTAGAAATTTTTTGAGTGAATCCACTGGGATAAAATTGATGTTTATAATGGAAAAATTGAAATAATGGTGAGATACACAAAAATAAACTTATTTATCGAGAAGTCTATCACTCACTATCTGTACTACCTCAGGAATGAAAGACTAATAAACATCTCCCATTTAGACGATTATATTATGCTTAAATGATACATTATATATTATATACTCAAGAAGTTTGATATTAAGTTTACTTATAGTAAGTGTGTAGGCCACTCCAGATTTTTTAGTAGTGTCATCAAAATTTCATAGAAATTTATGGAAATATATGGACACGATTGATGGGTTATAAATCTCAATCAGTCCGTTTTGTTCCGTATATTCATTTAATAGTTCAGACAACTTTTAAAAGAAATAGGTTTAGAAATTACTTTTATTAATTTATATTACGACTAATTAATTTAATTTATATTGATAATATATTTGCTGTTTTTAAAGAAATAGTTTAATTCGTTTCTTTGTATGTTTGATTATTATTTATAAAAGAAATACTGATAGAAGGGGACTATTTTAAAATGCGATAATTTAGATGGCATTTGATTGGTGCATCGGTAGAGCTAAGTCATTCTAAAAAGGCGGCATTACACTCCTTGGTTAGTCCTCCGCGTTCTTCCTGGAACCTTTCAAACTGTTTTAACCTCTCTATAGATTGTTGAGTTCACTAGTTAATTCTTCTAATAATACTTCAAATAGTAAGTACAAATTCCTTTTTAACTTATTTTTGTAAACTTAATGATTTCCTAATTAATTTAATGCTAAATATTATTACTTTCATAATTAGTAATTAAAACGATTTCACAAACTAGATAAACTAAACCAGCAGAAACAATACACATAAAAGATTTCACAAAAACTTACTATGTATTATATTTCGACTGTTTCGTAGAAAGATGTAATTTGCTACAAAGAAAAACGACTTTCATGTGTGTTGTTTCTCTGGAATTATTTTCATAAAAATATATCAAAATAATTAATTATTTCATGAATAATTACTACTAAATATTTAATAAATATAATAAAGCATTGAATAGATTTATTTTTAGTTAATTTATGTTATTTTAAACCTCATTCACTAAATTAGTTATAGTGAAAACGATTAAAAATACTTAACAATAGATTATGTAAATTTATTACCCTATATTTATCAAATTAAGGGTTTGTTCGTCTGTGTTTCCTATTGCTTTTGAGAAATGTTGTAATCCATTTGAAAATTTGAAATGATTTAATGACATAATGTGAGATGTAAGAAGAATAAAATTATATGTAAAAAATGAATGCCAATCAAACATATAATTTCTGATGTTCCCATTTACACAACTTCTAAATTATATTGAAAAGCCGACTTTGAATTTGATTTGAGTATGCAAAACTGGCTAATCACTGATATATTTTTTCTCAATATATATTTACAGCAACGTTATAACCGAATATAGCACAAAGGAAAAAGTTACTTATATTATGTTTGGTGTGAAAAGCTACTGGTTGTTGACTTTTTTGTGTTTATGAATCTTATGATCTTTGAGTAATATTGAATTAAGAGGAATGAACTCCTTAGTTTTATATTACCAAAGAGATACTAATTTTAAACTGATTCTAAGGTGATTCGATGACAGTCATTTTTCAGAATCAGGTCCTCAGCTAAATATGACTACCTAATGACTTCAGGGTATACAATATCTCAGACAATGCAAAGCCGGAAGACCATTCGACCACGAATGTGACTCCTTCCATATTCGTGAAGGACATCCTGACAGACTGACATCCCATCCCCGTCCTTATGATTACTAACCTTAACAAGAAATGCAGCATGAGAATATAGCAGTAGTGGGCCTCTGGTCTAGGGCTGCAAATTACGACGTGCACTGATGTGCATGGAATACTCGTTGGCCGCTGGAGATCCATTGCCTTTAGAAACAAAAGTCATTTTCGTCTGTAAGAGATTATTTCGTAACACAATATCATCACTTTGACTTTACAAAAGTCTTATTACTGCAGTGCTAATATATATGATATTATATGCATCAATTGTGTAATATACGGTATTGATAAGAGAATCAATCACTATCTGTACTACCTCCAGGAATGAAAGAGTAATAAACATCTCCCATTTAGACATATATATTATGTCTACATACTACATTATCTACCCAAGAGGTTTGACATTATACTTACTTATAGTAAAGTTGAGTGTAGGCCACTCCACATTTTTTTTATTGATGACGATTAAGGGAAAACTCAAATGAGTCAACTATCAAATATAAGTACTTTTTTTCTATACTTAATAAATTTAGAACAAATATCTTGCTTATTCACCCTTAATTATTAAATAAAGATTATTCCCCCTTTGTTAATGTCATCATTAATTGTAGGGTAAAAAGCTAATGAAATGGTCTCCACATATAATTTTTTTTATATCAGTAGCTTTTTACCCTACAATGAGTAAATACCACATAATAACTGATCGCACTACGTTAGAATGTCATTATTAATCTTATAATTTTACAACGTCCGAATTATATTGATGGGTCAAATGATAAATCCTTCGAATGAATTTAATTTGTTTTGCTAACTATATTACAAACAGAAATTTTTCGTAAAAAGTAATACTATCAAAATTGTTCAGAAACAAGTGAATACAACTTTATAATGGCGGTATTACTTCATAATTTCATGTTTGTTGTTGATGTCTCTACTATGTTTAGTAGTTTTTAATGGCTTGAATGGAACTTGTTAGAAATCAGGCTAATTAAAGTTATTGCAATAGATTTACTTGGATCTTTGGTCCTATGAAGAATATATTTATAAGACTTGTTGGTTTTAGTCTTTAAAAAATTATTTATCTTGGCCTCATTTTGACAATCAAATTCAATGTGATACAACAAGTGATTACATTGTCAGTTATTCCCTTTCAAAAGAATTTGAAGTTGTAAATAGTGAAGCATGGCTATTTGTTCTGAAATCTGTACATAACATTAATGTTGAATATATGTTTCAGGTAAAATTGGTAAACATAAGTAGTAATGACATAGTGGATGGAAACGCCAAGTTAATTCTTGGTTTAGTGTGGAGCATCATTCTTCATTGGCAGGTATGCTACTACTTTTCATGCATTGAAATCAAATATGTTTTATCTTCATATCCTTTGCTGTAATTTTCCTAAAATGTGTCGCGCGTTTAATTTTTACTAGACAGTTGTAAATTCTCAAAATATTTTCTTGATGATTTTTTTTAAAAAATTGGCATTTTTCATTAATGTAACATTATTATGTAGGTTAGGTTAGGTTGCAGTGGCAGTCCCACAAGGGACTGGCCCTTTGTGATACCACACAATGAAGATTGATTTTACAGTGGGAGTCCTGAATTTTGCCTAACTCAAATGTATTTAGAGTAGGGATCTTTAACGAGTACCTGACATCGTACAGGCTCGGGACCGACGGTTTAACTTCCTTCTCCGAGAGACGACGTGCTCAGATTTATTCACCTCCCGCGTGAATAAATCGAGGGCCAGGTGAGGATTGAACCCCGGTCCCATCAGCTCAGAGGTGAGCACGTAACCACTGAGCTAGTCTGGCCCCCAACATTATTATGTAGCGCTTATTGAAAGTTATGAACTAATTTATATATTATATAAGAAAATCACTGCATCGTATGTGATGTTGGTGGCTGTGTTCACAGATAGATTATTTTTATAATTTACAGTGGTAAATCAATCACTCTTTACACACTGATTGTGTTAATGATAGCTTTTAAGTAGAACGCCTGGGTATTTTAGTTTTTACTTTTAATTGAAGTTTGCTAGTTAATCCTTGTTTTTCTTATCTTATTGTTGGACCGTACAATCATAAAGAGTTCTAAAGCTCTTTTACTTGACAGCTCACGCTATTCATTACTAGTTTCACTTCGCTGTCTTCAGACTTTCATTTAAAATATCTTTATTTCTTCTTCATAAACTTCTTAAAACCGTTTTTCAACAACTTCTCTTTGATTGGTGAACTTCTTAAAATAAACTTTCTAGACTTTGAAGATAAGTAAAGACAATGCGAATCATTAGTTGTGCAATCCGTAATTGTGTGGTATTTACTCATTCTGAGGTAAAATGGATAAACCAACAAAAGTCTCCACACAAATGAAGTTTTGTAAAAAAGGTTGACTGCTAGGGCTTGACTGGCCATTTTTAAATCATTAGTTGTGCAATCCGTAATTGTGTGGTATTTACTCATTCTGAGGTAAAATGGATAAATCAACAAAAGTCTCCACACAAATGAAGTTTTGTAAAAAAGGTTGACTGCTAGGGCTTGACTGGCCATTTTTAAATCATTAGTTGTGCAATCCGTAATTGTGTGGTATTTACTCATTCTGAGGTAAAATGGATAAACCAACAAAATCCTTTCCTTGGTGTTTTCCTGATGATGAACACAAAGTGTTCGAAACGCGTTGAATAAAACTTCATTTGTGTGGAGACTTTTGTTGGTTTATCCATTTTACCTCACAATGCGAATATATGTTATTTCAATTATGTTACTAACAATCATTTTTGTTTAAAAAAAAATAATTGAATAACTGGCATCAAAATAAAATATGTATCTTCACTCTGAAGTTAACCCTTTGGCCTACCTAAAACCCCCTGGGTCAGTATGAATTTACATGTAAATTTCATCAAGATTAATAAAGCTATTTGGCTACGCATAGCAAACAGGCAGGTATACAGAGAATTTTATATACATAGATATATATGTATAAGGGAAGTTAATTACTTTTATTCATACTCCAAAGTTGTATCAACGTAGATTTAATTAAAATTGGATGGACTGGGAAGCACTTCTCGACATTTGATCCTTGATTGAGTACTTCAATAATAGCTTCTAGCTGTTCATATATGCCCGTATATATTAACTACCTTTCTTTGTTTATACAGTTGGTCCTTGGGCTGTTATTAGAATGCTAAACTAACATTTTTTTTGTTTTCTCTGCAGTCAATTCATTAACTATTATTTGCATTATAAATTGTTGGCGCTGATTTATAATGCACTCTATTACAAATTGGAATACCGATTAATTTGTTATGCTTTGGTTAGCTTAATCATTAGCGAGAAGGTGAAACATTTTATGGTTATAATTTATATTTTCTTCTCTGATGATTCCAAGTATTTTCATTATTTCAATATTCAACAACTGAAAATTGGGTAAAAAAAGATTCCTAGTTAGTAAACTAAACACTATCTGTCTTTGGCTTGGGGGATCCGATAGTAGTCTGAATTTTCTGGAAGTTGGCTTGGTATTATGGCCGGCTCTGTTATGCAAATTAAATAAAAATGCTACTCAATTATAGATTAAAAGGATCATTTTGTTAAAGAATTTTGAACATAGTATTGCAGTAAATTGGTTCAGTCAAGGAGGATGTGTGCGTAGTAGCCCAGTGGCAACGTGCTTACTTCTGGACCGGTAGATTCAGGGTTCAATACCAGTCTAGTCCTCTATTTATTCACTCGGGAGATGAACAAATCTGAGCTCGTCCTCCCTCAGAGAGGACGTTAAACTATCGGTTACGAGCTTGTACGATGTCAGGTACAATGCTAAAGATCCCTTGAGTTGGGAAAAATGTCGGACTCTCAATGAAGAAGGTTCATTGTATGATATCACAAAGATCCAATGTTCGGCCTGCGTGTGTTTCGCGTGGGAAAGTTAGGTTATTGCATAGATGCAACTGGATAAGTTAGTGCTATTGCAACCTAACCTATGTCAGTGCTGTAAGAACTAAACTTGATTTAAATCTACTTTTAAACTTCTAATGATTAAAGAAAATGTGCTATTTCACTTGTTTTTCCCAATGTAATTGTTCATATTTTCTTTATAACGTACTTTTGATTAAAATGAGGCTGTAGTGAATATATATTTTTAGCTTTGTAGGGTAAAAAGTTAATGAAATGGTCTCCGCATATAAAAATTTAATCGTTTAAACAACGCATTTCGAACATGTAGTTTCTTCTTGAAGCATTAACTATATGTGGAGACAATTTAATTAGTTTTTTACCCTACAATGAGTAAATACCACATAATAACTGATTGCACTACGTTAGAATCTTTTTAGCTTTAAAATGGATCAGTTATTACCTAAAGTGCCCAGTGAAATATGGCAGACTGTACTAAATTGCCTTTATTTTCAATTCATTTCCATTTTTTAATTATTTCCATTTAACCATTTATTTCCTGTTGATATCTGGTTGTGTAGATTATTTGCCTATGATAAGAATTAAGTAATTCCAAAATGTGCTAAGTATTATTACGAAAATAATTTCGTAAGAACGTTTAAGTAATATTATTCAGCAAATTAAAAAAAGTTGAAATATATATTTCATTAAAAGAAATCTAGCTGGTCATAATTAAACTCATGTTTTTTTTTGATTCTTTAATGAAAGTTGCTGTCTTCTATCACGACGTTGAAAACTACTGAATTGAAACACTGGAAGTCTAGAGCAGAGTTTTTCAAACTTTTTTCGCCGCGGACCGTTTTTGGTTCCAGTAACTTTCCCGAGAACCCCAGATTCTAATGATTTCATACTATCTAAATAGTATGTGTGTTTAAAAACAATTAAAAAGTAATATTATTGCAATGTATATTTTTGGAAAAAAAAATTCAAAACTAAAGGATTTTAATTTTCATATTTTCCACAAGTGCATAACACATAAAACAGAATTACTAGCAATTTTAACACAGAGTTTTTTTGTAATCATTTTTGGCTTTTGGATTCTGAAGTTTGCCCCAGAATTAAGTCTACTTCGGTATTTGGTTTATATGGCAGTTCAAAGGGAAAATCCAGTTTCACATAAGTAGGTAGTAGGAAATGGCAGCAATGTGTGAAGTGCTACTTTTCAAATAGCAGGAAATTCGAGAATCAGATAGTTCCAAAAACTGACTAGTGATTCATCCAAAATATGAATAAAATTTTGACCACTTATACTTTTGGGTATATGTAGATATGAACATTATTCTGTTTCATGATTCACAAGAAATATAGAATAAATCCATACCCACAAAAGAAAAATTTTAGAAACATGTTTTTACTAAATGTTTTTAACTGAACCCCAGACAGTCCGTTAATAAACCCCTGGGTTCCACGGAACCCACTTTGGGAACCTCTGGTCTAGAGGAATACTAACACTTTATAGACAATGGTTTTATTTTTGCTATCGTATATGTTTGATTTAAAGTAAAACATATTCGTGAGCTAGTCAACTGTGGTGTAATTACAATATTAAAATAATTCCTTTTTATGAGGTCTACCGGATACTTCCAAAATATAACCTTCTTTGCGTCCTCCTTTAACTTTGTAAATGTTTTATGTTAAAAAAATGATTAAGCCTGGAGATGGCAGAAGTATCTAATATAATTATTATTATTATTATTATTGTACAGTTTGTTTTATTTTTAATCTATAAATAGCATCATTGAAAATGCTTAAGATAGAAAATAAATGGTTTATTTAATTGGGTCGTTCTGGAGTCATCAAGATATAATTAAATCTCGTTATAATGAAGTTATGATTTATTACTATTAGTAGCTTAATGAATTTCGTGTAATATCTTTTAATCAATTGAGTGAAATATAAGCTTGTCATCATGAAGGGATGATTTCAGTTTCAATGAGCCTATTAAAAGACTAACCTGAATGAGTAGAATGACGCAAGTTTCTGCACAATTTGATTACGTAACCGGATAATTTTGCAGATAATGAAGAGCGTATTATGAAGTAATTATCACAGAAATCCTTTCTTCAATCCTTCAGATTTTCCAAATCTCTATCAGATTTAGTCACCTTTAAATCCTTAATTAATTTTCCCTAATTTTTATTTCGAAACATGAGAAATATTGATGCTAATAAATTTGTACTAATTGGATGTAATATTGTTATACTTCCAATTTTATCCAAATCGATCATACAAAATTTATCATTGTTTAAATGAAGAAAATACTTTTTTAATGTTTTTGACTCAATTGGTGTTACAAACTTAAAAAAAAACTGTATCACTCTTGGAAGTGTTTTTGTTTTTGGAAATATTAGGGTTGATAGAAATACTTTGGATGCGGGTTCTTGGATTACTCTGATTCTAAGTCGTAAGACTCAGGGAGAGTTATGAGAATTTTCGTGGGGATTATTAGATCCTTAGAGAATTAGGACATTTGTGTAGAACTGGTTTCATCGTGATTATTTGTTTGTTTTTTTGTCTGGTTATTTGTCGTCTGTGTTTCCGTTCACAGTATAGAAATGTCTAAAGTTACATTCGACTTAAATGGGAAGAATCACATTCATTTGAAGATTTACCTCGTAACTAATTCATGAAAAAAAATCGTAAATTTAGTTCATATAGACATAAGAAATTTTTGGTTTATATGATAAACCTTTATCTGAAAATAAGGTTTTATAAATTCAGGAATTATAAATTCAGTAATTATAAAACCAGTAATTATAAATTCAGTAATTATAAATTCAGGAATTATAAATTCAGTGTATCATTCCTGATAGTGTATATAATTGAATTTGGTCATTACAAAGTTATTTACTTATCGTATTAATTTGTTGAAATAATAGTAAATAATTAATATAATGTATGTTATATATGGTGTGAGTATGTTACAAGTATATTAGTATGATATATAAACATGTTATAATACATCTTTTTGAACTAATACTCGTTTGAATGACGATTTTTGACTTGTAACATAGACCTGCTTATTTTTTTTGTTGGTTGTATAGAATAGTGATTTTTGACATTTTTAGGGATTTACATGTTTCGATGTCCACTGAACTGGATGAGTGTCTATCCACTGCAAAATAGCCGTCTGACAAATCTTAATAATATTTTACTCAAATCTAGTTCTTAGTTTGGCGAACAATGTAACTGTTTTTATGTTAAAATAGTTTTAATTTTAACGCTCGATTCTTGTGGTTGTAGAAAATTAAAAAAAATTATGAAGATAGCCCTAATATGAATGTTGATTTATGAAGTTTCGAAAATTTTGAATATTAGGTTGGGAAATGTTAAAGTAGACAAGGACAACTACTTAATGAAAGGACAACAGATGCAATTAAGTCGCATCTGTTGTCACTTCTAAGATTTTGCGCTTAAAGTCTGATAATTTAGTACCTATTCTTTATATTTCCATCGGTGAAATTAATATCGGTGATTAACAGTTACTGTTTTCAACTCTAATATTTATTTATTGAACCAAAACAATTTCAGTTATGTTTTTGGGGCAGAAAATTCGCTGATTTGCTATTTGTTTGGGACTCATTTTCGCTATCGGTTTGCTGGGTCCAGGTTAACTCAGTGACACATGTGCTCTTCTCTAGAGTGGTAAATCCGGGGTTCGATACCTACTCTGGCCCTCGATTTATTCACACGGGTGGTGAGAAAGATCTGAGCAAATCGTCCCTGAGAGAGGACGTTAAGCCGTCAGTCCCGACTCTGTACGATGACAGGTATTCGTTAAAGGTCCCTTCAGGAAGTCAAAATTTAGGACTTCCAATCTAGAATGTTCATTGAGTGGCATCACAAAGGGAGAGAGAGGCCAATCTTTAGCCAATCTCTCACCTTACCTAACCTATTGGTTTTGCTACCTTGCTCAATTAATAGTAATGGGTAAAAACTATTTTCTAAATTCATGGGAATAATATTCTTATATTTGTATAACCATACTAGCTTATTATCTATTAGTATGAATTATATTTGGTTTTATTTCGAACTTCAATTTTAACAAATTCGAACCACCTGAATATACCTTTGATTCTCTACAATACAGGGAGATTATAATATATAACAGTGCACCAGTATTGTAAATATAAATAGCTGTAAATTGAATTATTATTATTTTATCTGTATGGATTCCTGCTAGTACTTTATGATGTCTGTTGATATTTTCATTGTTTAGGTTCATTGGCACTTAAAGGAGCTGATGACAGATTTGGAACAGTCTAATCTTGAAAAAACCCTACTTCTATGGTGTCAGAAACATACTCAGGTATCTACATAACTCAAGTAATTTAAAATAATTGATAAGGGTTTTTTTGTAATTTATGTTTATAAAGCTTCCTTGTTATACAATTTCAAATTCTTAAACGTCCTTAAGATGCTAATTTTTAAAAATTCTCATAGACTATCGATTGAATTGTTTGCAGTGTTGGTTTTTTTAGTCGTTGATAGTTTGTAATAAAAGTAGGTTTCCTGGCATTTCTGACAACCAGGTATGGATTGTCAGTTTATGCCATAACCGTTTTTTTTATACCTTTAAAGGTTTAACCATGGTGAAAATTTTTAAAACTATTTTTTATATGTAATTATCAGTCATTTTGATCTCAACTTTCTATTAATACTTTGATGGCATACATTGGAACTCCGAATTATGAAAACAATTGGCTCTAGAATTCCCTTCCTAAGTATATATATATATATACAAAACACTTTTTCTTTTTCTCGAGAAAAAGAAAAAGTGTTTTGTGAATATTTTGTGGTCAAGAAAACAGTACCGTATTATATATATATATATAATATATATATATAACTCAATACAAAAAGAGAAAAACATAAATATAGACATACAACACTCACTCCTATATTTCGACTAGCGTCGATTTTGATAAGGATATATAACATTCATGATAACAAAAATAAATAAAAAAAGAAGAGAAATATTTTACTAATTAAAATTACTAAAGTGTGAACTATGTATGAAAAATAAATAAGTAAATAATATTGTTTACAAAGACGAAATAAATAATAATGAAAAACAACTTGTTCAACTGGCTCTTGTATGAGAATACAAGAGATCACAAACACTCAAGAGTTTATCTCTTAACAGGAAAAATTGTGTGGGATATGAGTTTCTTTATGTGAATTTAATTTATTTAGTCCATAGAATCATTTTATATAATTATATATATATATATATATATATATTTATTTATTTACTCTTCTTTATATAATCTAGTAGGTGTCAGAGCTTATTTTTCTTCATTCTGATTCTTCCTACGACATTTTGTCTCATATACATATCTTAGGTGTTGCTGGTCTGAATACTGGGCGGTGACTGAGTGTCGGCTTGGCGAGTAGCTGGTGGTTGGTCACCTAGTAGCTGCAGTGTGCGTGAAACCCCCGTGTGTTGACGATTAATTAATGGGTTGTGCTTCATGATTTTCATGGCTTCATATATTTGCAGTCTGGCTGGATCATTAATTTTCTTTAAAATGATGGTGTTTTGAACAAGGTCCTGGCGGGTGAGTTTTCTTCCATGTTCCTCGGAGGTGTGTCTAGCGATGGCTCCTGCTTGCAAATGAACGTCTTCAAGTCCATATTTATTATAAAAGTAGAACCACCGCTAACTTGATAATGAAAAATAGCCCAGATGCAGTCATCCCGGAGATACAAAAGACCAATGTCATATACGAATATAACTGCAATATCGGAGATTGTGAGCTCCTAGACAATTCAAAATATATCGGTATGACATCGACCACACTCTCACGACGACTGACAATGCACTTGCAAGCAGGAGCCATCGCTAGACACACCTCCGAGGAACATGGAAGAAAACTCACCCGCCAGGACCTTGTTCAAAACACCATCATTTTAAAGAAAATTAATGATCCAGCCAGACTGCAAATATATGAAGCCATGAAAATCATGAAGCACAACCCATTAATTAATCGTCAACACACGGGGGTTTCACGCACACTGCAGCTACTAGGTGACCAACCACCAGCTACTCGCCAAGCCGACACTCAGTCACCGCCCAGTATTCAGACCAGCAACACCTAAGATATGTATATGAGACAAAATGTCGTAGGAAGAATCAGAATGAAGAAAAATAAGCTCTGACACCTACTAGATTATATATATATATATATATGATCAAACCACAATAAGAAATGGGAAAACAAGTCTAAGATCTTTCAACCGTAACAAGCGGTCTTCGTCAGAGTCAAAAACCCAACTGGAGTCAGTTGGGTTTTTGACTCTGACGAAGACCGCTTGTTACGGTTGAAAGATCTTAGTCTTGTTTTCCCATTTCTTATTGTGGTTTGATCATTGATTGTTGTTTCACGTGTTTATGTGAAATCTTTATATATATATATATATATACAAAACTAAAGTTTATCGGGACTGGGTCAGTTCTTCAGGTTCAAATTAAACTCTCATTGCCAACGCTTCGGTTTTTATTTAAAACCTTTTTCGTAAGCAGAAGTATAAATTTTGAAACAGAAAAACTAAGTATTTCATTATAAATTATTTTTCTTTGTAAAATAATTTGTAATGAAATACTTAGTTTTTCTGTTTCTAAATTTATACTTCTACCTATGAAGAAGATTTTATATAAAAACCGAAACGTTGGCAATGAGAGTTTAATTTGAACCTGAAGAACTGACCGAGTCCCGATAAACTTTAGTTTTGTTTCTATTCCACGGTCGATACTTTTATCAATATTTTTATATATATTAGTTAGCTTCATCTACTCAAAGGGACTACTTCTGCCCGATGACGACGACTGTCGAAATATCGTTGTGAGTCTTTATTTGTTTTTCTCTTTCCTGTGTGAACTATATTTATATATTCAATGGTTTAAACATTGATTGTTGTTTCACGTGTTTATTGTGAAATCTTGTTATATGTATAATACAAAATACATGTTATACTTTAAAAGTTAGATCTCAACATTATATGTTTGTTACTTGTAAACTTTTAATTTTTTTAATTTTGGTTCTGTAACCTGAATATTTTTTTTGTGAATTGGGGTAAAGTAAATGACGTTCTATCTTTTCTTGCGACGAGTTTTTTTGCTAGCAGGGGTTTTCGTATTCTGGGTTCCGTTGTATCTGTACATATGAGACCCTAAAACTATTTTTCGAAGAGGGAGGATTAAAACGAACTAATATGCTTTATAAAATAAATAATATCAAAATTTGCTCTCTCTCTCTGGTACTAGTGATATACTTCAGTACTAATACATACAGCTTTGGTACTAATATAGCATTTCTGTTCTGATAGCTGAAATTTATTAATTACGTCAACAGTAAGAAGTAAATGTATGTCTATTTTGTTGCAAGAAGATAGTTCACTTACGATTTGATTTTATTTTTAAGCTGTATTTATAAATATAATATATAAACTGTAAAAAGCAGCATTTGTATTTTCGAAATAAACTAATTTTATGAGTCATCATTACATTGTACAAAATTATTTAAGATTAATCATTTATTCCAAATCTTGAAAGAAATTTCCATTTTTGATAGGATTTTAGCAAATCCTAGTCATAGATTTACAACTTCTAAATTCTTTTCTTCTTTGTAGAATTACAACGGAGTTGACATTAAGAATTTCACGACGAGCTGGTCTGACGGCTTAGCCTTCAATGCTTTGATTCATCATTTCAGACCATCACTGTTTGATTACCACAATATCTCGAGGAGACACCCAAACGCTCGCCTCGACCATGCATTCAAAACTGCTTTCGAGAATTTTAATATAGAACGACTTTTGGATCCTGAAGGTAAGTAGTTGTTGTTTTATTTGAGACATTTAATGTGATGTGAATTATATTATTTTTTCTCAGTTGATCATAGTTGAGTATAATATAGAATCACTATAAAGGAGGTAATATTATTTTATATATATTTCAGTTGGGATAAAGAAATTAATAACATGTATGGATGGGTGTGAAATTACGTTTATTATTTAAGGTAGAAGAAGACAGGGAAAAAGGACAGAGAGAAAGAGTGAGAGAGTAATGGCCATTGGTGGTATTTTTTATGTCTCAATTATGTTTTATGTGGCGATAAGTGTAAAAATATTATAATTGTCATTTAATGTTAAAGTCAATGTTACTTTATCAGTAGTAAGTTATTGTTTTCTAATTTAAATTGACAGCACGACATTAATTTTGTTGCCTCTTACTAGTCGAATCTTTTTTGATGTTAGTGCCTTCAGGTTTTTTTTTAATAAATATTACTTTTTAATTTAAATTTTTAAAATAAGTTTAAATTGACAATGTGATTTCCTATAATTTTTGATTAGTTGATTGAACTTTTACATTAAAGTTTAGATTAAATACCAAAAAATTATTAGTGCTTTTTCATCTTCTAATGAACTTTAGAAATTATCTGGATCTGTGTATATTCAGTCATATTTACAGTGTCTGCGAAAAAAAGTAACATTTAGTGTATTGTTTCTCTGGAATTATTTTCATAAAAATATATAAAAATAATTAATTCCTAAATAATTACTTAATATTTAATACGGATTTAATATTTTAACATTTAAAAGCATTCACATTAAAAGGGATAGATAACTAAAATTGCAAATAATTTACACAGCAGAAGTATATTTGCAGACATTGCGTCATCTTCAGTGCCGTAGACGATGAGCACATATCCTGAATAATGAAAGTGGTGGGAGTACATTAGATTGTTGTGTGCATTAAAATATAAACTACAACGGACATTTAGAAATGGTACTGAGGTTTCATCCAGTGGGGAAAACTTCTCAAAAATCGTTTTTCTTTGAGCATTTTTTTTTTGAGATTGTTTAAAACAAACCTTGTTTTGCTTTGGAACAAACCTTGTTCCAATATAAATTGGAATATATATTTATATTATACAATATAAATATTGTATAATATATGTGGTTGACATAAGAAAGCTTTGTTATATGTTTATATTGGAAAATCATGCATTATACATTCAATTAAATGTTCTTTTTTTAAATAAAACTGGTTTTCTTAAAAGAACAACTTTTAAATATAAAGTATTTACTTTAGTTGATTTAATCTATATATATATATATATATATATATATATATATAAATGAATATATGTCTGTGTGTTTGTACTCGATAGATTCAAAAACCATACATCCAATTGATGTGAAAATTTAGAAAATTATTAGGTACATCCCCGGGAAGGTTTATGTAAAGTTTTTTTAAAAATCAGAGTTGTGGTTCAGGTAATATCCCAAAAATATTATAATAGATGAGGTTTGCTGTATAACCTGTTTGTTTACATTTTGTCTTTAATTGGTAATGGCAGCCGCAGATAGGTTATTCTTTATGATATAATTTCCACATGCTTTGTTCAACTAGAAATAACCAGGTACCAGAAATTTTATTATTATCTTCAGATTGATATTAAAGACAATTATTGTAATGTTATATGGGTTTCTTATTAACTTTAACAAAGCTTTAGTTATTACCAATGGTTTACAATTAACTTTTCATATCTAATTGGTTTAACTTGCTTTAAGCATTAAAGAAAGTTATGCGTTAAATAATAACTTATTAACTTTAAGTATGCATAATAGTATTAGAATAATAATGATAGTATTTGAACCATTAATTCTAACCTTAAAAGAATAGTTAAAGTATTTTGTTTAAGTTTAATGGATGTAAGGCTTCTTTATTTATTCCTGATTGATTAATTCGTTTGTTTAAAATATTTAATTATTAGTAATTAGTATCCTGCCCTACTCCATATAGTCAAAATGATAAGTTATTATATATATCGATGATATCTAACTAGAAGACGTTTTTGAATGTCTAAATCAGTAAAACTTATAAGGGAATATATACAGCATAAAAAATTGATGAAGAAATATTCAAAGGAAAATGTACATATATAAAACTTAATCACTGTATGTATTTGTGTGTATAAATACAGTTCATAACATAATAACTCTTAACATTACATAATGAAAGGCAGGTCGAATTTAACATTTAGAACTCAATTGACACTTTTCAATAAAATGCTTTGCGTAATCTACAATTTTAACTCTGTATTAATTTCGTTTATCTCAAAAAAGTTAAGTGTAACGGACCTATAGACGGAACTATATTAAATTGTTTTCGTTATATGTAATTTATTATTAGAGTTGGAATTAAATTGTTTCCCGGGTAAAACCGGGTAGATCAGCTAGTATAATATACAAAGCAACGTATTAAACTATTTTTAAAAAATACAAGATATTTAATAAATACAGACTTTGAATTATTTAGTCGAAATATTATAAATTAATAAAAGTAAACTCTTAGCCCATTTCTTTTAAAAGTTGTCTGAATATTCCTGTTTACTGAATTATTATGTAAAGTCAAGTCATATTATCTTTTACCATGGTTGAATAGAGATAACAATTAACAAATTTTTCATTAATCATATGGTAATTCTTGATATTTAGAAAAGAAATATCAATTAATGTCTAACTTTAGTGTGTTTGAGTAATACATTTCACCTTAATGCATTTTGAAACCAATGAATCTTACCACTGGAATCAAAGTACTACCAGTTTCTTTTATATTTAAATTAAATCAACTAAAGTAAATACTTTATATCTAAAAGTTGTTCTTTTAAGAAAACCAGTTTTATTTTAAAAAAAAACATTTAATTTAATGTATAATGCATTATTTTCCAATATAAACATTTAGCAAAGCTTTCTTATATCAACCACATATATTATACAATATTTTTCTTTATCAAGGTTTGCTCTAAACAAATATCGAAAAAAATGCTCATAGAATAACTTGTTTTATTGTGTTAACCAGTTAATTCTTTAATAACACTTCAAATAGTAAGTACGAATTTCTTCTTAACTTAGTTTTGTACTTTTAATGATTACTTAATTAGTTTAATGTTAAGTATTATTATTTTCATAATTAGTAGTTAAAAAAAACGATTCCACAAACTAGACAAACTAAACTCACAGAAACAACATACATAAAAGATTTCACAAAAACTCACTACTATATTTCGACTGTCTCATCATCAGGTAGAAATAAGTAAGTTTCTAAGAAGAAAAGTGACATTTAATTGTGTTGTTTCTCTGGAATTATTTTCATAAAACTGTATACAAATAATTAAGTAATTCTTAAATAATTAATAAACATTGAGTACGAATGTTAAAGGTTTAGTTAGATTTATTTTTAGTTTTTTATGTTATTTCAAACCTTGTATAGGCTAAATATGTTATAGCGAAAAAAATTAAATACTTACTAGTAGATTAATTAAATTCGTTAACCTATATTTATAAAAATCAAGAGTCGTTTGTCTTTGTTTCTGTTTCCCTTAGAGAAATGTCTCTTTCTTCCTTAGTTTTGTTTTTTTTTCTTAGTTTTCTAGTATTATTTGTTAAGATTATTATTAGTTAGATGATTTTGAAAACTTATTTCCCAAAATATAGATAAAATTAGCTTATGTTTATGCTATTATTTTGTCGCTGGGTAATTTATTATTTATTACTTCCATAACAAAATATCATACTTATTGTTAGTTGTGTTGTATATTCCACATTCATAAGAGTTGGTCCAATATGACCCCTTCAATGCAGTTTGCTAGAGACCACGATGGGGATTGGTGTGGCTTTGTATATGTCATTATTATTCTTGATTCTATTTCACATTATTTAATTCACTTCGTCAACATGCGTCACTTATAATAAACTCATTATAGTAGTATATAAAACATAAGTATACCAATTTAGTCTACTGTAAACATACTTGTAAACTACCTCTGTACATATTATACATATAAAATCACAAAGAGAAATATACAGAAGAAAATGAATAACTCACTATGATTTTTGCCATGGGTCAGTTGGTGAAATGAGTCTTTTATTCTGTTCATTTCACGGAAAGCAAGCCGAGAATGAAGACTAGAGTTTAGGCTATGTTCCGAGTGGTTCACTTCACCCTCGTCTTTATGAATGATGTGGTCGTGTTTCTTCGGTGTGTTTTTTCTTCACGGTTTTATTTTATTTAGTTTGTTGAATCGTTGTTAATAATCACTTATAAAGAGATGTATCCAAAATATTATATATAATATATATAATATATTATATATAAATAAATATTATATCCATAAAGTGAACAGAAATATAATTTTTCAGATGTTAATACGAGCGTTCCGGACAAGAAGTCCATCATGATGTATGTCATGTGCTTATTCCAATCTCTGCCCCAGCCTTCAGAAGAAATGGCTGTTTCCCCTGAGCCTGTCGCTGAGCAGCAGGTAAAATCCATATATCTTTAGACTGCCTATCCATTCATGTTCAATATATACATTTTTTCATTTTATTGACTATATTTTATAATGATTATTATTATTATAAGATCTCTTGTAGTAGTAAACGTGAAAACGTTTTGCTCATAGTAGCCACTAATCTGAATTATTGTGACAGAACTGCCAAGGATTTATAATGATGAAAATTCTTCAAACTTGAAAGTCATTTTCCTCAGTACTTTGATTGACCATTTTAAGCACTTTTTTGTTTAAATTAAGACTCAGAAACTTAAAAATATTATCTATACTGATGATCTTCTGTAATTTCGGCAATAGCATTGTCGTGAACACGTGAGTGATTACTTAGTTTTGTTTATGCTTCAGAGTTAAGCTGTACATTAGAGTGCGTAGGTAAACTTACAGCATGGATGGAGTTAATGGAATCAAATTTCTATCTATCAATAGTCCTACTGTAATAAATAAAATATTTTTACTATTGTTTAAAACAATTAATGAGTTTAGTTTCGTTTTTAGTTTGAAATAAGAAATTCTGATATTGTCCCTCCATTGATAATACTGTATGTATATAATATTTACTTTTTCTTTTATTTTCATACAGTGTGAAAATGGAGATAAAGAAAGACCATTGAGTGCTGCTACAAATGTATCTGTGGAATTAGCCAGTTATCAGGTAATGACAGCATAAAAGTACATATATTGATGTAACAGTTGTGTTTTAAAAAGTGAAGTTTATATGACTTCAAAATATACTATTTTTATGCATAGAAACATAATAAAAAAAGAAAAACATACACTTACACACTCAAGTTTTTGGTTTCAATCGTATTTTAGAACCAAGGTAGGGAGATCAGAATTACAACACTGCGTAGTGTGTTGGGTGTACTCATTTTGCTCTCTTGAAGATGGTTTAAAACGAAAAGTAGAAACCATAATTGTATGCTAGCCTTTTATTTCTGTTTCTTTTCGAACTTTAAACTATTAGTTTCCATTCTATTTCGTTTTCACATTAATATATATATATATATATATATATATATATATATTCAATTGACTTGATTGCACGTACCTTTTTCTTATTGAGCTTTTCAAATCTCTTAGCTAATTTTCTTTCTTCAAGGTTGAGTTCATGTATAATATGAGCAAAGCTACTGTTAGACATCACTATTTATTATAAGTTGCAATTATTCTAAATGTAACAGATGAATTAAATTACCTAAATTTAATTAGAATAATTAATAATGCATTTAGAATAATTGCAACTTATAATAAATAGTGATGTCTAACAGTAACTTTGCTCATATTATACATGAAAAAGATTTGAAAGAGATTTGTAAAGCTCAATAAGAAAAAGGTACATGCAATCAAGTCAATTGATTTTAATAAAACTTTTATAAAAGAAGGTCTGCTTCCTACCTTTACTAATATATATATTTGTACTAGTACTAATATTAATAGAAAATAATACTAATATTTGTACAGCTCTGATGATGCTATATAAATATAGCGAAACGTTGGCGTAAGTGAAATGTTTGTTTGTGTAGACCAACCCTCAATAACCTCTGCTGTTTGTTGTTATATTTTGTGGTCGAAAAAAGATAGAATTACCTTTATATATATATATATATATATATATATATATATACTTAAAAAAACTGTGACACATAGACTGAAACATAAAAAAGACTCACTTTTCATGTTTTTGACTCTGACGAAGACCGCTTGTTACGGTTGAAAGATCTTTGTCTTGTTTTCCCATTTCATTTGCGGTTTGATCATTGATATATATATTGATATATTGTATATATATATATAATTGTGAAAAAATCGCAATGAAACACGTGATGCAATGAATGAAGTCCAAAACCATAAGCAAAACGTAAGACAAAAGAAATAAATGCTTTTTATGTCATCAAAGAGCAAACAAAGTGAAAGGCCTCAGGAAGAATGTATTTCTTTTGTCTTTCTTTTACCTTGTGGTTTTGATATTATAAGGTGAAGGATAAATGTAATATGAGCCGCTTATTTTGAAAGTGGCCTAATTCCATTTATGTTAAAATCGAGATATTTAAGGGTTTGCGTTTTACAAAATTTAAAAATATTGTCATTTTAT
Source organism: Hermatobates lingyangjiaoensis (assembly GCA_026182355.1). NCBI lineage: Eukaryota > Metazoa > Arthropoda > Insecta > Hemiptera > Hermatobatidae > Hermatobates > Hermatobates lingyangjiaoensis. Next base: position 815,904 of record JAPFBL010000255.1, read on the forward strand.
TTATCAACTAATTTTTGTTATAAAAAAACTTAGTAATTTTAAATAAATTTTGTACAATTTGCTGCAAAAGGTAAAGATAACGTAAAAATGTAATTATTTAAATAGCTAGCTAAATTTTTTTGGAAAATGGAATTAGGCCACTTTCAAAATAAACGGCTCATATATATACTAAGAGTCCTCGCTTGTCTTCGGAGTAACTGACATCATTCTACCTGATTTAATAAAATTGAAATAGAGTAATTGTGATGTTTTGTATGTTTTTCTTTCTGTGAATTTTAAGTTTATATATATATATATAAAAACGGTCAATATATAATCCAAATCCAACGAATTTGATAAATAAAATGAAAACATAGAATTGAAGATCGCACACTTGAAGTTTCTAACTATGAAGTTTGAACCGAAAATTTTATATTAAGTTTGATAGTAAATTTTATAGTAAGTGTCTTTCAAATCTTGTTTCTCAAGTTGTATTGCATATAAATAAATAGTTTTGTAAGTGAAATAGGGTAGCATAGGTTTCAATTTAACCATGTTGAAATTAGGAATAAATTATTCAAAGAACAGTAATGTAGCCACAATTTGCTGCTATTTTCCATTTTCATAAATTAAAAATATTTTTAATTGGCAAATTTTAATACATTCACTCGTTAATTCATCCCATCAATTATATATACGAGTATGTTGATATAAAGTAAATTTAGTTTTTAAGATTTCATTAGTAACGATTTGACCTGCGCAGGTTGCTCTGGAAGATGTTCTGACTTGTTTATTGGAAGCCGAAGACAGACTAAAGATTGATGACATTGCTGATACTTTGATTAACGTAAAGCAACAATTCAAAACTCATGAGGTATTTATTATATTCTTTTGAAAGAGTTTTTTAAATACTTAAAATAATTGAACTTCTTTAGCATAAAATAATTGTTGACTTATTACCATAGGAGTGAAGAATATTCTTGTGTCTTTTTTTTAAATTATATTAAATTAATATAATCGGTCTGGTGATGTAATTAACGATATTCCGTTATGTTTGTCACAATTGTGCTTCTGAAGGTAACTGAACCCTTAAGACTAATGAGCTAAGCAAGGTAAATTTTATTAATTGGAATAATACTATAATACAATTGTTAATTTGTAACTTTTTTGGGGTAAGTAATTGGTGTTTATAGATTAATGCACTTTTAAATAAATAGTTATATTTATCAATCTTTTATACAAAGTTATTATAATTTATGTTTTATTTTGCTTTTGTTAATAGTTCTATGAGAAAGTTTTAAACTGAATTGCTTATTGGATTAAATTAGAAAAATGTATATTTAAATCTCATCCAATTGTTAGTTAATAGCATTACAACAAAATATGTATTCCTAAACAAAGGTATAAATAAACTATATTTTGAATTTTATCGCTTGTAAAACATGTAAAATGTATATGTAACTATGTAACATAATAAAAGATATACAGCGTAATAATTATGATGCAGCTAGATAACAGCATGTACCGGTAAATAGTCTTTCCTCTAAAACAAGTCTTGAAAATGCCAAACAACTTTTGGCGAAACGTCGGCTTATAATCAGGAGTTGTATGTTTGTGACCAAAGGTTATAACTCTCTACTCCGGTTCTGTAGCTTGTTTGTACTTAGTGAAGAATTATTTACTGAAGTGAGTGATAAATCTTTAAAAATAATGTTATTTTTGTACTCAGCAAAGATAAATTCCTCACATGTTGGAACCAGAGCCTGAATCAGTCGGTCATGAAAAAACAATGTTTTACTGTTGCTGGATTTTTTTATATAGATTTCAACTACTTTTACTTTACAGGGGAAACAACAGCCAGGTTCAAATTTTAATTAATACTGTGTAATAATATATAGACACTGTTTAGTGTTTCCTGTACTTTCTCATAGCATAATTATTTTCATTTGAAGAATATTATGGTATAAATAAATTTCTTTTTAGGACTATATGCGTGAACTTCGCAAGCTACGTGAAGGAGTTGGAGATGTTCTTGAAGAAGGTGTCCGAATGCTTAAAGAGGGCGAGCTCTCAGAAGATGAAGCAGAAGAAGTGAGAGTCCAGATGAAACTTCTCAACTCTCGCTGGGAGGGACTGAGAATCAATACAATAAAGAAGCAGTCCATGTAAGAAATACCTTTTGTTTCAATGTTATTGTTATTATTTTGTAGATATGAGCGGTCTTACCAACAGATTTTATTTAGTTCTATCGATGAAATTTTTTTCAATAATTTATTATATTTAAATTGATAATAATTTATTTATTATCAATAATTTATTATTTATTAATTAATTATTATGTATTTAATTTTATGTTAAATTTGTAATCGTGGGTGTATTTATTTAGTTTAGTAAATTAATTCTATAATACTTGCATACTTAGTTAAATGGTACTAATAAAGGCAGGAATTTAAAGTGAATTTCATATATATTTATGAGGTATTATTTAAGAACTATTTAAATGAATTATAAAACAAATACCAGGGTTGAATGTGCAAGTAAGACTAAGACCAAACTCCTTCTCATGATGATTAGTCTTTTCATGATTAGAATATGAGAAGAAACACTAAGTCCACCTAAAATATTTTATCAAACGTCGAACACTTAGTGTCAGAAACGCATCGATGTTTGATAAAATCTTTTGTGCGGAGACATAGTATTCTTCATCTATTATAATCTCGAGTAAGTATGTACCACACAATAAATACTTGCATTAACTTCATGAGTTGACAGGCCAGTCAAGCCTTAGAAGTCAATCTATTTTACAAGTTATGTCTAATGAGGCTGTCTTTTATCACTGGTAGATAAAAACCCGTGGTCATCCTGTATATTAAGTAGGAAAGTGGCTTAATGCCCTTTGGTAGGCGAAGAGAAAACAAATTCCGACCGAAATTATTTCCAATGAATATTTCTTATTGGTATAGATTTTTTTTGAAGTATTTCTCTTTTTGAAATGGCTGTTCCAAATTATTTGTGTTAAAAAAAATATACAGTTTTTTTGTGGTGGCCATTTCTATTATTTTAAACAAATAAATGAAGTTTGAAATTAATAATAATGAGTTTGTTATTAAAATTCACTTCAAACTCTTGGACATATAAATCTTTAAAACTATTTCGATTAGATTTAAACCTTTGAAATATAGAAATATTTATTTTAGTTTTAATTGAATGTTTTCCTTGTCTCGAACACATATATTTAACACAATTTTTCTTTTTTATCGAGGTTTGGTCTATCTTCAATAACTCAAGACCTTTAAGTCGACGTTTCGTCTATATTTGTAGACATCCTCAGGGCTACATCAATACAGAATTTTATTACAATAACATGAAACATAATTATATAACATTATTTAATTAATATACATAATTACCTTGGTATTTTTCTATTGTGAGGAAGCAACTACATAACGGTTTGTGTTCAAATCAGCTAGTGTACTGCCCTAGAGACAGTTTTTCGAACCTTCTAATCAGACTTGATAACTCAAAAGAACACTAAAAAACTCATTAAAACTATATCAAAAAAGAAAAAAGAACCAGAAAAGCACAACCATATTTATTAATTACTAAGTAATATACTATATATTTTACTTAGGTTTTCTGTATTCCTTTTTTTATTGTACGCATTCTTGGTTTTTCGAATGTGAATCATTTCTTTTATAGGCCTCTTATTTTTATTGTTTTCATAGTCTACAATCTAGTATCATAAGTATCATCTAGGTTAAAGTTATGACTATTGTTGATTGAATGATGGGCTAAAGCACAAAAAGTTTTTTTTTTTATTTAATGTTATATTTATCTTGAGTTATCAAGTCTGATTAGAAGGTTCGAAAAATTGTCTCTAGGGCAGCACTCTTGCTGATTTAAACAAAAACAGTTGATGTAGTTGCTTCCTCACAATAGAAAAATACCAAGGTAATTCTGTATATTAATTAAATAATGTAATATAATTATGTATATTAATTAAATAATATAATATAATTATTTTTCATGTTATTGTAATAAAATTCTGTATTGATGTAGCCCTGAAGATGTCTACAAATATAGACGAAACGTCGGCTTAAAGGTGTTGAATTATTGAAGCTAGACCAAACCTCCATAAAAAAGAAAAATATTTTAATTTTATAATAAAATTTGCGTAAATGGTAAAGGGAACCAGATTTTTGAGCATTTGCTTTTTATTCATTCCTTAATATTGTGCGAATTTGAGAGGCAGAATGCTTTAACTGGTTGTTTAGTCCATGCCCCTCTTTACATTACATCCCTTTAGTTCTAACTTAATCCTATTAACATGAACGCTAATCTTTTAATGGATATAATGAATTTTATCTGATTGTTTACTTCTGATCTTTATTATAATTTGGTAAAATTTAATAAACATATAATTGTACGTACTAAACATATAGTTATTACATTAATACTAAAACATACTACTTAATACAATGATTACTACTTTCTATTTTGAGATTTTACTTTACGTAATTGTTATTAGATTTCTCATTACAATACTTTAAACAAGGTCAATTCTCAGAGTTATTTTCCTTTATTTTTACTTTCTTACCTTGTTCTCCATGTTAAACTTCATATATATATGTATACTGCTGATGATGAACAACAGTTCGAAATATTGAATTCTGTAAGTGTTCTTTTTATTCTTTTTTCTGTGTTGTGCTTGGTATAATTTAAAGTTATATATATATATATATATATATATAATATATATATATACAAAACAGTAATGAATTGTCGACCGTGGGATAGATGTGTAACATAAAAAGGATAAATCGCTGTCAGTTTCTTCCACTTCCGATTAATTTCCCAATGCCGAGACGTCGGCAATGAGAGTTTGATTGGAAGTGGAAGAAACTGACCGCATCCCGATTTATCCTTTTTAAGTTATATATATATATTTGGGGAGCAGGGCTTCATTTATACAAGTTCTATTGAATAAAAGTACAAGTACAGGAATAAAAATTTTGGAGAACTGATGTATCTTGTCCCGAACTTATGGAAGTCAGAGGTCAGAAAATTGGAAAAAGTAATTCGAAAAGGTGTTAAACTGGAAGTGAAATCTTTATATATAATAATATATATATATATATATATATATATATATATATATATATATATATATATATATATATAAATAGAAGTTGAGTTTTTGACTCTTGACGAAGACCGCTTGGTACGGTTGAAAGATCTTAGTCTTTTTTCCCATAAATTTCATATTATGGTTTGATCATATATATAATGTATAGTTACACAACAAACAGTAGCTTATTGTGACATCCTATCCATATATAAATTATTAAATAATTTCATTGATTATCCTTATCTCATTTACCAACTAAATTTCCTAATATATTTTAAACATCCACATTTTTCTATGTTCAATTACATAACTATTGTGGAATTTCCAATATACATTTAGAATCATGGAAATTCATTTATTTAATGAATAAAATGAGTTTTTCTTGATTTAATGTTTCATTACCCACTGTTTCTTATGATGATAAGGTGTAATAGTCGGTATAGAAGGGTAACCTTTTTTAATTGCATCATAAAGAAATCCAAAAATTAATAAAATACCTTCTGTACTGAATTATTGAGCTTGCGCCATTGACAATACCCATATGCTATTAAAATTGATGTTTATTTCAATATAATGATTTATTACATACGTTGTATAAATTTATGTATTTTGTTGTAACTATTGATAATGAGATGCGTTGTTTAATTGTTTTACCTCTAAAATAATATCTTTATTGAAAACATACTTTGGATTCAACATTCATTCAGGAATTTTGCGTGCGAATGTATGTGGAAAACAATGGAAATTCTTTGAGACAGCGGTTGTAGTTAGTTAAACCTCTTTTCAGAGTCAATGTGGCAACGCTATTCCATGTTATAATTTCGGATTATTTCCCTATTTGTTTTTCATCTATATCCTCTGAATTGATTGTAACATATCGATGCAGGGCTGAAGAAAAATATGAAAGCTATGTTTAAATACCATTTATTTTTTCATTTGGTTATTATTTAAAAAACGTTATCATTTTTGCATTAAATACAGTTAATTTATTTATTTTTAATTATGGTAGACCAACAATTTTACTAAATCTTTATTATTTATGATGTCATATGTACTGTTTCATTAGAACAGAAACTTACCCTTGCTCTAATCGAAATTCAACAAAATAAACTTTAAATCATTAGTTGTGTAATCCATAATTGTGTGGTATTTACTCATTCTGAGGTAAAATGGATAAACCAACAAACTTCATTTGTGTGGAGACTTTTGTTGGTTTATCCATTTTACCTCAAAAATAAACTTTGTTGTTTTGACTGAGTTAAGTTAATTTATTTAACTGTTTCTTTGAATTCAGATTTCTCAATGTCTTTAGGTTGTATGAAGCATTGATGGGGCTTCAAGAAAAGGAAATTGAGTCTCTGAGGCAGTGGATGACTGGCATTGAAGACCGCATGTCGAGGATGGCAAAAGTCGGTCCTAATTTGTCATCTTTGAAGCATCAAATGGAACTTCAGAAGAAACTACAGGATGATATAGAACAACAGCAAGAAACTGTCGACACTGTCTCCAATATTGTAGTCGTTGTTGAAGACACAGCGTCTGAAGGTTCTTAATTATGTCTTAGAGAAAATATTATATTACCCAAAGTTTAAGTTTAAATGGTTTCTTTAAGAATTACGTATTGGAGTTCGTGTTTAAGAAATCATTACAGAATCTCTAAAAACAAACCATTAGTATCTGAGTATTAAATAGTTAAATATATAAAACTTTGTTTTATATATATATATATATATATATATATATATATATTCAGGTAACTCACCACAAATTAAAGAAGATAGTCGCTCTAAATTATATGTCATCATATATTATATGTCAATTATATGTCATCAGTTGCTCTCTGATGACATATAATTGAAAGGCCTTAGAGCATATTCTCTGTTTTTTACTTTTTCCTTGTGGCTTATACGTTCATATATATATATATATATATAAAACCAACTAGATGAAACGATTCTTCGAACTGAATAAACTAGAATTTTCAAAAGAACACACGGAAAAGGAATCAGTGAACTCACTACTATATTTCGATGTCCTCGTCGTCAGGAGTAGATGCGAATCGCTCCAAAGGCTGATAACGACTGTTATTCCTGACGACGAGGACATCAAAATATAGTAGTGAGTTCACTGATTGTGTTCTTTTGAAAATTCTAGTTTATATATATATATATATATTATATAAAAAGATTTCACATAAACACGTGAAACAACAATCAATGATCAAACCACAATAAGAAATGGGAAAACAAGACTAAGATCTTTCAACCGTAACAAGCGGTCTTCGTCAGAGTCAAAAACCCAACTGAACACTAGATGCAGAAAACATCTGGTGAGGAGTTGAGAAGAGTGGGAGGGAAGAGTGGTATTTTAAAAGGGTGAAAGCACAGGAAAGGACTAATGTCCAGAAAGGGATGTTTGGGGAAACAAAGGAGTACAGTAAGAAAAAGTAAAAAACTATCCGCTAGCTGTCAACCCTCTTTGAAGAGGCTATTGCCCTCGTGACGAAAGTATCAAGTTTGAAGAGACCGTTACTAATGTTTATAATATTAGATCTATTAAATTTAATTAGAGACGATTCAATAATATTTCTTAACAACATTGATTTTTCATAGGTAATAAATTTAGCTCCTGTCCAATCAATATGATGATTTTCATTTTTTATATGCAAGAATAAGGCACTACTGTTTTCCTGTCTACTTACGTTATATTGGTGTTGTTTTACACGTGTTTTTAATGATTTACCAGTTTGACCAATATAAATTTTATGGCAGTTTTTGCACGGAATTTTATAAATACCAGCGGACTCCAATTCGCTTGGAGAGTTTTTTATTAACATATTACCCACGTTATTACGATTAGAAAACACTATATTAAAATCAAGTTGTTTGGCTAATCTTGGAAGGGGGTCCAATGATTCGTGGTATGGCAAAACTATAGAATTTGATAATAAAAGGGGCTCTTTTGAAGTATTAGAGAATTTTTTTTAGCACCCTTCAAAGCTAAATCGATATAAGAAGAGGGGTATTTTAATGAAAGGGCAATTGACCTAATGTTATTAATCTCTTCATTAAAAAATTCTGGAGAGGAAACTCTTAAAGCTCTCAATAACATATTTCTAAAAACAGAAATTTTAACATTTTTTGGATGCGACGAATAAAAATGAACGTATGCAAGTACATTCGTAGGTTTTCTATATACACTAAAGCGTAACTCATTAGGTAACCTATGGATCAGGACATCTAAGAAGGGCAAATTACCACTTATTTCTTCTTCCATTGTGAATTTGATTGTCGGCACTAATGAATTCAATTTTGTTAGCAAATCAACTTTATTTAAAGATTTGGGACAAATGCAAAGAATATCGTCAACATATCTATACCATTTAACATTTTTGGGCAAAATTGAGCTTAACATTTTACTCTCAAAAAACTCCATATATAAATTACTTAGGAGGGGGGGATAAACAGTTACCCATAGCAAGAACAAATTTTTGTATATAATAATTATTTTCAAATTGAAAATGACAATCTACCACACATAACTTAATTAACTCTATTATAGTGGTAGATGGAAGGGGAAGGGAATAATTAATTAATTCCTCCTGGAGTAAGCTCAACAGATCAGTTACAGGTACATTCGTAAAAAGAGACTTCACATCGAAACTGATTAATCTATAATTTTTGTTCATGTTGACGCTTTTTAATTTTTTAATTAAATCCACATTGTTTTTTATATGGCTGCCTGAAATTTTTCCAATTAAGGGGCTTAAAATACTTACTAACCATTTCGACAAGACACATAAAGATAATTACCCAATACGTTTAATTGTGAGTTCGGTTGGTTCGGCATCATATGGCTTGTCGGTATTTCGTTTGGATCGTATTTCGTTTTATCAGTGAATATATATATATATATATATATATATATATATATATATATATTCAATCCTTACGTCATTTAATTCCTTCTCTTCATCTATTTCCTTTACTCATCAAGTGCCCAATAACCTTATTACATTTTTGGATGTCAGCGTCACCTACGATGGGGGTCATCTTTCTACATCTGTCCATATCAAGCCTACTAACGCCCAGCAGTACCTTCATTTCAATAGTTGCCATCCCTCCCACGTAAAAAAAGCTATCCCCAGATCATTGTCCATACGCCTCCATAAAATTTGTAGCAGAATAAAAGATCGTTCCTTCCAAATAGATTTATTGAAACAGAAATTTTCTGACCGAGGATATCCTTCTAATTTCATTAACAACCGTATAGTCCCTGCAGACGTTCATCATAATTCAGGTCCTAGGAGGGATCGCAGTGACTCTAATTTCCTCATGACCACTTATTTTCCTGGTGCTCATAGGCTGGGTGCAGTTGTCAGGGAGTTTTTCCCTATACTTTCTTCCTCCTCCTGTACTTCTTAAGTCTTTAGTGAGGCACCTTCCATTTCCTATCGCAAACCTGCTAATCTTCAATCTATCTTCTCTCACATCTCTTCTCCTAAGCCTCCAAAAACTGCTGGTGGTATGGTTCAATGTGGACGTCGTGGATGTCTTACTTGTCCTATCATCAATCCTGTTCCTTCCTTTACCTCTGTCCATAGTAAACGCACCTACCCTATCGCTCACAAGACCTCCTGTACCTCTGGTAACTGCGTTTACCGTTTGGATTGCACCCAGTGTGATTCTTTTTATGTGGGTTTGGCTTCCACCAAGCTAAGCCTGCGTATGAATAATCACAGGTCATCCGTTGGCAAACGCAGTGACCTTCCCGTTGCTACTCATGCCAGTTCTCACGGACTCAGTTTTAATGACTGTTTCCGTGTACAGGTCCTGAGGCAGATTGATCAGACTAATTCGAAAGTTACTCTGAGAGCTTCAGTAGAAGCACTTATTAGTCTTCTGGGCGGTAGATCGGCTCCTGGGCTTAACCTCAATCGTTGATTTTTTTTTTTTTTTTTTTTTTTTTAAAGTTGTTATCAGCTTTTAATTTTATTTTAGTTAAATGTTTTCATTTTTTAATTTTTATTTGGCTTTTATCTCTTTATCTTCCCTGTCTATCTTTCCTCCGAAAGTTGGCTACACTGTTTGAGTGCTTCAGTTCGAATGCCAAGTCAGTCGTTATCAGCCTTTGGAGCGATTCACTTCTTTTCCTGAAGACGAGGACATCGAAATATAGTAGTGAGTTCAGTGGTTTCCTTTCTATGTGTTCTTTTTTAAATTCTAGTTTATATATATATATATATATATATATTGTCCAAAATGAGTTGTATCTCTTGTTATTTCCGATATTCATTTCTGTATCCCTCTGTCTTAAGAGTAATATTTTACCAATTTGAAGGTAGATTTTACTTGTTAAGTGAAATGTATTCATGTTAACTACATCCTTTTTGCTATCAATTTGCAGATATTAACTTAAATGCAAACCTCATGAAAGTTCTTAAGCAATACTTCACATTTGTGGCTATTTGTATACTTGAGTAATGGGTAAGTATAATATGGAAACAATTATATGTGTGATGTGTCAGCCCATTCAGCACATCTAACTATAATTCCTGCCAACTAATGATAATTATTCAAATCAACCTCTGACGAATTAATCCAGGTTCTGTCGAATTTCAAAGAAATTAATTCCCTTCTACATGAACTTGGTTGTAGGGTTCAGGTGTAAGTGACGATAAGAAGAAGATTCTACGTTGAGAAGATTCTGTAATAACAATATCGTTAGAATATTTTCTACTTTAAGTATTCCTTAGACCATAACAATTTTTTTACCACAAAAATATATTAAAGTATGGTAAAGTATGATATTTAAAGTAATAGGGTTATGTATTGCTTTTGAAAGGACTCAAAGTTAACATCCTTACTTTACTGGCCTTATATTTACCAAATATTATCATACTAATGTACATTCGTTATATATGAATCACATCGCCAATAGCCAAAGCCATATTGAATGTACCGGCGCCTACCACATTGGTTGAACAACATTGGTTCTGGTCGCTACTTGGTCCAGTGTCACCCCCTCTGTACCTTTGCCATTCCAGTAACGAAACTTGCCTTTGGTTAGTGGGTGTCGAATAATAAAAATAGCCACAGTTTTGTTCTGAAATAACGCAAACAACCTTAAGTCAATAACTGTTTAAGTTGGATTACAAAATTATTCTCATCTTATAAAGGTTTTAAAAAAAAAAGTTTTCCACCCATAAGTGATACATTGATGACAAATAAAAAGAGCTCACAAATAAAAATGACGCATTTATTAGGTTGAGTGAAATATAATGGTAAGAATCTGTATATTATTCATTTTGAGCTTTTTTGAGTTTTTGGGTTTTTAAATAAAATGACCATTACATTTATTTTATATAAATAAAATGTTTAGCTATTAAATTTAACAAATTTTAAGTAGCTAGTCTGTTACTAGTGTTTACCTTTAGTGTTATCTTTTTAGCCGTCCAAAGTAAAATAGAGGATGAGTTAACGGCTCTTGCTGTCCGATGGACCAACATATTCCAGTGGACTCAGGAAAGAGGTCTTAAACTTCAAAACCTCATTGAAAAAATGAGTGCCATAGAAGAAAAACTGTGTATTCTTCAAGACTGGGTCACTCAAGAGGAGACGAAGTTAAAAGATATGGAGGCTAGACCTACTACTGAGATAGGAGAAACACTGGAAAGGATTAAACATTTACAAGTATGTACAATTTAAGTCTTGTATAACTGAAGAGTAAGACACTGTTAAGATCACATAAATATCTATTAATTTTTTTTTAGGTTTTAAAACACAATATGGAAATAAATCAGCATAGAATGGTTGAGGTTCAAGATTTGATTAATGATGTCAGAAATGAACTAGGATCTCCTGCAGTTCACGATTATCATACCAGATATGAAAAAGTGCAAGATTGTTTGGAAGCTATTACTTTGATTATGGAAGTTCAGGCGCAAAGGGTACCATCTAAAACTATTTTATTGTTTAAATAATATTTCAATAATTGAATACTTGAGATGAATGTTACATTTCGCCTGTTTATATATGTTGAATACTACTTTGTCAGAATAATAAATTATCAATATTCCTATAGGTTCTAAGAAACTTCATAAAATGAGATGTTAGTTTATTAATAAAATAAAGTTTCATTTTAGGTTGAAGGTTTGTGTTAGACTAAACTGTAAGTGTTAGTGTTTCCTTTAAAAGTGATTAAATATTATCAGGTCAGGTCACGGACCTGACAGAAATATGGATAGTTTTAATGAAGTAAATTCAATATTTATTTATTTTGAATTTGCTTATTTTATCCCCAAAAAATCTGTATAAAATGAAAATTGACATCCTTGGTAATATGGGAAAAGTAATGAACTATACAATTGTTCTTTATTTCTGGTTCATTTACTTTTGAAGTAAGGGTCAAAATTAATACTGCGGATAGAATTTCTTATTATTGTTCGTTGGACTATACTGATTCTCGTTTATTTATTACTTTCTATTAATATAATAAATTGCATACTTTAATTTTTAAAAATGTGTACAAATTGATGTTTAATTCATATGGTATATTGTTTTCATGTATGTATATTCCTATTTGTTTCAAATGTAACACATTTTGTGTTTCAATTACTTTAGATATCGAGCTCAGGGTTTGAGATTTCCTTGGCACCCTGTGTTGCTGATACTCCTCCAATTGTCTCTAGTTCACCTGCTTGGCTACAAGTCGAACCTGATGTGAAACAAATCATTAAGGGTTTGGAAAAGATTGAAGACAACTTATCTTCTATAACTTCAACTGAGATAAAGAATGAGGATCATTTGAAGGTTTGATATGCCACATAAATAAATGTAATGATAATATTTCTCTGCACTGTTGTTTAGTAGTATTTTAGTTTAATAGAGGAATGGTTTATGGTTTGAATAACATACAATGGGCATATGTTGAAAATTTCTTAAGATATAATTATTTTTTTCCTAAACATTATGAAGTAGAATTTCCGGAGATAACAGACTCAATAATCATTTACTTCAATATCTTATTTTCATGTACTTTTGATTCTTTCGGAGGAATGGGAAATGGGCTTCCCATTCCATTTAAATTAACTTATGCTTATTCCTACATTGTACTTGTTATAAATTGATTAAAATAATCCATCCTGTTATCATAATGTACTGTTTATATTGATTCTGTATTTTAACTGAGAATTAAGGTGGAATATAATACTTTCTCAATGCCGACCCTTGCCATTTCGGCTAATTTGTAATGCACGACCAGTGAGATGTTCAATATGGTGTGGTTCATGGGCTGAGATCGGCCCAGAAGTGAGCCTTCATCTTCTCATGTCCACAGATAGGGCATTCGGGGGAAGGTGGGTAACTTTGCACAAGGGATTTGTGGACATTTACGGGGCTGGATTGGTGGGTCTTAAGTTGTTGTACAGGAGCTTTGTAGCAGTGACGGATTATTTTTCTTGTGTGGAATAGGGAGGGGGGGGGTATCCTTGGAGTTGTAGGTTTCCTGCTCTATGAAAGCCATGCACATAGAGGAATGCCGTAGTCCTATAACTGTGGTCCTGTTGATACTGGTTGCTAAACAATAAAGCCGCTGCCGTCTCATGCCAGGGAGGGTAAAGGGCTCGCACTTCCTCAGTATATGGTGGCAATGGACATTAGCCTCTACTGCGTAGTAAGGTGTCATAAGGCCCTAATCAAGAACTGACCTGGGGACCTCCAAGAGGAGAAGCTGATATGTGATAACTGTTCAATTTTCTGAGCGAGTGTGAGACCTCCTAATATTCGTCATGTTGAATGAGATGACTTCATAGAAGGTATACTCTATTACGTAGCTTTCATTAGAGCCTGAAACCTACCAGAACCCCCCTCCCCTTACTTCACACTTGAAGAATAATCAAGTCTTTTGGTTATGAAATTAGTCTAAGATCTAGTCCAGATCAATTCTAATGAAATTAGATCCAGACCACTTAATGTTGATTTCAATATATGTATATTCAACACTTTTATTATCTCTTCCACATATATTCTACACTATTTTTCTTTATCAAGGTTTGGTCCAACGACAAATATACTTTTTTTTTAAGTATTGTTTGACCCTGGACCAAACCTCGATAAAGAAAAAATAGTATATAAATTTGTTATGCTTTACCAGCATCCTTTTAAAATCCGATTCACAGAAAGAATTTGCAGTTTGTAATTTAGAAGTGTGAAGAACCTATATGTTTTTATTTTATTTAATTTTCTGATAAAGAACTCTCTTGTTATCCAAAATTTAAATATTGCAATTGGACATTTGATCATATAGTATACATTATTAACGATGCGATGTATTTGATGTGAACTAATCACCACTGATATAATTATATTGTTTGTAGGAAATTTTTGTTGCTATGAAGAAGTATGAAGATAGCCTTAAGGAATTTCATAAAAAATTGCTTGAATTTAGAGTTGGTAGCGATGAGAGTAAGACTGCTATCAAGAAAGTAGAAAACCTTTTGTCTTTAGTTTCTGAACATATTATCAGGTAAAATATTATCTTAATTTTATTGATATCAGATATTTTAATAAAATTAACATAATTTCTTTAATAATGTTCATTGCTGAAATTTAACGTCTTTTTTGAATCTTCTACTACTGCTTATTAAAGTTAAACAAATTAATTGCTGTAACGTTAGAAATGGAAGCTTATACCATATGGTAAGTAAAGAATTGTTAAATATTTGTCCAGAAATTGAAAGTTATTATAGAGTGTTTGTATTATCCATTTCTGTAAACCAAGTTTAGTGATGTTTATTAATTGTTTTGCTTCAGACTAGAAGAACAAAGCTCTAATATAGAAAGTTCTAAAAATGAAAGCAGAAGTGACATGGATGTAGATTATGAGGAGATGGAAGTTTCACCAGACTCTGACCATACCACTAAAAATGTGGTGACTGAACATCAAGTTGAAAGAATGTTATCTGAAGAAGATTTAGCTAAAATACATGATGTAAGTTAATAATTACGTGAAAAGTAAAATTTACTTTGTTTTAAGCGTCTTGTCTTTACTGACTTCAGCATTTTTTCGTTAGAAATGATAAACTGAATAAAAGAGTAAAAAACTATAGACTATGTAATTGATGTGACTTACACATTAATTTAATTCTTCTTAAATCGAATATTGATTTATTGATGATTAGATTTATTGTTTTTCAATGACAAATTATAATTAATTAATAACAGTTCAATTTCAAGATAACATTCACAGCTTCGGAAAACAAGGTTTTGTTTTGTGGGCTCAAGTAAAAATGAATATTTGGCGTTAGAAAACCAAAAACATTTTCCAAAAAAAAAACATTATGTTCAGAAATCATTAAGTGTGTAAACATAATGTGAGAAATGAGAATCTATATTAATTGATTCCTGTTTTAAACACCATTTATTCTAAACTTCATTTAATAATCAAATCATGTGTTTCAATAATAGCATTCTTATTTTTAATTCACATTGTTGCCTTAATTTTTTTTGAGCTCATAAAAGCTCAATATTTGAAATTCAAAATGAATTTCAAGCTGCTCTTCTTGGGTCAGTACTGTTGAAGTACCACATTATTTGTCAGTTATGTTTAATAATAATATTAATGATCCGTTTGTTATGTTTGCATTTGTGATACTTTTTTTTAAGTCCGAAATAAGGTTAGATTTGATTTTAAGGAATTATATCAATTCATAACAGTAATAATAATAAAATTGTGATATGTACTGACTTCGAGTTTTAATGAAGGAGCGTTCACAGTAAATTCAGTAAATATTTTATAGTTTACAATAGTATACGATTAAGTATAATTATAATAAAAAATAGCATTTTCAAGTCTTCCACGATAAAGAATATTTATAAGTTGCAACTAATCTTGTTGTTTCATAAGACAAGTATGTGATTACCAAATAAAAATGTGAGTGTTTATAATATATTATCCTTTTATAGCAATAATAATGTAGATAAAAACAAGTATCTAATGGTTATCTTACAATCTTCCTGTGTATATTATAAATTTAAAGATTTTCTCTTCGAATACTATATACTAAATAAGATATCAAGGTATTTATTTCTTAACCACAATTAATAGTAATTACTTTTCTTCTTCTCAAGATTTGGTCAGGGTTAATTTATAAAAGACCTCTTTGTCAATGTTTCGTCTTATTTTCAAGACATCTTCAGTGCTAAAAACCAAATACAATTACACAACCACATTTTGTATAGATATGATGATTGTCCATTGTATTTGGATTTTAGCCCTGAGGATATCTTGAAATAATGACGAAACGTTGGAAAAGAAGTGATTTTTAACTCATAAAAAATAACCCTGGCCAAATCTCGAGAAGAAGGACATTAATTGTTAAATAAGATATAAATTATGCATTTATACAGTTTGAAGTGTATTTTTTGCTAATTACATTATGTACATGTATAATTCAACTGTAAAGGAGTGTTTTTTTTTTATGAAATCGTGATGATTCCAGGTATCTAACAACATGGATATATTGGAGAATTGGTTAGATTCTGCTATTGACCGAACACGTAATTCTGGAGGTAGTATATATGACTCAAAAGAGTTATATCAGAAGAAAACACAGTTTTTCAATTTAAAAGAAGAAATAGATGATGAAGGAGTTCAGTTCAGGATGGTGTATAATCAAGGTCCATATTTTTTATTTTCCCTAAGTTTCAGTTTACACATGATACTCGTACCTTAAGTTATGTAGGATAGTAAGTTTTCTTTTTGAAATTTTAGATAGTAATCCCTACTTGAAAAACCACCATGTTATCAAACATAGTTGATCCCAGGAATATGTTGATCAGCTAAATAAAGTTACAACTTTTTTTAATGTTTTTTTTTTCAACATATCGAAGAAGTTCAAAGGTTGAAATCACTTATTGTGTGATATTTTGTCATTGTAGGGAAACAAACATCTAGTATTTAGGTTTATTACTATTTATTACCTTACAGAAGCAGAAGTTTTGCCGCATACTACTCCATCAGCTCGCATAACATCCTATGCTCACTAATCTATGGCTTGAACATATTTTACATGTACTTCTTGCTACATTGTACTCTTATGCATCATTAGATCAGAAACGATTGTTCGAATATGAGAATGTGAATGAATTAGTTTTGAGATGGTGTACTAAAGAATTATAAAGATTTAGTATACAGCATTTATAATCTTTTATTATCCAGGTGTAGAGCATTAAGTTAAAAAAAAAAATGTACAAAAACCTATAAATAAGCCAAGCGGAAAGGAATCATTTAATGACGTCGTAATAAGTTAATGTCCACAACATTTTGAGGATTTCTTTTTCATCTACAGCTGTCATGATTGCTGAGTGGATGCGTTTATGTTTTTGTGCCTTCTTTTATGGATATGGGCAGTTTTGTTATATTTTTTGTTATCCTAAGATGCCTTACGAGACATGACAGCCACTAAATGTAAGAAAAAACTTGGTAGTGCATATCAGTTGGGTTTTTGACTCTGACTAGAGTCAGAGACCGCTTGTTACGGTTGAAAGATCTTAGTCTTGTTTTCCTATTTCATATTGTGGTTTTATCATTGAATGTAGAGTTTAAATGTTGGGTAACTTAACGACTAAGTAACGACTGGGTAACAACAGTTGCTCTTATTTGAGTAACTGATGTCATGTAGGCATTAGTCGTACTGAAAGTAATAACCATGTACTCCACATTTTTAAGCTGACTCCTTTTTCCACTCACCTATCTAAATGAGTTTTTAAAGATGAGTGTTTTTATTTATTTTTGCAGCGAGTGATTTGTTAAAAGTTCTACCTAAGTGTCTTCCAGCAACAGATCTTCAAGAGAAATTAAATCACCTAAACACGAGGTGGATGGAAATCACTAGCAAGCTGCTCGAGAAGCACAACATACTGCAGGATGCCTCTCACAAATATGGCGAATTTAAGGGTATACTTCAAAAAACTCTTGCACAGCTTTAAATTGTAATAATGTCCCCGCTTTTACCAGTTGGACAATTTTATTATTTCAATGAGTATTTCATTATTTAATACACTTAAATCATTTAACTTCAAAATTTTTTCAAAATTTCAATTTTGACTATTTTTAAATTTACTATTTTCACTGTTTAGTGAATATTTCACTGTTTATACTCATATTTTAAATGTTTTCTTACTTAGAAACTCATATTAATTTTACTGCTTTATTAGCTTTGGTGGCTCAGGAAACAGTTTGGTTGGACAAGTTAGAGAAAAGGCTAAGGAAATCTCCCAAAACCGCTGCGGATGCGGAGGAAATATCTCAGGAACTTGATGTAAGTTATAATTTTTTTTCTCATTTCCATAAATGTACTGACAGTGTCCAATCATATATGGATAAAGATAGTTATGTCTGTAACGTCGCAATATAATATCTATAATAATATTTGTAATGATTTATCTTACAATGATAATGCACCCTGGGTGTCTTCATGGCATTTCAGTCATGCTATGACAAGTTTAATTTCATATTGCTGTACATCCCAAAATAACTCAATATTTTAACCAATGCTAATTATAAGATTTAGTTAAGTTGTCTGAAAGTATTAAATAACTCGGCTTCTTAATATATGTATACCAAATATATTATTTTGAGACATCTTCAAGCAAACCTGATGATTTCGGTGTAAACAGTTACGCTGAGTTTGGGCTTTTGGGTAACTGGATTGAAGATTGTTGGATTATCACCTAATTGTTACTCATGTAAGAATAATGTGATAATAGTAAGAATAATTTATAATTTCGTCACGGAACACCCCATGTATATTTTTCGTTATATGAGTGACCCAATTCAGCTGTTATAACTCAATATGACCCACTCAAACATTTTGAGTTTCATACTATAACATTTTCATTATGGTATTAATTGTGAGTATCATGATGAAATATACTCTAATGCCGTATACACAGTTCATGTTAGGACCTTGAAATTTATTTAACATGAAATGTTAAATATGTAAGACGGTTTCTCATCGCAAGTGAGTTTTTGGGCTATCGTTAACACCACATTATGAGTTCAAGTACAAAAGTGCCATGAATCCCAACCCTCTCGGGCTTTGGTCGAGTGGAAAGTGAGAGTAGTTAAATCAACAGTTTATTTATTCAAAATACTGCCATACGTGTTTTGTTTTATTTCTGCATTGTAGAGTATTTGATCCAAATTTGAGGTGATTCAGAATTCATTAAAATTAGTATAAGATTAAAGTCTGAAGCAGTAAATAAAATGCTCTCTTCAATTTTACGGTTTTACACATGAATTTAGGGAATAATAATTTTTATGTATTAGATTAGGTTAGGTTAGGTTGCAATGGCAGTCCCACAAGGGAACACACGTTGACCGAGGATTGGTCCTTTGTGATACCACACAATGAAGATTGATTCTACAGTGGGAGTCCTAAATTTTGCCTACTCAATGAGTACCTAACATCATACAGGTTTGGGACCGACGGTTTAATGTCCTTCTCTGAAGGACGACGTGCTCAATTTTATTCACTTCCCGCGTGAATAAATCGAGTGCCAGGTGGGGATCGAACCCCGGTCCTATCAGTTCAGAGGGGAGTACTTTAATCAATGAGCTAACCTGGCCCCTTTTATGTATTAGTATTAAGCTAATTGAAATATTATCTTAAATTGAAAACAAATGATAATATAAAACTTGCTTGATAAAAGCACCTACACACTAGTGGGTGAATATTGAAATTTAAAGTGAAAACACCATTTTTACACTTTGGGAGTTTTTTGAAATTTTGAGACTTAAAAATCAACATCTAGATGATGTCAGGGAGAAAAAGTTTGGAATGAAATTTGTAATTGACCTTGTATTTTCAGATATTCTTTAAGTCATTTCTTCTTAAAATATTTTAATCGAATTAGTTTAGTCTCAACTTTGTACATCTTTTTTCGTTCATAACTGTTACAGATTTAGATGTAGACGTGATATAAAAAGTTTGCTACATTACATTACAAAACGCTATTATCGATAAACGACTTTGGTTCATCAATAGCGTATACAGAGGGAGTACGGTTCGTTAAGGTGTTTTAGACGTCTATACATTATCATTTTCTTTTTTAGTTATGTATGAATTAAATTTTTGAGATTTCTTATACTCTAAAACTAGCCCAGGAAAACTGGAAAAGCAATTGGATGAACCCTGCATATCATTTTTTGACTATTTCTATAGTGAGAATGAATACACAGACGGATAGGCATTTGACTTTTAAATTTGTAGATTCGCGTGATAATCGCACACTCAAGAAGAAGGGCTTTACTAAATTCATTAATGATACTACTCCTCCTCCAGTTCCCAATCTCCTCATTAAGAGACCGCACTCCCCAGCACCCTTGACCAACGAGGACTTAGCAGATAGATACTTGGGGAAGTAGTGAGGCACCGTACTTGAGTAAAGAACCTCTTAGCCTCTCGTTTTATATTTTAAGTCATTTTGTAGAATATTTCTTATCTGCAGTTTTAAAATTTGCATCTTGTCAATTATAAATGGACAGCCGGTAGAAATTTTGCAAACTATGACTTAATAGATTAAAGTAATTTATTAGATTTCATTAGCGTTATTATTTGAGTTACATTTTTTAGGACCTCGAAAACTATATGCGAAATCATTCTGAGGCCAGAGTTGGGAGGATTGAGTCATTTGGCAAAGGCTTGGTACAGGATCAAGTGATGGTGGATAGAATTAAGCATGATATGGATTCCGTTTCGGTGAGATGGGATTCACTCAGTAAAGCAGTAAGTACAGCATTTAAACAATATATATTTAATACAAGAACAGTGCATCAATGTGGACAAATGTTCAATTAGTAAATAGTGGAACAATCCAACTGATTGCATAAATTATCTTGTTGTTGACCACTATTTAGCTATTAATAATTTCATTAATTTATATTTGTTGTTTTTGGGTGACATATTCATAAACAAATATTTTACTATTAAGAATATGAAACTTATTGGTAATCATTTTCGTCTTTTTTTGTATATACTTGACAAGTAATGTAATGTATTGATTTAATAAATTTTCTGTTTCTTTTTTTAAATTAGAGTATTTTTTTTATCAGGCTTCAGATAGAGCGAAATTCCTAGAACTATCAGTGGTTGAAGCCCAGAAAACTGAGACTAATATTGCCCAGTTTCAAGAATGGCTGAGTGATGTTCATGTTCAATTGGTATCAAGGATAGAAAATGATCTCACCTCAGATGATCTGCCCGATGATGTTCAGGTATTCTGTAGTTCTGTAGTAGATGATGTAGGTATTCTGAATGAATAATAAGTGTATACATTTTTATTTTATACTGTTTATGTTTGATATAATTTTTAGCCAGTGTAATGATTCAATTTATAATAATATTTATTTTAAATACTTAATTTTTAAATTTGTTATTTTCCTGTCTTCTTATAGTTAGTCAGGAGTATATTGCAACCAGTATAATTGAAACGGTTGATTAATTGAAGGTGAGTGGGAGAGCGAAAGTTGATAGAGTTCTATTACGAGGAGATGGAACCACTGCACGTCTCAAAAACATAATTCAAATGTTTCTTCCTCATCTATTTTGTTATCCTTTCTCTAGATGAAATCTAATATTAGATATAAACTATTTCTTTCCTCTAATTCTACCAAGTAGAATAACTGAAGTTGGATTTTAAATTATAAACGAGGAAAACTTAAATAAGGTGCTGCTTTTGCAAGCTCTTCAAACAGAATGTGTAAGATAGTAATGAAACGAAACAAATTGGTATTGTTGTTGTTATATTGGAAAGTTTTTTCTCTACAACAATATTCTTTTCTATATTTGTACATTTATCTGTTTTTATATCATTTCAGAGGCTTTTAGATGAATTTGAAAAACAAGCGAATATTTTAAAAGAGATGGAAAGCGAAGTAAAACACTATGAAGCAGAGGGGAAACTTGAAGCAGCCTCTCGAATGAAGGAACAGATGATTTTACTTCAGGTTAATAAGCTTTAATGAATTATTTGCAAATATAGGCACATTTGCAACTAATATAATTTGTTAGAACTTTTGTTATTAGTTTCTGAATTATTCGAAAAATAATAGTGAAGTTTTCAAGAATCAAGAAGGTTACATTAAACTACTTTTGAATATTTGAAATCTTTTAACAAGTTTATGATTTTCGTATATCTTTGTAATCTGAAACAATTTTTACAACAGATAGATATAACCAGTACGTCCCACTCTATTAAAAACGAGAAAACTTTACAACTCTTCTTAAAAGATATTATTCTATGTTCTGTTCGCAGTAGATGTTATTATCGCATTAAGGACCCTATTAAGAATTTTAAAATTACCAGCAGAATTGTCAGCAATTATTTAATCCAGCAGGAAATTCAGGTCTAAGTAATTTCCCAGAATTGTTGAAGAATGTTATTAAATATGGAACACAAAGAATAATTTTTAAAAAGTTATATAACATTATTAGTAAAATATTATTTTTTTTATTAGTATATTGCAGAATAGGCTCTGTTGTATAGTGTTTCTGTTGAATATTAAGAATTATGAACCAAGTATAAAAGAAGGGTTTATGAAAAAATTTATTTGTTTAAACGATGTGTGAAGTCATATATTTTTGTTGATACGACGACAATTAAATTTTATCATATGATTTATATTGAAATATTTGTTTTTCAGAAACGTTTCGTAGATGTAATGGAGTGTTTCGAAACTTGGAGGAATGCAAATAACGTTGAACCTAGACTATGTCGAGCATTGAGAGAATTGCGAGGGGTAGAGGAGGCGTGTTGTATCCTTGATTTGGCTTCAGATGATCCTGAAGGAATTCAAGGCCAACTCAAGCATTGCATGGTAAATATTTAATTTTGTTACCGTGAACTTAAATTATTTGTTTCTAATATTACTTTATTAAGCGGTAAATATTTATACTTTAATAAAAAAATATGGAGTTTTTATGATGCTTGAAAATTTTTCAGAGGTTTTATCAAATGCTAAGTGACATTAAGAGTGAGGTAGAAAATGTGATTAAGTCTGGAAGGAAAATGGTTGAGGATAAATCAGTGGTCGATCCGAATCAGTACACGACCCGACTGGACACCCTGAAGCACTTGTACAACAAGGTACTACTTCACTCATTAATTGTATGGTATTTATTCATACTAGGGTAAATGGATATTACAAAGTTTGAAAGAGACAACAACGTTCGACCGTTGTCGGTCCTCTACTCCTTCCATTAAGAGTTTACCTGACGATAAACACGAAGTGTTTGAGATTCATAGTTTGAATAAAAGACTTCTTTTTTATAGGCACTTTGTAATATCCATTTACCTCAAAAGGGTCTATTTATTATAAATACTAAATTGATAATGATACTGGAGATGGGTTGGTGGTGAGTTAGTGTAGCCGTTTTTCCTGTTCTTTAAAATGTTTTTACACGTTTCATTTTCGTTAAGAAGTAAGCTGCTGAAGTGTAAAGAATTTTCTGCGACTAGTGCTCAGTGCGTAACATTTTTCCATTTTTACTATGTTCAAATTATGTAAGCAATCGTCACATGGTTTTTCCTCAAAAGTCTCTGCTGACTTGTTTGATGATTTCTTGACATCCAATTTAATCGAAAAAAAGGTTTTGCTATATTAGATTCAACTTAGAATTAAAATCCTTGTTTTATTTTATGATCAATTTTTTAATTTCCTGTAAATCTTTTATAAATCCTGTTAATTAATTGTTAAATCTTTACTAATTTTGTTTTACATCGAGAAGTTTAGCAAACTTCCTAGTTTAACAAAATACTTCACTTTTTAGGTAATACCTAATCTCATTTTTTTTAGTTATAAATATCTAATATCTTTTTTCTTTTTTTTTTTGTGAATATCCAGCACTTAAAATATCTAGCGTTTTTCCTGGTGGCCTTGAATATTGTAACCTTGAGAAACGAAGGTGTAGAAAAAATACATTGTTAAATTTACAATATTAAATCAAAATTTAGTATGCCCACAATATGATTCATGAGCAATTATTGAGATACAGTGAAAGCGAGAAAGAACGTTTGTTTAAATAAAAGAAAATAATCAGTTATTTTTTGTTTAAAGCTTGGAGAAGAGCTTACTACATCAAAAGGGAAACTAGAAAAGGCTTTAGAGATTACTCAGAGACTTAACGGAGGAGTGACGGCTATTGTAGCTTGGTGCCAGTCTGTTAATAACGAACTAGACCAGGTTGAAGCGACTCCTGAAAATGACCGTGATCTTCAGGCTGAACTGACTTTCGTGAAGGTACATGCATGCAGTTTTAATCTTTGTTGCCAAACTTAAGACAATTCTCGAACGAACTAGTTTTTTAGATTTGTACTCTATCAAATTAGGGGCAAAATTTTACAAAAACACTTGTTTTGAGTTTAAGGACACCTTATATTGCATAGTTTCTGTAAACTTTTTTAAATTGGTTCACAAGAACTTCAATTGGAAAGAAAATGCTTCTTATATCAATTTTTATATAAATGAGATATATGATTTGTTCTTATTGCATTCATACGAGGAAATTTTAATTGATATGAAATGTGGAATCAAAAAAATGCAATAAAATAAACACTAACTGCCTTAATATTGACATACTTGTTATGTAAATAAAACAAGAAACTCGTTATATCAAAATATCGTGATTCCTTAAATCTTCTTTCAAATTCTTTCATAAGTAATGTTGTCTTTTCTTATGTGTGTTTGATTATGTTTTTTCATCTCTAAACTTCTCAGTTACATTTTTTTTTATCATCTTTATTTACAAATATACAACTACGCATATTATGCGTAACAAGCATATTTAGTGATAGATTACACAATGACATCGATGCACATGAGCAAAGAATGAAACCCAGTGGTTCAACTTCTCACTTTGGGTTTTTTTTTTTTTTTTTTTTTTTTTTAAAGTATATTACTGTAATAGCAGATCCCTGGGCCATTTTCTCTTGAGTCGTCTTGGGGGATTCTGGGAAGGTGAGGAGGAAGCAAGGATTCGTACAAATGGATTTGGGTGAGAGGAGAGGTTCTTGTGAAATGACCTATAACGATCAGAGGCAAGGTTTTGGATGAATGGAATTTTTAAGTCTTTATGAAGGGTGTAGTTTTTGACGTAATAAGGAGCATTTGTGATAGTGCGGAGGATTTTAGATTGTAATGATTGTATTCTATGAATATTGGATGGTTTTGCACAACCCCATAGTTCAAGTCCGTAAGTCCAGATCGGTCGCAGTAATGTTTTGTATAGTAGTACTTTGTTATGTAGCGTCAATTTTGAGTGTTTCTTACAGTAGTAAGAATCGTCGTTTTAAGTCAAGTCTTTTTAGTCGGGTATGAGGATTCCAAGTTAGTCTTTTGTCAATGAAGAGCCCTAAGTACCTGACCACATCTCTCGTTGGAAGGAGAGCGCTATTCATAGTAACATTGGGACATGGTGATTTTTTTAAAGTAAAAGTTACGTGAAAACTTTTATTTATATTAATATTTAAATGCCACTTTTGCAGCCAGGCTTCAATGCTATTTAGGTGTTCTTGGAGGATATTTGTGGAAATTGTGGGGTCAGGGTTTCGGGAAAGGATCGCTGTATCATCAGCAAAAGTACACAGAAGTGTTTGAGGGTGTACAGGAATATCATGAGTGTAAATGTTATACAAAACTGGACCTAGTATACTGCCTTGAGGTACTCCAGCTAGGACAGGGAAGATCGGGGATAGAGCACTGCCTATAGATACCTGTGAGTTTCTGTTGGAAAGGTAGGATTTTAGAATTAGATAGTAGGTAAAGGGAAGGAAACATTTTAGTTTCATCAGCAAACCTTGATGCCAAACACGATCGAATGCTTGCTGCACATCTAAGAATGCGCCAACACAGTATTGACCTTGTTCCAAGGCATAGGAGATTTCATCGACTACTCTATGGCACTGTTGAATAGTGCTGTGTTCTGAGCGAAAGCCAAATTGATGTGCTGGGATGATTTGATGGGATTCCTGTTACATTTTAAAATGTTTTAATTCAAATGGTTTAGTTACATTAAAAACATGTAAACTTAAGCCTTAGAATTACTTCAAAGAGCTTATCATAACTATTAGGCTGTTAGGTTCATATCTTTCTTTGCAACTTTAAATTGGATTATTTAGTTTTTCTCGAATGTCACAAAAAGATAAGGTCGAGAGAGAATTCTTCTTAATCGAGTTATGAATAAAAATTATGTATAGTTTTCAAAAATATTTTTATTTCTAGTAGATTTCTGTTAATAGTTATATAGTTATTTAACTATTAACTATAACCACGACAGTTATTAATTATAAATAGTTATATAACAATTAACTATATAACTATTTAACTATATAATTGAAGTAATATTCACATTGATTAACATAAAAAAAATAAATGTATGTTCGTGTCAATTCAGTGTTTAATAATTTAAAGTAAGTATAAACGCCTGATTAAGATATCTATAAACTTCATTAACTGAGTTCCTGAATGGAAAATACAAATTGTGTTTTTTCACGAGAGACATGTTGAAGATCTTCAGGCTCAATTTTTTTAAACTTTGTGGTTTCGTTTAAATTTTTCCTTGGAAATAATATTTTTTCTTGCAATTGATTTTGACAATTCTTAAAATAATTATAATTTTATTTGCATTGAAAAATTTTAAAGAAAATGTATAAACTTTTAGGAATTTATATGATGTTTATAAAGAGCTTTGATGGTAAATTATCAATGAGTATTTCATGATATCTTAAAAATTGTAGGAAACATTGGAAGATTTGAAGAGGCAAGAAGCAGAAAAAACAAAAGTGCTTAGTGATTATGAGACATTTCTTACTCTTTGTGATCCCTCTTTCCTTGAATCATTGAAGGAAAGGGTCAATGAGTGCGTTACTAAACTAGAAAAAACCAAACAACGTCTTTCTTCAACTTCTCAATATTTAGAGGTGAAAACTTATTCTTAAATTATTTTCTTTTTATACTCACTTTTACACTTATAATATTTAACGGAAGAGGAATAAACTGAGGTGCTGTTGACGAGCTTCATTAATCAGATCACTCCAGTAGTGAAAATGGAATCCACTTCTTTCAAGTACTTTTTTTTTTAAAAAAAAATATCATTGTTATTTGAATTTTTATCTTTCTGAGTTTCATTTGCACTACTTCATATTAAGTTATTATTTAATTTTTCTGCACTCATATTTTGATAGCATTCTTTATTTAAAAACATTATTTATTTACTTTTTTAGTAAATAGCGTCTACATTAAATTTTTAGTATGTTTAAAGAAGTTACTACTTTTGATTCAGGAAAAAAATATAATTTTAAATTATAATTGGAAGATATCTCATACTGTGTTAAATAGTATCCACGTAATTATTTATAATTAAAATAATATAGTATATGTTACTTAGATTGTTCTGATCATTTGATTTTTATGGTATAATAATGTTAAAAGTTATTTGGATAATTTGAATTTAGTTTTGCTTTTTAAAAGAATTTCTGATTGTTTATAATTTTTTGGTATTATTTATTGTTTTATTGCTGTTTTTTGATAGAATCATGATACTCAATTACTTCAGTTTATTCCTCTTCTTTATTAATTGAAATTAACTTTTCACATGGAGTTGTGGTTGTTGCATACATCTTTGTACATACGCTAATGTTTCCTTACTCACAGAGTGTCGTTTGCTACTAATGTGTTTGCCTGTGCGGTGGACGGTTGCACTTATAACCTGTGCTTATTTCATTGATTGAGTTGTGCTTTCCTCCTTTGCAAGAAAGATACAAGCTGGTGAAGGCATCTCACTTTGTTCTGCATTTTGAAGGTGATGGTTTGGAGGCTTTGAACATACAGAGATACTTATTATATGTCTTTACAGGGGAAGAATAAGGCTGAGCCGATGGATGTCGATAAGTCAGAAAAAACTAGTGGTAAAGACATTCCAACCATTTCAGTGACAGAAGTACAAGAAAATATTGAATCCTCTGATAGAAGAGAAATGCGGGGTGTTACCAATCAAGGTTTTGATGATAAATATATGGATGTTGAAGGTTCTAAAGTTGAAAAAAGACGGAAAGGTAACAACAATAATCGAGGTAGTGTTTATGAAAACGTTGTGTACACTGATACCATACTTGAAGAGAATGAAACGCCTGAAAGCGATACATTTAATCTGACCAAAGACAGTACTTTGTTTTCCCAATTATCTAAAAACAATCTTGTCGAACAGGTTACTCAGAGTAGTGATTGTCAAATGGTTGAAATAAAGGAGCGTGTTATTTCTAAATCAATTGTTCAGAAACCTGTCGAAACGATGGAGCATTCTATTCAAGGACCAGAAAATGTAGAAATAGTTGAGATTATAGATTCTGCTGATGAATCAGATGATGATAAGAAGTCCCCTGCTACAGTTAGGAGAGTGCCTGACCAAAAGAACAAAAAACAAGCAAATCAGAAAGAAGTGGCTGCTAAAAAACAGAAATTAACTGTTGATAAAGGTACAGAAATGACCGATGAGAAGTCAGTGAAACCTGTTTGTGTGGAGATATCAGATACACTTGAGTGTAATTCAAGAGCGACAATTGCTCTACCGGAAACTAGTGTCGATAATATTCTCATGCAGAAACAAGTACAGGTCTCAAAAACTTTTCAAATTATAGGAAATTTTTCCTTGAAAGAACCGAAAAAGGCAGAGGACTGCGATAGTTTTTATGGTAGTGATAAGGAAACAGATGATGCTGTTGTATTTTCAGAAGATGAAGTTAAATACGCTGATGACAGTTCATCAGATGAAGAATGTGAAACTCCACTGAAGGTATGTTTGTAAGTTGGGTAATAAGTTCTTATCAGGTATATTTTAACTAGAGAAAATTTTATACAACATGGGATTTTACCATATGTATTAATTTTACGTAATTTTTGATTTTTAAAATTTCCTCAAAAATGTTTGTTCTTTTATAAGTTGGTTAGTTTATTGCTAAATGTTCATAAGTTTTATTCATTCCTACATGTATATATATATACTGTATAAACAAATTCACAGAAAGAAAACACATACAAGACACAAGAGAAGAAAAAACCCCACTATTATATTTCGACAGCGTCGTCAACAGGTAGAAAGATGTGGGCTACTCCGTAGACAACAGGACCAGTTGCATGGTCTAAAGATCTTGGCCTCATTATTACATATCGTATTGTTGTTTAAAAGTTGATTGAAACAATCCGAAATGAACACCAATAGTTCATTAATTATGAACACCATTAGAGGTACACGAATAAGGAAAGGCTTGTCCTTGAAAATTTAAATTTTCGGTTTCACCCGACTTTAGGAGACTCCCTCTAAGAAATTAGAGGGAGGGAAGATAGCTCATTAAGAAACTGTTGGAAACTGATGATACTTCATCAGAAAACTGAAAATTTGGTTTCAGTCATTCATTTATTCTTTAATTTATTAAAAACAAAACTACATTTACACAAAGAACACACTTAAAAGAAATCACAGACACTCACTACGATATTTCGATTGCCTCGTCATAAAGAAGATAGATGTGAGTCGCTCCGCAGACAGGTACTGACTGGTACCGCAGAGTGGATAGTAGTATGTTTAGTAGTGGGCAGTAGTAGCTACTACTGATAGCAGTCAGTAGTAGTGATTTCTTTGATGTGTGGTCTTTTGGTGAAAATAGTTTATTTAAAGTTCAAAGATGGGTTTATTGAGGATTTTCGATCTAAAACAAGAAACCCATCTTTGAAGTTTAAGAATCAGTGGTCGAGAAGCTATAACAATATCTAGTTTATTTTGTTCGTGGAATCGTTTCTTCAGTTGGTATATATATATACATATATATGTTTTGTTGAACGACCTTTGTACTGTGCCATGAATAAATTTCATTGTCCATCTTCATATTCATGCCACAGTACAAAGGTCTTTCAACAAAACATGTATAAAAGAAGTATTGCTCCCCAAATTTACACACACACACACACACACACACACACACACACACACACACACACACACACACACACACACACACACACACACACACACACACACACACACACACACACACACACACACACACACACACACACACACACACACACACACACACACACACACACACACACACATATATATATATATATATATATATTGAAAATTTCTGTATCAGTCCTTTCAGTAAGAATAAATTAAAAATAACCATAATTCGCAGAAACTTCCTTCTAAATGTACTTCTCGAAGATGGCTCCAGAAAAGAGTAAACATGTGGATAATAGGAAGTACGTTATATAATTTTATGTATTTAATATTATCTAATAATAAGTCTGTCTTCCTTTGTAACGAAAATGCTATTAAGGAAGACAGAGAAACATAACAAGAAGCAGGTTTCTGGAAATTATGATTATATTTTTAATAATATATATTTGTAAATGTTGGTAGCAGTCCTTCCTATAAGCATACATCATGAAATACAACACGAAAATTTTTAGATTTGATGAGTTTCTCTATCTTTGTTGATAGCTTTTTTGTTGTTGCATCTAAACTTAATAACACACTTCAGACTGTCGACATGTTTCAACTCTTACAGCCATCTTCTGGACGGGAATGGTTTCTGAATGTTTCCTCATTTATGTGGACAAAGATAACTTTAAATCCGTTAGGAAGATTAAAGTTATTTTTTTATTTGTCAATACTTGTGGCTGGCCGGTATATAGCAACACACAAGAGAACAAGTTTCGTATTTAACCACCTGACCGAACCCTTCTTCTCCTTATGACGATGGATGTCGGAATTATTGGTTTCGATTATTTAGTTATTGAATGTTCATTTAGTTTGTATAAAAAAATATTCCCTTTATTTTATTTATTAGTTTTGTTTTGATAACATTATTCTTTTTTTATTATTTCTTTCTTATAAAGAAAGTTTCTTTCTTTGTGAGTATTATATATTTTAATCGGTAATAATGGTATTTTATTGTATATTATAGAAATATATATTAATAATTAATTTTTTGTCAAGATAATGCCTATAATTTCAGACATTGTAGGTTTTGTTTTACCATATGATTTCATTTGAGAGGAGAATGGGGGTAAAACAACCAGAATAATAATTGACCTTTTACAGATTCCCCATTATTGTTTTTTATTAGTTACTTATTTCTTACCATTATTTTTCTCCTTCTTTCTTCTTTCCTTCTCAATAATGTTGTGAACTCATAACTACTTCTTCTTGTTCTTGACCGGCTGCGTGACTGCACGGTGCAGTTAATTGTCTCTCCACTGGTGTGTTTGGTTTCCCTTACTCCTCTTTTACTTTTCTTTTAATCGACTAGTATCGGCCAATTTAAAAGTTTTGTAACTATATATGAAGGTCAGGAGAGAATAATTATGGGTATCGATGTATAGTAGTTTCATTTCTTGAGGCAATGTCAATTTTTTTGTAACAGGTAAGATATTTCAAAATTATAATAGATTATATTGTAACGTAATAAATTTAAAATTGTGTTTTTACTGATATGATAAAATGTTATTGCTGTTCTCACAGACGAACAACAGTGGACGAAAGTCACCTAGTGATATATCAATTCCACTTGATCAAGAAATCGCAGAGTATGAAGAAGCAGCAGGTGAAATGATGGAAAGGATGCAGCTCATGCTTCACAATGTGACTTCGGTTACGTCTGAAAAAGATCCCTCTCGTCGGCTCGAGGTAAAAACCGTCCAGTTCTCAAACAACCATTGACTTGTTTTAGTATGAAAGTATTTATTAAAGATAATAATTAAACCTGTGGTCAGAATGTAAGTTCAGTTTCAATGAACTTGGATTCATTTCCTCTTAAGCCTTCAGTTTTGTGTTTCGATTGCAAATTTGTTTTTAGTATTGTATGCTTATCCTAGGAGTTTGAAGAATAAAACTAGATTACTTGGTGAATAGAAAATTTAAAAAAATAGTCTTATGAAAATAATATGTGCCATTTTCAATGAGATATAAAATTAAATTCAAAGTTCATGGTTAAATTTTAATCACAATAATTTAGTTTTAATTGACAATATTAGGTTTACAATTATTATGACTATAGCAATAAAATATCGTGTTTTCTTTTTTGTTTTAAATTAAAAACAGAGAAGAATATGTGTAATCAACCACTTAAGTTTATATAATTCTGTATATAAATCTGCTTTATGTTGTATAACACTTAAATAATACGTAGAACTGAAACTACTAAAACCTATTGGAGTGAATGAGTTTTTTTCCTTTACTATAAGAAAAGTGTAGTCATCATGAAGAAAAATCGACATTGAGATTTTAACGGGTACACACCATTGAGGTTCCCTGAGTCCATTTTTCAAAAACTGAGTCCCTGTAAAAATGTCAAGAATTCTTTCTTTTAACTTGAAAAAAAAACTAATCCAATGGTAAATTCTATTGAATATGCTTACCTTGGACTTACTAAAATCTCAGAGTTTAATATAGGTAATTTATTAAATTACTTATGAGTAATTTATTAAAAAGTATTTTTTTTGTCATTGGTATGACAATTATTATCAACTGAAATGAGTAATATTTTAACAAAATTACATAAAATTATATCCCACTCATTTCTTTTAAAATAGAATGTGCAAAACATAACTCTTTCAATAAAAAATAAAATATTTTAACTAAACATTAAATAAAAAAAGACGTTTAAAATCACATTATAATAATTATTTATAATAATATTTTATATAATTTTGAAACTACTAAATCCTATTAGAGTGATTGATTATATATATAATTACGCTTTGCATGCTTATACTTATATAATTATGTTATCATTTCCTCCAAGTGAAAACCAAAATAAATTACCTATAAGATTAACTACCTTAACTCCACTTCACCCATTGATATCAATATGACGTACTGATTTCATTCATCACGTTTAACTATTAGATGGTAATAACTCTCTTGAGTGTACTGACCGAGCTTATTAGTTATAATTTATAATACGATTTTAATTAATAACTAATAAGATTTAAGTTAATGGTATTGTTGCTTGTTTCATTTAATTATTGAGGACAGCTATTAAATATGAACTCGGCTTTCAATATTAACACTGCACATTTTTGTTTGACTAACTGTCATATTTAATTTACGGGAAATCAAGAAAATATTCATTATTGTGATAATTTCTCATATGGGAAGAAATTTGTTCCTTGCTTAAGGATATCTTTGTTCCAATAGTTTTTGATGAATTATATGAAATAGAGAACAAAATGCATTTTCAAAATTATTGTATAGGTATTAATAATTAAAAATATTATTAATAAAAGGAGTCGAAACCTAACCATGCTTGAAATAAGTTCTCAAAAAATCAATAATATTCATTGTAAAGATGTGTAAGTTATGTTGAGAGAGAATACATTAAAAATAGAGGAAATCTGAGCAAAAAGTGTTTATGAATGGGTTTGTATGTGAAAACTAATAATCTGAATAACGAGACAAAATTTAAATATCGTTTAAAAAATACTGAATTTCTATTATGGTAGTTAATGGTATTAAAATAAACATTTATTATGTTTTATATTAAAATAGGGTATTTGCTATAGTTTAGGTTACAATAAATCATTTCTTATATGTTATTACTAGGATAATCATTCTTTCACTTTGGTTGTGGTAAGTAGTTTTTATATAGGAAATAGAGTTAATATTTTCTTTTTTTTTCCATGTCGAATGTTTTCCATACGTTCCATGGTTTCATTGATGAATGTATGTACAGTAATGTAATAACATTTTACTGTGTCCATATTTTGGTTATATATTCGTAGTATATATATTGTTTGGTTTTTATGTAATCATAGGAGGTTTATTGCGAATATTGACGATGTTTTTCTTTCGTACTAAGTTTTTAGTTAATTTGCGACATTTTCTTTACTAGATTTTGGAGAATGAACTAAGTAGCTTGGCGCCTGACGCCGCAACTCTCATCAGTAGGGGTGATGGTCTAATTTTGAGGGTTGACTACGAAATGCCTGAGCAAGCATTGGCTTTACGAATGTCTACTCAACAGCGTTTGAGGTCTAAATGGGCCCAAGTGATGCAGACAACTGAGGTATTCATAAAGTTGCTTAATGATTACTTACAACAGTAGAACGTTTTAATAACGCTTCTTAGTATTCACTAAATGCACTTAGAATCTTGTTATGATTTGAAAAATTAATATTATTCTTACTAAATTTTCCTTAGTAATTTTCTAGATTATTTTGTTGTATTATATTTGTCTCTCAGGCACAAAAGTGTGATGCCCGGAAGGCAGAGCAGCTGCTCACAGAGCACCATTCTGTAATCACTAACATTAACAAAAAGGTCTCTAACATCAATCTCAAGTTAGGCAAGGCTAACCACGACCAAAAAACTATACAGGTATGAAACTAATCACTAAACAGGTATCCATTAGACCTTAACTTCATTTATTATGCACCACGTAAAGACGTATGAAATTAAGAAAAGGAAATCGATATTCAGTAGTTACCGGTGGTACTACTGTTATCCGGTGTAAAGTCGAACAAAAATGTGTTCCTGTAAGAATTGTTTCAAATTACAACTTGGATTTGCCGCTGACAACCTCTACAGCTATATTCTAATGGTCTATTAGAGGGACCTCTATGGGAATCGGTTGGGAGGTAAGGGAGTGCTTGTCGTAATACCCCTAGGTGCTCACGTGAAGTAGAATTAATGTAGATTAATTTAACGTAATTTGAGTGAGAAAAACGTAACACTGATTATTGTGTCACTTGAAATCCCTCTTGTCTTAGTTTAATGCAGTGGTTCTTGAATGTTTTTTTTTATAATATCCCTTTAATACAGCAATCTTTAATTAACTTTAGTATCTGGCGAACACTTTCCAACATTGCAAAAGAATAATTTTAATTCAATTTTTTTGATAATTTAAAATATAATTCCAGTTGAAAAATTAGCTGTGAACTGTTAAAAATGTTTAGGAAAACCACGAACCTTATGAACTATTTAGTAGGTAGTTGAGTCTGTAAATTAGACTGATTTGATTCAGAACTGCAGAGTTTGAAGTTTTCATTTTTTTTTAAAAAAACTTTTTAACTGGGTTGATTTAGTTCATTGATATTTCTTTTTGGTTTTTATAATGAGTGCTTATATAGATTTTCAATTAATTATTTTTTTATATTAAGTCATTAACACATAGTAATTTTTGTCTTTCTTACACAGTGTCCCTCATAACTTGAGCCACCCCTCAAATCTATCCAATGCTCCCAAGATGGTTGTCTGTAAGAGTCACTTGTTCAGACAGCAGTCTAAAGTAGTCTGGTGAACTGTTTGCACTTTTCCTTCCTAATAACCTACCTTGTTGGTGTCTTTAAAAAGAAACCCAACTGTTTTATAATGGCTTTATTGATCATTGTACAACATTTTAAATTCTGTCTCCCTAAAAGTGGTGCTCTCTAGTAGCAATACTCTGTTCCCAGCGTTTCTTACTTTTTAAAAAGCTTCCTGATACATACTTTCTGAGATAGCTCGCGTAGATCGTTCTTCTCTCTAATGTCCCGGATCTTCTCTGTAATTTTCATCTAATCTAATTTCTTGTACTTCCATTTAAGATGTAAACATCTAGACAATTTGAGGCTCTTAAATGACTGTATATTATACTTTACCTTTTTGTATAATTAAAGTAATTAAATTACCTTCCAGAATTTTTGATAAATATTATTTATTAGATGTAATAATTGAAATTAATTTAAAATCAAGATTTCCAATCTCTTGAGGTTTGGTTTCCTGGAGTAGAAATCAGAAAGAAAATTATTCTATGCGGGTTTATATTTTTTTCAATGATAAATAATTTTGTAAAAAATTAACACATTAGTTACTGTTGAAATGTGCTTGATACTTTGCACTTCATGTCGAATGGACTTAAACTGTTGGTGAATGTTTGGAATGTTTTGTGTTGTTGTTCATCACTTCTTGTTTTCTTTTAAAATTTACCTGTGTAATCATTGAGAAACTATTGCACTTAATGTCACGTGTCGGGAATCATAGACAAGTCTAAAATGTTTGAAGTTAACATTTTGGCGTTAAGGTAACCTGTAGTTGTGCGACAATAGAAAAGATAACAATTTATAATGAAATTTACTCTAATCTAATATGAAATGAATTTTTATATGTAATTGTAATGTCAATTATGGTTGCATTTGCAAGTATTTTAAATAAATAATATTTCTATTTTAGTTTGAAATCAAATACTTGATTTAGTAGAATTGTACATATTTCTGAATGTAGGATGTGGATTTAGTTAAGTAGTTATGGTACTTGTGGTTCAGGGTTTATTACTTCATTGTCATTGTCATTGTCATTTGTTTAATGTATTTTGAGAAAACTCATTATACAATCAATAAACTAAGTATATTAGCAGGGGTTTCGAAATGGAAATATAAATATATCTCATCAACAAAATCATAGGAAAAATGAAAATTTAAACTATGCATATTTTAATTGTTAATAATTTTTTTTTTCTGATAGTGCAGACAAGCTTTTCTTATTCTCCAAGAGAAGACTCAACCAATTATTCATTACACTAAAAAGATCTTTTGATTTGGTATTTCATCAGAAATTATTCTTTAGGAGGTGATAACAGAATATGGGACTTGTGAAGAGTTAATGGGTTCTTTACTGGAGGTAAACAAAGAGTTGTCATCACTTCAGGTGGTTACTGACAGTCAGGAACTTGAAAGAGCCTGGAAGTTACTCAGTGACAAAGTCAATGCCCTCAGAGCCGATGCAAACATTTCATCACCTCAACCCGTTCAGAAGAGTAAAGTAAGAATTGGTTCATTTTATTTTAGTCATCAGTATCACTGCATATTTACAAGAACTCTCTACCTAGCGTGAAATTTTATAATTAATATAAATACAACACTATTCTCTTTTGAGTAAATAACTATAAATATGTTTCGTCAAAAGTAATATTATGATGATAATTAACAGTAAGATTGTGTGATAATAAAAAAGTATAAAAAAAAGTATACTATTCCGTATCAAATAGCCAACTAGGGTTTTATAGTGTAATTTTTTTCCATTCTTAAATTATAAATTAATGTTCTAATTAATTTTTTAATTAATTAATTTATTAATGAATTCTTTTGAGTTTTTAATCATGACGATAAACATAATAAAAAGACACAACGAAATATGTTTATGGTTATTTAACGCCTCCTGCGTGAATCAGATAGAACAGGCACTCTGTTTTCCATAAGCAATCTCATACTTATAGTATACTTTCTTAACTCTCTTCATTATACTTAAAAAAACTATATTAACATTTCTGGAAAAAATGAAACTTTCTTTGAAAATATAAGAATGGCTGTTATTTGAAAATCTTTAAATTTTTGATGGAATTGAATATAATATATTAACCATATATAAAACTGAAGTAAACATTGTTTTCAGACGACACAATTATGAAAAAGGATTATGTTTTTTAATCGTGTGCTTGTTGTAGTTGCCTTTCCATAAATCATTAATCGATTTAATCACATAAATGTATCGGTTTAGGGCTACATGAGTTGATTGATATTATTTCCTAGTGCGTACTTTTGTTTCTTATTTTTAATGTTTATGCCTCACGTTAGTTGTATTTTTCGATTGTACTCGCTATTTCATACTGTAGAAATACTTTAAAGAAGGAATTATTTATTCAACGGTACTACTTAAAGATATCTCACTTTATTTTCAATACTAGCTAAGAGCATGAACACTCCCAGTATTCTTCATTTTAATGATCATTTTGGTCTCCTTGTTAATTGATAAACTGTTCTGTTAATTTCTTAATTACAGTACAATGTATTTTTATGTAGTATATAAATATATCATTTATTACAATCTTTTAATAAATTTTTAAATATTGTGAAATTTTGTATAAATTAAATTAAATTTATTTGTATAAATTAATTTATTTTTTAGGACGCCGATTCTCCGAAGGATTATTTGAATAAAATTAACAATTTGAGGGAAAATACTGTTCAGGTATCAAAGAAACTGAAACAACCTCCGTTATCAACTGATTTTGATCCATTTCACACTCAGGAAAGCGCTTTGAAAGTAATGATGTGTTTTTATTTTAAAATTTATTACTTGATACCTCCAGATTGTATGAAATATGGTGACTTTTTAAAAGAAGTTGACTGTAACAGGTTCAAAAAATGATTTATTGACTAATGATTGTTATTTTCAGACAATTCAAGGAAAGCTGATGAAGTTAAAGGCGGAAATAGATAGTACTGAACAAAAAAAGAATAAAGTTGTACGTAAACTTCAAGGAGGCGACCACGATCAGATTGTTCTTGCAATCGACAGGCTTAAACAGGAGTGGGACCTTGTCAACACAAATCTCAGTGACCGTCACAAGTTAGTTTTATTGTTACTACTCATTAAAAGCATAAGATCTCATAAAAAATGTTTTCGTTTGTGTCGACTGTGTGGTAGAAATAAACATTATTTATTCCCTCAGGAATGAGTTCAGTTTCTGTGAAATTTAAATTATGAGTGGGGATTTTGTTCTTCCGGTTGGTTCGAATTTGAACCCCATCATTTGTATTTTTTTAATTTTTTTTACTGTTTTTGTAAACCCCACCCTATGTTTCATGTTAGTAGAGTGTTCATTTCTATTCTAATATAATTTAACTTTAGGATGTATTATTATTTATATTAATACTCATTGAAGTAACTCTACTCTATAGTCATAAGATATTATAATTGAAATTATTATTGTTGGAAATTTCTTACTTGAAACCAGATCTAACTGTAACATTCACACGTTAGGCATCATTACAGTTTATTCATTGACACTCAAATATGGTTTTCCATTAATCTGTTAATTGAAAAATATTAATATATTTATATATTATTATTTGTTTATATATTTATTATTAATTAAGTGTTATTAAAAAGCACAGCGGCTTCGGCATTAATTATCTTCTTAGAAGATAAATTAATTAATTATAAAATTATTAATTAATTTAATTAATAGCAATTATTATTAAATTAATTAAGTTCTTTTTGACTTATAATTTTCTTGTAATCCACTGGTAGCTCATAAATTAATCTATCTAATGTCATAACGAAAATAGGAAAGCAACAAACAACTATATTAGACACTACACAAACACAAGCTTTCGACCACATTGACTATCATCAGGTAAACGGTAAACAATAAAACGAAAGAATTAAAGCATAAGCAAAAAAAAACAACAATATAGATTAGCACAGTTCAAATAATGGTAGCGTTCAACTATCAAAGCAGTGCTACATGCGCGCACTCACGCGTTAGACAGTCGAATGATGGCCAATGTGGTCGAAAGCTTGTGTTTGTTTAGTATCTAATGTAGTTGTTTCAATAGTTTTCTTCAAGGTTGTTTTCCTATTCTCGTTATGACATTAGGTAGATTAATTTATGAGATACCAGTGGATAACAAGAAAATTATAAGGCAACAAGAACATCTTTCTAAGAAGATAATTAATGCCGAAGCCGCTGTGCTTTTTAATAATACTTGTTTAAAAGAAGGCTTGCTGCCAGTATACACCATTATTATTAAATATATACCAATGAGATTTTTTTGTAACCGCCTGAAGTACATAGTAATATTTATACAGTATTTTATTAAATCTGTGTTTTTAGCCATTTTCTAAAATGTAAAGAGCAGTATGAATCTTTGAAGAAGAATTGCGATAGATTTGGAGAATGGCTATCTTCAATGGAATCAGCTGCAAATGAACTGGATTCAAGGAAATGTGAAGGGACTGAAATAAAGTCTAATCTACGGGAACTTGAAAAACAAGCCATTAGAAAAACTGGGTATGTAGTTTAACTTGTCAACTTGTCTTATTCGTTAAATTAGATGTCAAATGAAATAAGTAGTAAACATCAAACTGTAAATCTGATTTATGAATGAATAACTTTTGTCAGTTCTTTGATATAGTGTATCGAAAAACTTGTTATACCACCATTTTCTTGTTTACACTAACTCTGACTACGTCTTACTTAAGACTAATACTGATTATGACAGAAAAAAAATAGGACTAAATGATTAATATCCATTAAATATAATATTAATATCTTTTTTATTTGAGTTGTTGTCTGCAGCCAACCTTACTTTTAAGCTATATTATCGCAATGCGAGTTGTCAATTAATTATTGTAACTAAACTATGTGTTACGCAGTTTTTGGTTTCGAAGTACTGTGTAAATATTTTCTGCACCCCTACTCTCCTTGGATTGATACAGTGTGAAACTTAAGGAACTTAAAATTGTTCAAATTTTATCGTAGTTCTGAATTTTCATGAAAGCTCTATTTTTTATGGTATCATCTCTAGCTAGTACTTTTCTTGAAAAATATGAAACCCAGTAAAAGTAAGAATTTTTTTGTGGTACTAAAAATTATCACCTCTCACTCATAATATGTAATTGAATTTACACACTTCATCCATTGATAAAGTGGTACATTTTGTTTGAGGAAAGCCAGTGTAAATGTGACTTATATGATTGTTTTATTATTACTACCCTGTACATGTAATGGAGTAAAAAGACGACAATATGAAAGATGTAATCACCATTTCTAGATTAAAATGTTACCGGACAACTCGTTTAGAATTACTCTTTGAAAGCAATACCTAGATTACTAATAAGTACCTAGATTTGAATGGAAGAATGGTTGTTTCATTTATTCATTCTTAGTGATATCGCTCAAAATTGAAACCATGTCAAGAATTGCATTGTGTCAAATATTGTGAGGTGATGAAAAATTTGAGGTGATGCTTGTATTTTGAGAACAGTTATTTTATAACGAGACCGTAAAATCCAGTTGATTTGATACTGTTGTCAAAAGAATTTGTTCTTCAAAGTTAATATATCGCTTTTAAAAAAGAAAAATAAAACTTAGTTTTATCGTTGATACAAAGTTCACTACTTTAAAGCCAATTATTTATTTAATGTATCTGTATGCATGGAGTTATAAATATAAATATCATAATGAAATCTAAACATATTAAATATTTTTCATTCTCTGCTTATTTATACTTCAATTATTCAATTTTATGTCCTATGTTTTTTTTTTTGCTTTGTTCCGAATATAGAATAGCTTTTTCTATTTATGATAATTAAGTGTATTCTTTTCATTTGATTGTTCTCGGGCTACAACGTCGACATCTCTTGTTTTAGACTATTTTTAACGAGTAATAAGGCAGACTCGAGTGTGGTTTGATTAATCCTTTGTCAAATCTGTGATTAGTGCGACCATCCGTCTTTGTATAGCGTACGCTAGAGGCTGATGTCACTTTGATGTGACACCCATCTGTTGTTACTGGAGCAATGTCACCCTGAACTTTTGCCAAGTGGGTGGAAGCCAGAGAATTGGCCATCTCTTTTTTTCTTACACTTTCACTGGGTGCTATATTGTATTACTCAATATGTCAACCTGTTATAACAATAATATTTCGAACTATAGTAATAAAATTTTATAAAATGTTAGTTCCGGATAAATTCTTTTATATATGTCTTATTATTCTTTTAATTTTAATTTTTTTTAGGTTAGTTTACGTTTGCACATTGTCAATTAATATAAATAAATCAAGTAGTTTGCCATAGGATTAATTCTGTTCAATATTTTTGTTTCAGAGTTGTCAACAGTATGGTAGGGGCTGGAAGGGACATGGTTGCTCTCGGAGGTTCCCAAGCGAAAGAAATTTGGCAAGCTGTAGAATCACTTCGTCATAGATGGAAATGTTTGTTAGCTAAATTAAAACAGATTAGGGAAAAGTAAGTACATTTACCAAATATTTTACCTAAATTGATCAAGTACTTTTAATAACTTTAGCTTTTTAATAACTTTCAAGTAACTAACTTTAGCCATAGATTACTATGAATTCACGAATCTTAACCATAGGAATTTTGTATTTCTGATACATTTATTGTCCAAAGAAATGTTAGGTAGCAATCAGTAAGTAACATATGCCGATTGGTGAAAAAATACCAATAAACTCGCATATATTACCCTTGAGGGTTTGAGTTCTTGACGCAACAGGTTGGAGAGCTTTTTCTAATTGATATAGTTTAATTATTTATGTGAAGACTAATTAAAGGAACGTTCAATGAGGTTTATGCTGTTTACTTCGTACATTATATTTATTTTTTTTTCTTAAATATGCTCGTTCTGTTTTATTTCTGATATCTGATAAAACTTGTGGCTTCACAATATTTTTAAATTTAATTAATATTAGCTTATGATTAGTTTAGAATAACTTAAACATGTACGACTAAATTTCATTCAACGATCATAAAGAGTAATTGTAATTTAGAATAAACTTTAGTATTTTTAAATATATTCCTGTGTATATTCGTTCACTTTCAGAAAAAAAAGAACAAATCCAGTTGAACTCATTTTTTTATCGTTTTTTTTTCTATTATTACTGTCTGTTAAGATAATAATCATAATTTTCTAATAATCATAATAAAAAAACAAAATTTTTTATATTGCATTTTATTTATTTTTCGTTATATATAGAAAAAAAAAAAAAGAATTAGTGTCTGAGAGTTTTGTATTTTATGATGTATTTGTTTATTTTATGACGTATATTCTCTAGCGTGAACCAATGACTGTCTAATAGCACTGTTTTAATTAACTCACATATCAGAACTTTTAACAAATCTTTGTCTTAAAACATATATTCTTGGTGTGTTTAAGAACCCAACTGTTTTTGCACAGTATTAAATCATTGAAAGAATTTTTTTCGTTCTTTATGACGAAACGGCTTCTAGTTTTAAACCACGTCTCTGGTGATTTAAGAAAGTCAGAGTCAAGTATTAATTATTGTTTCATTATATTTCCTAAACTTAGAACAATAATATTACTCTAAAAATGACTACTATTACGTTTCGTCTGTATTTGGAAGTATTATATTATAGAATTACAATTTTTAATAATTTATATTGTAAAATATATAAATTTTAAGTTTTCGATGGCGTAGTTGGTATTTATGGTTTAATTTAGTTAAATAAGGATTTTGCTGAGTGGGAAGGAAGTATTTGGTGATATGATTTAAATTAGTTGGTATCAGGGGAGAGGGATGGCACATTGCCAGCTTTCTCTGCGGCCACCACCACCACTGTTTATTTGGAGATTTCAGTTTGTTGCACTGAACCGTTGTCTGTCTCCCAGACCCGTGAAATCCTATTGTTTCTAGTGACACTTCTGCCCACCCTTTCTTAAATGAGACGCTTCTTTTTCCGCTGAAACCTTAGAGGTACAACTATTACCCTTTATAGCTTCATTATAGACCTTCTAAAGCAATTAAATATTTCGTCAAATCAATGGAAGGTCACTATATCTTTTCTTATTAATAGATTTAATTTGAAATAAGTCACATTGTAAAATTTTTAGTATTAGATACGAAATGTTCATTCACAACTGGGTTTAAAATATTTTAAGTTTATCTATATGGTTACTGTAACAAAAATATATCTATATTCATCTTTTAGATGAGTAATTTTTATGAACACATGAAGTATATGCATTATATGCTCAATCCACTTTTGTATTTGATTTCGAAAATTAAATTTGAAGAATTACAATATATTCTCATATGATGAAATTTGGAAAATATATTGATAGAAGTAATGATTATTTTAACGAATATAGTTTTCTTTTGTTGAGTAATATACATAATTTGAATCCAATGTTATTTTTTAATTGTTGTTTTTCATATTCTGTCTATCGTTGTTTTTATTCTTAATTATTTTTTCCTTTTGTAATGGTAACTGCGAGTGTTAATTTCTCGTTCATTAGGTTGGCTCTTATGCAGACTGGAAAGCAAGTTGATGGACTAATTAATTCCACTGAGGATTGTTTGAAGCAAGTTTCTGGCGCCTTATCTACCAAAGTCAATCCTGCAGATCAGTCATTCCTCGAAAGTCATCTTGAATCGGTTAAAGTAAGAGAGTTATTTGAGTTCAGTTAATTCGTTGAACATTGGGAGGTATTTTCATTGTGATATTAAATGTTTTCCACTGTTGTAATTATTCATTATTTGGAACATATACAATTTAAGAAGGTCACAAAAGTAATATAATTATTA
Source organism: Hermatobates lingyangjiaoensis (assembly GCA_026182355.1). Lineage (NCBI taxonomy): Eukaryota > Metazoa > Arthropoda > Insecta > Hemiptera > Hermatobatidae > Hermatobates > Hermatobates lingyangjiaoensis. Next base: position 860,179 of record JAPFBL010000255.1, read on the forward strand.
TACTATATTAGTATTATGATGATATTAGTAACCTTGTAGATTAATCTTAACTCTGTCTTTGTGACTACCTGTGATCAGTGTTAAAAGTCAACTTTCTTCTTGAATAAGACGTTCGAGGAGTGGTGATGCTATACCAAGGATAATGATTAAGTTAAGATTCATTTGTATTCATTTTGTATTCGATTCAAGATCAAGATATTTTTTTGATCTTGACTGTGTTTATATATGTGGCTGGGTGAATGTGTTTCCAAAATTTCGCCATACTATCTGACAGATCAAATTCATATTTCCTGCGAAACTGAGCTCTGTAGTGTAGATACATCCTACATTTTTTTGGCAATATTCCATAAAAAGAATAGTCACTTTCTTGGCCATAATATGTTTGTAGAAAACATTTTTTCCTCAAAAACTACTAAGTTTAGATTATTTAAGTTTTGGAATGTTTGTGAAATCAACAATTACAGTAAGGGAAAAGTTTCAGTTTTTTTATTATAATTTCATAGTATGCATAGTATTATCAGTGTATGAGGAAATGGTCAGGGCAAACTGAAGACTTGGAAAATAATCGCTTTTAATTCAACATTTATGATGAGAATTTGGTCAGTAAAAAATAAGTTAATCTTTATGAGGAAACATGGGTACTGTAGAATGAGCTAGTAAGAGGAGTATGAGGTTGTTTTCAACTAGTTTTTCCAAACTAATTGGAAAAGGTTTGACCAAAACAAACCTTGTTCAGTTTAATGCCTTATGCACAACATTAATAGCTTCCTTCGTAGAATCAATTAATGAAGAGATAAGAAAGGAAGCAGACAAAGGTTTGCTAGATTAACGCGGTATAATTTATCCTAATACACTGAATCCAGTTGGATTGAGCCACACCTTTACCACTAAGAGTCACGCTATGAGCAGGTGTTAGGGACATGGTTACTCCATGGGTGACTCCGAAAAATAAATCTGAACCTTAAGTAGTTGAAGCTGAATATAATTGATGAAAACAGAAGCTTTGCTTTTTTAAGTGAACGGTTTTTTCTTTCTAATAGGCTATGTCAAATTTTCTTTAAGACACCTCTATGTATGTGGTTCGTTGACCCAATCAGGTTATGCTGTGATACAGCGATCAACCTAGTCTGGTCACAGTTTCCTTTTAAATTTTATTTTTTTGCTAATTAACTGAGTAAACAACATTCCACTATGAGTTCATAAGTTCATTATTGACAGAAGAAACATTGGACGTATCGAGTTAAATTTAAGTTCAAAGTAAGCTTAAATCGGTTATCCCATAAAATAGTGGTAATTAATTGATATAAGCTGCAACTGACAAAAGCTAAAATTAAGTTTTCTTTCAAATAATTAGGCTTATTAGTTTCAGATAACATTAGATATTCTAGTAAGTCATTTAATACAATTTAATTCCACTATTGACGGTTGAAAGTTGGAACATTTTTTGTTGACATGGACTTTCAATTTTAAACTGTATTAGAAATTCATTTTGTTTTACAAATAACACACTGTGGAAATAGTAATGCACTTAATAAATTGTAAGTCAATGACTGACAAGTAAAACAAGTATTGATTGTATTAATCCATTAAGTAAATTAATACATTTATTAAAATAACGTTGAATTCGTTTTCTCAAAAGCGGATAGACTACTAATATATTAGATGTTTAAAATGTTTTTCTGCCTTGATGTCTCTTTTAAAATTATATACCAAGAAAATAGAATCCAAACAAAACTGGGTCATATTGTAAACGTGCCCTATTGTTTTTTGTCGATAGTGTGCCATATAAAAGGAGCTTTTCAGGCCAAAATGTAAATTAAGATAACATTTTTTCTACCTAAACTACTAACTCTGGATGGTTGAATTTTTTTTATTATTATGAACTTAAGTAACAACAAGGGAAAAATTATAACTTTTTAATGACCTGAATAATATGTTTTGCAATAACATTTAAAAGTTTTGGTCTATAATTGATTCTGAAATATTGTGGATATGATACAACTCGCACGGTTTAACAGGTAGTTTAATAGTGCTCATAATTTAAAACATGTGGAGATTAAACCTTCAGAATGTTGAGCTAATTAAGAATTACAAAACTTTGGGTGACAATACCCTTTTTTTAAAAAAAATCTATAGCAAAATGTAAATGATGCCACAATATGGTATTGTAAACTAATAATTTTATGATCATACTGATATGTAGGAAAAGTTTATTAATGGTCAATAGAAGACTAACTTGCGTGTCATTGGACTAGTTCATTGTGCTTCGATGGTTAGTTTAAAGCACACTGTTGCTACTGTCATCGGGAGGAAAAGAGATGGAGGATCTTACAAAACCAAGAAAGTAAAACCTAAACTTGTCACACGTGACGGTTTTATTGTCACATGGTGTGAAGGTTCTTGCTTCTGTTTTTTACCTGATTATGATTGTATCGGAAATTAAAGATTGTTGGCATACTTATATATGGTGTGTTTCTCTGTTGTTTGTTTTGAGTATACATATGTATTTCTTTCTTGTGTGATAAAATTTTTAATATACTGTACAGATAGACGTTTTTCTTATTTTGATATTCAATTTCAGTCTCTCCAGGAGGATTTAACTTCAAAGAGGAGAGATTTGGAAGCAGTTCAAGATCACTCCGATAAAGCTGATGTTATCAAAAACCTCATTGGGGATGTTGACAAGGTGAGGGTCGTCAAATCATTATTTACATTTTTTTTTGGGGTTATTATTATTATATTAAACATTTTCTTTAGGAATTCGTTAATTTGGAAGAATATCGAGACAATCTCAATATAAAACTTACATCATTAAAAAGGTTTCTTGCTCAGTTGGAATGCGTAAATGCTTGGGTTAACGAATTGAAGACGAAGCTGTCTGTATCGAAAGAATTAAATCCACCTGAGAGGAAACAAGTTCTCGAAAGCATTATGGTAAGAACTCTACGTTTTTAAATATATATTTTTTTCAGTTGTAATTTATTATTGTAAAGTGTGTTGTTATTTTGTTAGATAAAACTAAGAATATTATTATTATTAATATTAATATTATTATTAAGAATAAAACCAAGAAACTTGGTTATGTGTTTAAATTTACTCAAGCTTTCTATTATGGAAGTTCTCCTACAACCGTATGCAGTTACATTAGAACTGCATACGGTTCTAATATCATTGTGCTATTATTGTGATCGTTGTATATCATTGTGGTACACAATTGATTGCAATAGAAATTGAAACTAACATGAATATTTAAAGTAGAACTGACAATTGTTGCTTCCAGTTTTCATTTCGATATAAGCTGTTTTTTGTACCTTCCAGTCTATTTCTAATTGTTTATTACTTACGATTAGTGATGTGAAGTTGTATTTTTCAATTCCAGAGTTGTATGTATGATCGGGAATCTGAAGTGAAGGAAGTTAAAGGAAACTTTAATAACTTGGAGAAAGAATGCAATGGGACAATGCCTTCTACAATCAAAGTGAGTACTCATTCTTAACTAAAAGTAAAAGTAAATCTGTAATACAGAGTGTTCTTGACAGTCACTGAAAAAAATGTTTATTGCCATATTAAACAGTTTTAATTAATGGCTCTGCTAACATTTCTCTCACATATTTTGATAATTAGAGAAAAAAATACTAAAAGTAGAAGGTTGTTATTTTGTAATTGTTATGAATTAATTTTTTATTATGAATTAATTTTTTATGCAAAATTGTTTGTGTCTTTTGCATTTCATTCATAAAAAATAAGACTTCAGTGTTCATTTGTTTGATGGATGTTAATCTCGAAGTTAACTAAATCATAAGATTCCTGAATGCTGCTCCTAGTTTCAGTTATTATTAAAATAATTTAATGTATTTTTTTGATACATTAATTATTCTACCAACAATCTTGAGATATTGCAACTAAAACACAAGGTAATTGTAACCTCTTATATCGGAAACAGTAAATGTTAGTCCATCCAGGTATAAGTGCTGCATTCTAGAGAAATTTATTAGAAATATGAATGGGAAAGGCAACATTGTATTTCATTCAAATAAATATCAGTTTTGTCTCAGTAGAAGTATAGGTCAAATTCATATTTGTTTTTTTTTTTATGTTAATTTCGCAATTTCTTATCAATTCAAGTTAGATTCATTTTCGATATCCATCAAATGGAAAATGGTAAAAAGAATTTTATAAATTTAACTCGGTTTGCTATACCGGTTTGTGTGCGAGATAAATACAGTCATTTTTAGTATAAAGGTTTTAAAGTTTAAATAAGTATTAACCATTGTGATAAATATTTTACAAAGAAGGAGAAATAATTATGGTCATTATTATTATCTATTATAAATATTTTGAGATTTTGATTAAAATATTTTTAGATTGGTATTAAAAATTCATTAATGTGAACAATTTGATTTTGATCTTAACCTACTTTGCGATTCAATTTTTATATTTAATCCTGATTTTATTAAAAATATGGATACGTTTTTATGACTAATTCAAATACTATACTCCATTTGTGTGGAGACCTTTGTTTGTTTACCCATTTTACCTCAGAATGAGTAAATACTATACTATTTGCAATTCTTTTGTAACGGATTATAAGATATCGATATTTTTTATGTGCTAGCAGATCGTGTTCGGCAAAACTTTGATTCTTACTTGTTACATCGTCAAATATCCATTCATCCAGCATTAAAATGTTATTTCAACTATTGTGTCAATGTCTGCATGGCAGTATTCGTGTGTTGATGACCATCATCTACTTTAATTATGTTTAGCAAAAAAAGGAAGTAATATAATAATTATTATTTTTAGATTTATAATAGTTTCGAGAGCTTTGTGAAAAAAATAGGTTTAGATTGATAATTAAATCGATTGGTCTATAGGTTAACATTTTGATACTGATCCGAATATATTTATTAGTTTTAATAAAATCTGATAGGGCCTACACTTAACTTTACAATAAGTAATATAATATCTAACTCATTAACGACCGTTTTGTTTTATTTAATGTGGCTGTACATATATTGCAATCAATAAAATAATCATTTGTTTACATGTGACTGTAATAATTTTGTTAGTTATAAGAAACGTGAAATCATTCATCGATCTGGTATCTTATTAAATTATTAAACTGAGGCCCTGAATGTCATCGGATTTGAAAGACCGCAGCCACACCTGTTATATTGTGATTCCGTTGTTCTGACTAAATTCAACTTCAGATTTTAAGTTCTTAATGACCTTCATCAGTTTACATATACAAATATTTCTCACTTGTATAGTTTTACATATGATTTGGCAAAAATCTTAATTCATTCCATGGTGGTTGGGTCGCATTCAGATATGAAAGGTTTCTTTTCTAGACAGAGAGTTTTCATTCTTCATGTGATAAATACATCTGCCATTCAAAGTAGTTAAGTGGATTAATTTCTAATAGATGTTCTACATATACATTCACATTTTTCATTTGAAGATATGCCATTCTTTACAAATATAAGTACAGTTGGAAAGAGCTTTTTAAACTAAATTGGACCCTGCTACTTTGCCTGCTTTTTTCTTGATTTATTTGTCCGTTCCTCTCCTCTGATAGGTGAGGAATGTAGTGATAAACTGCTCGAGACTCCAGGATATTTGTATTATTCCAAACATTTCTATATGGGAAATATGGTTTAGTTTCTGTGACTAATTTATTGCCCTTCAGTATATCAGATAGAACCCTTTTATTGATATCAGAAAGCATTAAATCCGGTAATACTTTCAACGTGAACAAAAAATTACACTTTTATGTTCAGGTTGCCACCCCCTCTAAAATAATTATCTATGAAGGGCATAGATCAATATATCAATGTACAGATCAAACTATTATTTCATTCTGTTAATATTTTTGATATTTGTTCTCCCTGAGAGGTCTCTTTTCATTTTTGAAAATTAAGAGGAAATTATTCATTTTGATATAAATGTCTTAGTGGGGGATACTTTAAACCTGGAGGTAGCACATGTATTGTTTGATCCAGTTACCCTTATACATTCTTGTTTTTGTATATCAAAGAACCAATTCTTATGATATCATTCGTTTTACCAGAGAAGTAGTAATACTATTGTAAAGCCAAAGTAAAGATTTCGTATTAAGCTCCATTTTCTACGAAATAATCTCTTAAAGGAGTACATTGCTCTTGTTTTCTTAGCTGTGGATCTGTTACATGTCTTTTCTCTTTTAATCATTTGTTTAAACAACCTCCAAGAGTACCCCGTAACTTTAAACGGGGTTACTTTCGTTTTCCTCCTGCATGCAGGTGTAAGGACTGTTTTACTTGGATTTACAAGTAATCGTCAATTCTGGAGGATGTTGGGTGTGTATCCGAAAAAATAACTTTTTTGATACACATCCAACCACCCACATATCCTCTCACTCACACAAACATTATCACAAAACCTTCAAAAGAGGACTTAGGGTACCTCAAAACATGTAAATCTGTCAAAATCTATACAAAGATATTTTAATGGTTATTATACTTTAGTTATAGTAAAGTAAGTATATTGATAGATAATTGTATGATAGGTGTCACAGTCTATTCAGTTTATACTAGATTGTTAGATTAGTGGTATGTTAGAGAATTTTCTCTTTCTAATTAGGATAAAATGATTAATTTGAAGTGGTTTTAATGTTCTGATGCAGTTAATAGTTAAAACTATATCTTCAGTTAATAGTAAAAAAATATTAATAAATTTAATTATATGTTTTGAATACTTGATTTTCATAAATAATTTGGTAATCATATTTTTTCTTTTATAATGAATCAAATGTTGTAATTCGTATTCATGGAAACATGATTTCTGTTTTATAGGAAGAGGTTAGGAAGCTGACAGAAAACTGGCAGTTTTTGAAGGGCAGAAGCGAACTACGTTCCGACAGCCTGTTGTCTTCTGCTAACAACTCTCTGTCTTCATTGAAATCTCCTTCATCGTCTTCATGTCGAGCCACATCCACACCTATTAAAGGTAAGTTAATCACAACTATCTCTACATGTCAATGATTCAAACGGTAATTTAAAATATTCCAACTATTGAACCGAATGTCCTTATAAAATGCAAGCATTTTCCATGACACACACATTTGCTCATTGCCAGCCGCCATTTCACCCACTACTTGGAATACCCCTCTTTTTTCTCTTGATGGACAATTCAATTTCAATGAAGAAATCGTTATATATTAATCTCCAGTTTATTCTAACCTACAATATAGATAAGTGAAAGTTGGTAACAATCCTTCTTGCAAACATGCGTTTAAAAATTTGATGCCAATCTCATTCTTAATTAAATTTTTAGATAATTTCTGGAGTGTCATGCATACTCTTCTAAGTTGCTCAGGACATAAAAAGATCAGTGTCCAAAACTTTTTCCTTCATGTTTACACATTCTAACACTATTAATATCTACGAGGTACTTAGATCTTAAGTAAAATCACATGTTTCGATCTCATAGACCATCCTTAGGCTATGCTTACTACTAAATTAAAAAGTAAAATGCAATATAATGTCAATCCACAAACTGAACTATGCCAAGTTGGAGGTTGAGACATATCTTGAGTGGGTGGAGGTATTACCTACTCTGGTAGTAGGTCATTCGCCTTTGACCTCTATATATATATATATATATATATATATATATATATATTACTTTTATTAATTTTACTTTTCTTGAATATCTAGTTAGTCTTCTGGCAAAGTGGCCTTTCTCTTCATGTCAATAGGAGTAGAGGTTGTAGAGTCCCTCTTGATTAATATGTTTTGACACTGGACTCCAACTTCTTCACATATAATCTCCTTCGAGTTATTGATTTTGTTGAATTTGAAGTTACACTGTACTGTGGAAGATTACTACTTCTATTTCTAGATGGTTAGTTCAGGGGAAGATATTTCTGCATGGTGACCTCTTGACGATAAGAGTTTTTCTGCATGGTAACCCATTGACATTTTTTAACCATTCTCTGGTTATCTACAGGGAAAGTTATGGCCCAGGCGTTGGTTCTTATATACTGGTTTCTATGAGTTGTTTGGGGGAAGATAAATGATTAGTTTTGATAATGATCAATGGAAGAAATGTCTGTTATTGTTAGATCATTACATGTTATATGCAAGGATAATATGTCACTATTATCATATTTCCGAACAAAAACAGCCTCACTATCTTTAATTTAACTTTTTTTACGTTGTCCTTGAAGACTTGTGTAAAGGTTTAAGTAGTCGTTTGGTACATTTTTTTTTTTTGATATAAGGGATCTTCGATCCATTCTTCTGTATATTTAGTAATATTAGGTTGAATACATAGCGCTATTGGAGTTAGAATCAAGCGAGAATTATATAAAGTGCTTAAAGTATTGTAGACGCCTGCATGTGTGCAATCTTAGGACTTTACCCTGGACTCATAATACTCTGGTTGTCCCCTTTAAGGGTAATATGCTATCACTCTAGGATTCAGAACTCCCACGAAGAACTCCCACCAGCATTATAGCTGTCACCAGCAAGTAGGACTGATCCCTGCCTACTTGATAGAGACTGCTGTGCTTTATGTCACCGATCTCTGGACATATAGGAGGAGATAATCGCACAGTGACAGTTGAAACCCAATCACAAGTTGAAAAACACCATAATATCTACCCAAACTTGTGTTTGGAACCGCAGCCACAGTGAAGATAACACTAAATTAAGGGCTCCGTCATCAAAGTGGCCATGACAGTATTCGTGATAGCAAAACCTTTTAGTTTATATTAAAGGTGGATCGGGTGATCCACCTGACCTACCACCAAACTGGTGGAATGGTGCTTTTAATTTCTGCCTAATGGAGGAATGGTTTCGTCGTTTATTTTCGCTTGCCTTCTAAATTTAGCCGAGAGAATTATCTCATTCGAGGAGATAGGCCCTTGGAATCAGAGAGTTCTCCAATTTGTCCGGGAGGGGGGGTTAAGTCTCATTTTGAACAGATCGTGAGTCCTGTTAAAAATTTTAATTTTCTGTGGTTTTACAGTTAAAAAGATCTGGTTTCAATTTTTATGTTAGGGTGGGTATAAAGTGTTATTATTTTAAGGTTTGACCGTTCCATTGATCCTGATAATTTGTGTTTGTTTATAAATGTTTGCAACTTTTTTTAAACTTTCATTTTATTTTCTGTTGTATTTTTGTCTTCAAAAAACTATTGTGTTAAAGTATTCAAACACTTTTTTTATAGATATAAAAAAAGAAGATTTTTTTATGGTATTAACGATAGTTTTCAAATTACAATCATAATGGAATCTAATGAAACTTAAAACATTTTTTCTGTTAATAATGTTTCTGTTTCTTAAAAAAAAGTAATAATGATTTACATATTATACGCTCAATAAACAAAACAGTGGGAAAATTCTTATGAAATGTTACCCTCATAACCCCTGACAAAAGATTTATAAATTATAATATTACCTAGTCAGCTATGCAAATGCAATGTATTTAGCTTCATATTCGAAAGTCTCGATGATGAAGATAATCTAGGAAAAAAAATAATGAAAACTATGGGATTTTTGAAAATGTATTCCCCATTAAGTTTCATATGGCGTAAAATTTTAATGATATTTCTTTGTTGATTTCATTTATGTGTATACGGTCAATCTATTTTCATTTTAATTATCAAATTTATAATTTCAATAGCTGCATCGAGATAGATATATTCCCCCTTGTCGTGTTATTTTTTCACTTTGTTTGACTGCCTCTCAAATGATTATTGATTTTTAAACTGCTATTTGATAATAGTACTTCTTTTAATATTCACTTCTGTGTAATAGTGAATGTTTTATTTGCTATCGGCAATCTTCAGATTCGATCAATACAATGCTGTTTTCACTGTATTTCAGTCGACTAATTTCTCTTACACAAATTCCCTCTTAGTAATCAATCCTTCCCCCATGATGTTATATGTTCTCTTCAATTTGGTCTCTGCGCGCAGCTGGCTTCCTTTTATTGTTTCTTCTAGTTAAAAATTAATTAATTAAATCTCTTTTTAGAATGACCTTGTTGTTTTTCGATATCTATTTTACTCTATGAATATTTTCCGTTGTAATGATGTTTAGGTTGCTTGTTAGTTTTGTTGATTAAATTATCTGTTATACGAAAGATGTTAAAATATTTAAATATATTCTTAGAAGGAGTGTGACAATATTTTTTTGTCACGTTATTGGTTACAGTTTCATTTTTCTATTGTGATATTTCTTAATTCATATTTTTCAAGATCGTATTGCTCTTTTTTTTCGAGTTTTGTTATTCTTGGTATTTTGCCTCTCTCAAAATGCTATTTTCTGTTTTTTTTTTAAACGAAGAAGCCATACTTATTGAAAATACAGCTTCTTCCTGTGGAATATTATGAAGGTAATTCCGTTTACATATTACACAGTTTAATCATACCTTGACCACTCATTTTTAAAAGTTCTTTAAATTCTCTGTTTTCTTAATCTGCACTATAAAAATTGGTATTCCCCCAGGGAGAGTCTTCAGTATTTTTCTTTACATTCCTTTCACTACTGAATAAACCTTTGTCTCTAACGACAGATAAAATCCTGCTTACTATATTGCTGGTTAAAAATAAAGAATATTATAATAGTAACACATTGAAAATATACACACATAACGCTTTCATTACATCTCCCGGTAATTTTCCTTCGTTATTCTTGAATGGTGCCCTCTTTCCACAACCCATGTATACTGTGGTTACAAGAATTGTGGATTGTGGATTACATGAACGTATCCTGCATTAAGATGATTCTTAACAATTCATCCTTATTTATATTACTACTTCCTAAGTTATGTAAGCAGACTTGAGGGTTTGGTGGTTAACTGTCCTTATTAAAATGAATTTGGAATTATGGACTCCAAATGTGGAGTGCAACCAAATAGAAATTTCATTTATACACTTTGCAAAAATGTCAAGATATTTCAAATAATACTTATAAATGTAAAATAAATCTTATGTATACGCTTATTTTGAAAAACTAACCATATGTTTTTTTTAATCGTTATGTACATTATTTCAAAATAGATGTTTCATTTTTTCAGTCAATTTCTATCCGTAGAATTTTTATAAGATGAAATTTACATAATTATTTACTTTGCTGTTAGATCAGTTTGTTTTAAATCCTTAACTAATTACTACACCTTTCAGAAATAAAGGACTTAGACTTTCATGTAAGAGACAATGTATAGAACTATGCTTTGGGTTTATCACCTTTTCAACAGTCTACCATTTGCCCTTACGGCATTTGAAATAAGCTGAAACCATGTTTATAAAATATACTTTATTTTGTTCGTTTCTGAGGTCCAGAAGTTGTTAATATTCTCCAGAATGACGATTATCATATTTCTCTCTGTCTCATAACAGAATAACTGTTACTCAGCAATCAGTAATTATGAATAATTATTTACTCATAATTATAACCAGGCATCACCTGGTCGAAAATAAACACATAAACTACAGCTTTTAACTCTTGAGTACCAAAGAACGTATGAGTCCCATACTTTCTAATGAACTCCTCATTAAACTGAAACAATTCAATAGAAGCCGAATTTATATTAAGCCACTCAATACATCACTGACATTGTACAAACAAAACGTCTTTAATGGACTCCATTAGTGTTGATGTCTTTATGATTATTTTAATGATAAACCTTGCATATCTTCTGGAATTAGTTAGTATTGTTTTGTAGTAAGTAACTGAAAAAAAAGCTAAGGCTGAATTTTATTGGATTTAGGTTTCTCATTAAATATACATTTCACTATCATTTAAACTGCCAATTAAACTATATCCGAAAGATTAAAATTTAATGTCATTTTGTACAATTAACTCTGTGGCATGAAGACAATTAGACTATTGATATAAAGTAATATTTCTGGAATTAACAAGCCATTTTAAAAAATATTAAAAAAAAATAAACTTACTTGCTTGCAGTCCTTAGTATCCTGGTTGGACTAGACATCTCTATCTACGAATTACAATGGTGTAGTGTGATTTATAATTTAAAATGTGAACTTGATTTTTGAATATTAGGCATTCGTTTGTTGAATTACTAAGTAATTCGTTAATACGCTCCATTATGAGTGATAAATTACATTTTTAAGGTAGTAACTGCTTTAGATTTCCATTGAAGATAGGTATATTTTAAATGACGCACATATAATATACCCGTTTCTTAAATGTGAAACTGATCTCACTCTATTTTAGGCATAAGTAAATTTGTGAGCGATATAATTGTATTCATTATTGAACCCACTTTCAATATCAATGTTCTTACTGAAGACTTATAGTAAATATATAAGTACAGTGGTTACCTCTTCTATGGAAACCTCTTCTTACGAAATTTACCTATTACGAAAGGCCAAATTACAAAGTATGCGATCGTTTCCTCAGCTTCCAGAAGTAAACATACTTCTAAAATATAGTTTTTTTCCCTTCGCATTTTCCCAAGATCTCAGGATTTCTTTATAACATAAATAGCTTCGTTTTATCTTGTTTGAGAATACCTCTCTCTAATGGTTATTGCATTGGCCAACCCCTACCCTCCAGCATGATCCGGGCATTCCCTCAGACAAGAAGAACTTCTCTCAGACGAAAGCAGTAAAAACAAATGAAAAATAAAGTAAAAAAAAATAATGTAAATTAGAAATGTACAAAAAAATGTGATAAAAGTTCTGAAGTTAAAACAAATATGAATAAAAGTTCTAAAAAGTTAACAAAATAATCTTCTATTCACTTCATAATATTAATTAAAGTTTAAAGTAAGCAGTTTGCGTGGTTCGTGGAGTAAATTGTGTACGTTTTGAAGTTAGGAACGTTGGTCTCCTCCTACTCTGTACCCCCGCCATCATACCCTCCCGTTCACCCTCTCAGTCGCTTAAATCCAAAAGAAAATTACTTTGCATGTTATTATTATTATTGACTTTAGTAATTTATCTATATACATATTACAGTTATAGATAAAAAGATTTCACATAAACACGTGGAATAACAATCAATGATCAAACCACAATATGAAAGTGGGAAAACTAGACAAGATCTTTCAATCGTAATAAGTGGTCTTCGTCATAGTCAAAAAAACCCAACTGGATTTTTGGGTTTTTGACTCTGACGAAGACCGCTTGTTACGGTTGAAAGATCTTAGTTCTGTTTTCCCATTTTCATTTTGTGGTTTGCTCATTGATTACAGTTATATAACTGTAACAATGAATATATTGGTTATTACATATACTTGTTATTTTAATTTATCAAGCGCATTTTTGGGGTGGGAATTGGGGGCCTGGAACACATTAGTCTGTTTACATGTAGATAGCGATTCATCTTACTAAAAACTCATCTAATGAAACCGCTTCCTGAACGAATTAATTTCTTGTGAAGAGTTAAGACTGTATTTGTATTAAGCTTGAAGCTTTTCTCTTATCAATTAGTTTTGCTTAAACTACACTGTATATATGAAATTTAGTGATTAATCTAAGAGTATGACGATTTGCGAATTGCTTCATTTTATTTTACTTCACTCCTCAATCTGTGTTGACATATGACAAGTCACGAAGTATTTGTTATGAAAGTTGGGACAATAAGAATAACATTTTATGCCTTTATTAAAAAAAAAAATATATTAACAATATGATGTTATATAAACAATTAAAGAGCCATTAATTTTTAAACATATAAATTTTGTAAACAGGAATTTTAAGTAATTATTTCATTCGTGTTTTATAAAATACTGTTGACAAAATGTCAATTATCGGATTTTTGTTCATTTTTTACTTTTTTCTTATTCAAAATCTCTTGAATTTCGTCGAATGATTTTCCTTTTGTTTCGAATACAAATAGAAAGATAAATAATGTTGCAATTAGACAAGAACCCGTAAATATAGCATACATGGTGTATAGTCCATAATTTTCTGAAACCGCTTGAAACATTTTGTTGATACTGAATGATGTGGCTGCTAGTAGAATTGCTGAAATTGAACCGGCATAACTTTTGACGTTCAGTGGAAACAATTCTCCGACAAGGGTGGATGGTAGGAATCCTATTCCTAAGGAGTATGTTATTCCAAAGATGATGAGGCAGGCGTAGGGTATCCAGCGATAGTTGGTCATGTCATGGCTGGTCTCCTTATCAAAGTAGTAGAACAGTCCTGCTACTCCCATGACAACAGCACTGGACAGTGTGGAAATTATCAGAAGTGGTTTTCTGCCAAGGTTGTCTACGAGGGGAGTGGCTACGTAGTTAGCTATGGCCAATATGACGCTGAAGAATATCATATAAATGCTGGGAGAAACGCCCCCTCCAGTGCTTGGCATGATGCTAGTACTGTATGCCAAGGTGGGACTTATTCCGCTCAGCCGCTGGAAGATGGCTAGCAGAGAAATGATGATAAGCGCTTTTCTGTTTCCCTTAGTGAGGAAGAGGTCTATAAAACGTGCTTTATTTGCCATGTCCTTTTCCACATTTTTTGAAATAATTTTAAATTCGGAAGACACAGATTCAGTCTTGGCCCACCTAAACTTAGCGAGTGATTTAATCGCTGCTTGTTGCTTACCTTTCATCGTCAAGTAATAAGGTGATTCTGGTATGAACCAAAAAGTCACTGCAAAAAGTATGGGTGGTATTAAATTGAGGAGATTAAGTGCATTGTAACTGATGAACGGTCCTAGTACATAATCGTACACTGATCCGATATAAAGGAACCCTGTAAACATTGTACTTATAGCTCCTCGAATTTCTTTGTTGGCTACTTCGGCCAGAAATATAGGAACAACGGCAAAAGCAACCCCTTTTCCTAGTCCAGCGAGTATACGGGCAGTGTAGAGGTAGCCAACATGATTGCCGAATATAGTACAGACAGAGGCAATAATGTAAAGCGCAGCCGTGATGAGGAGTGTTGGCTTACGGCCCATGATGTCCATGAGGTAACTGGAAGGAATAGGGCTGAGGACGTTGCCGAGGTCCATGAGGGAGACCAGAGTGGTGACTTGGGAGGAGGTGAGCTTGAGGGAGAGTTGGCCGTCGGTGAGGGGCTTGATGGTGGGAGATGGCCAGGCCAGCCAGACCCCGGCCACCATCGCGCTCAGGGAGGCTGAAACAACAACCTTCATTACACCACATCACCCAGCAATCTTGTATAAGAGACACAGTACTCTTGTATAAACTAATGACGAACTCAAACAAATTCAAAATAGAATAACACATCCTATTTAATAATAATATGAGCTAATAAAATGCATGATCAAACTTAATGATTTTTTTTTGTGTGTAACGAGTGCAATTTAATTTCACTATAAGTCAATACAAATAGAATTTGTAGAATAGTACTCGTACTTTGAATGTTATGAATTATTGCACTAGTTTCCAACATATGGCATATGGTTACTGGTTAATTGTACGCAAAGAATAAAAAAAATGTGCAGAATTAAATGATTTAAAACGATAAGCTGTATTTTATATATGATATTGTTTTTGTGTGATCCAAAAACATTATTACAATTAATCAAAGCTGACATCAATACATACTGATGAGAATAGAAAATCAAGGAAAAAATATTCTCTGCATTAGGAGTACACTTCTAACCTTACTCTCTTAGCGCTGCAATCCTCCAAACCACTTGTGTCGACGCCGCTTCGGGGAAGCTGTCTGTCGCTTCTTGTCGTCATGTACAAGTTACAAGTGTTATTGCTTGTGATTGCTCATCTTTGCTTATTCAACTATTTATTCGAAATATTGATCAACTTTTAAATATTAATATTAATATAAATGTTAATATAATTATAATAATTAATATAAATATAAATATTAATATTAATATAAAAGCTATAATTAATAGCTTTTAATTAAATAATAATTATCTCAACTTTATTTCGGTCCTGTAAATATGCTTTAGTAAAAGTCAATATAGTAAAACAGATATGATAAAGCAGAAGATAATAAACATACAGCATATTATAATTGTGATTCCGCACAAAAAATCTTAACCCTAGTTTTCGAATTGAAGAAGGTTCTTTTACGAAAAAAAAGACTGCATTTTGGTCACTGGATAGTATAAAATAGCAAAGATTAATTTGTCCTTCCTTATTTCCGATGATTTAACCGCGACTTCTCATAACATGACATGTCGACTTGTAAGTACAATATTCACAGCATTATTAATAAGGAACTTCGAATAGTAAACTACAATTAAGCATTATTGATGCAACATTGTTGCCCTAATATAATTGAATTCTTTGAATTAATATTAGAGTACATACGGTTATTTATGTGGATTATATTCATATTGATTATACAGCATACATTTTGAGATTTTCGGTTTATCTTTGAGGACACTAGTCCTGGGTATTTTGTCAAAAGAATACTGAGAAGGGATAGCGTTGGGACTCTATTTCCTTTCCACCTGAATTTTCATGAGTGGCGAGTATATATATAAAACCTGTGATCGGCCAAGTGCTCCCTATATTTCAGTAACCAGACCCAGCTTTATTTGTACATTGTTCCTTCATGTGGATAACTATACAAATGTTCCTTATTTATCATTACTTCTCTAAACTAATTTTTTTTTATACTGTAAATTCGAATAATTACTGGGGAAATTATTATACAAAAAAAAATATGAAAGATACAAAAAATGTTTGTAAAAAATGCAAACACATATTTTAAAGTTGATAGCGTGAACTATTACTTTTTTTAAAGTCCTTAATTTATTAAAAACTGGTTCAACACCCGTCAACTCGTCGGGATAATATAGCCTTTTAATAAACGGGATAATGATAAATTACCTTTTATGGTTATGATAATAACCTATTGTTACGTATACTTATATATATTTACATATCACAATCCTGAAACCATAATAACAAAGAGGAAAAAAAGAGTAAGATCTTATTGTGGTTTGAGCATTGATTGTTGTTTCACGTGTTTATTGTGATATCTTTAAACCGTAACAAGTGGTCTTCGTCAGAGTCAAAAACCCAACTAAAACACAAGATGCAGAGACATCATGGTGATTGTAGTTTCACGTGTTTATTGTGAAATCATTATATATATATATATATATATATATATATATATAGTTCAATATAGACAAAGAAACATAGAGAAATCAAAAGAACACACTTACAGTCTCTAATTTTCGGTTTGAACCGTCTTCAGGAGAGATAAGAGAGGGAAACCAAGTGCACTGGTTCAGAGACCATAACTGTAAGTGTGTTCTTTTGATTTCTCTATGTTTCTTTGTCTATATTGAACTATATTTGTCCGTTTTGGATCGTATTTCCAACGAAAAAGTGTATATATATATATATATATATTAAAATTACGGTCCTCGATCATTTCGGCTGTTTTGCCGAATTCAGGAGAGGAGAAAAGGGAAAAGAAGGAGGAACACAGGAATGGAGATGCGAATGCGTCCATTGATTGATACATCGATATATATATATATATATATATATATATAAAGATTTCAATATCTCTTGGGTATTATATATATATATATATATATATATATATATTATATATATATATATATGTTGTTTTTTGTTGAGATTAACAGATTGAGAAATATACACATGGTCAGCAAAATATCCAATTTCCCAAAACGTAGAGTATTGTTTACCGAACTCATTAGAATTAGTGTTAACATTGGAAAGCTGACCTCTAATTTGTGTCATTTTTGTTCTTTTATGATTTTTACTTATGTTATGGAATATACATTTTTCTTCATGACAGAATATTTGTATAAATATTCAATTATGCAGTGGATAGATACTGCTTATTTCTATCTTTGTCTCCAGCCCTATCAGTGTGAGTTCAATATTCATTGAGGTTTGTTTTGGGTAATGTGAAATTCTAGAAGAAAGCCTTTAGGATTTGGTTATATTTAAAGATAGGATTTAGCACTTGTGTTCTCTTGGAAAGACAAAGCGTGTTCAGGTATGTCGCTTGTTGACCCTGCTGAATGGTACTCTCCGTATCTACTATTGCCATATGTATTTACTTATTTTATGTTACAGTATGTCCTGCTATGTCTATGACCTCACAAAAGGGATCAAGAGCTGTTTTTATTTTTATTATTACATAACAAGAGACAACTAAGGTATTTATAAGAATAATTCAAAGAAGTAAAATTCGTTTGAAGGAATATAGCAAAATGAAACTGAGAAAGAGCATCCGGATGAATGCTAATTGGCTCTGCTTGCTAATTGGGTTCTATTTCTTTAAGTACTTTTAGAGTTGAAAATATGATTCTTATCTTTCCTATGCTTCACTTTGACATGAAATACATCATTATGTTACATGCAATGATGAAACTGAAATTAAATTTGATTTCTGAAACAGGTTAATTAAAAATTTAAAACACACACAATCTAAATTGATTGCAAAATTTTTTAAATTCTCATTCTGTACCTATTTTTTTAGAGTCAATGAATGCTTTAAAGTCTTTTTTTTTTATTTTCAAATGGTTGAAAAACTTTCTCCTTTGCTTATATGCTAAGCAATTGAGATATCATTCTTACTGATACTACTGCAATATAATTACTCGCGTTGACATTAAAAATAATGGATACCTGACTTTTCAAACCTGCATGTAAAAATGTAAACAATAACCAAAATTGTAGTAGTAAGAGTGCTAATTATATAAAAAACGTGTTGTAGTCCTGAAGATGACATAAATATATGTTCAAACGTCTTTGTATATTGTCGTTGACCATAACGAATGCTTGGAGGCATTTTGTAGGTTTTAGAGCAGTAAATAGTGAAGTCTTATCAATAGTCAGAAGACTCAACACCATAACCTCTGAAGCATTGTTATAAATATAGACTTGATCCTAAACGGACAAAAAATATTCAAAAGAAACTAAGGAAGCAGTCATATAGTCTAATAGTCCTGTTCCTTCCTTTACTTGCTTCCTCAGCAATAACACCCTACTCTATTTCTCACAAGGTCCCTTGTACCTCTGGTAACTTAATTTATCGTTTACTCTGTGGATGATTTATTGTGAGTTTAGCTTCCACCAAGCTACTAAGCTTGCGTATGAAGGTACGTATCACAAGTCATCCGTTGGCAAGCGCAGTGACCCTCACGTTGAAATTCATGCCAGTTCTCAAGGACTCAGTTTCAATAACTGTTTCCAGTTATTACAACCCAATTCGTGCGTTGTTAATCACATTCTGATAATGACTGGTGAAAAGTCCAAAGGTATCGACTTTTGCAAATATTTGTATGGGTAGAATAATGAGAGCTATTTCGAAAGAATGTGGTCCTAGCCTAAGGAGGTATTAGCCAGTACGGTTGTTTCTTCAATAATAAAATGTATATAACGTTAGTAGTACGTTGTTTATATGTTAATTTTAGGAGTACCAAGAGCCAGTGTTCTATCCATTACTAATAAATCAGTTTGATAACTGAAAGGTAGTTGGCAAACCCATCAAGTTCGTACATCCTAGTGTAATATTGATTCTGTCAGGCATTATACTTTAACTCTCTTCGAGAAAATATTATTTAAACTTCGGTTTTAATTTCTTTTTATTTTATCTTTTAAATTGTACTTGTTGAAAACACTATATTGCCTTATAAAATTGTTTGTCTTTAGTAATAAAAGGTACTTTAAAGAGTTATTTAATATTTAGATTATTGATATAAGGAAAATGTTTTTAGTGTTTATTCTGTTGACATAACTCATTTATCTTTAGTTATTCTCATACAATGAAAAGTAAGATGATATTAAAAGTTTCAGTCCAATGGAGTTTTTTTTATCTTTTCATTCTTTCTTGAATAATTGTATCAGAAAGAAAAACAAACTGCTACATTTACCACAATCCAACTGTCGTTTTGTTTGGTGGCTCTTATTTTTTTGTCCCGGAATAAATTTAATATTATTTCTTATAGAATGTGTAGTTCGTATTATGGCATTTACATTCTAAACAGTACTTCAAGTCAATTAAATTTCTGGACTTAATTTTGAGCTTGTGGATGCCACAACATTTCAGCGCTACAGAGTGATTCTGAGATGTTCACGTTTCGACTATATCGAGTTTCGAGATATAGTTATGACTATATCTTTAGT
The DNA here is from genome assembly GCA_026182355.1 of Hermatobates lingyangjiaoensis. NCBI lineage: Eukaryota > Metazoa > Arthropoda > Insecta > Hemiptera > Hermatobatidae > Hermatobates > Hermatobates lingyangjiaoensis. The sequence continues at coordinate 880,266 of JAPFBL010000255.1, forward strand.
ACTCCACGGATCGCACCGACTGCATTTCATTTATTTTTCAGTGTATACTGAAATTGAAAGTAAAACATTCCACATGGTTGAATTTATTTTGCCATACAATAAAACATTTCTTACGGAAAGTTTGATGCACCATATAGGGCTTGACTTCCCGGTCAGTTTCGTATTCTGTGTTTCGTATCCATTGTATTGAAGCTTTCCCCCAATCTGTTGATACTTTATACGTTACGAATACTCTTTGAAAGGTTGGGAAGTATTTATGTGTTTATTAGTATTGTAACGAGGCTTTACCAGAAGGGTCTCATTATTCAGTTTGACGTATCTTTACACATACACAAATGTAGGTGTCAGAAGAGTATTGCGACCATTAAACTACAGTGAGTATATTATGAGGATAAGAAAATTCAGCTGAATTAAATACATGGAATATTGTCTTTATAAATCTGAAAAGTGTGATAATATAATTAGCAACAACAAAGCTAGTATGTTAATAACAAAAATAATATTATTGAATAAAATAATTCCAATTTATTAATAATAATAGTAAACGAACACCTAGTTTCAATTTTGAGTCTAAAGGCCAGTCAATGCAATGAATCCCGGTCAAAGTCAAGGCGAAGCAGACAATATCAGTACGTAGGGTTATGACAACCTCGTTTGGGATTTTCATAGAGGCTTGTTAGTCGAGTTTATTCAGCAAGGGACAACAATAATTGGAGCCGCTTACTGCGCTACTTTGACTAAACTTGGAAGTGCGATGCAGAGTAAGTGACTTGACTTTCGTCTGGAGGTCTGTTACTGAAGGCAACGCCAGACCTCATTCTGTCATCCAAGCCAAAATCTGATCAGATCATTTGTATGTGAACGGATTGATCGTCCTCTACTATACAGTTTAGACTACAAGTCGAGCGGTTTTCACTTGCTCCCCGTCTAATGTAGATTCTCGACGGCAAGCGCTTCACCACAGGCAGCGATGAGAGAAGCAATTGGAGACTAGTTAAGATTGGTGCAAGACTTCAATAGTGTTGAAATATAAAAACTTGTCGAACATTTAACACATTCTTAGTTAAATGAAAATTAAATAACAAAAAAGAATTAAGTAACAAAATAACTTTGATAGTTAATTTTGAGAAAATCAGACCTCTCTTTATGAATAACTCTTCTATATTCTAAAATCACATGAACCAGGCTACATGGAAAAATAAGCTGGATTTTTATATTACTCGTACGTACTTCGTAATGACGTCATACGCATGAATTTTAAATTCTATATTCAAGTTATAACGGGTCGTACTCCCCTATTTGGCTAGTAGTGATCCAAATCGGTAGTTATGTCGCTATGTACAGATATATGTCATATATATATAGTTGACTGTCGTCCCTCCGTCAATTCATTTCTTCTCCTGAGGACGACTGCCATAACGGTCGAAATATTGAAAAGTGAGTCTTTATGTTTCTTTCTATGTGTCACAGTTTATTTTAAGTGTAATCCGTCCTACCTGACTGCATTTCATTTATCTTATATATTATATATATATATATATATATATATATATATATATATATATATATATATGCACTTATAGTCTTATATATGTTATAGAGACTGTGCATTTTTCTATTTACTGTGTGTATTATTTAGTGAACCTATAATTTACTCTGAAACTTTTGTTGTCCTTTTCTGGAGTGTTTCTTGATGATAATATCTATATACCTATCAATGATCAAACCACAATAAGAAATGGGAAAACAAGACTAAGATCTTTCAACCGTAACAAGCGGTCTTCGTCAGAATCAAAAACCCAACAACCCAACCCATTTCTTATTGTGGTTTGGTCATTGATTGTTATTTCACGTGTTTATGTGAAATCTTTTTATATACCTATATATATACGTTTTACGATGAATCACAAACACAGAACTAAGGAACAAACAGACTTACTAACTCTAATTTTCGGTTGAACCGTCATCAGGAGAGTTGAGATAGGGACACCAAGCCCACTTGTGAAGCGACGGTTGGAGTCTTGCTTGGATGGTTGGACACTTGGTCTCCAACCGTCGCTTCACAAGTGGGCTTGGTGTCCCCATCTCAACTCTCCTGATGATGGTTCAACCGAAAATTAGAGACAGTAAGTCTGTTTGTTCCTTAGTTCTGTGTTTGTGATTCATCGTGAAACGTTTGTTGTCCTTTTGGATCGTTTTTCTGTTTACAATATATATATATATATATATATAATAAATATTGATAAAATATCGACCGTGAAGTAGAAACAAAAGAAAATTTTTATCAAAAATAGGTCAGTTCTTCAGGTTCAAATTAAACTCTCTTTGCCGAAGTTTTATTTTCTTTAAGACTGTTTTCATAGTCAGAAGTATAATATTTTGAAACAGAAAAACTTAAATATTACATAAGAATTTTATTTACGAAAATCTCTGATGTAATACTTAAGTTTTTCTGTTTCAAAGTATTAAACTTCTGCCTTTGAAAAATGTTTTAAATAAAATGAATTGTAATTCAAATTAATACTAATAATACTGATGTTCATATCTTTATTGATCTTGTTAACATGGGTTTGTATCATTTGGTCAACATATTTGGGGATTTGCTGATTTAAATAGAATAATACTCAAATAATTCTGTGTTTTAAGAGGGGTGTTTGGACCGCTTGGATCTATGTATGTATGTTAAACCATTTTTTATTAGCATCATTGTGGTGGTGTATTTGGAGAGTCTTATGCTTAAGTACAATTTGAATGTTTAAATATTTAAATTTGAATTTTATTCAATATTGGTTTAAGAATTAAACTAAGTTCATATTGTTAGAATTCGAATCAAAGTGTTAAGGGTTAGAATGGTTGTAACTATCTAAGCATTTTGCTAATGCCTGTTTCAAGTTTTGGAGAATTTGAATGTTATCTTTATCGGTGCTAGCTTTCCAGTCTTTGGTATCGATCAATATTGAAGTTGGTTTAACTGAGTAGGGTTAGAGAGTTGGCTTGCCTTTCTATTATATTATAAACAATGAGTCTATCCTCCAGTACAAAGGGCTGGCCATCTTCAGGAAGGGCGTTTTAACAGACCTTCTCAGAGCTTCACTGCTTTTAGCTTGCCCAACCAAAAAACTAATTAATCCCCTATATTTCTTTCATCTTAGCAATCAGATGTTCTTTTACGTGATTAATATTTATTTGAGTTTAATAAATATAACAGACAAACAGAGTGATTTTTTTTTTAATTTTGTAAGCACAGAAACAATAACATATCTTTTCATATAATAGGTGGTAAACTTAGCAAGAAAACTGAAATTCATGTTTGTTTCCATATTTGAATTTCAAATTAAGCAAAATTTAATTTCTATTCATGCAATTTAATCTAATATAATAGTAATTAACAATCTTTCAGTTTACCAGTTCTAGTCTATGCATATTGTATGGTTAGTACGAGAGAGGTTAGTGTAAGTTATATTAAGTACTTCTGTTGTATTCATTCAAGATATTTCGAGCTTTGTCCATTTTCAAGAGGAAGAGAGAGAAATCTGAGTTCCTCTTGACGATGGACGTTTGAAACTAATTGAACAACTTCAACATCCGTATATCAGATAAAACCCTTTATTGATGATAAAAAGTTTCAATATATTCCTTTTGGTTATACTAATGTTGATAATTAAAAATCTGAATTTGTTATTATATCTTTATTCGTATTCTATATTTATTTTAGCAATCCTAAGCTAGTTTTAATAATATACTGAACAGTCACATCATCATCAGGGCTGAACATAAAACAAGATATAGTCAGACAGAATAGACGGAACAGTTGTTTCAATCAACATATGATGATATACAAGTGTAGCAAAAGTTTGGAGTTAAGTGGAAGTGTGTGTTGTGTTGACCAATCTTCTATAACCCCTATGCTTGCTGTAATTCTTGTGGTCGGGTAAAAACATTATATATATATATATATCCTCGTAACTACTTTCTTTCCTGGGGTCCATAGGATCGGGAATATCATCAAGGACATTTTTCCTCTCCTGTCCTCTTCCCCCTCCACTTCCTCCGTCTTCCGAAAACCCCCTCGCCTGTCCTTCAGAAAGCCTCCCAATTTAGGAAACCTGTTTTCCCACAGATCCCTTGAAACTCCTGGGATTAGGGTGGTGCGTGCTGGTATGGAGAAATGCGGCCGTCGCCTCTGCCTTACCTGTCCTTTACTTAACCCTTCACCTTTCTTCTCCTCACCAACCAACTCTTTCCGCGTCCCACCTAACACCTCCTGCTCATCCAGGAATTGCGTCTACCGACTGAACTGTAGACAATGTGGAGCATTTTACATTGGTATGACTTCTACCAAGCTCAATGAGCGTTTGAACAACCATAGAGCTTCGGTCGGTCAGCGCAAACAGCTTCCTGTAGCTATCCATGCCAACAGCCATAACCTTTCTTTTAATGACTGCTTTTCTGTTCAAATCATTAAGCTAGTGACCACTGATGACCGTAGTTTGACATTAAGAGCGTCTGAGGAGGCCCACATATGGTTATTGGGGGCCCGATCAGATCCCGGTTTAAATCAGAAGCGTTAACTTTTATTTGTTTTTCCTTTTATTTTTAACTTATATATTCATATTCATATATATATATTTTTTTATTATTTTATTATTATATTTTTTTTTCCTTTTTTTTTATTATATATATTTTTTATTTTATTTATTTATTTATTTTTTTTATTATTTCCTTTTTTATAATTTTTAATTTATAATTTTTAATTTTATAATTTTATCTATTGTTTTTGCTTTCTCCGTTCTCCGACGTTTAGTGCCTAGCTCCTTTTTTACGCTAGTGCTGCTCTCTTCGGTTGACTCTTTATTTCTTCATTCGCGCTCCGTTCTTCGACGTGGGGAGATCTCTCTCACTTCGTCCTCTCTACTAGTCTACTCTCCTGATGACGAACAACAGTTCGAAATATTGAATTCTGTAAGTTTTCTTTGTATTCTCTTTTCTGTGTCGTGCTTTGTGTAATTTAAATTTATATATATATATATATATATATATATATATATATATATATATATATATATTCATTACAAATGATGGAATGCTGAAGAAAAAAAGTGAATAGCAACTAAATCACATGAAAATGTAATGTGCGGTTTCAGAACTTGTTTGAAGTATTAGGACGTTGATTAATATTGTTCCTTGTCGTCTCGCTGCTAATAAAAGAGATAACGTTTCTGATTCGGATAATTCATTTGTGTTTTCAAGATTAAACGAAATCAGTTATAATGAACTAGTTCATTATATACTAAAGTCATTCAATTCGTCATTTGAAAAATAAATAATTAACGAACTTAATTATGGATTTTATTCAATTAGATACCAGTATTTCTTGATTTAATTTAATAAATGGAGCTCATAATAATGGGTACTAACTGTTTCTAACGATCATTAATAATTCAAGGTGGTTTTCTTAATTTAAATTTCAATTTAGCTTTACACCGATTGAAATTATTTATTTATGGGTAATTTGTAGGTTCACTGATTCCATCTACCGAGATAAACTTTATATTTGCACTTATTCCTTTCATTGATTTCCTTATATATTATTCCTTTTATAATTATTAGGGTATAATTATATTTTTTAAAAAAAAATTCTAATTAGTATTTTGACTTATTAATTTGAGTTTCTTTTAATTTAAATGTATTGGCTTAGTTATTCTTACTTTTTCATTCTTTGATATTATTTTTACTTTTAAAATAGTAGTTAGTTTTCTGCAGGATTGGTTTTTCAAGGATACCTGTGCTAATGAATATCCTATATCTCAAAGTTCCGTTTTTATCTAAAGGTTTTTCGTGTATAGTTAGCATCATTTACAAACCGTAATTATAAAATGAATTGACCATTTTCAGTTGCTGCAATTACTGTTTTTATAAATGTTTTAACATTATTCTAAGTAAATGTATTTAATTTGGGAATTACTAAGAAGAAAAAAATGCATCGGTATTATATATATATAAGCTTGTGGGATATTTATATTATTGGAAAGAGGAAGTATTTGTTTTGTTGTTTTTGGTATTTAACATAAGTGGTCGATATCCCCACTGTCGGTGCTGTCCTTTTGGCATTGTTGTTCATAAAAAAACGCTTCTTGTAATAGCCAGAGATTATTTAATTGTATGAATGAACTTGTATTGTCCTTTTAAATCTCAGTATATTAAGATTTCATCTTAATAGACTGAGATATAATGAACGCTCTCAAGAATAAATAATATAGGAAAAATATCCAAGAAATTCAATCCTCAATGATAGAACTCCAAATCTAAATGCAGAGTGCTCGGATATTGAAAGGTAATATTATGAGTAACTATTTTTAACAATATTTATATCTATAGTTCTTTCGCTGGAATATATTCAGACACTCACTCCTACTACCTATCATGTAGATAGTAGACATGTAAAACGATATCGTTGAATGTAGATAGCGTCGTGGTTTTGAAAGTAATTACTGAGTAAATACAAACTAGCCTTGGTTTTCACGTGTCAGTTATTTCTAAGCCTTATTCATGAAGTTTTCACACGCGCTTAAGGAGATATGTATCTGTAGTGGTAAACTGACCTATTCTTACATGTACGATACCAGCCTTGAGGGTAGTCGGTTGTCGACGGTTTGCTTAGCTCTCTGCACTGGCTGACTGGTCCCAAACACAGGAGCCGACACCAGCAAGACCGTTGCTGTTGGACTCTTGACACTAATCCCTTAATGGTAAAGTCAACCGATTCTCACTCATTGCCAAGTTAGGAATAGTTCAGTATCTTGTTCTAAACATGTAACTTCATGATTTCTTATAGCAAATTTTAAGAATTTATTTTCACAGTGTATTATGGTTCAACCGGGGAATAAAAATAAATATCCGTTGGATTAAGACTAATTCAACAAATTAACTCTATAATGATCTTTAAAAGTAGTGTATAATGAGCCGACTAACATTAAAGGGTCTCTTTCCCACTCACAGTTTTCGTGCGTACATCATTTATTAGAATAACGATATATGCGATCCATCCGTGTACATTCAACCGCATACGTACTGGTAGAAATAATTGTAACGAAAATTCAAACATATCAATCCAATTGTATTTGAAATTTTGAATCAGCTTTTTCTCCATTATTTACCAATTGTTGAAACAAATTAATAAGTTATTTAATATCTAATCAACTCGATTTAAATGTCTGAGCATATTTGGTTCTAATAAAAATGAATGTTTTCTATTCTATGGCTATTGAATTGTAATTATATGTTTGCAAAAACTGCCTTAGGATTGGATTGTAGGTCTTTATGGGTAATTGTGGTTTAATCAATATATATGGCGTACTGTACATTGATTTGTTGACAATAATTAGTACATTTTTTATTGAGTTGTTTTACAACAATTTATCGAAGGCCAAGATTATGGAATTACTTTTTTAGCATAGTTGTCTAGGTACTATGAATCAAAGTTTTTGACATTGTTTATCGCTCCAGGATTAATCTGTACCAAAATTGAAGTTAAGGTGATATAGGGAAGAATTTATAACCCATATGATGTATCTATAAATCACAGACATCAATGCCCCACTTTGTCGATAAAATACTTTGGAAAATTATTTCAATTTATTACTGTAATAACTTTCCCTTGTAGGGAGATGATATATCATACGTTATTTTATGATTAACAGGGTGTCTTGTTCTTTTTTCTAAATTTCAGCTACATTAAACTTATGCTTGTGTTTTATTTTATTATAGTGTAATTGTTATTTATTACAGAATTAAAAATGATCGTCTCAACTTTTTCATAAGTCGTGATTCCTTGAAATTCCTTGAACACTTTTAATATGAAATGTCTTCATCGTGATGTCTATGTGTAACGAATGAAATGAATTGAGAACTCTCTCTGGGTCGCATTAATGAACAGAACATGTAATATAAGTATGCGGGTGTATTCAATTATCTCTGAGTGTATCAAATTATCTGTAAACGCTCTATAGATAGCAGAATTTTGAAGTTTTTATTAATATATAAGTATGTGTGTAAGTGTATCAAATTATCTGTAAGCTCTGTGTATTTCGCCTTACTTGAAAATCATATTGGCATATGACATGTTGGCATATAAGTATGCAAGTGAATCCAGTTATAGGTAAACTCTCTAGACAGGAGCATTTAGTAAATCATATTAACATATAGGAAATTCTTCATTAGTGGAATAATATAAATTATGGATATTATCAATAATGGAAAGTTTCGTTATATAATGCATAAAGAAATATATTCACTATTGATCACTAAGAGTTAAAGTGAAATTTTGATATCCTAACAATACAAGGTTGTGGTACAAGTTATATACTTATGTATTTTTCCTCACATGAAAGAATATAACATTATATAGACGAAGATTGATACAAGATAGTCAAGTCTACGTTTGCTTGTCACAGTTACTGAAGTTCCCGTTAGCAACGCACTCTTAATAATTTTAATTAATTGACATGGACAAATAATAGAGTGGATGTCAGTTTACTGTGAAAATTCATACACTCCCTATTCTGATAGATTTTTAAACAAAACTTGGGACTTGAAAAATGGTCAATTTTTTCTAAAGTTTGTAGAAAATATTTTCATCGTAATATAAAAAAAAATATATTTATTTTTATATATAATTAAGTATAGTATACACTTTTCATTCACATCAATCATTTGATTAGAATTATTATCCCAGTCATTTAAATGTTATTTTGAGGTTATTTGATTGTCTTGAATAGTAGAATCAGTTCAAAAAAATAAGCGTTCTATATACACTTTAGTCTGTAAAATGGGGATTTCATAAATAACACTGTTTGAATAAAAAAATTCTAGAATGTTTCTTTGAAGTTCTGGAAGGGTAAATTATAACAGGTTACTAAATATACCGTGGGGTTACTGAATGTCATGTTTACTTACTTTTACGATGTTTGTAAAGAAAACAAAAGTTTTCTATACAAGTATCAAACCTTAATTGAATTAGCCTAATTAAAAAGATAATTTTGACTGAACGAGTGTGATTTGATTTACAAATGACGTTAAATTATTTACTTGAAATCCAAGCAAAATCCAGATATAATTCGGATAATTGCTTAAATAAATCTGGAAACTACAAGTTACCTTGGTAACAGTGTTGGTGTAACTCGTTTTGTTTACAATTTTGGTGACTGTTTCCCCAAAGCTCTGATACCTTCTGGCAGGGAATTTTAATCTACTTATTTTAGAAGCCCTCAACTAAATATATAATAAAAAATAAAATACAAAAAATAGAAACAAACAATAGCATGTTCATTAAATAGCGTATTTGTAACAGTTCAAATATATTATCAAATGGCAATTTATAAATTTACTAATATTGAATTTCGCAGAAAATATCGTCAAATAAAAAAAGTTTCATTGCATAAGGTATTTCCAGGTCTCTTGGGGTTGATCGTGCAGGGAGTTCAACAAACTCGTATTTGATGCTTTCTTAAAATGTCCTGCTGTGTGTTGCTTCAGTTTAATAGGTCCCAAATATTTTTGAATAGCGTAAAATATTGTCGGTTGAGTTAATGAACAATTTCAATTTTTATTTTACTTGATTATGGGTTTGTTTTGAATTCAGTAATCAATAGAAATGTCCTAATTCCTGATTTACTAAAACCTGAATACCTGTCAAAAACAGTTTATTCGTCCCTCCTTTCTTTATTAATTAATCATAAACTTAAATATTTTCCTATATTATCTTGACAATACTAGTTGTACCAATATTCCATTGCGTTTTTTTTTGTTTGTTTAGGTAATTCACAGCTTATGATATGGATAATTCCTAACTGGAAATTGAAAAGTTAAAAAAATTATTAACAGTATAAGAAAAGTAGAGTGATGTTATTTATAATACCATTCATTGCGGAAATAAATAATATTATCTGTGTAATAAGTTTCTTACTGTAATGTTTTAATGTCAAATATTGTCATTAGTTATAATAAAATAGACTGATATTTATTTTTGCCAATTCGAACCCGTTTTTGTTTTAATTTCCAGCAGTAATTATCATTATGTAATGAGAATTCCATTATTATCATAACCAAGTAGGTTTGCTTTGACCTTTGTTCAATTGTTTCATTTTCTTAGACTCTGATACAAGCCTTTTATCTTTTTCATTTTATCTTCAATCTCACATTGAATTTTGGTTATTCCTCCAAAGTTTCAGATCTTACCTCACCTCTTCACAGTTGAGTCTGTTAATTTTTTCAATCTTAAATATGTCCTTGGATGTATTTTATTATTCTTAATTTATGTTTAAATTGTTTTCACATTCACTTGCTATTGCTGGGATTTCAAAAAAAAAAAATCCCAAATTTGTTACAATAAAGAATTTGAGCTAAAATAATATTGAATATATAATTTTTGTGTGAATTATAAAATTTACCATTCTGATGGTAAAAATAACGTTTGAAATGAATGATGAAGTTTACATTCAGAAATTGAATTTATCCTTGTGTTGATATTGAATGAGTGAGGCTTAGTTTAAAAAAAGAACATACATATTAATTGAACAAATAAATTTCTTTTTTTAGAAAGGATGATAAAATTTTATTTCAAGCAGGATATAAAAGGATAAGAGAACTTCATGATGTAATCCCAAGTTAAACTATCCCAGAGGTCGAATCATAAACACATATTAGCAGTTCAGAGCTTTAGATTTCTTTTGGAAGATTACTTTTAAAAAGTTGATTAAAACTACTGTAATTCAATAAAAATAAGTTTCAACTTCATAAATATAGATTTATTGGTAAAAATTGTGGGGGGGGGGGGGTTAAGATTGCTTTATTATTCAGTTAATTAGAAGTAGGTTTAGATATTATTATATTTCATGCAAAATTCTAGGCTCTCGTAATTAATTCATTTCGTATATGCTTTAGGTTAGAGTAAATTGACGTACTAAGATTGTGATGGGGTATATGTGAAAATAGTTTTGACGGAAATTATATGTTAGGAGTCTTATTCAGGGAGTTAATGAAAATCATATTTCTTACAGTTTATAAATATGTAATTGTCTTTAAACAGCATTTTAAACCCTTAACCTGGGATGTCATTAACTAAGTACTAAAAGAAGTGGACACACGTCACTTTGAGAAAAAAAAGAAGGAATGTTGAGGATGTGACATATTAAAGAGTTACTTTGATGAGATTTAAATTAACTTGTATTGCTTCCTTAAAAATAACGTCATTTTAACATTTTTGGCAGAGAGAAAGTTATTTTTAGCTATAAATGTCATTTTATTAAAACTGAATATTGGTCGTTTCATTAATATTTGCAAAACTGTGTAGTTTTATCAAAATAATTAATTAAATTCTTAAATACGTTTAAATTCAGTTGACTTAAATGTAGACAATAGAATATTTAATTTTTTTTGTTGGAATTGAGGATAAGATAGATTTTTTTAGATTTAAGAATGCAATGCTTGTTATAATGAATGCAGTTTAGTTTTGGCAACAAAAGCCGTATAATGTTGAATATATTTAACATGATTTCACTTGCTCCATGTTATGTAGGGTATTGAATGCTGTTAGTTTCGATTCTTTGATGTGGTGGCTGAGTTTCTAAGTGTGATATTTGTTTTATTTAATCTGATAGTGTAGAGCCACTTGAAGTCATGTCATGCGGGTACCCTCGTTCACTACCAAGTGAAGGACACACAGTCATGTCTGTCTACCAGTATGCTTTTATCATAATAGTGCCAAGGTTTTTGTCACTGGTTTTCTTGATCAAGACTCTTTCTTTTTTTAATTTATAATTGCCGTTCAAACGTTTTTTGACAATAGTTGTGTATATTTGCTGTTATAAACTTTTTTGAAAGGTTTATCTTTTTCTTCCCGTTGATGATAAATTGCATTCTTTTCGTAAATTATAAGATTCATGAACTATATCAAACATTAAATATTTGCTTTCGGGAAAAACGCTAGATCAAATAATTTTTATTTTGTAGTTATATATATACTAGTATATAAAAAGATTCACATAAACACGTGAAATAACAAGCAGTCTAAGAGGGTTGACAGCTAGCGGATAGTTTTTTACTCTTTCTTACTGTACTCCTTTGTTTCCCCAAACATCTCTTCCTAGACATTTATCCTTTCCTGCACTTTCATCCTTTTAAAATACTACTGTTCTCTTCCAATCTTCTCAACCCCTCATCAGATGTTTTCTGCATCTAGTGTTTCAGTTGGGTTTTTGACTCTGACGAAGACCACTTGGAACGGTTGAAAGATCATAATCTTGTCTTCCCTTTTCATACTGTGCTTTCATCATTGATACTAGTATATATTTGTATACACTAAATTCAAGAAAGAAAAAAACATGAATGAGATCACAAAAATTCACTACTCATCAGGCAAAAGATGTTAGTCGCTCCGGAAACAAGCTAGGACTGAAGTTGGTCATATTCTGAAGTCTGATTGAAGAGGCATGTATTAATATAGTCCTTACGGAGGTAGGGAAGCAAAAAAAAAAATAATAATAAAATAAATAAAAATAAAGAAAATATTTAAAATTAATGTAAAAAAACTGTTAAATGAAAAGATAACAAGTAAACAAGTTTGTTTAAAATAAATAAGTAAGAAGGAAGAATAATAATGAACGATTCAGCCCAGATGTAGATTTCTCTAACAGGAGGCAAAAGGAGAAGAATCACTTACTTTTCCCCTTGGAGGTAAATTGCTCCTCAGCTTAACCTCAGTTGTTAATTATTTATTTTTAAACAAATTTAATTATGTTTTTCCAGTTATTTCGTTCGATTTGTTTGAAATAATATTTAAATTAATTTGTTTTTAATTTATTTTTTTTTTTTGTCTCTTCTTTCTCCGTAAGATGTACACGGATTCGGTGCCCCTTCAATGAAATAGACTTTATTTCTCGCTTGTCTTTGCAGTGGTTCATATCTTTTTACCTGATGATGACATGGTCAAAATACATTAGTGAGTTTTTGTGATCTCTTGATATATTTTCTTTATGTAAATTTAGTTAATTTAATTCGTTGAACTGTTTTATTTAATTACTGATATATATTTAGGTAAAAGTAAATGAAAAAAAAATAAGTTCCTTCATTGTAAGTTATTTCAGCATTTTGTCATCTTCAAGAGGTGATATTACTGACTTCTTTCGCCTTTGCTTTTGTCTTAATATTGACAGTGTTGAAATGCTGATAAAACTGTAATATAACGTTTTACTTTTAAGTTAACTGACTGTTCATAGTTCTGTTTGCTTTTACTTTTGTTTTATTTTTTTTATAATATATAAAAATTTAACAACATATTCATATTGCGGATTTAGAGGTAAAATATAGCCGTTCTAGTCTGCTGAGTGCTGTAACAGTCGGGTTAGATAAATTATTAGCTAGCACACATTGTTTGAAAAAAAATCATATTTTTTTTTTATTAATCACAACTGGACGTCGGATCCTCACTCAAAGTGACAAAGACCAATTGTTTTGGTTGAATTATCTTAGTTTCCATTTCTGAATAGATGAACGTCTGCTGTGGTTCAGACTTAATATTTAATTCGTTAGTTTACTGTGAAGCCTTTTAACGTATGTTAATATAGTGATTGTTTAATTGTTACCGTTTTCGGAGGTGAAGGATACTTCAAGGGAAAGGAAAGAGGGGGGTAAAAGGAATAATTGTATGGATTATTCTTGCAAAGTAGACATGCTTGGAGAAGAATGTCATGGAGAAATGAAATTAATGAAGATCGTGGCGAGAATATTTGATCCAAGGGAAACATATTCTCTAAGAAGGTATAAACTTTAAATATTTTTACTACACGGTTAGATTTTATAAGATTAACTATTTACTAAGAATATTTGATATCGTTAAGCAAGTAGATTGAGTTAGAAATCTTATCTCGAAATGATTTCGGATTATAGGAGGTCTGAAGAAGTGTCTCTTGAGATTGGACAATCTCTTAAATATTTGAATAATGCGTCATCGCGATCTAAGAAATATTCTCTACTTAAGAAACTTCTGCCTAATCAACAGGAATGATTTTACAGTGATGCATTGACTTAGCTACCCGAGAATGCAATTGCAAAAATTATTCATATGCAGTATGCAGTAAATCCTTTGCTATTAAAAAATAGTCTTTGAGTTACAAAAGCAAGTTGTAATTGTCCAGTGCTCTGTTACTTATCTGTAAGCATAAAGATCAGTTTTATGTCGTCTCTGTGTCGTTTGTACACTAATGCCCAAATGAAGCAGGCTATTCAATTTGAAGGGGAGGATAATGAGAATATTCGTGGATGTTTTTCTGGTCGAATTTTAATGTAAAAATATGAGTAAATGTATAATTAAAAAAAATATTAATGTCTAACAAAATTGTGTTTTCTTCCTAATGAAGTTAGAAAGTTCATTAATAATGAAGTTTTCTATTGTTATCTCTCGCGAAATTTGTAAAAGTTATAAGTGTTACAAAATTTTGAAAATTGAGACCAAAATATTTAAATTATGATATTAATGAAACGGATGGTTTAAAAAAAAAAAAAAAAAATCAGGAAATGCATGGTCGATTAGGGATTTGGTTGTGTATGTATTTAAATCCAAATAGTAATATGTGTAAATCAGCACTCTCTGGAAATCTTTAATGAAATCTTTCGCTTTTCCTCTTTATGTAAGTGGTACATAAGGAGATAATCTGTGCCTAGTTTTTCCACACTGTGTTCTGCAAACCTTTAACGTTCACGAAAAAAAATATGTAGGTTTCACTTTTTTTTTCAACAATGGTTGAAAAATAAAATCCATTGTTTCAACATAAAATCTTCTTTAGTATGTCCGGGAACGTATACCTTCGAAGCCGTGTAGGCTATAGTTCCAAGTAGGAATGGATTCAAATTTGATATTTGAATCAAAATTTTCTAGTTTGATCCCATTAGAAATGGTATAACTGCAGAAAGGTATAACTGCAGAATCTTATAGCTTAAACATTCCACCGTTTGAAGGTTTGCTAGAGACTCTGTGTTCTGAGTGATTCATGAACCAAATTCAGAGGACTATACATTTGCCGTTCAATGCATATTAATATTGTAATTCTTTTCAAACACTTAATAAAACGAAATAAAATTTAAAAGCACAATTATTTTTAATGACATGAACGGAAAGTAAAATTTAATACATTGCAAATGAAGGAAGACGCAGCAGCTTTTTCCTTATTTTCTTCGTTTCATTCGCTTAAGGGGTCTCTAAGATAAATCATTCGAATTCATTGTAGTAAAATTAAATTATAATATGATTGTGGTACATCATGCACTTTTACAAATATTTAAGTGAATTGAGTGCATAAATAAGTTATAAATAATGGAGATGTCAATACACTCTTTTGTATAGCTCTCCGTAAACAGATTCATGTAAAGAAACATTTCTTTTAGGTAAGCTGTTTCTTTAAAAATATCGTTTCAGGAAAGTATAGACCAGAGAAAAGCAATAATTACATAATCTGTATTACATTTTGAACTTCTTTCTAATCCTATTACATCTCTACGTGTTCGTTAGTTCGTCATCTTTAACTGTATCGATAGTTTATTAAATTTTATTACGCTTGGTTTGAATGGGTTTTGTTTCTCTTGTGAATTCTATGAAAGCATAAGGTTAATTAATCATAACATTGAATAATCAAAAGTTTTTCTCTTCTAGAATTATTAGGTAAAATGTTATGCGTCAAGTTCTAATTTACTTGAGAGGAGGTTGATCATTGTTTTGTTTTGTATTAAACCAACATGTTCAAGAGCAGTACACTGTATTACAATTAATTGTTATTTGCATTTACCAGGAATTATACCATAACATTATAAATAGAACAATATTTTTATAACATGAAATCCAATTGAGACTGTTTATATTTAATGAACAGTTTTGATAAATTTGAAGAAGTATAGATTAATAGAGGGCTTTAATTTTGTTCCCTTGGAAATTTTCATAGTTTGATGCACATGAATTGAAGGAGGTAGCATTAATGGCCAAGGCCTGAACGAATGAGGCGTAATGAATGGAGGTAATGCCACATACCATGTAGAACTGTTTTGTATAGACCTAGGGGACCTAGACATAGGAGACTTGTATGTCTCCTATCAAATTGATTATATTGTATGCTTCTATGATCTCATTTTTTTTAAGAATCATCATTATAGATCTCGGGGAACTCAAATGTCGCTGCAAATTAATTCGTACTTTGATGTACTAATCATTTGGCCTATTCCAGCCTATTACAGCCTGAGTCAGCTGCGAGCCTCTCTCCGTTATTGTCCGTGTTTCTGTCATTGCTCTGATGTTTTGTCTGAAAGCTTGGTTAGACATTTTTTTGTGTCGTTAATTAGTTGTTATTATCCTACCTCGTATCCTTAATATTATGTATGAGAAGGAGCTGAAACAAGCACTTTAATTAAAAATTGAATAAACAACACTGCCATTAGACGAAACGCAAACATGACTAGGACCGACATTTTATAATGAAATGGACTCGACATGTGAAATTACAAATATAAACAGAAAGCAGCATATGTTAAACTTAATTTCCTTATGTTTATTCCATTTTCTATGTTCTATAAACATTTGTTGTTTGACGTGTTTATTACGAATGAAAGATATCTTCCATCAAGAATATACATACGTCTAAAACAAATGGGCGGGTGCATTAATTGTTGTAATATTGTTTTCTTTCACTGGACGTGGCTCATTGTAACTTCCATATCGACTGTAATTTCAACTTTTTAATTGGTTTCAGAGAGTCTCCTATAATGAAATCTTCTAGCTGTAGCTAACAAGTATTTCCCAAACATGAAAAATTTTAGGTTTGAAAGTGAAATAAAAGCATTTCATACATCCACAAACCGAGTCTATGTATATTGAAAAGAAAGCTAATTCGATCAGCTTAGTATTGGAACTTTGAATATTTTGTAATCTGCAAGTATTAATAAATAATAGTGCATTATATAAAGGAATAGTTCTCATTTGAGATATATAAATATATCGATCTCGAGATTCTGACGCATCATTTTTTCGATGATGTTTGTGTGTGTGGGTGGGTGTCTGTCTATCCTAAAGATTGTGGGGGCACTGCAGTTCACAATCTTTAATGGATCAAATTAAGTTTGTTCACAAACATCGGAGTCATGGTGTAGGTGTGCCCTATTGTTTGGAAGCAGTTATAAATGAGGAGAACGATATTTTTTTTTCTCTTAAACTATTAACTCTAGAGTTTCATAATTTTTGGCACTAACATAGAAACAACAAAAGCAATGACAGAAAAAACATTATCAGATTTTTAAACAGCTGCAAATATTTTTTTTTCAATAAAATGTACAAATCTTAACTTATGAGTCAATCTGTATGCGTATGAGTATACAAGCCACACCGTTTAATAGATCAACCTGAAATTACACCTAGAAATAGAACGTTATGGGGGTGATGAGTTGAGGTATTTGTTTCAAAATTACGTTAACCAAAGGAGCATTATATTTTTGTTTTTATAAAATTTTTTTTGATGCTAAATTGCTTATTTAAGAAAACTTAAATTTTGATTGGCAATTTATAAAAAAAGAATTCTTGTAATTTCAATTACTGCAAAAAGATATAAAACCATAAAAACTGAATGTTCATCCTGGACTAATGGATCACCTGCTATACTTGTCGAATTTGTTTACATTTATTAACACTGCTTTTATTGATTTAGGATTTTTTTAAGTGTATCGCCTGGGATAAAATTGTTTAATGGTTTAATGAAAAAAATTGAAAAGATTTAGTACTTAATATGAGATGTAAGAAGAATAAAAGACTTTCTTGTAAAAAATCAACGCCAATCAAACATATAATTTCTAATGCTTTCCTTGATGTTATGGATTTGTGTAACAAAATGTAATAATCAATCTGTATGTTGCACCATTCAACAAAACGTAATATCGAATGTAGATTTTCTTGTGTTTTTTAAATTCTGTTAACTTTGGTTATGTTGATCTGTGAGGAATGGACGCTTTCGTTTTAGATTACATAAACAAATAATAATTTTAAGCTGATTTTTTAAGTTGTAAAGAAGTTTGATATTATAATTACTTATAGTAAAGTTGAGTATAGCCCAATTTTTTTTTAAATTATGTTTAATATAAATTCTCAAATATTTAGTTTTTTCAACAAAAACTTTACCTTAACAATTTGCAAAATACAATTAAACCTCTCCCATTCTAACTGGATTTTAGTTAACCATTTTCATAGCGTGAACGGAGAGAAACATTAAAATGACAGACGGGTAGATTTTTTTTATTTTTATAGATTATGATGTAGTTTTATTAAGATCATTTCGGTTTATAGACATGCGTCAATTAGGTTACTGTGTAGTTAAGTAATATTTTATGGGTTATGTTTATGACGAAATAAAATTATGACAAAGAAAAGTTATTTCTTTTCATATTCACTCAGAGTGCGTATGTAAATTAAATGTTACATAAGATGCCTCTTCTTCCCAACATGGTTCTACTTTAGTCTGTGCATAGTTTTATCGTTTCTGTGTCGGCCAATTTATTGGTATTTTAAAAAAAATATGGTGAAACATTTATGATAATTGTTACTGTATTGTAGAACCGAAGTAAACACGTGTGGGGGGTGGGGGCGGGAAGGGTCGAATGTCCTTATTTTCATGTAGCAAACATGATAAAACTAAATATTTAACTTTTATGTTTAGATCCAGTATTGAATGGAGTTATGCAATATTTTATTCACCAATAATATTAGCTTGTTTAACATTTCTCTATAACCTCCTTACCGGAGACCATTCTCCATATTCCTTTGTTGAACCACAGAGAATAACTCACGGACCACATGGTCTTGTCATGAGGTCTTAACTTTAAACTTCCGAAAATAATGAATCGATTTAATAATTATTGCTATTTCGAAGTTGAAAGAAATTAATTTTAAGATATCTAAAATACCAAGCAAGATGTCATTCTGTTCGGTTCTATAGAACTTTAAATTTCATGATTTTAATCAGTCTGAATCATAATAGAATTGTTGAGAAACAACTTGGACCCTTTGTGTTAAGTTTTTCCCAAAATTATTGGAATTCCCTTTTCACTCCCTGTCTCATCATTCATTTCCTTCCCTTTGTGTCTCTATTCATATTTTTTTTTTCTTTTTGAACCTACTTCTTTGGTAACTTATTTATCCCCTTGAAAGGACTGAAACTTCTTTTTGAAATTAACAGTAGCCATTTTTAAGTTTTTCAGAAAAAGCAAAAAAAAAACTCTCAAAGAAAATAAGCCCAAAATGAAAAAAAAAAACAAACAAAAATAACACTGAAATGTATCCTATTTAGGTTTCTGTGTGTTCCGTGAAAATGTATATTCTTTGGACTAATGCATTTATACTTGTTTCATTTGTATTATATATTTCTTATATATATTTTTACCATCATTTTGGCATTGTTTCTTTTTTTATTTAAATTATTTAGATCCTCACATTTTACACAGATTTTAATTATGGTTAAGTTTTTATCTAGTATCCTTTTTATTTTTATTTTGATTTGTTTGTGCTGTGTCATATAGTTTTGTCACCTACTCCTTTTTTCCTCAGTTATATTGAAATGTTCGTATATTCCTTTTCAATACTCTCATATTTTTCTTTTCCCTTCTTTATTTTTAATTTTATTTATTTTTCTTTCCTCCAACCTTTCAAAAACTTGTGAATTTAAGGTTATTCATTTCTTATTTGCATATCTATACGGATATATATATATATATATATATTCAGTTCAGTGTCGCGTGTTCATTCAGACTACAGTTGTTAAAAATCCACATACTATTTTTCTTTTTAAAATAATTTGTAATGTAATACTTAGTTTTTCTGTTTCAAAAATTTATACTTCTGTCTATGAAAAAGATCTTAATTAAAAACCGAAACATTGGCAATGAGAGTTTAATTTGAACCTAAAGAACTGACCGAGTCCCAATAAACTATAGTTTTGTATATATATATATATATATATATAAACAGATTCACACACCTATATTCACACAACACACCTATATATATATATATATATATAATCAACCTGTACATATTCTGTGAAGTTGTCCAGTTGGATTTCGTCTTCTGACCATTCAACTTCCTTTTCTGAGGACGACCGTTAAAAGGATCGAAATATTGAATGTGAGTCTTAATTTCTGTTTTTCATTCGTTTTTCTCAAAGGTTTTAAAGTATTTATATATTGGTGTAAATTGGCAGGAAATTTTCTTGTAAGCAAATATTGTTAAAAGTATTCCGCAAGATCGAGGACACCAGCTCAAAAGTTGGAGAGGAAAAGTAGTGCTATATATATTAAATAATATTCTAATTTCCAAATTTGAGCAATCCAAGAATTATATAGATTATGTTAAAATTGTCCAAATTACATTAATTTAGAATAATCGATTACGGCTTTTATTTTTATGGATTATTTTTTGAATTTTATCTGGTTTCAATTTTATTGTTTTGATATAATTTAATGAATTGAATAATCTCGGAAAGTATTTTATAAAAGCCTTTCATTTGGGAAATTCTTACCGCCGGCCTATATTGTTGAAGTGTCAGGATATTAGACAAAAAGTGCCTAAAAATATATATAGAAACGAAAATATCATTTTCCCAATCAAGAAAGCGCAGTGATAAATTCAGAATGGGGACCAATATCTCTCCAGGAAGCAACAAACCTCTTCGTCAGTCTCAATTGTTGCCGTTCTATTTGTTGCCATTCAGCTCTGTGAATCTGATGAAGACCCTTTTTTTTGGTCTAAGAATATATGTCCTGACTGTATATTCTTTTCTGTAGGTTATTTTTCAGTATATATATATATATATATATATATATATATATATATACTTGTTATTATATACCTTTAAATATCAGAAGAAATATTTAAATGAACATCAAATGGTACTTGAACATCACTTCAATGATATACTATAATGTGTGTCTTCTGGAGAGGTCCATCGGAAATTTTGAGAAATTTCAAGTGTGTTTTTGTTATGTATGTCTGCATTTATTTTTAAATTTCATTGAAATCTAATGTTGACTGTGTGTTGAATGTTTTCCTTACGTAGTGAGTTACTACGCATTATCATAAAGAGGTCACGTTCTTTAGATTTCACGTCTCATATTTATCGGTATACTAGAAATATTATTAATTTAAATGACACAGTGATAGTGGCATATCTCGTGATATGTGAAATGATATTTGTAGAATTGGTTCCAGGGTGAATAAGTACGAAACCAGAATTTTGGTATCAAAGTTTTCTGTTTTGTAATTCCATATATTGTTGAAAGAGATATATTTATGTATTATTTTCAATAGTTATAAGATGAATTACTGGTATGTCAATTAACATTACTGTCTAAATATTTTTTTTAATAACGGCGATATATTAGCGCGTGTGAACTAAAGTAATGTTGCCATAATGCTTTTGTGTATTCCAATGAACTATTATACACGTCAGAAAGAATTGCATCTTTCTTACTTCCAGTGAAAAAGGAAAAAAAATGGCAGTGTTGAACAACTGACAGCTGTGAAGGAATAGTCAGCTGAAAGAGAGAAAGAAATAAAGGGTTGAGTAGAAGAAAACACATTGAAAAAATCGTTGATATAGGAACGAATATCACAAAGAGTCAATGGGTTGTAATTATTATCAATGAGAGACTATGTTTGCTTAAGAACACATAATAAATACGTTGAATATAAATCTTTTTTTCTCTCTCATTAATATAATGAAAAAAAATCTATAACAAAATAGTAATTGGTTGTTCTAAAATTTATTTATTATCTTAGGTATATTGATAGATTGTTTTTGTTTGAGCAAAAATTGATACATTTTTCAATGAAAGTAGTTGATATATATATACCATGATAAACGAAAAATGGTCCGACAGGACAGATTACGCTTATAATAAACTGTGACACATAGAAAGAAACATAACAAAGACTCACTTTTCAATAAAAAGTGAGTCATAAAATGTTTATTTTATATATATATATATATATAATTTGTAAGTTCAAAATGAAAGGTGGTTTAGTGTTTTACTTCAAGATGTTGTACGTGTAAATGTCCTTCGTTAACCTTCTTTAAAAGCCTCTGGAGTCTCACCGCAAAGTGATAAGGAAATTAGAGAGTTTCAGTAACAATGTGAATGCAGAAGCTGCTGCTAATTTTAATAATAAATATATTTTATATATTTTCATGGTGGCATATTCTTCCTTAACCTTATTTTGTTAGCAAAATCATCTCCATTGATAACCTTTTCGCAGATACTTCGCAATCTTCTTACTATCTTGCACTGACTCACCGGTATTCCCACAGTAGATTAAGAGAAGTCATAAATCAAGGTGAAACACTCTATAAACTACTCAGAGATAAATGGATATAATAACTAAACGTACAAATCAAAACTAATAAACAGTACTAAAAGGACTAGCAGGTATAATTTTACTAAGTGTACTAAAAGCCAAGTGATAAAACAAACTTCCTGTTTTCGTATGCTATCCTGAGGTTTGCGATAATATTTAGTAGTATTAATAATTAATACTATTGTTTATTGTTATCACAAATCTCACGTAAGCGTAAACATTATATCACTTAGTTTTAATACCTTAGTTAATTGTATCTGTTAGTTTTTAATCTAGTGTATATTAGTGTTTCACGTAGAATCACATGTCTTTTCCTAATTTTCTGTGGGAAATAACGCCGAATCCAAGATGTAAGAGGATAAGAAAGCATCAGCAAAAATGTAGTCAGTGCTGAAGATATTACTTTAAAATATGTATATCAATCAATAGCATTAAAAATAAACTTTGACGCATAGAAAGAAGCGTAACAGGACTCACTTTTTAATAAAAGATATGGCGGTCAAAAAGTGAGTCCTCTGTTTTTTCCAAGTGTCGCACTTTATTTTAAGTGTTATCAGTCCTTCCGTATCGGATTTCGTTTGTTATATATATATATATATATATATAGTTCACACAGGAAAGAGAAAACACAAATAAAAGACACACACAAAAGACTCACAACGATATTTCGACAGTCGTCGTCATCGGGTAGAAGTAGTCCCTTTGAGTAGCTGAAGCTAACTGAGTGGTAGGCCAAATGCAACGAACACGCGCGCACTCTGCCTGCCGCCCTAGGTAAGCTACTAACTACAGAGAGAATAATAACTAAAAAGAACAAATAAAAGCAAATAAAAATAACAGAAGGAGAAGACTAGTAAATGAAGCAATAAACAATTAAAAAAATATATATATATATATATAATTAAAGTTTATGAAGACTCTATCAGTTCTTCAGGTTCAAATTAAACTCTCATTGCCAACATTTTGGTTTTTATTTAAAACTTTTTTCGTAGGCCTACAAAACAGAGGAAATCTAAGAAATGATTCAATCATGGAAAAATCAAACATACATTAAAAGTGCAATTAGTTACTTATAAGGATTTACAATAGAATTTTTGACAATAGGTTTGTGTGAGAACTTACAGAAGTATACAATTTTGACACAGAAAAACTAAGTCTTACATTGGAGATTATTCTACAGAGAATAATAGTCTGTGGATTTCAACAACAACTGTCTAGTTCTGTAAGTTCTCTCAGTAACCTATTACTGAGATATTCATTAAAAATGAATTATTTCTTATATTTCCTGTGTTTTGTAGGCCTATGAAAAAGGTTTTAAATAAAAACTAAAACGTTGGCAATGAGAGTTTAATTTGAACCTGAAGGACTGATGATTTTGTTTCTATTTCACGGTCGATACTTTTATCAATATATAGCTACATTCACAGAAAGAACATACTTAAACGAGATCACCAAAACGAAGTCATCATATTTTCCTACCTAATGACGAAGCAATCAAAATAGTAGTGGGTTTTTATGATCTTTTTACGTGCATCGTCCTGTATATTTAGTTAAAACTTGCAGGTTAAAATGAAATGAGACGCGCATTTATTGTTCGTAATGTGGCCGACTTAATATCATAATTGAATATATTAAGTGATGTGGTGAACTGCTCTTCAAAGTATGGAACATACTAAGTGTGTTGATCTCATTTGCGTTCTGTGTAATCTTTTGTTTTATAAATCCGTAGGACTACGTAATATGCATTTTGAATTATATATATCTTCATTAAAAACAGAAAAAAAAACACGAATGAAAATAATTGTGACTCACTTTCAATATTTCGACCCTGTTAATAGTCGACGTCACGAGATTCCTTAGTTAATAGGTTTTACTTTATATCATTTTTCTATTGAAGTTTGGGTGGTTTTTCGATATAAATAAATTGAGTTAATCTCTGTCGTTCAGTTATAAACTTTTGTTGACAATTTTTGATCAATTTTCAATATTTGTACATTTAATGCTGTATGTACCAGCTGATTTCGATGTTTTGATGAATTGCCGTCAACAATAGAGGAGATGTGATAAGGATTGATGAATTACTTCACTGTGGTTGTAGTAACGTCTACCAGCATGCTTGTGAGGCAAATGGGATAAAAATTAAGCCAACTATAAATGAAAATAAGTAAATATATATATAAAAAAACTAAAAATATTACAGAAAAACGTGACGGAATTCAAAAAGGTATATAATAGAGTTAAATAAAAAGAATCATACTGATTATAAAAGTACATTAAAATTGATTTAAATTGAGTCGAGGAGTTGAAAAACAAGATGACTTATATGTGTTTACGATCTCATAGTGACCGTGGTGCTACAATCAGAGATTTGTTTAGGCTTTTGTATACTGAAACAGGCATTGAAACTAAATCCGTGAGAGTTTACATTAATTTGTAGTATGAAGGATGGTGTGATGACCAACGGAACCCCGATGATTCCGTTTCTGGAATCATTATGGAAGTAATTCCGTTTCCAGTCAGTTTCTGGAAATTCAGGAAGCCTATACATGTGATAGATAGGTATACTTACTAAGATAGGAAGTATATCACGATTACGAGGCACGTGTGGCGTCCACACTTATGAATAACACCAACCTCATAAGGAGGCTTTGCAAAAATATAGGAAAAATATACACAGTGTATGTAATGATACAAATAGAAAATAATTTAGTTCAGCTTAAGCACTTACAGAGTAAGAATTTATTTATTGGATAAGAAAGACTATGGATTTTTACATCGCTTTATAACTCCGGCATATTGTAACTTGCTACCGGTGTCTTGACTATTTTTTGTAGCCAACTCTTTTGAATTGTGTGAGACAGCGTATTTTTCTAATAACGTTGTTAATAACCTCTCTGATACTAACAATAATTCCATTTTACTTAACTTAGATTTAGTTTTCATGGTTCATATTTTTTTTTGTAGCTCCTACTAGATCGCTAGAGTAATTCTACACTTATATTTTTCTACATATATGCACATGCGTTTTAGAGTATAGTTAGAAATATAGAATTTGGTAAATGTCTGTAAAAACAATATAGTTGTTGGTTTAAGATTAGCGTCCATGTTATAAGTTTACTCGTATATTGACTACCTTTCAATTATAATACGAGCAAAGTGAATTGGTTTTATTGCATATTACATAATGTATATACTTATTGATATGTGTGAATTGTAAAGTAAAAGCATATCCAAATCGTTCATAAGGCAATTTACCTCATTAATGAGAGTACTGGTAAAAGTATATTAAAAAACCTGTTTGTATATACTTATGCAGGCTTCAAATTATCATGAATGAAACTGTCCATCATTTGACTGATTGTTTAATCTTTTTCTTTGTTCGAAGTTACTTCATAATAAGTTATATTGCTTGCTAGTTCTGGATTATTGTTAATTTGTAAATTTTGATTAACGTTTTTCACTTTGAAAATTGGTCTCATAATATGATGAACTGCGTATTTATTACAATCAAATAATAATGAATATGTACTTGGCTCATAAATTTCTGTAAGAACGAACATGTTAATTTTTTATGCTTGCATTAAGCAAGAGAAGGGTTTAAATCTTTTTGATGGCAGTGTGCTTTAGTCAATAATAATTAAACCAATTATACTCTATTTATAGATAGTGTAAACTGTTACGCAATTCGTGTTAAGGCAGAACTCGTTTCATCTTTGTTTTGTTACTAGATTATCTCTTTATCACAATCCTTACTCATCTAATGTGAAAGTTCTGCAGTTTTACTTTAATTTTACATATTATTTAAGAATTGTTATTTTCAACTAATATTTTGATATGAATAACCAGTCCAACGTCAACATATAGAAAGAAGGTGTGTAAGAACACTTTGTTTTAAACACCTAGTACCATCCTCCAGTTTATAAGAATAGTTCCAAATAATAAAGTAAAGAAACTTAGTTCAATTTGAAAATATTAGCGGTTCCTCTTAATGAATTACTTAATTTCACACACTACAAATAAAATGCTTATTTCAATCACTTCAGTGGAAACATCATTTATGGATAAAGCGCGAAAAATTACCAACATTGTAATTTTACAACTTGTAACTTCTGAGGCTTTGGAGAGTATCCCATCTAATAAAAGAGACCAACGTTTTACAATGGAGTGCTAAATTTTGTAAGCTGTTATATGTTGGCATTTGATGCAAACCTGCGTTTTTATTGTTTCATAAGCTATTGATTCGTCAGGTTGAACCACATTGGCTTCTACTTAAACTAGTTTGTCAGTGTACTCATTTTCTCTAACAGCACAAGCTAGGAATTCATTAAAATGCGACTATTTTTCATTTCGGATTGGTCTCGCATTATCGTCATCATCAGGAAATAATTATGATCGCTTTTTTATTATTAACTACTTTATTTTCCCACTGCCAGTAAATTCCATACAATAAACTCTTGAATTAGTTTATTATTTTTCCAACCAGCTCTTATTTGACAATCAGTGAAAAAGCTCTGGACTGGACAAAAAACTTCAGCTGGATTGCTGGCAACTTGCTTCATTATAAATCAGTAATGTGATTTTACACATTGATAAAGGTCACTTTCCCTTATCATTGTAAGAAATGCCAAACTTGTCCAACACTTCATGCTAATCTATTTTAATTTTAATGATGGTAAATCAAGGACAAGCAGGGCCTTCGGAGGTAAGTCAGTCTAGCCGCGAGGTCACTCACCCCACATGATTAACAAACAGCTTGCTATGAAGTACAGAAAAACAGCCCCCACTGTCTTCACTTTACAGGAAATTCTCCCAAGTATTCATGTCCTGAAGATAAATGATGATAATTTATAACATATCGACTACAGGAAATATTCTATATTGTGTAGACGAAGTAACGAGAGTGTTTAGGAATATTGAGTTGATGAGAAACCGGCATCAGTTAAGTTTGGTGTTATTTTCAACAATATATGTCTGAAGGAAGGCTGCTACTAAAATTTATAAATATGTATATTTTATTGTTGGATATATTTAGTTGAAGTTACCGTAAATTGTTGCTTTTCTCATCGCATTGAAATTATTGATCGCGTCATCCTTCTCGACGATGGAATCAAGGGAGAGAAAAAACTGCGAAAGGGAGATTAACAAATAATTGATATTGATTTGGACCCGATTGACATTTTAAGTTAGGAGTTCATCTTTATTAAAGCTTCTGATAATTTGAAAACTTGTCTTCGTTACATTCTACAATTATTACTTTTCCATTGTTTATGGTATTAAAATGTAATTTAACGTCTAAAACTATTTAACTTTTCGCATCATTTCTCTTTCTAGTTTGTGTACTTTTAATCAAGCTTGGTATTAATTTCTTTGAACCATTTGAAATTTGTCAATGAATGTATGAGATATCAAACGATTGCGATGTGACAATGGTTAAGAAACGTATATGTTTGTTAATTACGAGGCGGTTGTAGTAAAAGTGAACTGAGGGGCTCATTAGAGTGGTGAATGGTTGCTTCCAATATTGGGTAGTTGTCAATGGAGATGAAGCAGTGTCATTTGGGTTGCTAGGAAACTTGTTTCCCTGCTACTGATTGGGAATGTATAGCACTATTCCAGAGTGAGAATTTAAATTATCTCGCTGCCTATCACGGATAGCTTATGGACAGCTCTCACGTTAGGGACTCCACAACACGCACGCCTCTAGCTACACAAAAAACTAACTTTTTGCCATCAATAGACCATATTTCAATATATTAACTATCTTCAGACCACCAGTAAAACTGAACGATCTGATTACAATATTAATTTGGCAAGAATTATAAATAATATTAAGTTGAGGTTATCCGTGTTATCTTAAGCACTTCATTTCGATTGCTCGTCTGATAATTACTCACTACTGTTATCTAAAAATTAAATAATTCACCCAGAAATGAAATTAGTAGTTTTAAATTAAAAATCTGTAAAACATATAGTATAATACTTTCAGTTGCTAGATTCTGTGTAAAACACACTTCGTGATTTACTTAAGTAATCCTGGTGCTTTATATACATCATCTACAACTTTATGTCATCATCTAAAGCATAGTGTGACGTTCAGAAACGGAACCCAGGTCTTTCGTGTTCCATCATTGGTTCTCATCGAGGATTATATGACTCTATAATAAACTAGTTACTTTTGTCTAAAAACCCTTGTCCTGTTCCTTACTTTGTCACTTTGGTTTAGACATTGATCTTTACTTCACTTGTTTATTGTGAAATCCTGTTTTATATATATATAGTTCAATATAAACATATATATAACTAAATTATAAACAGACGTTACAATCTCTAATTTTCGTTTTGAACCGTTATCAGGGGAGATAAGAGTGGAAAATCAGGTATATTAGTGACCGTCTAAATCTTCTCCTCTTTCTACACCACATCTCCTGATGACGGTTCAAACCGGGAATTAGTTATAGAAAAAGTGCGTGTTTTTAATTGATCTATATTTCTTTTTTGTCCGTTTGGGATCGTTTTCTATAATCATATAATATGTATATATGTCACCGTCCGAACCATAATAAAACTAAGTTCTTTCAACTGTTTGAAGCGGTCATCGTCAGAGTCAAATATCAACTGACGATAAACGATTTGCCTCTGACAATGATCGCTTGTTGCTGTCGAAAGATCTTAGTCTTTTTTCTGATGTTTTAGGGTCCTTTGATTGTGATTTTTGTTTCACCTGTTTATTATGAAATCTTTATATATATACACTTGTTCTATGGAAATACGTTCCGAAGCGGACAAATATAGTTCAGTGTACAAAAAGAAAATACAGAAATGAAAAGCACACACTTACAGTCTCTAATTTTCGGTTCTAATCGTCTTCAGGACAGTTAAAAGAGGGTACAGTACAGGACAAGTGCACTAGTACAGAGATAGTCGAAGATACAAGTCCAACCGTGTATGTACCAGTGCGCTTGGTTCCCTCTCTCATCTCTCCTGAAGACCATTAAAACCGAAAATTAGAGACTGTAAGTGTGTCTTTTTATTTTTGTTCATCTAAATTAATCC
Source organism: Hermatobates lingyangjiaoensis (assembly GCA_026182355.1). Lineage (NCBI taxonomy): Eukaryota > Metazoa > Arthropoda > Insecta > Hemiptera > Hermatobatidae > Hermatobates > Hermatobates lingyangjiaoensis. Next base: position 909,751 of record JAPFBL010000255.1, read on the forward strand.
TTTATTTGTCCGTTTTGGATAGTATTTTTATTGAAAATTTTATAAATATATATAACATATCTAAACGACAGGAAAAATGATTAGAAATCTGACTTAGATCTTTATTCTAAATCAACTGGTCTTCTTCAGGGGTTCACTCAAACTAAGAATCCTTTTTGTGATTAGATTTGATGTTGTTTCTGACTTTCGGATACTAGTTTGTCAATTAGACCATCATTCGTGATAATAAGAGTTGATGCAATATAGTAGATAATTTATTGTTCTGCTGTTAGAATGTTTGTAGCTTTCTTCATTGTTTTTATAATGTCGTTGTGATGCACTGCAATTAATCATGTTCTTGAATACATAATTGAACCCAATTTTTATTTCCATCAGTGTATTCATATCCATCAATTCGGTTGCTCACAAAGGCGATTACTAGGCAGGTTATAACTTAGTGGTGAACTTCATCTATAGTTCATTGACCATTTTATTCGGTTCTTAATTAAGTGAAATATAGACATTTATTACTATTGCATATACCAGTATTAACTCATGCCTATATCGGCCATTCATTCGTCTTCATCATCTCAATGTTGCAGTCTCAAACAAAATATTGGCAATATATTCCGAAAGGAACTAAATAATCATGCTATTCTTAGTTCGTTTTAAACTGACACAAGACAACAAGAGAGTGAATGATACATTAATTTTTACTTCTATGAAGTAATTCGTCACAACTTTAAAGCATGGTAGGAGTCTACTTTATTGATTTGTAATAAACCCCATCAGTAAATTAGTAAATAAATTTTGACAATTGTTTAATGAAAAGTTCAGTGAAAGTCAGAGTTGTTTGCTATAATTTGTTTTTTAAAAAAAAATCCTTAATAGAACATTTATATTGATAAGAATAGTATCATTATAAATTATTCTGAGTTATGATGAAGTTTATAGTGAGTTATGAAGTAAATAAGAATATAGTGATCTTGTCCTACTCTGGAAGATGGACAGATCCCAGAATGGGTGAGGTAAGGAAATTTATCAGGGAAGTTTGTACGATCTTCTTTTATGGTTATTCCATTTCTAATAACATTAACTGAATTTATTGTTGAAGTAGTATTATTAAAATATTCATTTCATTTGAACCGTTACCTATCGTAGAAAGAGACTTGCTCAGTTGACTCAGAATTGAAATTCACACTGAATAGCTTTTATTATATTAAGTATCATGATTCCTGTTTTCAAACTTGGAAATTTAATTGAAATACTGCTGAGCTACCTTTGAGTTAATCATGCTTATGAAACTTAAATGAACATTGCATAAAGTTAACTAGAAGAAAGTTGTTTTGAATTTTAATTTAGACGTTAAGTTGATGTAGGTTGCGGAAGCAGCTGTGTTCTGGAGAGGGAGTGAGTAAGAGAAGGTCAGGTAAGAAGTAACGGTTAGGTATTTGTCTCCTCCACATACCTTGATAACCTTCTACCCATGCAGTGTTAAACACGCATGTAAATATGTAAATTGTAGAGTACATTCAGATGAATGTATCAATAACTTTATTATTTGTTGCAATATTCAAAAGTCTTTCTTGTATGTTGCATTCTATTTATATTTTTTATTATAATATCTTAACTGATCTTAATTAAATATCAGTTAACAATAATTACTTATTACCTTTATTCTACTTCAAATATTCTGTGACAATTTAACGTGTTATAATTCTTATGGTACTTAATTACTTTGGAAAGGGGTACTACGTAGAAAGCACAAAGAAACTGTTATACACTAATTTCCAGTATTTTTGTAAAAATAAAAGTATATATAAATAAATATTTTTTTAGAGTACTTAAAGTATTAGTTCTTAAGATATTTATGATTTCAAAACCAGCTGACCTCAAAGTTTGTACTTTCTTAAGTACGTATTACGGATTGATTCATAACTTAATTTGTAAGTTCGGATATATTATTTGTATTTATTTATTTCATACAAAAACATTTGAAAATCAACTAAAAAAATAAGTTTTTTTTGTTGTTCATTTGATATTTCAAAACAGCATTTTTATTATTTTTATATATGGGCATTTATATCGATCCCTTCGACCACTTCTATCATATTTACACGATTTTTACTACATGATATCCATAGCGCTCAAGAAATCATCCGTGAAAAACTCAAGTGAATGCGTTCCATTTGAAATGGAATATAAAACACTTATTCTAGGTATTTGACAATCTTATTGTTGGGTGGTATTATTGTATAGATTGCTTGTTATTACTTACTTCTATAACAGATTTTATATGTAACACGTGAAATAAAAAAAAACATCTAAACTACAGTAATAAATTCATAAATGGACTAATATCTTTCCACCAAAACAACTGCTCTTCGTCAGTCACTTTATTGGGATGTATGTTTGTCAAGTATTACAATCAGTATAGAGAAAACAATTTATAAAAACCAGATATATTTAGTTATAAACATGTTTGTTTCCTTTCTTTTATCATTGTAGTACCTACTTATGTTATTTCTATATCTAGTTTCAGCCATTAAAAAAAAAGTTTTTAAATGCACTTACTTCTATTTAGTTTAACTATTTATTTATACTTCTGGTGAAATGTATAAAAGTGCATGTAGTATATAGCGATGTATTCAAAGTGGATTGGCTACATTACCATTGTTTGATTGTTACAGTCAATTACTTTTCAATCAATAACATATTTAAATTTCAAAACTACAGTACCTGAAAATGCTGCTCCATACTGGAAAGTCAAGCCTTTTAAAGAAGGCTTGGTTGGTAATTCCTCAATGTCCATCTTGTGTTCATCCTCAGACATGACTCTGGTGAGGTGACCTTACAAGACGATGCAGTCCTTATCTTCAAGATTAGTCCATGTTAGTCACAGCTGCTTCCACTGACTGAAGCAACCAGTGCGGCTCCCCCGTTCTCCCTCCAGTTCCATATGACTGTCCTGGAGTGGGGGGCGAACTCAACGTTTCTTTTCAGCCCTTCATATCCTTGTCATTCAATTGTAATAGCATTTCTACAAACAAAAGGAACCACTTGATTTTATCTTCGGAAGTACTCAAATAATTCAACATCAACCTTAATGACGAGTATGTTGGGAATGTTCTACTTCATTTAAATATATACAACACACACACACACACACACACATATATATATATAACAAGATTCCACATAAACACGTGAACTAACAATCAATGATCAAAGCACAGTATGAAATGAGGAAAAAAGACTAAGATCTTTTAACCGTAACAAGCGGTCTTCGTCAGAGTTAAAAACCCGACAGTTGGGTTGGGTTGCCTTGTTACGGTTCAAAGGTCTTAGTCTTTTTTCCCATTTCATATGTGGTTTGATCATATATATATGTATGTATATACGTAATATATATATATATATATATATATATATATATATATATATTAAGTATATTTATATACTTATATTTTTATATAAGTATCTATATCTATAAATCGCAACCATATAGCTTCATTAGGTGGACATGAATTTAACGTTTTATGTTCAGAAAATTTCATATATGAATTACCTATTGCAAGAAGAAATTTTTATTTATAAAAATTATTTTAAAATTCAAATACGGGTTATAAACACATAATATAATTAATTAGATTAGAGTTCTAATGGATGGATTCAATATTTAACCTCCCGTCGTGGAGAAAACTGAAGAGATGGGTTATTGGTCGGCCTCTCAAATTCCCTTCAATGACTGCTTTATAGTCAAGGTTATTAAGCGTAAGTTCACATTGATGGTAGTTCACATTTAGTGAGATGAATCTCTGTCTTCAATTCCCTGATGAGGGTTTTAACCAGTAGATTAGAGATGGTGTTTTTTTTCATTTATAAATAAATATCTCAGTTTATATTCAACTACATATATATAACAGTAGTCTTGTTAGATCTTTTAAATTTCTTGCTATATATATAAATATATATATTGATAAAAGTGTCGACCGTGGAATACAATCAAAAGTAATGTTTATCGGGACTCGGTCAGTTCTTCAGGTTCAAATTAAACTCTCATTGCCAACGTTTCGGTCTTTGTAAAATAATTTGTAATGTAATACTTAGTTTTTCTGTTTCAAAATGTATACTTCTTCCTATGGAAAAGGTTTTAAATAAAGAACAAAACGTTGGCAATGAGAGTTTAATTTGAACTGGAGATATCTGGATGGCTCCGAAGTAAGTCACTTGTCTTCGGAGTGCTTTGATCTTTCTAACTCCAAAGGAAAGAAAGAAATGACGAGTTAGTCCAAATATAGTACTGAATTTTCGTCATCTCTTTTATATGTGTATTCTTTTCGTGTTCGTGTGTTTTCGTGTTCTTTTTGTGTATTTATTTCGTGTAATCGTTTCATTGAATGTATATATTAAATTTTGCAGCAGCTTCTTCATGACTGATGTTTTCCTGGTTCCCATCAATTTGCATACTACTTTAATCTGGGTTGGTTGTAATTTCTATAAGTTGACATTCGCAATTTACTACCACAATACATTACTGTAATAAAAAGGCGGAGGTCGATTATACTAAATAGAAATGTCTAAGAAGCTATATTTTTAACCGCGGTAACTATATTTCAAATTCTATAGGTACATTTTTTTTTACTGTAACTAACTTAGCACAAGCTTTCGGCCTACGTAGGTCATCATCAGGTTGTGTTAAGTCAGTTTTAGTAGTTTATAAAATTTTATTTATAGAATTTAAAATTTAGTGACCGTGGTTAAATGTAGGTTATTAGGCAATTCTATTTGGTATAATCGACCCGAACCGCACCTTTGGATTCAAGTGTAATGTGTTATGACAGTTAATTGTGAGTTTCTATGGTCAAATTATTATTGATATTACAGCTAACCTAACGTAAAGTAGTTTTCAAGCCGAATTTTCTCGGAATTTGTTTGACATCTCATGGCTAAAAACAAGTTATTGAAAATATTAGTACTACTATGAACAACTCCGAAAACAAATACCCTACAGAATATCAACTAGCAGAAAAAAAAAACAGAATAAGAAGAACATAAAAAAAAGTAAAAAGAAAAGAAAAAAAAAGAAAATAGAAAAAAGTATAAAAGTAAAAAGAAAAAAGTAAAAGAAAATAAAAAAGTACAGTGTTATTGTTTTTATAAACGATGTGTTTTTAATATTATTCCTTTTTTTATTATTAGGGATAAATATAATTTAAACGATTAGTAATACTGCTTGTTACTCTGATAAAATATCTCCACAGAATATTTAAGACCAGAAAGATAAAATAAAAAAAAAAATAGAATTCAAATTTAAAATATAGAATATTATTACCTTATAAAACGAAGCATATTTCATATTATTATCATCAGGGCTAAAAAGAATTTATTATAAATTCGCAATGGTTTATGTTTTCAAAAATTTAGGGAGTTATGAACCTTATTGAAGGAAATATTCAACGGTTCATCCACAGCTCTCCTTTTGATAATATGTATTATCAAGAATGGACTGAATTAACATGGTAATTTGTTCTATCAACTATCACACATGATACGATAATAAATACCATGAACAGACAGGATATACGGGGAGGTTACGTAACCACAAACAAAACAAGCCACTCCTCAAGTTCAAATGATTACTATACAGTAATCATTACTATACAGATAAGGTAAAAATAATAATACGAATGTGAAAAATACTTCGTTATATAAGGCAATAACATGGTACATTTTGTTTCTTTTGTTTTGTTTTTGCATAGTTGCATTATTTTTAAATATATATTAGTTGTAAAGAATGCGTATGTTTGTTTTTAGTTTTATGTTTTTCGTTCAAGTCATTGACGAAGAGGAAATCGTAAAAATTATACATAAAATGACACGAATTCTAATTTTTAGGTTAATTAAATGCTTGATCAATTTAATTAAGCATTTGTGCAGTAAGTAATACACTTAGCAGTTACTGCTAATTCTCATGGGAGTAATAAGCGCTAATACTACCATCTTTCAGCAGTATTAACAATTTACATGAGCTACTTATCCACCTTGGAGTGATGAATACGCCGATTCCCATGCGACTAGACAATGCTTTTCCTTAGCTCTTCTTGTTTGCATAACGTAAGTTGCGTTCTTTCATCCTCCCTTTATTAAGTTTATTTAAATTATAACTTTTGATTAATATCGATAAAGTATTTACAAACATCCACCAACGAAATGGTAACAAATGTGAAGTTAAAGTTCAGATACAACTATATTGATCAGCTAACGTGTTAGTAAATATTTTTCTTTAATTTTTATGAAGATTCGGTAAGAGTATTGTATCTCTCAGGACATTCTGCCTTGAAATAGACAGGTAACAGTCTTGCCAATAGTATTAACTACCTAGATTTAGATTGCGAAAAAAAATAATGTTTTTTTTTTTATTGTGATATGCAAAGTAATTTCTAGTGATGAAAAAAATCAACGTCAAGTTAATGGATGAACATCCGTTTTGAAGGTTTGACCATGGTCCCTTTTGGTTGAAAGATTTTAATTTTTCTTCATTATATGGTGTATAAGTACATGCATTAATAAGAATGACTTCTATTCAGGAGAGGTCTACATCAGGGTTGTGAAGAGATAAAGAATTATTTAGACTTATACAACATTGTGGCTGATACATACATACTTATCAAAGTTTTCAGGAAATACTAACATACTTAAAATTATTGACAGTTTCACTCAAAGAATAATGTGAATTCCTAATATCAATATTTAAGAGTGATTTCGCAAGTTATAAATACTACTGTTGTATTATTTAATTCTTCAATAATCTCTTGCATGTTTGGTTTTTTAATTCAAAAAATGTGTTGAAACTAATTTAAGGAGATGTAATTATTACTGTTAAGGATGATTTCATAATAAATACGTGAAATAACAATCAACGTTCAAACTACAATAAGAATAGAGAAAACGGCTAAGACTCTTTGTATTATAACAAGCGGTCTTCTTCAGTTGAGATTGATCTGACGAAGACCGCTTCATGCAGTTGAACGATTTTTAATATTTTTTCTCTTTTCTTATTGTTGTTTAAGCGTTGATATGATATATACATATATTGTCACGTGTCACGATGAACATAAAACCAAACATCGGAGAACAACTTTCTCCGATTACTGCATCAATTAAGAAATGAGAAGTGAAAAATTCATGTAGAAAGTATGAAATTATTAAAATGAAAATAATACGTGGAAAAATGTTTTTAGTATTACACAGACCTGAAAATGATTCGAGGTTAAAATTGAAACATGTTGCGCTAACATAACACCAAACATTGGAAGAACAACTGAATCAATTAAGAGATGCGTAGAAAAAAACTGTATATAGGAAATATGAAAAAGTTATGATGAAAATGATAAACACTAAATACAGCGTTTTATTCAACAAAATATGTTTAGGGTAAGGACTGCTCCCAAATTACACTAATATATATAAAGAACAAAGTTATTGCAGTTAAGACCAGACATTATAAGGGTATCATGTCTAAGATCCAATGAGTTAAATGCTGACTGCTAACCAGGGTCGGCTTTACGGTTACTGCAACTAATAGCTCGCAATAGGCATCAAGTGCTTTCTATTAGGAGGGTCCTCTAATTTATTCTACTAGTTTAATAACTACTAATTACTCCATATATGACGTACTAATTGGAACAATTTTGAGTAAAGATGGGTGGTAGTTTACCAATTCTTTTAGAATCCAACTTGAGTTTCACATATCTATTCCCGTCTGGGATTCATAGAATGCCCATAGAGTGGTTGTTAGATAAGCAAGTTCTGAAATATTTAAAAGCGTATTTTTAGTTTCTATAAAATAGAAAATGCAGTCATTTCCATTGTTCTATAGGTAATTAATGGAGATTATATTTATATTTACTGTTCTTTTATGATTACAGCGGCTATATTTATTGATTGCACTGACAAAATCTTTGTATTGAGAAAACAAAGAACGCAGTATATTTTTAATTTTCATGTCCTATTGTTGTGCATATTTTATAGGTGTTTGACATAACAATCAAATTTCTACGTTTAAACAGGTGTTGTTGATTATGTTACTTATAATGGTTAATTAATTAATGTTAAAAAATTAATGTTTATTAATGCTAGAATTAATGCAATTTAGTAGTTAATTAAATAATAATAAATCCTCTTTTTTATTTATTTCTTACCATGAAGGGCTAATCCATGAAACCCAAGTCTAAATCACGCTGAAGTCTCTCAGTTAGCATGTTATATTGAAATCGGCACGTATTAAGCAATGTAATTCCTAGGAGAAGTGTAACACATAGATGCAAGTTAATTAATTTATGTGGTAGTAAAAAGTTATTTTTTTAGTATTTTTTTATTCATTGATACTACATAATGCAATAAAAAATCATTGTAATCTCCTTTCAACTTAATATATTGTCAACTCATAAAACAAAAGTTCATTAACGGTAAATTTAATGTGGTTGATGTATATATAGTAAACAATTAATCAACCTTTCAACGAAGGTTCATTAATTATCTGAGAAGTCATGTGGTTTTTCCTTTGGAAAATACAAGTATTTATAAAGAGGTGAACATCAAGTAATGGGACAAGTAAGCTGAAGCAATGATTTTTCTTTCTACTTCAATATTGTTGCTGTTATCATAAACCTTTCTCTTGATAAACTATTTAAAATTCATATAGCTTAAACTTTAACATACTTCAGTTGTAGGAATCTCAAGTACGATCTTTAAAGCGGATATAGGTAGTTGAGCTTGAAACAGGCTTCATAAAGTACCCTTTATTGTTTCAGAGAGAATTATGTTACCTTTACTCATTTGACAACAAATCTCACTTTTATAATTTCATTATTATTTGTTGAGCTTTATTGACTACAACGTGTTTACGAGATTGTGGATGTTCTACTACCTTTACATATAATACAGACATATGAAATACACAAACGAAAATATTAAAAATCAGATTTCATGGACGTTCAAAATTAGAAAATTTAGAACATTTAGTACATTTTTTACTGAAATGTTATTAATGGACATATAAAATGACAAGTTGAAATTCTTGCGTGAAACATTAGCTACTGCAATGTTAACGAAAAGTAATTATTTTAGCTCCGGCCAATCAATATAATGATTTTCATTGTTTATATGCAAGAATAAGGGGCTACTTTTTTCCCGTCTACGTTGTATGGGTGTTGTTTTACATTTGTCTTTAATGATTTACCCATTTGATCAATATAAATTGTATGCAAACTTTACACGAGGTTTTATAAATGGCACCAGACTCCAGTTCTCTAGGAAAGTTTTTTATGAACATATCGCCTACGTTATTTCTATTAGAAAAAACTATATGTAGGTGTATGTCGAATTCATGAAGGTAACTTCAGTTGCCACAGTTATTTACATCGTCTTTGATAAGTTGTTTGCTCAGCATAATATTTGATCACCTTTTTTTCGATCAATCCTTCTATATTACAACCATCAATCTGTTATTAGATACATCCGTCAGTTTTTTGTAAGCGTCCTTCATCAGTTTTACATATTCTGATTTCTCGTAAAGAAGTGTTACACCAACAGAATAACTTTTGGGCAATTTGCACGCTTAAGGAGGTGATAGTGATGTCTAACGATAATTCTATAAAAGAAGCATTATTGTTGTACTATACTTTAAAATGTAATATTGTTAAATAATTTGAATCAATGATGGTAAAGGCAGGCAACATCTTTTATATCATATAGGTATGATGATGTTTTTGTTGACAAATGTTTAGATATAGGTTTCAGATTGTTGAATTAGGTTTAGTTGGTTTTCTGTTGACCTGGGATTCTCAGTTACTAACTTTCTAACTGGTAATATCTAAAGGGTCTAATTTAATGTTTGCGGAAGTTTAAAGAACTTATTTTAAGCATTTAATATTAGGAATTGATCGTTGATCTTTTGGTAATAATTATCAATAAAGATTATTGTTTTAATTTTACTTATTTTTTATATGATATAGGAATATTTCTAGTATTATTCTTATGTTGGATGACCCAGTACAAAGGTATCTATTATAATGTAGTACTATGACTCGTCAAGTCCTATTTATTGTGCACTGAATTAGATTTCAGCTAATTTATGCTCTTCTCATTTTTTTGGATATACACTTCATAATCAGCTCTTATCATATTACCTCCAAATCTTTTCTCTGGCACTATTGCTACAAAGACCGTATATGCTGAAGTAAATGCATAGTTCATCAATAACAATGAATGAATGACTTATTCTTTCGGTTTACTTGTATGACGTAAAATGATTTAACTTTCAAATACTATCTATGCACACAAATTGTTGACATGGTACATATGTATACAATGTACAGTTTTTTATTTAGAGGAACAGTTTAAATAATATGTGACTGATATTAAAAGTTTAGTAGTTTCTGTTTTCTGTACATTTGCCAATAATTTTTTTTTTTTTCAGGTAAGTGCGTCCAAGAGCTCATTTCCTTTGTAAGTAGTTTCTTTATTAGTATCCAATTTATTATTAGCCGAAGTCATTGTTAAGTAATGATTTCTTAGTTGTTTGATAAATGAACATTAAAAGTACAGTGGAACCAAGTATTATGAGTGCCTCATTGTACGATCAATTTGATTTACAAGCAGAGATTCGTAAGAATTTTTGTCTGGAACGACGAGTAAAAATTCGTCGTACGAGTGGCTGTCTTCCTCACGCCCACATGGTCTCCGTTTTAAATAAAACATGATTATTTTTTGCAGACATTTTCATTATTTATATTACATATATAATTTGGTTGTTTTTTTTTATAATTGGACTCTTTTCTGTTTCAAAAATAAACTAAAAACAGGAATTTCGGAGATGGAACGGATTAGTTATTTTCATATCAATTTAATACGAAAAATTGCTTCGTAAAGCGAGTAAATCTTAATACGAGTTCAGTGTGAGAACGAATTAAACTTGCACTGCGAGGTTCTACTGCGTTATTATAAATTATAAAATATTAGTAAATTATAAATATTAATAAAACACAGTTGTGTATCTACATGTATGTCCTCCTTTAAAAATGTCATATCTATAAGAAGTTTCGTAAGCAAGTTTCTATCGATCCAGAGTGGTGGATTATTACAAAGTTTCGGTATGTGTAGAAAAGTTTTTTGCCATTTTTCTCAATTTTCCTAAATATAAGCCAACAAGAGGACATACGAGTATATCATTTGAAAAGGACATATATCCATTTTTTCCCCAGTTATTGGGTTTATTTGAACAACTAGTTAGACAGGTAGAAATTGTAAATTTGTAGTTTTATAATTACTTATTACCTCTTCTACAAACCTGTTTTTAATTTGATCTTTTGATCATACATTAACCTTCCATAGGAACAATCAGTTATCTTTTTATTGTTGTCATTCTTTCTATTTTTTAAAAAAATTATAGATTAAAGAAAAGATTGCCCTGGTTGTTCAAGTGTCGACTTAACGTGGTTAAGTCATTCCTTTACGATCTGATTTAATAAGTAGATCCACGCAATATGTAAAACACTTATAAGAAAGAAGAGCTGGAATTAGTGTTCCTCTGATTTATGTTGTCTGTAGCAATGTTTTGTTTAGAAACAACCCTAGTGTTTTCGGCTTATAGAGTAAATGAAGAAAGAATGTTATAGTACTTTATGTCGAAAGTGGTTGTAATTTTACTCTCAACTTGTGGTGGGTCAAAAGACTTAGTGTGCCCATCGAATATTTTCGAATATTACTTATCAGATGTTAAAAATTCTATGATTATTAAATATTATGTATTACAGAAAAAAGGTCAATCATTACTTTCCGTTTCTTCCAAAGAATACTGGATACACCAATAGTGAGGGCTTTAAGAATGCATATTTTTAATAAAAGACATTCGATTTCTAGATATTGACTAATTTACATCCTATGATATGTTTTAAAGGTTTTAGGTGGATAGCTGTATCAGGGAGGATAGATTTGTATTCAGAAGTTTGTTGATACAATGCTACAGATCGCACTGTTTTGATATATTAAATTTATATTATACAGAATAAAAATTAATCTTACAGTATAGATGTGCCCTACACTTTTTGCAATATTGTCTCATCGGAATTGTTTATTTTGTTCAAAATGCGTGGTTTTACACACCATTTCGGTTCACGATTTTTAAGTATTCCATCCCACGGAGAGGACACTAAGCGTCGGTCATGACAGACACTCGTTAAAGATCCCTACTCTACAGTTCACTTCAGTTAGGCAAAATTTAGGAAAGCCAATGTGGAATCCAGTAATGCACTTAAAAGGACAACTATTAAGACCTGTGTGCTTGTAATTGTTAAAATGTTAAATGGATAATACATAATTAGGGGATTTTTAATCGTTTCATTAACAATCTTGGAAGGAGGAATACTAGATTTATTTTGTAACAAAAAAAAAAATTGTTATGCTCCATCTGCAGGGATTTGCCAAATTTTGTTGTAACAATCGTTCCATCTTCGTTTTAGTGTACAAGTGGATGCAGTCACATTACAATAAATTAATGATTGCTCCCTGGTAATGTTATATTTTTGCATTGAATTTGATAAGTCTACACGATTGTCATATTAATATGGATGGTTTTGATAAAATGAGAGAAGAACCCTTCTCATATTTTGGTTGTGATAGTGTCTGTAAACAATGAAGAATCGAAGTAAAGAAAAAAAATGCATATCTTGTTTAATGCTTATGAAAGAGAAACTTTCATCTAATTTGAGGGAAACAAATGAATAAAGAGACTTAGGCTTACGGGAAAGCTATCAGGAAGGATTTGTTTAAGTGCTTGAGTCCAGCATTGTGGTTGAGGCTAAAAGCCATCAAGAAGCTAATTAGTAGTCATACTTATATATCCGAGGGCCTTCATCGTCTTTGATGGCAGTTTATTAATCATCAGTAATAAAGGAAGATTTATAATGATCGTAGTTTCTAACATGAGAAGCGTAGAAATGACATTTTACTTCCTATTAGATAAAAGTAGTTGCTCACTTGAGTGTATTAAGATAAATACCGTATTTGTATAAATACTGTTGGTTTAATTCTTTAAAACCGCAGGATGGTACTAAGAACGGCACTATTTTATCGGGAGTTGTGTGTTGTTTTTTCTTTAATTATACGAACATTGTTTCCAAAAACAAAAAAAACAAACAAATTCAGTGATTCTTTGATAATATTTGATATGCAGATGGTGAATGTAAGATTCAATTGATTCTCTCAAGCGCGAACTTTGATAAATCTTTGCTTAAATAAGTATTCTAACTGGGGTTGTCGTAACTACTTTGTTGTGAAATTGAATTTACTCTTACTTTTTATTCAGCATTAGTTAATCATTCTTTTAATTTCGAAGCCGAAATTTAAAATGACCTGTGAATACTTGCTGAAGATGGTTGCGACAGAATCATTTATAATTCATAAAGGTTCAGTTCTACATGATTTGGTTAAGTGCGAAATGAATAATGAATATCAGCACATCTGTGAGTAATATCGTTGGTAAAAACAGCAAATATGATTACATTATATCCACGTTCATAATTTCGAAAATTTTACTTCATTTAAAGTATTGAGATCCCTTCTATTTTGAGTTTTTACTCATTTACACACATCAATATCTTCTGAGTCCATTTTCGATCTATTTTAAGTCAATTTACTTTCAATATGGAATACAGAGGCATGAAATTATTGCGTTCGCCTCTAAGTTTCAAAATTGTGTTTTTAACAGAAATATCCGCATTGGGGTCCCCTGAATCAAATAAAATACGTTTTCAAATTGGTGCTGAGTGTGTGACAGGGATAATTCAAAAACGAGAAACAGACATAATCATTCAACTTAATCTTTAAGTTGTTGTATTCCCTCAGACGAAACGGCTAGCTTGACAAAAAATGGCTTCAGACAGAGTTTCAGCGAAAGTTATAAAAATTACACTTTTTTTTAAAGGGATACTTTGTATGACATTTCTTTTTAGTTTTTCCTGAAATTTGTGCACGCGATTTTGTTTAAAATTGCTGGGATGGTGGCTCTTTAGTTGACATTTACCATATATAGGGTGTGCGCAGAAATTTTCCTTCAAGGTCGACTTACTTACTTTACTTACTTTGACTTACTTACTGACAAGGTTGACTTAAAAAGATCTTACATTTGAATGATCTTGTTTCAATTTCTAGGGTTATTGAGCAAAGGCATTAAAATATACATATTAAATCAGATCTAAGGTTATTAAATGAGAGATTGAGAGAAAACATTAGTTTGAAAAACACTCAGGTACCAATATCATATTCAGCACTACCATGATTCAAGTAACTCAAACCTAACAAATATGCAATCGTTTACCTATAATTGCAAGTTTACTTATAATTAGGTAAATGGAAGTCGTATGGTGTCTCTCTTACAGATTTTTTAAATAATATCTCAATATACTTGGATGGCCGCCGCATATAGAAAAAATTGGAAACAAGATTCTTCATGCAATTTGAAAAGTCTGTTGTAGGAATTAATATTATTGCTTATGTGAAAAATTGGGCTATGGAAAATATTGTACTTAAATATAAACTAAACATATATATTATCGTTTAGTCATTCTTCTTTTCAAAATTTGCGGTACATTTTCGCTCTCTAGTCATTCTAAAAACTTGATATTTCACATTGTTTTGGTTTGGATGTATTTCTTTAAAGAATTATGGTAATAATAAAATAAATAATTATTATATCAACTATAATATTTTATTATGAAACTAATAATACTTCTGTTATTGCTATTATTTATATTATTACTGATATAATAATTTGTTTTTTCAAATCATTAGTTGTGCAATCCGTAATTGTGTGGTATTTACTCATTTCCTACTTGTGTTCATTGGACCAACCCGTCAGCACCACAGCCTTGGTGTCTTCCTGATGGTGAACACAAAGTGTTCGAAACGCGTTGTTGCTGTTGAATAAAACTTCATTTGTGTGGAGACTTTTGTTTGTTTATCCATTTTACCTCAGAATTTGTTTTTTTTTCATTTGTGTACAGACTTTTGAGTTATTGTTTTACCCCCAGAATGATTGAACACCACGCAATTACGCATTGAACAAAGAATAGTTTTTATTTGATGTTATTTTTTTCTTACACAAAATTAAATTTTTCAACTACATATTCAGAAAAGTAAGTTTTTATTTGAGTAGTTTTTATTTGATGTTATTTTTTTCTTGCACAAAATTAAATTTTTCAACTACATATTCAGAAAATTTAAAATGAAATATATTCTAACAAATATTTAACCAAACGAACTTATTTATAAAATTCGCAGTTAATTTATCAAGAAATTTTTAAAAGTTCTGTTCCATATTCTTTTTCCTTGTTACGAAATTAGATTTTTTTTGTTTATATGACAATCATACTATTAAAAGCATTTACTTTAAGCAACAATATTATTCATAATTCTTAGGAGAATGATATTTATAATGTCTTTATTACTATGTGAAGTTAAATCCTTTTTACTAATTTTATAGCTAAAATGAAGAAGTTAGATTTTGAGATTTTTTTGTTGGCTTTGATTCCAATAGCTTTTGAAATAGATAGAGATCACATTGTTTGACCTAGCCTTGATATTGAACGTCTTGGGCAATATTGCCTCATGGGAAATCCACCTTATTACCTATTATGCTTTTTGAGATATTTTTTTCCTTCATCTAACTTACTCATTTTATACAGTAAATTCCGCTGTTATTATAGAAGACATGCTAGTTTTAGGCGAAAAAATTTACCGAATATTACGATAGAATTATAGAATAGTTTGGTTTGAAAATGTAAACATTCTACTTATCTAAACATTGAATGTGAAGGATTGTGAACGTGATATTGGTCTCACCTTTTAACAGATCATAATGAAATTCAGGTGACAAATAAGTCTGTATAGTAGGATTAATTGTATAGATTAGCAGCAAAATCGCGTAGCAGTGACATGCTGATTTATCATTTAACATTTTAAAGAGAAATATCATGCATTTTCGTCAGTTAGAAGAGACAATATCACTCTAAAACAGGTGGTCAACTTATACTAAGTTGTCAGTTTTAGAATTACCCGAGTATCTATAACGATTTGGTCATCCCTCCGAAGGGAAAATGACATTTAAGCTCTGATCGGGCCTCACCTAAGTAAATACTAGTTTTCAAGTACACATATCAACTGATAGACCATATCTGTCCTACATGTGGGATTTGTTTATATTAACTTAGAATACTTCTACCAAGTATTCTAAGGGTAAGTGGAAAGTAAATTGGGGCCAAGTGGATATCTTGTGATTTAAGAATTTTTTATAAAATCTTGAACTGATTTTTATAGTTTTTTGAAATTCAAAATGTAGGAAAAATTTTAAATTAATTAACCAAATACATTTATCGCTGATTAAATGCAAGTTTTCTTTAGAAGTGTACATTGAATTCTTCTTCATTTCTTAACATTGCATGTATCAGACTAATTTAGTTCAATTACAGTAAAATTTTACTGTATAAATAAATACAATATCAATAAATAAATATATATTGATAATGTATATTAATTTATACATGCATATATATTGTATATATTATATATATGTATTTATGTCTGTTAGTTTATGTATAGGTAATATATATATTAACTATTATAATGAACTTTTCTGTGACTTAACAGAAATATGTTTTACAAATTTGTTGAATAAATTGAGTTACATTTTTTTTGTGAGTTGATTACTTAATTTGTATTCATAATTTAATTTATTTGGTTATCACCATAATAAAGGTAATGAAGGATCTAATTGTATACTAATGTTAATTCGTGTTCTTTGAAGTACGTGAAGTTACCTGATAAATGCAATAGCACGATTAGGGTTTCATGAATACGCTTGGCATTTCTGGGGTTTTACCAAGAATAGGGTAAGGAAAATGTAGGTTGGCTAATTTAATTAAAGCTGTAGTCACGCAAAATATATGAAGGAGCAGTAGTAAAATGTTAGAATGTTGTTTGTGTGTTTTAAAGCGCGCTTGGTTTGGAGTGGAGAATAAGGCTCGAGGTTGACTGTTTAGAGGTAAAGTTTGTGCGCGAAGTGGAGTCTAGGGTGAGGCATAAAGTGTGAATGAGTGAGAGGACGTTGCCCTTTCCCTCGTACTCCACCATGGCATGCACATGTCTTCAATCACTTTCTCCCCCCGGATCGAACTGGTACACAAGCAGCAAGTATTGGTGATATCTAGATTAGGTGGCCGAAGGACATGGGTGAAGAGGAGAGCTGATTGAATGATTAGTGGGAGGTTGGTAATGAGTGTTAAGGAGAGCAGAGGCGGGTCGGTCGGGGTGGGGCGGCGATCGATGTGCGGGTGGGGGCGGCAGTGGCTTGTCCGCCCCCGGGACCCGCGCCTCGGCTCAGTCTGCCGCCTCCACGTGGCCGCTCCCGCCAAACTCCCCACGCCTCTCGCTAATTTCCACCTTTTCCAGCAATCTCTTTGTACTTGACTGCCTTTTCTTCCTATTGGCCATGACTTGTTCCAGGTCTGTATTCCTTCCCATTCTGGCTAACTGCTGATTACTTTTGTTTTCCTCCATCACACGAACTCTTTAAACCTCTGTTTCGTGGACACAGTACAGTATTTTTTGTAGTAGTTAATGCAGCTATATTAGAGGTACATTGTTTTATTACAGCTAATTTCTGATATGTTCAGGTGACATTAAAATTTAGAACTTTTGATTTTTCTCAGAAGACAACATTTTTCCTGAGCTTCCAGCTTTTTAGCTCTGTTTCTGATAGTGTTTTAGTTAATTATTTTTTATCAGCTATTAACAGTATAATTACTATAAATTGACGTGATGTATGCCAATGTTCTACTCACTAGATTCTTTTGCTTTTCAATACGGAGAAAAGCGTACTGCCTGTGCAATATCAACTGGAAGAAAAAGTAAAATATTATACATTTATTCTCTTTGAGAAACCCCTGAGTTTTTTGCTAACTTACATCTACAAACGATTTCTGACATGTTTCTTGTTCTAATATATCAAGATTTCATTTTTGCTTGTCCTAATAAAGATATCTTATCAAAAAAATGCCTGAAGACAAAGCTAGTAATAACAGCAATCCTTTTGCATGCTTTCGATTTACTATCTTACTTTATGATATTATTTCTGTCTTATGGATAAACGTTTAGCATGATACTATCTCTGAGAAAGTGCTTTGTAGGAAGGTAACTAACTATCATTTCTTTCAATTAGTGGTTGTAAAAAATGTTAGCTTTAAATGTTAATAATTATACTGAATGACTTAGTGATATAATTTTTAATTGAAAGAAAAAATTATACTTTGTGTTGATCTTGATATTTGATGTACTAATAAAAAATGGTGGGTCCTTTGAACTTCATTGTATTTAGGTGAGTATAATGTAAATGATGCACTTCCACCCATACTAGTCAACGACCAGCGAATCTTTCCGCGGACTTAAGTGTACATTCTAATTAGTATTTCCAGGTCGCGGACCTACTACTGCTGAATTACTGCACTACAGTGACAGTGGGGTCAGTAAGTAAATGTCTATAGTGGTTTGTTTGGATTGTCAGTTTGCATTATTTGATGGTCGTTTGGACTGGGCCTTATTGTGTAGTGATTGAGTTCTCCTTTTAGCAAGGGTTTGGCTTCCTATATGGAAGTGATTGGGGAGTTATTATAGATAGGCTCTTTATAAGGGTGAGTGGATGGGTTAGGACTTATATACTGAAGTATGTACAAACTTTTGTCCACATAAACTGAATCAGTTTCTCGATTTCAGCATTCAGATTTCTGCTTATTTAGAATTTCGGATATACTGTTTCAATACTGTTTTGATACTGTAAACAAGTTGTATAGTATATTTTTTTTTTTAACGTAGGAGATGATATATTTGTAAAAACACATCCATTCATGATTGAGGAAAATTATTTAAAAATGACTTTCTTCCTACCTTAAGATGCTGTCAGTTCTTCTCATCAGATTTGAAACAACTAAACAAGCATGTATTTAAAACTCATAAATGTAATTAGGTGATAAAGGAAGTATGATGGGTTAAATGTTGTGTAAATCGGTATCAAGAAATCAATTGGCCCTAAATGTAAAGAGGCTAGGCTTTGTCGTCAGCCAACTTACTTTCTTCTCTATGAATGAACGCTTTTAGTTAATGAGTAGTCAACTCTCTCATTGTCTGTTCTCAACACTTTTATACCTTCTTTCATTTAGCTTATAAAGACAATTTTAAATTGCTTTTTAAAACTATATTACATCCTTTTGGTAAATCTATTTTGTTTATTTAATTTATAAACTTATTCTATTATAACTTAATTATTAAATATTTGTAATATGATGGCCGATTAATTAACCTATTTGTCGGTTAATTAACATATTACCCTGTTTGTTAAACGTGAAATGGTAAAATTGAAAATTTTCGTCGTCCATAAATATCTGCGTTACGTCTAGTTCAGGAACTACAATTAGAGCCTGTCACTTTTATATTTGAATATTAATTTGAATATTGTTTCATAAGTTGTACTACAACTTTGAAAAGGCATTATATTTTTGTGATATATTATCACTGTTGACAGTTATGTTATACTAGAAGTAATGCCACTACTTTAATTGTCATGTTGATTTGAAAACTTACATGATGCCAAGTAGTTTTTGCTAGTTATTTATACTAATATTTTTATATCGTACTAATGTGGGAATTTATCAGGTATTATGCAGGAAGTCTTCACATAAAAAATAAAACTAGTCTCTAAAAAATCTTTCTGTATAATTTCCAGGAATGAGTAAATATCACTTATTGACTGACTGTACATCAGGGGGCTCTTTTACACCTGACTTTTAGATGACGTTTCCTATGATCACATACAAATTAAAGTACAAATAAGGTTGTTTTTAACAACAAAATGGTTTTGTTTTGGTTGTTAATCTTTTTGCTTTTTATGAAGCCGAATTACGTCTCTCTCCTTACTTTCACAGACGTAAAACTTTGTTCCTGTGGTGTGTAGGTTATTAATTGTCCCTCGATCTTTATTCTTTTCAGTAAACACACACTATTACTTATTACAGATCAGAATTTCAAGTATTATATGTATTGTAGTTGCATATGTAGTTATCTGTAATAGGTTGTTTAATCTCTATAGTTATTCTCTAGTATTAGGAACATGTTTGATTAGAGTTAGTTTCGCCTAATATAGTTTTTTGTACTATATTCAACAGTTTCATTGACCAATACGGTATCTTGTTTAATTTTCCGAGCACATTGTTAACAAGAAAGGGTTCTTAATGAATTCTAACGACACATAATTTTCGAATAAGTGTTTACAGCAACATATCAAAACACTTCTAACACCTTTACAGCCAATGATATTCTCCTTGTTAGTAACATTGTATAGAATCTGAAATTTATATTTATGATGAATTCCTTTTCTACAAAAAGTTGACATTTTTTTTTTGTAGAGTTTCCCATTTGCGATCTACATGATATAATTAATATTTTAATTATATTTTTCGTTACATTATTTCATTGTAATGAGCATTTAGATCGACAATGCTCCCTCAATCACAGATAATCTGCAGGGAAAAAGTCTTTCTTGGTTTGCCACAAAAAAAAAAGGTACTATTTTTTTCATTTATTTAGGTGTCATGCCATCATCTTAGTTTAATGTTATTTCATAGGTATTATAGTTATCACATTCCTTAGATTGTACTTGAAGTGTACCTTAATAACTTTGTTTGATTTTTGTCTCGATATATAAAATACATTTCAATAGTTTATATGTTCAGTTCTATTGGCATGAATTTAAACATAATGGTATAAAATGCTTGAATAATCTTAAATTTACTCATGTACCGCCCTTTCATTTTGGCGTTATTGTCATGGAATAAATCCCATTTTTTGGTACTACACTAAATATGAAATCAAATACTGTAACAGAATAAAATGCTCTCATCATTCCAAAGGGAGATTTAATTGACTACTTAAGTGAACATATTAGACACGTGTTGCTTCCCCGCAGACATATCATCCCCGCTTCCCTTCTTTTATTATTTTCTTTCATTCCTGTATTCGTAATGTTTTACATTTATAATTACTTTTTACCTTTTTTTTTAGAAAAGGCGATTTTTCTGAATAACTTTTAAAATAAATATCATTATTATCGTTTCTCAAAATGAAATTAGTTACGCTAAATTTAATTATGTGGTGATAGTGTAGGAGAATTAATTTTTTTTTCAGATTCTTACACTTATCAGTTTCAGTGCTTAAAATCCTGTTCAAATTTAGTGACTTTTAAGGTAAAGTCAGTACATTTACTTTGACTTTTCAAGTATTCGGGGTCCGTCTGCAAGAGGGTGGAACCACAGCTTGTCTTCACAATTTCCTTTTCTATTAAATAAAACTATTATTCTTGTATTTCTCTTTATTATTTTATTACAAATAGAGTGATAATGACATTTATTTTGAAGTTTTAATGAATTTTCATGTTACTGAATTTGAAAAATAATAATTTCTTGTTCGAAAATGGACTATTTAGTATTTAAGAAAAATGGTTCGTGGTTCTGTCTATATGAAATGAAAAGCAGTGGACATATTCTGTTTTAGTCAAAATGGAGAACATTAAATTTACGATTTAAGGTTCCCGGAGTCAAAATAGGTTGCAAAATTATTCCTCCTGCGAGCGTTTGTGTCTGTATGGGTGGGATCTCTAAAAAAATATTGCATTTATATCAACTCTGAAATACTCTACTCTACTACGAAACTCGGCTCTTATATTGAATTTCTTAAGAGGTGATGTATAATTGAAAAAAAATCATTTTTTACGATTTGGTAGAAATATTTTCAACGATTTTGATTAAAATTGCTGTGGCCTTACCTTTTTGTTGACATATATATAGAATGCGATCTGAGTAGAAATTATCCGTAAGATTAAATAGTTTAGAAAACTCTCAGAATAATGATGAACTACCTTTATAAGGCAGTGAAGTATTTAAATTTATAAAGCCCGTGTTGGTCTATCAGTGTACTGGTTTGTACTATAGAAATTGATAAATCACATCGTTCTTAAATCGTAGAGGTATCATTTTCTTCTACATTTTCTGGGTCAATGATTTATGAAAAAAATATTCAAAAATTAGTTCATATATAACTAATTTTTAATTATATATAAGTATATAATTATTATATATAACATATAATTTTTAGTTTTAAATATAAAAACTGGTTTGTGCGTAAAAATAACTTTTTATGTTCGAAAAAAGTAACTCTTAACATGTATCTGTTAACACACTAGAGGCCACACTATTTGTTTTATCAAGTTCATGTTACATCCTAAACTAGTTTGTGCAAAATATTGTCTAATGAGAAATCTACTTTATTGGCCTATTATGTGTTTTCATTCACCATTTTTTCCCTGTAAAGTACTATCTCTTAACGTTAGTAGTTTAGTTATAACTAAACTGTAACTAACACCATAAACTGAAGATATGTCAGAATTCCTCCATAGACGAGAAGATCAGATTGGCTCAAAATAGTAAAAATGGTGATTTATTATTAAATGGGATTTCTTATGAATATGTTACTGGTTATACCATTGACATATCAGAATGAAGTTGAAAGCAAACATAGTTTTGTAATGAGGAGCAGGGTATGCAGTTTTGGTAGCAAGTTCCTTTATAGTATTGCATTTTGAATTCAAAAATATATTTTTCCCTGGATTACAGTTAGTCAAATGTTAAATATTTCCTGTGGATCTTCTAAAATTATGAGTATGTTAAGAAAGAAGAAGACAGTTTTAATATAGCTCTACGATTAAGCCGGGATGATGATAGATTAAAATTAATTTTGTATCTCTAGAATGGAGGGGCATTCGATTTTTATGCTTATATAGTCAATGTGCTTGGTAAAGTCGTTTCCTGTTGGGCATTCCCCATTTTCATGATTGGGTTACCCTAAATGAAATCGTACACCTGTTGAGTTTCATCTGTTTCATTTCTAAGGTTCTCATATAACAACAGGTTAATAACTAATATCATATCAACATTCAGTCTTATAAGTTGATGTTGAGTTGAAGTTTTCCCTTGTGGACTCTGAATACATTGGCAAGCTTGCTGTCTGTAATCTTCAACTCTTTTCCCGTATATTTAGAGTCTCCATTATAACTAGGCTGTTTATAGTCTCTAGAAGTATAAAAATTTCAGTGTTATTTGTCTCTAAACAAATCTAAAATTGTCTAAATGAAAGCTCTTAAAAATAATGAGAAGATTGGGCAGGAAATAGAAACGGTATTAAGTTACAGGAAACGAATTTACCAAGCATATGGACTACTTAAGCATAAAAATCAAATGCCTCCTTTTTCTAGGGATAAATGATTTGTTTTACTTATTATCATCCCGGTTTTATTTTATAACCTCGTGTAAGTACCTGTTCAGGGTATGCTGGTAAACTGCAGTTCAATTAATAAGGTTTTAAGGAATTATTTGGTCTATTAAAAATTATTTAAAAAGATTTTTTAAAACAGCAGCTTAAATGGTGATCTGGCTTAATTGAGTTAGTTTTATACAGCTTTATATGTATTTGTATTTTGGGTAAAATTAATTAACTTGAAAATATTTAAAAAAATTATGAATGATATAATAATGTTATTATATATGAAGTAGCGTAAAGAAATTTCTTTTTTTAAAAAAACAAAAAAAAAATGCATTGATAGAGGAATTAATGTTTAAGCAGAGGCTAAGATAAGTTTCATTTAATTAGAGACGAATTGAAGGAGGTCAATCAAACGGTATTTAAAGCAACTGCGGTCCAATTGGAAGTTTACAGATAGTCCAATTAGTTCTTGGCGAAAATCCGTTGAGAGGAATTATAAACTTTTTAATTAATCTTTGAGTTTAAGCTTCGCGTGAATAGTCTATTTGAAAAAAAAATCAAAGTGATACTAGTTTTATTTTATTTTAATTCTGAAACTCGAGCCTGAAAAAAATTAAATGTTTCAATTCATTTTAAAAATTCAGGAAGTAAATTCTTAGTGAGTGGTTTGAATTATACCTATAGATATTTATATTTTTGAAACTTTTTCTTTCCAAGGAGAATCAACTTGGATAATTTGCTGAAGAAGTGTTTTTGTTTAACTTTTTAATGACGGATTTAAAACTCTATGGATTATTTTAAATAAACCAAAAATCGCTTAAGTCAGCTAATACTAAATTTGAAGTTTGTTTTCTTTCCAGTACTAATGGATCTGTGTTGACCCTTATCTCAGTAGGAGTCGAAATTAAATCCAAGGAAAAAAAAGGCAGCAGTCTTGTGTAGTGAAAACAGGTTGGCAAACTCCTGTTCTCCTCTGTTTTTCCTCAAAATTGCCTACAGAGCTTGTTCTGTGCCGGGGGCAGACGTTGTGGTCAGAAGTACGACCACAACCATGTTGACTAACCTACTGCTAACAATAGACCAGTTACTTTTACGAATAAAACATCCTCATCTAAAGGTCTTTTTTGAAGTGTTAAGTGAATTCAGAATGATGCGTATGTTACTCAGTTTGATGAACAAAATGCTGATTTTATCATAGTAATGTCTTTTAATTCTGTATACAGCTGTTCTTCGAAATAGTTGTTAGTCGGTTCCAGGTATTTTGTTCATTTTTTTTGTTTTCTAAATTAGGACGTATCTATGCAGGCTTTGCTTATAGTTCCATTAGTTGTGGTCACCTGCTTACCTCTCCTACATTCAAAATACTTGTCACCATGTTGAATGTGAATTGTATTTGATTCAAACATGTTTTGTTTCTTACTTTCCAAATCTTCAACTCATGTTATTATTTCCTCCAAAGCGGAGTATATTTTCTCCTGATGACGAAAAATCTAGACATACAGAAATTAGTTTGTATAATTTTGTTGTTGTTGTCGTTATTTCCTTTATTATCCTTAGGAACCATTAATTATGGAATATGTATAACTTAATTTTAGTTGGTGTTCTTTAATACACTCATTTCAAAAAAAAATTATGACCGTATTTTACAGATATTTGTGTTTAAGTAGGTTTTTCAATTTTTATGTGGACCATTCGTTACTTCATCTATGCAATGTATTTCCTGTATTCGACATGCTTGAACTGGAGAACTGTCATCATCTGGACTTGAATGAGTCTTTTTTTCATTTGTTTCCAATTCATCTGAACAAATGGAAGATAGTGGACCAAATTAGTTTTTGACTGAATAACCTAGTAGGTTACCTGGGACGGTCCAACATAATCCCGGGCCTTACTCCATTTCCTAACTGAAAACTTATGTATTGTTCCACATTGTTAATAAGAAGTCTTATGTAATTTCGAAAATACTGTAATAGTTTTCTTTTTGTATAGCATCTTAGCAGTGGTATCATGAAGTATAAAAAAATAGTAATAAATTATAATGACGTTAAAATATACAACAAATTCGATTTATAATGATTTCCGCTTCTGAGAGAAATTAGTTCTTAGTTTAAAGATATATATCCTTCTCATTCACAGTATTATTAATAGTTCCAGAAACAAGTTGGAAACTGAATTATTATTTTAAATTTATACATTTTTTTTTAAATATAACGACTACTAAGAACAAATAAGAAGAACTGTTATCTTAGTCTTTAACTTTACATTTAGTGGAAGATTGAATTTAAAACTTATTATTAGAAAAACACCTTGTATTTAATATATTTTTGATACTTTTTATTCGAAAAATAGGAAAACTTTTTCTTCCTGTGTAAAGTTTTAAGAGGTGAATTCGTTGTGAACATCTTTTTCGATTTACAAAAGTGGACTGTAATGTACGCTCTCAATCTCAATTCTTTGTTAAAAACTCTTAACGCACAGAGTTTCTAAATATCTCCCCAAAGGTAGGTAGTTTTACTTTTCAACTCTTAGAATGATGTACTCCATGCCAACAATTTAAAAAAATAATTATATAATGTTTTCATTAATTATTATTTATTATATCTTCCACACTTTTGATTGACGAAAAAATTTCCACAATTTTTGTGTCATAATTCTAACCTTCATGGATCTTCATAACAAAAAAAAAAAGAACGATCCTTCCACGGACACACCTCTAAATTTTTTCATCAGGGAATAGGTGTTATCTCATCTATGGCAGTACCTAAAGACGACTTTGAATGCGTCTTAAATAAGATCATGATATAATTAGCACCACAGAGTTCGTTAGGAGTATTATAAAAATACTCCTCCTACCTTATCCTCAGAATTACGGATTGATTTCGGTTTTGTCCATCATCGAGAGTATCAGGATCAGTTTATAGAATTTGAATGAATATTTCATTCAAATTCTATATACACATAAATATGTGTTTGCTTATATTTATTACTTTTCTTGAGTTGATTTTTGACATGCTTGTTGATTTGACTTCTCGATATTATTTTTTTCAGTATTATTTAAACATTTTTTTGTATTTAATAATAATTTTTATTTATTATTTTTGATTGTTTCCAACCAGCGACCAATGAATCTTTCCACACATTGCAGTGCACATTGTAATTAGCAGTTCTAGGTCATAGAACTACTTCTGCTGAATTACACTACTGCTGCGATTATGGGGTCAGCAAGTAAATGCCTATAGTGTTTTATTTAGTTTGTCTGTTTACATTATTTAGTGGTCGTTTGGTCTTTTAAAGAATCGTCAGTTTAGTAATATTTTGGCCTTCTATTTTATCAACTTTTACTATGGAAGCGATTGGGGAATTCTTTGGGAAAGGCTCTGAACAAGGGGCTTGACTGGGTTGGGGTTTTCGTATCCTCATTGGTTGCCAGTCTATTAGTGAATTGGTCAGTTGATTCCAACTTGAGGTCTCTTTGAATATCCGCAATTCTAGCATACCAAGGTCCACAGCTATAAAGCGTGCAAATTCAGCTTTTAGTTTTGTCTAGTTCTAGTCCTGTCTGTCTTTTATTATTAACACTAAGTCAGTCGAG
Source organism: Hermatobates lingyangjiaoensis (assembly GCA_026182355.1). Classification (NCBI taxonomy): domain Eukaryota; kingdom Metazoa; phylum Arthropoda; class Insecta; order Hemiptera; family Hermatobatidae; genus Hermatobates; species Hermatobates lingyangjiaoensis. The sequence continues at coordinate 936,743 of JAPFBL010000255.1, forward strand.
TTTCCTATGCCATCCAGTTTATGCACATGTTTTCGGTGGTTGCATGTTGTAGTTAGTTTAATCGTATTTAAACACATGGATATATTTCTTATACCAGCTGGGAAAACTGGACAACATAACGTAACTGCATCAAAAGAAGTCATAAATATAAGTTTACGCCAAATATCGGTCATTTGCCCTTTATGATTGACTAGTTCCACAATTGATCAAGAAGTTGAGGATAACACAGAAGTTTTCAGTCAATAAAAGAAAAAAATAGAAAAAAAAAAGGAAATGTTTGTATTGATTCACTAAATTAAACTGGTTTTATGGTTTCATTGATATTCGTTGTTTAGTTATTTTGTAATTGATGGTCTATTACAAATACCACCTTCCTTCAGATTTCCTCAATCCTTTGGCCTGTGTTTAATCGAGGGTACGCCGCAGACCCTAGTTTATTTTATACACATTTCTGATGCAAATTGAGCTCTTCATTATGATTCATAGTAAATTTACAATATAATTAAATCTCATTAATTGCAATTTATCTTCACCTCTCTTGGGTGAAATCCCGACAATCTTAACTACGCTTTTGATTTATCATGCTATAATTAATTTTTGAATAATTGATATTTAAGATTTTCCTCTTTTATATTTTGTCATGCTTTCTTTCGTTAAAAACAAGGTTTTTGTAATTCCTCATTTTTTTTACGATTTTCGCCGTTTTATTAATAGCATTACTGGTATATCTATATTTTTATTTTATTAATATTGTAATCTTTTCTAATAATTTATAAATTATTTCGAATGAAATAAAACAGTCAAATGGCTGTTTTTAACTGAAATGAAATAATATATATTTTTAAAATAAAAATAATATTCGCAATCTAAAAAGGTAATAATGTTATTATGTTTTCAATAGTAATAACTGTTGAGTTAAATCGAAATACTGAACCTGTTTTTACTTTAACTCTATAAATTATTAATTTAACTGGAATATTTTGTTCAATAAGTCTGGGAAATCATTTTTAGAATTTTAGTGAAGGATTATAATGGTTCAAAGAGCTATTAAAATGAAACTTATGCTCTATGTAGATGAAAAAGCCAAATGGTTTAAATCCGTGGTGAATAAATACCTTGGATGGATTCATACGCTTGTGGCAGGTTTAAATTTGAGTCTAGGGCATTCCAATATTAACAGCGCCCTCCCCCACCACCGCCCCATTTGTTCCTTTAAAATCCCTTTATGTATTTCATTCAAATTATTTTAAGTATTGCATGTCGACTTTTTGCATGTTTTGCGGCTTATTTATTTTGTGACCTACTTCAAAATCAGTATCTATTTATTAATAGAATATATTGATAAAATGTAATTCATTTGCTATAAGTGATGTTTATATTAGAAATGTAATACCAAATTACCTAGTGTGTTGATGCGATTATGCTCCCACAGTCAAACAGAGTTAAATTGTGAGTTGGGACAGGGGGTCCCTAATTGGGTATGTTAGGAGAACTAATTAGTATTGGTTTGGTTTCATCGAACCAGAAATTATTGGTTGTGATGGATGGGTTCGCTTCCGAGGGTGATATATCGTGATATTTTCTTTCTAGATGTAGTTAATAACTACCGAATTATTTAAGACATTATGGCTGTAGTTTATAAAAATCACGTAATGAGTAATAATACTTATTAGTTTGAATATAAGTTTATGATGTTTAACAAGGTTGTTTGTACTACAGATATTATTTGATTCTTATGTAATTACGATTGAACTTTTAAAGCACTCGCTGCCATACGTGGTTTAAGGTTAATTACTTGCATATATATCTCATAGGTTACAGATGTCATATTAATTAATGAGTTTTTAGAATAACATCGTCTAATGATTATGGCGATAGTGGAATGTTTAGTGGAGTTCTGAGAGAACACATTTTGCAGATGTCTAGAAAGTTAACTTTGGTGGCTCAAACTTAATATCTTTCTTAAGAAAGTAAAATCTGTAAGGGTATTTTATTATGATTAGGAATTCAGTTATTTTGTAATTTTTTGGAGTGAAGCAGATTGCTGTCAATAACTCCTTCAATTATTGTTATTTAATATTTATTTTAATATTATTATTTATATAATTTCTTCGAGCTAAGTATATTTTTAGTTGTTAGCAATTTTAAGAGTAATCAAAAATGTTATCAGGTTTGCATCTGTATATACAGATTACAGAACTCATACAGTTTAGGCAGGGATGTAAAGTTCTGTACATCATTCTGGCTTGTCAGTGAATGAGTGGCTCTAATGCCCAAGGTACACGCTGGTTTAAAAAGAAAAATAGAATAGATGTCATGTGAATCCTGGACGAAATATTAATGTCATAGTTTGTCAGATACTTGATTTAGCGAGCGTTCAATGATTAGCTTCAAATTAGCACATTTACTGCAAGGCTTGCATTTTTGAGCTGATGGTAGTTTAACTCACTTTGGACCACTTTACCGGTAACACATAATTTATTTCTTAATCATCAAACCTGAAGTGACCCTTCTTACTGGTTTTCTGCTGTTGAAGAGTGATGTGAAAAATATACTTAAACTGTAATTAACCGTTGAAAGTTGTAAAAAAAAAGAATAATACATACAGATTGGACGTACTGATACAAATAACTATACTTTCAATAAGTGGTAGGTTCTATTTTTGTTATCCCACTTATAGTGTCATGAATATGAGTTGAAAATTAGGTGTTTTTCTTTTATTTTTTAAACCGATCCCCTAGCGGGTTAAAAACGTCAGCCCTTTACGGTCTTTTTCTTTGATCGGTGATTCTACATTAGGAGTCCTAAATTTTGCCTAACTCAAGTGTATTTAGAGTAGGTATCTTTATCGAGTAACCTGACATCGTACAGGCTTGGTTCCGACGGCTTAACGTGCTCTCCGAGGGATGACGTACTCATATTTGTTCATCTCCCGCGTGAATAAATCGAGGGCCAGGTGGGTATCGAACCCTGGACTTACCAGTTCAGAGGTGAGTACGTTAGCCACTAAGCTAACCGGGCCCCTTAAAAACTAGTTGTAAGAAACATGTAATTTAGCCCTCTCAATCCAAAACATAGACACACATTGTAGCAGTATGTAGACTTCTTATGAGTCTCATAACTATGCACTGTGCTACCATTCACTAGTGTGTCTCACGGTCATCAAGGTTCCTCCAAAGACATTAAACAACGAATATTTTAATAAAACAAAATTCATTATTACGATGTTACTGGTAATATGTTGACTGGTGTTAGCTAATTCAGAAACTTATTAACAATTAATTCAGTTAATAAGTTAATTTAGAAGTTACCTACATTTCGTAAAATTGTAACAAATGTATTTAAAAGAAACTGACAGCTCTAGAGTAAGCTTACCAAGGTAGAACTAAAGGGTTCTCTTATTTTTGTTTCATTGTAATAACATGTTTGTTTATTTTACATAACGAGTTACAATAAGAAAGCCAACAAATAATTTAAATATAACTCTATATTAAGTAAAATCATTATTACAATTCTACTTAAGAAGTGTATCTTTGGGTAAGGGCATCTTCTTTCTTATTTAAACGAAAATAAACCGATTTTATCATTAACAGATCGACGTCGTAGTTTTGTAGATTTAGCCCACTCTACATCTCTTCAGGTCTACTTCTTATCTAATGCCATACCTCAGCTTTCTTTGTGTAGTCGTTTTGCCTATCTATGGCAACATGCCAAGTCCACTTTAGTCGCCCTGACTGTATCCTTTCAAGACACATTCAAGGATATTAGACCTACAATTGATCGGATACAGTGACACTATATAATGGAAGATTTAAATTAATATAGTCTTTTTTTGCTGACAGTATTTTTTTGTTCTACCAATATATTGCTTATGGGAACATTATTTTTTTTACTAAATTTCAATGGATTTATAGTGTATCCATTTTCTACATTTCCTAGACTGTGACGTCCAACAGATGGTTGTCCATAAGAAGGAAAACTTCTTTAGCTCAACTACAACAGTTTTGTTTTTTTACCCTAGATTTGATTACGTTGATCGCAAAAGAAATATTAACAAATTTTGGATTGTTTAAAACTGTAAGAAAGTGAGTTGGCATATCGTTGGTACAGATATTGAGTATAATACGAGCATAATACATACCATAATATACAGATTACAAGTTGTTTTAAAAAAAATATAAAAGATGAATTTAAACAAATTATTCATTCCTGACAATTGCTTTTAATTAAGCAATTTATTTATTATTTTTAATATCATTGCAAAAACTAAAGTATAAACGAATAAAATATTATTAAAACATGATGTAAACAATAATTAATCTGTCACAATTGGGTAAGAATACCTGAATCATTGACAGGTGAATGAGAGAATAAACGAATTGAACAGAAATTTTACACTCCTACAATTTTTATAGATGTTGGAAATTTAAATGATGCTACAGAGAATAACTTGAGTGTGAAAAGTTGTGGAAAGAAAAAGTTTAATCGGATCTGTTCTTTCAAAATTTCTCTGAAGAAGTCATTTTCATTTTATTATTTAATAGATTATCCCATATTTTATAGCCATACAAGTTGTTTCTTGTTGATTTGCTAAGTCTTGATATGAGTGACTGTCGAAAGGTCATGTGGCATCAGCCAGATCCAGCCACGCTCTGTGTTAAGCAGTCAGTCAGTCAGTTATCATTGCCTTCTCATTATATACTCTTATCGATATCCCCATTACTAACTCATTTATCAAATTAAAGTTATAATTTTTGAACTTAGGACAGTGCCACGTAAACAATTACAGTAAATCATTTGTCTGTCACTCAGCAGCAACCCTGATGGGAGTTTATTAAAGAAAGATGGAAAACACGTATCACACGGCAGTATGTTATATAAACTATTTTGTAAAGTTAATAATACTAATATATTACATTTTTAATGTTCTCTTCTTAAAACTAGCTGACAAAGAGATATTTAAATATAAATTATATTAAATGTTAGAAGGCCTTGAGCAGACATTCTATAATGTACCTGTTTTTCAATATGAAACAGATGTGCACTGCGTACCCTCCCATCTGACACCCCAATCCATTTAGCTGTATCCCAGACCTCCCAGCCTATGTATACACGTCTCAATATTCCTTATTTTTATACTATACTGCTAACTTATACACTCTCTGGTGTTATTGTTTTTTTTCCACATTGAAACCTAAAAAAAGGACACTACGTGTTGAAACACGTTTTGTTTAGCTTATTAGACTTCTGTATATGGAGTCCAATCTATTACATTAGGTACCTTTTTACTCTGCAATAAATGTTATATAGTCAAACAAGAATCAATATATATGTATAAGTAAATATATTAAGTAGATTCTATTAAATTATGCCCAAAAATTTAAGGAAAAAGCTCTCAAGACATTTTGTCATATTGCATTAGTAATAACAAAATAATTACTCTTTAATTGTTTAATTAATAGTAATACTAATAAAATGATTAGTAATAGTAAACAATTACCTTTTTTTTGATAATCTGAAATATGTAAATTATGTAATTACATTTTATATATGCCACATTTAAGTGTTATGCAGTTAAAGAGAAATATTTAAAGTGTGTAGTTTATATAATATTAATTTAACTGTGAACTGAAATGAAATGTGTAATTGGGTAATATTTGGTTATTAAAGGCAGCATGAGAGGTGGGCGTTGTTGGTGCGGCAGATATAATGCGTGCTAGGAGGAGTTTGATTGTTTAGCAATTAGAAATGGTTTGCTGTCAGTGTCGGCTGATGCAGGGATGCTCTGCAGACGGGTGCCACGCTCTTCCCACTCACTTCCATTTCCTTTCTCTTTTACCTCGTCTGTTTTTCTACCTCTGTACTGAATACTAATTTCTTGGTGTTCATGTTTAACAGAATAGTGATTTGCCGTCTTAACGGTAAATATCTATGCATACTGGTATAAAATTAATAGATAATTACTGGTCCTGAAACGAAATTCAGTCATCATGTAATAAATGCACTATGTTCAACAAGTGATATCTCCTATCTCTACATCTATGTAAGAGTAGAACTGAAAATAATTTACCTTTTTTAGACCATTGATATTTATCAAAATTCAATTTTTATTTGTACTAAAAACAAGTCAATGACCAAACCACAATAAGATATGGGAAAACAAGACTAAGATCTTTCAACCGTAACAAGCGGTCTTCGTCAGAGTCAAAAACCCAACTGTTTATGTGGAATCTTTTTATTTAAAAACAAGTATTCATTACAAAGTGCTAAAAATAATAATAACTGTAATATGGTTGTGACAAGATAAATCAGTTTTTGTTTTGTTTTTCGAAACCAATCATAGCTCTATGAATTTTTTTTTATGACTCTTCAAGATGCTTTTATAAATTGTTGTGAGGAAATACATTTCATCATTTTTGAAATCAGTTTGTGAATTGTAAATATTAATTGATGGAATGGAGAGATACATTATCAATTTCCTTCATATGTGATTATCAAATGAATTTTGTTTATTTGTATTATATTAATTTCATATAATTTCTTGCCAGTAGCAATTAAAATTGGGAAACAAATAGAAAAACATTTGACTCTATCTTTTCTTTAACTGGCAGATATGCATTAGTTCTGGTGAAACAAATGAACAGAAAAAGCTTTACAGAAAAAAGTTAAAGTATTCTAAAGGCTTCGATGGCAAATCAGATCTGAGAGGGTTTGGGAAATCTAGTGGAAACTGGAGGCGTTTTTTTTCTTCTGTTAGTAGGAAACTTGGTAGAAGGAATCAAAGAAACCATAGGCTGGGTATTATAAGTATCAAGATGGACGGCGCTAATAAACATCCCATGTTGTGTTCGTTCAAGCGAGCAAATGCACTTTGTATACAGGCCTATCTTACCTCCGTTCTCTTTTTTAAATCATTTATTGCCCATTTATTTACATGGACTGAATATTATTTTCAATAAAATAATGATACTTCATACTGAAACGATACTAGCTATGAAATCAGTAAAGTTTTATTATAATTAATTTTATTTTTGCTTATTAAAATGAATAATAAACAAAAATCTTTGTCTGGAGGTTTTGAGAACATATTTTTTAATTTGCTGTGTTAATGTATGTATGCATGTCTGTCCTCTTTTTATAGCCCATTTTCATGACAGCACCGTTTGACGGATCATAGGAAATTACAAGAACAATTGTTCTTTCGATCAGAACAGTATTTTATATGCTCCAATTGTGTGCAGCATCCAATTATAGTAGGTTCTACGTAGCGTGTCTAAAAAGTTCAGTGAATGGTATAATATCTGGTATTCAAAGTTTGAAACAAGCGCGCGTACTCGCGGAGAAACGTACTGATATGTCTGGATTGTCCTATGTCAGTACCAGTGCAAATCATCTACCTCAGTTCTACTGCATTCAGTCTAATTGATAATTCATTGTAATATGTGCCTAGACGTCATGGGGCAACGACAGAACATGCAGTTCTGCTTCAAATTTGGAAAAATGGTGACTGAAACCGTGATTCTAGGTAAAAGTGTACGAGTATATTGCAGTGAGTAGGAAATGTGTGTACGCTAACCTGTTTAACTATTGGTTTGTAGTCTAACATGTTTTGATTTATCGCTTTGAATGCAAGTACGTTTCATTCATTATTCTCAAGTGTCGTAATTGTGACCATTATAAAGCATAGATTCTATTTTCGGACCCTATTTTCTAAGTGAGAGTGTTGTTCGGAGATTTGCAGCTGAAAGAAGTGAAGTTTTGGATCCTTCTATTTTGTGTTTACAACCGGCTGTAGAAGAATTTGTCAAAGCAATTATTAGGAATTGAATTTTAATAACTTACCAAGACTATAAGGTGAGGTGATGCTGGATCTGGTCGTTACTGTCAAGCTGGCCGTAATTTGACAACAGTTTACCACTATTTCACTATTTCTTCAAATTATTGAAAATTAACAATGAGTTGAGTTTGTTTACCACTGGCAAGTGAATTATTTGTCAAATAAAATACTAAAGGAATTGAATTACGATTATTTTAGCAATACCTTAAAGAGAAATATTGCTAGATCTGGTCGCTGGGGTTGGGCTGACCGTGGTTTACTACCAATTTACAAATTTTCTTCATGTTGTTGGAAATTTAATCATGTTGGGTTTGTATACGAACATTTATTGGCCATGGAAACAGTTGTCACATAAATAGCGAGACATCAAATATCTTATAACTTACAATTACTAAGAACAAATATAAGACAAATCTAGCCAAATGTCTCGTCATCTAATTAGTTACGTGCATAAATGGAATAACGAGATTGCTGGGTTACATTCGGGCTGGCCGTCCACAAGCAGGATCCCAGACTGCATTGAACGTGTGCGAGTGACGCTAACAAAAAATTGGCGATTGACTCTGCGATTAATGGCAGAAAGATTGTGTTTTAGCAAAGACACAGTGGGAACCATCGTCCATGAAAATTGAGCAAACATAAAATTTATTCGTGATTTGTGCCGCACATGCTAACTGGTGAACAAAAAGCAAGACGTTTTGAGGCCTGTGACGTTTCATCGATATGTGTGACCGTGATCAAGCTTTCTGGGTTCCACTGTACCAGGATACGATGTACCAGATTCGGCCCCGAAACGAAAAGATAATCAATTGAATGTCTGCTACCTTCTTCTCCTGACAAACAAGAAGCTGTGCGGTAAAATCTAATGTGAAAGTAATAATTGCCAGGTTTTTTTCCACGTCTTAGGTCTTAAAGGGATTACAGTTTGCGGACTTCGAAGAGGTACCAACTGGTGGTTATTCTTAGAGCGATTGCACATCAAGATTTCTTCAATAGTTTTCAAGCGTTATACGAACGATGTCAGAGGTGTGTTGTGGGTGGGGGGATTAAAGATATTTACAATTAGCATTCGGTTTTATGTTTTTATCATACCATTCACTGAACTTTTTAGACACACCGCACATATGTCAATACAGTAGGAATTGCATTTTTACTTATCACATTTGTTTATATTTTGATTATTAAATTAGTGATTTATATTTTTTTAGTAATAGAATAATGTTAGAATCTAATAAATACATATGGAGTTAGAGGTTTAATTTTTAAATGTATAATAAAGATAATGTTCTACACTTTGAAGAGAATACTGTCGATAGGGATGACGCACAATAAATATGAGGGAATTATATGAACGAAAGTTCATCACATATGATTAATAGGAGTTGGACTTGTATTAAACAATATATGAAATTTCAACTTGTTTGGAAGTTTTCATAATTCTATATTGGATAGTATGTTGGCAGTTTCAAATTACATTATGAGCCAGTGTTCACTGCATTTCTTTCCACGTTGGAATTCTCATTTAATTAAATGTGTTATCACAGCTTTGGGTATTTGCAAAATTGGATTTTGACGACTATGTCAGAACTTTTGTTATTTCAATGTGTCGGGTTATACTATTTTCTTATATAAATATATCAGTAATTCTTAATTTTCAAACAAAGAAATGTTAGAAGTAATCGTTTGTATAATCGAAGTGCCATATTATCATGAAAAATCATTGAAGTCACACATTTGCTGTTGTAATCATTATCAGGATTTTTAATAATCTGAGTCCTGGTTACTTTGAAAAAACTATTGTATATTCTGGAAAAGCTGGATATTATTTTTTTTATATTTCTCTTATAAAATCAGCAATTACCTGAACTGTTAAACACTATATAAATATTATAAGGTAGGAAACGTTTTTACTGTTTTCGGTATTATTTCAATGTTTACATCTTGCTGAATTAAATTGGTTAATATTTTGTTGTTGTTTTTTTTAATCGATACACTGTTCTTAAAGTAGTTCTTTTACTTCTGACCAAATTTGTATACTCGGTTTATTGTTAATTTGAACATAGTTGTTGAGGTGTTGCTGAAGTAAATGAGTTACTTTGCAGAACAGACTCAACTCTTCTTGCTCGATGCCACCTTTTGATCCAGTTTCGCAAAACGATAATGGATCATTTTGTTTCATGGTTTCCTGTTTTTTTGGAATTTCTGCCACCATTTTTGTATCCTGAATTATATTTTATAAATCAAAGAGTAAATGAGTTTGCTTAATGATTAATGTTGTGTTCTTGCTTTTCGGGATGAAACATAAATAAAGCATGTTTTGACCTAATTACCTTTCCGATTGGTCGTAACTTTAAATTGTGGTTATAACACTGCATGGAGGCTGCGCCAAGGGATTGATTTGAGTAGTAAACTTTTAACATCTGGCTTGTATCTTGGTGAAAAGTTTAAAGATTCAAAGCTGTTGATGCTACTCTAGAGTACTATTTAGTTGAAGTCAAATTTTATAGCTCGGCTTGATTAATTGGCAAAGTGAGTTACTTTTGGGCCGTCTCACAAGACTGTGGTTAGTAATGAAGCAAAGCTTGTTGATTATTCACCAGCACGACTAGATTAAGGCAAGTGGTTAAGTGCTTCGGCTGAGAGCTTCTTATTATAAACAGATCAATATTTCCATAACGGAGATCCTCTAGTGTAGGCCGGGATGAACTGAATCCTTGAAGCGAGTTGCCTCCGGGAGACGCTTGTGTCATCCAATTACGCTAACGAGTTGCTTGTGTGTTTGAGCACTATTCAGCCCGCACACAACTGTCCCAACTTTCTACTTCAGTAATGCTTCAAATATCATTACTTTTCCCTTGTAAATTAATTGTGTATCTTAATGTCTTTATTCTTTGGGGCTTCCTTAATAAAATTGTATTTTTAGAGTATATTTAGCTTTATGGATTATGCCCTATTTAAAAAAAATATAATTCGTATTTTATTGGCGTTAATGTAAATAAATGGTTAACAAAATAATACTAAATAATAAATTCTAAATAATATTAACAAAACTTCATTTGTGTAAACGTTGGAAACAGTTTTTCATAATTTTAATTGAGTGATTAACCTTCATAGTCATAGTTCAGAGCAACAGGGTTGTTGCATTTGCAGTTTAGCAATTAAGCAAAAATCCTCCTAAAAAAACTGGATTTTTGTAGTTCTTCGCTATGTATAGAATGAAATAATTAATCTCTAGGCCTCAAGAACTTATCTACTTCATTTGAGTTTGCCTTTACCCGTTTATTTATTCTTCAGTTGGAGGAGCATTGACTAAATGATGAAAAGTATGTTCTAAATAATTTTGTGCTGCAACTGTAGTTAGATATTACCATTTTCCAGCTATATTTATTAAACAAAGTGATTAAATACCAGTAAAACAAATAGTTATGTATTTACATTTTTTTAGAATATTTATATATTGTCTAATCGATTTTTTTATTGGTATAAAGATTATTTTCGAATCGAATTGTCCAGATTTGATAGCGATTGTTTTTCAAATAATCACCTCCGAATATAATTAAATATTTTAAAAAAACCTGCTTGGGTTAATTTGTGAAGATGAAAGTGTAATATGGGTCCTTCAAAAGCACTTCCCTTAGAGCAGGGTAAGTCGCTTGGTGGTTCGTTTGTCTTTGTTGTGAACTGGCACTGAAGTAGGCTTTGGGGTTCAGGTTTCAAGCCGCTAAATCGCCCATTGTTTTTGATTTATTTCAGGTCCTTCCTTTTCAAAATGAACACTCTCAATGTATTTCATAGGCCGTTAGAAAGGGGAAACATATGGCCTGTAAACTCCCCCTGTATTAGCGCTCTTTGCTTCCTAAGCCCGTGCACACTTCTTTTGGTTAACCTTGACCATCCCATCTGTTGTACTTAAATCCCTTCATCCTACCTTCTTCAATTTTATAAATCAGTTTGATACAGTGCTCTTGTTCTAATTTGTAACTTCCGGAGGGGAGGGAGAAGGATGAAACTTATTAAAGGTGCGAGCCAAATTTTCAATTTTTTTGAATATTTTATTTGTGATTACTTACTAATAATTTTGTCTGTGGCCCTACATTTGTTTATGTGGGTGACAGAAAACTTACAGGTAAATACAAGCCGTAACTAATAGTTGTTTTCAGTCATGTTTGCGTTCGCAGCGTACAGCACTAGTGTTTCGGAACTACTTACTAAGGTATACAGAAAATTATTCTGTTTTACATCATAAAGATAGTCTTCATCAGGAAGAAGTATTTTTTGCATGATTCGTATTTTTCGTAAGCTATACTGTAATCAGTGACTATTTATATGTGAATTTTTTTATGATCGAATTAATATTCTGAGTTGTATGATTTTTACTACTCTTGGAAGCGCACCCCCCCCCCCCCCCTGATCCAGAAACATCAAACAGATATTATTTATGGAAGAACTTTTTGCACAATTCACATGTGGGGCTGTGAAGGTGGGTGTGACTGAGACATTCATGCCTGTCTTTGTTTTACATTAAACTTATCAATATGATGCAGTTTAGTTGTTTAATATTCTTTTATGGAATAGAATTTGATATTTGGGGAAAGCTTCGGAGGTGTTTTTGTCGCATTAGGGAAACTGTAAGCAATGAATAAGATTATGTATGTTGTGCTTATAGGTACAATTCGTCATTCAGACATATTTTTTACTGATCACCTTTACTTGAATATCTCAAGTAAATGAAGTGAATATATCACTTGAATATATCAAGTGAATGAACTCTCTTCATTGTAATAAATTTTATTGATTCTCTCTATCAAGTACTTACAAAGTTGTGTATATTTTATGTTCTTTCGACGGGTGTGTAGTATCTGTTAGTTCGATATTTAGTGTATTTTGTAAATTTTTTAGAGTAAATTAACTTTAGATTTTTAGTAAAATGTTTGGAAATAATAAAATATCGTGTTGTGTATGTTTGGTTTAATTATTTTTTGTTTACACGTTATTTATTTTATTGGTTCACTTTTATTCTGAATGGGATTGTCAACGATCAATAAATGATGCGGTAAAAATGAATTCGCTTTAACTAATAATTACATAGGAGTACTTTTACATTACTATAAGTAAAGTATAGTGATCGTGAATAAATTCGATCTCCAGATTTTTACGTGTGTGGGTTACCACGCTACGGTCCAGAATCTTTGATGGATCAAGTTAATATTTTACACAAAAGTAGGCCCCATAGTGTAGATGATCCCTATTGTTTGGGAACAATTATGCATGACGGGAAAGTCACTTTTTTTGCCAAAAACCAGTTAGAAAACATGTTTTTTTTCCTCAACAGCTAAGTCTAGAGTTTTGAAATTTTCGTATTATCTTTGCACTCACAAATGCAATAAACAAAATCTGGAGTGGCCTACACTCTACTTTACTATAAGTAACTTAATGTCAAATTTCTTGAGTATATAAAACATAACGTCTCACTTAAGCATAACGTAAACATCTAAATGGGATATAATTATTAGCCTTTCATTCCTGAGGTAGTACAGATAGTGATTGAAGGACATATCAATTTATAAGCTTATTTTTGTACAACACAAATAATTTATTATTTGCAAATAATTTCATTAGTATAACTACAGCAGTAATAACATTTTTGAAAAACCAAAGTGAACATTTCTTGAAACGATTTATTCTCCTACAAGAGAATAGCTTTCGTTCAAACAGCCAGTAGATTTCTTACATCGTTTACTTGACATCCTTCTACATTGAATATTAAAGTAAAATTTTTAAATTTAAAACAGGAAAATACCCTTTTTTTCTCTGAAAAACATCTTAAACTGCGAAGAAAATGTTGTTTTAAGGTGATTTGTTAATTAAAGATGTATGATAATTACATTTATTAATCTCTAAACAAAGATTCAGATTATGAATTATCATTTACATTTTTGGTCTTATATAGAATTATCATACTGGGAATTTTAATCTTTAAAATAATAATAATAATAAGCTTCTTAGTATTTAATAAGATCATTTTCCTTCCCCTTTGTCAAATAACATATATACGAATTTTTTCTGAGTGAGTGTTATCATTTTCCTGCACAATATTATTCCTCTTACATCTCATATAATTCAATAAACAATTTAAACTGTTCCTTTATAAAATCAATTTTATCTCAGTGGATTCGCTCAAAAAATTTCTAAGTCAATGTAAACAATGTAAAAAAATACAAAAAATTCGACAAGTATAGCAGGTGATCTCTTAGTCTAGGGTAAACAACGAGTTTTTATATCGTTATTGCTCTTTCCCGTAATTGAAACTTCATGATTTTTTTTTTATGAATTGTTAATTTTTTGTCCCATTTTTGGTCAAATTTTCATTATTTTTTAACGAGCCGTTTAGTGTCAAAAAAACAATTTCTGAAAACACAAATCGTACTGTAACGCCCCTTTAGCGAATGTAATTTTAGAAAAAAATATCTCAACTCATTCTCCACATAATGTTCCATTTTTAGGCATAGTTTCATTTTGATCCATGAAACAGTATGGCTTGTATCGCTCTCACAAGGTTTGAGATTGAATAAGTCAAAATTTTTACATTTTATTGAAAAAAAAATATTTCCTGTTGTTTTAAAATTCTGAATATATGTTTCGTTTGTTCCATTTGTAACCTCAAAGATAATGTCAAAATTTCAAAACTCTAGAGATATCAGTTTAAGAGAAATAAATGTTTAAAAAAAAAACGGTTTTTGGCAAAAAAAGTGACTTTCCCATCATGTATAATTCTTCCCAAACAATAGGGATCTTCATCTTTATGAGGCCCATTTTTGTGTAAAATATCAACTTGATCCATCAAAGATTCTGGACCGTAGCGTGGTAACAAGCAATGCTAACACACTCACCCACCCACCCACCCACACACACACAGACATCATCGTAAAAACGTCATAAAACGACTTCTGGGACCTCAAAACATGTAATTCCGTCAAAATCTCGAGATCGAATTTTTTCACGATCACTATACTTTACTTATAGTAAAGTAAAAAAGTATATTCAGATTTTTAAAAGAAGGGGAAAATTTTCATTTTCAATAAAATGTATAAATTATGACTTAAAATTCAATCTCAAAGCTTGTGAGAGCTATACAAACCATACCGTTTGACGTATCAAAGTGAAACTATGTCTAGAAATAGAACATTATGTAGAGGATGAGATGAGATAATTTTTTTAAAAATTAGATTCGCCGAAGAAGCGTTAAAGTACGATTTCTGTTTTCAGAAAATTTTTTTTGACGCTAATCGGCACATTAAAAAATCATGAAAATTTAGCCAAAAATGGAGCAAAAAATTATTAATTTACAAAAAAGAAAATTCATGAAATTTTAGTCAGGGCAAATAGCAATAAAGCTATAAGAACTGTTTGTTTATCCTGGATAACCTTATAACAGAGTACAGCTGGCAGGAAAAAGATAACACTCCCTCAGAAAAAATGTGTATACTTGATTTTAACAAGGGGAAGGAAAATGATTTTATTAAATACTAAGGAGTCATAAAATTATCATTATAATAATTTTATAAAAGACCAAAAATGTAAAATATAATTCAGAATTGGTAAATCTTTCGTTTGAAGATTAATAAATGTAATTCACGTACAACCTTAATTCTAAATTATCTTAAAACGACGTTTTTACTTTGATGTTTATGATGTTTTTCAGAGAAAATAAGAGTATTTTCCTGTTTTAAATTTAAAAATTTGGCTTAAATATTCAATATAGAAGAAGGTGAAGTAAACGATGTAAGAAATCCACTGGCTACTTGAATAGAAACCATGTTCTCTTGCAGGAGATTATTTCGTATCAAGAAATTTTTTTCTTTGATTTTTCAAAATGTTATTACTGCTGTAGTTATACTAATGAGATTTTTGCATCACTGGTGTGATATACAAAAATAAGGTTATATAGTGATAAGTCGATCAATCACTACTATCTGACTACCCCAGGAAAGAAAGACTAATAAAAATCTTTCATTTAGATGTTTACATTATGCTTAAATGAGATATTATATATTATATACACAAGAAGATTGATATTAAATTTACTTATAGTAAATTTGTGTGTAGGCCACTCCAGATTTTTGTTATTGAAAAAATGAGTTTTTAAACATTGAAGAAGGTATTGATGCATAACTTGATAGGTGAGCAGCACCATCCAATTATTCATAAATTGAATGCAGTAAACAATTTTTTACGTTGAAATTCCAAAACATGAGATAGCAGTTTTCATGAAGAAAGCATAATAATTTAAAATATTGAAAGCCAAACCAAGGAAAATACATGAAAACAAATTTTTTGTTATTTTATCATTTTAAAAAATTTCCCTTCAAATGTTAGATTCCGAGTACTTTTTATTAATTTGCGACAACATTCTTAACTCCGAGAAATTCCTGTCATATTTTGAACGTATTGCATTTTTTATGGGGATTATTTATAGAATTATGAAAACTTTTAAACTGTATATTGGTTGTTTTACTGTGAACACTTTTTTTTCTTGTTTAATAGACTTTTTAATTACTGAATATATAAATAACAACCCGGTGTAATGTACTTTCTTGATTAGAACTTCTACTTTACATTGTTAATATGGCAAACCATCATACCTTGTTATAACAGCTCAGTAGGTTAGTTGCGATGGAAGATGGACAACGTCCGAAAGAGCTCCAACGACTCCAAGATCATCGTATAAATAATAAATAACCTCAGTGGTAATAATAATATGCATGTATTTTACTTTACAATTCAACCACTATATTGCAGTTAATAACTTTTTATAAAAAATAAATATATTTTACAATATTTCGCTAAATACATGTAAAGTTAAATTGAACTGCCTACGTAATTATTCAGCTTCTAACGCTATGTTTGTATTTGTGTGCCATTTTTTTCATTTAAACGAGGAATAGGAAACTACAGACCGCGGTGGTTGCCGTCCTGTGCTACCAGATAAGCTTATTTAAACATGTTAATTGGAGTAAAATGTTAGACAACCTAAACTGAATGTAAGCATTTAGAGCAAAGTGATATTTCTAATTGGTAATTTTTTTTTTTTGTGTAATGAATTATTAGTTTTTATTTAGTGAAATGCCCTTCAGAGATGCGACCTCATAAATTTGTTTTCAGACTCAACCGTTTAAATTTTTGAATACGATATTGTGAAATTTATAAAGGCTATTTAGTTACTTCGTGCTCCCTAATAGATTACACATAAAATAAGTTTTAATGAGATCACCGTCATTATTTTTAGTTACTCCTAGTTAATATTGTTGTATACACAGAAGTACGGAAATAGGCAGGCAAACGTAAAGTAAAACTAAAATATTTTCTTCATTCAACCATAGAAGTCTAATAATTAAATTCATAAGAAGGTTAAGTATTTTTGGTATTTACATAGTGTGGGTCATGCCACGTGCGATTGGAACCCGCACTAGCCAATTGTCAATGCGGCGAGTCAAAAATAACTGAACCTTCGTTTCGTGGATAGTACATGCAACGCAAAGCCTATACGTCTTAATGTTAGGCAAAAAAAAATACATTAATTTATCGTAAATCTTTTAAAAGATTCATAAAAGTCTTTAAACTACAGTGCTTTGCTTATGAAACTATTTGGACCATCTTTACTGGAGTGAAACTTTACTGATAATTTGGGTAAGTACTTTTATATTATCCTTCACATCTCATTCAAACTAGATATCTTATCTAAGATAAAATTTGATAAGAAAATGACTTTTATTTAAGCCCCATGAGATAAATACTAGCATTAGTATTCTCTCTGAGTCATACTTTGTTTGCAGTCCTTAACCGAATGTCTTAGACCAAATAATACATATGAGATAGCACAGTGTCCAACTCATGGTAATTGTTTAACCGTACTTTTTAATGATGTTTAAAATTGTAAATTGTAATGTTTATTATTGTTGTGAGATGCGAAACGCATCTTTGTTTTGCTTTGTAAATTTCCTGATGATGGTCTGTCTAGATATGTCATTTTTATAATTATTTCTTGAGTAAATAGTGCCTTGGCGATTTTGTGTGACGAAACAAAAAATAAATGATCCAAATGACATAAATATGCTGTACCTGGCAGATCAAAACTGAAAATCAGAAAAAAAGTTTTGGTTGAAATTGCTATTTATGAAAAATAATGGCAGAATTTAATAACAAGTTCGTGATATTTTATGGAAACATACACTTATATGTGGAATGTGGAGTCACACTTGTATTGTTTTGAATGTTTGATATAATTATAGATCACCTTGTCAGTTACTTCAGTGATGTGACACTAGATTTTGTCACTGATGGTGCATGAAGTACTACGCGCTAGTAGTGAAAGGGTCCAAATAAGAGACGCTTCTTCTTCAAATGAAGCTTACAGAATCACAGTTATAATGATGTTCGTTATTATTAAATGGAATGTACACCTGGCAATGAATACAAATCATTAATAAATGGGTGTAATTTGCAAAATTTAAAAGCACTATAATTTTACACAAGATTTGTTAACAAATCCTTTGAATTTGCAGATCTACGGAACGTCTTCTAATTTAGGATCGCGAGATGATAGTATCAAAACGTGTTCCGTACGTTAGTTCTAATTCTTTTACCTTACACATAACAGAAATCTAAAACATAAGTGTCTATTTAAATTTGCGTAGAGTACCTTTAACGTATTTTGCGTTTATGTGTTTTCATTTCCATTCCAATTTTACCCAATTAGAATTCACAAAATGTCCCTTTCACACTGCAATCTTCAAAAGCCAAACATAACGATATCCAGCATATTAGACCCATTTTTTGAGTAATATCCTTAGTTTGTTTTTGTTGTGTGGTAGTTATTCTCGTTTCATTAACTTTAGATATTCGTAGTGCTTTGCAGTCGATCAGAACTGCTGTGGTTTCACAGATTTTGAAATTCGCAGCTTTTTCCGGAGCCTAGGATTTCACTCTTGCTGCCATGATTCCCTGAGGCAACCTAATGAAACGTATCAGATGAAAGTCCACTACTATTTTTTCTCTGCAGATCTTTTATTTATATTACAAGGATTCTTTAGGTAATTTTTAAGAGACAATTGGAAACCAAGACTCCTCATATCTTTGATCACAACCATAGCAGCGTTTCTTCGTTACAGTGCAACAATAAACTAGTTAATTTTCAAACTTTTTAGGTAACAGCTCTCTACCAAGGCACACTCCTACTAATTCTTCAGGCGTACTAACCATTTTTCCTTTTGGTCGTTAGTAGAAATAAGATATCACCTACTACCTTTAGATTCTTACAGCTACCTGTTTGCAAGTGTATTAAAAATAATTTTCTAATGGCTATGCATTTATTCAGTAAAAATATATTGAGAATATCATTAAACCAGAAATTTGAAATGATGTATAAAATCGCTGTGAAAATATATATTAAAAAATAATTTAATATTAAGCCAATTTTAACAACAAAACATCTGAAACCACTAAATTTCTAAATCTTCTTCATTGAAATCATTAAATATACAAAAGAAATTTGAATACTAAATGAGATTATTCCAAGAGATGAACTTTCTAGTTCAAAAGGATAAGGTTTTAGAATAATTAACGTCGTTGCGAGATACTGTTCTAAGGAAAATTATAGTAACCATGAAAAGATAGCGTTTAAATTTTAAAGGTTTGGCTTTGAAGTTGAGCTCTTGATTACATTTTCATAATGCCTATTTCATATTGATACCATCCTAAATGTTTTTATGATTAAACAGAACAGTGCCGTTTGATAAATCATAATGGGATTTGTCACTCATATAGTTCTTTATGTGGGAAAGAACCCAGTTGTATGTATGATTTTGAAACATCTAGAAGATAAATAAATTATCGTTTTTAAGCCAAAAGGGGTTCTAATCCTAACCAACTCTTCACTCTATTTTATGAACTTTGAATTTCACATTCAGCATTGAATTAAATATTTCGTGACACAAATTTCATACATTTTTTTAGAATATTGGTGAAGAAAATATTACACTCAATAATTACGGCTATTAAGTTCCTGTTACAGTAAATGTCAGATGTTCTAGAACAAAGTTTAAAATTTGTTTAGCTAATATTAATATATGTAGCCACATTATCAATGAAGCCGTTTATTGTCAAGGAGTTTGATAATATGTAAATTTTAGTAAAGTTGAGTGTAGCCGACTCAAGTTTTTTTTCAATCCAAAAGTTTTAATTAAATCTGAATGTTAATATGTTTTGTGGTGGAGTTTCCTATCAGCTGTTTGATGAGTTCAACCCCAACTGGCTAGAAGTAGCTCAATTATTGGATTGCTTTTGGTGTAATAAGTGGGGGAGATCTTGCATGAGATATGGTATGTTGACTGACACCTTTTAACCTGTTAGTGCTCGCTTTCACTAAATATTAACTGAGCTTGGTACGAAGTGGTATAGATATAAAGATGACACACATGGTTTGATGGCGCGTTAAACTCAGCTTTAGTCTAGACTGGTCCTTGAGCGGAATACCAATGGGTCCTGGAGAATTTAAACCCAACTTAACTTTCGTTGTGGGGCAGTGCTTCACATATCTTACCTATGAAATCCTCCGATATATATCCTTTCGGTAACGTTACTCTTCTCTTTTAATTATTTTTATCAGGTTGTGTAATTTTAGATGCATAATTACTAATAGTGACTTTCTGACGTGTACAGAACTGTGAATATGTTTTATATGCTATCTACATTGTCTTCATTTGAAATTGTCTGCGTGTATTGTTTGTATTGCCTGCCTGCTTTTAATGTGAAGTTACATATAATATATAGTCATATGTAGTTTTGCACTAATAATTATCAATACAATATTAATATTAATCATTGTAATTTATATAATATTAATATTATAATGGGATATTATTTTTAAGGAATACTCATTGACTTGAAAAGCTACCAAATTGTTTATTTTCAGGCATTTACTAATAAAATAATAGTTTCTTTTTAACCAATTCAATTAACATAAATCAATTTTAGAACGGAGTATGCTGAGAACTAAGGTTATTAATGTTTAAATGATTGGAATGTCATTGTATGCATTTCAAATTTATTAGTATTATTTGTTTGCTTAAAATTTGATAGAGTTTAGTTATAAAACGTTAATCTTCTAAATTTACTACTTCCATGGTAATAAACCTTACCTTCTAATTTGAATTACAGAATTAATTGTAGTTACTTTTCAGATCCTTGAAGTTTAAAGATGTTGTAAGTTTATTATATATTTTCAACCAATTATAAGTTCTGGCAAAGTAAGTTTGAAAAAAATAAAAGTTTAGTTTAAATTAGTTTTCTATGGTTTTAGTAGGATACTAATGATTTATATTGCATGATTATAATTTTCTAGGAGTCAGGAGTTAGTGTCCTCTAAAACTAAAGATATTTATTTTCTTTTGTACTCCTTCCTTCTATTGATCGCCCTACTTAGGACGTAGATTTCTTGGGGGACACTTTAGCTAGAGTTTAAATAATGTGTTAATTTCTAGATCTTAAAGACAGGAGTTTAACTTTGTTATGTATGAGGGGGGTAGGGGTTATAGATTTTGTGGGTATAATGCTGTAGCCAATTGCTTGGAACTTGTACGGAGTCAAGTGGTTTCATACCGTGGATGGTGCATTTCTTGCCTCTTGAAATTCTCGGTTTAATTTTCATTACAAAGGGGGTTGATAATCCAGTGATTCCGGCCCTGCTCCAACTTCGCTGACTTTAATTGCCAGCTTAGAATAACTGTTCTCTCATACTCGTTGCATTTATGCTCAGTCCCTAGTCTAGGAGTCTTTATTTAATTTTTGGTTGAATACATATATTTCAGTATAGTAACATTTAGTAGATAATTCCTTACCTTTTGTTCTTATTATGATATTAGTCGTATTTTTTATTACTGGTATGCGTTCCGAATGGAACATCGTAACAATGGATTTTCGACTACACATCAATTCCTTTGGAACTCGGGAAAATATTTCAGTGTATAAAAAAAGAAGTTAAATGTGTCTTCTAGACTGACTTTGGCTGTTATTCATAGCCAAATGTATATGTAGAAATTGTTTTGAGTTAATTTTATATTTTAACTTAAAGGGTAAATTTAGTTATTTCCTTGTCACTAACACGAGGGTTTGCAAAGTGGTCGATATTGACACCCAGTAATTAATGAGGCTATCAAGTTTTATTAAGATAAACAGCTGTCAATTGTTGTTTAAATGTCGTGATTGTACGTGTAGAATCAAATATCCTTAATGCGGTTGATCACGACCTCTTGGGTTTAATGAGACTCTAGGAATAACGGCATTGTTATCTGTTTATATTGAATGTCCCTAATATGGTGGATATTAAACCCCTGGGGTTTCATGATGCACTAAGGAGGGTAGGGGATCATTGTCGTTAATTCCCGTTAATTACCGTTACTTATGTCAGAGGAGAAAATTCTTTAATATGAGTTTGTAAAGAACGAAGTTAATACTTAAATTTATTTCACTTTTAGGGGCTAGGGTAGGCCAGTAGCAACGTGCTCGCCTCTGGACTAGTAGATTTGAAGTTCAATACCCACTCCGGTCCTCGATTATTCATTTGGGAATGAATGAACAAAAGCTGACCACGTCTTCTCTTGGAGAGGACCTTAAGCCGTCGGTCTGGTGCCTGTACGATGTCAGGTATCCTTTAAAGATGCCTACTCTAAATAAACTTGAGTCAGACAAAAGTTGAGACTCCCAATGTAGAATGTTCATTTGAGGTATCGCACATATCGACCTATATGTGTTCTTCCTTGGGACTGCCACATCAAACCTAACCTATTCCAACATCTCTCTAAAATGATTTTCTTTTAAAGTATTTTCATTTGAAATTTTTATCACTTGTTTATATCTTTTACTACTTATATATGGCTTATACAAATCTAAACGGAGACGCACTAAAATGTCATCCAGATAAAACTCTTCAAAACATGATTATGATACATTTTCTTTATTAGTTCCTTAGAGTACGGTTTGTTAAAATAACTGAAAATAGTGCATTGTTATAAGAAATGACATCATTATGCAACGCACACGTGTAATATCTAAATGAAACATACATTTCCTAGCACTGGTTCATGTACTTAAAATTATATTGATTATGGGTGTCTAAAACCCTTGGTCGAGTTTGATAAGTGACAACAAACAAACAGACGCTGTAATTTCATTATATTTAATAGATTCTCTTATAATACTGGCTCTCTGAGCATTGAGCATTCGATGTGAAGTTAAAGCAGGCACTCCTTGCATGCAAAGTATGTTGTGGTCAACAACCTTGCATAACTATGAGTTATACCAATAAATGATAATCATCAAACTTGTGTATGCATTAATTAAGTGCTTTGAATAAAGACAAAGTGAAAATTTTGAGGCTTGTGATTTAATTCAGAAGTTTTAACTTCCTGAAATGTATATATGTATTCCGTTTTGTTCGAGTTGGTTCTCAAATTGGGATGCGAAGTTATATTGATATATAACGACCTGGATCTGGATGAAGCTAGTCTGGAAACTTCTCTAGCGCTCTTTGAATAAAGAGAATTGAAGTCTGGGGAACTTTTTATATGTTAAACAGGGGTGTTCTTTGACAATACATACTCTGGATTAACTACTTATGTGAGGTCATTTTGAGATCAGTGTTATAGTATGAATCATATGAGTCCTATCTTATATCTGACGAAAAATTTCAAATTCAGAGTGCTTTTTTTTAAGTATTCAAGAGTCGTTTGGTATATGTCATATGATTTATGCCAAAACTATTCTGACTCCGATAGACAGGTTACTTTGCATTTACGAGTAGCAGCTATTTTAGTAGCCTTAGTTTTGACTAGGATCGCCGAAGTGCATTATTAATTAGCAATTTACTTTTTTGGACGAGAAATCATGCGGAGAGTAAAAAGTGAATTGGATGATATCCTTCGCTGTCAATGAGAACTGTTAGATATTGATTGAAGGAATTTAGCCATGGCCGAACATGCATAGAGGACCTCTGTTCTAATAAACTGAGAGTGAGCTAATGTTTGTGTTCCTAAAGTGGAATCAAATTGGTAACGTGGCTCGGCCATTCCCGAAATGGATACCATATAACAAGTGAGCCACATTTTCTGCTCCTAGAATAGTATTAAAGGTGAAAACCTGTAAGTGTAATCGCTGGAAACAAAGAACTATGGTATCATTGACCAGGATTTCAAGGAAACACGGTCGGGTCCCATTTAGGAAGAAGTGCTGCTTCACTACTACAACAATTCATGAACACATCTCTGCTAAACTGCATATTTGGTTATCTCATTACTGTCGTACTGCTATTCTCTGCCTATTTGGATGTCTACTTCTTAAACTTACGGAAACTGTTCATAACAAAAAAAATTCCTTGAAATGAGGATGTCATGATCACAGCAGAATGAAATTTCGAGATGCCGACAATTTCTATGTTTTGTGAGATTTAAAAAATTGGCAAGGTCGTTGGGAAAGGCATTTATCCATAAAAGGTAATGTCGTTTAAAAATAAATTTAGCTTCAAAAGTTGGTGTCATTCCCAACCCGAGTGCATACTTAATCAATTTCTAGACTGGTAGTTTTTAAGTTCAGCTGATCTCATACTGCTCCAATATTTTCTTGTACAGAATTGTAGGGTATGCTGTTATAGTCAAAGTAACATCCACAATTAATCTTGGAATCATGGTAGGAGCTGCCTAGTTATCATAGTAAGCTAGAATAATATGACTGGTACACAAGAATTTTTCACAAATTTTAGTAAGTCAAGACAATATAACTCTGATATTCAAAATAAACATATTTTTGACTTACATGTATATATTGATATATATATTGACTTGAATTTCTTATTGCATTAAAACTTGATTCAGTTAGGTCTACTAAAAAGTTAATATTTAAATTTAATAGTAAAATGTAAATTCATAATACTAAGGTTCGTAGATGTAGTATAATTTCGTTGTTGTGCTTTAAATGTTTTTTTTTATTTTCTTTACAATTTATGATATATGAAGTAGGATATGATAGATTATTTATTCTTTGGAATTAATTTATGTTAGGAATTAAGTTAGGAAAAGAACATTTATTTTGTTCATAATTTCAAAATAAATAGACTCAAGTTGCCTCTATTTAATATAATTTAATAGTTATTAAATTGCCTCAAGTTTCTATTTCTGATTGATGAGTAGTAGGGTAGTAATAATTTTATCGTTATCGGTTGAACCTGTGAAGAAACAAGTACATTGTTCTTAAACGTTCTCTTGATATTACAATTTTACCATAAAGTTCTATATTAGTTGGTTCATGTCTTTGGAGATCGGAGTTCAACTAGATGAGCTTTGTGAACTTTATGAGAATTTATCCTCTCAAGGCAGTGAGGACAAAGTGAATATCCCTAGTTTGAGACATGTTGAGATATATTGCGTCCTGAGGCAGAAACAAAGGGACACGCTGAAATTGGAAAGAGGAGGGGAAGGAGTTGCTTGTATTACAATTCCTAAAGTGTCGAGAAGCTAAATTCTCTTGACTTCTGTTCATATTAACTCACTCCAGATTGTGTAAGTTGAGTAGAGCCGAATGAAGAAACAACTCTGCTATCATCTGTTTACTCTGTACATAATATACAAGTCCTACGAATCATATCAAAGGATTGACCTTAAATCAACTCATATCTCTTTCATGCTTATTGTTTAACAAGTTTTTATTCTTGCATAAACCAGAATGCAGAATTTATTTAGATGTTCATCAAAACAAATACTTTTGCATTTTCAAAACTAATACTTTTGTATTTTAATTAATGTTAAATTTCATGATTAGTAATGATCATTATGAACTGCTTTGCTTCTCCTTTCTGTGAAATATTTGAATTAAGGAGGCTGTTTGTCTAAGGCATTTTGGTACTGACGTTCCCCGCTTGCTCTGAATTTATAGGGTGGTTTGTTTTGTGACATATGGATGCCCCCCTATTACGTCACCAAGTTTTGTATGGCATTCCAAGCTGATAAGAGATTTATGGCGCTTGCAGACTTCACTAACCGTAGAGATCCTTGTTTTTGCCTTGCTCTTCGTTGGATGGTTTATCTTGGTAGGTCAGCGCCGACTTGTCAGAGATTTATCTCTCATCCGGATTAAATTATCCCTTCTTTATTCATAAGGTTATCTGGCTAAAAAGCTAGGGTGCGCGAAATTAATTTCGGAGATTGTGACTTTCCCCCCGTTGTAACTTGTTGTGCTCAGGCTCTCTCACCACTTCCCTAACTTAGTTTTGAATCCTTTTCACTTTCTCACTCTGTGTCCCTCTCATTTCGCAAGGAAATATTTAATAATCCTATTCCCAATATCAATTGTGGCTCTTTCATGTTTTTCTACTATTGCTCAGTTTTTTTTCCGTCTTTAAATGAAAAGTTATTACATTCTGCTACGTTCTACAAGTTTCATAAAAATAAAGGCCAAATCAGTTCCATCACAACCACAAATACATTATATACCTGCACATGGAGGTTAGGTTAGGTACGCTTTTACAAGGGAACTCTCATAGGCCGAATATTGGTCCTTTTTGTGTTACTACACAACGAAGATTGATTTTGCATTGGGAGTCCTAAATTTTACCTACTCAAGTATATTTAAAAGAGGGATCTTTAATGAGTATCTGGCATCGTACAGGCTTGGCACCGACGGCTTAACAACCTCTCCGATGGACCTCGTACTCAGATTTATTTACCTGCCGCTTGAATAAATCTAGGTCCAGAGTGTGCATTGAACCCCGGAGCTACCATTCCAGAGGCAAGCACGTTGTTGCTGGGCTAACCTTACCCCCGAACACTTAGATGGAACTATTTTTTTCGATCACTGTTTGTTTTTTTTTTGGAATTAAGGTACTTTTTTATTTTTATTAATTATTTGGAACTACAAATAATGTATCTGAAATGAAGCACTGATGTCCTTTTAAATGATGTCAAATGTTACTAAGGTATTTATGTGTTAATTCCAAGGTCTTTACATGGATTATTAGTAACTAGTGTACAAAGTTAATTTCTAATAAAATTTAATTAATGGAATTTAGATTTTAGCAATACCTGGTTTTATACCAATCTTACATTTGTTGATTACTATTTTAAAACTACCATATTATAATTTCTCAAATACGTAAAGAAATGTGAGTATGATTATTATATATTATTAAACATTCTCTTGGCTACTTTAATTGCCATATGAAATTACCCAATTGTTTTACAAAGATTATTTGATGTATCCTGTTCTTCACATATGTCCTAGAAATGAAGTGTTAATCCATACATTATACGGACCCAGATTCACTGAGAGTTAAAAAAAACTGCAATGAATAAACTCAAATTCAATTACATTATGATCGATTTCTTGGATATTCATAGAATTTTAGCGTTGATGTATGTATTTTTAAACATAAATTGTTTAACAGCATTACTAACTCAGTGTTCTTGCACAAAACCATAAATAATTAGAAAATAAGATCCGAATTGCGAAAAAAAAATCAACAGTTTCTTTATCAGAACAACGCTCTGGCGGTCAATCCGTTCGTTTTCAGGACATTTCAGGATTAGGGAGTACAAATGCTTTCCTGTATATTGTTTTCCTGTAGATAAGTTTTCCTGTGAACGTATTCTGTTAGACGTTCCATATAGTTTTTACTCCTTAACTGAAGTGCTTTTTGTAACACTCTAGCATCCAGTTAGTCTGTATTGCAATCGGAGTAGTTTGTGTTATCGAATTGATATTCCATTGTGAGATCCAATATTACTTAAGTATTGGAAAGTGCACTAAAATTATAGTGATATTATTGTAAAACCTACTGCCTTAAAACGTACGCTTTTGTCATATATCGATTGGTTTTGGAACTAATTATTTTTCTCTTTTCTCTTAACAATAGACAGGTTCTGCTGCCCTTCGATGTGATGTGATAAAGATGTACGAAACAGGAGATTTTGGTATACTGTAAATAAAAGCCTCTGTGAAACTATTAATGACATTTTAGTTAAGATAGGATTAGGCTCTCCAACTTATAGGTGTTCGATCTGACTGTGATCAAACTAATAAGACCGCTATCGCGACTCTGCAAAATAGCTGTGACTGTAAGTTCTTTATATACCAGAAACATGGAACATTGTGCGACTTAATGGTGTTTGGAATTGTTGCAATTCTATTGTTGATTCAATCAAGAATCAATTGTGCAATACAACAATCGGCTGCTCCCCAATGAGAACATAACAATCCCATTCTCTCCTAAGCCACTTCTCCATAGCATAACACTCCAAAAGTCCTTTTAAAGCTTTCTAAACTTTCGTGCTTTACTTTTCTGTGTTAAGAAATGTTATCTTTTTTTCTCTCATATTATTATTTTTTTCATTATTAAATCGTAACTGAGCTCTGTGATTTGTTAGCCACTAATGTAACTGTATGACTAAAAATCTTGGGATATACCAAACATGAGAATGGCAATAGACTTTTAAAATATTATTTTTCCCAGAGTGGGTTTCTTAGAGGTATGCAATTTTTTTTTTTTTTTAAAAAAAAAGGTGGTTCAAGTTACTGAGAAAAAATAATTCTCTTTATTACAATAATTCTTAAATAAAAAATATGTTTTTCAGATTAAAATGAAACATTTTGATTTGTTAGACAAGTATTATTTGATATTAATAAAGCGGAAAGTTGGCATAGTGTGGAAAGCAGTGGTTTAGGCCTCGAGAGCCCTTCCCAGCAGTGTGAATCTTACTGTGCAGTCCCGGGGGGACACCCCGCCACCTACCTATTTTCCACATGGCGCCACATGATTAAGGCCGAATACTACTTCTGCCATTTTCTTTTCCCTACCACCAAATCCCTCTAATTAATTTTTTCGCTTCGTAAGAGAGGCAACTCAGGGTAATTTAGGAGTTTTTAAAGCTTCCTTCTCACTTCTTTTCATTATAAAAAAAAAGCATCAGCTTGCTGTAGTAAGATTACCCGGCCCTTTGCTTCAATCTCGGAAAATTTTCTTTTTCTCTAAATAGATCTTCTTTGTCTCTGTATTACATTACTGTGATTTTACAAGCAGAATTTATGTTTTAATGCTTTTCTTAATACTGATTTTCATGAAATTTATTTTTTTTTATAATATATTTTTTGACCTGATGCTAACACATGTGTCTTTAAAAATTGTTTTTTTTTTAAAAAAAAACCAATAGAACTTGTACGAAATCTTGTTTTTTAAATGATCTAATCTTAGGAGTTACAACTGTCCCCAATAGCGTACTATTATTCTCAAAACTTTATTGCTAACTAGTCATAATATTGTTAGTTTTTTGTAAAATGTTTTGAAGGATGCTATAATAATCATCGAATACATGAAGTTAACTTTAGATGTATTTAAAAATGTTTTAATGATTGTAGTCACTTCTGAAAACGGGTAGAGTGTAGTACAACTTTTTAAAATCTACTTCTAACTGCAAATAATAATAAAATTATTGAACTACATGTTCCTTATTTTCCTAATCAGTTTCATTGGTTACCTTTGACACCTTGCAACCAGAGGACTTGCTTAAGTTAACTTAGTCCTACTTTGAAAAACGTTAACATTGGTTACTTGCGTAGGCAGAGTAGTGATCGGATAGACTCACAACGAGTCGGATCATTGTATAACAAAATATTCAAAAATTAGTATCATGTATCTGCATCGACTTCGGAAATACTTGGAGTCTGTGCTGAAGTGGAATGATTGGTTGTTGTGAATCTCTTCGATATATTCTTTACATTTCTCTAATAAAATTATAGAAGTAAGTTTTAACAATGAATGTGTCTCTAGCAGTTTATTGTACCTGAAGATTACTTTCATATGTCGTGATTTTCTGATTTTTGCTTGGTTATATTAAGCTATCGTAGACATACGTAGCAGATAGAGTAAATATTTGTTGATTCCATGTTAGTTGTGCAGTGATGCCATTTTATATCATTTGTTAGTTGCCTTTAGTGATGCCTCAGTTAACAATAAGTATCCAGAAGTGGCCTCTTTGGAGGTAAATAGTGGTCAACAGAGTGTTTTCCATTGCTACTAAGATGTGACGTTAAAATTATGAGCGTGTCCTTAGATTCTTTGTGCAGGAGAAGCATCTACTCTAGAAAGCTATCAGGTACTCGTTAAGAATCTCTACTCTAACAAATTTGAGTTAGGTGTGAAAATGTAGAATCAATTCCGTCATCTGGGACAGCCATAACTAAAGCAGGTATAACATAAAAATTGGGCTACATTTTTAGATTGAAGAAGAACACCCTACAATTGCGAGCGTTTAAAACAAACCAACATTTAATCTATTCTTCACTAAATAATTAATAATTTATGTCATTTAATTTGTATGGAGTTAATTTATTTACATTGAGTTAAGTGTATTGACTAAGAGCTCCACTGGGTCCTTTGATTTTAGATTGCTAGAGGTATCAGCCTGTGGGAATTTATCCTGAGTGATTTTATATTGATGATGTTTGAATTATTCAATTCAAAACAATCACAACTTCTTAATAGAAATGTTTATATAATTGAATTGAAAACTCATTAATATTCATTTTCCCATTTGAAAACTTATCGTTTTGGTATATAATCGTAAAAGTATGCTTGTTACATGCAAGAAACAAATTCTGCATATGCCTGCATTTGACTCTATGCATTATGATTGTAGAATAATAATTCAATAAGTTTTATTCAATAACTTTTCGAATCGTTGTTCCAGCGTTTGTTCATCTAATTCTTTTTACTACTTGCCAATAACAAGCATTGGTTTAGTAATTACTTATTAAATTATTGCATGTTAAAACAAAATAATTAGTATAATCAATGTTATTTTAATACTTAAATGAACAAATGAAATTGCACATGTTATAAGAGGGGAAATGGGCAGACCTGTGACTATGCTCGGCCCTTGCAACTGCAGGAATATACTCGGCTGGAAGGAAACTCTGGAAGGATGCCTCATGCTCCTTGCTTAATTAAACGAAAGCGCACATCTTATGATTTGACTGATGTTAATCATACTTCTGAAACTATTTGGTGTAGATATCATAATTCATTAACGGACACCGGTTCTTTGTGCTATGACACATATTTAAAAATAAGTGCTTCTTTGAGACTAGTTTCTTCACTGTTTTCAATTGCGCCCACAAGTTACTTATTTCTGATAGTTCTGTCAAATGGCTGTGAGACTACTGGTGGTTTAATGATGTAACAGTATTAATTGTGATCACTCCTGAATTATTATTGATTTAACAAAACATTTAACTTTCTATATATATGATGTTGAATACTCTTTCTTCTTCAGAGTCCTTTATATTGACAAATGAATCAGGCACTTATCATCGCACTAGTTATCAGATAACTAATCTGACAATGCAGTGCTATGCCGACGTAGGAGGCACTGGAGCTGGAGTTACTTTGATTTAATGCTGATGAACTTTAATGTTTGGTATTGTCGAGGTCCTAAAAGATTATCGCTTCAAAAATCTACTTAACACCTTATAATCGATGGTAGTATTGTCTGGGTAACATTCGAATATGCAGAAATCTTTGAAAGCATTACTACTGAAAAGAAGTGGTAATTTGCATCTATGGAAACTCTACAATACCAGTCTGCCTAGTAAGCTCCCTGTGTTCATCTTTCGCATGATAACAGAACACTTCCGCCACAGCAATCATTTTCAGTTTTTAAAAGGTCGTCACTAAATTTCCCTTGTGACCTGCCCTGTATATAAACAGAGTAAGGAAGGTCTGAGAGCCAGCATGGTATTCGTTACTATGCGGTGAATAGTTATTCTGCCACAGACGTCTGTTGGACGTATGACGATGTGTAGTCATAGTGTTACACTCCGGATACCGAGTATCGTACTAGTCATACTCTTCATTATTTATTTATGAATTATTCATATTTTTTCTTCTTTCTTGTTTTCCTTCAAAGGTAAATAACGCTTCAAATACCATAGTTTTAATATTTGTAGTGTATGGAAATTCACTTCAGTGCCCTACTCTAATGAATGTTTACTTTTTTTCAGGCAACACGCCAGAAGTAGCTTCACATAGCAGTTTTGCCTTGTCGTCTTCCTCTACAGTATACTCCACACCCAGGACCACGATCATAGCAAGTTTAGACAAGTCTATACTTCAGGTAAGCGTAATTTCCATTATAAATTTCCATGCCGCCATTAGCAAATGTTTAGCAGAAGTAAATCAATATATTTAACTTCTGTGGATACTTAGAGCAAAATTTCAGATGAATCATGAATCCTTGGCTTAGTTGAAACTAGATTTGATTTATTTATTTGCGTATCTGTTATCGTTGTTAAAACAATTTATGTTTTGACATGATGTCAAGACATCAACCATAAAGGTCATGTTATTTAAGAGAAGTCTCCAAAAACTCAAATTATAACGTCTTCCTAGTACATTTTTTTTTCTGAGATAATCCACGTCGTTATTATTGTAGTCATTTTTTTGTATCGCTTTGCTACAATGTGACACTCATTATAGTTCCTAGTTCTCTCATTTTTTCTCCTTGTTAAGGGAGCAAAAAAAAAGCTTTTTCTTTGTCTGGACAGCTCCTAACCTTATGACATATTTTGGATCACTACAAAAATAGGGTTCATTTGTCACTCTGTTCACACTTCTTCCCTGGTAACTTCCATAATTCATTACGGAAGTTATTATTAATTAACTTTGATGTTATTTATTGATGTATGTAGATTGCTTATATATTTTTAGTAGGGTTTAAACTCTAATTAAATATTAATAATGAAAACATTGTGGCTACTAACGAGAAGTGGTTTGGTTGCCGTTTGGCCAATAGCCATAGAAAAATGTAAAGTATGTAATAATAAGGAATACATATTACTTTTTTTGAAGAATGTTAAAGAGTTGTTTGTTTTAATTATTTGTTGCATCTGCCATTGCTGCTGCATCATGTTTTGAAGGAATTGCTCTTGTCTCTAAATTTCTTTTTCTTTACACTAAAACTTAAATTTAAAGAAGAGATGAACAAATGGATTCCTTTATACAGCTTTATAGTAATTGTTTAACTCAAAACAAGAGTTATTATTCGAGTTAAATAGATTCTTTAGAAGTTATCATGAAAAAAATGTGAGATTTCAAGAATTACGTTTCCACACTTTTTTTGTGTAAAGACGTAATTCTTGAAATCCCTAATATGAGTAAGTGGTACATTATAACAGATTTCACAAGTAATGAAGAAAAAATAGTGTTTTAAATTGGCTACATTAAAAGCTGGCTTATTGAAACTTTAGTATGGATGTTTGACTGTAGAGTGTTGTGGGTAATAGTGGCCTCCCTTCCAGTTAATCTCGTGTCCCCTGGATAATTACTGTGAACTAAGCTGTCACTATTGTGACAAGCAGCGTATTAACTCTAAATGTCAATAGGTATGGTATTATGTAGCATATATTGTTTACATAGATTATATTGCACTATAGGTGTTCAATAGCTATGAGTTGTATTTCACTCCATCTCTTTTCTTGTCACTCCACAGTAAATGGTTTAATATGTGTTGGTATTTTATTTGAACATACCAGATGTTTAATTGAAGTGATTTTTTTTTTATAAATCGGCTATTGAGTCACTCGAGGCTATTTACACCATAGACCTTATTTACTACAAGTATCCACAGTACGCTATCTACTGAACTCATGCATAAACTAGAGCCTTTCTTTTTGTTTGAGTAGTATGGCGTTTGGTCATTAAAGCAATTGCATACCCATCCATTCTTGCATGTTTGAAATCGTATTTTTTTATTATAATTTTCTTGGTATTTTGTGTACTGCAAGATTGGTTTTCTTATGACTCTGTCCGTCTTAAACTCATACCAGGCAGGACTGTTATAAACCATAAGGATTGCACTGCTACCAGCAACATTCTTAGAATTGTCATTTATCATGACATTTGCTACCAACAGTGAAGTTCATACTTACAAAATCGTAGTTCTTGACTCCCAATAGCACAAAATATATTACTCTCTATAGAAAAGTTTCGATTCTATTCACATGAAGCACTTTATTCACTTTTTATTACGTCACCAGCGTCAGCCATACTTCCTCCAAAAGGTAAAGCGTTATGCTTAATATGGAGTTTAAAGGGTATCTCCTCGTATCTCAGTTCATGAAAGTGAAAATTATTCAAATTATACCAATGTAAATCAATCTCACCAATATATAGTGAAGGTCTAGGGAGGACTATTCATATAGGCTTTTGATTTACTTCCTTATACTTGTATTATAAGTTTAAAATATGCTCATTTATCATGTAAAAATAAGTTACTTTAGCTAAAAGGAATGAGATTTGTTTGATCAACATTTCTTGTTCGCCCTTTATTTAGTTTTAACTTTCAGTTATTATTAGTGCAAAATGAATTCCTAATATATATGATAAGAATGGACTGTATTAGCACTATTTAGAAATTGAGAATGTATTATTTTTAAACAAAGGTCAAGGAAGTGAAAAGATAAATTGAAGCTTGTGCGTTGAAATTGAAGTAATGGTATGCTGCTAATACGGAGACTAGGGTGAAACAGATGGAAGAGTAATATAGAATAGAATTAGGCGAATGGGTCGACTACCCCCTCCGGCAAAGTAACAGGACTACTAGAGCAACAAGCATGGCGTACTTGTGAAGGGTATATAAATGGACATTTGAACTGAATAGGCCCCCTGTCTGGAAGTGTGTACAAAGTGACATTTGACAGGCTATGTTAATGGACTATATTGACAGATGTCCGGGTTTTGCTACTGTTATGGGGAACTAATGGACTGAAAAATGAGTGTAAAGATATTGGGCAGATAGAACGCGATATTTTTAAGTGTCACAGTGCAGGAAAAAGGGGAATTCAAAGCTAATTAACTTGACCAGTAGCACGTTTATGCAAACATAAACTCATGCATACTTGTATTCTAATAGGTTCTCCCTTTCTCTCTAATACACGCAAGGGCCACGCACACATACACACACATTGACACGCCGCAGAAAATTATGTAATATGAATACTGAAATCACAAAACATAAAAGCCCTTCTAAATATTGAAATGGATATATTAGTTTGATTTTTAGTCTTATGCCAACTCTTCTACTTGTAGACAAGTATTATTTACTTGTTGATTTTAATTATTATCCACCAAGGGCTGCGGCCTGCAGCTTTGTGGATTGTTCACGACATTTGGCTACACACCCGCATATATTCATACGCAAATATCAAAAAGAATGTTTATATACATAATAAATAGAAATCCATCAGGTTTTCTACTAACTGTTGATCTTTTCGACAAAAATAATTTTATATACCAGCACCATGTCTTTTATATTGTTACTATCTCGTTAATCTGTTTGTTTATTGCTGATTCGTACTATTACGAAAGAATCTGTATGGTTTCTAAAATATTATGATTTGTACGAATTCAGTATTATCAATGCATTAAAAACAAATTTACTTCATAATATAGTTTATTCCGAGAAAGTAATGAATACAATAATTAAACTGCCAATTATTGGCACTGCATAAACTAATTCTAACACAATAATATAAAATATATCGCTATGAATAATAAAGCCTCATCTTTAATTCATTTTTAACAATAATCACTTTAATATTCGTCTAGAACAATAATGGAACGAAATAGTATAAACACGAGATATAAAATAAAAATAAACTAATATAAACACTAGAAAATAAACACTTGATTACAAAAACATTAAATAAATAAATAACCATTAGTGTTGAGGATTAGAATGCTTTCTATTGACAAGAATACAAGACATGATTCACTATAAAATTAATTTAATTAAACATATATTTAAATATGTGTGTTTTGAGTTTCTGTTGCATAATGTGTAGTCGTTAAGAAAGAAGGACGTTGGTTTACATATGTCATGGCTTCGTGCAGTCAATTTATGTGCTAAGTAAATATATCACATATATTAAATAACATGGTAGTCGTATCAGGGACTTTCTTGAAAACAATGATGATATTTTTATCAACGATAATTCGTGTTTCAGTGGTTAATAATTACATCAGGATTACTGAAGATATTGCATCGGCTATTTACTTAGTATTATAAAAGTAAATACTGCTTTGGTATATATTGCATCATCCTATACCATATAGTATATATGTTTTTTTGTTTAATATTAAAATACAATACAAAAATCTTCACTTGTATATAATTAATTAAATATTATAAATTTAATTTTTACTCAGCTAATCAACTCTATAATTTTTATAACATGTTAGACATTTTCATTGAAATTTTTAAACAAGCACATGTTTTGTTTACCATTTTATTCTCCAAATTTATTTTTGTTTGAATTTTTGTTGATTGATTTCCGTCGGCTTCAGTAAAATTTATTTATTTGGGGAACAATTTCTTCGAAATCGTATTTTCTGTTGTTTAAATTTTCTTGTTTCGTTCGGCTTCTTTTGATTCTGAAATCAGTAACATAGAAATAAGGTAAAAATAAACTATCGCACATAATTAATTTACTTAACACTATAACAGACCATGAATATTCAAGTGACCTTGTAAAATAGGGGTTTGTTATGATTATAACTTAACTCCCTAGTATGTTATTGTGATACTAGGGTCATTCAATAATTAAATAGAGTAATTGGTCTGGAGAAAAAAACCGTTGGTAAGACAAGGTTGATACATTGAGGTTTTCAAGTTGGCATTACTGGGATGATCTTTCATCAGACGGTGAATTATCATTGTTGTGATTGCTCCCTTAAAGTTAAATATAACGATGGTGAGTCCACTAGAAAATTACGCTTTGGTTTATCAACGTTCTGTGATTTTATCAAAAGCCGGTTAATGTATAATCTATAGAAACGTAAGTTATAGTGAAATTTTCATTGGCAGCGAAATTATTTAAAAGTGAATAGAAGAGTTCTTAAGTGGTCGATGCTCATTGACTGACGGAACACAGTTCTAGCCGGCCATTTGAGTGAGCCTTCGTGGATCTTAGACAACAGGTGTGATTCTCTAGCAGGACCCGTGCATCCCCTCACACTCCTCAACAAACCTCTGAAACTGTCGACATGGGAGGGGGGGGGGGGGTTTACACACCTGATTTAGCACCATCTAATTTACTTTTTTTTGGTCTCCTGAAGGAGGTTCCAGGATAGGTTAGGTTAGGTTAGGTTTCAGTGGCAGTCCCACAAGGGAACACACTGGAGCATTGGCCCTTTGTGATACCACACAATGAAGATTGATTCTACAGTGGGAGTCCTCAATTTTGCCTAGCCTGACCCCTAGGTTCCAGGATAAAAATGATGTCAAAATATCTGGAAAATTGGATAAAAATCCTTGATAAATAGCTGTTTGTTTGTTTGATAAATAGCCGGTTTAAATAATCTTCCAACCAGGTTGGACAAGTGTATACATTTTGGTGTTGATTATAATGAATAATAGTAAAAGTTCTGTTTTTGTAAACATAAACTTGTTTTCTCTAGACCAATTTGATTATTTAATTATTTGTTTATTCCCTTAATTAAGGGGAAAAAGAAGATATAAGCTTGCACAAAATGTGTTTCTTTTTACTATTATTTAAGTAAATCTAGATAATGCATTTACAAATTATTATAGAGGTAATTATATTTATACCGTATGTTTATGCATTCAATAAATGATAGTAATTGGTTTACAGAAGGAACTAGTAGAAGTCAGAAGTATTGCAATGAAACTACTAATTCAGAAACGTATGGGAAGTCTAGTGAAGTGTTTGCTTTTGAAATATTATGTATATACAGGCAAAAGTGCTGATGGCTGCTACAGTTATTATCATCAAGTATGAAATATGAAGGCAGATACTTATCAAATAACACATTAGTTTTTTTTTATTGATTAAAGTTCATAGGCAGAAAGTGAAAAACACAAAAAAGTACCACATTGGTGTGGGTAAATCTGTGAGAATTAGTAGTAGGCCTACATTGAAATACTTAGATTGGTAAGCTAGTAAAAATAGTTGGTTTTCCAAAAGTTATAATTATACTGGCAGCCTGCTTTGGCTTTGCCGGAGTAGAAAATCGTCGGAATAATTAAATGGACAGTTATTTTTTAAATACAATATATGTCTGTTTTGTCATGTCAGTAACGTAGATTATTTAAATAAATTTCTGGTTAATTCAGATTTGTTAAAATTGAAGTATCACTAAATACGAATATAATTTATACTCATATATGAAATGCTCTCTATAAATTAACTGTTAAAAAGATTTCACATGAACACGTGAAATAACAATTAATGATCAAACCACAATATGAAATGGGAAAACAAGACTAAGATCTTTCAACCGTAACAAGCGGTCTTCGTCAGAGTCATCTGACGAGACCGCTTGTTACGGTTGAAAGATCTTAGTCTTGTTTTTCCATATCATATTGTGGTTTGATCATAAATTAACTGTTATATGCATCAATTTAAAAAAAAAACAGAAATTTCAATTGTTACTATTTAGTCGGTTATATGGTTCGTTCATTACTAAAATGAGTGCCACACAGCAAAATATAGCCCCGTAACAATAATAAATATGAAATTCTGAGACTTAAAGTGTTAAATATAATTTATATTTATTAACTATACTTCTTAATTTCGTCAATGATATAGATTGAAAATAAATAAAAAAATATTACGTGTTAAAATGAAATAACATCACAGCATGTATATCAAAGACAGGTGAATATCAGAATGAAAACAAATGGGAAACGACAATTCTTCAAAGAGATTTTGAGACCTTATATGACGTCACTGGCATAAACGTTTAGAGCAGAGTTTGTAGAGAATAAAATTTCTGATATACTATCTGTTTTCAAATTATCTCTAAAGAATTTTTTTTTAAAGATTTTATACTAGAATTTTGTTGTCAATTTTTTTCATCCTTAGAGGTTTAGGAGTGGAGGCGGTTCTAAAAATCTTGATCGTAGAGCTCTTCAAAACGGTTAAATTGCATTTTCAAGACATGTGAATGTGGCTTATTAATAACGAAACTGACTTGAGTAGCCCAGTGGATTAGTCCTCATTTTTGGACTGGTAGATCTGGGGTTCGATACCTACAATTGTCCTTGATTTATTCACGTGGTAGGTGAAATTATCTGATCACGTCGTCCCTCGGAGAAGATGTTAAGCCGCCAGTCTCTAGCCTGTATGATGTTAGGTACTGGTTAAAGATCTCTACAGTAAATACACTTGATTTAGGTAAAATTTAGGACTCCCAAAGTCGAATATTTATTCTTTTGTATTTCAAAAGGTTAATCTTTAGTCTATACGAGTTCTGTTGAGGGACAGCGACTGCATCATAACCTCACCTTAAGTACATACAGAGGGTAAGATTTGATATTGTGGTAGAACTATAAAAAACGCCTCTTCTTATACATGCATTTTTTTAAATTATTCATGAACTATGGTTTACATCTAATAAATCACGTAACCTATTTAAAATTTGAGAAACGTATATTGAAATTTTCAGAATAGACTAGTTTAGTTTACCATTTATTCACGAAGTTATTCGCCAAGTTTATTTTTTGTTTGAATCTGTGCTGAATGATTACCGTCGAATCAAGCTTTATTTGTTTGGGGAACCATTTTCCTCGAAATCGTATGTTCTCTTGTTAAAATTTTCTTGTTTCGTCGGGCTTCCATTGTTTCTAAAATCAGTAACACATAATAAGATTAAGGATAAATTATCATCACATAATATATTTACTTTATACTCATTACAATATTTAAAAAAATAAATTATACTATTAAAATTTTAATTTAAATTATAATCTTATTAAATAAATTGTTAAAAACATAAAAAGTAATGTCTAAATCATTGTATATCATTCAGAAATGGGACTAAGATCTTTCCACAAGTCTACTGGTTTGGAAATTACTTTTTATAAGAAATTATAATGGAAGTGGTTGTTGATATTGCAAATGGAAACAGAAATATAAATCCATGTATATAAATAGGAGCATGAACCATAAATTCCTATTCATATTATCCTTATACATACATGTCTTACAAATTATTTGCTCCCATATCTACTAGTAATATTTAATCCCATTAAAATTTAATGTAGAACTCATTACGTACTATATTCCCATTGCATCGTCATTATGTAAAAAGATATAAATCGCAAAGGAAGAGTTGAAAGCGCATTTAAAATACCACTCTTCCTTCCCACTCTTCTCAACTCCTCACCAGATGTTTTCTGCATCTAGTGTTTCAGTTGGGTTTTTGACTCTGACGAAGACCGTTTGTTACGGTTGAAAAATCTTAGTCTTGTTTTCCCATTTCTTATTGCGTTTTGATCATTGATTGTTCTTTCACATGTTTATGTGAAATCTTTGTACATACCACACACACACACACACACACACATATATATATATATATATATATATATATATATATATATATAGGTGTGTTCTCTAATCGGGGTTCGGTCAATTTTCCAGAATAAAAAATCAAACTCTCGTTGCCAACGTTTCGGTTTTATTTAAAACCTTTTTCATAGGCCTACAAACAAAGGATAATAAGAAATCACATATCAACATCAAACATATACGCAATATGAAAATGGATTGTTACAACTCATGAATATTACAAGCAGAAATATTTCAGAGATACATAAAACAATATTACTTACAGAAGTAAGAATTTTTTAACTAAGAAAATGAAATTTACATTATTTAAAGGAACAACAATGTTAGCCGGACAAAACCTTCGACTAGACTAATAAGATAACATTACAAATAACCTCAACACTGTTCACTCAAGGGAACTAAATAAATCAAATTTCACTAAACCTCAGCACAACACTCCAGAATAAATATTACTTAAATTAGTAATATCACTTCTATGATTAATCGAACTTAGATCCTTTTTAATATATAACATCTCAAGTGTCTTCCTTCTTTGCTCATCTTTTTCTTTTTCTATTATAGTTGTATCTTCAAAATCGAACGTGTGACCCTCGTTTATTGCATGCCCAGCTAAGGCTGTTGCGTTACTTTTATTTGTTCTTATGGAATAATTATGTTGGTACAACCTTTCTTTGAGAAAACGACTAGTTTCACCATAGTAACACTTGTCACAGTCTTTACATTTGATGGCATAAATGAGGTTACTTTGTAACTCCTTCGGTATTTTTTCTTTCAAATTTGAAAATAAAGATTTATTTTTTCTTTTATTATAAAATGCCAGTGTAACTTCAGGTACGTTTCGTTTGAACACTTTTCTAATTGATTGTGATAAGCCCTCAACATAAGGAAATTTGAAATACTTCCTATTTATAACTTCCAGTTCAGCATGATCTTCATTTGAATGTGCTGGTTGCTGTCTTAAATATCTTAACCAATATCGTTCAACTAAGTTCTTCGGATAACAATTTTTCTGTAACAATAATTTCACCCTTTTCTTATTTTCATTTAAAAAACATCTAAAAATATATAAAAAACATATCAATAAATTAGGTACGAAGGTGAAATTTATTAAATTATATGTGGACGATTTGTTTTTAATTATTGAAAAGGGAGAAGAAGAGAATGTATTAAATATATTTAATTCTTTTCATAATCGTCTACAATTCACTTGTGAAGTAGAGAAAGATGGAAATCTGCCATTCTTAGATGTGAAAGTTATAAGAGGTGAAAATGGCAATATCTTAACGGATTGGTTTAAAAAACCTACCAGTGCTGCAAGAATCCTGAACTACCATTCTTCTCATGCTATAAACCAAAAATTAAATTGCGTCCAAAATTTGGTTAAAAAAGTTATTGAAATAAGTAGTCCATGTTTTTTAAATGAAAATAAGAAAAGGGTGAAATTATTGTTACAGAAAAATTGTTATCCGAAGAACTTAGTTGAACGATATTGGTTAAGATATTTAAGACAGCAACCAGCACATTCAAATGAAGATCATGCTGAACTGGAAGTTATAAATAGGAAGTATTTCAAATTTCCTTATGTTGAGGGCTTATCACAATCAATTAGAAAAGTGTTCAAACGAAACGTACCTGAAGTTACACTGGCATTTTATAATAAAAGAAAAAATAAATCTTTATTTTCAAATTTGAAAGAAAAAATACCGAAGGAGTTACAAAGTAACCTCATTTATGCCATCAAATGTAAAGACTGTGACAAGTGTTACTATGGTGAAACTAGTCGTTTTCTCAAAGAAAGGTTGTACCAACATAATTATTCCATAAGAACAAATAAAAGTAACGCAACAGCCTTAGCTGGGCATGCAATAAACGAGGGTCACACGTTCGATTTTGAAGATACAACTATAATAGAAAAAGAAAAAGATGAGCAAAGAAGGAAGACACTTGAGATGTTATATATTAAAAAGGATCTAAGTTCGATTAATCATAGAAGTGATATTACTAATTTAAGTAATATTTATTCTGGAGTGTTGTGCTGAGGTTTAGTGAAATTTGATTTATTTAGTTCCCTTGAGTGAACAGTGTTGAGGTTATTTGTAATGTTATCTTATTAGTCTAGTCGAAGGTTTTGTCCGGCTAACATTGTTGTTCCTTTAAATAATGTAAATTTCATTTTCTTAGTTAAAAAATTCTTACTTCTGTAAGTAATATTGTTTTATGTATCTCTGAAATATTTCTGCTTGTAATATTCATGAGTTGTAACAATCCATTTTCATATTGCGTATATGTTTGATGTTGATATGTGATTTCTTATTATCCTTTGTTTGTAGGCCTATGAAAAAGGTTTTAAATAAAACCGAAACGTTGGCAACGAGAGTTTGATTTTTTATTCTGGAAAATTGACCGAACCCCGATTAGAGAACACACCTATTCTATCAAACGGTCGATATATTATTGAATCTGTTTATATATATATATATATATATATTATATATATATATTTAAATATCACATACCAAATAGAATTAAAGTTACTAATTATTCCCTCTTAATAAACAACTTTCCTTTTTAATAATAATTCAAGTGTTCCTTCTTTGCTCATTTATTTTTTCATAAATTAGTGTACTTAAAAGAACGTGTACCCTCGTTTATTATGCTTAGGTGGTTGGTTTTTTTTCTTATGGAATAATTATGTTGGTACAACCTTTCTTTGAGAAAACGACTAGTTCACCATAGTAACACTTGTCACAGTCTTTACATTTGATGGCATAAATGAGGTTACTTTGTAACTCCTTCGGTATTTTTTCTTTCAAATTTGAAAATAAAGATTTATTTTTTCTTTTATTATAAAATGCCAGTGTAACTTCAGGTACGTTTCGTTGAACACTTTTCTAATTGATTGTGATAAGCCCTCAACATAAGGAAATTTGAAATACTTCCTATTTATAACTTCCATTCAGCATGATCTTCATTTGAATGTGCTGGTTGCTGTCTTAAATATCTTAACCAATATCGTTCAACTAAGTTCTTCGGATAACAATTTTTCTGTAACAATAATTTCACCTTTTCTTATTTTCATTTAAAAACATCTAAAAATATATAAAAAACATATCAATAAATTAGGTACGAAGGTGAAATTTATTAAATTATATGTGACGATTTGTTTTTAATTATTGAAAAGGGAGAAGAAGAGAATGTATTAAATATATTTAATTCTTTTCATAATCGTCTACAATTCACTTGTGAAGTAGAGAAAGATGAAATCTGCCATTCTTAGATGTGAAAGTTATAAGAGGTGAAAATGGCAATATCTTAACGGATTGGTTTAAAAAACCTACCAGTGCTGCAAGAATCCTGAACTACCATTCTTCTCATGCTATAAACCAAAAATTAAATTGCGTCCAAAATTTGGTTAAAAAAGTTATTGAAATAAGTAGTCCATGTTTTTTAAATGAAAATAAGAAAAGGTGAAATTATTGTTACAGAAAAATTGTTATCCGAAGAACTTAGTTGAACGATATTGGTTAAGATATTTAAGACAGCAACCAGCACTTCAAATGAAATCATGCTGAACTGGAAGTTATAAATAGGAAGTATTTCAAATTTCCTTATGTTGAGCTTATCACAATCAATTAGAAAAGTGTTCAAACGAACGTACCTGAAGTTACACTGGCATTTTATAATAAAAGAAAAAATAAATCTTTATTTTCAAATTTGAAAAAAAAATACCGAAGGAGTTACAAAGTAACCTCATTTATGCCATCAAATGTAAAGACTGTGACAAGTGTTACTATGGTGAAACTATCGTTTTCTCAAAGAAAGGTTGTACCAACATAATTATTCCATAAGAACAAATAAAAGTAACGCAACAGCCTTAGCTGGGCATGCAATAAACGAGGGTCACACGTTCGATTTTGAAGATACAACTATAATAGAAAAAGAAAAAGATGAGCAAAGAAGGAAGACACTTGAGATGTTATATATTAAAAAGGATCTAAGTTCGATTAATCATAGAAGTGATATTACTAATTTAAGTAATATTTATTCTGGAGTGTTGTGCTGAGGTTTAGTGAAATTTGATTTATTTAGTTCCCTTGAGTGAACAGTGTTGAGGTTATTTGTAATGTTATCTTATTAGTCTAGTCGAAGGTTTTGTCCGGCTAACATTGTTGTTCCTTTAAATAATGTAAATTTCATTTTCTTAGTTAAAAAATTCTTACTTCTGTAAGTAATATTGTTTTATAAGTATCTCTGAAATATTCTCCTGCTTG
The DNA here is from genome assembly GCA_026182355.1 of Hermatobates lingyangjiaoensis. Taxonomy (NCBI): domain Eukaryota; kingdom Metazoa; phylum Arthropoda; class Insecta; order Hemiptera; family Hermatobatidae; genus Hermatobates; species Hermatobates lingyangjiaoensis. The sequence continues at coordinate 981,317 of JAPFBL010000255.1, forward strand.
TAATATTCATGAGTTGTAACAATCCATTTTTCATATTGCGTATATGTTTGATGTTGATATGTGATTTCTTATTATCCTTTGTTTGTAGGCCTATGAAAAAGGTTTTAAATAAAACCGAAACGTTGGCAACGAGAGTTTGATTTTTTATTCTGGAAAATTGACCGAACCCCGATTAGAGAACACACCTATTCTATCAAACGGTCGATATATTATTGAATCTGTTATATATATATATATATATATATATATATAATATATATATATTATATATATGGATAATGAAAGACCGACTGATTCTACTCTAAAATCTATGGTGGGATGTTATAGATTTAATCGACGTCTATATGCTTAGGTCCCAGTTTGCCCGCTGCTCAGCAAAAAGCCTTTGCGTTTGCCAATAGGTATAGAGGTTGCACAGTCCCTCTGTGTTAAATGATGTTTGGCAGAAAACATTAGCCTCACTTTACAGTGAACTCCTGTTCCTTTCTATTTTTGATTTTTGTGGTGTTGGTGTTGCTGTTGTTTACTATTTTCTGTTACGGATATTGCTGGATATTTAAATGATACTCTCGGTTGTTTACTGCGAAAAGCCGCCTTCATCTTCATGCCAACAGGGGTAGAGGTTGCACAGTCCCTCTTGATTATTAAGAGATGTTGACACTGGCATCCAACTTCTTCTCGTAGAAACATCTTCAAGTTGTAGGTTTGATGCTGAGAAAACAAAAATGTTTTCTGCCAAACATCATTTAACACAGAGGGACTGTGCAACCTCTATACCTATTGGCAGAACGCAAAGGCTTTTTGCTGAGCAGCGGGCAACTGGGACCTTACGCTTGGACCTGTAACTCTACTCCCATTGGTCAACATCGCATCGAATCATATTCCTTTCCCCGGACAACCCATAGAAAACTGTATATAAGGACCAACGTCTGGGCCATTTCCTTGCCTGAAGATAACCAGAGAATGGTTGAAACATGTCGCAAATACCACCACCAGGTCAACAGTGCAGAACTTTTCATCACCTACCAGCCACCCATCAATAGCAGCAATAACATTCAACTGAAGAAAAAACATGAACATAAGAAACGAAGAGAACAATATACAAAACCTACAAACTTGAAGATGTTTCTACGAGAAGAAGTTGGATGCCAGTGTCAACATCTCTTAATAATCAAGAGGGACTGTGCAACCTCTACCCCTGTTGGCATGAAGATGAAGGCGGCTTTTCGCAGTAAACAACCGAGAGTATCATTTAAATATCCAGCAATATCCGTAACAGAAAATAGTAATACAACAGCAACACCCAACCACCACAAAAATCAAAAATAGAAAGGGAACAGGAGTTCACTGTAAAGTGAGGCTAATGTTTTCTGCCAAACATCATTTAACACAGAGGGACTGTGCAACCTCTATACCTATTGGCAGAACGCAAAGGCTTTTTGCTGAGCAGCGGGCAACTGGGACCTTACGCTTGGACCTGTAACTCTACTCCCATTGGTCAACATCGCATCGAATCATATTCCTTTCCCGGACAACCCATAGAAAAATATATATATATATATATATATATATATATATATATATATATATATATATAAATGGATAATGAAAGACAAACTGATTCTACTCTAAAAATCTATGGTGGGATTGTTATAACTATTAATCGACGTATCATTATTATTTCTTTTACTTCACATCATAGTCTCTGGCTGCTTAAAATAATACAGCACATATTTTTCACGATGAGAATAACTTCATTATCTATTTTATGTGAAGGAAAACTAAAGATTAAATCCCTTTTACATTACCCGAGGCATTGTTTTCCGAAAAAAAATAGAGACAAATAATTACTCTCTGACCCTTCGTTAGGGCATCCTTTGTCCAGCCTTAGTTTTACTTCCTTAATTAAATTCTGTACAAAGTTCTAATCATCCCAGACGGATGGCTGTCTTGATGGGACAAGTAAAATGACCTTGTTATAATTTATCATAATGTAAGCTAATGAAATTTGTATTATTTTAGGTGAAATTTAAATAATTTTCACATTTCCATTAGAATCATATTTACATGTATTATTTTAAGCACCCACATATCGTATTCGTGGATGTGTGTTCCCTCTGAAGAAATTAGATTGATTTAACATTATGTTAACAAGAAACGCCCACAGAAAATCACTGGTTGTTTTAATAGATATTTGGAAAATGAGAAAACCTGATTTCATAATTGCAATAATAAAGGAAACTCTGCTACTCAATACATAATGAATTCCGTGCACTGTGTGCTGCTTAATAATTTAAATATATTCATGCAAATTGGAAGCTTTAATTTCAGTTTAGAGTATATAATAAGTAAGTTTAATTTTAGATTTCAGTAGAATGTTGGTTACTATTACAAAGAGTTACTTAGTTGTAATTATACAGAGGAACTGAGTGAGTTTTGAAAACAAAACAGCCCTTTGAGTTATTCCAGCTCAGTTTGAGGATGGTTCCTTTGGAGGTTGTGATTGCATCAAGTCCTCATCTCAAGTTTCCAGCCTTCAATTTTCCCTCGTGTATCTCTTTCACAAACGATCTGCTTAGTTTGAACGTTATAAACTTTATTCAAATCCCCTCCATTACCATATTGACTTAATGATTTCAAATTGACTTTGACTAGGGTTAACCGGCTTGAATTTTGATACCATCATTTGCTGTTTCAGGAGCATAGTTCGATATTCAATATCTATTTTAATAACTAATTTTCCTAACTTTATTCAAATTACATTTCTATGTAGAATTTCATTTATGTATAGCATTCATTGAATTATTGATATACTTGACCCTCTCTTTTCGGTAAAACTTTCTAATAAAGAAATCGTGATGCATTTATATTCCTGATTGGAAATTCATTTTAATTATCATACCTGATTATTATTGATCTACTTGTCACAGAGAAAATGCTGAAAACAGTATGCCATGAAAAGACAGACTTGATAAATATACACTATCAAAGGTTTCGTTTGTTCATGTTCATAAGCCATTACAGTGTGAGACCTGCGTATAGAGTATGCGAAGTGCGTAGCAAGAACCGATGGTTTATGTTTAAAGTTATAAACCGAGGCATTCAAATTAATAAGGAATTTACAACCGTCTTGAAAACTTTTATATTAACTGCAATATTTGAGTAGGGTATGTTCTAAGGAGATTTGAGGGTACAATCGTGAACACTGTTGTTTTCTAAAAGCCATTATATAAAATGATGAGGGCATTGTTGTCCTAGAAATTTTTGTTCGGAATATTTTGATGCATGTATTAAATGTTAATAAAATTTGTTTGGCAGGTATATATATATATACGTTTCACAGTAAACTATATATACGGAGTAAAGGGACTTTAACAACTAACAACATATTATAGAAAAGTAAGATATACAGAAGGGAGGGAGGTGTGAGTGGGAGGGCATGCAGGGCAGGCCACTGAACCCCAACTACCTGCCTGTCCCCTCACCTACCTCTCTTACTATCTTAAAAGTATTATCATTTTTTTTTTTAACTCGGTATAGCTTTAAGGTCATCGAAGATTTATTGGTCAACAAGAAGCTGCTGCCAACTTTAATTGTACCTGTTTTCAGAGAAGACCTGCTGCCTTCATACACCTATATATATACGTAATATGTAATTCAGTTTATTTACATAAACATTGTGTTTTGTATGGTCATCTGAACTGTAAGCCTAGGTATATTGGTTTCCAAGATAATCATTAATGTAGCGAGTATTATGAGTTAGTCGTTATATTGAATTGACTAAATGAAAATTTGCATATAATTTCTTTCCTTCGAAGTGTTATTAAACTTTTTTGGTTGTATGTAAAGCTGATATGGCTTCTGTAAGATTTGCATGTGATTTGGTGAGTGTCAAAACACATTTGGTGGTTCGGGTAATATTTCATTATCAAAATAAAAGTGGTATGTAAAGATATTTTAATTAGTTCTTAGTTCAGAAATATTTGTAACGTTATGATTTATATGCTGTGGTCAACCCCAGTTATTTCAATATAAATGAAAACACTATGTCTGTATATGATCGTCTGTGGTTAGTTCAGTTATTCTCTCTGGTAAGTCACTTGTTTTCAGGCATGCTTTTGGAAATTCACTGACAAAATTATATTCTGATAGGCTGCTACTTGTTAAGAATGAAAATAATTCATTGCATTAAACACCGCCACCAGATTAGATAATTACAAGTCATTCCCCTTGGGATCAGGCTTTAGATCAGTTGGGTAAGTATTATATATAAGTTCAGATATTACAGAAATGATTCGGTGTTTACCACCTATTATTGAAGTTAAAAAGAAAAAGTTGTATTCTGAAATACCACAAGGAAGCCTTCCTGAAAATATTAACTGATATTGTTACAAAGGCAGGTAGTAGAAAGGGACCAAGAAGGGATCTCAGATCATCTTTTCAACCGTGAAAAGAAAAATGAAAGTTTCACAGTTTGCGGAAATCAAAGAGCTCTATAAATATAGCAAAGTAAATTTTGTGAATCCATAAGTTTATGTAGGTTTAGTATGTGGGATAGTTAAACTATGTAAGGAATCCAACTTACTCTAGAATTGAAAATCACATTACGACATCATCAATAAAGAATTATTTATCAGTTTTAAACACAGTAAACATGAAATGGATATAAGACGACAAGTATATATACCCAATGTCTGATGGGACAGGAAAGCTGGAGTTGGAAGTGGCACTGGCGACACTGGGAGAGCGACTTTGTGAGCGGTAAGGATGGCGGTAGTTCGTTCCTCGAGCAGGAGACCGCGACCTTGGTCTCTCTTCTCCTTTTAATGTTAACTCCGTACTCAGCGTTCTTCTGACAGGAATGTAATGTTCGTGAAGGCTGCGTATTGTAGACCTAAAAACCAATGATTAATCCAGTATTCGATAAATGAACTTAAGTATTAATGTTTCTTCATCAACATGTTTCTGTTGCAGTTTAACAGATGTCTCCTTGTTTTCTTTCCTCATTATGAGTTGTCTGAGGGTTTTTAAGACACATGAGATAAATAGTTATAATTTAAATACTTTGAATTTTTATGGAGTATTTCTGAATACACAATCCTCTTTCCAATTGCCTTCATTGGGAAATAGTTTTTTGACTTACCGTGCTGTTCTAACGTAGTGCAATCATTTATTATGTAGTATTTACTCATTGTAGAGTTAAAAACTAATGAAATGGTCTCCACATATAAAAATTCGAAACGCGTTGTTTATTCCATTAAATTTTTATATGTGGAGATCATTCCATTAGCTTTTTACCCTACAATTACCGTACTGTGCTTCTTAACAAAGATAACTGTTACATTATTAGTATTTGGCTTTAATTGCTACTTTTGAGCTTATTGTGCATTTACTCTCCTTGTTCATTTCAGCATTGTTGCTTAACTCATTAAGTTGATTGATTGATGTCAAAGGAATGCTAAGACCTATACTTTCTTAACAACAAGTTCTCAGGGAGTAAGAACCTAGTTGTGTTAAAAACAAACTTCGTAACTGTTTTTTTTTATACAATACTATACTCCTAATAGTAATTACTCAAACGAATATGAAACTTCTTTGGATTGCGCGTTCATCCCATGTTCAACTACAGTTTAGTTTTTTTTCATTTTAAGTTTTCTTACTAAAAGCATATCATCACTTTGGTAAATAGCGTCAATAATTCTTTATAATAGTGTATTAATTTTATACATAATAATAACAAGTTAGATGAAAACACTTTTTTCATCATGTATCATCTCTACAGCGTATAATTCTTCTACATATAGCTGAAGTGTATCTTCGTTGTTAAAATAAATCTAAGATGAACTACTGACAAAGCTGATATTAAACTTGTTTTTTACATAGTTATAAGGTCCATTGGAAGGCGTGTTTGTACTTTAAGTAATATTGGTGGGCAAATTACTTATTGGGTATTTATGTTATAAACAATCACAATGACTACTGACAAAATCAAAATAAACCGTATGTCAAAATTAATTTATCGAATTGCTAGCAACTAGGTTTTTACTTCTGGTATATTTCAGCTGCTATGTAATATATATATATATATATATATATATATATATATATATATATATATAGTTCAATATAAACAAAGAAACATAGAGAAATCAGAAGAACACACTTACAGTCTCTAATTTTCGGTTTGAACCGTCTTCAGGAGAGATAAGAGATGGAAACCAAGCGCACTGGATCAGAGACGGTTGGTCTCAGAGACCAACCGTCTCTGATCCAGTGCGCTTGGTTTCCATCTCTTATCTCTCCTGAAGACGGTTCAAACCGAAAATTAGAGACTGTAAGTGTGTTCTTCTGATTTCTCTATGTTTCATTGTTTATATTGAACTATATTTGTCCGTTTTGGATCGTATTTCCAACGAAAAAAAGTGTATATATATATATATATATAGATATTTGCATCAATTTTTGAAAATCTGTAATTGGCACACGGGAATATTTGTTTTGAATATGCTATGCATGATTTCATATATATTATTACCCGTCTTCATCCCTGGTTTTGAAGTTATTTGGAAGTATCCTTTTGGGAAACATACATTCTATGATGAATTCCTCCTGGCGCAGAACTAATTCGTCTGTGATTGTGCCAGGAATGTATCGCCGGGTAGTCTCTTGCCAGTGTCTTATTGTTGCCGGAAGAATGGAAGTCTTGGTGATGTTTGTTACTGGAGGAGGAACTGTCACGTTTGTTTGTCCAATCTCCTGTATTCGCTGGTCGACCAGGTATTGACTAGCGCTGAATGGTGGAAATGCTGCAGGCCATCCTCCGTCGCCACTAAAGTGCCCATTTTCCATTCCCACCTGCCATCAAAGTTGAACCTAACATCATGCTATGATAAGATTTCACAACAAACACGGGGAGTAGAAATTACCGTCTAAACTACAGTAAGATTCTGATTTCATTAAAACAGGGTAAGCGTCGATAACATCCTATATCTATATTTATTAAAAATTCTAAATTGAAGAAACGGTCCACACCGATTATAACACTTTGAATTACACAATACACGACACAGAAAGAAGATTGTGTTTTGTGTAATTTAAAGTAATATTTATTGAAAATTCGGATCTACTCGACTTTATTTTACAACGCTTTAGCTTTGAACTCAGTTATACTTGTCGTTAATTATATATATAAACTAAACTCACAAAAAGAACATATAAAAAAGACTTACTTCTATATTTTGACTGCATCTTCATCATGTAGTGTGATATGAGGACTTATTTGTCTTGTCAGGTAGTCGAATGTAGTAGTGATTTGTTGTGATGTCTCCTATGTGAGTTCTTTCTGTCAATTTAGTTTGACAGAATAGAAGTTTGACAGGTGAAGTTGTTTCATTTAATTGTTGTATATTTTATGTACATGTACATATCTGTTAGGTTACACTTTTCTTAGCATTCGATGTTAAATATGTAAAACTCTTCATAATGTTAAGAACTAATAAGTGAGTAATTTCAATGTAGATGTTGTTTCAAACATGAAAACAGGCAAGAACACAATATAAATTTGTGTTCCTACTCTCGTTTCACTCTATTCCTTGTTTCTAAATATTTATTTGATTAGGTTTTATTATTCGATTAATTTTATTTAATTTTAATTTAAGCTTCCACGATCACTCAAAGAATTTCACTTGTGGAATTAAGCAGAAAAACTCTTCTTAGAGTTCCCAATTTCGATTAGGAATGATGTGAATTTGATTATTTAATTTAGTCATTAATTTTCTGGAGACTTTTTCTGTGATTTCTTTCTTAGAGCTCAAATAACTTTCAAAACCAAGAATGGATTTTCTTTTTCAGTAATAGCATTCTGACACTTTATTATATTTTGCTTTTTTCTATCGTTCCCGCTGGACACATTTCTTGGCATCAATTTACCTTAGCCATTGAATGAACTTGAAATATTGTACTAACTCCTCTCATACAGAAACAAACACTTGGAATAATTTACCCTTCAAGTTTTTGGAGAAGCATAGGTGTAAAGTACGAACATCAATTTAATTATAGTTGAATATCACCCACAGTATTGTTAAAAAGTTAAGTAATTATTGAGGTTATAGACACATAAGAAACATTAATACTTCACATTTCGTTTCATCAAATTTATATCAGGGATAAAAAAATAATACAGGCAATCAGAATACAACAAGAACTTATTTTACATTCTACTTTAATATTATACATTCCTTCAATTCATTATATTAATGTGTATTAGATAATTTATTAGATATTATTTATTATTATTTAGGTAACTTTGATAACTTATATTATTTCCTAAATGAAATGTTTACTTAGAATAATGAGCATTGATTACTGTGTTTCATGTAAATTACATTGCTTGCATGTTTTTGTAAATTAATGAACGCAACTTTTCTTTTTCAAATAATAGTAAAATCATGAGACTTCACAGTAAAAGGACCATAAAGGAAATTGAAAATTTTGGCATCTCAAGAGAGGTTATATTACTGTTACCTCTACCCATTTACTTACTGTGCATAATCTTGTGGCATTAAAACTGTTTATTATAACTGTTAAGTTAGTAACATTTAATTGTCTTAGTCGTAATTTGTTTTGGTATGAATCATTGTGGTTGATTAACAAATTTGAAGTGATTATTCCCACGGGTCATTATAATAATAATTTGAAACGCTTATCACCTTAATTCAAAATACTCCTTTCATACAGAACAGTTGCTATAATTAAATAAATTACTCACGTGTGTGACGTGTGATCCGAGTAGAATTACCTATTCCCTTTTTCACTAATGGAGGATAATTACTGTGGCCGACGGTTCCACTTAAACATGTGATTGTGACATTGAATTAAAAGTAAAGTTCAGTTGTTTTCAACACTGGTTTATTTTGAAGCCTGATCCTTACAGTTTATTTACATCACATCAGGTAATGGTTCTACATGAACTGTAAAAAAAGGAAATCAGAAAAATTTAAAGCAATAAATGAGTTTGTTAGATTGAAACTTAAAATATTTAGGTTAATGTAAAAGAATATATTAATGACATTAATTGTTAAAAATTATTTTTATTTCGACTGATTAGATCAAATCAGATGAGAAATGCTTTACTTATAATTTTAATAGTAATAAATACTAAGATAATTATAAGTTTTGATCTAACAATGTAATTGTTTATAACATAATATTATAAATAATTATTTTACATGTTGGATTAGATTTTATTTTAGATTAGATAAATAGCTACGTAGTTAATGTGATTTCTTTTAAATATCAATAGTCAATGATTATTTATTATTATCATAATTAATTATTGTAACGGTTATCCTCTAATTAATTGTTTATTTTGACAATTAAACTTTTAACGCAGAGAAAGTAAACCATTTGACAATTGATGCACAGAGAACTCAATAGTTAAACTTTTTGTTGTGTTTTATTGACCGTTGAAATATGGCAAAATGAATGGAAATGTGTTTATTATATGATATCATTAAGATATAAATAAAAAATTTTAGTTTTTAAATCTTTAGAAGTGCGAACAAGTTAGTGTCTGTTCTGATATGAAATTGATAAACGGGCTTTCCTTTGGTATAATATTGACGGAAAACAACACGGTTAATCTTCTTGCGATGTATCTTAAATTTATTTTAGATTCGCTGTATGTGCAACTTGTAGCGTGTGAACAAAGTTTTAAGTAAACATCCTTGTATGCTCGTCAAGACTTCGTCCGCATCTTAAAATTTAGTTCTTTTTCACTATAGTTTCCTTATAGCTTATTACTATTAATTTTTAATAGTCCTAAGAGTAGTTACTTTAATATTTTTAAATAATGCGTACTTGGAAGAAATAATTCCAGAAAATGGATCTTCTACGCACATTAGTAATTATTCAATCAAATAATAATATTCTTGATAACAGTATTGTTATTAATATTTCAAAAAATTGTACTGAAGATTTGAATTGGTAATGCACAGTAGTCAAAACGTGCAATCAACGCATGTTTGCCTCCTGCTGTTCTTGTGATCGTGGTTCTAAAGGTTTGAGCAATTTTCCTAGAGGGTAGAATGTTTCCACATAACACCGCGTGTGGCGTGGGTGTGCCTTCATAGGCAGCAACACAACGCAGATCGATTCTAATTATAGAAACAATTGCTTTTGATTTTGATAAATAAAATACTCATAGGTACTCCAAAACATTCAGTAAAACTGTTTGATTATTTTATCATCATTTGCGTTCTCATTTCAAAATTACAGTGAGACATTACCCCACTCGTACTTTGATCGCACGCTCCGTGAACGGCCCATGGCAGACATACCTCACATTTTTAGATTTATGCAATTCTCAACTGAAAGGCGAAATAATGAATCATATCATAGAAATCAATGAATATATTTCGGACTGAATTATCGCTATTTTTATTTTTCATCTGAGGATTTCTTGCTCTGTTTTCGCCTTTTCTCTTTGGTTACTGATAGTGTGGATTGGTTACACAGAAATACGGTTCTGATCACATTTATTGATCTTAACAGTTATAAGGGCCATTTCAGCACCCCCTCCCTCACAAAATTTTTTTTTCGATAGGCAGAATCAAGGACCTTCTGTCCAATCTCTGCTATTTCATGTCGCTATTTCCCATCAAATCAACTCTTCCCACACACCTTTTTGTTAAATTTCTATTTACATTTGAGATTAAACATCAATAAAAGAAATTCACATTGGTATTTTTTCGTAGAAACTTGTTTTCTACGTGCAAATAGTAACCTGTATAAATGTGTATTATTTTACTCTCATTTGTTCTTCATTATTACTTAAAGAATAAATGATGTTCCTTTATTACTTTACTATAATATAAAATACAGTGGTCATGAAGAAACTTGATCTCGAGAGTTTGACGGATTTAGATGTTTTGAGATCTCTGATGTCCTTTATGACATTTTTCGATCATCACTTTGTCTCTGAGTGGGTGTGTTGTAAAGGGCAAGAAGTTGTAAGTTCAACAAAACTTAATATCAGATGTAGATTTTCTTGTGATTTTGAATCATATTATCTTTAAGTAATATGAAGTATGAGGAATAGACTCTTCCGTTCTATATTATAAAACGGATGCTAATTTTAAACTATTTCTTCGTTGTCAAGAATTTGATATTATGTTTGCTTATAGTAAACATAGTTTTCGGTCACTCCAGATTTGTTTTGTTTATTATATATAGAAATATGCTTAGAAATAATGGTATTTCTATGTTCTATAGAAATTGTTGGTATTTTAATTTTGTAAAGAAACATTATCTATGGTCAAAAATTTGAAAATAAATTGAAAATCTAAAAATATTTTTAGTATATTTATCTAAAGTTTCCATGTTTACTGAGGTACCCTAAATTCTTATGATTTACGATGCCATGTACACCTATTACATGAGATTAGTCCTTGCTTCATGAGCTAAGTATGAAATGTTGCGGTATCACTAAAGATTGTGCCAATTCATCGTAATTCCCTTTAATGTTCTTAAAATTGATCGACAAAATTTTTGTTACATACAAAACAACTGTTTTTTTTTGCTTAATACCATATGATTTCTTTCAGAAACAAAAAATTAATGAAAAAATAAATATTTTACTGAGAAATGTGTTCAATGAATGCCGACTTTTAATTCTATAAAGGAATTTCATGTTAGCTTCTTATTTCACGGCAAAGTAAGTCTGAGCGTTGCGATGTGTTTTGAGTTTTCACATTTATGATTAGATATTCCTTATCTAATTTTTTCTTGATTGTAAAGATGCTCTGTGACGAAAGTTTTACTTACATAATGAATTGAGATGTTTAAGTTTGTCGCTTCGGATTTTTATTGAACTACAACGGTCATAGCTATGCTGAATATATTTAACATTAATGTTGTATTATGTTACTTATTAGGTAATATTACTTAATATTAGGTGAAAGCACTTGCCGTTATTTGCCTAAAGTAGGATCAGAGGTATGGTTAGGATTTAACCAGAGAGCCGTTCACTTAGCTCAGGGATGACTCCTTTATAGTTTCGCTTGGAGAAATCGAATATTGCTGCCTTCCTTGAGATTGTTCATTGTTCCCCCTTCCACGCCACCATGAATTGTAAGACAAAAAAAGAATTTCTCCGTTACTTACTCCCTTACTCTTGGTATGAGGTTTTTGTTTTGTTTATTTACAATAAGGAAGCTGCATTTAGCTGATAAGGAATTTCTACCCCAGTGTACAGTTCTTAGTTATTGATCAGAGAACATAAATGACGACAAAAGCCATTTGCTCTAGTTAGGTTATATTTAGGATAGAGAACGTCTTAAATTCCTGATTAAAGATAAGGAGGTTGAGATGATGATTGAATTCCTCTCAACCTCCCAGCCATGGTGTTTTCTGATGATCTGTTTGGAATTCTTCGTTTTTAATTAGGAGTCACCTGAATAGTGGGATAATCATCAAAAAATTTACAGTTTCTTGTAAGACTGGTTCCACCTAAACGGTAGTTTTCGTGCATAACTGTTGACCTATTGTATATGAGTTCAAAGAAATATCAATCGAATGCGTTAACAAAAGTTTAAAATAAAATACGCCATACTGCTTTCTGAAACTCATTGAATGTCATGCTTCTTCAAACCATAAAACAAATATTTATTATTAGTTTTAAAAACTTACAAGTATGTAATACTTAAATTTACTGGAATGAGGTTTTCCTGTTGAAATGTTGGTTGTCATTTCTACTATTTTAGTTGCTTTAATTTTTTACTTTACTATAAGTAAAGTATAGTGATCGTGAAAAAATTCGATCTCGAGATTTTTACGGAATTACATGTTTTGAGGTCCCAGAAGTCATTTTATGAAGTTTTTTGCTTGTTACCACTTGTTGTTGTTTCGTTGCTTGTTACCACGCTACGGTCCAGAATCTTTGATGGATCAAGTTGATATTTTACACAAAATTGGGCCCCATAGGGAAGAAGATCCCTATTGTTTGGGAAGAATTATGCATGATGGGAAAGTCACTTTTTTTGCCAAAAACTGTTTTTTAGAAAACATTTATTTCTCCTAAACTGATAACCCTAGAGTTTTGAAATTATCTTTGAGGTTACAAATGGTTTAGGCAAAAAATATATTCAGAATTTTAAAACAGCGGGAAATTATTTTAAATTTGAAAATTTTACTTTAATATTCAATGTAGAAGGATGTCAAGTAAACGATGTAAGAAATCCACTGGGTATTTGAACAAAAACCATGTTCTCTTGTAGGAGAATATTTCTTATCAAGAAATGTTCACTTTGGTTTTTCAAAAATGTTGTTACTGCTGTAGTTATACCAATGAAAGTATTTACATCAGCTCTGTGATGTACAAAAATATGCTTATATATTGATATGTCCTTCAATCACTGTCTGTACTACCTCAGGAATGAAAGACTAATAATCATATCCCATTAGATGTTTACGTTATGCTTAAATGAGTCGTTATGTGTTATATACTCAAGAAATTTGATATTAAGTTACTTATAGTGAAGTTGAGTGTAGGCCATACCAGTTTTTTTTAAATAGTGATTATAATAAATTAAAATGAGCTTTAGAGGATAAGATGCAATGATTTTAGACACCACTATATGGGATAAAGAGATAGGACATTAAGACAGCGATGTAAAGTGCATATTCATGATTTAATCAAAGAAGAAACAAATGAAAGAAATAGTAAAATTTTTAAAACAATAAAAATGTATTTATTTTCAGAAAAATGTAAAAATCTTGATGTACGATTGCATGTGAATGCTATTGAGGAGACAAAAATCATTGTGTTGTAAATTAGTTTCGTTTTTTTTTTACTTATAGCAAAATTAAGTGCAGGCTACTCCAGATTTGTTACCATGTTATAAGATTTGGTACAAATAAAACTAAAACTTTATAATACAGAGTCCATCAAATTAAATAGTGCCAGTAAAACAAAGTTCCTCTTATCAAAGTATTAACTGGGAGAAAAGAAATTTTTAAAATAGTTGAATTCAATATAGCTGAAGATTCATAGGTCTCTATTTAGTATATAAATAATTATTCAGGCAGAATGAAGTCCCTTCATTTCCCGCCAACAGTACATAATGCGCATGTCTTTTTCATCGTATGATTATTTCGACCAATCATCGGCTCTCATTTTTTCAAGTCATTTTAATTTTTAATTGCGTTTCTATTCGATGTAGATGTTATTTGTAACAGTTTGAAATTATTTCAAATGTGGTCTTATTGATAAATTTAGTTTAATATCTGTGTTTATATTGAGTACATTCATTGAAATATTTAGTTTAATATATGTTTTAAATATGAGTTTTCGTTGATTAAATGACAATGCAAGAATACAGAAGGTATTGAACATCATAGTCACGGTTAGTGGAAATATTGTATTAATTTTCTTTTCAATATTATAATTGCATTAATTGTTCTTTAGACTATCTACACTTATCTAGTAATATTATATTTTCAACATCATTTATATTATTTTTATACCATTCTTATTTTGCTAATTCTTATATAAGTGTATATAATTTATATTTATTTTCACTTCACCAGGAAAATAGAATACTTAATTACCACCATGTATATAATGCAAAAGTTCACCTATTGAGTTTTGTAGGCTCAACGAATTTGTCAAACTGAATCAATATGATTATTTGTATAAGATATTTCAAGAAACGTATTTTAATATCTTTGAAAACAGTTATTTAGTTATACCTATTTTTCATAATTTGCCTTAGTAATTTCTGGCCTTAAACAATGTTATCTCTTATTTTTTTCACTTATTATGTATCATTTTTTTTTAAATTATTTACTTTATTACTGCGAATGGAAGCTATATTTGACATCATACAAAGAATTCAAACTCTGTGTCTAGAAAAGGTAGAAACCCTTAATCACATTATATCTGTATTCGAAGCAATCATCTCAGAATGGACAAAGATTTCTATCAAATCTTATCTAAAGCTATAGAAGTGAGGAATACTTCTCTATTTACATTAATGAACATAAAATCTGAAGTTAAATTGAGTTACAACAATGGCATGACAGCAGTATGTCATATGCTATTACAACAGTATGACTGTAGAACCTATGAGTCCGATGAGTTTCAGGCTCTCAGTTTAACCATTGTTATCAGATGTCATGTTCACGATTCTTATGACTAATAAAGCGATTACAGTTAAATTTAAACAAATGACACATACTGATTAAATGTAAAGAGCACACAACATCAGTTGGCGGTTAACGAGTTTCTTATTATGTTTACTTATAGTAAAGTTGAGTGTAGGCCACTCCAGATTTTTTATTTGAGTGTACATATTTTTTAGTGTGCATATTTCATCATTTGTGTCTCCTGATGGGGAAATAATTTTTGAAATATTGACTATAGTAGATGTTTTATTCTATTCTGTGTCATGTGTTCTCTATTACTGTTTTATTTCTTTTTAGTTTATGATCTGATTATGATCTACATATGCCCAAGCATTATATGGTTTGGGTATATATATATATATGATATTGCAGAACAACAATGTAAGATAGATAGTAACAACTAACATTAAACCCAATAATAATACGTAAACTTTCGTACAAAAGTTCTCCAAGATTCCTTAACTTATTTAGAATTGTTGAGGCTTTGTTAGCTTCTTCTTATGACCATTTATCCATGGGAAACCTTGGATGTGATAACCTGACACTGCTGTCGAGCATTGATCTCTCATTCTTTCTTCTTTTTCTACTTCTTAAATCTTTAATGAACCCCAATTAATTTCTTGCCAAAAGCCTTCTTATCTGGAGAGCTGTTTTCTCTACTTCTCCCAAGTCTTTTTAAGAACTGAACGAAGAGGATGTCGCAGTTGTCAAACTCCAGTCCTTCCCTCAATTCCCTTCTAAATCGCTGTTTCTACTCTACGACTACTAATTCTTCCACTAATTTCCGCAATTGCGCCCTTCGACTAGGGTGTACTTAGTGTGAAACCTTTCATGTCAGTTTAACTTCAACTAAGCTGAGCCTAGATTTGAATTGGCCAGAGCTGGGAAACCACCTGGTCAGGGCAGTAGTATTCCTATTGTACCCGTACAAATTCCCAAGGCCTCAGGTTAATGGCTGTTTCTGTGTCCAAAGTCTGAATGAGATTTCTGTTCCCAACAGTCATATTACGTTAAACTAAGCGCATACTAACTTTTTTGATGACATATTATATTCGGAACTCAAAAATTTCATTGATTTTTTTATTAGTTTATTATTTACTTTATTTTGTATACATCTCTAATATTTTTTGTTCTTTAATTCTTTAATTTTCTCAGTAATTTGTACATTGCCTTCTATTTAGCCGTTTTATTTTTCGTATTTCAATTTGTTACTGTTATTTAGTTTAGTTACTTTTCGCTTTGAGTTTCCACACCTTGTCCCTACCTTTATTTCCCTACTTTTTTCATAACGAGTGGTTATTTTGTGTCGCAATAACTAGCCGTGTAGTCATAAACTTTTTTTCATCATAGAACAGAAAGGAGTTGTTTACATACTGATCATGTAAGTGCACTGATCTGTCCTGGAATTGAAGTGCAAATTGATCAGCCATTCAATTTGGAATGCCAACAGATTAGGAGAGATGGTATTTCTCTAGACGGCTTCTAGAAAATTGAAGTACATGATATGAGTAATATGGGAATTTCCCTTCTAGAAGCATGTACTTACCACAATTGTCTATTGTTATTTTAGAGTGCAAGTAGCTTCAATTGTATGTCGACTGTATGGACGGTTTTATGGCAATGAATTTATTTTCATGACTTGTGATTTAAACTTCTTTTACTTACTTAAGTAAATGTTTTTTTACTTAAACAATTACATGTTTGAGAAATAGCTAATGTTAAAAAACTCAATGTTTTGTAGTTCAATATATTATACTGTCCAAAAAAAGAAATAAAAAAAATGAACTTTTAGGAAAGTAACATATAACTCACATATGTGTAAACTGTTTTCTCTTAAACACTGGAAGTATAAGCAATATGATCGTTTATTTAACCTTGAGAAAGGTTTGAGTGATTTTTTTCAAATTGGAATCTAGTATTTTATTTTACAATGTAATTAAGCAATTAGTACTTTATATATAATTTGTTAAGTAATATTTTAAGTTGTATTGGTGTCATACTACCAATAAATTATGTTTTATAATTTTGCATAAAACAGACATTTCAGAGTAGGTTATTTTATTTATGTTTCTCATTTTTGTTAAAATCTCCGGTTATATCCGTGTTTCGTTCAAGTTTAGAATATTTTAACTTCCATCGTTGGATGAGGCGAGAAAAAAAAGATAGAGGTAGAGAATTTATAGTGCCTCAGTTAGGATCAAACTTGAATGGAATTCCTAATACAGGTACTCGGTTAATCCGCCTGGGATTTTGCTAAAACGAAAATAAATACCTTTAAGACCCTATACATATCCACAAGTAATGCTACTTTACGCCCCAACGTTTCGGTATTGGCCATAGGGTTTTGGGGTTTTTGCATCAAGTATGCGTAAAGTTGAATTAACTCCTGTATCCCAGTGATCTTTTGACATCCCATGCTATTTTTTTACACAGAGCAAATTGGTTAATTCAATTACTTAAAGCTTTTAAACTCGATATATAGCAGCCGTTATTATAAAAAAAAAGAAAAAACTGTCGTGATTTACAGCCAAATATTCCGAAGGAAACCTACTATAAAATTAATTATTTTTTTACTTTATGTGTACGTAAAAACAGCTGTCATCAACAAAAATAAATTAACAGTTTTTAACTTTTTTTTTCATCCTCTAGACTATATTGATATTTTATTGATGAATCAGGGTATGATTGATTGATTGGGAATGAATCGGAATATGCAGTGTTTTACAGATATTAGTAAAATTCATCAAATGTTCAGTCCAAGTTCGTCTAGATATTTTGACAAGTTTATTTAATATCAAATGATATCAGTATAGATTAATGAAAACTTCATGAACTTTGGATTATTTGAAAATCTAATATAGCACTAAAAATTACAATGTTAAATTCCAGTTATCTGGTTTGTCTTAATTTCATTAAAATATTATTATAAAAATAAGTAATTTATAGAAATATTTTTCTCGTAAAAATGAAGGAATCAATTAATCCAATACAAAGATACATATCTCAGTTCTTGAACGAATCAGAACCAGTATAATTCGAAATTTGACATATTTCGCTTCCCTTCCCGTACAAAATTTCGGTACATAAAGAAGCCCAAATTAAGTCAAGAAAATATGATAACGCTTATTCGTCTAAATAAGGGGTCAGGCTAGCTCAGTGGTTACGTGCTCGCCTCTGAACTGATAGGACCGGGGTTCGATCCCCACCTGGCCCTCGATTTATTCACGCGGGAGGGGAATAAATCTGAGCACTTCGTCCCTCGGAGAAGGACGTTAAACTGTCGGTCCCGAGCCTGTACGATGTCAGGTACTCGTTAAAGATCCCTACTCTAAATACACTTGAGTTAGGCAAAATTTAGGACTCTCACTGTAGAATGAATGTTCATTGTGTGGTATCACAAAGGGCCAATGCTCGGCCTAAGTGGGTTCCCTTGTGGGACTGCCACTGCAACTTAACCTAACCTAACCTATTCGTCTAAATGGAACGAACTGTGGAGCTTTGTGGAACTTCATCATCCAGATAAGGCTGTAGCCAGCAGAGTTTTGAATTCTTTTAATTACCCTATCATCAACCACTTTGTTAAATATAATTTGTTCTCTTAATATACTTTGTTCTAAATGGATGTTAAATTATATTTATTTACATTATTTCTAATGGAACAACTCTTTTTAGAATTTCGTGATTTCAGTCTTGCATTATTCATCGTCTGATTCACATCACAGTATATTCATTATTAATTTTGTTTCATGATGTAAATATTAGTAAGTTTCAATGCCTGTTACAGATGTAACGTTACGTTATTATAGCTACTTACTTCCGTTTATGATTGATAATTGTATTTGCTAAATCATAGGATAATAATATTGTTTCCTTTAATTCTTGAACCAATGAAAACATAGGGATCACAGAGCTTGACAGGCTCTAAAGGATCATGCAAATTGTATTGTCAGTTTACTTGACAAAATAGAGTAAAAACATCAAAATTAATCACTTAATTATGTGGTAATGAGTTTTAGTAATGTTGGATATGGCTCAACATGTTTATTTTACTGACAGTAATAATCTTTTTTTTGGGACTTTTTTTGGCAAGCTTTGAGGTCCTCTCCTGAGTTCATTTTTGGGCGGGTGGGTGTCAAATAAATGTTTTTCTATTAAAGGTTATACCGTTACATCGTTAAAATAATATTCATCTCAAAGCAAGCCTTTGTGGAGTTCGTATTGTTCTTTTGAATATTACCACACGGCAATTAATTCTTTTTCATTATGTACTTCAATTTCAATTTTTTTTTTATTTGAGCTAACATTTTTAGGAGTTTAATTTTTCACTTAATATAAAACTGACAGTATCAATAAGTGGGCGAAATATATTTTCCGATAGCAGGAAAAAATGTAACTTTTTTTACTCTATTAAATCTGAAGAGTTATAAACATGATACTAGTTACACCGGTACATGGACCAAAATGAAATTAAAAACTAAAATAATTCCTTGAAGGGTTATTAGTTTTAGGCTCCGTTGTTTTAAGGTGGTCCCTGAGTTCTCTCAGGGAAGTAACACTCGTTTATGATTCACAGATAGTATGGATTCAGTTAATTAATTGTATAATTATGGTAACTGTGTATGATGTAAATAACTGTGATATAAGTATGATAAGACATATATTCATTATGTTTTATTTTCTAGATCAATGAATTTAAACTGTAATTTTTTCCTCGTTTATATGAAAAAATTTTACTCAAAAATAATTTTGAGCTGGTTACTATGAAATATAATGAATATGAAAAAAAGGTTAGATTTTATCGGATTTACAGGTTTTGAAGTAAACTGAATACATTTTTAGTGATGAAAATAGGTGGATTTATATCGAAAATTTTTTTAATAGGTCACTAGTCACACTATTTGACAAAATAGTAAAAACAATGACAGTGTCTGGTTTGAGAAAAAAATCTGGTTATATTCAGGTAGTTTTAAATCATGGGAAAGAAATAGTATCATTCTTTTTACTAACTCGAGAACTAACTGAATCGGCTCTTCTGGTATTTCTACGAAAATTTGGAATTCTTATTTACTATTTCGTTAATGCAAAAAATTATAGGATTAGAATTTTATGAACCGAGAATTAGTTAATTAAATATTAAATACATGCATAATGTTAGTACCATTGAGGTTATTATGATTTACATTATTAGTATGAAAAACCGTCATACTAATAAGTTAGTAACGCATAAGTTAGCACTGCATTGCAGAACCAGTTTTGTTACTGGTCTAATCAATAAATTGTTGGATTTTTATCCACACAATAATTATCATTGTCATAATTAATAAGATTGTATTTCCCTATCAATTATATCAAATGTTTTGTTTTTATGAAATTAACAAAAATTGTTTTAATGAAGAGACTAAAAAATTCAATTAGGAGATGAGAAGAATACTAGAGTTGTATTGTCAGGGGTAGAAAGGGTTATAAATTATATAAACCTCAGGAGTAGGGCCCCAGAGAGTCATTGCTCATGCAGAGATCCAACCTAAGTACTTCCATTTAGCTGAATTTTATATTCAGGCCACATGCCGCCAAGAATACATCTCTTCCCAGAAGGCTTACTCTTACTTATCAACTCTAAATGTTTCACAGTTTAATTATTCTTAAAACTCCATCAGATCGAGGTAAAATATGTCTTGTTAACTGTTGAACTCTCATTTATCTTTATTATTGAGAAAAACACCTCCAAACTCCTTTGAACCATATACAGCTCTACAATCTCCTAGATTTAATAACCACTAGAAATAAACGGATAGGTAAAGATAACATCAGAGAGTTTGTTTCTAAATTTATTCTTCAGATTTATTGTTTATAGCAAACAGTATCAGTAGTTGAAAACGTACAGGAATGACATTTAATACTTGAAAAAGGAGAAACCGTGAGAAAATTTTATGTGCCCAATAGTTTTTATTTTATTTTTTTAATCAAAAGCTTTTCATATTTAACCGCTTGACACAGTCAGTACAATAAACCTTTTTCGATTGTTATGTAAATGATCAAGTTATTAACGTTTTTAGAGCTATGTTCTATTATCGGTGTGAAATCCAGTCCCAGTGATAAATTTCAGATTTCCTGGGTGAAATTGTCTTAATAATTTTTGGGGAGGGAGATAGAGAATATAGAATTTGGCCTTTATAGCATTAACACTTTGTTCAAAATAAAATTTTGACATTTGACAGTTCTACATTATGAATTAAGGCGACTTTTCCTGAACATAGTGGTTAGAAGTTGGATTCATTCAGAAATCCATATAAATTGCCAATTAGAAAAGATATCGATTGTTGAAAGGATATGTTTGTAGAACTAATAATTTATTTTTGAAATAAATAATGTTTCAGCTTAAAATATCAGAGTTTTTATTGCTGGTGTTGTTTTGTAATGGAAAAATAGCAGAAATAACTATCCTTACATTGCTCCGTTTATGTGTGCATATCTTTTGGTAGTCAGACTTTTTAATTTTTTGTGAAATGAAAATATAGAACGCTGTGGATTAGAGTAAGAAAATGACCTGCTTTTGCACATTCAGCAGAAAACAGACAAAAAATTCGTTAGAAAAAACTCTAATTTCTGAATACAATGAGTTACAAATTTAGGATAATATGCCTTATCATGTACAGTTCAATACAATAAACTTCCAGTATTGACTGTTAGAAATTAATTATATATTAAGTGAAACTATTTTACTTTTATTAAAGATTCAATAGTAGATAAAATAGAAGATGTATATTTTGTGAAGTAATTTTGGAAGTGATAGTTGAAAAGGTAATGACATTGTGACCAGCCAGTGGCGTAAGAGGTGAACAGGGTAAGAAAGTTTAGAACCTCCGATATTGTGTATTTAAGAATCCCAACGGCCAGAGCCTTTGTACACTGTTTTCCTCTAGACTCTATATCACGCTAGTTATGCAACATTGAGTGTGGTTTCCACTTAGACGACTGGACTTCACGTGCCTTTGTCGCCTTCAGTGATGTGACAAGGTGAATGTGAGCGTTGATTGTAAAAGAAAGATATGACATAACTATCTTTAGAATAAAAGTTAGGTTTTAATAATTTCTTTTTACATTAAGTTTTACTCAGATTTTAATAGAAAAATAGTAAATTTAGGGGAAAGATATAATACAACGAAATATATATGTCAATATACTAATTACATGAGTTTGGTTTACTGAACAATTCCAATAACGTTTGTTAATAAAAAACATGCAATTATTATTTAATACAAAACTTCTGAATAAAAGATAACTTTAGTTAATCTTTACCGACTGCAAAAATTGCAAATATTATTTTGACGTCCAAGATGTCAGTTTCCACATGGGAATTTACCATAAGTTGTTGACGACGACACATGAACACTAATCTCGGATAATTGCAGTCTCTTGAACTAAAATGGAATTTTCAGTGTCTATTGGAATCGGACTAGATTATCTCGGAGTTTTTTTTTTACTTTCCTGATTATAGTCTCGACAACAAAAGGTTTTATGCTGTTGATGTCTGATCCCATGAATGATTGTTGGAACATCTATGTTTCTCAGCAGTATGAAGAAGCTTCCTTTTGATGATACGACTGACAGAGCCTCTATCTTCATCTTAATCATTTTTTTCCTATGAAGTTTCCATTTACTGAAAAGTGTTTGCGAAAATTTAAAAAAAGAAGATATCTTAACTAGGACATTAATTTTTAAACGTACACTACAGAAAATCACTGAGGCATCAGGAATAAAATGCCTTCATTGCGTAAGATTAGTAATTTATAATGTGACATTTATAAGTTTTTTTTTTAGAGTTTTATATTTTCTGATGTATTAATTTTTTGTTCTTTGCTAATTCCTCATGAAAAGTTCAAACTGATCCCCATTGAATGATCAAAATTATTCATTTAGGCAAAATTTAAAATTGATATCAGTTTGACTGCGAAACACCAATTTCTATTTCCTTTTTATTTTTCTTAGAAAATTCATTTTTCAAACCGTTTTGATGTTGGTGTATTCAAGTTATTGTTGGATTTATCTCTGACGCGTCAGAGATTTCAGTTTTGGGTTCTGTTATCCGAGGTGATTTGCATGCGTATTAGTTTTTAACTTGACTAAACCTCGGAGTGGGTGGCGGGGGGGGGGGGCAGAGTTGTTGTTCGAGTTGCTAAAGTGGACAAGTTTAGGGCTGTGCAGAGCCGGAGTTATCGTCCCTTCTGGCACAGCTGCTGCCCTTCACTCCGCCCTTTTATTGCTACTCCATACCATTTATTGTCCCTGCCGTCATAACTGAAGTAATACTTCCATACAGTTTATTCCAACCTGCCTTTTATTTCTGAATTCGAGTATCTCCATTTCAAATCTCCAGTATTTCAACTTCCTTTTTTCGTGTTTTACTCCGACTAATTGCATCTAAATACCATCTACGACGCTGAGATAATTTATTTCTTAAAAAACATTACATCTTAAGACCTGTCTCATAATCATATATGTATGTTAAAAGGTAAGCTTCTATAGGTAACAATAAATTGATAAGCACTATTTACGGTTTCACCATCGTCTGGAAAGAAGGTAGTAGGACAACAAACGCACTCTCTTCTCTCCTGATAACGATTAAACCGAAAATTAGATAATGTAGCTGAATGTATCTATTATTTATAGGTTATCTTTATTTATTTATTAAACTTATGTATTCTTTTTCTATCTATAGTTTAACTTTTAACGTTTGCTATTCTTTGGATTGTTTTCATCAAAATATTATATATGAATATGTAGATTCATAGGTGGCCTCCCTGCAGGACACTTCTCCTTCTGATGACGACGAAATATGGAAGCAGGTTGTGTTGCTTTCGCTGTATTTTTTATAGAACATTATATTAAAGAAGTCATTTCTTTATATCTCTGCCGGTGACGATGAGTTCACAAAATAGTAGTGAGTTTCTGTGATCTTTTATATATATTCTGTGGATCCAGTTGATATATACATGTATATATACATTAACACAGAAAAGAACAGAGAATGTCACTACAGAACTCACTTCGATATTTTGACATCCGTGTCATCAGGAAGAAGTGCGAAGTACTCACCTTGAGAAGCAAACTGCAACTCTCTAGCGCTCTCTCTCTCTCTCTCTCTCTCTCGTATGTATATTAAATTCAGACATTGGTTAAAAATCCAACCATATGTCGCTAATATCTTTTATTTAATAGGTTTCTTCGTAGTTAACAATATCAATATAGATGAGCTAATATGACTAATATGAATTATGTTAACAATATATCAATTTCTTCTTAGTTAACACTCTTATGGGATATAATCAACATCTGTATATTAGTTTTTATACAATATAATATATTGTCTCTACTCTAGATGTTTCTGTTGTTCAACAGTCATTATCAGAATGTGAATGGGTTTTGTTTAAATTTTTATTTGTATAATCAAATGTAAGTTAATGGGAGTATTAGTTCTTAATTCTATTACTTAAGTGGCCTAGAGGTCTGCTTGTGAAGACCCAGCTTGGCTCTGACTGGTTTGAAAGAGTTTTAAAATTTATCTATTTTTTGTATAAGAAGGTTATTGTGATTTTTACTCTATATTAATAATTTTTTTTTTTTATTTTAACCCCATTATTACTCAGTAGGTCTTAATACAAGAGCGGTGTTTTCTAGAGTTGGTTTCGTGTTGTCCATTTATTCCATATACATCTATGATGGTCCATGTCTTAAATGCATAGTTAGTCTCCTAGTGAGTGGTTACTTGGTAAAGTAGAAGTGGTGATTCCTACGTGCGAGTGTAACCATGTTGCATATTCTCTGTAGCTACGTTTCACTTATACAAAAGATGATATTTTTCTTCTTTTGAAAAATCCAAATTGAATTTTACTATTTTTTGGTATTCATTAATTTGATGTATATAATTTATATAATAATGGTTATTAAGCTAATTAAAGTTAAACGGATACTTGTATTGAATACCCAGATAAACAGTCTTCACTCCCAATTTCATAGGACAACTAAAAGTTTGGGAAGAAATCAAATTTCCAACAAAAGTCGAGTGATCTGATGTTGGGTGTAAATGTTTCGAGTTTGCCATTCCTCTGTATGCAAAGTAGTACTATTTTATTAGCTAATTATGTATACACATGATCCGCTAATAAATAACATGATGATGTTACTCTCACCATTAACTCAAAGTTTTCAGTTTTTATTCTCTTCTATTATCCGTCTTCACATATCGACTCATATGTTTCTCTTCAAACTTCCCATTGAATTAAAACTGTATACTTTTATAAATCAATTGGAATATCCAACGTAGAATTCATGTAAAAATGTGTTGCATTTTATTTGTAGTTCGTTGCAACTGATGTACTGTGAATTATCGTGTTTATAACTGTGGAAACCTTTCATTGATATTTGAGTTAACACAATTTACTTTGCTGTAAGCAAAACAATAAAGAAATAGTAACGCCGGGATTTCGTGATTATCACTGTGGTACTTACCGTTCAATAAAAAATAAAACATGGTTTCATGAATATCAATAGTCTAGGAAACACAAGTAAATGAAGGATACGTTATTCTCTTTTGGCCAAATGAGACCATCAAAGTTTATAATATTTAAAGTATATATGGCTATGTAAAAGATGTTAGGAGGCAGAGAGGGTTCCTTGAGAGAGCTAATGTCATCGGAGAGCGTTGAAGTGGGGTGAGGCAGGATGCGCAGTGGAAGCGATAGAGATAAGGTGGTATCGGCCAGGCTTCCTAAGATAGAGAGCTCTAAATCCCTGTACCCTCATAAAAAGATTACG
This sequence comes from Hermatobates lingyangjiaoensis, assembly GCA_026182355.1. Lineage (NCBI taxonomy): Eukaryota > Metazoa > Arthropoda > Insecta > Hemiptera > Hermatobatidae > Hermatobates > Hermatobates lingyangjiaoensis. The sequence continues at coordinate 1,007,315 of JAPFBL010000255.1, forward strand.
TCCAGACCTTATATTCCTCTGACGACTCATCCCTTAGATATTCTTCTATTTCATATTTATATACCCTAACCTCGATACCTTCATTCCTAATCAACGTGTTCTTGTTCAATATATTCTTGATGTCAGTTCCTTTGAAAACCTGAATAAAACCAACCCGAACACTAAGTTGTAATGTTTAACCAGCATTATGTCTCCTAATATTGTACATACATTTACAGAAATATTTGATAATAATTCAGGTAATGCATAATCACCAAAATGAAACAATTGATCAAATTTGCCTTTAATTTTGATATCACGCTAACTTATAATACAAACATGTTTATATATATATATATTATATATCCACTTAAAATTCGAAAAAAATTTTAACTCAATAAAATATATATATAAACTAGATTCAAAAGAAAATATTTTCAGATCAAACGGAATATACTGTGTTTTCTAATGATTAGTAACATTTAACTGATTTTTAAGTTCTGCAGTTAGAACGGTTGGGTGAAAAGAAAGAGTATTTTTACAATTCGTATGAAGTCTGGGGTATGTTGAGGTCTAATGTACAGACAACCTCTTTCTCTTAGCACTGGGGGTTGGAGGTTTGCGTCTTAGCCACTGCCGTATATTTTTTCTATGGGTTATTCTTGTGAATACCTGTACTTAAGTAAGACCTTAACAAGTCAAGTTTTAACTTGACGTCTTTTCACATCCTGAAAGTTGTGCTTACGATGTCAAGTACTGTTTAGAAATCCTTATTTAATAAACTTGGGTTAAGTAAAAACTATGACTTCCCATGTAAAATAAACACTGAAATCTTTCTTGTTCAAAACTAACTTAGGTGCCTAATAAATTATCCACACTTTCCGTAACAAGAACATGACTACAAAAGGAGGTTGTAATTGTGGTGTTGGAAACAAGAATGCATATTTGTTATAGGAAATGACAATTCTATTGAACATGTTTTCACAATGTCAATATTTACACTTTTGGGCAGTCCATCCACTTTTGTCTCCCACTTTCAAACGTTTAGATAATTTGTTTTTCTTTCTAAGTATACGATAATTTTAACTAATGATGTTGCTACAAACTTTCAATTTGTTTATTTCCTGTCTTCTAAAATTAATTTTAAGTAAGCGGCAGGTATGCAATAACTTTCTAAATGCAATTATAATTTTTCTCTCTTATAACCTTGAATGGTTTTTTTCAGCATCAGTTAGGAAATTGTTTTTACTAGGTTTTTCTTTTATTTTTTTTTTAATAAGAAAAGAAATTTTACTCATTTTTAAAGGAGCCGTTTAAATTTCTTTTATCTTGGTTAAAAACTTTGGAATGGAAGTTTTGGGAATTAGCATCCTCCTAAAAGCTTTTAAGTAGGCAAACATGAAAGAATTCCAATTAAACAGAGATGAGAGGTGAAATGGTTCCGGGTTTCAAATTATTTTGTCAATTAAGCATTTAATGACATTTATACCTGTAATGTCAAATATACATTTATTTGAATTCTTCATGTGATTCATTTAAGTTACATATTGTTGCAGATCAGAGACTGGTTAAACATAAGTGAAGAAATGCTACGTCAGCAGACTGTGGCAGTTGGGTCCGTTGATGAAATTCTTCAAGTTCTGGATAAACAAAAGGTATTCAATCAACTACCTACTTTAATATATCTTTGTATAACTTAAATTTGTTACATGATGGGGCATTTATTGGGTATGTTCAAGGATTTTGGATAAGAGTGTTTATTTTTAGTTGTAAGTTCAAATACCAAGGAAAATAACACACTTATTAACTATAATTTCAGAAAATCCGTCTTCTGGAGGAAAATTATAGTTAGCCTATGCCCAAAGGATATGTAAAGGAAGGTTAATTAGTTCTAGCGATAGGCCCGAATGTCGGGTCCGAAATGTCAATTATTAGGGTAGGGCTTCTCTCTCGCTAACTTTTTTTTTTAATAAATGTATATTTATAATAAAACAGTGTATGGATATTAAACTAAGGAGTACTGTAAAATAGATAATTTGGATAAAACAGATGACGGAGATTTTCTTGGCTGGTGGAGAATAAATTCCACTATTTAGGCAATGTATAATCGCGGGCTTGAGTCTGGTAGGGCTCGGTTTTTTTAGGCGCGATCTCACCTTGGTTGGCACTCTGTTTCTTACTTTTCTTCGTGTATGAATTTCGCTGTCTGTTTTACATCATTTTATCCAAATTTGAAGTAATTTGACTAACTTACTTTTGAATTCCATTTTTTAGAAATGTTACCGAATGAACTAAATATTTTAAACTGAACTAAACAAATCATTCACATTTTCTACACATTTCAGTATACTCTGAGCATATTAACGGAAAATATAAGGTTATATTTAGCAACATTTCGAGTTATAAAAAGTATATTTAAAGTACTATTATATCTAATCTATCATCTTTATCGATTTAAACATTTTTGTAAATATAATTCGCACTAAAGAGGTAAACATTTTGATGTGTGTCATCTTTAAAATCAGATGCCGGGAGAGGAGCATACACTAACTGTGTATTCCTCCTGCATGCATTAACTTTCAATACTGCATAAGTCGCATATTAATATAGATATGTTGATGACTTTTCTAAGAGTGGACAAATTTCAACAAATCCTTAAGCTAAAGGAGTTCTTTGAATTTGCGTGGGTTCTGAAACGTGCGTATGAACTTACCATAACAAAGTTGTTAATTTCTTGCAATGAAATAATTCTTTTACCTTAAAGAATGGAAACAGCATTTCGAAAGCCATGTTAACGTGATGCCTACAGATAGCTGAATTCATTTGAATGCTCATATTGGATGTCCCTGTAGATACAAAAACGGAACCATCCATGCTCTGATTAACAGAGCATTCAAAACATTTCGCCTATTTCACCTGAAAACAAAGCGATTTCACCTAAATGAAACAAGGTTTAATCCACAATGGCTTTAGCAAATAACATTTTGATAGCACTTTACAAAACTATATCAATAATTGAACAGTGTAAATGAAGTGGATTCAGATTCAGCTACACCCGGAAGAACTCATACAGTAAATATAAAAGTCAATACTCAGAAGCTTACAAGAGAGATGAAGGAATACTGAAAAAAATAATTAAATCCAGCATCTCTGGTGTAAAAGTCAAAGATAAAGTGAAAGTAAGTATCGACTGCAATAGTTCTTACACTGCTTATGCGGTTATAAAAGATAATCCTCAAGTAAACTCCAGCGAACCACTGGTGTATACGAACACAATTGTCAAATAGGTTTATTTAGTAAAAAAAAATATATATTCAACAGAAAAAAATTAAATATAGCTTTTATGTTTAAATAGTTTAAATCTTATTTTGTTTCATGTCGGCTTAACACCTGATTTCAAATAATTTCTCTCTCCTTTGTTGTAGCTACATGAATGTGTTAGTCCTAGTTTTAGATTAAGATATATTTTTTCTTTATTCCTTTTGAAAAATAGTTAATCTTTGATTTATCGTTCTCAAGTTATAGTGGATAATTTTTGTCACCATTTATTCATAATTTCATGAACTATCTTTATAATTCTACTTGTGATTCATATTTAGGTAGAAATGTAACTGATGTTTCATTTTTACGGAATTGTATATTTGCTAGATTTAATTGCTTTTAATCAGGTCTGATTACAGTTCGGAACACCTATTTTACAGTATATAGGATCTTTTTAGTATCGTATTTCATCCACAGCAGTTGGTGTTTTTAACTTCCTTTGTGCTTTTAGTTAATGCCATTAAACCCGTTTTTCCAATCCTATCATTATTTTATGAATTCTTGAAATTTAAATCCATAATTTTTTTTTTGTATAGTGTTGAAAATGAAGACGATAATACAAAGGAAAACGCTTATATTTAGTTAATTATTAAGCTTGAATGTTAAAGTCAGTGCAAGGAAGTGATTGATGGTATTTAGCATTGGAAGAGTAGTAATGGTGGCGATGCAAATTTGACTTAAGGAGACCGAGATTAATTCTGATTAGGAGAACATTCCTATTTATAGAGTAGACAGTATTAGTGATTCAGACTTGCTCCTTGTAAATAAAAAGTATTTGTGAATTATTCACTTTTCTGTCTGGCAAATACCTGCACTAATATATGAAGCTTCAATAATAAACGAGCCTCACCCTTACTTGATGACAAATCTTTCCTTATCTCAATATCTTCAAACTTTCCCTTTATATATTTATATAAAAGTTTCCTTTCTTCAAAACAAATTATATTTTTGTTCAAAGTTTTAGTCTTATCTCGTAATGTCAATACTGCTGAATTCCCTTTAATATCTACAACGATTTTTGAAATTTTTATAAAAAAAAAAATGTACAAATTTATAATTTACTCCTTGCTTTTTATAAATAATGTTATATAGTAAACACATTTCTGTAGTTAAATAAAATGTCCGTAAGCATACCAATCAGAAAATTAATTAATAATTATTAATGATGTGGTCTTTCAGAATTTACTAAACTAAAAAACAAAAAAAAAAAAGGAAATGTAGAACAATTGTCAGTTTGAAAGAAGGAAAGAAAATAAGAAGATATCATGTTTCGAAATGACCTGCATAAATAAGTGTTTATTAAGTGCTCTATAAATTGAAAAGAATTTAAAATAATTGAGGGAGAAAAACAGAATTGTTGAGAAGTCTAATTGAATTACCATCGATTTAATTCAATGGAGAAACACATTTAATATTATTAGTGGTTAGTTAAACTTGATCCCTTGTGTTCAAAGCAATTGCCCTTTCATATTCATTGAATAAAAACAAAATATCTACGTATTTTCTGTTGTACTTCTTTCATTTATTACTTCTTAAAGTAAAATAATATCTTTGATGTAATTATTTAACTCACAGAAAATGAAAGTTCTTTGTTTCTCTTTCTTCATTTAATGTATTTTAAATTAGAACAACAATGATATTTCTCCCACCCTCCCGGGGGGGGGGGGGGGGGCTTTGATATGATGTAAAAAGAGATAACAATGAAACAGTTGTTTTTTTTTGTTTTAAATATTATCATAAGTATTTTGTCACTTCCATATTTGTAGAATATCTAAATTACGATACGATTAGAATAAAGTATAAAACAAGGAAGCATTATCAGATCACAAACTGAAAAATTAATATGATAGATTTTCTTTAAGACCACCTGCACCACTGACAGATGGAATGTCAAAAATTTAAACAAATAAAAACTCCAGTTTTAAACTTACCTTGTTTAATTATCTTATTTAAAATGATAATTACATTATACTTTACTACCCAAATAAGAGGTACTGCCAATTTTAGCAAACTGGACGGTTTATGCAGCTTCTGTTAAATAGTTTTGGACTGTGGCATCTATCTTTTGTGCATTCATTCATTACACTTTAACGAAGTCGTTTGGAAGTCTTTTGGTACCACCTCTTTATGTAAAGTACTCCATTAGTGATTCAGTGTTGAAGGAGTGGATACTTACATGGATGATATTCATGTGGACAGAACTCAAACAGAGTATGATGAGAGGTATGACACTCAAAATATGATGACAAACAGATATGATACTCAAGAAATTTAAGTGGTTAACAAAGGAAGAAAAGAGACTCTAGACTAATTCCATTGTTTTTCTAGGAAAATTTTACATTGTTTAATATTTTTTATAAATTGTGTACGTTTATATATCGTGCATGTGTCGTAAGTTCCTCTCCAACCTTAGAGAGGTTGATCAGGATTTAAGAGGCATTTGCTCCCTAGTAGCTGTTTTATGGAATTACTTCCATTGTATCCCTTAAATAATTATATATCATTAGACTCCTCTCAAATGTTTTAAATTGACACAATGTAGTCTTCTTTCCTCCTTTTCCTAGTTTCATTAGAAGGGAATTTAGTGATTAGGGTCCTTCCTCGTTGTCTTCCTTGCGAAGTTTTAACCATTTCCTCTCTTTTACATATGGCTTGAATTTAATTAAGATTGAATATATACAACGTTTCAAAGGTAGTTCAAAGGGAGTTATGAAAATCTGACTGTTTCGTAACTGTATAACTGACTGCTCAGAAGCAGTCTTCTGCTATCTTATTTTAGGACTTTTGATTTATCAATATATCTTCAACGTGTTTGTAGATTTCCTGACCTTATTTCAATTTGGAATACACAAGCCTGTGGCTTAGCTTGGTGCCTCCTATCGCCTGTCTCTTTACTTATGATATTTAAATGTAATAAGTCTATCTTTTCAGTAGCTGGGCATATTGAATCAATTTCTATTTCAATAAATTTTAATTTCTCATTGTAGTATATATATATATATATATATATATATAATATATATATATATATATCAGATTCAATAATATATCGACCGTTTGATAGAATAGGTGTGTTCTCTAATCGGGGTTCGGTCAATTTTCCAGGATAAAAAATCAAACTCTCGTTGCCAACGTTTCGGTTTTATTTAAAACCTTTTTCATAGGCCTACAAACAAAGGATAATAAGAAATCACATATCAACATCAAACATATACACAATATGAAAATGGATTGTTACAACTTATGAATATTACAAGCAGAAATATTTCAGAGATATATTTGAAAGTTATAAGAGGTGAAAATGGCAATATCTTAACGGATTGGTTTAAAAAACCTACCAGTGCTGCAAGAATCCTGAACTACCATTCTTCTCATGCTATAAACCAAAAATTAAATTGCGTCCAAAATTTGGTTAAAAAAGTTATTGAAATAAGTAGTCCATGTTTTCTAAATGAAAATAAGAAAAGGGTGAAATTATTGTTACAGAAAAATTGTTATCCGAAGAACTTAGTTGAACGATATTGGTTAAGATATTTAAGACAGCAACCAGCACATTCAAATGAAGATCATGCTGAACTGGAAGTTATAAATAGGAAGTATTTCAAATTTCCTTATGTTGAGGGCTTATCACAATCAATTAGAAAAGTGTTCAAACGAAACGTACCTGAAGTTACACTGGCATTTTATAATAAAAGAAAAAATAAATCTTTATTTTCAAATTTGAAAGAAAAAATACCGAAGGAGTTACAAAGTAACCTCATTTATGCCATCAAATGTAAAGACTGTGACAAGTGTTACTATGGTGAAACTAGTCGTTTTCTCAAAGAAAGGTTGTACCAACATAATTATTCCATAAGAACAAATAAAAGTAACGCAACAGCCTTAGCTGGGCATGCCATAAACGAAGGTCACACGTTCGATTTTGAAGATACAACTATATTAGAAAAAGAAAAAGATGAGAAAAGAAGGAAGACACTTGAGATGTTAAATAATAAAAAGGATCTAAGTTCGATTAATCATAGAAGTGATATAACTAATTTAAGTAATATTTATTCTGGAGTGTTGTGCTGAGGTTTAGTGAAATTTGATTTATTTAGTTCCCTTGAGTGAACAGTGTTGAGGTTATTTGTAATGTTATCTTATTAGTCTAGTCGAAGGTTTTGTCCGGCTAACATTGTTGTTCCTTTAAATAATGTAAATTTCATTTTCTTATTTAAAAAATTCTTACTTCTGTAAGTAATATTGTTTTATGTATCTCTGAAATATTTCTGCTTTTAATATTCATAAGTTGTAACAATCCATTTTCATATTGTGTATATGTTTGATGTTGATATGTGATTTCATATTATCCTTTGTTTGTAGGCCTATGAAAAAGGTTTTAAATAAAACCGAAACGTTGGCAACGAGAGTTTGATTTTTTATCCTGGAAAATTGACCGAACCCCGATTAGAGAACACACCTATATATATATATATATATATATAAAATTTGCACAAGACTGATTTACAACACACATAAGCCGAACATTGGCCCTTTGCAATAACATACAATGAACATTCAATTTTACATTGGGAGTCCTAAATTTTGCCCAACTCAACTGTATTTCGAGTAGAGTCCTTAATGGTTGCCTGACATCCTACAGTCCTGGGAGAGACTGCTTATCATCCTATCCGAGGGACGATGTGATCAGATGTATTCACCTCCCTTGTGGATAAATCGAAAGCCAGAGTGGGTATTGAACCACGGATCTACCAGTCCAGTGGTGAGAGAGCACGTTGACACTGGCCTCAGCGGACCCATATATATATAAAAATATTTTTTTTTTTATGAGACAAATGAGTACAAATATTGATATTTTTCAAATTTTAATATTGTGATTTCACCAGGCATTTAAATAGACATAACTATGTTAAGATATTAGGAAATATTTCTGTTCAATTGGCAATATAAAATCCATCAAAGCAGAGTTACTTTACTGAAGTCTGAGTTTGAAATGGTATACACTCCCATAACTGAAAGCTACGTCTAGCACGCATGAAATGAATCTGTAATTCTATATACTTACATCTTATACCTGAGTGCTATGATTATAGCACCTTAAATCAAGGAGGTCAATGCTCAGTTATTAATTTCTTAAATTTTATTTTACTATATAACTAAAGCTAATACTTATAGGTTCGTTTATTTCCCATCTTTTTATCAAAGAAATGTATACAGTTTTACCTCAACATACGAAATTAACTATCTAATTTATTATCTTATTTTATAAGTTTTACTTGTAGGCAGCTTAATCAGTCCCCCCCCCCCCCCCCACTAAACAGCCTTATGCATTTTAATATCAGAATTACAGTGTGACCCGGTATCAGGAATCAGTGGAACTATGCCTTTCGAGTCAGGCGTAAGAAAAGAAGAAGAAGGGGAGGTGGACGAAGTTTTCACAAATGGCAAACATCATGTGTAACTTCACGAAATCAAAATTTAAATAAATTTAACTGCATAATATACAGTTAAACTAAATATTAACCTTAGAGAGCTTGATCAGGATTTAAGAGGCATTTGCTCCCTAGTAGCTGTTTTATGGAGTTACTTCCATTGTGTCCCTTAGAGCAGTGGTCCCCAACCGGTGGGCCACGGACCAGTGCCGGTCCGTAGACCAATTGGTACCAGGCCGCGTTAGAAATATAGTTTGCATACATGTGCGCAGTTTTTAAAACTCTGTATCTCAGTTTGTACGCTTTGTCATAAGATTAGTCATACGCTTTGTAAGCTTAGTCACTAGTGTTTATATTCGTTTTTCTGGTGTATCTGTATTTGATTTTGAAAGGAACGTTTAAAGTAAATTTTTTAAGAAATATTTTTAATAATATATTTATTATTATTTCAAAGCTTTTATTTTCATGTTATGTTGTTGGTACGATGCTACATGTAAGTTGCAAGTAAACAATCTACCCCCGGGCCGCGGTAAAATTGTCTAACGCTTACCGGTCCGCGGCAACAAATAGGTTGGGGACCACTGCCTTAGGAAATGATTAAACGTCTCACAAATGTTTTAAATTGACGCAATGTAGTCTTCTTTCATCCTTTTTCTGGCTTCATTAGAAGGGAATTTATTGATATTTAAATTTTAATTTAATTTAATGATATTTTATTTAATTAAATATTAAGTTAAATTAATTAAATTACACTTGTATACGAAACTTAACTATAAATTATTTTTTATTATAGTTTTATTTCTTTTTCTCAGCATTTTTTCATTTTTTATTGCTGTTTTGCGATTCATGTTATTATTATTGCTTTCCTATTTTTATGTTTTTTTTTGTAACATGTGAAGAAAAGATCCCAGTAGTTAGTTTCGTATCTTGAGAGTACGGCTTATCACATTCGTACATCACTGTATATCTAACTCCGTTATCCCTCGCCCCTCCGTTAATCAAAATTCCAACTCCTCTTGCCTCCTTCGCTTTAACACCACTGACACATACACACACTTACATTCACTATAATATAATAAATGATTATGTGATATTTGACTTAAAATTTGGGTCATTGAATAAAATTATTTTCTTCATAATCTGCTTATTTATTGATAGAATAGATTGTGGTTGAAAATTATATTGTTTGGATAATTGATGTTAAGTTTAATTATTATTTTTATGTGTCTTGAAAATTGAGATAGTTTGTTTGGTGTTGTTTTAATTTCATTCACGATTCCGTGTTAACATAATGAGGAGTTTTTCGATTTAATTTTATAAGAAGCATATTAGAATATTTCTTTGATTAAGTGGAGGAAATATAATATATGCATGCATTATAACTGATTGAATGGGGGACAGTATTAAAGATGTTAAAAGATATCTGGTGTAATTCTTGCAAGTGTTCAAAGTGTTAAAAAGGTAGTTTAAGCATATTATCGTAATGAAGAAGGAATTCCCTGATTCAAGTATCAACGAACTGCATGTGGATTGTAAGTAGTATTTGATTACCACTGACCCATCGTTTAGCCAAATTGAAGTGAATTATCATTAGGTGTATAATTTTTACAGGAAAATGTCTAATTTTAACTACTTGTTGATAGGCAAGCTTTTTTCTCTGAAATACATAGCACAAATAATGGACATAAACAAGATTAATTCGAGTTTCTATGAAAATTGATATTCTTCTTGTTGAGACAAAATTCAAGCTAACGACCATTGTAGCTTAATTGTGGTATGGCAGGGAGATATTCATGGGATAAATAAGCAGGATTTCAAGTTTTGATAACTTTAAAGATCGCACTTATGGCGTGTAGCAGACCTTCATTCTCAGAGTACACTTATTTTAGGAGTTATAACTTTTGTCTTTCGCTTCATCACGATTTCTATTTATCGAACTGGTTATCTATTAGTTTTGATAATACGTTTACTTAATGTAAAATTGTGTAAAGACCACAATTGATTTTTTTTTTAGATATATATATATATATAATTAAAGTTACAGCTAGAGAACACAAGAAAAAGGACGAACACTCACGAATCTCGATTATTTCGGCGTCTTGCCGTCTTCAGGAGAGTAGAAAGAAAGAAAATAAAATAAAAGGAGAAAGAATGAAGGAACGGAGACGTAAATGCGTCCACTGGCCGATGTAAACTGGCGCGATACAATGACACGCAGTGCAGCCACCTTACCAACGTGAACCAGTGTAGGCTGTGAGTTAAAAAAATTATAAAAGTGATATTTAAGTAAAAGGGAGGAGAAAAGTAAAAAAGAGAAAGGAAAGGAAAAAAACATAAAACTAACTAAAATTAAACGAGAAAAAAAAATAAATAAATAAATAAATGAATAAATAAATAAAAATAAAAATAAAATAAAAAAATCATCTGATTAAATTTAGACCAGGGGAATTTCTTGCACCCAATAACCAAATGAAGGCTTCCTCAGAAGCCCTTAGAGTGGTCTGGGTGTCATCATTTGAGAGTTTTCTTAATATTTTAACCCTGAAGCAATCGTTGAAGGGAAGGTTATGGAGATTGGCGTGGGTGGCAACAGGCAGCTGCTTGCGTTGACCAACGGATGACCTGTGACCATTCATACGGAGGCTAAGTGACGTGGAAGTCAGGCCCACGTAGAATGAGTCACATTGTGTGCAGTCCAGACGATAAACACAATTGCTGGAAGTGCAAGAACTAGCAAAGGAGAGAGGGTATGAATGGTTGTACACTGTCGAAATGAAATGGCGTCAGGATTGATGATGGGACAGGTGAGGCATTTCCTTCTGCCACATTGCTTTGTGCCAAAAGTGTCAGGTGCAGGCCTGGAGCGTTTAAAACTTCTATGGGAGAAGATATTGCCCAGAGTGGGGGGTCGTCTAAAGGAAATCCGGGGTGATTTGGTGAAAATATTGGAAGTGGTCGGAGAGGATGACAGGAGAGGGAAGAGTTCCTTGATGACTAAGCGTAACTTATTAATTGTGGGAAAGTATGTGGTGGTGGTATATATATATATATATATATACTATGCTGTAATGTGGACATTAATACAAAGCATTACCATCCTATTCGAGGGTCTCCTATTACCTATCTATGAACCGATTTCCATCATTGTCATGTCGTCCTTTGTCTTCCACGATTTCTAAATTTGCTAATTCCCATTAACATTAAGGAATAGATAAATAGTGATAGAGTCACGATATCTATAGTCTATAAATAATGATAGACTAAGTATATCTGAGAGAGTCACTGGATTAGAGTATATCAGAGAAATCGTGATGGCCAAAAAAACAGTATATTAAAAATATACGGTTTTATAGGTTATTAATGTACTATTTTATGATATTATTTATATTAAAGTTTAATGTTGATAAAGAAACATAGAGAAATTAAAAAACACAACTTAAACTTTCTAATTTTTGGTTCAACCCATCATCAGGTGAAAGAGGAAAACCAATCGCACTGACGTGGTGCAGAGACGGTCGGAGACCGAACCGAAACGGTTTATTTATCCCTTTCGGATAGTATTTTCATGAAAAAATTATTTATATTAATGTATAGTAAATATAATAAAGTAAATTATTTTAATTAATTTATAAGTTTAAACTAATTCATATTAAATAATACTTAATATACATATTACTCTTATTAATAATGTAAAATTTTAGAATATGCTGATGTTTATAGACAGAGGTAATATATCATGCATAATCAGTGTGATGCTAATTAAAACAAAGCTGTAATAAAGAAAAAAATAAACCTTTTATTATACAATAATGAAGAACTAGTGATTTTATTTAAAGTGTTAATGCTAAATAAAATATAAACTACTGTATATTTTTGTATATATTATAGTGGAATTGTGATTTGTATTTATGAGTTGATTCCTAATAGGTAATAATAAATAACAATGTTGTTCAAAAGGTAGAATAAGATCCAGTTCTATTAAATGTGTCTTTGACTGTAGTCATTTTTAGTTGATCAATACATTTAATAAGAGTAATCGTTAGGAGGGAGGAGCGCAGTGTGTCATAGCATTATCTGCCATGTCCTAGGCCCAGCACATCCATCTTAGCTGCTCGCATTAGGAGATGGAATAGAGCCATCTATCAGTGGGTCTTTCCTGGCCCACCTCCTGCCCTACATATCTTGCCTTCATCTTAAATATATGTATTACACTGTCCTCTTCTCTTAATTCTTGCTGAGGGTAACATTGAATCATCCCATAAATATAACAAACCTTGTTACTCAAAACTAGACTATTTGTAATAATTCTTTCAGTACATATATTTCTGTCCTTTGTTTCTTCTGTTTATTTTATATTTTTACAGTTTATCTATTATCCAATCAATGAATCACTGATTAAAATAATTTAAAAAATGTCTGTTGATAAAATTTGAGAACGCATAGTAAATTACGTATCGAAACTGTGGTACGTGACATTAATTAATTAACGTGACAATGTCAGTCATTAATGGTGAGAAGATATTAATTGCTTAGTCCATAGATATTAGCCTATTTCTGAACCTTTTATAGTGATTTAGACATGCTTTATTTTTGTTGATATATATAACTCAATGACAAAAAGAGAAAAACAAACATAGGCATACAAGACTGTACTATATTTCTACAGGTGTTGTCATCAGTAGATGACGTCACTCATACCTAATGACGACGCCTGTCGAAATATAGTAGGTGGTCTTGTATTTATGTTAAATACAAGTTTATGTTTTTATCTTTTTGTTATTGAGTTAGTAGTCCAGTTAAACCTGTTAATTTACTTTAATTATATATCTTATACATACGAGTATATTAACGAAATTAAACTGCATGTTTGGTAATTAAACAAGCACAAAACGTTGTTAGGTACCATTTGTTTGAAATTCGAGGTTGCCGTACCAGTTACTTAGATTGATCTAATACTACTGCTTCGAATTCCAACCTGACGATGACCTGCGTTATAGTAAAGCCCATTATTTAATTATTTCACTTGGACAATTATTATTGACCTTAGCGTTCTAATATAGATTTGAAGCGTCATGATATATTCTAGAGACTCAAAATATTCTGTTTTTAAAATTGCTATAAAAATAGAAGATAGCCTTCAAGTTAGAAAGCATCGGTAAAAAAATTGTCAACAGAAGAGGTCGCTCCTACAATAACTGCCTTATAGAAGATTTGGCGCCAAAATATACTAATAAATACATTTTGTTTCCATGTAAAACTATTATGGATTTCTTTAAAAAAGAATTTATTTCCTGAAGTTATCAGTTGAAACAATCTTATAAAGTACATGGTTTTGCATCTTTACATAGTTCATTTATAGTTTGTGAGAGTGTTGGAGTTCTATCAAGGCAAACAGTGATTGTAAGTAAGGTTTATTCCTGTGAAAACACTGTCTTCTTTACTTCTTACGTTGTTCCCTTTCGCATTGGGTAATTATTCGAATTCCTTTATCAGAATCAGAAAGGGAGCGTCAATTGTGAGCTCCAGCCATTCTCATTGGAATATCAAATAATTAATTTCATAATTCCCTTGGGGAATTTTCTGTTTTGCTAGTTAAAATTCTATCCAGAAACTCCAAGCAGTTAATGTATTCCTCCTCTGTTCCATTGTGATCTTTAGATTTACGTTGTGCTGTTTATTGATTTGGTTGTCTCTACGTTTTTAATTGAATTTTCTATTAAATGCATGATTTGCAATAGATTAACCACGTTGAAGTTTCGTCTGATCTTTGATTAACGTTGAAACTTATTGTAACAATTAATGCAATATGAGAGTTGATTAGATTTGTTATTTGATTATTTGGACAGGATTATGCATTTTTTAACAAAATTTATATATACCTCTAGACGGTATGTTGTTCTTTCTCATTCTCCTATTATTTCTCCCTGGCTCAAACTTTTAATGACTTTAATAAGTTTAAATGGAGTAAAGGTTGTTATTGATGCTATGTTAAAAGGAGTTTCAGTTCGTCGACATGTTGGTAGACTTTCTGAGGCGTCTTTGTCAAAAGAAACACTGAAGTCTATGCATTCAGCGCTTAGCACTTCTCAAATCAATTAGTTTTGAAATAAATTGAAGCTTAAATGGAATCTTCGTGTCGCAGTATATCTTCTCTTTATTAAAACATAACAAAACTTCTCGTTTAAACGGGATGAGTTAGTTCAATGCTTCATTCCTTGAGAATCTCGAAGATATTAGATACTCCTTCTCGCAATGTTGTGACTGCCGTATTTATGTGACTATTTAAGTCGACCTTTGTTAACTTGCTGTTAATGTTGTCGTTTATATTGGCTATGCCTGATATGACTTGGTCATGTTTGTTCCTGTAAGGTAACATAAGGCTACATTTTTAAAACCAATGAGCTTTATATACTCATTATAACTATTATGATGTGGTAGTCCACCGAAATTACAAACGTATGTTACCCTTATATGGTTTTCATTTGTAAATCCTTTGCACACAGTGTTTCACATACCGTCAATTACTCGACTCAGTGTATAATACCTAGCTGAAATATAGTATTGACAATTAATATGTAATAAAAGTACAATTATTAAATCTCTAAATTTATCTAATTGACGCAAACAATTAGGGAAAAGTATTGTTTCCTCGTTATGTATTTGGTTTAATTGTTAATCGGGTCAAGTTTGTACGAGATTGTATATTACAATGTAGGATTTATTAAGATTTTATATGTGTTGGATGGAGAATCTTCGACCGTCCTAATCTAATCTGCTGATGGTAGGTCCATGGTCTGTACGATATAAAGATAAGGTACGCGTTAAACACAACTAATCGAATTAAGTTAACTCACTATGTAGTATATAAATGGCTTGCTCTTGTAAGTTGAAAGCTTCATTAACATAAAAGCCACTCTTTAACTCTGGAATGGTAATGAAGTCGAAAGCTTAAATGAGTCAGCTTAAAAACCTAATAGCATATTTAGTTTTAATTCGAAATGTATGTTTCAATCATTGTCTTTTTTATCTAGAATATTTTGAAGTTCATCATACTAACTTTGATGTAATTTTCCTTACAACTCATTGAATACAAAGTTGTATAGATTGCGTATTTGGGCTAGTGAGATTTCATTAGAACCCCTGCTGTGTTACACTGGCACAGCTACGCTGAAATGAGGGGATGTTTACGTTTACATTACGTGCTCTGTGAAGCTTCACCCCCTGAACAGAGGAGAAGCGACCAAGGGTGGGTTAGACGAACAGACTCCCTGAGTCATGCCCTCAGCGCATGCGCTTTTCTTCCCCTAGTCCTCACCCTATTCCTGTCTTTAGTTTACTACCTTCACATATATTTTTGGTATTGCTTCGTTTATAGTCTATCTAGCATGCCCAACCAAATCAGATCGGGGTTTGGTCTTTTACGTCGCAATGAACCTTCCGTCAGTGTTACTGAGTTTCAGTTCCGGCGCTCCTCTGATGCTCTTCATGTTAAATTCAATGTAAGTTTTCTTTCTTATATTGATTTGTCTGATTTGGAAGAACTGATCCGCTAGATTTAAACCAATTTTGAATAAAATTAGATTCATTTTTTTTTCTTTTGATGAAAATTTAGAAATATGTTACATTACTAGTTGAAAATATTAGTTTATTTTTAAATTTACATTTGATTTGCTTAAATTCATGAAAAATTTCTTATTTGTTCATTTTTGGATAGGTGACTGTCACATTTTTACACTTCCAATTAAATACCAAAGAATAAAACAGTTCTTAGAACCATAAAAAATATCACCCTAATGTATACCAGATTTTTTTCTTTTCAAGGAACCAGTAAAAAAATAGATTTAATTATAAACTATTTCTGAAATGTTTTCCTATAATCATTGGAGTGATTTTTTTAACTTCTCACTTTCTTTCTGATCAGAGAAATTTTCGTTGCAAGAAAACCTCTTTGTTACCTTTTAGTTTTCCGCCTCTCTCAATTCATTGCCCATGCCGTTTTAGCCAATTATTTCCCCTTGAAAACCGTTTAATCGAAAATATCTTCAGCCCTCTCTCCCTCTTTTACAGCAACTTTGATATTTACTTCTTTTTATTTTAATAGCGTCTTTAATGTTTGAATAAAAACTCTAAATTTCACATTATTTAATAAGTTCTTTTAAGATATCCTTAGTTAATAATTAAGCACAGCCCTTATCCAAAAACTTATAAATTCCTTTTGCAGTTACCAGTTACATGCCATTTTAGTTACTTTACTTTGTATTTATCTGGTTCTTGCTATAATATAATATTTATATTGATAACTCTAAATATTGTAATTCAATTTTTTAAATTCCTTTTAAATACTAAATCGTTTTGACTTCGTTGAAATGGCCAATGCTCTTTAATTCTTATGTCTTATGATATATTCTTAACTTTTAATTTAGTACATTTTCTTCATCATAATTTTCAAATGATTATATTGAACTGATGATTCATACTTATAATATATACTTGCTTATATATTCATACTTACTTAATATATATACATACCTATAATATATATATACTTATAATAATACTACTCAGATTTTGAATTATTTTTATAAACTTATTAAAACCAGTTGAATTTATACTGTGAAGTATGTTTAAGTGTATTTGAAAAGTTATTTAGAAGAATTCATGACTCTATGTACATTTGGTTATCTCAGCTTCGCTCAGGTCCATACAGCACATACAAATTTGATCAATAGTGAAGAATATATATTTCCTTGTTGAAGGAATAATTACAATTAATTTGTTTAGGAGTACTTTTTAGAAGAGGGTATCATGCGTCACTGTATTATTTTCCTGTAATGCAATATTATATTTAATAACTACATTACTGATATTCGGTTTTGCAAAGATACACCAAAAATTGGGTAGAATCAAATTAATGTTATGTAGTTGAGAATTTGATAAATTTTAATGACTATTGGTACAGAAATTTATTTTTTCTCACTTCTAATGTCAAATTTAAACTAACTTGAAAATTGTTATAACAGCTTGATGACATCAAGTGACACCTAGTCCAATCTTAGCTTGCTATAAAATTAATCAAATTATTTATGAAAACCATACATAACGAACATTTTTTGAAGGATCTATATCCTCCGTGTTTAATTCCTTTTATTTCTAGATGAAACAGTCAAATAACTTTATTCTTTGCTCAAATAACATTCTAACGTATGGAACAAAATGTTCTGTATGCCATTTGGCTAAAACCAAAGTTTTGTCAACCGTATCCTCTGAACGGGAGCTTTATGGGAGGTGGTTGAAGTTAATTTAAATTCTTAGTGATACTGCTGTCAGCCAAGATGGCATTGAATTTCAAAAGACGGGGACTAATTGTTAGGGAACAATGGAAATAGTCTCAAGTAAGGTACTACTATATGCTACCTTAGTACTGTTCACGTTTTATTATCATTCAAAATACATTCATATTTTAGTAATTTGTCATTCATTATGTAAACATTTCTTTTTAAAATTACTGATATATTTTTAAAACTGTAGTTTCTTTATCTCTGAGGTGGTTACGTCAGAATCACTAGGTTTCCTTCTTATTTCATCTTTCATTATATATTTATACGTATCAAACGATTTTAGGAAAATAACACGTAGACTTTTTCTTTACTCTGCAAACATTTTGGACTAGTATTCTGATCAATTCAGAACGTCTTTTCAATTTTTAAGTGAAATCCAATATATATATATATATATACAAGATTCCGCATGAACACGTGGAATAACAATCAATGATCGTACCACAATATGAAATTGGAAAAATAATAGAAGAAGAAAACCCAGCTGGGTTTTTCGACTCTGACGAAGACTGCTTGTTACGGTTGAAAGATCTTAGTCTTTTTTTCCCCATTTCATATTGTGGAAAATTCCCCCCGTACAGTAGAAGCAAAATAAACATTTTTATCAGGACTTTGTCAGTTCATCAGTTTAAAATTAAATTCTCATTGCCAACGTTCATAGGCAAGACTTCTGCCTATAAAAAAGGTTTTAAATAAAAATCGAAACGTTGGCAATAAGAGTTTAATTTGAACCTGAAGAAATGACCGAGTCCTAATAAAAATTTGTATTATATATACATGAACTACTTTGACATAAAGAACACATAGAAATGAAACAGCTTCCTCAGAAGAAGCTCTTATTAGTCTTCTGGGAGTTAGATCTGCTCCTGGGCTTAACCTCAATCGTTGAAATTTCCTTTTATTTCTTTTAATTTCTCTTTTGTTTACTTACTTATTTATATTTTTGTTTGGGTTTTTTACTTGTGCTAATAGTTTTTGTTTTTATTTGTTATAATTATTTTGCTTTTATTTATTTATCTATCCTTGCCTCCCCTCCCTGCACTGCACTGTTCTGTGCTCCCTCAAGACCACCGGCCAGTCGTTGTCTGCCTGGGGAGCGACTCGTTTCTATCTTCCTGATGATGAGGCCATCGAAATATAGTAGTGAGTTTCATTCTGTGTGTTCTTTATGTAAATGTAGTTTATTTAGTCCGTGGAATCGTTTCATTTAATTGGCATATATATATATACCAATATTTATATACCAAAAGAAGTATTTTTCTTTTCTGGTTTGGTCGAGGTTTGGTCTAGCTTCAAACAATACAACAACTTCAAGGCGACCTTTCGTCTATATATGTAGACATCTTTAGAGCTACATCAGTACAGAATTTACTGAAATGAAAAAATAATTATAAATTACATTATTTAAATAATATACATAATTACCTTGGAATTTTCCTATTGCAAAGAAATAACTACATGACCGTTGTATTCAAATCAGCCTGTAGTGCTGCTTCTAACATTGGATAGGAGTATTAATTATTCGATGTAGTAGTTACGAACATTCGACTACAATTTAACAGTTTGATGACTCAAAAATTTTTTTAGAAAAACTCATGAAAACTAAATGAAAAAAGAAACTGCAAAGATATTTTTTAATTAATTTTATTTTTTCATGTTACTGTAATTAAATTCTGTACTCATGTAACCCGGAAGATGTCTACAAATAATGACGAAACATAGGCTTAAAGGTGTTATAAAATTCCGTGGAAAAATTTCCATAAAATTTATATTGGTCAAACTGGTGAATCTTTAAAGATACATTAAGACAACACCAATACCATGTAAGTAGACAGGAAAAAAGTAGCGCCTTATTCTTGCATATAAATAATGAAAATCATCATATTGATTGGGCCAGAGCTAAATTTATTACCTATGAAAAATAGATGCTGTTAAGAAGTATTATTGAGTCCTCGCTGATTAAATTCAATAGATGAAATATTATAAACATTAGTAATGGGTTGTTCCGGCTTGACTCAGTGCTAACGAGGGCAATAGCCTCTTCTAAGAGGGTTGACAGCTAGTGGATAGTTTTTTACTCTTTCTTACTGTACTCCTTTGTTTTCCAAACATCCCTCTCTGGACAATTGTCCTTTCCTGCACTTTACACACTTTTAAAATACCACTCTTCCTTCCCACTCTTCTCAACTCTCACCAGATGTTTCTGCATCTATTGTTTCAGTTGGGTTTTTGACTCTGACCAAGACCGCTTGTCTTGGTTTAAAGATATGGCTGTTTGTTGTTCAAAGGCTTCAGCCCGCACATGGTTTAGTTTAGTTCCAACATTCTTGAACTCCTTGATTGTCTCATTACCTTGTATTTCTTTGTATCTAGGTATCCACATGAGAGATAATTTCTTCTCATTTTATTCTTTTTAGTAATGTTTGTCCTATCGGTATATCAAACGGAATTCTTCTTTTCCCATTTCATATTGTGGTTTGATCATGTATTTTTATATAAACACTTTAATGTTTTTCATTCTCTTTTATTAATGTTAGTAGTATTTTCTTTAAATATGCATGTATGTAATAGAAAATTATATATTTTTTTAGAAAAAAATATTTTCCAAATTAACTTAATCTGCATTTGTGCTATATAGGTTTTTTAAGGTTTATCGTGATACCTCTTTCTATGTAATGTACTAATGATTTAACACAAAATGATAGAGTACGTGAATGGATTGTGTCCGACGGCAGGGCCAGTGACACATTTCGCAATCCAATTACTTTTCACTAAATTAATTGCAGCCAGATGATTGTGTTTGGCGCATGTTGCTCGACGTATTTTTAATCAGTTTGAACTCTTCTGTCGTAAGTAAGCAGTGAGGCAATCAAAAATCTAATCGTACAAACTAGTTATGAATATTCAGTACTTGTCATCAATAATCAATCTTTTGCTAGTTATTATGGACACGAAGGTTGAATTAGTATGGAAATAGAAATTAAATTCACTAGCTTTCTAGAAATTTGTTTTTACCAAAATATCACCACTGCATTCATTTACTGTCAATGAATAAAATTTATTTAAGAAAAATAACATTGAAAGAGAGGTTTGCTAATCTAAAACGCTACTTTCTTATACCAGTTCATTTATTTTTCTCTTACTTCTACCTATTTTCTAACATTATTTTCTTGCTTTTACTATAATTTTATTGTTATAATTATTATATTTATATCATTATGTTTATTTTTATAACATTTTGTACTAGTATTTAGTTGTGGGAACTCTCTACATTGAGTGCTCTTCAGTTGCCTGATTGATCTCAGGATGACAATGAAGATAGTCGAAAATTTTAAATATGAGTGAAATGTTATTTTTTGTCATTTGAACCACATTTCGCTACTGTTAATATTTGTTTTCAACTTATTTCAAAATATACATAAAATAATAATAGCACATAAAACACTTTATAGAATCCTAAAATGGGACTGTAACAAACTTTTAATAGTTGGAATTTTAGAGTTACAGATCATTGCATACCTGCACACCACATCACAATTGTTGGTGTAGGTTCTAATTTCTTGTGAGAGAAAAATTTACCCAGATTTGGTTATATTCTGTAGAAAATAGTGACTGCGTGATTAAGGAAGTGGATGTACACTAGGAAAGAGTCGGCTAAGGATTGTTTAGGAATTTTTAGCTACGACATTAAAGTTGATGGTTCACTTTAAATATGGAAGGAATATTTTTGGACTTGTGTTGTTTCAATCTTTTTCATCAATCGACTAAGTTTTTCATAGAATGTGGTTTGGAGGATTAAAACTTCCTTGGAATGATTGAATTTAATAATTTATGTTAATAATATTAATAATTTATTAATATTTAATAATATTATGTTTAATATTACTTCTAAGGTAATTAATAACGATTAAGGTGCTGGGCTAATGTGTTGCCAATTCAAAAATTTCATAAATGGGATTTTCTCGTGAGTTACCCCTGAAATCTTTTTCTTCATACCAATTTTTTGATATTTCTTTTTTCTTATTCCTATTAATTTATTGGAAATTTAATATTTTAAAATTAAATTAACATTTTTGAAATTAATATTTTACTATTAACTGTCTCCCTTAGTCAAGATAGCATAAGGCAATGCTCAGTATCCCAACACATTACACTATTTAAGTTCATGTTTCGCTGGTCTCATGGAACTATTTTCAGAAAATACAGTGGTACCTCGTAAATAACGGTTAACTTGTTAGAAAAACGGAAAATCTGACAACAGTGTTGCAAATTGTTTTTTTTTTCTTGGAACATCTTAAAAAATGGTAGAACATCTTTATTTCTTATGGAGGTATTGTAAGTTCCTTTGATGTTAAAAGCATTGAAAATAATTTATTGTAAAGTGCTATATATGTATGAACATAGGAAGTAAATTGTTGGGGAACGAAATGAAGTGCAAGGGATTACAAATAATTTCTGAAAGATTCACCATATTGTAAATGGAGAAAATGTTTATAAAATGAACGTAGGAAAGTGGGAGGAGTAAATGGCTAGTTATAAATAAGTTATATTGTATATAATATACGAGTATTATATTAATATTAAGTTATAAGTATTATATTATATTATATACTTAAATATAAAAGAAATTATTTTTGGACATTGATTAAAATACTTTTTTATGCGAAATTTGCATATTTTTACACTTTTTTCTCTTTTCTAAGTATATGATCTCGAAGAACTTCCCCTTACATATTTGGGATTGTGATGTATGTTATTAAAATATGACATACATTTTTTTAGAATCCTTTTCTTTCGTCTTGTCTTTATTTTATAATAAGGTGGCATTAATCACCTTACAATGTGTAGCGCCTTACTTTCGTCGACTCTCAGGTTATTTACTTACTGACGGCGACTACTAATAAGACTAAAAGAAAGTGAATTTCTTCTTTGTTTTACTCTCTGTTTCTTGGGAGACTTGTCTTTGGAACTGTTTTCACTGTTTGATTGTATATACAATCAAATTGCTAGAAGTTCTGCCACCCAAAATTATAACATAAAAGAACAGAAAAATGTGCATACAAAATTAACTTCTATATTCTAAAACCTGTTGCCCTGGAAGAAGAAGTACTGAGTGTTAAACACTAGTGCCAAGTCGACACATTTGCCAGGTCAATCTAGCTGAAACATTTAATTTGTTGACCAACGACTTGTTAGCCATGGCAGCTTTCAGATAGAGGTGTTGTGAATAACGCGATGTGCTGGTTGTTTTCATAGGTTTTAAACGAATCCAATTTTCGCAGATGATCTCCAGGTTCCATATCTGTTTATTATTAATGCACAACTTTGTAAGAGCTTTCTCTCTACATGCAGTGTTTTTGGGGAGGTAAAGTTTCTTCCTAGATTTTCCTTCTAAACAGATTTCGTAGAAACAAATTCCTAAACTTCAGAATGTTTTTTATTTGTTCTGATATCTGATGAAATCAGTTGTTAATCATATGCCCAAACATTCAATTTGAGTTTAAAAATAAAAAAAACTTTATTATAATCATATTTTCATGCCTTTGAAACCCATGTAATGTTTTGATTGTGTTTTTTTTTACTGTTCCTCAATGACATTAATGTCGTTATAATAAGTATATTTAGTCTTAAGCAGGGTTGAATTGTTGAGGTGTTAAAATTAGCCTGCTATTATGGTAGGTACTCTGGTGTGTGGTCTTTATAATCCTACTTTTGTATTTGTTATTAGTATATATGTCTTATCAACAATAATGTTTTAGATTCCGCAGACTGTTTAATGTATTATATACATATTATTTTTAGTTGGGTAACAGTTTCACTTGTGAGTCGTTGACACCTACTTATAATCAACACTTCATACTTTTGATCTATCTCCTTTAGGGGATCCAATCCTTATCCACCAGTGGTGAGTCTCAATCCCTGTTTTCTCATTTCGACAGCATGCCAGTTTGTTCTGAAAATCTCCGATTATTTCTCACGTGTTCTATGCAAGAAGGAAGTTCATGACGAACTTTTAATTAACTGTACTTCTAGACCTGTACCTTCTCAATGAAGTTTACTACAGCTGTCACAATAGACTTATCTGACTTGTTCGTTTCATATTTTGGTTGTTGTTGATTATTTGCCCTATTCCCTAGCATTAAGCAATCATGTAGTATATATTCTAAATTTGCCATAATCCAATTTTTTTTTGTTTTGTTTGATATTCCGCTCATATAATCATTCCTGGCTAATATACCTCTCAATGTATCGCGCTCAAATCAACCAAGCAAGAAAACAGGTCTAAGTCTAAAATAAGTTTTTTTTTGTTTTACTTCTATTATATTTACTTATAATAGAATTTATTTCTATTATAATATTATTTTATTAAATTTACTATTGTCTATACGACCTATCAATGTCGTCCAAAAAAAAATGTAAATTTGATTTAGTTAATTTGGTTGCTGAGATATATTGAACTATTTATTAAACTGACAGAAAGTTCTCTGATTCAGGAGTTTTTATTTCAGAATATTACTTTACTATAAGTAAAGTATAGTGATCGTGAAAAAATTCGATCTCGAGATTTTGAAGGAATTACATGTTTTGAGGTCCCAGAAGTCGTTTTATGAAGTTTTTGCGATGATATCTGTGTGTGTGTGGGTGGGTGGGTGGGTGGGTGGGTGGGTGGGTGAGTGTGTTAGCATTGCTTGTTACCACGCTACGGTCCATATTTGATGGATCAAGTTGATATTTTACACAAAAATGGGCCCAACAGGGAAGAAGATCCCTATTGTTTGGGAAGAATTATGCATGATGGGAAAGTCACTTTTTTTGCCAAAAACCGTTTTTTTTAAAACATTTATTTCTCCTAAACTGATAACTCTAGAGTTTTGAAATTTTGACATTATCTTTGAGGTTACAAATGGAACAAACGAAAAATATATTCAGAATTTTAAAACAACGGGAAATATTTTTTTTTTAATAAAATGTAAAAATTTTGACTTATAATTCAATCTCAAACCTTGTGAAAGCGATACAAGCCAAACTGTTTGACGGACAAAAATGAAACTATGCCTATATATAGAACATTATGTGCAGAATCAGTTGAGATATATTTTTTCAAAATTACATTCGCTAATGGGGCGGTACAGTACGATTTCTGTTTTCAGAAAATGTTTTTTTTGATGCTAAACGGCTCATTAAAAAATAATGAAAATTTGACCAAAAATGGACCAAAAAGTTGGCAATTCATAAAAAAAAATTCATGAAGTTTCAATTACGGTAAAGAGCAATAACGATATAAAAACTGTTTGTTTATCCTAGACTATGAGAACACCTGCTATACTTGTCGAATTTTTTATATTTTTTTACATTGTTTACATTGACTTAGAAATTTTTTGAGCGAATCCACTGAGATAAAATTGATATTTATAAAGGAACAATTTAAAATGTTTATTGACTTATATGAGTTGTAAGAGGAATAATATGTGCAGGAAAATTAAACACTCACTCAGAAAAAATTCGTATATATGTTATTTGACAAAGGGGAAGGAAAATGATCTTATTAAATACTAAGATGCCATAAAATTCCCATTATAATAATTCTGTAAAAAATCGAAAATGTAAAAGATAATTCAAAATTGAAATCTTTCGTTTAGAGATTAATAAATGTAATTATCGTACATCTTTAATTATAAATCACCTTAAAACCCCATTTTCTTCGCTGTTTATGATGTTTTTCAGAGCAAGTAAGGGTATTTTCCTGTTTTAAATTTGAAAATTTTACTTTAATATTCAATGTAGAAGGACGTCAAGTAAACGATGTAAGAAGTCCACTGGCTATTTGAACAAAAGTCATGTTCTCTTGTAGGAGAATGTTTCGTATCAAGAAATGTTCACATTGGTTTTTCAAAAATGTTATTACTGTTGTAGTTATACTAATGAAATTATTTGCATCAGCTGTGTGATGTACAAAAATAAGCATATATAGTGATATGTCCTTCAATCACTATCTTTACTACCTCAGGAATGAAAGACTAATAATCATATCCCATTTAGATGTATACGTTATGCTTAAATGAGATGTTATGTGTTATATACTCAAAGAATTTGCTATTAAGTTACTTATAGTAAAGTTGAGTGTAGGCCACTCCAGATTTTTTTTGTGATTTGTTTATGTACTACCGAACTGAAACTTGGACCTCAATTAATTTGTTGCATGACACAATTATCAAACGTTTCCCTATTAATATTACACTAATTGCAGTGAGATTTTATTTATGCAGTCAATTTGCTGATTATTTGTGACTTTGTTAAAAAATTGCTTACAGTTAAGTTTTAACCAGTACACATTTCTATAGCCATTTTTTCTACTACTTTTTCTTTTATAATAATTTACAAAATAATTGTTGTCTTTTTAAACAGAATTTTGGTTTAGTATAAAAACTATGAAAAATACTTAGGAGATAGATATCCTTTCATGGGATACTTATTGCAATATTTTCCTGTTGGTTTAGTAAAATTAAAGGTCACTAAAACATAATCACGTGTTAACAAAGGTATTCAAGGACCAGTTCACTTATACCTTCATATACACTTTTACTGGTTACATTACATGCCTCATACAAGTTTAAAACTGTAATGGTTTTTATAGTACAAGGAAGTAATAAAAGCAGGACCTGTAGGAAATAGGTAGGACGGTGGTTACTGGGCGTTGCCAAGAAGTCACATCGTTGGGTAATATGGCTTTTTATTTCGAAAGATCTAATGTGACTTATTGTGATTCTAGAACGTACTGAGAGAATTGGAGCAGAAGAAGCCACAACTTGATGAACTTGTCCACACTGCAGAGAATTTGAAGGCTGACTTCAATCGACAACAGGTCCACGGCAAAGGTATGTACTAGTTTCTGTTATTTATTTATTTTATTGATTCTATATGCATACAACACTCTTTCTTTTCCAAGGTTTGTACAATATAATGATGTTTCTATATTTATTTAAAAGTTATTTTCAAAAAAATATAAAACAGATGTTATAGAAAATATTGAGAATTTAATGTTAAAATAATTGCTAATGGTTTCTCTCCATTTTTATATTAATATTTTTGTTATTTTTTGTGTAGTTTGAAGAAACTATTCCTTTGTTTTTATATAATATAATGAAGTTGCAGCGTCTGTCTGATTGTTTATCAGACTCACTTAGAACATTAAATGAGTTAGAACCTATTAATCCTGTATATTTTCAAAATACCTAACTAGGCTTCATGAAACTAAGGTTTTTTTATTGTTTTTTTTATTATATATCATCTATATATTTTACTTGATGACGTTATTCCCATGATTTTATATACATAGTGTGCCTTATTTGAAGGAGCCATACTCTTTGTCTGCAATCTATAAATAAACAAAATATATATCATTAACTACGTCTTGACGAGTTCTAAATGGATGATTTGTTAATCTGTGCCTATATAAAAAATTGGTAGCAAAATATTCAGATTAAAATATTTAAAAATGAATGATTTCATAGAAAATATGAAAATCATAATATTGATTATAAATTGTTAGCTATTATAAACTAGCATTATTAGTTGACGTCATTCTTTGTCTGACGTCATTTGAGTTCTCAAAATCTCAATGAACTATTCAAGTGTAAAATTTGTGCTTTCCATATTTAAGATTTGCACATTCCAGTTGTCAGCGATGCTGGTGTTCTTATTTAGCTAGTTAACTTTAGCTTCTTTATTATTCGTTCATAAACTGCTAATATTTCATTTTTTTTTAATTTATTGCATTGACGAAAGTAAGAACTGTTAAGAAAAGAGTAATTATTCTTAACGGTCGTATTTGTAAATATTTTCATCTGTTATTTCACATCCGTGTTTTAGTTACTCCTGAGCCGTTACCAGATTGATAGTAAATGTTTAAAATTATTCTTGATCCTTTTGAATATTAGTATGAATTACAATAGTTTTTATTTGATACTTTAAGTTTAATAAATTTCATCTCACCTTCACTTTAACTGAGGTAATATTAAAAATGATCTTTGAGAAGAGAAAACAAACAGCTTTTATCGTTGTTATTATTATTTATCCCCACCTTGTAGCCTGCTGTTATTTAATTAAATCATTTTGATTCTTTATAATATATTTCATCCTTAAGTATTATCAATTGCCAAAAAAAATTCACGATTTCAGTATTATTCATAAATGCTCTCGCCAATACTGTGTGCTATCTTGAATTTACCTTTGTTATTTTGTCCCAAAGAATGGAAAAGTTTAGATCTTTACTCTCAAGTGCCAAGTAATAATTACTTGTGTAAATATAACAAGTTTTACCATTCGTTCACCTTGGCATTTGTGTAAAGGGTTGTGAGTGGCATTTATTAGGTAAAATTACTAACTGAATAATCTCTGTCAATCCAAACTTCTCTACCCTTGACCTAACAGAGGAATTTTAAATCAAATCTGACGTTCATTATTTGAATATGTCGTGAAATTGTATCACTGCCACTATTAGAAAGTAAAATATCCGACTCCTGTTCATATGATGTATACCTTGTCTTTTCTGTTGTATTTATCCTCCTCGTGTAGCCTAAGGTGAGATTAGGAGAGCGTAGAGGTAGATTAACGGTTTCCATTACCTCAGTCCCATGTCGTACTTAGTCTCCCATTAACTTAACTACAGCTTAATTTCAAGTTTACCTTTCACCATAAGAAGCTTTTATTTAAAAGTAAGTAATTTTTGTCAACTAGAGTTCCACTGTTAATATTTCAATACTTAGTAAACAATATATGTATATTTATATTATATATATAAGATTTCACATAAAAACATGAAATAACAATCAATGATCAATCCACAATATGAAATTGGGAAAGATTTTAGTTTTTTTTCCCCATTTCATATTTCATAAGGTTTGGACATATATATAAATATATATTTAATCTTAATGAAACGGGAAACGAAGACCTTTCAACCGTAAATAGCTGCCTTCGTTAGGGTCAATAACCCAACTCAGTTGGTGTTTATTGTGAAATCTTGTTATATATATATAGGTGTGTTCTCTAATCGGGGTTCGGTCAATTTTCCAGGATAAAAAATCAAACTCTCGTTGCCAACGTTTCGGTTTTATTTAAAACCTTCTTCATAGGCAGAAGTAAGAATTTTTTAACTAAGAAAATAAAATTTACATTATTTAAAGGAACAACAATGTTAACCGGACAAAACCTTCGACTAGACTGTCGAAGTCTATATATATATATATATATATATATATATATATATATATATATAAAAGGGTCTTGTTTTCTTGAACACAATTTACTAATAAAAACTTTTTCTTCTTCTTGGAGTTTGGTCAGGGTTAGAAGTAAGTAACTTGTCTTTCATAAAATAACTTAAAAGTAACTTTGGTTACTTTGGTTAGCCCTGAGGATGTCTTAAAATAGTGGCGAAAAGGTGATTCCGTATACGAGTATTAACCCTGACCAAACTCCAAGAAGAAGAAAAAGTTTACATATATATTTGTGTACAATGGCAGCAGGTCTTCCCTTAAGCATATGTTATTAAAATAAGCAGCAGCTTCTGCATTGACCAATTTCTTGTTGACACTCTCTAGTTTTCGTATCACTTTGCGGTGAGACTCTGGTAGCTTCCAAAGAAGGTTAGGGAAAGACATTAACACACACAATAAACTTGAGGTGAACCACGAAAACACTTGAATAAACCACTTTTTTTTAAAAAAAAAAAAAACCGTTTTAATCGGTAAAATAACTATAACTAAATGAACTATATAACTAAATGTTCATTTAGTTATAGTTATTTTAGTGATTAAAACGGTTTTTTTTTAAAAAAAAGTTGTCTATTCAAGTGTTTTCGTGGTTCACCTCAAGTTTATTGTGTGTGTTAATGTCTTTCGCTAACCTTCTTTGGAAGCTACCAGAGTCTCACCGCAAAGTGATACGAAAAATAGAGAGTGTCAACAAGAAATTGGTCAATGCAGAAGCTGCTGCTTATTTTAATTATATATATATATATATATATATATATATATATATATATATGAGAGAGAGAGAGAGAGAGAGAGAGAGGGAGAGAGAGAGAGAGAGAAATTCTGTGAATATTAATCAGAGATATCAGTTTCATTTTTTTGAGCGATAGTTTACTTAAGACATCATTCGATTTGATGAAGTTGTTGCATACTTGGCAATATTCATGCTATAGTAAGTAATAAGTTATCTTGCATGTGCTAGTCTATTGAAGATGTAACTTTTGTTTTCATGAAATGCTATGGAACAACGTAGAGTAGTATCTCAGTGTTCGAATTACTTGGAACTCGAACAGAGATGGCGAAAAATTATGCCCTAAGAATTAGAACATGATTTTGGAACTCGAACAGTCGTTCAAGCTATTACTAGTTTATATACAAGTTTTGGTAAAGAGAAAGCTATGATATTTAAAAAATCATGCCTTTATATGATCTAACCGAACTTTCCATTATGTATTTCTTATGGGAAAATTATTTTTTGTTTTCAACCAAAATTCTGGAACGAATTATGGTCAAAAATCAAGATACCACTCTGTATACGAGGTGTGTAAATAAAGTAGTGAGACTGGCAACGTCGCTTTCGATCTGGCAACGCTGGAGACGCGTGACCTTGAGTAGCGTCAGGTGCACGTGTGATGCGCCTCCAGTATGAATCTGAACTCGCCACAGTCATTTGTTTGTCCGTAGCGTTGGTTTTCGTGAAATTGTTTTTTCTTGAGCGTTTTAAAAATGAGTGACCTCAAAGTTGAGCAGCGGTGTGCAATCAAATTTTGCTTCAGACTTGGACAACTTGGACTTTTGAAAAACTTCAGGAGGCCTATAGAGAACGTGTTTTATCAAGGGCACAGGTTTTTCGGTGGTTTAAGGAATTTTCAGAAGGAAGAGAGTCGATTGAAGATGAACCACGAAGCGGAAGGCCTTCAAGTGCAAACACCGATGAAAATGTCAACAGAGTACGGAACCTTGTGCGTTCAGATCGACGCTTGACAGTCAGAATGATCGGGGAACAGTTGAATTTGAATCACACCTCCGTTCATCACATTTTGACCAATGAATTGGAGATGAGAAAAATTTGTGCGAAAATGGTTCCGAAAAACCTTTCCCAAGACCAAAAAGATCTCAGAAAGGGAAGGAGTTTTTGGCCAGTAAAAACATTCCTGTTGCTCCTCAGCCTCCTTATTCACCAGACTTGAGTCCTTGTGACTTTTTCCTCTTCCCGAGATTGAAAAATCACCTCAAGGGAACTCATTTCGGGACACTACAAAACATACAAACTGCTGTAACCGACCAGCTGAAGGCCATTCCAGAATCCGAGTTCCAGCAATGCTACAATGATTGGAAGGACCGTCTCCAGCGCTGTGTGGCTTCCGAAGGGAACTATTTTGAAGGTGACAATATCACATTGTAATTATATTTGAATAGAAAATTTAAAAAAATCAGTCTCACTACTTTATTTATACACCTCGTATACTATAGATATGGAAATTCCACTTAATGACATATTTAATTTAATTTCGTAGTATTTTACATTCAACTTAGTATAAGTTTTCGAAAACTTCATTGGGTGAGTAAATGAAATGTGAAAACTTTTAAACCAAATTAGAAACTTAAACATCTGAGTTTTATACAGTTAACATAACGATTTTTTTTCAGCATAAGTTAGAATTAATAAGTTAACCATGTTCAAAATATTAATGCTATTTTCATATAATGGTAATAAACTTAAGCATTAATCAATTCAAATTATTATATAATAAATTTTTTGTTTAAGATTAAATTGAAGTTCAAAAATGCCTGAAATTTTTATATTGCTGAAATTCTTGTATAAATATGAATATTTTTTTTCAACTTACAGCATATCGTTCAAAAACTTTGAGTGTATAAAATATTTTAATATTAAATATTTTAAAAATAATCTCTTTTAAAAGTGATATAATAATTCAATATAAGGAATTTTTCGATGACCTGAGAATCATGTATTATGTATGAAAAATAGTTGGATAAATAAGAAACACCACATATTATATATGATATTTTCTTTATTCACATAAAGGTATTGCTACTTGGTCTAATCTTATTGCCTTGAATATGAGAGATTTTCTGTTTGTAGTTTAATATTTTTCGCCTCAAGTCATTCATTCCACGGTGCTGGTTTATTTTCAAAAGTTTTTCATTACAATGTTGATTACCTACTTGGTTTGTTTAATAATACCACCAGTTTTCTTGTAGGTTTATACAGAAGCTGTAGATTTCGAGGAATGATTCTATTTGTGTTTGCCTTTCTTCATGGTGGGCCATTTTCTTTGTGAGAGAGACATTTTTCTCCTGTTTCCTTCTAAGTTATCTTGAGGCCTCCACTGAGCGGAAAGAAGCTCCCCCTCCGATATCAATTCCCCTGTCTCTTGCTTGCTTCAACTGCTTTTCTCTCCTACCCCCTATCTTTCTTTCCACCATTTTATTTACTCTCTTTTTACAATGCTTCTAAAATGCCTTATTCTCTCAATTTTATAATTTCGTTATTTACTGTTATTTAATAAACAACAGACCAGTTTTTTGCTTCGAATATTCCTTATGAAAAAATCTGGAGTAACCTACAGTCAAATTTACTATAAGTAAATGAAATAAACTCATTAACAAGTAACTGAGTTTGTTATTATCTTAATGGCACTATAGTGCACATGTAATATTAAAAACTATGGTAGATTATAAAACTTGAAATAATTTATTTTGTCTGCTCATTAAAGTGACACTGGTTATTTAGAGTACCCAGTCGGTTGTTCTACTGCATAAACCCTCAGTAATCAAGGTTTTAGCAGTGGTAAGTCCAAAATTCACATTAACTATTCTTACATTCGATTGTTGTAATCCACTATATAATTCCTGTATAAATATATATGAATATATTAGTGGAAATTTAGTAGAGTCGAGAGCATATTGAAAAAAGCCTCTTCATATCCATCAATGTAGCAATCTAGAGTGACTCATTTAATAAATAAAGAGTCTTCTAACATGTTAACGAAAAATTATTCCAAAATTTTTCGTTTTATAATTGTGAGAGGAATACAAAAGCTTTTTTAACATATTGTATAAAAGAGTACCGCTATTATTATTAGTTTTGCCCAAATGCTTTATAGTGTTATCATAACCATGACTATTTCAAAATTCTCAATTTTATGTGGTACTTGACACATAGTGTAGTCACAGACTTTAAATTCATTCCTGCCCGCATACACTTAGACAAAAAAAAAAAAATGCAATCAGGGGACTACAAAAGTTTAAATACTTGGAATTTTTCCAATCGATTTGATCTTGACTACTATATTTTAAAACAAATAAACTTATTGTAAAGTTACATTCGATACATTGAATACAATGAATACATTTGAATGCATTGTATTCTAAACAAATTATCTATAGATCAAATAATTCCTGAAAGCAATACAAAAAAAGGTTTTATATCTTGAAATTCAATTATAACCATTATTTTTCATTTCTTTCTTGTGGCTGTAAAAATATGAAATTTATTTTAAATGAATGGTGCTATTAATTTATATAAATTTTGAATATAAAGAAGTATATTCAAAGTTCTTTCTTGCATTAACCTTTTTACTTTAGTGCACTGAGCTTGAATAAGTGCAAGGAATAAAACTTCAGAAATATCATTTACTTTAGAATAAAACAGCAGCGATTGTTTTATTTGATATCTGCTTGAAATACTATGAGACATGTATTCGCTCATAATAAATTGAGACGCAATTGTAAAGGTATAGTGGGGGTAGTTTTCCCAGTAGAATAAATGTAGGCGAACTTTTGAACCCTATACTTGGATGCATGTCGTAACACGTCAGTCACATTCGGGCTTCGCCAGACGGAACACAAGATTACCTCTCCATCAAGCTAAGGTATACCTTTTATTTTATAGTTTACAGATCATATTCTATGATATAATTTTTTATCATTTTCTTTATGTGTTCTTTCACATGCATTGTATATATATTTTATCCACAATACCTGTATTTAAAGTTAAATGCAAGTTATTTTATTTCTTTTTGATCCACCAATATCAAAAAAAGTCATAGTTCATGTAAATTGTTGGTGTCATTTCTTAGCAATACTTAAATCAAATTGATTACAATGAAATTAAGTATGCATAATTAAATTTCTTAGTGCATTTGTTTTATATGATTATACGAAGCAATTGCAATTAGCCGGTTTGTCTCTCCTCCATATTTTATACTACTTTTCAATTACTCACTGCATGGAGATTTACTTTATGAATTATTTGTCACATTCTGCAAATGGCGTCTGAAATTTATTTATTTCGAATAAATTAGGTTGTCTTCAACGCGTTACTGTTAGGTGATTAACACATTTTTCAAATGGGTATAAAAAATGTAAGATAATTATCTAATTAATAAAATACAATGTGTTTTTTAAAAAATCATAGTTATAATGTTCCAGTTGAAAGTTTGATTTAAGCTTACGTCCTTTAAGCTTTGAATATTAAACTCGTAAACTAGCCACCATCTTTGATTCCCACCTCCTCTCTTCTTCTCACTCCCTCTTCATCCCTGTCATACACTTCTCCCTCTCTACATTATGTCACTCTCTTTCTTTCTCCTTCTGCTCCGTCTCATACCCCTTTATCTCGCTGTCCTCTTACATTTCACCCCTGATCCATGTAACAATATGCCAATTGTATTAGTTTTTATCTTTTGTTTTCCTGGTTTTTTCTTAAGCAGAGAATGAATTATTCACATGCTCCCTTATACAGATTAAATCAAGTCTGGAGTGACCTGCATTCAAGTTTACTACAAGTAAACATAATATAATTCTTGGGTATTCAATATGTAGTTTTCCATTTAGCTATAATATAAATGTCTAAATAGGAGATGTTTATTTCTCTTCATTCCTGGAGGCAGTAGAGATATTGATTGATCCACT
Source organism: Hermatobates lingyangjiaoensis (assembly GCA_026182355.1). NCBI lineage: Eukaryota > Metazoa > Arthropoda > Insecta > Hemiptera > Hermatobatidae > Hermatobates > Hermatobates lingyangjiaoensis. The sequence goes on from JAPFBL010000255.1 coordinate 1,042,361, forward strand.
TATCAATATATACGCTTATTTTTGTATATCACACCACTGATGCATATAATATCATTAGTATAACTACAACAGTAATAATATTTTTGAAAATCGAAATTGTAGATTTCCTGTTACGAAATAATATCTTATAGGAGAACATGACTTTTGTTCCAATCCATTGGATATCTTACATACTCGTAGTTTACCTGACCTTCTTCTACATTGAAAATTTAAGACAAAGTTTCCCATTTAAAACTTAAAAATATCCTTTTTTTATCTGAAAAATGTCAGAAACATCAACGAATATCGTTTTAAGTTAATTTTTATTTTAAGATGTAGTATAATTTTATCTTATTGAAAGAGTATATTCAATTTTAAACTATGTTTTAAATTTTTGCTGCTTTATATAATTATTGTACTGGGAATTTTACGGCTTTCTAGTATTTCATTAAAATGGCTTTTCTCACCATTTGTCAAAAGTCATATATACCAATTCACTCTGAGCGAGTGTTATCTTTTTCCTGCGTGCTGTACTCTGTTATAAAGTTACTCTGTAAAAAATATATTAGTAATTACCAGTTTTACACACGCATGATCCCTTAGTCTAAGATAAACAAAAAGTTTTTATAGCTTTATTGCTATTACAGTGATCGAAATTTCTTGTTCCATTTTTGGACAAATTTTCATCATTTTTTAATGAGCTGTTTAGCGTCAAAAAAAAAAACAGTTTCTCAAAACAGAAATCGACTTTAACGCCCCTTTGGTGAATTTGATTTTCAAAAAAATTATCTCAACTCATTCTCCACATAACGTTCTATTTTTAGGCATAGTTTCATTTTGATCCATCAAACGGTATGGCTTGCATCGCTCTCACAAGCTTTGAGATTGAATTATAAGTCAAAATTTGTACATTTTGTTGAAAAAAATAATTTCCTGTTGTTTTAAAATTCTGAATATATTTTTTGTGTAAATAATTTGTAACTTCAAAGGTAATGCCAAAATTTCAAATCTGTAGCGTTAGCAGTTTAGGAGAAAAAAATGTTTTCTAAAAACCGGTTTTTGGCAAAAAAAGTGACTTAACCGTCATGCATAATTCTTCCCAAACAATAGGGATCTTCTACTCTATGAGGCCCATTTTTGTGTAAAATATCAACTTGATCCATCAAAGATTCTGGACCGTAGCATGGTAACAATCAATGCTAACCCACACACACACAGACATCATCGAAAAAACTTCATAAAACGACATTTGTGACCTCGAAACATATAATTCTGTCAAAATCTTGAGATCAATTTTTTTCGCGATCACTATACTTTACATATAGTAAAGTAATAAAAAAAAACTTGTATATATATATATATATATATATATATTATATAAATTTTTAAAAATCAATTTAAATAAATGCTTGTATTTAAAACTGAATTATTTAACTGAATATTTATGGTTATTACTAGAAATGTTAGTTTCGTAATTATTATAAGAATTTTAATGAGCAGGTATTTTGATACAAGTCGTTTTGTGTATTTATCCCTTTTTATCCATCTCTGATATAATTTTTCAAATCACCATGCTTATTTGGTTTTCACTATCCAATTGCTCTTTGAGTACTTCCCGAAATAAAAAAAATGTGGTAAGAAATGAGACACTTTCATTTACCGCATTTAAGTATACAGCTTTTTTGAAATAAAATTGCTTACAAAATAATAATGAATCTGTCCTACAGTCTTGACCAGGAAGTTATTTTTTTCAGTAATGACTACCATAACTAATAATTATCACTTTAGAAATTGTAATTTTTACTAAACTGAATTAAATAATGAAGAATTTATAAATACTATTTTAATAACTTTTTGTTGAATACTTTTTCGTTTTAATCAAACAGCTTGAAAATGTAAGTTATCCTTCATGAACAGTTTTCTAATCTTTTGATAGTGAAAGACAATGTCCACTCTTATTGGACTGAGTGAATATAAGATTAATGGTAATTTTGGCACGAATGCAATACTTTGCTCATGTAGATAGGTAAAAAATCCATTGTATTGAAGTGAGGAGTAATTACTGTCTTACCTTCTCTGAAACATTTCAGCATAACATTTCAGCATAATACTTACCTACTGTTTATTCATAATTTTGACGGCTTTATCATATTGAAAAGGGAGCTCAATTTGTCCTTTAGGCCCCTATAGTTAGCTCAAACACTACTTTTGTCAGAAGGTATTAGTCCTATCCAAACAGCGCACCAGGCTTACTCAGTTGTCGCTCTAATGCTAAATGCTTGTTTTAACTATGGCAGTCAACACTTCAATAGCATCTTCACTGATAGATAACAACCAATGCAAATGTTATCTACCCTTATAGTTTTTGGCCTTTCCTTGATTTTTTTTCAGCATTATCATATTAAATTGCAACCTACTTACTAGATTTTCATTCAAAAAAGTAACTGAGTATTACATGTTTACTACACTATAAATTTAAGACCTATGAAATAAGAAAATTCAAACAAGGTCTTCTCGTGGACTTTTTTGAAGTGCTTCGGTAACAAGTTGGTCATTATCTCTATAGACGGTTTTTGGCCAACGAACATTTGCAATGTTATTTATCAAGTCTAGTATCATTAGATGTACTAATGCTGTAAGTGTTTGATCTCTGTAGAGTTAGAGTGCAAATGTTCCAGCCTACTTTTTTTACAAAAGTGATAGTGTTTGAAGACTTCCAATCCTTTTTAACACCTAGTTTCTTTCATTCAGAATTGAATGATTTACTATTCACTATTGTATGTTTTGTCTGTTATGTAAAAACAAACCAGACAAAGGTTTATTTTATTGAGTTATTTCATGAAAAATAATATAACTATATAACAAACTTATATTAAATCTTTTTTAATAATATATTACGGCCATAGAAGGCTACATTTTATAGATTCCCTCTGCAAAAAAAAAAAAAGATTAGAAACGGAATGAAAATGACCTGTGTGTAAAATTACACACAAGAACAGGATCCAACAACCAGAGAAAAGAATTAGAAAATTAAGTTTGAAGTTGTACTTTGTTAGTTATACTGTAATTAGAAATAGTTAAATGCAAAACATGTTCTCAACTAACCTAATGCAGTAAACTGTAACCTCCATCACAGGGAAAGTCTTAGTTAATGTATAATACTGTTTTTAATTAGATTATTTTTAATACATTACTGTTTTTATACAGTATTTTTAATTACTGTTTACACTTTTTTCTATTTATTAATAATTTATTACTCTCTGAAGGCAGGCTGTGTTGACAGTGCTGTTGGAAACTTTAATGTATGTTGAAAATGGGTCTGAGAATAAGTCTTTTGGTCAATTGATATACATTCTACCAGGGAGATGGAGAACCTGTGTAAGGAGATCGAAAGGAGACCACGATGAAAATAGTTGGACATTAAAATAGTAGGAGAAAAGAAAAAGGTTTTAAGCTCCTTTGGGTATCTATTGATTTGGGTACGTTGCAATTGCAAGTCTATAATATTGTGTGCATGTAGTTAGAAGAACTTATGTAGTATTTATGGAACTTATATGAAAGCAAGTTTCAGCCAAATATTGTCTTATTTTTAAAAATACGACTGACAGCAGAAAAAAGTGCGTTAAGCACGCAATAATTCAAAATATGAAACAGTCCAGAAACAGACTGTGTCCTATTTTTAGCAATATATACCAACATTTTACCAATGGTGTGCTACCAAAGTTTAAATATATATAAATTTAAATAAACGATCGCTGCTTCCGTGTTCAAGTCGTGAATCAGATCCCCTCCCGGGTAACTTTAAGAGCTTCAGAGAAGGCATTTATTTGTCTTCTTGGTGCTCGTTCTCCTCCTGGCCTCAGTCTGTACCGTAAATTTGTTCTCTTCATTTCTTTCCTTTAATTTTGTTTCTCCTATTATTAATTGTATTTCAGTATTTTAATTTTGCATTTATTTTATTAAACATTTCTTTAGCTTTCTTCTTGTTTGTTTCTATTATTTTCAGTTTTCGTTTTTAGTTAGTTCTCTCTCTTCAACTAGTTACTCTTACGCAAGGCAGCCAGGAGAGTGCTCGCGTGTTTGTCGCATTCGACAGTTCGCTCTGTCAGTCGTGGCTACTCACAGGAGTACTTCTACCTGATGACGACGCTAGTCGAAATATATTAGTGAGTGTTGTATGTTTTTATCTATGTTTTTCTCTTTTTGTATTCAGTTATTATTACTGTTCGACCTTTTAATTTCCTGGATTTCAATTTAAATAAATTAATATTAAAACAATATAATATTAGAACTTCAAATAGAAAAAAAAAATGTTTGAAGAAAAAGTTTTAATATAAAAAAAATATTGTCGAATTTAATAGTAATGACTGAATGACAATAATAATAATAGAACTATGTTGTTGTTGCGAAGGTGTAATCATATGTGATAGGAAATCATGTTAGGGTGAATTAAAGTGCGATGGAAAAGGTTAGCGTCAATTCTGATGTTCAATATACGTAAAACAAGGTGAATTTTCTCTTCCCCCAACTGGTGTCTAATCTCATTTCCAATCGACCCCTGCAGAATTAAATTATCCATCCTAATACAGTTCTGAAATAGAATAAAAGAAGAATAATACTTCATCCCAAAAGATAGTTCATTTTCCCGAGTCATTTAGTAAACTGAGAACAAAATATGAAACAATTTGTAAATAATGAACTATGTTTAGATCTTTATTCTAAAATTTTCTATTGTATGAGTAAATATTCGTGATTCTTTTCAGTTTTTTCGTGCCTCTTGTATTAGTGTCCTGGGAATATTAAGTTAGTTTATTTGTTTGTATTGAGAATATAAAATATCTAATAAAATCCTAAATTGAATCCTAAATAATATAGGATATAATTAGTTTTAAATTGTAAAACTATAATTTAAATGAAGCGACAGTTTAAATGCTGTCTTCACTTCAGTGAGCGTTTGTTGAAAGATACGTTTGTGGCAACATTATGGAAACTAGATCAGTTTGAAGTAAACATACTGAAGACTAATTGCTTACTAGAAGTAATATATTAACGGCAATAGCCAATTTGATAATCTCTAATGGTCATGTTACTTTTTTGAAAAATTCTAAAGAAAATTAATACCACTAGAATGAGTTTCTGGGTCTCTGTAGGAATGAAAGTTATTTTTATGTGTTACAAGATGATATGAACTGACCTGCTTAGAACCTTCATGTGAGCTATATTACATAGCCAACTATATTGATTAAGTATTGGAATCAAACCTGCTTTAGAGAGATATTATAACGTGCGTGTACTTTGTGAAGTGTGTGCGACTACAGTTTGCAATATGAAGTAGTACTCTACTGTTATACTTTTACACCACAATTTACCTTTTAATAACAGTTTTCACTGTATTACAAGTTAGTTTTTACGTTCTTTTGTATTTTTACGTTACTTTTTTAACAATTAAACGTTAATGGGATTTGAAATGCTATTATTACAATCTTCTAGTGTTATTCAAACATTGTAGTATATTTACAGTTTTATTAATATACAAGATGTTTGGGCATGTAAAAAATCTACATCAAAACTGAATGTTTCGTTAGAAATGTAGATTTCTAATTGAAAAGTATATTTTATTCATTTTTTCTGCACTCCCATTTTTTTCTGGGTTCGATATGTTTAATGTTCTTTATCTGGTGGCTCAGTACCATGAATAGGAATTACTACCAGCAGTATCAATACCAATGGTTAGTAATAACAGTCAATGACATACAAACTTATTTTATGATTGTTATTGAATGAATACTTCACTGGAATTTCACAAAGTGTCACCAACTGTAGTTTACTTATTGGAAGAGGAACTGAGTACAGAGTTTGAACAACTGAAGTCTGTCGTAGACAACTACAACTCAAGTTACCAAATAGTTAACTATTTGAAATAGCGAATTGAATTGTTCTTTTTACGTTTCACGTGAACAATTGAAGTCTGTAGCAGATAACTGGAACTTAATGCTACCAGGTAACTATTTTGTATAGCGAATTGAATGGTTTTGTTTACTTTTCACTTGAACAACAGATTGAACAATTGAAATCTGTAGGAGGCAACTACAACTCGTGCTATGAGTTAACTATTTGGTATAGTGAATGAATTATTCTGTTTACATTTCACTGTGTTTATCTGTCAAGATAACAACCCCTACTAAATGGGAGAGGTCTTTGAATGTAATTAATACGAACTATATTGGACACATACGTTATTAATGTGGAAATTAGTGAGAGGGACGAGGTATTGATAGTGGTGAGCGATGTGTAAAAGTGAGCTGGTCTGCGAGATGATGTAGTGTGCCTCGCTCTCTATTAGTCATTTAGACGCCTCCGCCACTATTACCGATCTGTCTGCTATGATTCACTCCTTGCTCCTAACCAATTTCCTACAGTCCGCCTCCACCCATCAAATTAAATATGTATCCTCGTCCGAGAACCTGTCGTTTATAGAGCCATTCAATCGATCGTTGGAGTCCAGTGTAACCTAATAATGTTTAAACCAAACGCTTTCAACAATTGACATCAAGGGTTCATAGGAATGAGTAAGTCACAAAATTGATTTGTTAGTAACAAAGCATGAGCATGACCAAACATCTTTCATAGTGATAAATATATATATAAATATTGATAAAAGTATCGACCGTGGAATAGAAACAAAACTAAAGTTTCTCGGGACTCGGTCAGTTCTCCAAGTTCAAATTAATCTCTTATTGCCAACGTTTTGGTTTTTATTTAAAACCTTTTTCATAGGCAGAAGTATAAATTTTGAAATAGAAAAACTAAGTATTACATTACAAATTATTTTACAAAGAAAAATAGTCTGTGGATTTAAACGACAACTGTAGTTGGCAATGAGAGTTTAATTTGAACCTGAAGAACTGACCGAGTCCCCATAAACTTTAATTTTGAATATATATATATATATATATATATATGGCTTTTTGACTCTGATGAAGACCGCTTGTTACGGTTGAAAGATCTTAGTCTTTTTTTCCCATTTCATATTATAGTTTGATCATATATATATATATATATATATACTACTCTTTTATATCAATAAATAATATATTATATACCAGTGTATCTGCTTCCCGTTCCTTGTATTAAGTTTATTTATTTTATATATAAGTAAATGAGAAGACGCTATTTACTCATAACAAAAAATACATCACATTGATATATTCAACTAAATACTAAAGATTGATCATCCAAATGTCTTATTCCTTTTGCTACAACAACTTATGTTCCATTTGTACTGCCAAGCTTATTGATATTACATTATTCACGTTTACGTGGTTAGTAAACATACCACGTAAATTCCATGAATTCAGTACTAAGGGTTTTCTTTTTTGCTCGTTATGCAATTTACATTTTTCTACTGGTAACCTCAGAACATTTCCATTATTTTTTTTATTACTTTTTATTTGATGCTGAGTAGAGTATATACTGGCTTTTAATCCTTTTATATTTAGTAAGGGCTTTCTAAGTTTCATCTGATATTCATAATAATTTGGGTTCATAATGTCACAGGTTCATCTTCGGTGTGGAAAACTTTCTTTTTAGCTTTTCTTTATATTTCGTTAAGAATAACTGTATATATTAAGCCAGTATATAAAGTGACTAAGGGGCTAAGTGACAGGTTTGTTGAGGAAATCTCTTGGCTTTGGACAGTGTTCTTTCCTTAGTGACTCTGTAGAGCAGGCTGGCTCTCCTGCGGTTTAGATGCAGATTGGTTTTGGACCCTTTTCAGTTAAAGCGCATATATTACATATGACAGTAGTCGTAATACCTATGAATACTCCCTGTAATCATTTCAAGTTTCCTCATAGTATTCAGTTGAAACAGGAATATTTGCCTTTTCAGTTGTGTTGGTAAAGAAGATTAGGTCGACGACTGATGAATCGACATGATTGGGTAGTTGTGTTGTGACGTTGTGCCGAGTTCGTGCCTCCAATGCCCAGTAGGCTTCATTATTTTCGAGTGAGTGATCCACGCGAAACTGTCATCTGTTCACTTTCTGAATTATTCAGCCCCTTTTTGTACTTAATGCCTACCTTTTCTTATCATTGTTTCCTCTTAAAATACATTGCTTTCTTTGGTACATTTAAGGTAATTGCATATTATAAAATTAAATTATGTTGATTTGTCATCGACATTTACTATGAACTCTATTGAATCACTAAGATATTCAGGAAATAATTAACTAAGTTTTTCTTACCTAGTTTATATCGAAATATTTACTGATTTCCAAATTTATTCTCGAGATTATTTCTTTATTATGTTTCCAAAAGAGTTTTCCAAACATTCTATTGCTGATGGAGTAATGGATGTTCATCCATTGCACAATCTCAATTTCTTTAAATAACAATATTCACTTTTTGTTAAAATTACAGTCATATTGACACTTTAGCACATTTGACTTTTTACTTGTATACTCGTATTTCATTTGTATATGTTAACTATAATAAGATAAAGCAGCTTACATTTCAAAATGTTAATTAGTAATATTAAACCAATGGATTGATTAAACTTATTTATGTTTAGATTTTATTACTTTTTTATTTGAAATAACCTTCCTTCTATAAATTTTAAATTTAACCCAAACTAATTCTTTACAAAAACATTCTATTACCAGAAGGAAATAGAAGAAACCCATTTATTTTCCTGAAATGCTAAAAGAATTACAGCAAAACATTAAAGAAAAGAATGTGGCTGAAAAGGCCTGAGCAGAATTGACAATTACTTGGTCATTCAGGTTTTCAGTGATTTAACCCTTCTATTCACTACAGTAGTGATACCCTGGAAACTTTAAACTTTTCAATTACTTTCTGTATGACCATCAAATTAGTTTTATGGTAGCATTCAAATGACTGAAGTTATTAACGCTTATGTAATTGTGCCAGGTTTTGATGATGAATTGATATTACGGTTGTACTCAATATAGGCGTAATATTATCATACCTATATTAAGTATAATTTTATTATATAATTTTAGTCATTAATTTTTGTGTTCATACTGCAAAGTATAATTATATGTTCATCAGCTGAAAGTATTTCCACATATTGTATACAGTAGACTCATAGTAAGTTGCACATTGTTTAACCTTTAACTAATGATCTAATATACATAGACGATCTTGTAATTACAGGCTAAAATGTGATTAGTATATGTCAGTCCTACTTGGGCTTGGCGTTTAATGTAAGAATTCTTATTCTCTGTGGTTGAATGCTCAAATTTACAGAACACACCGACATTGTTGTATCTAAGTCAGTAACGGGTTGAACTTACTTATGGTAGTAACTAGGATGAATTAGGGTTCTTCCGAAGCCATGCTAAATAGTGCATAATAACAGTCTTACCATAAGGAAAGAAATGCTACTAATGGATGAAAGTAAGTGTTGGTGTCAATATAAAAAAAAGAAAGGTTTTGTCTGTACATTACAGACAACACAGTCTGTACAACTACACACACACATTTATTTTGAAAGTATACAGATGTAGCAAGTAGGTAGTGTTAGTGTTGTAGTAGTGTTGATTCTAATTTCATTTGCGTTTAGGCTCCAAACAAGAGCTTAGTGACGAGGTGTTTCCCAGAGTTGAAGATGTACTATCTATTTAGAATAAATGGCTTGTGAACGAGCAATTCTCAACCCCTACTAATAAAATGGCAGGAAAAATCAACAAAAATGTTCTTACGCAGTATAAAGCCGAAGAAAGTACTTACAAGTCAGTAAACAGAGTGATTAGTGATTAGGAAGCAGTTCGTTATCCAACTGAATTCCTTAACTCCGTAACTGGTCCTGTACTGCCTGCTCATATGTAAAAACTTGAAGTAGGGGCACCAGTCATGCTGTGATGTAACAAATTTCTTGTTACTAAACGCCAGTGCCTCCAAAATGTGGAACAGGACACGACGCGGAGTTCGTGCTGTGCACAGATACATATAGAGGTGAACATCATGACTGGGTATGGTGCTCAGTGTGAGTAGGGAGAGTGTGGGTATACCAAGCATACCATTTATTTCGAGTCACTGTCCGTTTCTATTCAAACGAGTGTAATGTCCCATAAGTTTCGCAATGACGGTAACTAAGTCGCAAGAGGAAACTATATCTACAGCAGGAATTGAAGCGTGTAAGACAAAGTTTTTCTCACATGGTCAACTGTAGTTTCCTTGTTCAAGAGTCATAGGTTCCAACTCTTTGTCCTTCCATGAACCTGAAGGACAGCTAATTTGGTGTATGCAGAGGCATTTACATAACACTGTGCTAATAATGATATTTTATACTATTCTATAATTTCTAATGATATTTTGGAATACCATGTATCATCTCCGAATTTTTGAAAAAGTACCCGTCAGACAGGGCCCGTTTGCTTGTAGTGAATAAAATTAAAAACCAGGTGTTAAATGTGATACGGTGAAGCAGTATCTACTTTACTTGTTCGATAGGTAAAACAATATATATATTATTATTAATAATTAAAACAATGCCATATCTAGCGGCAACTTCTTCTTTTAGACTTTTTTGTTAATTATGTTACTTCTGCTTTACATTACAGTCTTCAATTGGGTATAACAAGTCACCTATATTACTCGCTGACACACGTTTCGCCTGGGCATCAGACATCATCAAGCAGTACTCTCCTTTGTCCAAATACTCTATTTTCTTTAGGTGATGAAGTAGAGATGCATGGATGAGTCAATCTATCCGTACTCTTAACAGAGTAGCTTTCCATTCACATGGAGACAGTGCTAATAGTTTTTTTTTTTAATTACTTTTGGCTGGAAGGATGACAACTGAGGGAACTTAAAGGTTAATGTTTGTTAACTCTCGTGGAGTTAAACGAAGTATGAATGACACCTTCATTGACCCTGGAGTCAATAAAGGGAGAATTGCTCCAGGTTGACTTTACTGGAAAAGCAGAATTCAGTGCTTTAAACGATTTTGAAACTGATCTTTACTATAGGTCTACCTTCTGTGCATATGTATGTATATTAATACTTTAACTACGGAAACACGAATGAAACTACGGCAGATTGTAGAACTACATTCAATACGAGTATGTTGACTCTTGTAACGGGCGTCTTCAACAAACGAGGAAGTTCTTTTTATTAAACCTTTTGATAAATAATTATACTTCTATTTGCCTACAAGGAGAAAAAAAGAACCGGAGCAAAGAATTAGAGGACTTCTGGAACTGTTGCATATGGAAGAAGTGAATATTTATAACTGAGCAATAGTTACTTCAATATTCATTTTAAAGTGGTACCATCATGAAGCATTAGTTTACACTGAGGCGGTGTTTTGAATTGGAATTACATTGCATGTATTCTACCATTTTTAATCTGCTTTTGAAAGGTGTGATTTGAGAAGAGAACAGCTGAAAATCAATGACGAGAGTCTTTTGTAGGTCTGACCTCGTAACCTATAGTGAAGCACTACCTTCTTCTTCCCTTTGTTTACTCTCTCCATATAACAACAGCAAACATTTTATCCAAAAATAATCTTAACTTTAGCTTTTCCAATCTCCAGAGTGTCCTTCTTTTTTTTACCTAATATCAAAAAATAAACACTTTTAATAACATTCCTACTCACTTTTCACTTTTTCTTTAAATAATTTAAATTTTCTTGCTGAACATCAAAGCTTTATAGAAAATTTACGTCAGTCAATTATAACGAATGCATTTTTCTCAAAATGCAGAAGTTTGTTTTCTTATAAACAAACAATATTTTGCTTCTTTTTTTTAAACAAATAAGAAAAATCATTTTTCTTTCATACATAGAAGAATGAAAACTTTTCAGTTATTATTATGAAGTATCATTGAGTCCTCATTAATTAAATTATTACAAGCATTCAACAAGTTATTTACTTTACTGTAAAGTATGATTTTTTGCTAAATCATTGAACTATAAGTTAAAGTTACCTACTTCTTTTCATTATGGAATCAAGTCAGTCGCCAATTTTTCTAACACAACTATTTTGTTTCCATTATACGTATTTGGAAAAATTTAGTAGCCTCATTAAATTAAAATTGTCGTTTATATGACTGTTGTGTACTTATAATATTGGTCTTTCTTACGGTAATGTTGAGTGCAGGTCATTGTAGGCTAATCAAGGTTTATTTTGTTTCTGATGACGATTGTAGTAATATCAGTGATTATTCTTAGTAGTAAGTATGATTGGAGTAGAGGCAATGTATAGCAGCTTGTCGTACCGGACCATTTCCCATTATTCGAATCAATGCACACACCCACAATCTTCTCACTTTCAGGAACAGAAAGACTTCTTTTTCATAATTCGCCATCATATTCTCTGTTTTTCAGTGTAAGATATGTGCTAAGAATATTTACTTTTTTATTATTATTATTATTATTTGAGGTGACTATAGCACTGCGTCTTAAAAAAAAAAAAACTATTGTACTTCCCCTCTTCTGTACTAAAGTACGCCAGCAGTTCAACGCCTCCAAGAAGCTCAGAACTTTTGCTGGTTTCAGTGGTAAAAGTTTTTCTATGGTTTTGTTGAGTGTCCCGAAGCACCTACCTCGGTGCAGTAAAGTTGCCTTACAGTCAGTTAGCAGGTGCAACGGTGTTTCTTCCTCTTTTTTTACAGAATCTGCATATACCATCTTTGATAATGTCCATTCAGGCTCCCTAAGTTTCGGGAGAAAGTAACTTCCTTTCTCCTTCTTCGGATCCTTAGGTGCTCTTATGGGAGGTTGGCTACCACTAGTTGGCCCTTTTGGGCCCTGTAGTGGGTACTCTATTGCAGTATACCAAGAGAATAGGATGTGGCACTTTGCCATCTTGTCTGTGAAATTTAATAACAATTTAATAATTTAATTTAATAACAATGACTATCATAGTTTTAATTGTTACAAGAAAGAAATAGTAATCAAGCTTCTGTATTATTTAATAACATGACTAAATATACAGATTTAAAATCTGTTATATATCAAATTTATAAAATTTGATAAATATAATTATCTAAACATAATTAATTATATTAACTTGACCGTATGTTATTTGTTATGAAGCTTTAATAATTTAATGTTTGTAAAATAGTTTTGTATCCGTTGCTCGCTTTTGATCCAATACCAATATGAGTAACTCTGTCATTACTTGATCTTAGGGCACATGATTCCATGACAACTAATATCACTAAATGTTTTTATTTTTGACAGGTGATAAGATATCCTTCTTTACTTTTTTTTTATTATAATGTTTATTATTATAATACATAATAAGATAATCAAATATCTTAATTATAATATAATATTATAATCAAAGTATAATTTTCAAAGTAAAATTAGCCAGGAGAAAAACTATTTAGTACCTTGCTAAATTGTTAGTTGTTATGAAATCCGAATGTAGAATGGTGAAGAACAGCTGTTATGTTTTAATTTGGTGTAGGTATAGATTATTTAGCTGGTTCTCAAAAGGAAAGTATCTATTTTAATTAATATTTCTAAAGCAGGAACATTTCTATATTTCATTGAAACACATCTGGGAAATGAAATTCAAGAAGAAAAGATAAACTCCTTTGTTTTTTCTATTTACGGGGTTGGTGAAATTGACTAAATGAAAATATGATTTGTATTTGAGATTGAGTGGATGGCGGCGGGATTGATTAAATGACCTCGCCAAGGGAAGAAAAGAGTCGGGTTATCTGTTTACAAAGCTCTGATAGATCTGTCATCCCGTAGATAGAGCCTGAATTAAACTCAACAATCCGCTGTCACATTCAACAGCCTATTGTTATGCCATTAATTAAGGCAATTTAATTACTATCATCATCTTGAACAGTCAAAGTTCGTTCATAGGAATTCAAATCAGTTTAAATAATGGTAACTCCCACAATGTTGATCATTTCAGTCACATTCCGAAATGATGAATAAACTGACACGATGAAGGTAGTTATGTATACTTACGTTATTAATAATTGTCATTCATTCATATATCATGTTATTTTAATTTTTCTTTGTTTTCGGAATATTAATGAATAAAACTGAATTGTTAATTTATAAATTTCTTCAGCAGTATGATTGGATTATAGTGTATTGTAGAAAAGTCTTTCCCACCCAAATATTGTAATTGAGTTTACTGAACTGGGAAATATATCTATTGATTTAGTTTGGGGTGCGGGATTCGTGGAACTATTTAAAACATGTTTTCCAAAAAAACAAAAAAAAATGGTAATTCTCCATTACCCTTGAATACATAGCGAAGTTACCTTCATTTTATATACTGTTGATTATGTGTTGAGCCGGCCTAGTATGACGGCTTGTTGATTATTATATATAACTGAAACATACTGTAGTAACAACATCAAGGTCTCATTGTGCTTATAATTAATTATATTAGTGTATTAAATAAAGAGCTATTATAATTTAAAAAGAAGAAATAAATCAGTACGTCTGGTGTTTTGGGTGCCACAAGTGTTTTATCAAACACTCTTCTATCATATACGAAAATACGCTTATTCTGACAGGCAGGCTGTGATCACTATTCTATGATTATTCTGTGATTGCTATAGGGTACAGGTACTCAATGAAATAGCCACTGAGTATTCTAAATTAACCTTGAGAGCTTCTAAGGAAGCTCACATTTTATTTCTGAGTCTTTATTTTGTTTCTGAAGTTTTATATCTTAAGGGTGATAAATCATCACTTAAGATATATATGTAAAAGGAAGTAATAAAAACACAAGTATCACATCCCCCACCGTGTCTGGGAACATTGGCTAGTTCTGTGCTTTCAAAAGGAACCGCTACAGTTCCTAAGCCCCCTGACGGATGTCTGGCATGAAGGAATGTAGTTCCCACCTTTACCTGATTTGTCTATGATATATAATTTTCTACAAAGCCAGGGTTATCCTCTCTCTTAGATATAGTTTTTGCATTTATCGTCTGGAATGCGGCCAGTGCATAGGTTTATATGTTGGTTTCTTCATCACCGAGCTTAATATCCGCAGTGATGGTCACAGATCTTCCATCAGGCAGTGCAGTGCTCTACCTGTTGCTGTCGTTGCTCACAGTCAAGTTTTTTATTCTGTGATAGCTATAGGGTTCAGATAATCAATGAAATAGCCACTGAGTATTCTAAATTAACCTTGAGTTTCTAAGGAAGCTCACATTTTGTTTCAAGCGTCGTGGAACTAACTACCTTCACTGTCCAAGACCATTCACCTGGGATGATTGTTCTTCATCTTCTTGTATGATATCCTCCTGATGACGAACTAACTGTGATTGAAAATGTCGAAGTGTTTTGTTTTAATCTGTGATAAACAAAAAAAAAATCTGACGCTCATTTGGATCGGGAGAGTTAATTTGAATACGGAGAGGGTGGTGACCCAGATCCCTGTATTGTAAGTATGTTTGTACACAGACTGACTATACTGAAGCTCTTTTCTGTTTAACGGTCAAAGTCGTTACTGAATCGGCTTCGACCGTTTCACAACACTAGGTTGTCGGTTATGACCGAGAAATTCCAAAGTAAAGAAGATTTCCTGAAGTTGAGGTGGTATCAACTTTATCACTACACTTGTCAATGTTGAGGTCGCTGCTATATTTAACAATACTGACCTTAGGCAACATATGCTGGCAAAATATACTAATATTTCTATTATAGTACACGTTGTATCTACAATATATCTTTCATTGTTAGAGTTGTCACTCTAAATGCTGTATTTAAATTATAGCAAATGTTTATAGCGTTATTTTAGTTGGAAGTTGAAACGCTTAGCAGATACAAGACTAGACAGCTAGACAATGGTATTGGCGCATCCTTTAAAAGCTGTCAGTAAATTATTACTGAGATCTGGGGAGAGACGGTGGGTGGCAAATAGGATTAAAGCCCTGCAACTGTGAAGGGAGCGGCAAGTTGAAGTTAACCAAAACTCCCCTCAGTTCTTTACTATTTGAACGAGGATTGGATTAAGAACAAGACAAACTTCATTCTTTTAAATCTAATGATCCTACTACAATTATCCTTTTTCTTTAATTTCACTTCCCCGTTTTCTGAATAATATCGTTATGAACCAAAGTATTATTTTATTATCAAAACATAGATGTCGGCTGTAATCAGTGTCACCCATACACGTATGTTGTTTCTGCTGTCCGTAAACTTAAAGATGTTCTAGTAATATTCATTTCTGTGAAATGTGCCCTAATTTGATTCTGAATTTAAAATGCCATTAAATTCGTTGTTCTGAACCAGAAGGGAAATAATATTTATTGAATAATATTTTTAACTAAGCCTACAAAAAAAAATTGCATTTGACTACAAATGGAACGAGACTGACCACTCTTAGTGCTACTTTCACTTGAATCCCCCTCATACTTGAAGTATGGTCCAAAGTCAAAAATTGCTTCGTAAAATTCGGTCTATTATTAAAAAAGGTCAACTGTCAATTATGTCATGATATGATTTGTCTGTTTCCTGGTATGTGGTTTGGTATATTTTTTTTTAGGTATTAATTTTAACGTCATATATTAATTTAGGTTTTACGAATTTAAAATATTTAAATTCTGTTGGATTAATTTTTTGTAATTATTATTTTATAGTATTTGGTGTGACTAAAATGATTGAGGTATTCTATTTATTTCTCTTTTATGTGAAGGTAAAGAGAAATTGATGTGTGGTTACTAGAAATGCGGAGTATAAAAAGTTGTTTTTGTTTTAAATTGTTGAAGAAAGGAAGAAAGACAGATTGTGTTAAAGCAGATTGGATAGTGATGTCAGATGATGAAAGTGGTTTGTTGGGCCGCTGAGGGCGGCTGGCTTGATTGCCGTTGGAGGGCGTCCAAGGTGTTTTTATTATTCAGGTCAGATAGGAGAAGTGTAATGGGTGTTGCAGCGAAGACGGATCGCTAACTCGTATTCCGCCCTTAAGCTTCCGTCCTTATTTTGAGCAACGTGTTTCCAAGACATAGCTCTCGAAAGGATATTAGGTTAGCCCTTAACCGTCACACGAACACATCACCCAATCGATTTTCCCTTAACGTCGGCAACTGTCTGTAAATTCCGCACGACTATCAAATAAATCATATTCGACAGGGGTAGAAAACCCTTGCACGTGTTTGGCACTGGGTTAATGGTTCAAAATACACGTAGATATCTTAAAATTCTCTTTATATCTCCCAGAATATTTCAATATAAGCAATATCTAAAATTTCGTGTTCTAAATATTGACTACCAGAATGGCATTTGTAATGTGAACAATTGTCTGAGTAAAATATTCTACGAATATCTCCTGTTCAGTAGGGCCTCCACTGTGTTACAGGATTTTTAAAATCCTCTTACGATATAAATCTTATTAGAATGAATTCTTTCTTATAATGTTAAGTATTAGTATATACTAAGGGACGGGAAAAGCTATAACTGAATATTGTATATACGGTAAGATAATTAATCTTACAATATAACGTATTGTACATATTGTATGATCTGTGTTTATTTTATTTGAAAACTAACATTGTATTATTTCAATAACAGAAATTACACCTCTTTTTTTTCATGATTCTATATTCTCTATTTTTTCGAGGATGAAACATTTAATTAAAACTCCAAAGTGGGATTGGCAAGCATTTATTCAGCCTTTGATGGCCTCCGGTAGGGCTGAGGAACATATGTAAACATGCAATCACTTTTTCATATGAGAGTTATTTATTTTTCAGGGAGCCTAACATTGTATCTCTTTTCCCTCGCTTCCAGTTTTCCATCTATTTTGGTTATTAAATTTATACGTTATTTACAATGAAGTTCATAGAGTTTGAGGGTTAGAATACACATGTTTTCACCCATAAGCGTTTATACATGATCACTATACTACCTGTTATTGCAGGATGAGCATTAACAATTTTCCTTTAATTGATATATTGCAATATTTGATTACGATGATCATTGAATTACTCAATTTATTAAAATGATCGCTGGTTTGTTCTTGAACACCAAATCAGGAACGTCATTTTTTGTTCCAATGGTAATTACATTCAGGAAAAGAACCCAAGTAACCTGCTCCGTTCTTTATTGGTCGCCAGTAATATCCTACAAAGCCAAGGCCGCCTACCTAGGAATATAATCGAGAGAAGACTCACTTTCAAAAACATCTGCAAAATGGATTTAAATTGGGTCTGGCTCTAATGTCAAATTTGTACTCTACCATGAAGTCAAGGAATACTCGACATGTAGTAAAATACCTCTTTTTTAAGGTGGTAATTAGAGCTAGGAAGACTTACGGATGCTCGACCTGCTTACAAGTCACAAGAATTAATAAAACCCTCATACAGATAGTTCAAAATAATAGTGGATGCTTTATGATTTGGCCACCTTGGTATGCAGAAATGTAGTTATTCAGAGAGACCTCAAAAAAGGTTTTAAAGTAAAACCGAAACGTCGGCAATGAGAGTTTGATTTTTGAACCTAGAAAATTTGACCGAATCCCGATTAGACAACACACCTATATATATATATATATATATATATATATATAAAATAAAATAAATTCAAAACGAAGGAAACACACAGAAAGACACAGACATAACTCACATCGATATTTCGACCATCGTCGTCATCAGGAGGTGCGAAGAGCGAAGAGTCCCACAGGAAGACAGGGCGGTACTGAGCTCGGAGACCGCAGCCAGTACCTCACCACTTACCACCAAGCGGGAAGGGAGGGAAGGAAATGAAGAGCCAAATTAAGACGTAAAAGGAACGAGTAAAAATTATAACTATAAAAAATTATAAAAAAGTAGATAAATCAAATTAAAATTAATAAAGAAAAAAATAAAAAATAAATAAACAAATAAATAAATTATAAATAAATTATCGGTTGAGGTTGAGTCCAGGGGAAGAGCGAGCATCAAGTAAGCATATGTATGCCTCCTCTGAAGCTCTTAGGGTAACTTTATTGTTGGATTCAGGGATCTGTTTCAGGATCTGAACCCTGAAACAGTCATTGAAACTGAGCCCATGCGAGTTCGCATGGATGGCTACAGGATAGTTACTGCGTTGACCGACGATATATATATATATATATATATATATATATAGTCTTGTTTTCCCATTTCTTATTGTGGTTTGATCACTGTAAGTGTGTATATTTATTTTTTCTCTATGTTTCTTTATATACATTAAACTGTACTTGTCCATTTCGGATCGTATTTTCACCGAAAAAGTATATATATATATATATATATATATATCCTTCTTCAATGCATGCTTTTAAAAACTGGATGTCTGTTTCCACTTTTCGTAATTTGCAAAAATATAAGACGAAATTGAACAAAGTGGAAACAGACATCCAGTTTTTAAAAGCATGCATATAAATATATATATATATATATATATATATTGATAAAAATATCGACCGTTGAATAGAAACAAAACTAAAGTTTATCGGGACTCGGCCAGTTCTTCAGGTTCAAATTAAACTCTCATTGCCAACGTTTCGGTTTTTGTTTAAAACCTTTTTCATAGGAAATATAAACAAAACAGAGGAAATATAAGAAACAATTCAATCATTCAAAAATCAAACATACATAAAAGTGCAATTAGTTACAATTAAGAAATTACAATTGAAATTTCCTATTGTACAGTAATAATTAAATAATAATAATAATAATTACAATAGAAATATTCTATTGTAATTACTTAATTCTAACGAATGTATGTATATTTCAAGTTATAGTATTATTGGAAGCAAAATAAATAACTTCATATTTTTTCGGAATACATTTGTCACTGGTTATAGCGAATGTAATATATAAAACATCATTAACTTAATCTGAGAAAAGAACATGTCAAAAGGAATTTATTGTGACAGGAATTTTAAAGGAACTAATCTTCATATTAAAGTAGTTTTATGAAAAATACCTTTCAATCGTTTAGTGTTCTTCTTCGGGCACATTCAGAAAGTTAGAGACACAAAGTTGAACTCTTTCCTCCTCTTATCTTTAACATTATCATACATAACTTGAAGAGGAAAACGTTGAAGTATTTCAAACGCGTTGTTTTTTCGTAAAACTTCACTTGGCTAATACCATATAATAGCTAATAATATACTTCATAATCCATGAAAATGTATCCCATGAATCATGATACGGTAAATCTATGGCATTCCACATTAAAAGGGTTTGTTTGTTTGATACCCTTTAAAAATTTTCCATGTAAAAGGTTGGTTTTTAATCCGTGAGAAATAGAACTAATGTTGTTGAGATGTTGGTCGTAAGCCTGTATGATGTTAGGTACTCATTAACGATACCTGCTCTAAATACACTTGAGTAAGACAAAGTTTAAGACTCCTAATGTAGAATGTTCATTGTGCTTTTATCACAAAAGATCAATGTTCGGACTCTCTTGTCCCTGCATGCTGCCCCTGCAACCTAACCTAACCAATGTTATATTTACAAAAGTAATTTATATTTCATTACTTGTGCAATCTGTTATAATCGAATATTTACTCACATTAAGAATTTCAAAAATACCGTCTCAACACAAAAAAAGGGAGTTTAATATCAAGATTAAACAACGCGTTTCGAACACTTAGTGTTCTTCATCAGGTTTACATCTAAAAAGTGTTCATATCTGGAGCTTTAAAAATATCAGAGTAAATCATTTGAACTTGAACACAATATAAGAATATTGAACTGCAGTATTGATGTTTTTAACGAGGGAATTAGTATGAAGAATGACTTAATTAATCCTGTACTTGAACCTATGTTATCATGCTTTATTAACGTTCAGGATCAATTAACTCATTTTTCATACTAGTTCTCTTGTCAAAAACCTCAATAATTCAATTCAACATTCATATACGAGGTATGTAAATAAAGTAGTGAGACTGATTTTTTTTTAAATTTTCTATTCAAATATAATTACAATGTGATATTGTCACCTTCAAAATAGTTCCCTTCGGAAGCCACACAGCGCTGGAGACGGTCCTTCCAATCATTGTAGCATTGCTGGAACTCGGATTCTGGAATGGCCTTCAGCTGGTCGGTTACAGCAGTTTGTATGTTTTGTAGTGTCCCGAAATGAGTTCCCTTGAGGTGATTTTTCAATCTCGGGAAGAGGAAAAAGTGATAAAGACTCAAGTCTGATGAATAAGGAGGCTGAGGAGCAACAGGAATGTTTTTACTGGCCAAAAACTCGTTTTCTTTTCGGAATTTTCGGAACCATTTTCGCACAAATTTTTCTCATGTCCAATTCATTGGTCAAAATGTGATGAACGGAGGTGTGATTCAAATTCAACTGTTCCCCGATCATTCTGACTGTCAAGCGTCGATCTGAACGCACAAGGTTCCGTACTCTGTTGACATTTTCATCGGTGTTTGCACTTGAAGGCCTTTCGCTTCGTGGTTCATCTTCAATCGACTCTCTTCCTTCTGAAAATTCCTTAAACCACCGAAAAACCTGTGCCCTTGATAAAACACATTCTCCATAGGCCTCCTGAAGTTTTTCAAAAGTTTCGGTTGCATTATGTGCAAGTCTGAAGCAAAATTTGATTGCACACCGCTGCTCAACTTTGAGGTCACTCATTTTTAAAACGCTCAAGAAAAAACCATTTCACGAAAACCAACGCTACGGACAAACAAATGACTGTGGCGAGTTCAGATTCATACTGGAGGCGCATCATACGTGCACCTGACGCTACTCAAGGCCACGCGTCTCCAGCGTTGCCAGATCGAAAGCGACGTTGCCAGTCTCACTACTTTATTTACACACCTCGTAATTGTATTTAATTTCAAATAAATAACTTTGATGCTCTTAAAGCTCACAAATATGCATATCTTTTTAGTAGTGAACGTCAAGAAGAACAGTAAGTGTTCAAAATCCATTGTTTATTTTTGATATTAAACTCTTTTTTTGAAGTGGAGACGTAATTTTTGAAATTCCTAATAATTTTTTTTTCTATTATGAGGATTTTGTTCTTGATTGATCCAAGGCTTGTCACTGGCTTAGCTTTTTTTGGAGAGGTGAAAGTAAAAAATAAATAGTTTTTCTACAAATCTGCTTTAAATACCTAAACAAGAGAGTGATATAATTACAAATGAAGAAGTAATTTAATCATCATATATAGATGCATCAGTAAATAGTCTCACTTTCATTCTCTCGTCTTCTATAATCAAAACGTTTCCATCTAAAAATATGAACTCTACGCTCTTGTTAATTTAACTAAAGCTTGTGTAACTAGTGGTTTTGAAGTTCTCATTCATTACTGAGACCATATTGTTCAATTTCTGCCTTACTCCAGGTCCATAGAGTTTAATTATGTAGGCAGAGAAAATAAATTATCCACCCTGACTTATAAGGGGTCTAGAAGTAGGTTAGACGCACTTTGGAGGCCAGAATTTCGTTAATGATGCTCAATTAGACAACATGATATTTAGGATGACTTCAGGAAGCAGAGGCATATGGCGTTCACATGAAAAAAATCTGTAACAGGAGTATAAGAAAAAAATGTTTGACGAGTTTGACGAATTTGACCAATTGGTTTATGATATAATGAAATTCATTTCATTATAGAAGTATTAATTTAAAATTGGTAATAAGCATTTTAAGGAGGTTTCTAAAATAGTTGGTTGTCAATTTCTTTTTTGCGGTAGTGTTGGTAGCTTTCTTTGAAACACTATTGAAAACCTTCCAATTGGTTATATTTTGATTAGCACGAAAAAAGTAAACTGGTATCATTACTGATAATTTTTAACTAAACATAATTAATACATGGAAAAGGTAATAATTTAGATATAATACAGCAGAAATAGTTTTGGGGAGGAGAAAAAAATCAACACATTTTATATTCATATTTATAAGAACTTTGAATTGAATTACCTTGTAATATAATTTATTCAATTAATTCTCTATGAGGAAATTGTTAGGAAATTATTGCTTAACCATGGGAGATATGTAATAATTCAATCTCTGAGTGAAGTTTGTATATTTTGATTTTGCATAGATTCACAGAGGCAACCCTCGTTAGTCGAGTTTCCTTTATGAACTCAAGACTTTTATAGACCCTTAGAGACTTCTAACGACTCCCAAAGGATTTTATCGACCATTTCAGGGGGGGGGGGGGGCCTCTGTCTAAAACTGAAAGGAAAAGCCAATAAATGAAATAAATAATGGCGGTACGATTACAGTCTTAGATGTGTTGAGAGAGAGGCCTCGAATAAACAGAATACACGAAACTTTTGATGTTAAAATTCGTATGATATAATACGAACTGTTAGTAATTAACCAGTTAAAAATAATACATTTCTGTATGTGTTGTTTAGAAATTATTATATAATTAGGATGATATTGACCAATTAGTCTATAAATGAGCAGAAACAAATAGTATTAACAACTTACAGATTAATCATTTTAGTTTGTCCATATCCCACCTTGCCTTAAAGCATGAGATTCTGTGAAGAAATAAATTACTAATTTTGATTATTTATAATTGTATCAACAGTATATTTAATACTAAATAATTAAACGTTTACCTACTTTAATATTTTATTTAGAAACTGCTGACAAAAGATAAATTGTCTGTCAGTGAGTTAACTTTACCATCATTATTTAGTTTGAAGGGTCTACGTCGTAAACGGTAAAATGCCTTAAACTCTTAATTAATATATAAAACATTTAATAAAATATTTCAGCCATTCGTAAGTTAAAAGAATGCTACACTCTATGTTAAGTTTATTTATGATTCTCTGGAATAGGTCATTGTCAGCAACTCAGCGGTGATCGAAGCGATTTAAAACTTTATCTAGGTCGAGAGTACTAAAGAGTTTGTAGCGTGAACAATTTGTACCTAATTTATTAGTTTTTGGAAGATTTAAGCTCTGGTTTAAAGTTAAATGAACTTTTTAATTTTTTTAATTTAAAATATTCCTTAAACAAGTGGTATTTTGATTTTGCTTTAACAATAAAGACTTACTCGTGTTAGTCAACCTATAAGCATTCTATGGTTACGACCAACGGAATCTTTGTATTACAACAGCATCGAATTTTTTACTTTTTTCTCATTTCCGATTGGTTCCATCATTTTTTTTCTTAAATTATTTTGCATAATTACTTGGTAGCTGTGAGTCCTAATTTCAAAGTGAACATTGTATTTAGTTTTTCTTCCCTTCGATTAGAATACCGATTGGAAGTCTTATCCCAGTTCATTATTACGTATTAAATTTACCATAGTGTAATTAATTGTACGGGTAATTATTATTATATCAAAGATAATTACCACTTGCAGATGTGACACTACAATTAATTGGACTAATAATTGGAATGTTGGGTTATTTAGTATTGCTTGGGGTTTTCGAGGAAAACCTATACATTTATCATTACTGTTGAACACAGTGGAGTTGTTTAATCAAGAAATATAAAACAGACGTCTCTTCCAGATAATTAATATACCGGATCGATTAATTATTACATGACCAGGGGTATTGCGGTAGGCTATTGTAATTCATTTCATAATTATTTCGGAAGTGTTGTATCCATATCTTTATGTTAGTGAATACTTTCGTTAAACAAATTACAATAATTGTTATTTAAGTGTTCTTTTAGCCTATAAATAATGAATACAGGTGTCTGTGTATCCCGTTTTCATTATAAAAATGCACTAATTTAATCAATTTTCAAAGGTAGGGTTTCATTTTTTTGAGAGTTTTAGTGTAAAAAATCGCAAAAATTTAGTTCATACATCATTTAAATAAGTGTTTATGAATTAGAAGTGATGTTTTGGCACTTGTCAAGAATTTATTAGAAATTTCACTACTTTTACCCAAAATATTTTTCTCTATGACTTTATGTAATCCTTGAAATCTTCGAAAGAGAAAGAAAACTTAAATTCTCATTTCTTCTCTATGTTATGCGGAGGCTAAAGAGATCATTTATGCCAATGCCAGTGATTGCCAAGTTGTGTTAGGCGGAAATCTGTAGTTCTACGTAAAATGCAAGCGATACTCAATCTTATTGTTTCAAAATAAAATGATCTCTAGTTCAAAGTGCAGAGATTGACAAGCTGGCAGCTGTAGCATTCTCCCTATATTACGAATATGAAAATATTCTTGTTTAAACGTGACATAACTGCACAATATCTAACTGAAAAAGCCTAAACAAAATGTTATAATATGTTTTACAAAGATATTTGTTGTTTTTTTTTGCAATAAGATGTATTTCTGGCCATAAATTCAGTTTCTGTGTATACGATGAAGACTGGTAAGCAGGAAGTTCATCAAACATCATTAGTGATGTTTTTGTTCACGTTTTTGTCTCTTAAGTTAGGCTGAAGTAATAGCTAAGTTTCTGAGAGTCACCGCAAGCCTCATTTCTTGCGTTGTATTAATTAAGCAGTCAATATTCGCATCTTTGTTTATATAATTCATATTCTAATTATTTACTATATAAGTTCCAGTGATCATTAAAGCTGTTAGTTTTCTTTTTCTTTTAGTACGAGTAACATATTTAAATTGTGAATGTGTTTTAAAAAATACTGCTGAAATAAATGGAAAAACTTAAAGGTTAAACTCCAGAATACTGGAGTTTATTCTGAAAAAAAGACGAGAAATTTAAAGCTTTAAATTTGGTTTCCTTTTGATGTATGTAATCTTGTACTAATGAAAAACTTGTCATGAAGAAGACTGGGGGGCTATCTCTGGAGTAATACTGCACCCAGCACCCAATTTTATCTTCATGTAGTTTGCAACTGTCTGCTTGACCGAATTTTTTAAAAAAAACAAGAAATAATGAACATTCCTCTCTGATTATTCATTTTCCTTAGAGAATAAATGTTTTTCTACTTCTCTGTTTAGACTATAAGAAAAGTGTGAAACAAAGCAAGTAGCTTCATTGTTGGGGTGATTATTTTAGTGTGGTATGTTTAGTTGATTTGATTGATTGAGAAGTTTGCATTCCAGAACCTCCTTTCATTGTTTAATTCGGAATGTATCTTAAAATTAATTGCAGAGTAAATTGAATAGGAGCGTTAATTGACGGAGGACCGAGGTTGTTTGGAGGCGCAGGCAGGGTGTTGCATGTCCGGTGGCCCAGTGCACATGCAGCACTCTGTATTGATCACGAGCATGGGGAGCCGCACGCCGCACCTGTTGAGCTCGATCAACTCTTAATTAGAATTACGTATGGAGGACTCTCGGATGGGTCTACTTCACTTCTGCCTCTCTTTCCTTTAAATCTTATTTTATTCTACCTCTGAGTTGAATAAAACACTGTTGACTTGACTCATTCACATCTAATCAACTCTTAACAAATAGAAACAACTTGAATTGGATTTTTTATACATTTCAACACACTATATATAGCACAACTTATTTCCGCAAATTAGTTAGAAATTTAAGAATCAATCCTTGAAGTTAAATATTTTTTTATTTATATGTATAAAAAAATGTGAAGTTTAGCATTAGTATATATAACAAGATATACAAGTATACTTATTTTACATAAACACGTGAAATAGCAATCAATGATCAAACCACAATATGAAATGGGCAAAAAAGACTCAGCTCTTTCAAACATAACAAGCGGTCTTTGTCAGAGACTCTGGGTCAGTTGGGTTTTGGTTTGACGAAGACCGCTGGTTACGGTTGAAAGAGTTTAGTCTTTTTTTCCCATTTCATATTCTGGTTTGATCATTGATATATATATATATATATATATATATACTAAATTGACAAAAACAACACACAAAAATGAAAGAGAAACTCACTACTATACTTCGATGGTCTCGTCATAGTTGAAGGAATATGTGATCAGTTTCATAATTGACATTTTTCGGTTGAACATGTGTTTTTTTTATTCCATCTTGTTTCGTATTATAGTTTTTAGTACTCTGGACAGGTTTTGTATGTGGTAGAAAATTCGCTTTAATGGAAAATGTTGTATACATTACTTGTATACAAAAAAAATGTTCCAAAAAAAATGAAAAAAAATGGAAAATGTTGTATACTGTACCATACTTGTGATATCATTTTCTTTTTTATATACTTTTGTATCTGTTGTTGATGTATTCCTTGAACTCTTTACCGAAGTTTTTTTTGTATAGTCGTTGTAAAGAGATTCATAAGATTGGTGACTAAATGAAATACAAATTTCCCAATTTGATGGTGTTTTAACACCCATTTAATTAATATTTTTTAATGTACCTCATATCTATCTTTATGGGTACTCACAAATATTGTTAACTGCATTCCAATTCTTGTTCTAGTGGTCTATATCACTCTGCCACCGCATTTATTAAAAAGATTTTTCATAGAAAAGATTTATTCCTCCATACTTAAGTACAACAGCAAGGCCCCGAAAGATACAATTGTAACGGAACTCTAAAGCTGTTTAGTAGTTGTAGTAATGCCACGCAAGCAGTGCGAAAAGCGAGGGTCAAAGAGCTGTTACCTGGGCACGGAGAAATGGAGAGGGGAGTGAAGGAAAAAATTGAGAGAGAGGATTAAAGCAGTGTAAATTCTGCTTTGACACTACAAGTAGATCGACATTCTGATTTCATGTTCCTGTCAAAGACAATAAAACTATTATTTAGTGGTTTTGATTTCTGAATACTCTTGTATCTATAGGCGCGTGACCCTATTGTATTCTTTGGAACTATTCTCTATTAGTGATTTCATTAAAACTCGCTTAATATTGTTAAAATAATTTTTTAAATTCTGAGTTAGTTTACTGAGTCAGTTAGGATAACTAAAAGTTCGATATACTTAAATGAACTTAGCAACCAAATGAAGTGAAAAATTTCGTAAGTCATTGGTAAGCATTGATGCAAACGATTCAATACCGCATTATAAATGTATATGGTATTGTGTTGTCTGTATTATTGCAACTAAAATTTTACCTAAATTCCAAATAGAGTTGGAAATAAAAATAAACCGATACATTGAGAATCAGAAGCTTTTAATCTGCGCTAATTAGATTATCCCTGTTATGATATTTTCCCTGTGTATATCAGTTGCATTAGTTATAAAGCTAATTTACTGTTCTAATTATATTATAAACTCTGTTTATTTAAATTGGTATATTGAATGTATATTAATAATATACGTATTAACAAAAATGCACAAATAAATACACATAGTAAATTAAGCTTTGTGTTGTACCCTATTATTTTTTTTTTAATTTTTATACTTAATTGAAGTAATTTATTATTAAATTATTACTTTCAAAAGAAAGCATAAGTTGATTTGAAGTAAGTTTGCTTTTTAGAATTGTATTAAATGAAAATGATAATCTAACCTGTTAATTATTATTTAGAGCTGCGTTCAATTATTCAGGCATCTTTTAATTGTCAGTTGACTCTGTAAGGGTTGTTAAACCCTGCCAAATATTCAGCCCCAGGGGAAAAAAATTTGCTGTAATTTGAAACGTAGCAGTCAGAGAATACAGCCTTTATTTAACACCATCGTTACCTTAATTGCGTTTGGAAATATTTATGAACTCACATTTATCTCATCATGAGAGAATTTTCTGAAAATGCTAAACTCTTACCTTTCCCTACCCATTCTAATAACTCAACCAAATTTATTACTTTAAATTACATTGAGTGTATGGTGCCTATGGAAAACTTTGTATTTTGAAAAGGCTCATTAGTAATTGGTTGCTTTTAATTTCACTACTTTTTTATACATCCGAGCTGTGTAGTGTGGTTCTAAACTATAAAATTAGTACATCACAGACATACTAATATGTAGAGACAAAATACAGCACCATTTTATATCAGTATAAAGGGGAGGTATGAATTACGACCCCTGAATCTTGAGTTATATTCAGGATGATTCTAAAAATAGCACTGTCACTGCAGCGTATGTGGCGACATCTCTGCTTACTCAGTTTCGTTCTGCTTAACTCCTCTACCACCACTAGTACACTTTGGTGGTATATTTAATTTTATTTTTCAAAGACCTTTCTATCATTAGTTTCCTTCATCTGTAACACTTCGAATGCTACGAATAATATATATATAGCCAGGTTGATAATTAGTAAATATGAACCATCCAGTAAAATGGAAGAAGCACCTTTGCTTCCTTTTTTTAAAAAAAACAATAATGGCAGTTTTTTTAATCCAATAGTAAAATTATCAGATCGGTGAGCACCAAAACTGATAAAAACAGCATGGCACTAGAGTGGGACAAACTATTCTTGGATTACTACTGGAGAGCTCAAAAACTAAGAAAGCATGTGCCTCCTAATACCTGTCGTTATTTGGGTTATTTCCCTAACGTACTAGCGTGCCCATTGCCCTGATGATCGATGCACTATTCAGCCATATAACTAGAACGAATATGCTCTTCTTTTCTAAAGATTTCCTTGATCTGATTGATAAATCAGGATTTACTGACATTATGTAGCCTTTTTACGCATTTACCAGTGGCCAAGCTATTCTTCTTAGCCAACCTTAAACTTATTGGAGGATTATCCAGAAATAGTGTTACTGAAGATAGTTATTTTTGCAAGAAATCTGAAGTCTCCCATGAAACTATGCTTAAAGAAGACAGTTTCTTTTTGACTCGATAACAAGATGCTCCAACACGTTGGTTCTGTTGCCATTCGTTCACCTTAGACTCAATTCGTAACTTCTTTGTGGGAAAAGTAGAGAGAAACCTCTTCCAAATTTCTCAGCCAAACTTTCTCCGGCATCTGTAACTTTTAGACCTTACATTTGAGAATATCATAGAAAATCGTCTGCCCATTGTAGGTCAGGATCCACTAAGAAGGTTACAATACGGGCATGTTCAGTAAGGTTAATACCGAGACTGGGTTTCAATATAAGAAAGATTAAGCACTCTTCTGTTATGGTTTATGTAAGAATAGTCCTAATCCATTATTAGATACCCTAAAGAGTTGAATAGTGTTTCTGACGTTTTTGTTAGAATTGATTCTTATGATTTTAACTGGTTCAAATAACTTACCATAGGTTGTTTCTGTTGTATAGATTTTATATGGCTGACCAGTCGAGATGAAGTTACTAACCGTCAATGTTGATAGGTCCATTAAAAAAAAAAATTAAAGTTTCCAGTAATAAAGTGTCAAATTTAAAATCTACCAACTATTGGAGCAAAAAGTAGGATAACTTCCAGAAAGTAAAAAATATATGTTGTTCTAAATAATGTAATACATTCAAGAAAGATATATATGTATATATAAACCAATAGACATATTCTTATTAGACATTATTCAAGAAATGAAAGGAAGTATTCTTTGAATTTTCAGTTGATTACCACTTTGACATCAAAATTACCATATGACGAAAGCAACATCTTGTGAGAAGTGTACTGTAAGTAGAATATGGATGATTTGTTAGCCATTAGTGGTGTGGATGCAATGTTGCTGAGTAGTTAGCGATACTTAACACGTTAATGAAAGTTGTAGATATATATTTCAGAGCAGTGAAAGGCGTTGTAATTTAATATATAATTTACTGTACACGGCATTAATACGTCATGAAACTAGAATAGTCATTAGTCATGTAGTAATGGAAAATAAATGGCAAACTGAGGTCCGACCAGATGGTCACAGTATTGTGTCAATAATTTAATGTCCATTCTAGTAGGTGGAAGGATGATGTGAGACCTCTCCAGGTGCTGCCTGTAGTCAATTTAATATATTCATTCTCTAACTAAATGTTGCAAATCTCGTACAAATGAAACATTTAGCCGTGACCCATGCGTGCAGTTCGCTCCGTTGTCGGTGTTATCAACACATTATTCTTCTATTAATTGTTTTATTATATCATGATTAGTCAATGCTTTTCATTGTCTTCTTTACAAGCAGACTGGACGCTGAAGCTATAGAAAGTACATTTGTACCACGAAGTTTCGAAGGTCTTTACCTTATTATTCTCAAGCCATTAATTGCTGGCTGTATTCCCCTGTTTTCAGGAGTTCATTTTGAATGAATTTTCTTCTTAATAGACTTAGAAATCTGTTTTGCAATAACTTTTATTTTTTGGGGGTTGACATATTATTCCCACATTATTTTTTTTGGATTTTTGGAAGACAAATAAAGATAGTTGGTTTTGTAAATAACAATGTTTCATAATCAGATTTGTTAAAAACCTTATTGACGGATAGGTGAGTGCCAACATGTAAACAAACATCAGGTGTTTATCTTCACCGTGAAGTTACCTCTTCGACCTGCCTAAATCCTTTGCAGAGTCAATATAATTTTAACGTAACCTTCTATATAGATTAATAAAGCAATTCGGAATGTATACTGTTACGGGGGTGTCATGAAATCACTGATTCAGTAGTTCAGCATATTTGTTTAATGTCACATTGTAACAAATAAAAAAAGAAGGTTAATACCTACTGTAGGCGTCTCGTAACATTTCTCTTGGTAACTTTCAAAACTCTCTCATTCACACATGCATGTGGGCGGGAATTCATTACAGATACGAAATAGACGGACAGAGGTACAAATTATGTTACATTTATAGGTATAGAATAACTTATATAAATTATAGTGCATAGGTAATCAATTGGTGAAAAAAATATATTGAGGGTATGTAAACAACCAACTAGTTCACATAGTCCAATATATCTCTATAGTTGTATAGATCATTCTCCTAAACAGAAAGTATAAAATGCTAATTTTTTTGGAGTGTTAATATTTCATAAATGAATTATCACCACTATAAAATGAAAAGTGTGTAGGTACTTAAGTGATCTGATGGTGTGAAATGTTTTGTTCAACACATATCTATTGGTTCTCATGAAGGTTTTTTTAGTGCCATGTTGTTAATGGGGTTATATATATCATTAGAATTTAAGAGTTTTTCTTGATTTATGTGAAAACGTGGATACTTTTTGCACTCAGTTTCATGAATAAGAGCATAACTGATGTTTCTATTATTCAAATATTACATCTTCATATAATAATGTTATAATAAGTTTAACAAGAGGTTAGGTGCTGTCAAACAGAAATGTGATTGCCTTTAGAAATGAACATTTTACTTCAACTGTTGGACACGATCCTAAATTTGTCATGTAAGGGATCGAAGGTCTTGTGGACATCGTTCTGAGACGACGGAATCTATCTTCCGAGACAGTGAGATGTCAGTTATAGGCCCAATAATGGACGTGAGACTAATTTCATTCCTCTATCTTTGCAGTTCTCACTATACCCATCCAATCTTATAAGAGTTAACTGTTACTGTTTTAAATTATAAATAATGCTTCAAAGAAAAAGGAACTGAAACTAATGAGGTAGAAAACCTATTAAAACGTAATCGTGAAAGGGAGTGGCAAACGTTTGTCAATGAAACACCTTAATAATAGACCCTTCAGACAGCGCAGCAACTCTGAAGCCGTAGATTGTTTCAAGTTTCAAGAAACTCCATCTGAGAAGTGTCATATTGACAAAAGGCCAAAATGGTTGCAGTTACGACATTGCAACTAATAATGGTCTTCCATTTCGTCCATGTCATGAGAGTGATGTTCAGGAACTCTACTGTGATGAATTGTCATGATGTGATTAAACTGATAGACCAGAGATTTCAATCGTGTCACAAATTCGTGTTACGTCCACCTCTCGGATGCACTCTGTGATACCAACTTTCCTGTAGATCATCCTAAATATTTAAGGAATACTTACGCATCAACTTTCCACCGTAGTCCATACTGTAAACCTAGTAAACAAATAATTCAGAAAATGAATATTGATTCGGAAACTTATGATTATTATGATACCCGTAACTTTACTGTAGTTTTTGTATAATTGTTGTTGTTTCACATGATAGGTGAAAGCTAAGAAATTTTACAATCTGGAATTACTTGATACTTGTTTTGAATCATTGTTTCTTCTGAGGTATGAGTAAACTTATTCGTACTTAAGTTTTATTTGGTGAATCAGTGGTCTCTTTGGTCATCCTTGTTATCTAAAATAAAAAGTTATAATTGTGTGTTATAATCACATATAAGTTTTCGGTAAAAAACTTTTCGTTAAAAGAAAAGGTAATATTAAAAAAACACAAGTCTAAGCTTGTCTGAAATTGAATACAATGTCTTTGGTACATAGAAGTTTGAATGGAGTTGCCTTTGCTAATAATTATTGTTTTCCCAAGTAATCTATGTGGGAATAGATTATTGAGACATCAACAATATAGTTATTAGTCATCAAAAAAAGTTGGAACACTTGAGAAATTTCTCAAAAGGAAAAAATGTGCTAGATCTGAATACTGTAGGAGAATCAGTAAGCTTTTCCTCAACCTGAGAGTCAAATAAACAAGCAAAATGAAAGCAATTTTATTTTTATTTAGTAAATGTTTGAAAACTTGTTAGTCAGCTTTGTTGTTATTGAAATGAAACATTGATTGAGACCTAATTAGTAGTGGAGGAGGATTAACTAGGAGACCCTGGTGGGCAGGTAGGGCGCCTGCCGAGGACGCAGGGGCAGTGGTCTGGTCGACCTGTCGTCAAAGCATTGTAATGGACTTGTCCAAGCCTGCCCGTCGCTAATTGCATCTCTCTCTGCCATTTGTCCTCCCAGCTACAGCCCTGCCTCTGTCTTGTTTGCCTCTTCACTCTTGGATGCAGTCAAGCATTGCTTTACCATTTCGTTGGCTTGTTGCTTTTACCATCCAAACTAACCTTCCTCTTTACTACTTGTATTTTATCGTTTCCCACAAAATGACATTACTATTGTATAGTATATTTCATACTTTATTATTGTATTGTGTTTTTTCTTCACTTTTTGAAAACAATGGTAATATAATAGGAACAAAGAAAACTGTATGACTTGTAACAAAAAACATTTATTTTCAATACTTTGGAATGTTACATTCTTATACTTGACACAGGCCAATAAATTCAATTTTATATTTTTAATAACATCGTTTCAAGACATCACTATTGAATTTAATTTTGAGTATTGGCATTTTAAATGAAACTGGAATATTCGACAACAATTGTAGTGTAGTCCAACACATCAAAACTCATGAACAGTCGGTATTTTTTTTCAGTCTACCTGGCTAGTTTAATACTGTATTCATCGCGATAGTAGGCAATTCTTAGTAATTAAATATATACAATAAAAATAAATCTTAATCATAATATACCAAACAACAAATAAAAACTAACCACAAAAATTGGTGTATTTTCTCTTATACTAATCATCTGACATATTCCCGTCGTTATCAGGAGAAGAATTACTGTAAATGAGTTGCTCTTTGCTCTTCAAGCAGACTATTTTTTCATCGCTACTTTTTCTTATCAAAAAATACAATATAATTCTACTTAAATTTAAACCTAATAGTTAACAGCTAACTTGATAGTTAAACTTAACAGTTTAAGTCTGTTTTTTCTGTTTCTTTAAATCTCTTTATTTACCATTAATGATGAATATTTTCATTATATCTGGTGGCATAGGTTTTTTCCTCTAGGTTTTGTAATTAATTAAATAAGAGAAAATTAAAATGGATTCAATTTTAAAGCTGAATTAGATTTGACCCTTGATTAATAGGAATATTAATTTTTTTTCTTTCTTATTTAGGAAGGAAAATGAAAATTTAAGGTGCAATGCTTTCTTCCCTTTTTTCAGAAGGGTGACTTTATCTGAAACTGGAGGTGTATTTTTCAAGGAGGGGGTTAGCTTATCTGAAATTCGGTTCAGAGAAATCTGAATGAACCTTTTTTAATTCCAGCTACTTGAGGACAACTATGAATTTATCTTGCCCCATTTCCAATTCAATTTTCTCCGTCAATGTATCCCTGCTGTCGTTTCACTTTGGATCGTAGATTATTTATTTTTGTCGTTCGTCTTCAGTGTAATTTAGATTTATCTTGATTAGATGATTTTTTTCTAGATCAATCTATATTGGCTTCTTAAACTGATGCAGCAACTAGAAACGCTATTCAGAATTCGACATTCTTAACTAAAGAAAGTAATATATACTTACTAGAGTTTCACTATTATAAATGTTATCTTTTCTTTTTAGTGTAATATACGAAATAAACAAGATATTTATAATATAATTGATTGCAATAAACTTGGATCCTTTCTTAATATGGTTATGAGACCTTCTGGTTTATTGAATAACGTTATTGCAAATGTAAGAATTCAACTTAAACTGGTAATCACGTCTTGAAACAAGATATATGATGGTTTAAAAAAGTTGTTTTTATTTCTAGAAATCCATGAAGTCTAAATATTATCACCGACCAATGTCACATTTTAAAAACGAAATCAAAGGCTTGATACCAGTCGGATGACTTGAAAACTATTGGTTTAGTATGGTTTTAATAACTTGTAGCATTCGTGTTTATTGTTAATACCCCTGAGGTTAGTATGATTAATATAAAAAATAGCATAAACCGTTTTACCTCGTATACTGCTGCTGGAGCTGCCCCGACCGGTTTCGGGCGTCACCCATCTTCAAAAGGAACTGATCAAAGGAGTCCTTGTCAGAGTTATATAACCTACGTATTTTCCACTACATTTTTCTGTTATTACATTATTTTAAAAAAACTAGTCAGCAGTGGGAAGTAGGTAGGTTATATAACGCTGATAAGGACTCCTTGGATCAGTTCCTCTTGAAGATGGGTGACGCCTGAAACCGGTCGGGGCAGCTGCAGCAGCAGTATACGAGGTAAGACGGTTTATTATATTTCTAATATTAAATTTGTAGTATGCTTTAAGAATTTGCTTTAATCTTAATCAAATAAAACCTACAACATTATTAGAAGTAAAACAAAAATTTTAATTACGTCCTGGTGTATCAGTTAATTAAGCCTTGCTTTTACCAGTTGTTTACTTTAAATTTTTACATAAAGAACGGAACCAGATAAGAGTTAAACATGTTTAACTTCTAATTTTTAACTGCTAACTTTTTTCTAGCAGGAAAACATAGGATGAATAAACTGACCATAACCAAACAAATCTGGCAAGACTACCACAAGTGAAAAAAAGAGTTATAAAAAGTGTGGAGAACTTTTCAACTAGTTTTCATACCCTAACAGAGACTGGTTCATTCATTCTGGCGAGAAAACCTGTCAAGCTTTCTCTACAAACGATGTGCTGTAAAAGGCTGCAATTTAGAATCTTCTTTGAAAGGCCAATCTCCTTACTTCTAAACCCTTCTCTTCGTTCTACTCTCACACATCAATGCGATGTGTTCCAAAGTTGGAATTAGTCCAACTTTTAGCATTTTATATTTAGTGTATCTATTTCATTTGTTAGCCTCCATTCATGGTCAATCAAAATATATATATTTTGTTAACTTAAAATAAATTAATTTATTGGTTTATGGAAGAGTTTTGACGAACGTTTTAACTTAAGTAGAATTGAATTTTGTGAATTACACATCTTCAGTGATTTATAAAAAATTGGAAACGTCAAAACTTAAATTTAACTTCTGATCTTCTTCTTCCTTAAATACTCTTATTTTACCCTCTTTTTTTAAAATCACTATACAAACCAATCGTGTCCCATGGATTTATGGCTTTCTGTGATGACTAATTTGAACACTAAGTAATTGTAAGTAGATGTAGGAATGAATATATATATATATATATATGTATATATAGGCAGTAGTTGTCTGCCTGCGGAGCGACTCGTTTCTATCTTTCCGATGACGAGGACATCGACATATAGTAGTGAGTTTCTGTTTCATTTCTGAGTGTTCTTTGTGTCAATATAGTTTCTTTAGTTCGTGGAATCGTTTCATTTAATTGGTATATATATATATATATATATATATATATATATATATATATATAAATGTCGAAAAACTAGTGAAGAAAATGACATCAGCGAAATACGGTCAGCTGTTCAACGAAATATATATATATATATATATATAACAAGATTTGTCATGAACACGTGAAATAACAATCAATGATCAAACCACAATATGGAATGGAGGAAAGAAAAGGTTATGATCTTTCAACCCTAACAAACCGTCTTCGTAAGAGAGAGTAGGAGAGGTAGTAAGAGTGTTGCCTTCGTCTTGACACTGACGAAGACAGCTTGTTACGGTTGAAAGATCTTAGTATTTTTCCCCTCATTTCATATTGTGGTTTGATCATATATATATATATATATATATAATATATATATATATATATATATATATATATATATATTATATGTATATATAAAATTAAAAGAAACGGTCTAACGGACTTTTTTAAAATAAAATAAATTCAAAACGAAGGAAACACACAGAAAGACACAGACATACCTCACATTGATATTTCGATGTGAGTTATGTCTGTGGCTTTCTGTGTGTTTCCTTCGTTTTGAATTTATTTTATTATATATATATATATATATATATATATATATATAATATATTATGTATATATATATATAGTACAATAAAATAAAAAACGAAGGAAACACACAGAAAGACACAGACATAACTCACATCGATATTTCGACAATCGTCGTCATCAGGAGGTGCGAAGAGCGAAGAGCGAAGAGTCCCGCAGGAAGACAGGGCGGTACTGAACTCGGAAACCGCAGCCAGTACCCCACCACTTACCACCAAGCGGGGGAAGGGAGGGAAGGAAATGAAGAGCCAAATTAAGACGTAAAAGGAACGAGTAAAAATTATAACTATAAAAAATTATAAAAAAGTAGATAAATCAAATTAAAATTAATAAAAATAATAAATAAAAAGTAAAATAAAAAATAATAAATAAATAAATAAAAAATAATAAATAAATAAATAAAAAATAATAAATAAATAAAAAATCATAAATAAATTATCGGTTGAGGTTGAGTCCGGGGGAAGAGCGAGCATCAAGTAAGCATATGTATGCCTCCTCTGAAGCTCTTAGGGTAACTTTATTGTTGGATTCGGGGATCTGTTTCAGGATCAGAACCCTGAAACAGTCATTGAAACTGAGTCCATGCGAGTTTACAGCCTTCCAATCCTGTTCCTGGAATGAAACAATGTGGACGCCGTGGCTGTCAAACTTGCCTGATTGTAAATCCTAATCCTTCCTTCGATTCCCCTCTCCACCATAGTTCCTACCCGGTTCAGGTCAATTCCTCCTGTACCTCGAGCAACTGTGTTTACCGACTGGATTG
Organism: Hermatobates lingyangjiaoensis; assembly: GCA_026182355.1. NCBI lineage: Eukaryota > Metazoa > Arthropoda > Insecta > Hemiptera > Hermatobatidae > Hermatobates > Hermatobates lingyangjiaoensis. The sequence goes on from JAPFBL010000255.1 coordinate 1,080,401, forward strand.
CACTCAGTGTGACTCCTTTTACGTTGGCTTAACTTCTAATAAGTTGAGCCTTCGTATGAATGGTCATAGGGCTTCAGTCGGTCAACGCAGTAACTATCCTGTAGCCATCCATGCGAACTCGCATGGACTCAGTTTCAATGACTGTTTCAGGGTTCAGATCCTGAAACAGATCCCCGAATCCAACAATAAAGTTACCCTAAGAGCTTCAGAGGAGGCATACATATGCTTACTTGATGCTCGCTCTTCCCCCGGACTCAACCTCAACCGATAATTTATTTATGATTTATTTATTTATTTATTATTTTTTATTTATTTATTTATTATTTTTTATTTATTTATTTATTATTTTTTATTTTACTTTTTATTTATTATTTTTATTAATTTTAATTTGATTTATCTACTTTTTTATAATTTTTTATAGTTATAATTTTTACTCGTTCCTTTTACGTCTTAATTTGGCTCTTCATTTCCTTCCCTCCCTTCCCCCGCTTGGTGGTAAGTGGTGGGGTACTGGCTGCGGTTTCCGAGTTCAGTACCGCCCTGTCTTCCTGCGGGACTCTTCGCTCTTCGCTCTTCGCACCTCCTGATGACGACGATTGTCGAAATATCGATGTGAGTTATGTCTGTGTCTTTCTGTGTGTTTCCTTCGTTTTTTTTTTATTGTAAAAAAGTCCGCTGGACCGTTTCTTTTAATTGTATATATATATGTATATATATATATATATATATATATATATGTTTTTAAAAACTGGATGTCTGTTTCCACTTGATTTAATTTTGTCTTATATTTTTCCAAATTACGAAATTTTTTCTTCAACTCAGAACTCAACTTAAAAATTTCGTAATTAAGAAAAATATAAGACAAAATTAAATCAAGTGGAAACAGACATCCAGTTTTTAAAAGCATGTATTGAAGAAGGACTGCTCCCAACTTTTACAAATATATATATATATATATATATAGTTCAATATAGACAAAGAAACATATAGAAATCAAAATAGCACACTTACAGTCTATAATTTTTGGTTTGAACCGTCTTCAGGAGAGATAAGAGAGGGAAACCAAGTGCACTGGTTCAGAGACGGTTGGAGACCCAGTAAGTACTTTCTAGTAAGTGTGTTCTTTTGATTTCTCTATGTTTCTTTGACTATATTTGTCCGTTCTGGATCGTATTTCCAACGAAAAAGTATATATATGTATATATATAGTGATGGGTTAGGAATGAATCAACATCAAAGCGATCTTCTACGGGTTGTTGTACGTAGTGCTTATCAACCAAACATGATTGAGCCAAGGTCAAAAGGATATTTGCTCAGTGATTATGTACCATACAAATTATTACTATGATTGCACCAAGTGCAAAGGGATTTTTACCGTTCTCGATACTTACTCTTTCTCAACTGTAAATTTGGAGACTACGATTTCACCAAGTACAAAAGGATCTCTCCGGTGGTCTCAATACTGACAGTTTATCGTCCATAATATTGTTTTTATTTGCGTTAAGAATTCATGTAAACACAAGAATTAAATTATCTTATTGAAATGAATTTTCTTTATATTTTTTTTCTTTTTGAGTGAACAATGTAATTTTATGGCCCCTTATGACTGGCTTTAGATTAATTCACTCCTATTATCCGGTTTCTGGTTCATTGCCGATTCCTATTACCTATATTTTTGTTCATGCTCCTCATTTTAGGCCATTATATTTAACAGAATATTTCACGTGCCCATATAAATATGCCCCTGTTTTTGAAATACATTTATAGAGTGGTAGAGAAACTGGTGACAGATGATATCTTGAATTCAATCTCAATAGGCCTCCTCAGTACGGTAACGCACACCTGCTGTGGCATTGTTCTCAACACTGCAGTGTTTAGTCATTTGGCATAGCTATTATGCTTTCAGCCCGTATCCTTTCTAATGAGCATATGAAGCTGGTTCATATTACCTGCAATGTATGTCTGGTTGTTAGGTACACATTTGACTTTAATTCTGATAGAAAATTACGATTACGGATAATCACTTACATTTTTGGCATTTAATAATTTAAATGTCATTTCCTTTTAGTTTACTTTTCCTGCTGACAATTGATTTCGTATGATATATAGAAGTATATACCACAATGGTGAACCACGGTTTCTCGTAAACCCACAGCGCGAAGTGCCCAAAATTTTACTGAAAATATACCTAATTTAAATTTAATAAAACATCCTTAAAACAAATAATGTTTACCATAGTTTACACTAGGTGTTGGTTGCAATTAAATTATCCATGCAAATAATGATACTACAAAGAATTACAACAACTTTGTGTATAATTTACCTTCTTTAGCAGTAAAAGCGAACATGCTTACACATTTTTTACTATCTTTAAAATTAATATTATCATAAATATGATGAAATTGATGATTTAATTTTTTTTATTTGTTTTGTCGCCCATGATGGATAATGTAATGTGTAGTATTACTCAACTTTTTAGATTTATTTATAAAAATAGGGCTGTAACGACTGAAAATATTTGTTGCAAAATATTATCTTTTACTAGTACAATGTTTTGATTTACATATAAGTTTTATGGTCAGTGTTTTAATAAGTAGATGATTGTATAAATTATGAATTGTTTTTTCTTTTATTTGTTTTGTCTAGTAATTTTGATCATCTTTTGTTTAGTAAGTTTGATCGTATTGTTTTTTGTTACTAGTAATTAATAAACCCCTTTTTGTTTAGTTGTTTCGAACATTTTTTTGTTGGGCAAGTGATGATTACTTGCCGAAGTTACTCAAGTCTTGAGCGATACTTACAGAATTGTGGCTCCTTAAGGTCTTCTACTTCCTCATTCAATAAACCCTTGCTCTTCTGCCTTGCCTACTCTCTCTTAAACCACATCAGCGTTCTCTCTCTTATCAAGTTATCTTAACTCTGATGTTGTCTCCTTATTACCCCCCGCTTCCCAGATCTTGCATCACGCACTCTGTCACTTCTTCTACGTGTCTTCTTTAATTTGTTCCCCTTCTTCCAGATCTGTTTGTCGGCCTTTCAGCTGGCATTCAAAGGTTATTGTCTGTTGGTTAGCCCTTTAGTAGACCTCTTTTGACTATAGTCATTATCCTTCCTCTTCTTCCAAATCTGTTTGTCGGCCTTTCAGCTGGTATTCAAAGGTTATAGTCTGTTGGTTAGCCCATTAGTAGACCTCTTTTGACTATAGTCATTATCCTTCTACTTATCTGCAGCTCTTGTTGGTGACTACTGATTGGGTGGCATTATCTCTACACAGTTGTCTCCACTGTCCATAATGAACTGTGATTACTCTGAGTATGTCGCCCTCTTTAACACAAAACACGCAAAATATTGGGGCCTTTTAATTCTTCAGGACAATTTACAATAAAGGCCTGAGATTGACGAGACGCTTTCTAGAGTGCTTTACTTCTACACAAATTTACTTAAGCAGCTTTTTAGTTAGTGACACTTTGTATGTTATATATTATGTTTGTTACCGTTATAACATTGTTATTAGAAGTACTAAATACCTATAGACCCTGAGTCCCGCTCCTATCGCCATTTTGGAGACTCAACTTATTTTTACGAGAAGGGATCAGGAGGATCATTGTTATTCAGATCCACAATATATATTATATAGTATATAGTCAGAGATATTGATGAGATATATCTCTGCAGTCATACACGACTTGAAATGATTTCCCCTTCGGACATGAACTTCATTATTGTCTCCTTTTCTATAGTCGACTCATCAGTATTCAACCCATTTCTGGGCGTCCTCAGGAATGCAATATTATTCGCTATCACAGCCACTATCCCTTTATTAAGAAAACCGTAGGAAAAACTTGATGCCTTCAAATCAAGGTGGTGTAGTGAGGTGTTTTTAATTACATTTCTTCGATCAGATTGTTTTCTTTGCTTCTCCTGGGACCTTTCAGGAAATGGTATCAATTAAATTGCTTCATTCTTCATCAGGAAAGAAAGAAACTTTGTTAAAGAAATTTATTAAATCACCTCATTTACTAAATTATAATATACTTCCTAATTAAATTATGCTGATTTACTCCTAACTAAAGTATATACTATTAGATATTTAATTCTTTGCGTCAGTTTGAATATCCTATATAAAATAACCTATTATTATAACTTAAACTAAGTGATTTCATTGATGTCAGTTCAGTTGGTGAATCATGGTATGAAGTGTGACCACATACAGCTCATGAGTATGTGATTGTACTACGAAAGTATAGTTTCTGTGATCTGGAAAGTGCTAATTCATGGGCAAGGTTCTTAACACAACCCTTGCAAGTATATTGTGAATCTACTTCAATTATAATGCCATCTCACACATTTGAAAATTCAAAAAAAAAAAAGAAAAAGTTCACTTGTTTGTCTCGATTTTTTTGTTACTCAAATCTCTGCAGAAGATAAACCAACAGGAAAAAAAAATGAGGCAACAGCCAAAACGACTTATTAGATACTTTCAAGGCAGAGGGTTCTTCATTATAGAACAAGACTTCCTTCGTATCGAACTCATGTCGGCAACGAAAGCAATTTTCTATAAGTATTTAGTTTTGAACAGTATTCACGTGAAGTGAATAATACTTATTTATTTTTTTTAATGTGTCCATAATGAATGATACATTTTATTTGTATATATTCTAAATACGGTTACTGTGAAGTATTTACTAATTTCGATGGCCTGAAACAGATTAATTATATTAATATAAGTTTCAACCGGGGATATTGTTTCGGTTCATACAATACAGGATTCAGCAGAGCATTAACGTCATGAACAGAGATTTTCTTGGTATGTTAATGGTCGCATTGAACCCTTTTTTCGCTGATGTAACATAAGACCTAATTATATCAAAATAATGTTTATGCTTTCCAGTTTTTGTGTTATTTTTATTTCCATCTAGTCATATGTGGTATTCGTTTAGAAATATTTCGCAAATGGAATTAAGATGTTTATTTCATCTCTGGCATTTTACCAAAAGCTTGTTTAGCTTTGGGTCCTACTTCAGTTTCTTGTATTACCACATAGGGATATTAGTAAAAGTATTTTACGATTTTCAAACTGTAATACTTAGTTTCTAACAGAAACCTTATAAAAACAAATAATCACTAAGCATTATTAGTAATTTTATTCTTTGAATATTATTGTAGTTTTGTGTTTTTAAATGAAACTTTTATAAATGGAAGGTTTGAGGTTTGACTTACTCTAGTCGATGGCATGTTAGCCGCTGACTCTGAAGGTTTGGCTTTTGAATTTAGGAAATCATTTTAGATTTTTACTCATTACACCCGAAGAAACATTATTGTCACATCGCCCCTGCGAAGGAAAACCTAGTTTGTTAGTATACTTTTTGTTGAATATTCTTTAAATATTCCTGTTCTAATTAAATTTTATAAAATTTAGAAAGATATAGATTTAGAAAATTTAAAAGTTCTGATATAGTTTGAAACCGATAACTCTCCATTTTTCTGCCATGGATTCTTTAAGTTCCCTATAGATTTTTTCTTTAATGGTTCTTCGAGAAGCTTAAAGTGAAGATTGACAAAAATTAATAACAAAAAAATGTCCTTAATGAAAAGAACTGTAATATATATAGGGTACTTAACGCTTCGAAATGGTGATACTTCAATAATCTTAGACATGTTAAACGTTAAAATTGCTTCTTAAGAAGTAACACAGTTGTGGAAGGAGCAGGGACTTGAGCATAAGCTGGTGCGATCAAATATTGTCATGAAATGTCCCTTTAGGATAAATTTTATTTCCATCACAGTTCTTTCAAACTATTGTTTTACGATAATGCTTATTTTTTCCGTTTTTATATTATGTTGGCTGTGGTGTATTCAGTTAGGTCAACAATGTATTTTTGTAATACTTTACTATTTCCCTGTTTAAAGAAATTAATATTTATATTTGATTAATTCTTCATGATATGAATAGCATGTCGCTTTTGCTAATATTAAAGAATTTTATTCATCAAAATGTCTTGTTTCCCGGAATGAATTAATCCTATTTATTTATTTTAAGATATTTCCTCTGAGGTTGTGATTTTAAAGGAGAATTTTATTTATTCAATACGGATGACTCGTTTGTTTGTCCGGCGAGAAGGCACTGCGGCTCCCCTTCTGCTTTTTCATTCTTTAATATTGACTTTTTGGTTCTCTCTCCGCCTATTAATTACGTCAAACATTCCTGGTCTTTATCTCTGTCTCCCAGTTAACGCTCTTTCCCCTCCCTTCCTACTGGTATTCCAATAAATTTCATATTTTGTGTTAAAGATAGTTGGTTAGTTCGGCTCTGCGCTCTTGCAAGCTTTAACAATATCTAAAGCTATGTACTAATGGTGCTCAGCCCGATGACCGATGCAAGCACTTACTAGGCAGCCGAAATTCAAATTCTTCATTTATATATATATATATATATTCTCAAAAGTTCGGTGCAATCCTTCTTGAGTTCAAATATTTAGAAAGGGTTTGTCCACTTTTCTTATTTTACGTATATTTACGTATTGTAAATAGAAACAATAAATATAATCTGGGACTACGCCCACAACGGCCAAGGGACCACCTTTCAGCTGATCTATCCTCGAAAACCTACACGCATGTATGACACAAAATCTATTCACCCATGTGGACAGAAGCTTATATCTTAAGATGGACGGTGTTGTCATGGCTCACCACTTAAGGTAACCTTCACCAACTTTTAAAGTATGCAGAATCAGATTATGAATAAACTTGAGACAGACCAGACCCACTGCCTATTGCCGATGACTACTTTCTCTTAGTGAAATATTAAAATGAACTCAAGATACTTAAAGCTCTTTGAAGAAGAATCTGGTCTCAAATTTACCTCAGAGATTGCAGTTAGCAATAAAATAGCCTTTCTAGACGTTAAGGTAAATGACCATACCGACATAGATTACCAACTTACAAGAAATCAACAAGCTCTGCATCCTACCTCAATGCCAATTGTGAATGCCCACAACAGTACAAGAACTCATCAATCAAAGCCTTGATACATAGAGTTTACAAAACAACAGCTAATTAAAAACTGTTTCAGAAGGACATCGAGTTTTCAAAACAATCCCTAATCAACAACGGCTACTCCAACTCTCTCTTTAACAATTTTTAAAACAATATCTTAATTCAGGACACATCATTCAAACCAACAACCATTTGACAGGCGTAACACATAATCTTTATTACGAAAATGAATACTCAGAAGACCACAAAACAGATGCACGTGTGATGGCTGTTGAAGACAAGATCGTTTTAATAACCTATTACCGAAGCCTCACCATAAGCAGCCTGGTCATGAGAAATGGCAATAAAGTTAAATATTCTCAACTAAAAGAGTCTAATCTCGTCTATGAGTAATCGGGGACTAATGAGTAACCTGACTAATAGGGGACTGTGAACCAACCCTACAACACTTCGTACAGTGGGATGATAAGTACATCACTGTCGAGAAGGCTTACCATGTACCTTTCTGTAGGCACCCCAAAAAACATGTGAAGAAAAATATAACACTAAAATAACCAAAGACCTACTTAAAATTGAAACCAAAATAATGAAAAAAGAAAATAACTTCAATTGGTTACAAATCACTGAAGCATTAATAATTAAACAAATTAAACCTAGATAAATATTCAGACGGGTAGCAGAGAGAGTACTCAAATTTTACGTCTCAGGTAACACCAAGGGACCGTTAACCACCAGGACCCCCCCCCCCCCGCACCTTCCCACCCTTCCGACACACCGCACTAACCACTTCTAACCAGCCAGTAACTCCTGGCCTGCAGAACTAGTAGCCACTGCCCCAAACAGTGATTTAATACCAACGCTAAACACATTAGATTTTAATATAATTAACCTGAAGATGGCTGGAAACCACTCGAAACATGTCGGATCCACCCTAGTTAACTTTCTTTTCTGAAGACGACCGTTAAAAGGGTCGAAATATTGAATGTGAGTCATACTATCTGTTTTTCATTCGTGTTTCTCACAGTTTTCAAAGCAGTGGCGACTCCTGACCTTTTTCTTTAGGCATGCAATTTTCAAAGAATAAAAGAAATACAGAGAAATACCCTTCTAATTCTCATGTTCAGTCTTTTCATGTTGCACAAAAGGATAATGATGTATTAAAAACATTTTATGGGGATTTGAATCAGGTTTTATTTGGAAATGCTTTTAACATTAACTTTTATTAACCAATACAATAAAAATAGGCAAAAAATGTTTTTATTAAAGAAAGAGATACACAATACATCATTTGAATAAAAACTTCTTGCAAAATTCTTCGATAACAAAACCATAAAACTTCTCTCTATCTGCCATGAGATCTTTAAATTAGCTGCTAATCAGCTAATCAAACAATCGACCGAAGTAGCACAGTCCATAAGGTGTACTATAAGAATCAATACACAGAGGCGTATAAAGAAGACGAGAGAGTGTTGAAACAAATTATCCGCAGGAATGTTAAATGTAATAACGAAAATGAACGTCTTCAAGTCTATATTTATTATAAAAGTAGAACCACCGCTAACCTGATAATGAAAAATAGCCCAGATGCAGTCATCCCGGAGATGCAAAAGGCCAATGTCATATACGAATATAACTGCAATATCGGAGATTGTGAGCTCCTAGACAATTCAAAATATATCGGTATGACATCGACCCACACTCTCACGACGACTGACAATGCACTTGCAAGCAGGAGCCATCGCTAGACACACCTCCGAGGAACATGGAAGAAAACTCACCCGCCAGGACCTTGTTCAAAACACCATCATTTTAAAGAAAATTAATGATCCAGCCAGACTGCAAATATATGAAGCCATGAAAATCATGAAGCACAACCCATTAACTAATCGTCAACACACGGGGGTTTCACGCACACTGCAGCTACTAGGTGACCAACCACCAGCTACTCGCCAAGCCGACACTCAGTCACCGCCCAGTATTCAGACCAGCAACACCTAAGATATGTATATGAGGCAAAATGTCGTAGGAAGAATCAGAATGAAGAAAAATAAGCTCTGAGATCTCCTAGATTATATAAAGAAGAGTAAATAAATAAATGTATATATATATATTGGAAAATAATAGAATATTAAACTTGAAATAGTTTTAATTTCTTATGTAGTCCAAAATGTGAGAAGTTGTGAAATTAAAAATAGGCATACAATTTAACAAGACATGCACAATCGAGGGTCTGCTTCCTAACTATATATGGTATATAGTGTCTGATCAGTAATTATACACGTTCAATGAAGCGACATTAATTTCTTATTTTTTTATTTCTACAACACGTCTTATAATTCATTAAAATTGTCCCATGAAAAGTATGAACTACTCATATATTTATTGATGTCAATTATACAGGATATGTTAATAAATATCTTTGGTTACATTTTATTTTGAAATTATGCAGGTATAGAGTTAAATGTACATTGATTTTAATTTGTGTTTTACATGTTGGGTGAAGTGAGTTAGTGTGTTTGGTGAAGTGCTAATATTTGAATTTTGCGTAGAGGGTGCAAAAGGTACAGAGATTGGCAGCAGGTTGCCCCCGGAGGTGTTCTACCACCTGATGGAGGTGCTCAAAGGTAACTGACTAATCTTGTGGGCTGCTAATGCGCGGGCCAGCACTCGCCGAGAGCACTCCTGCCTTGCTGTAGTGGCACTTTGGTTGCGGAATAACAGTCCTTAAAAGCAGGCATTACCCCTAATAGAATCTGTAGACGCATAGCTAATTACTCCACATATAGCGAACCCCTTGTGTATTCATTTCGGTAATACCTCGCGTCAAGTTCTAATGTTTCAAACTAAGCATTCCCAAGTATGTTTTAGTGTATCTAGTTTCTTTTAGACAAATCAAATATCACAATGTAATATCTACCATTATAATAGAATCTATATTTTGTTCAATTTAGAGTCCCCGAAATTGATGTTGGCTTAGTTAACTGTATGTTTTCAATTAAAACTCACCTCAGTACATTGAAATAATATCTTCTCTTATTCCTTCTTGGTCGGATGATAATTTGGAAGTTCATGTAAATATTTACACTTCAGTTAATTTGATATTCTGTGCAAGGTTATGACATTTAATCAATTATTGCATGTTAAAAAATATGGTGAAATGTTTAAACCACTTGACGGTAATAAAATATTATAAATGATATGTATCAGGTTGATTCAGAATAGAGGCTTTACTTAATCCAATCTCTTGTTTGCAGGGAATCGTCCGTGCACTAACAGGGCTTGTCTACCTGAACCGTTAAAATGTTTTCATAAATTACAGAATTAATAGCAATTCAGGTGGAAAATTGTATTAAAACCAGCTGTACTATCTGGTCTGTACATAGCTGTTACTCTTAATGTTAGAATGTCTAACTCTTGAGTATGTATGTTTATTTTAATCTAACGGGTTCACAATAAAAGAAAAATAAATGATAAGAGACAGTGTCGTAATCTAAACGAAAGTAAAAGTAAAAACTAAATAATAATCTAACTAGTGGCTACCGTGTTCTGTATTCCATTGAATTTTATTATCATTCTATCGACCCGTTGTACTTACCAGTTGTCTCGTTTAGTCGTACAGTGTCATACAGTGATCAAATTTGTGTGAAATTCTTCATATACCGACAAGAAAACATGACAAGGTACAAAATCTCTTAACAAACTAAAACTGCGAAAAAATGGTACTTTAAATAAAGTACCTTTTCCATTATTCAAAATGTCGAAAAACAATGAGTATATTTCCACAAAAAATACTTAAAAGAACTATGCGAGACGTATATTTCTGTATATTATTTTATTAAGATTAGCTAAACGAATGGTAGACTGATTATAACGTTTTGGATCCCGACCCATTCTCATAGAATCGTCCTAAAAATATTGAAAGTTTATTGAGGAGCCTCCGCCAAATCAGTAAACATCTTAAAATTGATTTCGTTTCATGACCCCTATACTTCCGTAAATGTAAAATGTAATAAATATTGAGCAAAGCTATTACACTGAGCAAAGAAAATTACTTGCTGAAATTTTGCAATGAGAAAGCGGGGAAAATGCCTCCTGGTGGTAAAACTAAGCCTGCAGCTAACATGAGATCGTGTATAGGCCAGTCCGATAGTACCCTATACCTGATGGGACTTCAGGCCTTTATGTACGTGTCTGTTTAATTAGATAATTATAATAATAAAATTAAATATAAATTAACTTCCTTAAATAATTTTGAAAATTTTATTGATAAATTTTCTTTAATACGTCCATTAAACTTTATATTGTGTTTGTTCCAGAAAATCTGTAAGAAACATGCATGTTACTTTTTTAATTTACTTTTAGTTTATTTTTTTTAAAATGGTTCGTACATTAAAATTGATTTTATTCCGATTTATAAAGCGAAAGTTAATTATTTCAAATTAATAACGACAATCGGAATATGGATGATTTGTCGTACATTAATTACGGATAAAGTTGTGTCTATAAGAAAAAATGTGGATTCAATCTTTTAAATTCCTTTTGTACACCTTGAGATGTCAGTGTTGGCGAAAATTTGAGAAAGAACGATAATCTAAATGTATTGATAAGTAAAAATCAGTTGACGACTCTATAAGAATTCTGAATTCATATGGTTCTGTATCCCACAATAATTTGGTTACGCAGACATTTGAAGGGGAATTTGAGCACTGTAAATAGTTAATTAATTATTTCCAGAATATGTTTTTAAATACTTTAAATAAATGAGGGATTAAATATTTAAATAACAAAATAACAATAAATAAAATAAACAAATTACTATATTATCCACGTTTTACAGATTTTATTATGTTGGTAATATGCTTATTATAATAAATGTAAATAAAATTCTCTTACCTTAAAATTTCAATGATTAAGGAAACTCTTGTAATTCAAATAGTACATCGAAACGCTATCAAGAAATCAAGATTTTTGTTATTATACGTATAATAAATTTATTGCTTAACTTAGTTTTGGTAATTCACTTGAATGTGGAGACAAAGGGAATAATTACCGAGAGGAGACAAATATGGCTGGCAACATTTGCACGAAGCTAATTATGATCAAAGCTAGGAATCGTACATTGTGATATAATTAGTACCTTCTTCTTTAAAGTATTAGGAGGCATCAACTTATTGCAATCTCAAGCTAGGGAAATCCTCAATGATATTAACATTAAAGACTCGCTTGATGAATCAGTAGAAGATATAATACCAACGAGCATTTTAACTTTTCTAGTTATTCGCTTTCTTTCTTTGCTGTACTTCTAGTGTAGGAAGCTTTCCTTAGTAGGCTTTCAGTCAGACAACAGACTTTAACATGCCTTTTAAAAATATTTTTTGGTCGATTTGAGTTGATTTTTTATACATTATAATAGTATTTTTACATTTCATTATCATTTTCGCTTATAATTTATGCGGTCATTTTGATTTTAGATTTTAGACTGAATAATTGCTTGTTAACTTAATTTCAATTATTTCTATATCATAATATGTGTTTTATTCAATGATATATACGGCACTCTCAAAATATTCCTTTTTTTAAAAAAAAAACAGGGAATAATTGTATTTCAAAACCAATTAACAAGAATTGAACTAAATATTTTAAAGTTCCTTAAAATATTCTTGTTCACATTTATTTTTTTTTTAAATTATCATTGATACATTCGCTTCTTTCCCTTTTTTTTTTGCATTCCTTTGTTCTCCTCTATTCATTTTGGATACATTTTCTGCTAATTTTTAAAGCAAGAAGTGATTTACGCTTATAATAATGGAAAATGAATTGAAGCAATTACTTCTCAACTCTTATTTTGGGAAACTATGAATTATTTAAATATTGAGCATCATTTATATATAACGTTTTTCAAAATTGTATTAATAGAAAGTAATTTATAATTTCTTTTATGACATTAATAATATTTATTGATTTCTAAATCAACTACCTGGAAAGAAATGCCTCACTCTATTTCAGGCTAGGTTCAAATAAGTATATAGTGATCGGAAAGCTTATAAATTAATTTTTTTAAAGTTCTACTCATGACTACTTGGACGTTGTTAGTGTCAGAATAAATTGTTACGTCATATGCAACAATAAATTATTTACTTATCCAAATGTTATATCAATTTTTTTCGGCATTTTTTTCTTGTTTCTTTTCATATTTTTGATAAATGGAATAAAAAGTGCAATTATTAAATGATTTTGTAATTTAAAAAAAAAAAAATGTAGAAATCTAGAAGATCTAGGAAGCAACCAAAACGTATTATTAGTGAGGATATTTAAGGAGTACCCAGCATTAGACAAGCTCGAACCTACAGCTTTTAACGTCCTTTCTGGGGAGCGGTGTGCTCAGATTTTTTTCACCTTCCGCGTGAAGAAATCGAAGAAAGAGTGAGAATCAAACCAGGGATCTACCAGTCCAGAGGCGAGCATACAATCCAATGGGCTACTCTGACCTGCCATATAGACGTAAAGGCAATTGCCGATTTCTAAATAGCCTACTTCACGTATGAAAACTGTAAAAAAAAATATAACTAACGGTCAAATAATTTGGAAATCTGAATAATTTGTAGTCTAAAGGAGAAGTTGACTACAGAAAAATATGTGTTGCATTGACAAGTATTTCTTTAACAAGTTCAGTTTGTCACTCTGCTATAATGATCGTAGGAAATCACTTGAATTTAATCTAGTCTTCGATCCTCACACCGGTGCTCTATAAAGTGTAATCAGGGTCGTTTATTTTGACAATCTTACATTTCTTCTTTGCTCTCGATTTTCTTCATGATTTATCGCTTACAAATAATCTGGTTTGCATTAGGTTATCATGTGAACGATATTACCTCCATTTGAAGTAATCTTTATTAAATTTATGCTTATGAATGAATTATTTTTTACAAAAATCACTCATTGAATATAAATAAAAGATAATTTGTTCTATTACTATTCATTTATGAATTAATTAATTAATACATTAATTCATTAATCCTATTGATTCATTAATAGGATTCTATCCTATCAATTTGTCTACGTTTGTTTTTTTTTCAATTTTCACTTGTTTCTCTGTGGTTAAACATGGTTAAGGTGACGTATGCAATATCCATTTCGAAGTTGACCCTGTGTAGATGGTGTTGGTGCAATTCATTAGTGTAATTGAATCAGTTTCTCTTATCTAATTGTAGATTATATAGGTGATCCAATGCAGTCAGTGGGGACACTAGGGATTATTCCACTTACTTTCGTGATATGTTCATAAAACTTAACGTGCGGAAGTTTTTTAAATAGGATTAAAAAGTATTAAGGTGTGCTCTGAGAAATGGCTAATTACTGAATATGCAAACCCTTTGTGCGCATGAAATGGGAACAGCATGTTGGTTTTTGATGATTATTTTTTTTATTAAATAATGTAATTTTAAAAATAATTAATATAATTTTTCTTTTTTAACTTTTTCGAGTTTTTTTCCAACTTGGGCTTTTGCTTTCCTTTTTTTTTAATATGGTGTTTTCATTTTAATTAACTGGTACTGCTCTGGAGTTTTCTTAATTTTTCAAAAATATCTAATTGAACAATTTAAATGTTTTAATGTTGAATTCATTAGAGCGTATAATTATATTATGTTTCAGATAATATTTGCGGAATTATGAACAAAACATTGTCAATATTTCAACTTTCAATGTCGTCATGATAATTGTATATGATAGCATACCTATATACGAATACAAGCTATGTACCATAATGAAAATATAAGACCTAACGATATGTTAGTATCAATAATAATTCATTAATTGTGAGGTCAATATAGGTCTCAATAAAGAGTAATGATATTAAAAGAAAAACATAACCCAGTTAGGCTGTGACCGTAAAAGGTAAAGAAAAAGGCCATAAGGCTGATGAGTGAACTGCTTATGAATGCTTCTCAGGTCTGTACACAGTTTTCCGGCCCGCGGCTGCAAATGTGGAAAAAACCTTATCCAGGCTTGCCTGGTGAACTGCCATTTTTTTTCTGCTGCTGGTATACCTTTCTTTCTTCTTATTTCGGAGGGAAAACCTATAGGTTAAGCAGAACTGAGGAGTTATAAAATATAAGACTATCTAGACAATCTGTGAACTCTTCATACTATTGCAGCTTTAAAGTTATTTGTGGAATGAGTACCATGCTGACTTGGCAGAAAGGAAGATTATAAAAACACCAAAATAATAAAAATGTAGGCATATTAAATAATAAGTAGTAGTAATAGCAGTAGTTAATCGAGTAAGAAATTAAGAAATGATTGGAGAACTCTGACGTGATGTACAAATAGCAAACAGACTTTTGTTGCTGAGTAGGGAAGGTATCGAAGTATGCAGGCTCATTTTCTAATAAATATGTTCACTCTATTATTGAACTCTAAACATGTAGCACGTAGTGCAGAATTTGGCTATTAACTATTTTGCCTGAATTCAAATCAGGAAAACTCTTTCTGTCTTAATTACAAATTTCTTAAACAGTTTCTTACTCTAGGAGTAATTACAAAATGTTATTTCAACTTATTGCTGAGTTGAACTTGATATTATTTAGTAAGAACAATTGAGTTTTTTTTTATAAGAGGTTTGTTCTGTTAGTCAAACACTAAACTATTTTATTTGCGAAACTCAATATCTTAGGAGAAGAATTTATGAAAGAGATTGCCTATTGCTTATTTCGTATAAACTGCATTTATTCCAAAGCATCCCTATCCAATGACTATTTGATAAATACTTGGCTCTCGTGGCGACATTATTTTTTATAGGGGATTGGGCTTGCCCCAATATATCTAAAAGCACAGTTGTTATCCCTTTACTCCACGATTCTGTCTCAGCTCGTTACCATTTCTGCCATTTATCTGCATCATTAAACGCTTCTCCTTTGTTTCCCACAGGATTTATCATATTTTATTTAGTTTTTAAATTTAACTTAAACCAAACTGATCTGAAATTATTTCATCAGCACTTTGTAAGGTGTGACGTAAGAAGTTTGATGACAACTTTTCTCTGTCCACGAATACCGAAATGTAAAAGTGGGTTCTTTTTTTTTTCCTATGGTATAGAATGAATGTCTATATAGCTGCTAAATTATATGTATATTTAAAAGTTAAATCTGTTAACCCAGTAAAATTACCGGATATAAACGGTAATTTTCTGAAAAAAGATTATACAATGAAAACTGAGAGTCACTAAACTGAAAAAGCTCTTGTACCGCTGGTGGATGGGGTTGCCGCCGTTGTCATACTTGCCATGTGGAGCGAAAGTGCTTTCTAGTTTAGCATTTCCTCTACTGTTTTTTTAGTAGGCACGGATTGTCATTCAAGGTGACTTTCATTGGATGGTCTTAATTCCTTTTATTCTGCTCTGAAGAGATTGAAAATAATTTGAACTATGCTTCTTTTTTATGTGACTATTTTATAAAAATCTGTAATAAATGATTGCTTTTACATAAACATGACCAATCACTCTAGTCTATTTTCAATAGATACATATTTCTTGCACTTTTACGCTCCCTGCCCTTTTATGAGAAAACTTAAGTTTCTATATTTAATTGCATTAAGTTATTTTCTAAAGCTTTGTTCAAACGTCCTGGTTCATCTGATATCCTCATCTATTGTAGAAAAACTAACTTACCTATTTCCTATATTTGTTTTGTTTTTGTTATTTTGATTTGCGTAGATATAAACTTATAAACCACATCCGAGTTTTTTAAGAAGAGTAAGGCCAGTCCATGCCGTAGTTATACTTTAAAATTAATTTTCTTTGTTGTAAGCATTTGTTGAAATTGATGGGTTATTTTAGCTTTCTAAGTAAACAAAGCAATATATGAGTTTTTAACTCACATCCCATGGTGCTCTAGTTTATCCATGAAATTAAATCTGTTGAGTCGAGTTTACTAAATCATAATCGTGTTTTAATATTGCAGAGACGAGTTTAATGTTATTATGTTTAGTGGCATTACGCTAAAAGGATTCCTGTTGAGTTTGTATCAAAGTTAACCTGAGATTCATTCTAAACAACCTATAGCAGGGGAAGACGGCTGTGAAAGAGGACGAATGGGGCTTAATTCAATGAGAGGCAGTTGCAGTGCGTTAAACTCATTCCTTAAGTCGGATTACATTGATTGTGATGCTAAGTGGCACGCCAGGACTGCTGTTCTCAGATTTATGGCGCTCCAAACCCCAGTAACTTATCTTACCACACTCCTCCTTCAAACAACTTTTAATGTAATCAATGCCTTTCTCAAATCTTTTACTCTACTTCCAATGTAAAATATCTCTTCCAGATTATTTCATTGCTTTTTTTCTGAAATAATTTGAAATATAATTCAGTTATTAAGAGTTGCCTAAAATCTTTATTAAGAAGTAGGTTGTAATTTTAATGAATTCAAAATAATAAATTCCCTTATTTATGAGCCAGCATGATGATATAATTGAAATAGTTTACTTTAAGTATTTTATTTACGGAGAAAATTAAAGATAAACCTTGGCATTATACGTTACGCATTATTTATATTATTTGCAAAGATTTTCAAAGTTTTATAAATTTCTATATTTCACAGTATCCATTTTCTTAACGAACAGTTTATACATTTTATGTCAGAATTTTTTGATTTTCCGAATTCAAAATATTTTATTAATGAAGTTTCCTGCACACAGTTTATTATAGGCTTTCGTCATCAGTTTTTTTCTGAGGGTGGAATGTGTAGGTAGATCATTTGTTTGTTACTGATGTACATATTACCTAAGGGTCAGATACTTTGCTTGCTCAAGTTTATTGTTATCGGTGCAGGCATATTTAACGAGTACAAGACACTTCAGACTAGGGACATACGACTTTACTTCCTCCCAGCTCAAGATCCCCCCCCCCCCCCCCACCAAATGAAAGAACTTGTTATCATAACCCAATTCAAATATCGTATTTTAATTACTTACGAAAAAAAGGATGATCAATTAGTAATGATTGTTATGGTAATACTAGAATATATTAGTCAATACTCCTTAAGAAAGAGGGCTTTGCGGTAATGTGATTCACCCATCACTACAGCGAGCGCCAAATAATTAAAGAGACATATTTCCTGCTTTAGAGCTGTCTTTAAAACTTACAAAAACCAGTCCAACCCGAGGAGGTCTCATTGAAATACTGAACTAGTTTACCATACACAGTGAAGTATATTCACCTTTTACTTCGCTGTAGCCGTTTATAATGAATTCTATTCAGAATATGAATGCACTTTAGGTGCCGGTACAGTTACAAGTGAGGTACACTTTTGTTATATTTTTGTAAGAATTTCAAAATATTTCTATTAATTTAATCCTCCAGAGTAAACTATATTACTCAGGGAACGATCCTAGTACTTTGTATTAGATTATTATCTTAAAACGATGTTTGTATTCTTTACTAAAAAAAAAAGAAGTAGAATTGCAGTATGTTTTATGACTTAATTATCACTTATTTTATAGCCTAATAGTACTTAATAAATTATGTTCGCAAATTTAATCACTCCTTTACCACTATTTGCTAATATATTTCTTACTTTACATTATATTATTTAGTGTTAAATTATATTGAAACTAGAATATATGTAGACTTAGTTCGGAATTAGAATATTTAACCTTATTACACTCACATCATTTATAAAGAAATTATAATTAAATGGAATAATTAGTTTTAAAACTATTAAGTTACTAAAGTAGCCCTCTTTGTGCTAATCTCCTGAACTGACCCCACTATTGTGAGAATCCTTCCACGGGGACGTGACATGCTGGAGGCAGCTTCGTCTTGTGCTATTGTCTGAAAGGAAGTTGCCATCTTCTATCTCTTCTTGTCGCTGTATAAAACCAGCCAACTTTTTTTTTCTTTTGTTTTAAAGAAGATGTGTTGGATAGTATGTGTAATGCCACCTCGAAATGAAAAATGTTTTCTTTAGAAATAAGGTCCATCTAATTTATATGTTACTAATTTTTGTTTAAAAAAAATATTGAAAAAAATGATTCTACTTTAAAGGTGAATTCAAGTTTAATAATATTAATAATGTTGGATAGCCTAAGAGGCTAAGGCAAGCACAATTAATGATGAGGTGCGTTAGGTGATGTCGCAGTGGTGGTCCCACTAGAGACACATAGGCCCTACGATGGTCCGATCGTTCTGTTGTCTCCGTGGGACGACGTGATCAAACGTTTTTACTTTCCGCGTGAATAAGTCGAAGACCAGAGTGGGTATTAAACCCCGATTGCACCAGCCCAGCCGAGCAGGTTGCCACTGGACTACCTCCACCCCCCCCCCCCCCCCCACCCCATACATACACGATAGTAGCACACCTGCTCAATAGTCAAAGATTCAAAACTAATGGAAAACCAATAAAAAATTGGCAAAGTTTTGAAGCCTTAAGATTAGCCAAGGTGCTTCAGGGATCTCCAAAAATAAAGAACTAGCATTATTAGGGTTTTTGAATTGAAAATTGTATACTACATGTATATGTAATACATTAATAAATATTTCTCACATTCTTGGATAATGGATGTAACTAAAAACCTAGTTTCCTAGTCACATTATCGTTCATATGGTCTGGCAGTCTATCGTGTAACTTTAGTACATAAGTTAACGGATTCTAGTTAGCAGGACTAGTGAGTCGGGACCCTGAACATCCAACTCTGTCTTATTTATAGCTCTGCCTTCTTCGCTTCTTTTTTTAATGAAAAAAAATATTAAGTCGTTCAATGCTGTTTATAATATAATAATATAGCTTCCATGTAGATTATTGTAGCCTAGTATGAATTAAACAAATTCATAGTTGAAATAAAAGAAAATTCATACATTCCCTCGCCTCTCTTTTTAAATGTGTTTGTTTGCTTCTTATCTGTGTAACCAAAGTGACCGAAAAGTTTAAATATGGTGTGCAGAGATATATAAATACAATGCCATAGGTTTCAGCATCAATTTTTTATTTCTTATTTTTTGGTTAATTTGACCCTAAGCAACTTGAGTCAAGGGCCACAGCACTTTAGATGTCTATGTTTCTCATTAATGTTTTTGAGGAGTCGGATTTGGTGAGAATTTACCGACGCCACAGCTCTGTTTGTTAGTAAAGAAGATTTATTATTATTATTATCTTGGTAAGAAAATTTTTCTTTTCACAGTCCGTTGGAGAAAAGGAAAGACTTAAAATCCCGATGTTCTAAAATTCATCATGAAGGATGAAATCCATTAAGTGAATCGCTTGGAACGAGAATATTTTCATGTATGCCTTGCAGAAATGTATGTCTGTTGAGTATGGAGCATAACTAATGTGCTCAAAAGTGCATAGTCTTGCAGGATTTATCTTTTCATAAACATTATCAGCTGTATAAACTTTGAATTATCTGTATTTATTATCTGTAAATGCAGTGTTGTGTTTATAAGATGTTCAACTGTTATAACCCATGATTATCCACTTTATAGTGGGTTTTTGTCTAATTTTTTTTTACCCTATTTTCGATTCCGAGTCTCTACAATACATAGTTGTCTCTGATTACATGTCTCTTGGGTGTTTCATTGTATGTTGAAAATGTGAAGACTATTTGTATTTCGAAGTGTGTCGATTAGTTAGTGAATATATTATGAAAACAAGATTTCTCTTAAATAGATAAAGGTATGAACTAGATACGCGACTGAATGAACTTTTGGTGAACAATTATATTATCTTAAAAAAAACACACAATTTTTCCAATGGTTTAAATATTTGTTTTATTTGGATGTTCTAGAGTTCGTTTATTCTTCCAAGATATTTGACTTAGGCTCGTTATTCATAAGTTGCAATATTGGGAAGTCTTATGTAATTTTAGTCTTGGAAAAGTCCTGCCTTTAGAATTCTCCGTTAAATAAACATTTCCTTTTTATCCTCTTGTGGCAACATTGCTGATATTAAAAGCACCCTTCCTCTTGCTGCCAAATGCCTCTCAGTTTTTTTTCCTGTTGAAGTATTTTGGAACCCTCTTTCTCTTAAATTTCAGTGTATGAGATACATTTTTTCGTATATTTTGAATTTACGTTTTTAACTTTAACTAAATAAATATCTCTCTTGCTAGTATGCAGCTTTTCCCCCTATTATTGATAAATCTTTATTTCTGCCTGAATATTTTAAAACAAATATAGCTGCGTTTTTAAATATACAATGTTCCTCCTGGATTTTGTCAATAATGGATCGTACATGACTTCTTCAGATATTAAACAAGTAGTTCTGATCCGCTACTACTACTAAAATTAATTTTCATTTTCTTGATTTATTTTATCCCAAACCCTAAAGTTAATCATTTAAGCAGTATTAAAACTTTAATAATTAAAATTAGTTTGATACCCTACACGACTTTCATTTACCTAGTTATAAACAGTAACAGATTTGTTGAAGGATACCTAGTTGAATCGTTGTGGTATACTGATGCTTTTGTGCTT
The DNA here is from genome assembly GCA_026182355.1 of Hermatobates lingyangjiaoensis. NCBI lineage: Eukaryota > Metazoa > Arthropoda > Insecta > Hemiptera > Hermatobatidae > Hermatobates > Hermatobates lingyangjiaoensis. The sequence goes on from JAPFBL010000255.1 coordinate 1,101,861, forward strand.
ATTATTTTCCAAACAAATGTATTCTCTCTCTCTCTCTCTCTCTCTCTCTCTCTCTCTCTCTCTCTCTCTCTCTCTCTCTCTCTCTCTCTCTCTGTCTCTCTCCCTCTCTCTCTCCCCTCTCCCTCTCCCCTCTCTCTCTCTCTCTCTCTCTCTCTCTATCTGTCCTCAGAATAATCAATTTGTAGCTAGGTTAAGAAAAATATCTGGAATGGAGTCAATATAGCTGTACCTTAATATAATAATAAACTTGATGATAACTAATTGAATTTAGTTTTTATTTTATGTGCCTATAGTGTGGACATAATATTAGACAATATGGTAAATATTATTAAAATCATATTCGATAAGTTAAATCACTTCATTTGCTCTAAGTTGGCTATGTCTATTTGATTAGTAACAACAAAATCACAATCATTACATTAGAATAATCTGGTATGTGATTACTATTATTGAATCGAGACACTGAGTCTCATCGGACTCGTGCGTACCGCTCCTATACTCGTATTTTTCCTATTGTACTTCATTCTCTCGTTTCTAAAATAATGTTTAATTTTAAGTTCATTAATGGGCATCATAACTGTTCTCAGAGAAGTATCTATCATTTCTATTGGTTTTAAGTATGATTTACGAAAGTTATTACGAAAACATCTTATATGCAGTTGCTTCACATTCACATAGAATGTGGTCAAACGTCCAAAAGCCCCTTCTATGCAGAGTCTGCATTAGTGGTATAATTCAGCACTAGGTAATTGAAGCTCTCCTTACAGTAACTATTCAAACGTTATTTGATATAGTTTTCTCAGAATAATTTACCGTCGTACCCTAGCCGTTGTTTAGGATGATCCAGTTTACAGGTTTCTTTGGAAGTGTAAAGTAGTTTCTAATACTTTCCGCTTGAAATCGGAAAGGAAAATACTTTAAATGAAAAATAGTTTCATTTCTCTATATTTCATATAAGTGTAAATGAAAATAGAGAAACATCACGTGAATCGTCGTCAGTATTTGTATTACTTGCCTTATTGTCCTTCATTAGAACTAGTAGGTGTGTTGGTTTTCATTTACAGTCAATCAACAACAAGAAAATTAATTACCGTTTCATGAAAGGAATACTTTATGATATATTGAAACCAATTTAAAATATAAAGTTTAAATTTTCAGTGTAAAGTTTACATTACCTTGAAACTGATTTAAAATAGCCATTAACATCTAGATGAAGAGAACTGAAGAATGAGTTAATAAATTGACTTTTCGGTGAATCATTTGGAAAGGTTTTTATCGAATTGAGTTCACCGAGGGAATTAGTGATTAGGAGTACCTGGCATGGTGTTGGTTAGGCTCCCCAACCTGTAGTCTTTTATGAGGTACGAAGTTAAAATCGAGTCGGCAGATCTTTACTGCCTGGAATCACGCACGAATCCCTCTCAGTCAGGCGATACCTCTGTTTACATGTCAATTATCCTTAAACATTATTACCAGGTCGGACTTCACTTAAACCTAAATTACCCTTCAAATTTTCTTTTCCTTTTTGAGCATTTATTTTATTCAATTATAATAAGGTTGACCATAATTTCTGTGTTTAAAGCTAAGGCGGAACTCAGTTTGTATTACAGGTTACAAAAAAAAAAACGGTTTAGTAGAAAACTAAACTAACTTTTGTTTCCATACAATTTCTAAATAGCATTTTTTTATTCCGATCTTTAAGTTAATGGTAATTTGAAATTTTTACTAGACATAAGATAAACTGAAATTTTGTATTATGTAATTGTTATTTGTAATTGTTATGTATCGTAGCAGACGTTATTTGGTACAGTTGTATTAGAATATTGTACCATCGTGCCCAAGACGTTTGTTTAGGATGATCTAGTAACTATTTACCTTTGATATTTATAAGGAATATAAATCATTCTTGTGAAAATGTAATCTTCATTCTGAATATTTTTTGTTGTCTTTACGTTCACATCTCGAAATATTGTCTGAGTTTACAAAAAAAATATTGAATGCCTAATGGAAGTATAAAGTTGTGTTAGAGAAAGGATATTACTAGAAAGTGATGATTAGAGCAGATATGATTCAGTAGATCATTTGTTAAAACTCGTAAGCACCAATGCTGTTGACTCCATACTTGAAAACAGAAAACAAAACATGAAAAATATCGAATTTAATATTTCTCTTCTATAGTATCCTCACTTGTCAAATTATTATGGTAGTTCAGTATCAAACTACCTGACTTGTTGAGCAAAAACAGTTTCTGTTGAAACATATTCTCTTGAGGGCTATAAGGGTTCTCTTTCTATGGGAAGGCAGACTCCCGGATTCCCATATGCCTATACGTTGCCGGTGTCCTTGTCGCGAGAGTGGGCAACAGGTTACGCTGATTGCGTAGTCTGGCTAAGAAGGTTTTGTGACTGCTGGCCTAACCTGTAGCCAAGGCAGGCGTGGTAGGACCCTAGGGTCCAGAGTTCTATCCGAGAACTCCTAGAATATTGTAGGTTCCACGCGGGTGGCTCATGCCATTGATTGGCCTCTTGTGAGGTCCGCATGTGTGAGAATCAGTATCTTTTCGGGAAGGTGCCTTGCCTACAGTGTATCAAAAGGAAGCTATACCTCGACTCTTACCATTTAGAAAAGTTCATAAATTGAACTTGGCTTGTGTATTTTATTACTGGTCCTCGCTCTAGAAGTGAGCCGCCAGGGTTCCAGGGAAATGGGTATTCCCCAATTGGAGGAAGTAACGAATGCTAATTGATACCATAATAATCCATAAACTTAACTTTTGAGTATAGTCTGACATCTATTTAGCCCTTGCAAGTTCGAAAACAAAAAAAAACTAGTTCCTCTTATTATAGTTCACTTAAGTGTATTGATTTCTTCTTTAATATTTTCAACAAAAATATTTATATTAAAAGTAACAAATTATTTAATTATCTTTCAAACATTAGACTAATCTCATAATAAGGTACTTGTAAGTAGTTCGAAACAAACCTTGCATAATTTGTTTTACAGAACTCTACTTTGCTAGATTATTAAGTAAACTGTTATTAGTTGAATAATGATTTTCCGTGGGATGTGATGGAGCAAGTTTGCCAGTTAAATGTATGCAAGTTCTGTCGGCTTTATCGGTTATCTCTTCAATATTGGATTATGTTTTGCGTGGTTTCTCTGAAAGCTTGTAATTGGCCGCAGTGATTGGTTTTATTGGTTACTCCTCTCGTAATCATATTAATGGTTTGCCCCAGTTTTGGTTTTGAAATACAATATTACCATTTAGTATTGTTATGTTTTATTAAAGTATTTACTTTGATTTCTTATTTAGTGTTTCATCAAATATTAATAATTCATATAGTCAAGCTGCAGGTAAACAATATACAATATCAGATTGTATAGTTCATAGAATATTGAATTTTTATTATTAAAATTCAATATTTTTTACATAATTTAACAACGACTCATGTTGAATAAGAAATATCTTGCAAAGCCTTTTGATAATTATTCCGTATGTGTTTAAAATACTGATGTGGTCTATATGTAGCTTCAATGTATGCAAACCAGTTATCAAATACATGGGTCATCAATGAACTTAATTGATTTATATCGGTGTTAGTACTAACATGTTACCGTTTATGAACATGTATTCGAAAGTGATAATTCACGAAATGAAAACTAACATCAGAGCTAAAGGTCTAAGGATTCTTCGTTTCTGAGATATTTACTTTTACAATGGGATTGAAAGATATTTGCAACTAATTATTAGTTGTTATCGAATTCTAATAAGTTTATGGTGCTAATTTAAGAAAGTGTAAGTATGGTATTTTTAGTGTTTAAGAAGGTACCAATCTAACCTTGAGTCTATCTATACTGGGTTCCTTCTTAAAATGTAGAAATTATGCAAATGGCATTCTTGTTAGGTCACGAAATACCCGCATTCTCCTCTGATACCAAGAGACCTTAGTCAGCTGATTCAACACATGTTCAAATGCTTACTGACTGTACTCTCCTTGAAAGTAATGTCTACAACACTAATTACAATTTTTTTTTATGCATAAAGAAAAAAATATATAAACTAAATTCCTATCAGTTAGTGAAAAGCAGTTGAAATAATTTTCGGTTTAAAATTTCCCTTGTATGGTATCTATGAACTGAAGTGGACATTTTAAACACTACATAGCAAACGTTTTGCTTAAACTTTCATATATCTCAATTTCGGTCTATAATATTTACATTCGTAATATTATCTACGTTGTGATATCTTTTGGTTTTTTGATGTGTGTTTAATTGTTTGTTGTTGACAATTTTTTATGTTGTCCTTATATATTATCAGCTTATAAATCTATAAAAGACGGAAACTTGAAGTATGGCCGATTCGTGAGAAATGTAGAAAGTATTTCTACGAATGGAATCAAATTAGTTTCTGCGAATGAAATAAAATATTATATAAAATCATATATCCTTTGTTAGGACCTTCCTGCCAAAGACGATGCTATTGGATTTCCTAAGATGGTGAAGGTTAGGTTAGGTTAGGTTGCAGTGGCAGTTCCACAAGGGAACACACGTAGGCCAAGCATTGGCCCTTTGTGATACCACACAATGAAGATTGATTCTACAGTGGGAGTCCTAAATTTTGCCTAACTCAAATGTATTTAGAGTAGGGATCTTTAACGAGTACCTGACATCGTACAGGCTCGGGACCGACGGTTTAACGTCCTTCTCCGAGGGACGACATGCTCAGATTTATTCACCTCCCTCGTGAATAAATCGAGGGCCAGGTGAGGATTGAACCCCGGTCCCATCAGTTCAGAGGTGAGCACGTAACCACTGAGCTAGCCTGGCCCCTAAGATGGTGAAAGGGAAGTTTTCTTATTTACAGCTATGCAATCTGGCAGTGCGTGATATTAACTCTAACCAGGAAAAAGTACCCGTATAAAAGATATTTAATGAAAGCAGCACATTTATGATCTATGGTATTTTTCCTCATGTTAAATTTAATTTCAAAAATTGATTTGAATGGAATAACATTAATGGATTACTGGGTATAATGTATTCCTTTTCCTGCAGCTAGGAAAAATGAAGGTCTTTGGTCTAGATGAAACTTAAGAGATCAGTGCTAGGGATGGTAAAGGAAGTAAAATTCATCGCCTTAAGGGATTAAGAGATATTAAAATCAATTAGATAGAATGTGGTCTTTCCTGAGCCTGTACAATCTCAGGTGCTCGTTAAAGATCCCAACTATAAATACACTTGAGTTAGGCAAAATTTAGGGCTCCTATAGTGGAATGTTCATTGTGTGGTAGCACAATGTACGAGTATACCATATCTGATGAGAGGACACTAAGGTCTTTTGACCTTTCAAAAGGGATGGTACTAAAATAAAAAAAAACAATGTTTTTATACCATTGATATTGTTTTAATTGTACCAGTAATAATATTTGACGCTTAATTTTTCATTTCCCCGATTAGAAGGTCTAACTTAGGCCATTAATAACTCGGCTAAGTAGGTACACAATAGTATGGAAAGTTACCGTCAACACCTAACCCCTCGAGTTTGCTTCTCACTCTCATCGTGCATTCTTTCATGTAGGAAAAGCAATCCCACCGTGAGATCGTACAGTTGCTGTATGAGACCAATAGGCTTTCAGCTAATAAGATATCTTTTGTGAATAATTCTTCATCTTGTGAAAATTAAGGACGGCTGATGTATAGTCTCTCTAATATTTTTGTCTATTTAATATTGTTGTTTATACTATTCCTTACAAAATCTATTAATCTGGGATATTTTGTAAAGGATTGGTGTTTTCAGACGTAGTGCAGGATATTAATTAGTATTATTGTAGCTTACTATAAATGTGACCCTGACAACGTGTTCTCAGATGATCTACTTTAGTATATTTGAGAATAGTTGTTTTTACTGAGGCTTACATCAGTGTTTTTTTTTTCATATTTCGTTAAGACTTGATTTCTGTCAAAGAGTAGGACACTATTGTATAGTATTTGTTACTCCGTAGTTTTACCTTTCTTTAAGTAAAGCATAGTGATAAAAACAAACTAGTTTGATATTTTTAGTCACTTATATACGTTTTGAGGTCCTAAGAATATCTTTCACTTGATGATGACAAATCGATTTGGAAATGTTATGTATTTGGTGGTTCTGATGGCCTAAAAATCCGTTTTTGATATATTTTAAGGATGCCTATATGTCTGTCCTACGAAAGATACATAATAGCTAACACTATGGTTGTTAACACTCCATAGGTTACATCCTTTAACAGCTATTAAAGAAGTTTGACGGATAGGTAATTTTTAGTTTGAAAAGAATCCTGTTGTTTATGGGTAATATTGCACGATGTAATAGGTTTTATGGTACTTTATGTAAAAGGGATAGTAATTATTTTTTCAATTTTCTGGTCTTCTAGAAATTTCAAATTTTCTATTTAGTAGCACATGATCAAAAATCTGATATCCCAGATGATTTTTTTGTAAAACTCTTAATAAATCTTTCCAGGAAGGATTTAATAACCAAACATTTTCCTCTTAACTACCTCTTATATAGGTTACACAACTTTTCGACACATTCTTTGAGAATGCGTAGCAATATCGTTTAAAGCATTAAAGATTTTTGAAAAATGTTGACGAAAACCAATGATAGTGTGATATGCTTATCTAAGAACAATTATGAAATTCAATAAAGAACATAAAGTCTGAAGTTGAATTTAGAAAAGACAAATGACAAATGCACAGTTGGACAGATATGGCTGCAGTGCGCACGAGTCCCAACGGACTCAGAACCCCAATTTAATAACAATACTATGTTAGATTATTTTAGCCAATGATTTAAAATTTGGTATAACTCATAAAATGGATACGTTAAAATAAACGAAATCATTAAATCGAATATCTATGTGTTTTATAATTCTTTGCCGGGAGTTTAATATACGTCAACACAACAGCCACATTAAAACAACACGAAAAGTCAATTCGTTCCAACGAATTTGATATTATGTTTACTTATAGTATAGTTGAATTGGCCATTTCATTTTTTTTTTTCATTCATATATCATATTTTGCTCATTTCTGAAATCAGAAAACCAAGCAAAAACAAAGAAATTGTTATTAATATTTATTTTTGAAAAAAGAAGTTTGTTGAATCTATAGTATAATAATATTGTTTATACTATAATATAATAATAGTAGTTCCTAATAGAATTAAGCTAATAATAATTGCAAGATGAAAGAGCGTTCTACCATAAAGCTATCTATCTTTTTTGTTATTACATTAAATTATATTCAGCGCATTGTCTGCATTGGGCATTAGTGATAAAGCTATACTTATAACGTAAAGATAACTAGCTGGTTATGTGGCATGACAATGAAATATCATATATCATATAAGCATACATAACCAGCCAGCTCCTCCCTTCAAGTGTTGTCAGTAGTGTTCAATGACCAGAAACACCACCTTTGTTATAGTTGAGAAACAAATTCTCCTAAATAATAAATAAGCAATTTCACAAATATAAATGTCGTATTACCCTCTGCCGAACCTTTTTTGAACACATCAAAAAAAGTAGCCATTAGACAGCATAGCTACTATGGTGCATTACATTTAGTTATTTGATTAATAATATCTTGAAATTAGTTTACAAATCTAACTTATGTATGCATAGTGATGAATTCTCGTCTCATTCTATTATTTGCAAATTTTATTACTCCACCACTCCTTGAAGTTAATGCTCATATTTCTTTTCATTATTGAATTATAATTAGTTAGAAGCTGCTTTCTTCCAAATTTCACCATTTGTTCTCAACAGCTGTGCTAAGTACAGCTTAATTTTTGATCATAATTAGCAGATTGTAGCAGTTGCATTATAATTATGGGAATAAGATAAATTGACTCTTTCTTACAATGGTTTTCCTGATAGTAAGGTTAGGTATAGATCTGTAGATTTTTCTAGAAGTTTAACTTTTTGTGATGGTCGTGAAGTAATATGTTGATCATTGCAGTCATGTTTAATGGTCTTAAGCCATTTAACTATATTTTCCCTCCGATTATCTCATAAGAAGGTATGGTTTGGATTTAATAATTTTTGACTAATTCTCCTTTATTCCTAAAGTCATGATTCTGGTAAAATTCAATTTTAACGAATAAAGTACTATTTCAGTTGTACTGTTTTTGTATCACGTTTTGTAGTTACCTTTAGGCTTGTACTTTCTTTTCATTCGGTGATTAAGATGGCCTTTTTGTGTTCAGTGAGCAAACTACGGGAGCACTGGGATGAGACCAACAGTCGGGTGCTGCAGCGCAAAGCTGAGCTGGACGCCATGCTGTCCGACAGCCAGATGTACGAGGCCAAGCGTTCTGAGGTCGACACTTGGCTCACCAGGATGGACACAAGACTCACCAGGATGACCCAGGTCGCCAGCACTGCCGATGTTCTTGAGTCTCAGCTTAAGGAACACAAGGTAACTCATTCCTTCCTTTCATTTTATTAAATATATTTTTGGTTAATATTTTAGATAGTTAAATCAACCATCTACATTAACATTTAGATCACTCCAACTCCATAAATGTTGCTTTAATTATGAAAATCAGATGATATTAACATTATTGAAATATTTTAAAATATTTGAACTCCTTATGTTCTCTTCAATGAAGGTGAAAATGTTTTGTCTCTTTACTTGCTTTTTAAATTGAACACCAGTAAATAATGGAAATCTAAGTCTTGCAGCAATGCTATATGACATCACAAGGTGATTCATCAGTGACCTTTTCATCCCACTGTTATTGCAGCAGATTCTCTCTTGAGACATACGTGTTTCTTGCTCACCGTTCATTTATTATTCTGTTTAGTTTTAATTCTAGTAAAGTATGAATATTATAAATGTTACTATAAATCATTTTATAATTATATATATATATCCGAAGCTGATCGATTCGTGATTATGTAGTCTATCATATATATATATATATCATACTAGCTCTTAATTTTGGAATAACACTTAATTATCTTATAATTGAACTTGCCTCTTACCACTTATTTATTATTGCAAATAATATTGCTTAATGGCTCAGCGGACGTATTTTGACCACTATCAAGATGTGAAAAAGAAGTCGTTATATACTTTGGAAAGAATGTTTCCTGACAGGAAACAATGTTTAATGGGGACCTGTTCAACAAAACAGTGACCAATGATAACTGGTAAGAAGATAAATAGGGTAATTGGTACTATATATTCTACCAAAATCAGTTGTCTGAATTAAAAAGCAGATGAAATGTTGTGTAAAACAGTATTACGTAACTATATCGAGTGTAAGAAGCCAGAAGGCAAACTAAACACCTAATTATATATTATAAAACAACAACATGGTCTAGCTAGTTCTCAAAAATGAAATTTAAAAAAAATTAACTATAATATAAGCTTAAAATTCATTATTTGAACTTAAAATTAGGTTTTTATGTCTGAAAACTTGATCAGTTCTGCATTGTATCTTCTTAAATCTCTTTTGTAACAAATGAGATTTAAGTTACGGAAAGTAAAGATACAAGGGTTCCAAAAAAACCCTAAAACCGTTTTATTAAAAAAAATACACAACATTTAATGGGTACATATATCTCATTTTTTTCCACATGACCGCCATTTATTCCACTCACTTTTGATAGTGTGGTATGATTTGTTTTAAACCAGCGTCGTACTCTGTTCCCGCTAACTCCTTCAGCCCTATGGTCGTAAAAGATTTTTCAAGGTTTTTGTCGTATTCAAATACCCCCCCCCCCCCTCCCACACTTCCTTCAACTAGGTGAAAGGATGGTAATCAGTGGAACCATGACAGGACTGTAAGGAGGGTGAGAGTCTTCCTTCTGTGAGATCCTCTTCTGTTTGTGCTCATCTGTTAGTAGTTTTGGGACCCAACGAGTACAAAGTTTAATTTAATCAAGTCGCTCGGAAACCACTTCGTGCAGAACAGATCGAGAAACACCTGGACCCTTCTCAAAAAGTTCATCGAAATTCAAACAATGATCTTCACGGATGAACTGTTCGACATTTCGGACAATATCGTCGGTCACAAGAGATGTCTGGTCGCTCCTCTTTTCATCATCAAGCACACTCGTCCATCCTTCTCGAAATACTCTAATCCCTTTGTCGACGTTTTGGTGGGCGATAACATCTTGTTCAAATGTCTGAACAAGTCAAGGATGGATTTACGTGGAAATAACTCCTCCTTGGTGAGAAAACGGATCACACTTCTCACTTCACACTTTGAATATTCAGTGATAGAGATGGCAGGAGCGCGCGATGACTCACCCACCTATCGTGAAAATCTTTCTCCGACAGGGATCTCGCCTTGATTTGATCATTACATCCTCATCTAAGTCGCAGGAGTGCGAAAATTCGAAATAAATCCCTACATTCACTTTTTTAAATTGAGCACAATTTAATGTTTCAAAAGTGTGTTATTTATTGGAAGAAACCACATTTTCATGAAAATTATTGTTATTAATCGTTTAATTTATTACCTTCCTCTAATACATTATATTTCTTCATTATATAAATTGATTGATTATGATTAGAAATTGTTAAGTATTTTTGATAAGGGATTTCTATATTGCAATTTTATAATAATGTTGTAAAAATATATTATAAAGCTTGTATTTCTTTTGACAATAAGCAGCGGATTTAATTGATTAAAGTACAAATTTTATGTAAAAACATCAAGGGGTGGTAGAAAAATCTGTCTAAATTAATGGCTCCTTAGTCTCTTAATGATTAATGCATCTGAAATTATCAGAGGTTTTGATTAATTATGGAAATATGAATGAATAAATTTGAAGCTTACAAAGAACCAGTTATAGTAATCTTGGACAAAATTTTTTACAATTTTTTTTGTTTTTTTTTTTTTGAGTGATTAATCTTAATTCTGTGATATTATGACTTGATGTCTTGATTTTATGACATTTAATTTAATGTCCCATCCTTCACAATCCTGTAACAATCACACTGCTCTGCCAAAGTAACTTAATGTACAGTAAAGAAAGTTGAAACGTTACTAATGTTGAGTCATATGTATTACGCCCGAAAACTACTGAAAACTAGCATTTACAAGATTTTAATAAAGACTTTATTTAATTTTATCAAACAAAGAAAATATCACTACTTTTTTCAGAATTATAAAGACCTGCTTTCTGAGATGTATTAGAATTAAAATACATCTATGTGACGGTAGGACTGGAAAAAATACTGCTGGGATAATAAAGTGATGTTAAAAAAACCTCTGTACTGGTGGGCGTTGAATATTAATGTAAAGGAACTTATTATCAAAGTCATTACAAACAATTTAATTATTTGGTTTATTTTAATTAAATTAAATTTTCTTTCATTCTTTCAATTCTTGTACTTATAACAAGCCGTAGTTATGTTTATAAGAGGACTTTGAATGAACTACATATTCAACTTAATGGTTGTCCATTTTTAGTAGAATATTCCCTTATTAAATTTTCAATATCTCTGAATATTTTATATTAATCATATCCCTGAATGTTCAGCATGTTAAGGCAATACCTTATATGAAATGAAAAATTATAGAAACAACATTATCAACGGGTTAAAATGAGTCCCGTTTTGGGATAACCTTTCAGAACTTCAATATTGTCCAAAAGTAACAGGGTTGTTTTTCACAGTGAGAGCTGTATATTTTTCAAATTAATATTTGTTAAACTGTTCGATGTGTAGAGTGCTTACATTTTCCATAGACAGCTGTCCAACCTCACCCAGACAAACAAATCTAAATACATTCAAAAAAGGCCAACACTTGTAAATCGTTCGAGATTTAAGAATATTTTTTCTTAACTATAAGTAAAGTATAGTGATCGTGAAAGAATTTGATGTTGAGTTTGTAACAGATTTACATGTTTTGAGACCCCAAAGTCTTTTTATGACGTTTTTTCGATGATATCTGTGCTGTGTTGGTTAGGAGGGGGGGGGGGGGGATGTGTATCTAAATATTTGTGTAGACGCTTTGATGTATTAAATTAGTATTTTACATCAAAATGGGCCGTACAATACAGATGAACCCTATTGCTTGAGAGCAATTATGCATGATGGGAAAGTCACTTTTTGTTCAAAATATGTGAACAAAAACCACTATTTTTATCCAAAACCACTACCTCTAGAGTCTTGAAGTTTTGGTATTACCATGGAAACAACACGAGTAATAACAGCAACAATTCTCAGAATTTCATAACTCTGCAATAATTTTTGTTAAGTCCAAAATGTAAACATTTTGACTTAAGATTCAATCTGAATGCTTATGAGGAGAATTCAAGCCATAATTCATGCCATTACTGCATATAGCAATGAAACTATCAAAACTGAATATTCATTGTTTTCAGTTTTGATCACCCGCTATACTTGTTGGATTTGTTAACATTTATTTACATTGTTTACATTAACTAGGACATTTTTTCAGTTAATCGACTTAAATGAAATTGAAGTTAAGACGTTTAGCTAAAAAAATTGAATTGATTAATGACTTAATGTGAGATGTAGGAAGAATAAAATTCTGAAGAAGTATGTAAAAAATGAAATTTATGTAAAAAATAAAATCATTTCTGATGATTTTAATAGTATGATGGATTTGTCTAACAAAATTCTCTTATGTTGCACTCTTGAACAAAACTTAATATCAGATTTAGATTTTTTTGGGTTTATGAATCTTAGGTAATAGAAAACAAATCCAGAACAAGGTAATTTTAGTTGGCTGCTAAAATATATTTTTTTATCATACAAATTGTTCTGTGGTGCTCCGTATGATTCAGTTTCACTGAAAAACTATATGTCTTTACTCTTATGAGGAGCTATTTGTTTTTAATTACATTATAATCAATCAAACGGTACAAGCCTTCAGATTGAATCAAATGTTCAAATGGTTTTGGAAAACTAATCTTTACTTAATCAAAAAATATTGAAATTTTTTTTACTAGATGCTAATGAATTAGTTTCATAATAAGTAAAAAAAACTCTCTAGAGTTGGTAGTTTAGGAAAGTAAACTGGTGTATCGTATCATATAATGAACAATAAAAGAGATTCTCCATTGCACAAAAACTAAGAGCTCATATTCGCTTCAGGGGTTATTTTAGGTGTGATATCAATTTTAATCCATTAAACGGAGTGACTGTAAAGTGTGCAATCACTTTTACATAAACCTACCCACACTAATATACAAAATTATCAACAAAGAAAACTTTAAAAAGGAACTCTAAGTACCTCAAAAATCTGAGTAGATCAGTTAAAGTATCGAAATTGATTTTTCTTTTTTATCATTATTGTTTATAATACAGTATTTATCACTTAATGAGAAATCCAATAGTAATTTATTAACTTTACGAGGTTAATGGACAAGTAAATGTGAATATTTGTTTGATATAGAAGTTGCTTCGTTTGGTTTACTGTGTAATATATGTGCTGATAGGATTATGATGGCCTCTCTGCATTTCCTTCAAGTGGTATCCCCTAACTCTTCCTCCTTATCCTATCTGAAGTTTATAACTCTTGCAGGAAGTTCATAATGTCTTAATATCACAGAAGATATTAGCTCTGTCATCCAAGAAAGTATAAACCGCTGCCAGTTCCTTGTTGAGATTAATCGAAAAAAACAACCAAATATATTTACAAAATTACGCGATAAAACCTCTTCTAATAAGATCGCAATCGTAAACATCAACCATGCTACGGATATGCATATTGCTAGTACCACAGGTATTAGTAAACATAATATTAATGCAGAAATACGCCATACCTCGTGAATTGTGCGGACGTAGTCATGTAGGACGTAGTTGGACAGACATTGGTCGGGTCTATAACGATATACCAGGAAAGAAAAATTTGTATAAAAATATGAAGAATTGTACTTATGTTGTTGGAACTCGCTAATTTGTTAACTGAAGGACTCTAATCAGTTATAATTGTTAGAAGAGGCTGCATTTCCGATCATTCTTGTTTAAAGTAATCAAAACATATAATAGTAGTCGAGTGCATTCTCATTTTTGTATTGCCATTTCGATACATTGAACTTCTTTTTCTTAATTGTGATCCGTCTCTCAATCGCTTGTTGCAACATTTTCATCTTCTTTCAAGAAATGCCCAACAGGATAAGGTTTTTGTCTCTAATGTGCGTATTAGTTTTTTTTTTAATCTAAATTTCCATTAGATCTTTTTCTCCCTTCTTCAAGAAATCAACTGCTTATTTTTTTTTTAAATTCACCCTGAAAAGCAGTGTTCGTTGAGATATAATGACAGCAAAGATGGTTGAATTTTGGGTCAATTTACTTTTACTTGAATATTTCATAAATCGTTGGGAATATTTCATATTTATACGAGATGCATTTTTGAAAAACTGTATTAAAACCTTAATGCTGATGGAATTACATTCACGTGATTATGTATACTACTTCAATTAATATTGGCACAGAAATGAAGCAGTTTTATTCCTCTGATATGCTGTATAACTGAACTGAAGGAATCTGATTTGGTTGGTTTTATTAAAATACACCCCTCATTCCGAAGTTTTATGGAATTATTTTACTTTTGTTTCTTTTTAACAGATGCACTGGGAAGTACAATATTAATAAAACGATGAAGCATTAAACAGGAGGATAAGAATGTCGACCATTTATTAACAAGAATGAGGCACGGGGGTCTGGGTGCTAATTAAAACCATTAAATCATTCCATTATGTGAAAACGTCACTGGAATGTTTCGTTTCCCTTTAGTTATCAGTCTGATTCAATTCCTCACTTGCTGGCGGTGAAAGGATATCAATTTTATTGCGTAGTCCCCTAGGATACGTGTTGTCTGCTATGTAAATGTACTTCGTTTGACCAACTATTGACCCTTTTTGTGTCATTTGTGGAAAACGGTTATTGTTAGTATAAAGAAAAGTTTTTTCTACGTCTCTCCTTAAGTAGCTAAGCCTGCTGACTGAACAAACTGTAAACATGATTGTGCCAAATCATTGATTTCTCTCAACCAAGTTGTTTTCACACAATTGTAGGCGACAGCTTAAATATGTTAGCTACTGAAAATGTACCTATCTTGGAAAAACTTAGTTCACATCACCCCATTCCACCTGAAGATTTAGTTTCTTTGTTAAATGTAGGCTGCCTTCATCATATTTATGTACATTGGTAATTGAATTTGGAGTAAGGACGTCATACAACCAACACTAATTCATATTTAAACATTCGTGCATTTGTACAAAAAAAATCTAGTAGAATGTTCGAATGGTAAGGAACAAACACAGTTACTTCTGTGTTTGTGATTCATCGTGAAACGTTTGTTGTCTTTTTGGATCGTTTTCCTGTTTACAATATATATATATATATATATATATATATATATATATATAAACTAGAATTTAAAAAAGAACACATAGAAAGGAAACCACTGAACTCACTACTATATTTCGATGTCCTCGTCTTCAGGAAAAGAAGTGAATCGCTCCAAAGGCTGATAACGACTGACTTGGCATTCGAACTGAAGCACTCAAACAGTGTAGCCAACTTTCGGAGGAAAGGTAGACAGGGAAGATAAAGAGATAAAAGCCAAATAAAAATTAAAAAATGAAAACATTTAACTAAAATAAAATTAAAAGCTGATAACAACTTTAAAAAAAAAAAAAAAAAAAAAAAAAATCAACGATTGAGGTTAAGCCCAGGAGCCGATCTACCGCCCAGAAGACTAATAAGTGCTTCTTCTGAAGCTCTCAGAGTAACTTTCGAATTAGTCTGATCAATCTGCCTCAGGACCTGTACACGGAAACAGTCATTAAAACTGAGTCCGTGAGAACTGGCATGAGTAGCAACGGGAAGGTCACTGCGTTTGCCAACGGATGACCTGTGATTATTCATACGCAGGCTTAGCTTGGTATATTGTATATATCATACATATATAATATATATATATATATATATATATATATATATATATATATCTATATTGTAGGGTAAAAATCTAATGAAATGGTCTCCACATATAAAACTTTTAATGATATAAACAACGCGTTTCGAACACGTAGTGTTCTTCTTCAGGCATTAACTAATGGTGAGGGCCTCTGAATAAGACTCTGAATAAGACAGTCTTATTCAGAGGCCCTCACCATTAGTTAATGCCTGAAGAAGAACACTACGTGTTCGAAACGCGTTGTTTATATCATTAAAAGTTTTATATGTGGAGACCATTTCATTAGATTTTTACCCTACAATGAGTAAATACCACATAATAACAGATTGCACTACATTAGAATATATATATATATATATATATATATATATATATATATATATATATGTAGAACGACTGTTAAATTTATAGTTATATTATTATTAACTTTACCATTTATGTATTATAATTTACAATCTCTCAAAAATAATAACCAAAACAAATTGACAGTACAATTAACTACTCAAACTCAGCCGTGCCAAATTCATTTCAAGTCATATTGCATACCTCTCTCTTTCATTTCATTTAATCATTTAATTATATAGCATCCCAATGCTTGTTTCTAATCTGTTTGGTTATTGATACTTCCTTGATTTTGTTATTGACAATTTAAATTGCAAAATCAAAAGATTTAATTTAACTCGGTATCTTTTCATAATTGATGTAATAGTCATTCAAAATAAATTTATCTTCCAATTAATGTTATAAACAATTATCCCTGTTATATTTTCATTTATTGGCAGAATGTAGCCGCCAAATAAATATAAATTAATTAGTTAATTTCATTGTTTTTTCTTTTTTATTGATAATAGCTATCCTTACAGTTAATTATACTACTAAAGTTTTTAATATTGATGTGTGTCTGTAAATATTTTTAGTGAATTTATTTAAAAAGGTTGCCCTAGTAAGCCTCTTTTTTTGGGATTATTAAGGAATGTTATATATTGAAATTTCTGTATTAAATACTCTTTAATTAAAAAACTCAATACCTCTTTGAAAAAAAAATATTTGTGTATTGTAAGATAAAGTTGTCAAATAGGCTTAATAATTGAAGAAATTAAGAAAAAAGGGCTGTCGGCGTAGTCATCTTTGGCATTAGAAGTAGATTACACTTATCATACAAAAAAGATGTTTTCAAATTAATATATTCTCTTCCAGAAATCTATTGCAATTGACTAGATATAGTTCAATATTGACAAGGGCTCTTAATGTTGTATGTTTAAAATTCCACCAGTAGTTAACGTACAAACGTATTAAACATATTTCATTTAATATTGGCATTACTAATTGAATAAAACGGCCTTGAATAATCTAACTCATAATTATCTTCAAGCAACTTAATAACTTTAATAAGCATCTTAAATAATCTGCAGATCTTTAAGAACCAAAAAACCAAATGCTTCAATTTTCTTCTACATGTGTGTAAAATACATTTTACACACATCTTCATTATATTTCAGCAATTTTCCGTAATGAATACATGTAGTTACTGATAGTTGAATACCAATGTAAATAACTAAATGTAATAACATAGTAAAATACCAAGTTGTGTATGTTTAGAAGATGAAAAAAATGGAAGAACAATGTGCATGTATTTAAATGCTTTTTCATTAAGACAAACACTTCTCAGTAATCTGCTCTTCCATGGATAGCTAATTGCAAAATTTCATGCCATAAGGGTTGAAAAATGACATGCGTGCATACGTAAAGATATAGTTTGTTACACTAATATAGATTTATGATCACTTTTTCTTGTCGATTCTATTTTCTTAAAAAAAGATCTTGTTGAAATGTCATGCTCTTGGTATAACTTTGATGATAAATGTAACTTTCTTTTTTTTTTCGATGCTTATTAAAAGTATCGCTTATTAAAATGGTCCCTTAAATGTTCAAATTATTTATTTTACGTGATTCAGGAATAAAAATTATATAGCCAAAGATAAGCTGAATTACTTTTAAAATGTATTTTTTAAGACTTTTCCATTGACCGTAATGTCTTTTAGAGCCAGCCTCTAAAACCCGTCTTAACCTGTCTCTCAGATAACCAACCTATGAAACAAATATCCTTAGAAAGTTTCTTCCTTACATCTAAATATTTTGTATAAGAATATTATTTCTAGTATTCATCCTAAAATCTATGCAAGTTTTAAAAACCAAACTTGTATTCTTATTCATCTGCTCAAAGTCACAAGTTTCAATTATTTAAAATAATTGTAAACAAACATTTTTCTTTTTTCTAGAAAATTGTAGAAGAAACTTGTAAGATATTTAAATCTGTTTTCCATGGAAAATCATTCCATGGAAATCATTTCACATCATATGTTGTGGTATCTTGGTTGTTAAGTTTGTTCAGCATATTCAAAGTTTTTAATTTTTGTATTATTCTACTCATTTTAATAAGTAATACATGATTTACTTATTGCTGTGTGGTATACTATAGGTACATGTGCCGTGCATTGATTTTTATAAATTAGGGAATGAGTGTCTATAAATATTGTGTTTGAAAAACATGGTTCTGTAAAATAAATTAAACATTTCTGTACTCATCTAATACATATATCGTGAAAACCAAATTTACTGATACACAGCGCAACTAATGTTGCTGGACTGTTTAAGGGTTGTCTGTCAAAAACTCAACTCTGTCTTCCAACGTTTCGAAAATTTATATTTTTATTATCAAAGCTACATTAAAATACAAAATTTATTATTACTAACTAAAACCCATCGGATTAAAACAGAGAAAAAATTATAATAATTAATCATACCTTACAAAGAGTAGGAGTTGAAAAGAGTATGTTCTAACCAACTTATACTATAATCTGAGAATGTTATATAGTTGTTACTATGGATTATGAGAATTAACAAATAGTAGAAAAAAATTTAAGGTACACAAATTCGGAACTCAAATAACATACTAAGGGAGTAAGCAAGGGTTAAAACAACAAAAATAATAGTTTTATTTTTTTTGGTCAGAAAACAGCATGCTCCACCCGAAGGCACCACACGCATCAAAATCAAAAATAATAGTTGTTTTATATCCAACGATATATGGGTGCTCAGAAGCATAGATGCTTACTGAAGGAAAATAATGACATCTAGATTCAGAAAATTTTAAGTTTATAACAAAATGCAATGAAAATAGAAATCCCTACACATGCTAAGGTAATGCTAAAGTTAGTTCATATATGATAAAATAAAAAGGAAACCCTATAACTTATTTTCTCATGTTAATATAACGCATAAAAAAGTTGTATTGTTATTCTTCTTGTCCTTACTGAAATATTTTCAGTATTGATTTTGAAAATATTGAATTCTATTCTGTTTTTGAAGCCATAAAGATAATGTAAAACTGCATCAAAACGTTGGTAAAAAGAAGTATTTCAACTTAAAAACCTAGTCCTCAAAAACAAACTTACTAAATACTGTGTTACAAGAACAAGTCTAGAAAATAGAATATTTAACGATATTAACTATTGTAATAATAATAGTTGTACTGTTCTTCTTATTATTATTTAATAATATACCAAAATTATGCATTAACCACGTTATTATGAAACATTGTTTCCATTGTAATAGTAATGTATCCTTTTAGACTGATACAATACAGTATTGATTCATTACAACAGAATAATAACAGCACAACATAAAAATAGTAATGATACTATTGTTGGAAATGTTAATAGTCTGCTCCTCATGCTCTAAATAATCTAACCCGAGTCGTTTCAACCCTCTCTGAGATAAATGGGCAGAGAAAAGTGTCACTCTGTTTTGAGTGCTTTGCTCTTCGCGATTGATATACATGGTTTGCTAACGACCTTCATGTCTAGTGCTGTAAGGTCTCGGCGAGAGCGATACAGCCGAATAAACTCTGTGGTTGAAGTGAGCCAGATCCTTCAGTCACTGCACAGTTTTCCTTTTGTAGGACATTCTGAGGTAAGACTCTCTGGATTTGCATAATCTGATGGTTCACTGATTCAAGTGTTTAGAGGTCTTCCTTCCTTCTGGTCTCGAACACATAAATACGTTTCATTAATGGAAAGCGTTTCATACATAAATGTGATTCCAGAGGTATACTTTATAAGGTGCTAAATGCTACTCCTGTCGCTTTGGTTTCTGAATAGATTGTATGTGACATCCCTGTGGTGTTGTATCAATGTGAACACCAAGGTACCTAAAGGTAATTGTAACTAGTATGTTCCGTCCGTGGTGCGCAATGTAGGTGTGTATCCGAGTCTACTGTAAACGTTGGCAATGAAAGTTCGATGGGATGGATTAATGTTGAATTCTGTTTCACTTTTACTTGAAACTCCAGATAATATTAATAACCTGATTAGGATAAATGTGTCCTTTTTCTCGTACCCCCGGCATCTGTTGTCATTTGGTTATTTAATATCGTACTTTAATTTTCTTTACTACCTGTTATTCGAAACTTTTGTAAATTTATTTAGCTTTAAACCATTTTATTTTTTTAAACCTTTGTTTCTTCAATTTCGAAGACCTCACTTTTTAACTTTAAGAGCAACAATATCAAAATAATAATATCAGTAGAATTAAAACATCTGTTAAAAACAATTTAGAATTCATTACGCTGGTGCAGTAAAGGGTGATGAATTATTAATGATTTTGCAGGTTTGGTTGGAGAGGTTATTAGTACATGAGTTGCTAGCTCAATGGACAATGCTAATGATGTGTGCTGTTGAAGCATGTACTTCGTAGTTTGTTTGTACTTTAGAATAACGTAGTGTTGATATGCACTCCTCTGATAAGCTGCGAACAACCGTCCATATGACAATCTCTGTATTCAACCAATTCATAAACTGAATTCTAATTTACTTGCAAATCTAGCTCAGTAACTCCCCAGTTTTAGTATTTATATTATTGCAGTAGAGTAAACATTAATGTTTAATTATATTGCAGTTTAAACGATTGAACAAATCGCATAACAGAGAGTTCAGAAAAGATGGAAAGAACAAGCTGAAGTCCTAAATTAGGTAACTAAGATTAGAACTAGTTGAGCACCACCATATTAGAATCACGGGAATGATTATATCGTCAAAGGAGATATGTCAAAGTTTTATTAATCTAATGAATTGTAAGCTAATAACAACAAATAACCCGAATGAATTTATTTTCCTCGATCAAGTCAATGAGATAGTAAGGGAGAATAAAGAATAGATAAACAGATTTTTCAAACAGATGTAGTATTATGAAAAGTATACACAAACTCCAAAATGATCTTTATTAATAGGGTTATATCAATGCAGAGAAAGCTTGTTTGAAAGTGTTTAAATTAAACAATTAAATTTAATTATAACAATTGTTTAAAAGTTTTGAAATTGAGAAAGCAGTTAATAATATTTTAATAAATTAAAGAACTGTACTTGTCTATGCTCGTATTTGTATGTGATAATTCTGGTTTTTTAATTCATCGGATTCTTTTGTAACGCTGATCCTAATTTAGACATCTTTTAGAAATATGAAAATTTAAAAAGAAATTCATTAGTTTTTATTTTAATTGATTTATTAAAACATCGATTGCTCTACACTCAATTTCACTATAAGTATACATAATAATAATGAGCTCATTGACAATTAATTTCGTTACTTAATTTTAATACAACGGTATTCATTATGTCAGCTCTAACGAAAATACAATCGTTGTTAATAGCACAATCTGTGCAGTTCTGTAAACGAAACACAATATTTGTTGTTTTAAATATAATATTTTATTTCCAGTAACCTAAAGTCAGAAAATGTTTAGTATGTAACATTCATATTAAAGAAATAGTTAAACGCAGTTTAAAGTTCTTGAGTTTCTAAAAGTGTGGTTTGAAATTAGTACATCCTGTTATTATTTTTACAAATTTTTGTTTTGCCCATTTTTCAAATTTTAAGTACTTGTTTTGGTTCAGCCGACGCTTAGCACGTCGACTAAGAGTGTTCATGTTTGTTCATCCTATTCAAACTACTGTTTCAGGAAGACAGTTCCAATAATTTAAACGTTTGAGACTGAAGGAAATTTAAGAATGTTTAAGCTTTGTTTTTAAACATTCAGCATAAAAAAGTTCTATTTGGAGTTTATTACTTTGATGAAATGTTAAGATTCATTTTGTGTCTTCCACATTAGGCTTTCATCCATTGAATTCGAGTTGAATCAAACATTTCTTCACACTTCCTTTAACTTTATGTTAAAAGTGAAATGTAAATCGTCAAGGGAAAGACTTTGAATGCTCTGTTTAGTTGAATGTTGCATATATAAAGTTTTCTCCCTGTATTTCACCAAACTCCTCCCACTTTTCTTACAACTTCCTCTTTCACTTTGTCATTTTATTTCACTCCTCTCCCATTTCAGTGCCCTGAACAGAAGCAAGCTTTTCGCTGTATTAGTGACTGAATTTAGTAACATGTCATTTAAACATTCAATTCTTATATATTTCACTAAGGGATTCTCCGTAGGAATTATTATTTATGTCAAAATAATACTTCATTTCTTGTAGGGCTTATTTCTTTTGTTTTTATATCAAACCCTTTGCATCATCTTTGGGCCCTACTTTATTTTTCCATTAAAAGAAGGAAATAGCTCTTCATCCTTATTCCAAATGCCCCTATTCCCCTTTTCATATACTCGTAATCCTAAATCTAAAAAGGAATCTTACTTACTTTTATTTACAAAAGGAAAATGTATTTCGCAAATATATTAATTGTCAATATTTAATATAAGCAGTATTAAACTTTTAAAATGAGTAGTACAAGTATCAGGTTCTTTTAAGAATACATCATATATATTTGTTATTGAATCATTAGCTGTCCAATTCGTAATTGTGGGTATTTACTCATTCTGAGGTAAAATAGATAAACAAGCAAAAGTGTCCACACATATGAAGTTTCATTCAACAACAACAACGCGTTTCGAACACTTTGTGTTCATAATCAGGAAAACACTACAATATAAATTATATCTAAACAGTTACAAAATTAGAGTGAAACAATAAAATTCAATTAAGAGAGAATTAATACCCAAAGGATTGGTCATGGACTAACCCTTCATCACCAATCCTTCGGGTTTGTCATTAATTCTCTCTTAATTGAATTTTATTATTTCACTCTAATTTTGTAACTGATTAGATATAATTTGTGTAGTAGTGTCTTCCTGATGATGAACACAAAGTGTTCTAAACGCGTTGTTGTTGTTGAATAAAACTTCATTTGTGTGGAGACTTTTGTTTTTTTATTCATTTTACCTCAGAGTTTGTTATTGAGATTGAACTATTGAATATATTGTTATTTGATTTATGAATGGCATATAATCATCTTTATTTACTTCATATTTTATGGAAATATATGTCTGAAAATAAAAAATGATTCCACCTGAACCATGAATACATAATCCAATTGATCTCTTTGTTTTTTTGAATTTCCGATTTACAGTTTTTGCTATAGCTTTTCGTAGTTTTCTTAGAAAGAAATATAATTTATAATTATATAAATTACAATTTTCATGTCCAAATCTGAACTAATAGCAAATTTACTAAATTATTGGTTAGGTGATACTATCTATGACCTCATGTTTTTTTTTCAATTTCAATTACATTTTTATTTGGTATGGTGTATATACGCAATCTCAAGTAAAATATTAAATATTTGAGTAGAACATTCTGTTAAAATTGTGATGTTTTGACCCCTGATAGGTACGTTATCTGCCTTTGTACAGTGTTGTGTTGAGGATTCAGTCGCAACGGTCTGAGCTAAAGGGTTTAGATTTCCTGATTAGTCTCTCTTAATGAATTAGGTCCATTGATGCGTGTAAATGGGAGGACGGTAATTTTTAAAGATAAGGAATGTATTAAGGTAAGTGTGTAAATGAAAAATTAAGGCCAGTTCTTCCAAAATAATGATTGGTGCTGTAGTTGAGTCAGTTACTGTATACGGACCTTATGGATTAGTCCTTGTTTCTCTTTGTTGAATTCCATAATACTAATGAGTCTACATTTGGCTTTTTTGTGAAAAAATCAAACAAATGACTTAGAAAAGACAAATCTTTGGTAAATATTATTTATTTCATTTTTCCTTATTTATTACGCCATTGAGTTAGGCTTCCGTTATTTTTTTTTCTTGCTATCCAGTAAAGTTCGTCGTATGTAAATTGAGAAGTTGGCGGGAGGGTATTCCGAACATCCGCTAGACCAGAACATATTAGTAGATGTCGACCGTTCACTTCTTCACCAGAGATACACGAAGGGCATCGGGTGTCGTCTAATCCAATACGGAACAGTTTCATTGCATTTATTGCCATCATGATATTAGGATTTATAAAAATCACATAACGATTTTGGTATATTAGAGAGGATGAAAGATAACTTTTACCTTGGCATTGGTATCGGATTTACTTAGTTTCTATCAACAAATATAAAATTTTCTGCTCCTATTGAATCTGGGACAGAACAAGTTTAGCATTAGTTGTGAATTATTCTTAGAATAAGTTGTATTCAATTTAAAAGAAAATCGGTTACCATATATAGATGATGAGATACCAATCTTTGAAGCAAAACATCTGTGAACTTCACATATTTGTTATCATTAATCATGTCCTTTTAACAAATCTGAATGGGTTGAGGGATACTTCATCTAAAATAAGTTCATCAGATACAAATTTATTGTTTTCTTCTTAGAAAGTAAAATTTAAGCTAAACAATGAATCTAAGAGTACCTGACAGCAGATACAGCTTGCAAATTGGAATAAAAACAACCAATTACCAAATGTCAAATTTACGAGTTATATTAAGGTTTTAAGTCATATTTCGTAATTTTTTAGGTCGTATAGAGTTATGTTTCAGATTGTACATTTCCAAGCCAGATAAGAATTGTACCATTTGCAGTTTTGACTGACATTTTGTTATTGCGGACCGTCCTATTCTCAAATATAAAATTAGTGCTGGAGGTGGTATCTGGGTAATCTGGCGAACGAAATCTGCAGGGAATGTCAATAAATTAGGAATCTAAGAAAAATTAATGAACACACGAAAAACTACCAAACCCTATGTAGACTATTTAAACAAAAACATTATTGTTTAAAATTTGGGTATCGAAACAAAGGCCAGGAAGACAGGATCCAGTCTTGGACTCTACAAACAACAGGGTAGCGTATAAATTGCGTTCTAGTAAACTAAAGTCAATCACTAGTCAATTTACAATCAAGAAGGCTGATGGTCTTACATTAAAAGTTTGGTTGGTTCTTTAGAATCGATTATAGAGAAGGTGATCCCAGAAGTCTATACTAATGAAAACAACGATTACCACTTGCTACTTGGGAAGAGTTCTTGATGACATGACTTCAGAAGAGGATTTGCTCTTTATTTTGGACGGGGTGCGCGTAACGATAAGTAGTTCAAGTATCCAAAATGACCCATAGTGACGATTGCGTGATATAATGGTAATGCTTTTGATGCTTCCGTATTCTTTTGTGGAGTTTGATGGCAGATGACATATAAACTCTGGACGCATAATAACGGAACATTAATAAATAATCTGGCAAAAACTGATGTCACTAACACAGATGTCCTATTAGTTCAAGACCTTTAAAATTTTTGAAAAAAGTTATATTAATATGGCCCTGCATTATCTATTATTTCACCAGTCTACTCAACTGCAGACCGTTTCCTCGCAGAAGAGTTCATACGAGTATGACGCAGTGTTTTGTTTAATGAGATGTATTCAGTGTGGACTCAAATTAAAAACAGTATTGCATAAATCAATTTTGAACGTAGAAATTGGCCAAGGGATCAGGTGTTCTTTACTTTGTGGGGTGAACCCTCTAATTATCAGGTATTTGTCCATACGTTCACGTCGTGCCACTCGGCTACTGAAGTGTGTCCTCTTAACGGCGAGTCATCCGTCAGTAGTATTGCCCTCATGGTGGCTATCGTTAAACCCGAACCTGGATAGACACCCACCTTATTAACTGACTTCTGGTTGGGTTAGGCTTTCTGCTTTATCTTTTTCCATGTTGATTGGAGAACATCCATGCGCTAGAGTATGCGGCCCTTACCAGGAGGCATGGAGCTATTGTAGTGCGGGCTGAGTTAGATTATTAATTACTTACCTTGGGGTAACACCTTTTCCCAGGGTGACGGTAAAGTCCTCTTTGGGGTTGGACGCCTGAACTCACCTGATCCAGTTGTTCTTCTAAAAAGTTATTGCGGTTTAATTATAACTTTGTCTAGCTAGACATGGAGGAAGCGTTTGACACCTTCTAGTTGGCAGTCATTGTACACCAACAGTGCATTATGGTTTCTCCAAGAATATAGTATCTTATTAAGACTTACTTGTCTGAGGACTCTTGGATTTGGAAGTAATTTCTCTAAAATAGTCACCAACGAGTGTTCACAAGTTCTTGCTGTATGCCTGATCATTGGTATATACTCTTCAATTCATTTTTAATGTTTTCAGTTCCGGAAAGATCGATTACATTAAATGATTGAAAAATATTTGATTAAAAATGAAAATTTTGAATCTTTTCAGTATCGTCATAGAAATCTCTAACACAAGATTCAAATGTATTGATCATGCTCACGAATTCTCCTGTATCTAGTATCAAAAAGAAACTCAGAACAACTGCACTGCAAAAGTGGAAACATAGATAGTGTTTTAATTAAGGCATTCTTTCCTTCCGTCGGGACTAGACTGTCGTCCAACGACTTTAGTACTATTGCAGACTTAATCTCCACATTACTAGTCACGGAACATGCAACCAGTGTCTATTTAGGTTTAAACTTTAAATTAGTTTTGCATTAACATATGCATTATATAATTCCAAACACCCAATGACCCAATATATTACTAACATAACCCGGAATCAAGAACTAATGTACTGTCATTAAGGAAATTATATTTCCATCGTAAGTTGATCCACAAAATATAGAAACATGCCAATTTTTATTACTTTTTTAACAAATTTGTTTTTCACTTTTGACGTGTTAGATCTATGAACTTGATTTTGCAATTAATTTTGATTTCTTCTAAGTTGAACATGATTTTGTTTAAATTTTGATTTTAATAAATGTGTGTTTTTATATTGGTTTGTTATTGATTTAGTTTCGATTAGTTTAAATTTTTGTTTCTGTTTAATCAAATTGCTATATATTTGTTTACTCGAATTATGTGTCTTTTTTTTATTTATTTTCATTTTGTGATATAGTTAACTAAAAATTAACTTGTGCCTTTTGGCATTTGACAGTGCAATCCAGTTACTTAATAAAAGTTGTTAATATAGTCTTTTAGTATAATTTAAAAAGATTATACTTAAAAGATAGTTTTTGATAAACATTCATGTGAAATATAGCATTAACGGGACTGAATGATTGTTTTGTAAATAATGATGTTGACCGTATACTCGTATAAGGCACTGAATTCGAAACGTACTTCAACCCTTATATATTGAAGTACTATATACTTCACTTCTCACTGAAGTTACCTAAAAGACAGATTCTCACTGAAGTTACCTAAAAGACACCTCTGCTCTTGAGTCCATCTTCGTCGACCACTGTCCGACTGTCTTTACGCATCCCATCAGTATTTGCATTAGCAATATTGAAATAAGTTTTGCATTTTTATGAACTGAAACATCAGTGAATTCAATTTTATCTGCATATTAAAGGTTTGTTGCTCCAGAAAAGAGATTTCCAACAATTAAACCTATTTGAAAATTTCAAGATCTTTTAGGGTAATGGTGAAACTGAGTGTATACCGCTATATATTTTTTCTTTTTTTTTTGTTCGGAATAAAGATGTATAAAAACCCCACAAGTGTGGATAGGGATGAAAGTGCTTGAAATTGATCCTCGCGAAATTTCTTATTAGTACGACTGTTGCTTTGTTCTTGATGAAAATTCGTAGAGTTCTTCGCTATCAGTTTTTGTTGAAATTGTGATTTTTAATTTCATTGGAGGAAAATATCGCAGTAAGGGAAGTATAAGACGTGACACCCCAAGTGTT
Source organism: Hermatobates lingyangjiaoensis (assembly GCA_026182355.1). Classification (NCBI taxonomy): domain Eukaryota; kingdom Metazoa; phylum Arthropoda; class Insecta; order Hemiptera; family Hermatobatidae; genus Hermatobates; species Hermatobates lingyangjiaoensis. The sequence continues at coordinate 1,129,839 of JAPFBL010000255.1, forward strand.
ATCGCCTGTGCTTCTGAAGACCATACAGTAAAACTTATATCTTGTAATAAGTTCGATGTATTAAATGTGGATGGTGAAACATCCCCCCTTAGCGGTAAAACAATGGTCACAAACCGTCAGGATTCGGGTGATCTCGTAACATGTATATTCACCAAGATATGAATATCGGCTGTTTTATATTTACTTGTAATTAACTTATATATAAGTGAATACTTATTAAGTAATAATAACTTTATATATATGTAAATTCTATATTTGTATTAAGTACTTCTACAGTACAAATTAATTTTGTTAGTAAACTTATAATAAATCTTGTGCGTTATATGGTCTTTTATAAGACTATATGCTATATTTTATAAGACGCTATGCTATATACTGTGCAAAAGTTAAATATTTTTCGAAGTTAGTTTAGTATTATAAAGGTAAGTTTTAATACTGGATGATTAATGTATTAACTGCGTGCTATGTCAACCTAGACTGGTGCAAGTGGTAATTGTTTTTTGTCGCTTATTTCAGTCATTCCAGTTGGAGATTGGTCAATATAAGCAGACGATTGAAGTGTTCAACCAGCTGTCGCAGAAGCTGATGGCCTCATACCAGCAGGATGACACATCCAAGTTAAGCAAGTCCACAGAGATCATCAATCTTCGATACTCTGATCTCTCCAGCAGGTCAGTTCCACTATGCTGCTTTTTAATTTTGTTTTGCAGTACATATCATTAATCCATAGGGACTTCATTATAAGAATTGAATGTGATTCTTTTAAAACATGATATGTTCTATTTTATACGCATGAATAGTGAATATATTTTCATATGATATGTTACATTGTAACGGCAAACCAACTTAATTTGTAAGTTGATTTTCCCTTCTTTTCGCGCGTTCTATTTATCTCTTGAAGTCATTCTACTATTGAGTTATTGGGACACGAGAATATTTATTTTCTTAATTCTCCGTTTGAACTGTTAGCTTTTCATTAACATTTAAAATACCATTCATTGAAAAGGTTTTCCCCAACGGTTTTTTATATTATGGAGTTTTGGTGATAAAGAGAGCATCCTTTGATGTGCATAAAGAACTTAATTTCATATCGTGTGTACTTCTCCTCATTATATGATTGCCTAATAAATATGCAAGTCGTGAGTGGTTTATTGATTTGATAATATATCAAAGACTGGTTTCATTCGATATGAATTTTAGTTTATTTGCGACTGGCTTCTGAATAGAAGCAAGGAGGACCCCATTTCTGAATACTTGATGAGTTTCCCTTCCAGTCCTAATCAGTCTTCAGAAATCAATTTAGACCCTCTGAAGTTGAAATTCGTCTGGGACTCTCTGGCAGAAGATATGGTTTCCTTGGATCCCTTTCGGTCCTCGTGCTCGATTCACTAATTAGTCCCCATATTTACCATTTCTCCTACATCTTTATACAATGACTAAGGCCTGTTAATCTGTAATATTTATATTGGTTATATATTTCCTTGAACTTTAGGTAGCCCACTTATTACCTTTGCCTACGGGGATATGTGATACTATTTGATACATATTGTTTCATCTACAGGTCAGGAAGCAAACTGTTAACTGCATTAATCTGACAACTGTACCTACCAGACCACTGGTAGTTTTATTGTGTCCCTATAGTATCAATGAAATACCTCCAAACTTCAATGAAAAAATAATTTAGAGGCCAACATGGCCATAGGTTGATTCTAAAGAACGCAACTTTTATATAAATAACCTCAAAAATTAATTACGAATTATAAAAATCTGTCATTATTTATTTTATAAGTAAATAGCATATTCATATAACTGATTTCTTTCTTTTTTTTTTTTATTAGAAACTAAAAGGTTTATTTCTTCTACTGAACACTTATTTGATAAGTTTTTCTTTCATTCATCTAGATTGCATGCAGTACTTTCATGTTTAAGTAGACAAACCAAGCTCTTATTCATTACCAGCAGTTAAAGAAAGACAAGTTCTTAGGTTAGGTTAGGGTGGAGTCCCACAAGGGAACACACGTAGGGCGAGAATTGGTCCTTTGTGATACCACGCAATGAACATTGATTTCCTACAGTGAGAGTCCTAAAGTTTTTCTAACTCACGTGTATTTAGAGTTGGGATCTTTAACGAGTACCTGACATCGTACAGCCTCGGGACCGACTGTTTAACGTCCTTAGACAAGTTCTTAACACATTGTACTTATTTTCATAAGGGAAAGTACATACAAGTGTTTCTAGAAAACAAACCATACTAAGTCTACATTATTTTATATCTGGACTTCCATAATATTAATTGGTAACTTCTTTAAATAATACAATAAAAATCCTCTCATAAATGTATATTAATGAATATTATCGCTCTGTAATCATATATTCTGGTCTGTTTTTTATACATATTACTTTTATTTGTTTTTATACTTATAGAAGTATGATTGATTATCAACAAATGAAAACAGAAATTAACGTATAATAATAAAAGAAAGGCTACCAAGCATGTTATTATTAATTGCTTATAGTTTATTCTTTTATACTGAGTATACTGGGAGTTATGTTGTTTGTAAAATATTACAGATTTTTATTCATAATCACTATACTTTATTTTAAAGAGAGTAAAAGGTATCCTAATAAGTTCTACCTTCAATTTTCGGATCGTGTACCTTATTAAGATCAGTAGTGGGGGAAATAAGTAATTTAGTACATGAAACATGTTTACTACAGTAAATTTATTTTCGTAAATAGGATTACATATTTATTTATATTCATAAATATGAATAATTAATTTAAATAGTAAATAAGTGAAGTAAAAATGTGACAGAACGGATTCTATTTAATTTTGTAAATCAGTTATTTTGAAAACTGTATATAAGGGAAATGTCTATAATGCTGCATTTAGAGGATGTAGTATTCTTGTCTCCATTTCAGTCGATTTGTGTTCTAAAACATTTTTTGTACAATATTCAGTTATTTTGCTTGTATAAACTCATATTATATGTTAAGAAATATACTTTCGTAGAGTATATTTCGTAGAGTTTTATAATATTTATTTACATTGTCAGATGTAAGTACTGAAAACTAACTCTGAACAATGCCAAAAAAGGATTGGTTGATGTATGTGTTCTATTGTTCTGCAGAGTACATGAAGTGCGTGGTGGTTTGAGTAAAGGATTTTACAGAACATAACAGTGAATGAATCTGTCTTCACTATTTCTTCTCACATCTATGTTTATGAATGTTTATACGCAGACTATATATTAAGTCAAGTTATATAAAGAGTTATCGGTCCTTTAGTAAAGACAACAATTTATAAGTACCGAGCTTTTGACCAGATGTTAGTCATCTTCAGGGTGCTATATATAAACAAAAACAATAACTAAATGGAAGAAAGAAGAAACATAAATGTGAAGTTTAGTTTCCTTTTACATTTTGTTTATTAGTTTTCTTTTTATGAATAAACAACTCAAAAATTTACCAACTCGTAGTCAAAAGCTTGATGACTTGTTTTCAAAATAAAGTGATGTTAAGTTAAAAAAAGTGTTAGTTGTTATTAATAACGTTCTTTAATTTATATCCTTTAGATATAAAGGATTGGTAGGAACAATGATCTCTTTTTATTGATTGTGTAACCCTGTCTTGAGGTGCAACGTCGGGCTATAGGTTGTTCAATATTTTTTTAGCATCATTAATTAACTTTAATGTTTTCAGTTTAGTTATATTCATCTGTCTACTGTTCTAATAAGAAAATTCTTCTAAAATAAATGGCCAAGTACTTGCGTAATTGTTATTTCTTTTGTGAAGTCCAGTTAATAAAGTGTCTGTTAATAAAGTCATGCTTTACTTCACATAGTAATTGAAAAGCCTTTTCTTAGGTGACGTAAGACAATAAATTTTTATGGTGCTAGGTAAGTGGAAAGATAACGGCATCAACTCAGCAAAGTCAAACATCTTTAATAAGAACAGTCCACACCTCAATGGCGTTCTGTTGGCTAACAAAAACGAGGCAGTTATTAATGCTAAGCGAATTTTCTCATTGAATATTAAAAATCTAAATTACCCGTGAAAAGTGGTGGAGAAGCAATTTCCTTTATAAGAGAATATATAGGTTTTCTTTATAAAGTTCTTGTGTAGGGTAATTCTTTTTTGTTTACTTTGGGAGTAAACAAATTTTTTATCTTAGAAAAAATTATTATTTGTTATTTACTACACTTGTAAAATATTAAAGGTAGCAGAATGTTTGCAGTGCTTGTAACAGCATATGAGCAATAATTATAACTGTTTCTCCAGTAACAGAATTTCTTAGAGGTTTTCTTATACCATGATCGATAACATAACATCTAAGTCATATAAATACCACTTCTTCATTAGCGAAGAATGTTTATTATTGACAATTAACCGATTTTTGGGGGAAGATACTTTCAATTGAGTTTAAATCAAAGCGATGAAGGTTCCTTTCAGTGATCAAGGATCATCAGGCGCTTTGGTTGTGGAATCTATTTGAGAGTTAGCAGAGATTCTGGTGAACTCGTGGTTTAGAGAGTGACAACCCCACTTTTTGTAAATCTATATTTAAGTATGTATCACTAATATTATTTTTAGTAAATAATTGATTCACAAAATCTCAGCGTTTAAATTTCTCTTCATCGGAATGTCTTTTGTTGTATTAGTTAATGATGATAATAAGTAAATAGCAGTGTTCTATGCGTAATTGTTACTGTTTCTTTTTACGGCAACCTGTCCTTAGTTCCCAGATACTGAGATAACTCCTGTTCATGTCAGACCTATAATACTCAGGGTTTGGCAGTCTCATCCAAGATGTAAGTGTATAGTTCATGTAGATTAGCAATTTACCGCATTTCCCTTGCTTCTTTTTCTCTTCGATAATTTTCCTGATTCTAGTGGTATCTATTCTAATTTTTCGTTATTTTAGGTCCGATCTTAAATGGTGGTGCGCTGTGTTAGTTGCTTCCGGTGATTTGTTGAGTAGTTGAATTGAATGTGTTTTAGTTGTAACATGGACTGTCAGTTCATCAAAGTCAGTCAGTTTTGTATCAGCTGTTCTTTTCAATGTTGGTGCAACACGTAAGAGATGGTAGGTGTTTATTAGGTGCTGCACCAGAGCAGATGGTTAGTCAAAAGTCATTTAAGAAGTGCTCTTTTACCTAATGGTCTTTTACCTAATTTTTTACAACAGTGCCATCAGATCTTTACGATGGAGTGGAGTTTGAACCAATGAATGTAATTGGTTAATAGTTCTGCCTCAGCCGCATGTCGATGTTGCGGCGGTATTCTTAGAGTGTCATTTAAATGGACAATGCATTAAACCTGTGCTCATATCCATGGAAACGAGCTAAATGAACGCCTTGCTGGCTTTGATGACATATGGGAATGTGACTTATCTCGGCTATGGCGCTGTCGAATCCAATATTATTCTTTGTGTTCTCATGATTTTGCTGGGCTTGTTACTTGATATGGTGTTAATAATAGTACATAGTGACATAGTGACCATATTAATAATAATATGGTGACGATAGATCTAGTACATAAGCTGACTAAATTAACTGCTTAATCCTTCAGTTTTGCCATAATTTGAATTCTAATTCGAACACTGCTTTGGTTTACTCTCTGTTGAGATGGACAATTTATATACCCTTATATTTACTAAGTGTCCCTTCTGTAAGATCTTAAGATTGTATTTACTGCCTGAAGAACTTCACCAACTTGAATTAATTACCATATTTATCAGGTTTCCTATACCCTTTAGAATAATATTAATTGTTTTCATTCTTATAGTGAAATACTTTTTCGAATCCTACAAGAATGTTAAACACGACTTCAAAAGAGCTAAAGTAGCTTTTGAGATGGCTCTAAGTAAGGCATTTGTCTGAACTACACATGGTTTGGGACTGTATATCCAAATTTAATCACTTAGAGAGACTACACTACTGAGAAGTCTATGCCTAGGGCCTAGGAGTATAGGCATTTAGAAAAGGTTAATGCTGAAGGTTCAAGAGTCGAGATAAAACATAAACACCAAATAATTTTTTTGGAAACGACTTGATCAAATAATGTTTTTCTTCAGAAAAATTTGGAATGAGCTAAAACGCAAAATAAGAAACACTCGGCTCCTCCTAGTTTCTAAACAAGAACATTAAGAATTTGAATCGTGTGATGTTAATAACACTTCTTTAAATTCTCTTTATCAAAAACGTCAAAGTATTTAAAAGTTGCATAATCAAATATGGCAAAGTATTTTTTATTTTAAATGTTTCTAATATTTCGGTCACCGATCGTACAAAATATACAAAATGTGGTTTTGAATAGTAGATAATATATAACATTTTTTATTGATAACTGGACTCTATCCTAATATTATTTCATAGAGAAATGTCAATCATTTCAACTTTGGCACTATATTTTATAGCTACTGCAATATAATACATTCTTGTGGTATTTATCCATTTGAACTCAGTACTTGACAGGTATTTCTTGTTTATGAGTTTTGTGAAATATTATTCTCTCTTATTGGATATGGGTATGCATAGAGTGACTTAAAATTTGCACTTATGCTATCGTCTTTGGACTGGTATATCCGAGCTTCAATATCCACTCTCACCCTCGATTTATTCACACGGGAGGTGAAAAAATCGGATCACGTCGTCCCTCGGTGAGGACTTTGTTCGTTAAGCCGTCGGTCCCGAGCCTATACGATATCCAGTTCTCGGTACTCGTTAAAAAACTCTGCTCTAAACACACTTGAATTAGGCAAAATTTAGCTCTCCCAATTTTGAATTGTAGAATCAATCTTCATTGTGTGGTATCACAAATATTCGGTCTATTTATGTTCCCTCTTTCTCCTATCTAACCGAGGTAGTGTCCTTATACTCGTATGTTCTACTCAATAAACTGTTCTAGTATCTAAATTCTATGTGATTATTTTTAACTCCATTTGTCATTTATTTTCAAAGATAGTGTAATAATTTTATTTTTTTTTTCAATAAGACTATTTTAATATTGTTTATTTTTTTTATATTGAAATAAATTTTTCAATGAAAATATAAAAGCACCAAGTAGTGCTACTTATTAATCTGAAGTACAGATTCCTTCACATCAGTTTCGTAATGTGAGATATTAAGTTTCAAAACAACCTTGAAGCCTAATCTGGATCAAGTTTACTTTAAAAAAGTAGTTTACATTTTCATTCATCTCATTTGTTAAATATATTTAGGAGATCCAAAAATGTAAAATAATCAAATACCAATATCTCATGTTCATTGGATTGAAACTCTCATGAAATTTATTACATGTTTTTAGAAATGTTGTTTTTATGCGTCTTTTAAGAGTTTATAATTTCTACACATTTTGTATCACCTGCAATTTTTTTTCTTTTTTGTTTTCAAGTTTCATACTTTTGTGTTTGAAGCTTTGTGAATCCTGAATACCACTTATGTTTTGATAAGTTAAACTCTAACCTTTTTTTTTATGAAGAATGGCTAGGGAAATGGTGAAACCTAAACTTTTCCCTTAAGGAAGTAACGATAGTGCCAATTTTACATTAATTAGTACACACTAATTAGTTAATAAATAAGTAAATTATTAATAATAGGTAATCACTTCGTAACGGTGAATTCACTATTATAAGATATATTTAATTATATACATTGTTTTAATATAATTATATTTCATTTGAAGTTGATCAAATTTAATTTTTTTAAAAACATAATCATTTACTTTCTATATGAAATTGTCAATAGCGTTCAGTAAATTAAAATATGCTTGTATTTTGGTGTTATATACACAATTTATAACTTAGTTTCTATTCTGACTATTGCTATATTAAATTAAGGGTAGTTGAAGCTTTTTCTAATTTCGCATAAATGACATCAAATAAAGTATTCATTTCTTCTCACCATCATGTTTTAGATTTAGTGAATAGAAAAAGTTGATATGCAGTGAAAATATAAAAAATAAGGCATTGTTTTATAAATTAATAAGGGAGGTTAATCTGGATTTTATTTCTCAGAAATGTTGAATTCCACCATAGGTCTTCCCTTTTCATATTTCAGACTGAAATGCTTTTAATATATAATGACAGAAGGTTCTGAGTTACCTCGTTGTATACTTCATTGTATTTATTTCCATTCACTTTGCGTTCCCGTTGAAGAAAGCCACATGGTGTGTGCATGCTGCTCAGAATAGTTGTCTCTGCTCACACAAGAGTGACCAAGTGGCCTTTAGAAATAATTTAGCTTCTCTCGTAATGGTCCTTGGTAGTCCTTAATACTGTTAATCGTCAGGAGTAAAAATAAATGTAGTAGCTCAAATACCCTAATTACAGCTTTATTTGGCGTGAACAACCAGGTTCATTAGACAGAATAAAGCCGTGTCTAAACTTTACCAAGGTCAGTGGATACTGTAAAAGTGAGTTTTAGCTTTTGGTCTGTCATTGTGTAACAAACCAGTTAATTCTTTATTTATTGACAATTTATCGTACCTTGATTTTCTCTTTTTATTGTTGCATAGACTTTTCTTATATAATATTCTAAAAATTTAATTAAGATATATGGCATGCCGCTATTATGCTAAATTGGTTTTAACAACACCAGATTTCATTCTTTCATTGTGAATATGCTTTTAAGTGTAATCTTGCGTGGTTTCAGTTTGTGAGGAAAATAAAATTAAAAGAATGAAATTTCTTATATTTCAAGTGACTGATTTTTTAAAGTTTCATTTTGTTAATCAAATTTGAAAGAGATTGATCATGAGGCTACTTGGCACCCAATCTGATAATACCACTATCAATTACTCAAAGACAAAATCGTTATAATGCCAGAGAATATCAGCCAAAACCTAGTCGACGCAGAAGCCTAAATATTAAAAAAAAATGGCTGTAGAACATAGGATATCATCATCTACTAATTGTGAGATAGTGTATCTGTATGAATGACTGACTTGCCGGCATATTGCTTTTAAAATGCCTCTAGTTATTTGTTTAGGAAGTAGAGGGTAGTTCACGGTCTTGCGTGCTCGTCTCTGGACTTGTAGAATCGGGTTCAATTCCCACTCACTATGGTCTCGATTTCTTTACGTGTGAGGTGAAATAATCTGAGCACGTCGCCGTTTGGAAGGGACGTTAAAATCCATCGGTCCCGAGCCTGTATGCTGTCAGACACTCCTTCAAACTACTCTCTTTTACAATGTAGAATCGACCCCGTCATGTGTCTCGCCCATTACTAATTATAGCTGAATTAGAAGCTTCAGGTACTCGCTAAGCCAACCCACCGCCAATCACCGCCCAGTATTAAGACCAGAAACAACTAATATATATATATATATATATATATATATATATATATATATATCCACTTAAAATTCGAAAAAACGATCCAAACTGGACGCAAATCAGTTCACAAACGAAGAAAAGCAACACACAGAGAAAGAGACACACTTAAAAACTCAAATTTTCGGATGATCCGTCTTCAGGAGAAAAGAGAGAAAGGGCGACCAAGCACGCCGGAAACACAACGGCAGGAAACCCAGGTTTCCTGCCGTTGTGTTTCCGGCGTGCTTGGTCGCCCTTTCTCTCTTTTCTCCTGAAGACGGATCATCCGAAAATTTGAGTTTTTAAGTGTGTCTCTTTCTCTGTGTGTTGCTTTTCTTCGTTTGTGAACTGATATATATATATATATATATATATATATATATATATATATATATGAAATAAAAAGCCGCAAGAAAGAATCAAATTAAAGAAAAATAAGCTCTGAGGCCTTTTAGACCATCTCATTACAGAGTCACTTGGTATATATATTGATATGAAGAATTGAACGAGTCCTGGTAAACATTAATTCTGTATATATAAAAATAGCTTTCTTTACCTTTAAAATAAAACAATTTTATATAAACTAGTGGGAAATCTTTGTTAAAAAACTAGGAGAAAATATTCGTTATGAAAAGAGGAATTTAAAATAATAGAGCTTACTTACGTCGTTCCTTTGAACTGAATAGAATAAGTTGATCCGCTTGTAGATTTAATGTAGAATGAAAGAGTCTCTCTGTAGGATTACCATTATGCCGGTTGAATGCGTGGTGTTGACAGTCATTATTTACCTGCTTTAGCAGATTTGCTTGCAAGAAGTGGTAATAATTAGCGAGATCGGTGAAAGGGAAATAAAGACGGAGTGTTGAATGAAGCAAAAAGGGACGCCAGTGCTGGTAGTCATATCCGTCCTCAATGCCTAATTTCCAGCTGCCTGCAGTGCACCTTGCCAATCTATCTCTTCTTATTCACCTCTATATTCTACTTATTCAGCACTTTTTTGTTTGCGCTTCTTTTCAAAAGCTTTTTCATTTCTTTAGCCTTTCTAGTTAAAAATAACTATTTTTATTTATGATAACTCAGTCTTTAAAAAAAGCAGTCTACTTTATACTGAAAGCTTGAATTCATAAAATACGCTTATCAATTATTTATTTCTTTAACGGTTTTGTTTCTATTAGTGATAATAAATATGATGTTCATAAATTATAGGGAAATCGATGATAAGAATAAGAAAACACTGTTTGCTCACCTGAGTGTGGCTTAGTGCTTAGGTCTTCAGTTACGCGGTTGATCCAAGTCGAAATAAAACAAGAAATGATTTTAATTATAGCCAAATGAAAATAACAAAAGTAATCTGGTTCGTCTGTTTTGCATATAATGGAAGCAAAATGATGAAACCATTTGAATTTTGTCGCTTGACAGATTTTCTTATATACAAAAGTTACAGATGATACATTTTTTGAACTTGCATGAATCTGGCTCTGATTAATTTGTCTTACCAACCATTCGTGGACATGGGTTTCGAGTGTCATATAAAAAAATCAGATTCAGTGGTGAGACTGACGATTGGCAGCTGCTTTTAAACAAAGAATCATCAGCTCCTCCCTCCTTGCGAGACGCTTAGGAAATGGCGTAGCACGCGCCGTATACCAGCTAGTGTTCATAATATGGAATAGATAGTAATCAAACTATTACCGCTTTACAAAGTTTAGCTAACTCATGTCACAAAATCTATTTAAATTAAATTATATCCAAACAAGAGTTAAGTAATCACCACTTGGTTTGCTTCAAAATTGAGATTTCTCTAGTTTTTTCCGTTATATATTTATATTTAAATGGCTGTGTTTAGAGGACTTACAAACTGAGGCTATACATTTGCCTTTGTGTAAGTAAATTCCGTAGTTCTGCCCATGAACTTAACCCTTGTTTATTCTTACTCGTTTATTCAATCCTAAAGTGAATAAAAATGTGTACTACTATTTCAGCTGTTTTGCTTTTTTTTGAGGTTGGTATTTTGGGCTTGCTAGAAGAAAGGTTCATCTCTGACGCTGAATTTTCAAGGAAACATTTAATATTTCCAATGATTGGGACTCCTGCATTGGGAGTCCTAAGTTTTGCCTAACTGAAGTGTATTTAGATTGATTTCAATCAAGGGATCTTTCCCAAGTACCTCAGACTTGCAACCGACGGCTTAGTTGACCTCTTCGAGCGACATTTTTTCTTCTTGAATATGACAAAATCGAAGGCCAGAGTGAGAATTGAACCCGGGATGTACCAGTCCAGAGGTGATCACGCAAGTATTGGGTTACCCTACCCCCTGCCTGAAAAATTACTAGCCTAAAATGCATAGTCCTTTTAGATTATTATTTTCTAAATAAGTTGATTTATTTTTATAAAAATTCACTGAAGGATATAAGGCATATTACATACATACCAAGTATATATAATGACACACATCTATAATGTAGTATATGTACGTATATTTATAAGTGTTGTATTATTCAAAAAAATGCTACGGAGGTTGTATCTGGGCGGGTTGTAAACGTTGAGGAAAAGGCCTTATTGCTGTTGTAGCCTTTGGTGTCAATAAATACGATTAGTAATAATTGAAGTATATTGTTAACACTAAATGTAGTGCAGTCAGAGACGAATAAAGTATTTTTATTTCATGAATGGTCTTACGTTTGTATATATGATTGTTGAAGTGAGGTTATTGCTAAATGTGGTTCAACAAACCAAAGTCATTAAAATGCCCAGTTAGTTTAGCAATGAAATTGTTTAAAATTTTGAAATTGCGTTTTTTTTAACATCTTATTTACAAATATACAAGTAAGCATATTTTGCGTAACAAGCATATGTAGTAAGAAATTACACAATAACTTCAATGCACATGAGTGAAGAACCCACTGGTTCAACTTTTCACTTTGTTTTATAGTATACTATCGTAGTAGTAGATACCTCAGCCATCTTCTCTTGAGTGTCTTGGGGGAATGTGGGAAGCTGAGTGGGTGTCAAGGATTCGTACAAATGGATTTGGGTGAGAGGAAAGGTTTTTGTGAAAGATCTTATAGCGATCAGGGGCTAAATTTTGAATGAATAAAATTTTTAGGTCTTTATGAAGGGTGTAGGTTTTGACGTAATATGGAGTATTTATGATAGTATGGAGGATTCTAGTTTTCAACCATTGTATTCTAAGAATATTGGAAGGTTTCTGACACCCCCATAGTTCGAGTCCGTAAGTCCAGGTCAATCTCAGTAATGTTTTGTATAGCAGTATTTTGTTATGTAGCTTCAATTTCGAGTGCTTTCCTAGAAGTCTGTGCAGTAATAACAATCGTCGTTGGAAATTAAGTTATAATTTATTTTTTTTTCCTCTGAAACAGTTAATAAATCGCTAGCAGTTCAGGTAGGCTTTGTTAGGGTTTTGTTAGGCTCTGAAGCATTCAGATTGTACAATGAAAATACTATGTTGAGAAGTGCTAAAGAACAGTTGACTGAATTCAAAAAGTCGTTAAAGAACATTTCATGCTGATGGAAAATGAAGCAGTCGGTTGATCTATCTTTGTTACGAATTTTGATCCCATTATGAAAATAATCTCTGATGTGATGCAACTGAGAAATGCGATAGGGTGTTGTTCACTACAAGAAGGTAAACCGGTGCACTATGTTTCAAGGTGTCTGGGCGAGTCGGCAACTCGATAGGCGCATCTGGAAAAAGAATTACTGGACATTTGCTTCGCGTCCACCAATTATCATAATTACATATTAGGTTGTAAGAATGTGTATGTGTTTACTAACTATAAGTCCCTAATTGCAATTATGCAAAACAGTATCACTGAAATAACAAACAACAAATGAAATAAAATGAATAATAGCTAAAACGAATGAAATTAAATTAGTTAAATTATAATTTTGATTGAACTTATAATCCCGGTTAGTGTATGCATGTAGCTTATCAGTTCTCCTGAAATTACTTTGTTTGTTCTGGCATTATTCATACAATTTGACACTTTTTACACTTTATCTGCTCAAGTTACAAGCAGTGACAAGGGCTGATCGGGAACGTAAGATGGTTGTGGTACATTGAGACAGGATGGCTGAATGAAAGTAAGCTGGTGGACCGTAATACAAAACTTGCTTTAAAATCAGATCAAGCTAACTGAGTAAAGGGGTTTTCCCTCCATCTAGTCCACTTAGATTGAGGGCTAGACGTTTCCAGGTGTATGTGAAAAACTATTGTCTTTCTACATGAAATGCATTGATAAAACGTAAAAATCAAGCTAAATGCAAATACATTGTTTGTATTGAGCATAAATGAATATGCATATAATAAATTTTTCATAACATATTGGGTATTTGCAGGAAATATGTTCGAAGAAATATAAAAAATTACTCTCAAAAGGCTAAACTCGTAATATCTATTCTAGAGGTAAGAGCCGATATTGCACGATTCAATAGAGCATATGACGACTCAACTCAAATTATCAGCTCCTTTGATCAGTAAATTAAATTCGTTACTGACCCGTTTCAAATTCAACGAATGTTTGTAAGTGATCATATTTGATTTTGCTAAATTAAGGTTGCTCGAGAGTGGGGTTTAGAAATGATTGATTCAAAACCCTATTATACTCCGTCTAACGGGTTGACTGAAGAGGGAGTAGACGTAGCGAAAGGATTCTAAAAAGCTAAGATCAGTAGAGGGGGGGGGGGGGGGGCTTTTACATTATTGCTAAAATATAGAATTTACTCAGCGGCCGATCTAAAGGTATCTCTTCTTAGCTGCTGCAATTTTTATTCTCAGTTATCTAATTAAAAGCGATACTCAGAAGTGATACTCGTATAAATTCAGATACTCGTAAATACTCTTAATTGAAAAAAAAGAACTGTACACTGTTTAGTAAATATTAAGGTAAATGTCCCCACATCATGATACCTAATGGCAAACGAACTACTTAAGTTTAATTTTATTTTTGAAAAATAAGTTCCTGAGTAGGTATGAAACCGTTTTTCTCCAAAAAATGTAATAACAATTGTATAATATTTTGAATGAGTGTAATTTATTTTGCAAAGAAAAATATGAAATTTTATTTATTAAAATGAAAACTTGATGGGAAAAAAATGGTCAATAATTTGTCATTATTGATAATTGTCCCTTTAATTGAAATGGTAAATAAAATTTTAAAAACCTAATAAAATAAAGGGATTTTAGGTGGGAAACAAGCTCTAAACATACTCCTACTAATGTGGGTGAGTGATAGGGCATTGCTGCTCAGGTAATGCAGTAGAGTTACGAGACAACACTGTCACGCCTTGTATTTCATCTTGGTGTGCCCTGTAAACTCAAATTAGGATAAATTCAGATTGAATTTTATTTCTGTTCAAAACTCATTTTCTCTTAATCTAACTACATGAAACGGCATTAAGCTTGCGAAAAATTCACACAAATATATTTATTTCTAAAGAGAAATAAATAACATGGGTTAAAACACCACTTTAATGAAAGCGAACTTTAAATAAATAAATTTCATTACAGCGTTATTGAATAATGATTTAGAGTTGTTTATTAAAGGAGGTGCCTAGATGATATACGATATTTGCTGCCCATTGAACATAAGTCTTTACTTTTTCCTACAAAAATATATATATCTATAAATATATATATATATATCTATGAAATATAAATATCTATAGTATGTTCTATAGAGCGAGATCACAAAATGGAAAGCTGTGCAAAAATTCTCAAATTCTTGGTTCCTATGAAATTTCAATAACTATTCTTATTCTACAGTTATTTATTGAGCTTTTCAAAATTTCACTTCTTGAAATGCGGTAAGTGCAATTACTTTTCACTGATTCTCGTAGTGGGGACTTCAGTTACAAATATCAGGACTATATTTTGGATTTAATATATATATATATATATATATATATATATTAAAAAAAAGAAATCACCTTAATTGACTAAATGATGGTAACCACATTTGGTTAACAAGTTAATCGCTTAGGAATTTGACAGTCCATGGTAGAGTGCTTCTCAAATATTGACTCTCGCGGAGGGGTGCCTTTGTAGAATACAGTGTCATGGCACATTCACCACAGGAGGTGGCGCTATTGATAGCTTGCTACTGCAACACCACCCATTACTTCTCACTTTTCATTTTCATTATAAAAAAAGCACTCTCTCTTTTATTCATTTTTCATTTTAAATTTATAATGTTTTGCAATTTTAATATTTAAGATATATAGTGTTTATATATCTTTTAATATCAACTTCGTCAATTAGTTAGTCAACAGTGGTTATGAATCAAAAACTATAAACGGGTAGATTTATTTTAAAATGTTGACAATTTTGAAGTAATTTAAACCTCTTCTCTTACAGATGAAAAACAATTTATTATGACTAAGGTACTGTTCTTCTTTAACTTTGTCTAGTTATCTGCAATCAGAAAAACATATTATTAAATAATAAAATCGAAAAGAGAAGGTCAAGGAGACATCCCTCTTAATGGGAGTAGGCAGTAGGAAATGACGGTGTAATTAGCTTTGAAGAAGCGGGGTGGGAAAGGAGTAGGTCTTGTTTGAAATTCACAATACTGGACCATCGGAATAGTCGTGGATTACCATTAAAACTGGAAAGAAAAATATAATAGTGTATACATAAAATTATATATATAATTATGTATAACTACTAGTTTAGGTTTACACAATGTTAGATAGTAAATCAAAACACGTGACAATTTCCACCCGCAATTAGCTTAACTAATCGTTTCAAATAATATGGGTGTCTTGAAGGAGGCGTGTTAAGACGTCTTAAACCTTAAAGAAGGTCTCTTAATTTTGATGCTGATAGAAATCTGGAACTTTTATATTCGCTGGATGACAACTCTGGAGGCTTATGAAATCAACAGGTCCGTATGACCCAAGTCGACTTTTTGCATTAATGAGCATAGCCCGTCATTAATGAGGAACCCTTT
Organism: Hermatobates lingyangjiaoensis; assembly: GCA_026182355.1. Lineage (NCBI taxonomy): Eukaryota > Metazoa > Arthropoda > Insecta > Hemiptera > Hermatobatidae > Hermatobates > Hermatobates lingyangjiaoensis. The sequence goes on from JAPFBL010000255.1 coordinate 1,146,126, forward strand.
GATTGTTTATAAACTTGAGCTATTCGTTATAACCTTCTACCTCTTCCTTCTCACTGTGATTGCAAGTCAAACTGTTTTGATGGTCTAATTTCATGAATTTCAGCCCTCTCAACACAACTAGTTCCAGCGTCACTGCTTATAGCACAGTCCCCTTCCTATCTTCCCGCAATAAGCAGATGCATCTTCTTAACCTTTTCATTTGAATTTATAATTTGTTTTTATAAAGTTGTTACCACATTATAACTTTTACTGTACACAAGCATGAAGAAGAAAATGACGTTTTTATATAAAACTTATTTATAAGGAGACTTACCTTGAAGTTATCCAGCTTTCCCCCTTTCATCATTTTTTAGTTTTCATTAATGTTAATAAAGGTACAAGTCATCAAATAAGTGTCATTTATTCATAGATGAATCAAAAATTAACATGTTTTGTACAGAGTTATTTTATACATACTTAGAATGAGAGGCAGGAATACGAATTTCTTTGATAAGAAATGAAAGAAAGTCTTAAGAAAACAATTTAGTAGTAGTAAATTTTCAGGAGTTTCTCTGTAAACCACTCCAAATTTTTGATTACATGGAAATAGGAAATGGACAAAAATACTCCTAGTTCCAACATGGATGAACTTTTCTTATCATGCTGCTGAAGTGAAAATATTGAATAAGAATTTTACCCTATGCTATGAGTAATTAGTGGCTGAAAAATAGTTCCTTGTGATATAAAGTACCTTAAAGCTTTTTTCTCGAAGATTATGTAGCGTATAGAGTTCTTCTGGAACCATGGTAACTGAAGTAACATTTTTGAGTTACATATTAGCGCTCGCCTTGTGCATGTAGTACGAGTGTGCAGAGCCAGCTGGTCATAGTGCTGCGATGTAGTCTGAGGTTACCTCACAGCCGCCACGACAGAGCAGCTTGAATGTCATGTCCCACCACTGCTTGTCACTCGATACAGAGTTGTCCAAGGAGCTGACTCAGTTTCGTCTCTCCTAGTCGACTGTCATGTCTTCTCCTCTCACAATACTGTGTATTTATTGCAGCTGTAGAAGCCGAGGTGAGGGTCTCCACTCAGCCCTAAACTCCCTCCAGAACTTCGATAGGTCTCTAGAAAAGTTCCTTGCTTGGCAGAGCGAAGTAGAATCCAGTCTGGAGATGGTGGACGCTGAGATGGACCGGGAGCCCCAGCCTACCCAACATCTCAAGGTGAGTCCCTTTTAACATCAACTCTTTCTCTTTTTATGCTTTATGTTCCCATAAGTAGAACTTTAATATTTATCGAAGTAAAAGTCTCACATAATATTGGGACAACCGTATACGTTTACATTTAATAACTTAGACAACATTATTTCTCTAATTTTTCTCAGTTACACTATTATATGATTATGAAATTGATAAACATCTACAGTTTATAATTCTATGTCATCGATTTTTATATTCACTCTAAATCTAGCATTTTCAAATAAACCATTGACTCAATCAAGTATATAAGTTGTTTCCACTCTCTCCACTTTCCTACAATGTTAGCAAGTGTCGATTGTTTTTATTATCACTTAGTTAATTAAACCGTAACTCTTTGTTTAAGTATTCCTAGTGAAATCTTTCTAGAAGAAAGTGAATGAACATTCTCTGTGTATTCTGTAAGAAATATACGAATTCATTTATACTAGTAATAGTTTTAGAATTCATGTTATATATATACCACTGTTTTTAAATACCTGATTGACTTTTATTTCCTGTAACTAACTCAAAGATGAGAACTTATTTAAAATTTAGCATGTATATATAAGTGGTAAATTATGATCGTTTGAAATAGAGGTTATATGAAAATAATGGCACCAGTTGAAAGACTAAGATTTTAAATTGTTTCAGTAATATAAGTTGCTTTAAAGGAACAATTTCTATCTAAACTGTATAGGTTTATGTATTTCCTATCATCATTTGTGTGATTCCTAAAAAAAAAATAAACTGACACGCTGGTACCGGGAAGTTTTCTAATTATTGAAGATATGCCATACTGTGTATGTATTCTTTTTTCTGTTTTTTTCCCTTCAACTCATTAAAAACCTCTGTTGTAAACTTTCATCAATGGTTGTAATTCTGCATTATTATTCCGGAGGTTTTCCACAATAGTGTCAGCTCTTGTTCTTGTAACAAAGGCTCGCTTAAATTTCACCCCGTTCAATACACCGGACTGTTTGTCTTGAATTAAAACCAACCATTTTGGCGTTGACTGAAATATTCTCTCTTAATCATTAAATTTCTATTATTATATGAAAACTCTAAATAGAATTCTTAATGAATTGATGGAATTCTTAGTAAGTGATATAGCTACGTATAAATAAGAATATTTATAAAAGATATATAATATATCAAACGAATAAATATACAAAGAAAAACTGAGAAACCTCGTAGAAACACACTTCGGTATTTCGATGAATCGTCGTTATCAGGAGAAGATATGAGAAGTTTTGGGATTTACACTATTCAGTGTGAGTAGTGAAACCACACTGAAATTATATATATATATATATATATATATATATATATATATATATATATATATATATATATAATTAAAAGAAACGGTCCAGCGGACTTTTTTACAATAAAATAAAAAACGAAGGAAACACACAGAAAGACACAGACATAACTCACATCGATATTTCGACAATCGTCGTCATCAGGAGGTGCGAAGAGCGAAGAGTCCCGCAGGAAGACAGGGCGGTACTGAACTCGGAAACCGCAGCCAGTACCCCACCACTTACCACCAAGCGGGGGAAGGGAGGGAAGGAAATGAAGAGCCAAATTAAGACGTAAAAGGAACGAGTAAAAATTATAACTATAAGAAAACAGAAATGGACAGGAAGTACGAGAATTCAAGGAAACTATAAGAAAGGAATTAGACACAGGAAGCTACTCGGTGGAAGCAGAAAGTAACTGACAAAAAAGAACGGCACTACGCGTGCTAATCACAATTAAAAGAAACGGTCCAGCGGACTTTTTTACAATATATAGACTTAATTTGGCTCTTCATTTCCTTCCCTCCCTTCCCCCGCTTGGTGGTAAGTGGTGGGGTACTGGCTGCGGTTTCCGAGTTCAGTACCGCCCTGTCTTCCTGCGGGACTCTTCGCTCTTCGCACCTCCTGATGACGACGATTGTCGAAATATCGATGTGAGTTATGTCTGTGTCTTTCTGTGTGTTTCCTTCGTTTTTTATTTTATTGTAAAAAAGTCCGCTGGACCGTTTCTTTTAATTGTGATTAGCACGCGTAGTGCCGTTCTTTTTTGTCAGTTACTTTCTGCTTCCACCGAGTAGCTTCCTGTGTCTAATTCCTTTCTTATAGTTTCCTTGAATTCTCGTACTTCCTGTCCATTTCTGTTTTCTTATAGTTATAATTTTTACTCGTTCCTTTTACGTCTTAATTTGGCTCTTCATTTCCTTCCCTCCCTTCCCTTCCGCTTGGTGGTAAGTGGTGGGGTATCTGGCTGCGGTATTAACCGATGTTCAGTATCCGCCCTGAATCTTCTAGCGAGGACTACTTCGCTCTTCGCACCTCCTGATGACGACGATTGTCGAATATTATCGATGTTTGAGTTATGTCTGTGTCTTCTCTGTGTGTTAATCCTCGTTTTTTATTTTCTTGTAAAAAAGTCACGCTGGACCTGTTTAAACTTTTAATTAGTGAATTAGCACTTAAGCGTTAGAAAATGCCGTTAACTATTTTAATGTCAGTTAGCTTTTAGACATTTCCAACGAGTTAGTTCTTCCTTTGTGTCTAAAAAAAAATAATGCCTTGTACTTATAGTTTTCATTTGAATTCTCGTACTTCCTGTCTATTTCTTGTTTTCCTTATAGTTATAACTTTTTAACTCGTTCCATGTTTAATCGTCTTATATTCTGGCTCTTCCATTTCCTTTCTACAAGCTCCTAACTTCCCCCGTCATACGGTGTTGTTTGAGTAAACAACGTGGTGGGTACTGAGCTGCGTTATCCGAGTTCTAGTACCGAAACCACTGAATCTTATGACGGGACTCTTCGACTCTTCGCACCTAACTAGATATAACGACGATTGTAACGAAAATATCAAGAAATGTGAGTTACTGTAAACTGTGTCTTTCTGATGTGTTTCGACTTCGTTTTTTATTTTATTATTATATAACATATAATATATATATATATATATATATAAATTAATTAATTAATTTATGTGAATGGAAAATAGGAAATAAATAAAAAAATAAATTCTTACGTTGCAAACTTAAAAAAGTAATTAAAGAGAATGTGGTAAGTAGAAGTTCTTTTGCTGTGTATCTAATCTGTGTTCTAAGAAGCAGCTGGAACACTTTTTACGACTAGTTGTAGGCAAATCTTACGGTTGATTGTCATCCTAGGTTACTTAGAACCTGGAAATTAAAATAGTCATTCAAGGCACATGGTCTAGTCTTGTATGACTATTTTTATGTTCCTGACAAGTAACCTTTGGTTTGCGAACCTTGAGTTTTTTTTCAATTAATATAAAAAGGAAATTACCACTAAAAGTAGTAAATGAAATGGTAAAGTTCCCAGCAGTTTCGATCGTTACCTCGTTTTCAAAAACTGTTATTTTCTTAATATTTTGTTGAAATCCACAAAACTAAATTGAATTTAAAAAAATTGATTTTTTAAAGTTTTTTGGTATTTTTTTCCAATAAGTTTAACTTATATATTGCTTTTAATTAATTTGTTTCCCTTCTAACATGTGTGACGGAGCTATTAATAAATCAACAAACGTAATATTTGGTATTCTTATTCGATACCTTTTTCGCTCTATATCTTACCAAAAAGATAAATGAAGTTTGATCCTCAGAAACAGTAGAAATTCTCATGATATTCCCAAAATCACACTGGTAATTGAGTCAACTGGGGAGAATGTAATTATCTTCTCCTAAACAAGTCAGCAACTTAAGCAAGATTACTTCCTGTTTTAACCACGGGCATTCTCAGACAACCATACGATTTAAAAATGCATAAAGTCTTTGAAAAGCTAGTGTAGTCAAAATTAATCCTATGTTCCTTCCAAACCTCAACTCCTTGGGTTCATGTCCACCTCGGAACGATCCATCAATTACGGAGGATATTTAATTTGATTACTCAGTAATCTACTGACTAGTAGGTAACTAGTAAAATCTATATCTACAGGACCTAGAGGAAGTTTTTGCCTAGTTTCACTACCTGAATAAAATATTTTACTCTGTTTGGCCAAGGCTATTAATCCACAATTTCAAGCAACTGGGTATTCTCTTTTCTAAATTTACAGCCTTGTTTTTAACTGCTCTTGAGATTTCAGTATCAGTTTCCCATTCATTGTAGCCATGGGACGTATATAGGGGAGTACCTCGGGCTATCACCTTGGACCATTGTATGTACTTCTTTTACTTTTGAATTTCCTAAATTTACTGTGTCGATTTTTTCACACTGACATAAACCTTTGTTTGCTTATCTTTCAAGGCTAGAGTTGTGTCTACGAGGTTAAAACGATAGCTTGTTTATCGGTTATTTTGGTTAATTGATTGTAGGTGTTATGGAAACTCTACATAATAGCATAAACATAGCAATATATATTCAGAAACCTGGACATACTTATTAAAATATCTTCGTGTCTCTCACTTTTATTTACTGTAAATGGCATTGTTTTTCAATGATGAAGAACTGCTTACCTGTCTATTCGCGTCGAAGTTTAATTTACTTTGATGTAGTACATCCGTTTAAAATAAAGTGGTGCTTCCAATTATCAGGTGTATGTATGTATTCTAGGTGTACACATTTCATAAATGCCTATGTATTGATATCATATAAGCATTTATTTTTGACCGAATCATGGAACGCGCCAACAGAGTATGGATCTGTCCTATTGACAATACCTCCTTCAGGTACAGGTACAAAAGAAACAATACATTTTAGGCAACTTTAAACTTCTAAAATCGACAAGTCAAATTGAGGTCGTTATCTTATATTTAATGAAATATTTGGTTAAACTCATTTATTTTTTTTCAAATCAGTTTATAAATTTATAACTGTAGTTAGAAGGACTTATTGCTTGAATAAAATCCGAAGTTTAAACTAAATTATAGAAAATTGGCCAATTATTTTATGCAATAGAAAAATTATATATTGAACAGAGGAAAGAAACATTTAGTGCAAACGAGATAATTTATGTACCTTTATTTCATTAATTTAGATAAAATGTCCCTGAAGTATGTTTTAATAAGAAGTTCAAAATCGTTTTAATTTGGAGAATTCAAATAGATGGCCCTCAAAAATAATTTCAAATACACTGTAGCAGCGATTAAATAAATAAGGCATCCTAAAAAAAAATGTTTATTTCTTTTATTTTAATTATAAAAGAAGGGAAGTTTCTTCTAGACTGCCTAGATTGATTGGCTTGTCCAGCTAGGTAGTTCGCAAGTCATTACACCGGTCGCTGTAATCTATATTTTTGGTCCAGTTTATCACTTGATATATGAGTATATTATTGTTCCAAGTGGTGTTAAAGTCAACATACTGCATTAATACATTCCAGTATTTTTGGACGTTGTATTTTCATTTAAATTTGTTTTTTGAAGCCATGTAATTTACTAACTGAAAATATTGTATTTTTTTATTTAATTGCACTAATGCCAATGTTCAGTTGAAATATTGTTTATTAAAACTACTTTAAAGTAAATTTTTATAATTTGTAGAATGAAGTTCATAAGATATTGAACATTACACCCACTTCTTTCATTTGTATGTATTTTATAAGAATGTGATTACTGGAACTATTATTACGTTGATACCATAGTCATGTTACTGTGTTAATGGAAGTTTTTATAACATTTGAAAGTATATTTTTTTTTCTATAATGGGATTGGGAACTTTAGATAGATTTGATCATTTATTATCATTAGAATTAATGAAAATTATTTTGTTTTGAAGTGTATAAAAACGGTAACAACTGATGATTTAATCATAAGATTGAGACTCTTATAGCAAACAGGTTTGATTAGAAAATCCATTTTAATCTCACCAGACATTCATTGAAATACTTTAGGATTGAAAGTGTAAACTTTGCAAGTCGTCTTGTTCTGGGAAAACTTTTAGAACTGTTATAACCTACTCTCAACTTAGTTGTATTTAACAATTAAGTTGAATACATCGCCCAATCTATCTAAGCACTCTAGAAGAAATTTCCTGTTTCTTATAATTAAAACAAGAGAAGTTAACATTTTTTAAGGATGTCTTTTATTTATTCGCTGCTACTAAGTATTTGTAATTATTTTTGTGTTTGATCCCGGTGTGGACTGGTCTCACATGTATGCAATTTATATTGCAATATTTGAATGTTAGTCACGTCGTAGAATTTTTCATGTTGGAAGTAAGTCTTGCCTTGTGGATGACGCAGTGACGTCATACCCAAGCCTGTACAATGTAGACTCGACTTTAAAGATCCCTGGTTAATAAAATTAACTGGATCAACACTTCTGGTGAGACTCACCTCTGTGAAGCCCCTCACATATAACCAAAATGAGTGTCTTTTATCAAGTGAGCTATGTTTCCAGTCCCATGAATGGCTCTGAGGGTTGCCTTGCAGAGATGGGGGCATGGAATCAAAAACTAGCGTGCAGTGGTTTAATTCATATTGCATATTCGCGCCTAGTTGTGCAAGTACTGATTACAGCACCAGGAAAGACGAAAGGATTAAAAGTTCTTGTGTTTATATTATTTCATTGCTTTACACGATTTTGTTTCTTGCAGAAGAGATATTACTAGTGATCTGAAATATTCTTGTAAAAGAATATTTACTAGGGATAAGTCATACATGCATTCCGTCGTTATTCTCCTGATTTAATGTTTTACTACGTGCTGTATTTATATAACATTTTTTTCCCGGATATAATAAATATTTTAATGAAAGAGCGAGAGAAGGATTCAGTGGTTTAGAAATGGGAGGAACAGGATCAGAATCTTTTGATCCTTGTATGAAAATTTATTGCCTAGGCCTATCATATCTCAGTTTACCCCTTGATTTATGCAAAAACCATCTGCATTGGTCCTATATTATGATTTATTGGAGTTGACAAAGTAGTATTTTTTTTACATCTATCTTGCTGATTCAGCTATAGATTCGTAATAAACATTTCTAGTCCATCCTATCAAATGGTAGTATAAATAAAAGTATTGCTAATTTACTTATGATTAATTAATATAAAATGATGTCTTATCATCAGTGTTTAGTCAAACTGAAACCATAAAATAAAATTTTTATTTCCCTGGATTTCTAGCATTCATGTTGGATGTATTATTACGCTTGGTGAAATAATTAAATCAAATTAAGAAAAAACTACAATCTTGCCATATTTTGCTATGAAAATAACGGTGGAATATACAGTCAATTTTCAAATTATGAAAGTCTCCTGTTGGTGAATACTGTGTCAATTAGTTTTAATTATATTATGTTCGACCCTTCAACTCGTTTTGACGATACTTGGCTATTCTATTTTAAAATTCATGGGTATGTTTTTAAATTGTGTAGTTGCTTCTCTAAAACTATGCATCAAAATGTATTTTTAAAAGATAATTACATATGTAGTAATTTTATGTGAAAATCATTTCTTCATCAATGATAAAAGGAAAGGATGCCTCCTGGTTTAATAACACATATTGATATTATTATTTATTAATATTCATATAAAAGGGAAGACTTAATGGAATCAAAAACCTTTTTAGAAATCTTTCTGAAGATTTGGTAATATATGTTTCAAATAATAAAAGCGGGTAGATGGATTTCCTGCAAGGCTGGTATAATTGTATTCATTTTCTTGAAACCTTATATCCCATTATACTCAAATCTTTTCATGTCTGTAAAGTGTAATACCTGACCAGTGGCCTTCCCTCAATTATTATTACCTTTATGTGTATACTAGACTACCCGTGACCCATTGTGTCACTCAGAAATTATAGCAATAGTTATTGAAATAGGTTTACTGAACATGACTGACAGGGATAATTTTAATTCTTTTTTCTAGTTATTTAGGCACGGAAACATATTCTTATATGACCCAAGCTTTTGATATAGTATTAACTATATCATGATTCATAGTATACTTAACATGATTCAAGACATATACACAGTAAGTATATTTAGCAAAATAAAAATCATTTAAAAGTAAAAAAAAAATCATTTATTTTATGAAATAAATAAAACATCAATAAGTTATATACGTAATCAAATATATTTAAAACAAACAAAACTTGCAAATTGAAATTCCAATTTATTTACCCAATATAAAATAGCATTAATGAAAGGAATATGTCTTTATAATATTACCATATTACCTTAGAATATTCGTATTTTATCTGACAGTTCTGTTCAAGATTGTTTCTAAAATTATTCATTTTTAACCTCTAATGCAATAGTTTATATATATTATAGGCTATCGACCCGCTAATGAGAAATATTATTAAATAATATTATAGAAAGTCAAGGCGAGAACGCAAGCCACTGGGCTACCCTGACCCCCTAAACGATTTGTTATTATGTAATATAACTACAACAATGCCAATCACAACAAAAGTAAAGATTATGATAATTTCATACCTCGATCACCACGGAAAATGGACGAACAAACAAACAAACTCAAGAACTTATATATATATATATATATATGATCAAACCACAATAAGAAATGGGAAAACAAGACTAAGATCTTTCAACCGTAACAAGCGGTCTTCGTCAGAGTCAAAAACCCAACTGAGTTGGGTTTTTGACTCTGACGAAGACCGCTTGTTACGGTTGAAAGATCTTAGTCTTGTTTTCCCATTTCTTATTGTGGTTTGATCATTGATTGTTGTTTCACGTGTTTATGTGAAATCTTTATATATATATATATATATAAGTTCTTGAGTTTGTTATATATAAATATATATTATGTTATTATGTTGATCACATAAGGTGATGTTTCAATTCAAAATGTCATTATTCATATAAGTATTCTACTAAGTTTTGGTATTGCCGTACATGACAATTGCAATCGCTATGTAATAACTATATTTTACTCATCTTGCATTTCATGAAAAAAAAATTATGCTTTACATTCAAAACCTTGATTGATAAAGAAAGTAGAAAGGCCATGGTGCTATTATTTCGATGGATTGTTCCATTATAAATGAAGCTATTCTAACTCAGTGTATTACATGAATTGAATTATCTATGAATTAATTAGTCTGTGAATCGCTTAATAGGTTATTGTTGTGAGTGTTACTGTATTGTGTGTTATGTAACAGTGGTATCGCTTTTCACATGTTCTGCATAATCAGAACCACTCCGTGAATGACATATCATGCAGCGTAATGACCAAGAATTGTAGAATTCTTTTTTGATAAAATTGTGGTTCCACACTATATATATTTATATATATATTCCTTTAATAAAAAGATTTCACATAAACACGTGAAATAACAATCAATGATCAAACCACAATATGAAAAAAGTAGTGCCTTATTCTTGCTTATAAAAACTTATAATCATCATATTGATTGGACAGGAGCTAAATTTTAGTCTTACTTCTAAAATTAGAAAGCAAATTTACATTTTAAGTTCTTTAATATTTATATTTTACCTTGGAAAAGTACCCCTCACTTCTATTCGTTTTTGACTTGTACTACAAAAAAATCTAAATGTCGATTTCACATTCCTCACTTATTTTGAATTAAAAACCGTACATAAGAGAGCCTTCTCTGAAGGCTGACAGTCTGTTATAGGATATAACAGTATAACCTATATTTCTGTGGGAATTATTTTAGAATGCATTCCACACAACACTTTTCCCAAGTATTTTGGCTTTTAGGATCGTGATAATTCTTCCTAGAGATTTAAAACTGTTTCGGTTTTTAGTGCATTTTAGAGTGCATTCCACACAACACTTTTCCTAAGTATTTTGGCTTTTAAGATCCTGATAATTCTTCCGAGAGATTTAAAATTGTTCCTATAATACAATAAGGTTTTATTATTAATAATTGACCCGTGAGTAAAGGACGTTTCTCAAAATCTGATATAGGTAATTAATTACTGATGGTCATTTTTATGCCACTGTTCAATTTTCTTGAGCTGTATTGTATCTGCAACTTAGTATTGATAAGCTAAAATATCAATGTTATGTTGTATTAAATTTCTGATAATTTAACTGCCATTGGGAATTTCAGCGTGCTAGCAGTCTGAATAGACTGCAGATGACCTCTTTATTGAAAGAATTATATAATTTATGCAAATTTAAATTATAATATGCTTTATAATATATATATATTATTGAATTATGACTCCCCTTTCTGTTAGAAATACCAGGGGGGGGGGGGGATGATGTATAGCCGGTGGTGATTGGTCCTGTTATCCCTAGATACACATGTCTTTGGATACCTCAGTACCGATGTATATGGTGCAATCAGTCTTGCATATCAGTGTAGAGTCAAATTGTAGATTTGGGGTTAAGACGTGAAGCTCTGTCTAAGAGTCCTACAATAGGACATGGTCTTCGTCAATGTATCTGTTACATAGCTTTCCCAGTATAGTCATTCATTTAAAGAGACTCCAAAAGTATTTGCGTTTCTTAGATCTACTTCAGAATTTTTAAAAATAAGGTCTTTGACACCTACGATCATTTCCGTTTAGAGATATGTTGTAGGTGTACCGTTTTAGGTGGATTGATATTCAGACCTTTCCATTTCAACCATCTTTCAACAATTTGGCGAGCATACTGCCTAAGCTTAAAGACAGTACAACCATGATATCTATTCTTACAGTAGCAAGGTATCTGCCTATCGTAGTGATATAACCTTTATTATATAGATTATCTATTTGGTCATCCATATCTAATAGCCACAATAAGGGCAATGACGCACCTCCCTGTGGTTAGCATTTTATGATCTTAATTTCTGTTGTGGCAGATTCTATAACAACACTGATCATTCTTTGTATTAGCATTGTATAGATTAGTCTATTGTTACTACTTTAATACATCTATTTATCAGAGCGTCAATGGATTGGAAGTATATATTATCTAAGGTTTGTTCTATATCCAAGAAGCAAACCAGAGTATTATTTTTTAAGTTTCTTGTATAAAGGAAGAAATAACTTAAAATTATTTCTCTCATGAGGAACATAGATACACCATTTGATATTAAAAGTTGTTCTTCATATTACCCAAAACAATGAGGTTCCTAAACATACCAAGAATCGTTTGTCTGACATTAAGATTTATCATTAAAAGGTCCAACAATGTACATTGATGCCAACGTATTCGTTAGACAATCATCCTTCACTCGCTGGAAACCATCATACAGTATATTACTTACAAATGGTATTGTAAAACGGCAAAAATTGAATTATGGGGACCTTGAAAACGTATAAGTCTGTCAAATACTGAAGGTTGAATTTTTTCATGATTACTATATTTTACTTATAGTGAAGTAGTAATGAAGTTATTTCTACTGATATCATAGTAGAAAAATGTATTTGAACGTATTTTATTAATATTAGCTGATTATTTGCTTTGCACTACTAAATGAGCAGGTCTACTAATCTCTTTGGTCTCTTCGTAATAAGTAGACTGTATACTCGTGATTTAAATGGTCACTTTATTAGCATTTTCGATGACTTTAAGCAATAGTTTAATAAAGGAAGCTACAGTTGATTTACAGCCTACAGACCTTCCTAGTGGTGATATTATCGCTGTGTAGCTATTTAATTTCCTTTGTAAGATTTTGTAGAAAAAGGAAAATGTTAGGTGAAGTGTTTCTGGTTTAGAAAGCGAAGCCTGTTGGGGTGAGCTGGTCCTGTCGACAAGTTGCCCTAAATCTCCGTTACTTTGGATGTGACTAGCCTCCCTCGCGTCTATCCTCTCCCAACTCCATCTGCCCTCCTAAATATTTATCTCTTCCTTCTGCTCCCTTTTCACATCGCCACACTCACAAAATAACCTTTCCTGTCTACCTTACTTTTATTATTCTTTTTAGACTTCTCCCAGGCAAGACACCGGTAGAATATTCAATTCCTCAATCTAATATTATTTTCACAAATAATGTATTGTCACAACAAATCCTATTGCTGTTTTTATCTTATTTATTTAGACATAAAACACGGTGAATACAAAAGAAGTTAAAAAAATTGCATTTTGTTCACATTCTATTTGTTCTACCATTTTTAATATATGCTGAGTGAATGTTAATTTAATATGATATATGCTTGGAATTAGTAGAATTATATATTATACATTAGTCAGTACTGTATTGTAAATTACTATTTATGCAGAAAACATTAATAATCCGCAAATATTATTACTTTAAGTACTTTGCTGTGATTGACTCTATAATAAATAACACTTTTCCACATATATATATATATATAATTCTATCTTTTTTTCGACCATAAAAAATTACAGCAAACAGCAGAGGTTATTGAGGGATGGTTTACACAATAAACGTATTTTGTAAAGCCCTGAAGATGCTATAAAAATATAGCGAAACGTTGGTGTAAGTGAAGTGTTTGTTTGTGTAGACCAACCCTCAATAACCTCTGCTGTTTGCTATATATATATAACAAGATTTCACAATAAAAACGTGAAATAACTCAATGATCAAACCAAAAAATGAAATGGGATATATATATATATATATATATATTAGTATATTTAGGAAGCAGTCCTTCATTTATACAGGTTTGATTAAATAATACGCCATATTTACGGTTGATTAGTTTCCTTGTGTATTTCTCAAGGGATCTGAATAATCTTCTTGTACAAACATCTAAATTGAATAGAACATTTCCAATGGTTTCATTGTATTTACATCTTGCATTTACACTAATTTTACTATTGTCACAACAGTCACAACTAGTACTGTTGTGACAATAGTAAAATTAGTGTAAATGCAAGATGTAAATACAATGAAACCATTGGAAATGTTCTATTCAATTTAGATGTTTGTACAAGAAGATTATTCAGATCCCTTGAGAAATACACAAGGAAACTAATCAACCGTAAATATGGCGTATTATTTAATCAAACCTGTATATATATATATATATATATATATATATATATTAATAAATTCAAAACGAAGGAAACACACAGAAAGACACAGACATAACTCACATCGATATTTCGACCATAGTCGTCATCAGGAGGTGCGAAGAGCGAAGAGTCCCGCAGGAAGACAGGGCGGTACTGTTTGTTCTGCGGGACTCTTCGCTCTTCGCACCTCCTGATGACGATGATGGTCGAAATGTCGATTTGAGTTATGTCTGTGTCTTTCTGTGTGTTTCCTTAGTTTTGAATTTATTTTATTTTAAAAAAGTCCGCTGGACCGTTTCTTTTAATTGGTATATATATATATATATATATATATATAAATATATATGATCAAACCACAATATGACCTGAGGTCTTCTACTGTCCGTCTGTCTGTTGTCTAATAGCTGTTTTAGCTCGTATGTTTTCAGCTAGTTAGTCTTATTCTTTGTCCTTATCTGCTTTCGTTGGTAGTTTAGTCTGTAATTTGTCCCTTTGGCTTGGTGTTATATATTTTTTTCCATTATGTCTATTTGGTTTTAATTTATTTTTTATTTTTATTTATTTTTTTTATTATTTTGTATGTACATATATATAATCAAATATATATATTTATTTAAATAATATTATATATTAAATTCTGGGGGTAAGGGAAGCTACCAGAATATTAGGGTGATTTGGGATCTCGGAATCCTCCTTATAGGTTAGGCGCCTCATAAAGTTTTCATCTGTCTCCAGGCCCAGGTCCCTCCAAATGTCCACATTCCGGGCATAAAATGGAGCAGCACCGACAAGGCGTGCACACTTGTTCTTCACTGTTTGAAGTAAGTTTTTGTTTGAGAACGTTGACCTATACTAGACAGAGCATCTATACATCATCGTAGGACGAATTACTGCCTTGTAGACCAAGTCCTTCACCTCCCTAGGCATTCCGCAGACCTTAGAACCGACAGTAACGCCAAGGATACCTTGTACTTTTGCACAAGGTGATCCCTGAACGCCTGAACGCTATCAAGTTAGATGTCCAAGTAAGATACCCACCTTGCTTGAGGTATTCCAGTCCCTCCAACGAAGATATGAAATTTGAGTAATGCATTGCCTTTACTGAATCTGATACATATACTTTTACCCGGATTGACTCGGAGCCTCCACCCCTGGAGCCACTTGAGCAGATCGTCCAGGTAACTTTGCAACCTCTTAGAGATGAGCCACTCCGAGGGTCCTCTGAAGGCGACCGCGATGTCATCCGCGTGGAAACCCGTGAATGTGTATATCTACATAATTAAATTAGTAAATAAGTATTAATTCTCTAAAATAGTGTTGATTCATGATTTATAAAAATATGATTAAAGTTAATTTAATAGGGTTTAATTCATTGGCTAGTACATTAAGTGTAATCAGTTGAGAATATTAAACAGAACTCTATTTTTTCAGACATCTTAGGTTCTTTTAGCGTGCTTTTCTTTTCTTATTAGTATCTTCCACATGTATTCCCGAGTGTGATATATATATTTAGCATTTATTCATGTATATGTAATATACTCATTTAAATTGTTAAGTCCTCTTACTCTCGAATCATTGGAAAAAGTTTCCCTGACTCCAGTTTCAGCTTAATTGTAAAATGTTATATTTGAAGCATCATTTTCCATTTCATTTGAATTTTTTTGTGACTTAATTTGATTTTTTTATTATTGTTAAGAAACTATATTATGTTGTTTCTTTAAATTAAATTTTAGTTATTGGTTGCATTATTTACGTCGTTGTTATTAGACTACGTACTTGTAGATATAAGAGTGTACTGAAGTAAGTAGTATGAAATAATATTACTGAAATTTATTACTTGAAAAAGCTGTTGTTGTGATACTTACCGCTACGCTGAAGTAAATACATTCCTACATTTTTTTCCACTTACCTAGGTACCCAAGAATCTATGGATTTCTCTTTGATCCGTAGTTTTTCATTTAATTGATTATGCTTTTGTTTTATTATTATAAGTAATAACAGTTCCATTTTATTTAGTCTATATCCTTAGAGCGCGTTATTCAATAAGTTACCAGTTTGCATTAAATTGAGGACGCTCACCCATTCTAGCGGCAGAACAGGAAACTTGAGGTTACAACAGCATCTCCTAGAGCGCAGTATAAACGCATATGAATTTTGGAAATCTTCTAATGACATAACCTTAACCTTGTACTTGTAACCTTGTACACAAGTAACCTTAACAAATAACCTTTGTCTCTACAGGTGTATTTAAAAGGTACCTATGCGTTGGTATTGAAAAAAATTAAGTTTACATTACCTTTAATAAGCTTAACGTATTTGAATATCGTTTAAGAATATTAAGGATTTCACATTAGTGTAATAATCTGTTTACGTGATTATTTTGTTATGATTTTTTTAGGAGTCCTAATTTTAAATAGGTACTGATATAGAATTGAAGATAGATGAATTCAGAATTCAGGAAGTATAAAGTTTCCCTAAATGAACGTTTTATGTTATCTTTTTTTATACTTACATACGTACATGTAAATCAACATGTATTGACATGTATTTGGACCAATAATTATAAATTTATAATTTATAGGTATAAATGATTAGAAAATAGTGTGCTATATGCTAAGTTGTTGAGCTTTGTTTGCTTGAATTTATAAGTGTGTTAACTGCATTCACTCAAAAGCAGCTACTGATTGAAATGTGTCTTACCCTTTCGATCGAAATGACTCTAACAAATAATGGAAGCTCAAGAGGTCAAAGGAATAAAGTAATATTAGTATCATACTAACTGCTCAAGTGGTTGTAGTTGAGACCAGTAGATGCGGTGAGGTTATATTGGGAGTACTGAGGTTTTTGAGTTCAAAGTCTACAAGTATGAACTTAGCAAATAAACCCAGTTCGCAACTATCTGTTATAAATAATTCATGACTGAAAATTGTTAAACTCATTTAAAATTTAACGTTGATAGTATGATGGTATAGTTGCAAATCCCTGACTTGCGTATTGCAAGAATAAACTGACAGACGGTAAATTGTATTTAGTAAGACTCATTACCTTCACGATGGAAAAAGAACGAATAATGTATGAATGAACTTCTATGAGTCACAAGTACTGAGTGCCTTACTAGTGTATTTGTTACTTTATGCTTTTAATTCAAAATCAACTTTGGAGACGATATGGATATGCATTATCCAGACTATGGATAATTAGTTCTTTGTTGGTGTTTTAAACAAAAACGGAAATATGCAATCCATCGGAGGTTTCTGGACCGCTGCTTTTCTTCCTACTTAAAAGCGAAATAGGACTTCTTTTTTAGTTAAATATATCAGTAATTTTCACATATAAGTCGTGAAGAGTGATCTTTTAGTTCATATCAGTAATAAACAGAATATTCATGATTTTGAATCTTTTATGAGGTTCAGCCAGGTTTTATTTAACTACACCATACACCGTGCATCTGCCTTAAATAAAGTGTTTCTGAATATTGATAGCCATCCTTTGAATTGGGTTTATGGAATCACCGAAAAAAAATCCCCTTTCTTAATATCTTTGAAACTGTATGTAATAACAATAAATACATTTATATTTTATATTCGAAAGATTTTCATATGTGTTGCATATTTATATATCTATTTATTTTTCTAAATTACCTACATTTATGTTTTTTGAAACCGTTATGTCTCTTAAATAGACGTGGCAAATTTCTAATCCTTTACTTCTTTTGTTTTGTCTATAATACTGACTCTTTTATGGAAGTGTCTGTGGTGCGTGGTGTCACCCATCCAAATGTTAACCACTCAATCTTGCTTAGCTTTTGTAATCTAAAGGGGTTAGGTGTGTTCATAATAGGTCATTACCAATTTCTAAATCCTACGTTAGTTGACTGTAAAGTTCCGTTCCTTCCGATTATGTGATATATATATATATATATATATATATATATTTTGAGTTTGTTGGTTGGGTTTTTGATTCTGACGAAGACCGCTTGTTACGGTTGAAAGACCTTAGTCTTGTTTTCCCATTTTCTTATTGTGGTTTGATCATTGATTGTTATTTCACGTGTTTATGTGAAATCTTTATATATATATATATATATATATATAATTATGTGATATATATACTCATAAAATGGGAAGATTCTAAGGAATTGATATTTCTCTTTTCTGATGTTGAAAGAAACTTAGTAGAAAGTGTCTTAATTAAGTATCATTTTAATAAACTAAGCAATATAAGTCATGGGCTATTTAGATTAGATGAATTCTTATTTCAAGGCATAGTTAAGCAAATTGGACCTGTGGGTGATCTTCGAGTATCTTTGGACATGAACTCTGACCAGATCGTTGATTCAAATAATATCGCTTAATGTTTCGTTAAATTTATTATTTTTTTTAAAATTATTATTAAATTATAATTCAATTTCTTATGTTGAAGCTGCTGCATTGTTTAATCTTATTAGGATTTTTTTTTCTTATCAAGCTATATTGTCATTTGAGTTTCCAGCTGTTTTGTTACCTTCCTTCTCCATTACTTTTTTGTTAGCATCTCAGTTTTTACCTTGTTTTGCTCTCTGATGACATATACTGAAAGGCCTCAGAGCATTTATTTCTATTGTTTTCCTTTTCCCGTGTTGGTTTTAACTTTGTATATATATATATATATATATTATTCGATGCGATGTTGACCAATGGGAGTAGAGTTACAGGTCCAAGCGTAAGGTCCCAGTTGCCCGCTGCTCAGCAAAGAGCCTTTGCGTTCTGCCAATAGGTATAGAGGTTGCACAGTCCCTCTGTGTTAAATGATGTTTGGCAGAAAACATTAGCCTCACTTTACAGTGAACTCCTGTTCCCTTTCTATTTCTGATTTTTGTGGTGGTTGGGTGTTGTTGTTGTTTACTATTTTCTGTTACGGATATTGCTGGATATTTAAATGATACTCTCGGTTGTTTACTGCGAAAAGCCGCCTTCATCTTCATGCCAACAGGGGTAGAGGTTGCACAGTCCCTCTTGATTATTAAGAGATGTTGACACTGGAATCCAACTTCTTCTCGTAGAAACATCTTCAAGTTGTAGGTTTTGTATATTGTTCTCTTCGGTTTCTTATGTTCATGTTTTTTCTTCAGTTGAATGTTATTGCTGCAATTGATGGGTGGCTGGTAGGTGATGAAAAGTTCTGCACTGTTGACCTGGTGGTGGTATTTGCGACATGTTTCAACCATTCTCTGGTTATCTTCAGGCAAGGAAATGGCCCAGACGTTGGTCCTATACGGATATTGCTGGATATTTAAATGATACTCTCGGTTGTTTACTGCGAAAAGCCGCCTTCATCTTCATGCCAACAGGGGTAGAGGTTGGGTATAACCTCTATACCTATTGGCAGAACGCAAAGGCTCTTTGCTGAGCAGCGGGCAACTGGGACCTTACGCTTGGACCTGTAACTCTACTCCCATTGGTCAACATCGCATCGAATCATATTCCTTTCCCCGGACAACCCATAGAAAACTATATATATATATATATATATATATATATATATACGAGTTCGAGATTAACAAAGAACAACACACAAAGTAGGGAAACACACTTACAGACTCAAATTTTCGGGCAATCCGTCTTCAGGAGAAAAGAGAATGGGAGACCAAGCACGTTGTAGGCGCAACGGCAAGTAACCAACCCGGCAACCGCCAGTGCTGTCAACCGTGCCCGGTCTTAAAGTATAAAATTAGGAGAAGATATAAACAGAAGCTCAGATAAGCAGTACTGGTTGGGTAAAACTATAAGTAGGTGAAAAATTATAAACAATATAAGATAAAAACAAACTATAAGAAACAAAAATAATGATAGAGAAAAGAAGAAAAAATAAATAAAGAAATAAAAATAAATACAATACAAAAAACTTGCATTGGTTGTTTTAGTAAATAAAAGATAGAGACTGAATAAAAGGGTAAGTATGGGAAACTAGTTAAGAATAAGAATTTAGAAAAATAAAATAGGATAAAGCAAACTAGTAGTAAGTGAAGAAGACAAAATAGATATACACAAAAATACGAAAGAGGAAAAAAAGAAATAAGTACTAGAGAATAAAGAATACTGGAAAAAAAGTACAAAAAAAAAAAAAATGTACAAAAAAATTATAATCCTTTTAAAATCCTCAAACGCATTATCAAAGATCTGTTCCCCATCCTATCCTCTTCTCCTTCCAGGTCGACTATTTTCCCCAGCCAACCCCGCCTCTCATATAGACGTTCCCCCAACCTTGGCAACCTCTTTTCCCACAGAGACTTGACGTCCAGGCGCGTCAACCACCCGTCTGTGGGCGCTAAGAGTTGCGAAAGGCGGAGGTGCCTGACCTGTCCGCTTCTCAACCCCCTTTCACACTTCACTCCATCTTCCCATAACCAGTCCTTCCCTGTTGCTAAGGACTGCTCATGTACATCCAAAAATTGTGTTTACAAATTGGACTGTACTCGTTGTGATGCGTTCTACGTAGGACTGTCCTCTAACAAGCTCAGCCTCCGTATGAACGGTCATAGAGCATCCGTTAACAACAACTCCAATTTACCTGTCGCCATACACGCCAAATCCCACGGTCTGTCTTTTAACGACTGCTTCAGTGTGCAGATTCTGCGTCAGATTCCCCCTGGTGATAATACCGTGACCCTTAGAGCCTCTGAGGAGGCTCACATCTGGTTGCTCGGGGCGCGCAGTGCACCTGGACTTAACCTTAAAAGATAATTTTTTTGTACATTTTTTTCATTTTTTTTTTTGTACTTTTTTTCCAGTATTCTTTATTCTCTAGTACTTATTTCTTTTTTTCCTCTTTCGTATTTTTGTGTATATCTATTTTGTCTTCTTCACTTACTACTAGTTTGTTTTATCCTATTTTATTTTTCTAAATTCTTATTCTTAACTAGTTTCCCATACTTACCCTTTTATTCAGTCTCTATCTTTTATTTACTAAAACAACCAATGCAAGTTTTTTGTATTGTATTTATTTTTATTTATTTATTTATTTTTTCTTCTTTTCTCTATCATTATTTTTGTTTCTTATAGTTTGTTTTTATCTTATATTGTTTATAATTTTTCACCTACTTATAGTTTTACCCAACCAGTACTGCTTATCTGAGCTTCTGTTTATATCTTCTCCTAATTTTATACTTTAAGACCGGGCACGGTTGACAGCACTGGCGGTTGCCGGGTTGGTTACTTGCCGTTGCGCCTACAACGTGCTTGGTCTCCCATTCTCTTTTCTCCTGAAGACGGATTGCCCGAAAATTTGAGTCTGTAAGTGTGTTTCCCTACTTTGTGTGTTGTTCTTTGTTAATCTCGAACTCGTATTGTGTCCAGTTTGGATCGTATTTCGTTTTATCAGTGAGTATATATATATATATATATATATATATATATATATATATATATATATAACTGAAAAAAACAACATATACCGAATGAAAGCATTTAATGGATCAATATTTTGAACCGACCTTACTTATCAGGAAGAGAGTAGAAGGGAAGAAGAAGAGGTGCGTGCCTTCTACTTACTTCCTGATGACGAATTTTAGTTCGAAGTATTGATCCCAGTTAGTGTTTTCGTTCTTTATGTGTTGTTTTTTTCGGTTATTTATCTGTCCGGTTTGGACTGTTCAGTAATCTCATTTACATATATATATATTAATGATCAAACCACAATAAGAAATGGGAAAACAAGACTAAGATCTTTCTTAGTTTTGATCAGATCTTTCTTTTGTGGTTTGATCATTGATTGTTATTTCACGTGTTTATGTGAAATCTTTATATATATATGTATATATGTAAAGGAAATTACTCAGTCGCCTTCCACCGCCACTTTTGAACGCACGTACCTCTTCTTCCCCTGTACTCTCTTCCTGATGACGAACTTCGGTTCGAAATATTGATCCAGTAAGTATTCGCCTTTCTTTTATCTGTTGTCTTTTTCATGTATATATATTTGTGTATGATGGCAGTAAATCCTCACGTAAACATGTTTCATTGAAATATACAGCAGCCCCTGCGTTAACGATCGCAACCTCTGGCAAGGTTGTTCGTAAATTGGAGCAGACCAGCTTTAAAGTCGTTAACGCAGAGGCTGCTGTGTATTTCAATGAAATATATATATATATATGTACATACATTTAAAAAGTAAATGTCCGATTTTACGTTATTCAATTTAGTAGAAAATTTGTATACTTTTCTAAAACGCTTTCTGAGATATAGGTTCCGTAGCTCATGAATTAATTTACCATATTTCTTATTATTCTCTACATTGTTCGACATGTTTCGGTGGATAACAGTATAGTAAATAATAAGAAATATAGTAAATTAATTTATGAGCTACGGAACCTATATTTGGAAAAGTGTTTCAGAAAAGTAGAAAAATTTTCTACCAAACTTAATAACGTAAAATAGGACATATAATTTTTAAATGTATGCATTTAAGAAGGACTGCTCCCAACGTTTATATATATAAAACAAATTCACAGAAAGAAAGCGCATTCAAGAGATTACAAAAATTAATACTATATTAGGACTTTGTAGACATCAGGTTGATAGTTGTGAGCCGCTACGAAGAGAAACAAGGACTCTTAGTTTTATATACACGAAAAGAAAAGTTCGCTTACTATTGTTATCACTAGTCATATTGAATCTGTCCTTTAGGTTAAAAAAAGTTATTAAATTAGCAAATAATCCTGGAATAATTTACTAGCCCTACAAATCTTTAAATAATTATTCTATGGCTCTTAATTTCTTTCAACGTTATTAAAAAAATGCGTCGTTGTTTCGACATCGGCATTATGTAATTAAAATTTCAAAATGATATTTTATCAATACTACATATCTAAAATATTTACCAAAGTTTGCATTATTTGAAGGTAGAAACCGAAGAGAATTTATCATAGGTTATAAGTTATTCATTTTGAAGTCCTGAGAGATTTCTGCCGCTCCGGTGAAAGTCAGGGCTACTGACCAAGAGTGAGCCAACCAAATAAATAAACAATGAACCAATTCCGTGCTGTCTTAACTTATTAACTTCCATCCTCTTACTAAGTTAAGTTTTTTTCTGCTCTCTGATGGTCTAAATGGATTAAATTTGATCTAATGAGATCTACTGAATATTTAAGTTTTGAAATCTGAAAACTTGATTTGCCAGTATTTTAACCTATGTGTTCATTTATTCAAGACATCTATATCTCAGATTTAGGTATTTGTCATGCAGATGTTCTATCGTACTGAACTCTGTTGTAGTTATTACTATCCAGGTGGCGTTTAAAGAGGAATTACTTTATGTTTTGGTAATTAAACTTTACCTATTAAGTAAATCAAAAGTTGATTTACGGTATAAGTAAGTTATGTTAGGTATGAGAAGTATGGTATTACGGGAAAGAACATTTCTTTTATAATTTGATAAAGTTCTTGTAACACAATTATCAGTTAGTGTAATATAAGATTATACAGTGTAGGATGTAAGATAAAGGATTAGTATAAGTGATCATGATATACTATGAAGTATTCAAATTTGCCTACTTCATTTATCAAGTACCATTCTGCTTTGACCACACTTTTCATCTCACTTCATCAAGCCTATACGATGACAAATAAAGATGATGCAGGAGGATTTTTGTTCCTCAAATACTCAATTATTTCTTTTGTGTTCTGAGTCCTGCAATTAAACCATCTGTGTGATCATTTCAGACCACAAGACAGATACGTATAAAGTTGTATTCACTTTTAATATACCTGATTTTATATCTAATATCAATGGTTATTCAGTTATCTTTTTGCTAAGTATTGTTATCAGTTATAAAATGAGGTATATTTCAAACTAAAGTACATTTATTTAGTTGGTTTGTTAAGTTTGTAGTCTGATGATGGCCTCATAGATTGTTGGTTATTGCTTAATATGAATGTCGGTTCTTGAGTGAATCAAGTTTTTTTTTCTTTTATATTATTCTATAATATCTAGTTCATTAACGTAAATAATGCAACAGTTCTAAAGTTCTAGGGTTGTACTACTCTAATCTTTGTAGAGCTATTTTATAAACTTACAGAAATCCACTGACATTGATAATACATTAAATGTAAACTAAATAAAAATTATTGACTATTGTTAACTTTAGGAAAATTACATAATTAAATGAATTACTCTATTTGCCCAGTAATGCTCTTAAAACTAGATTCATTATTGATAGACTTCATATTCAGTGCTTTAAATTCCAGTTTCAATTGTCATTTCTGTTTAGTAGGTACATTGACTTTTTATCAAAAAGTTAAAGAAGTTACCAAAATAATGCTTTCTACTTCGAATAAAAACAATTATTACTTAAACATTTACTCGTTAAAGTAGTCTTTAACTCCTCCTAAATCGGGAGGGATTTGGAGAGTTTTAGCAAATTGGGTAGTGATGAATGCAAGGAGAAATCAAATAAATAAGGCATTGTTATACAACTACATTTAAAAATTGAAGGTCTCGTCCACCTTCAAAAAGCTACAGAAGACGAGGGTCTCTCGACCAGTCAGATTTGTCAACAATAAAAACTGTTATATTGAATAGAAGGTTAATAAGAGTCATTAAAAACTATTTAGTATATTTATTTATCTAGACAAATATCTTTTCCTTACCCATATATTGATTAATGTGGTTCTTATTGCTTGTAATACATTTCGGACTTTATTCCCTTATATTTTATTGGCGAAGTTTTCCGCGAATTTATTTTTCCTTATTTATTACTTCCAATTTATTCACTTATTTAAAAAAATTTATTTCTACTTTTTCTTCTTCTATTTCGCGAACTTACAATGTTCGCGAGGTGTATCTGTGGATGTGGGGTGGGTCTTACACCAACATATCTGGTTAAACAACTCCCTGAACCACACTTCATTGTGATGTTGGTTTTATTGATATGCGTTGTGATATGACTTCATGTCCGTTGTAAGTTGTTTAGTTTGATTGGAACTTAATAAATATAAGCATATAATAGTTACTGCTTGCCTAATGAAATATGAATCATGATTAATTTAATGAATTCATTTCTTTAGTATCACTTCTGTCTTGTGTTTTATATTTTTACCAACGCTAGGCAATTTTCTTTCTTATAATTTCCATCCTTTAAATGTCTTAAATAATTTAAATAGGAAAAATTTGGTGAGGTGAAGTTCTAAACGTTTATTTCACTCATAAAGAAGAATTTTAAATTGAGTTGGAGACTTCTGCTCGCTCTTTATATTAGGCAAAGTGAAAAAAGGACATGAATATTTATTAATAACCAAGTTTGCTGGACTCTAATTGCAGGCTGCTTCTCCTTCTCACAACTGACTTATTGCTACCTCAAGCACTCTGTAACTGACCTACTTAGAAAACAGTGAAACGTGATATTAATTTCAATTTCTAGATGGAATATTTCTTTCTATATTAAGACATTAGAGAAAATATTACATATTACTCCCTCAAGGGAAACACTTTGCCTGGAACTTCCTTTGAATGAATCTCTGTTTTATTTAAATGTATCATATCATATTTATTTTACTATTACTAGCAAAATTATTTAACTCTACTGAATGTTTATCAGCAGTATTTCTGAGGTAATATACCTCAATCAAGATTTATGTTTCAATTATCGGTCCATTTATGTGTAACGAAAATAACTATGTATAATCAAGAATAACAGGAAAAAATTATTGAAGCATATGTGAATGTGATGGGGTCACGTATAGACCAAGTGTTAGCATACAGAAGATTGGAAGGTGGGATCTTGACCATGAGTCTAGAGTTTTCATGTAGGAGATAGATAGAGAGTCTTATGAATAATGTCTGAAAGTGCGTGAGGTTACGGTCGGTCCCGAGTGTATACGGGGTTAGAAAGGAGTAAAAAGTCTAACTACTTGAGTAGTATAACATTTAAAACTCCCTCTTTAGAACAACTTGGTAATGTGACTCTGCGAAGCTTTGTTAAAATGAGTGCCAAGTGATAACAAATGGGTGTGCATTCCGTCCCAAGATCGACACTAGATGTGAAATCCAATAAGTGTGAGCGTTGGAATGAAACAAACGAACATTTCATAAATGGCACACCTCAAATGAAATATGCTTAAAAAGAACACGTTATTCCTTTTTGGAATAATGCATACTATTTGAAATGTACTCTTTGGAATCTTGACCACACTGCTGGAAACATTGAATCTAGTATAAAGATAGTGGCATGTATTTCTTAGTTAGAAATATTGTCTAATAGTATTGAACCCATTTGGCTGTCAGGGTCATACCGTCTTTTTCCGAAAATAAGACACTGTTTGTCTTACTTCCTTTTTAAGTACAAATACGTGTTGGGCTTATTTTTGGGGGAGAGCTTCAAGTAGACATCTATATTTATATATTTCTGTTTAATATTTATTTATATACATAAATTTAAATTTATTCAATTACAATCATGTCATCCTCGTCTGGAGCATCGTAATAAATTATTAAATTTGTAATAACGTTCTTATTCTCTAAATTCATTTCCTGTAGAATCATTGGTCCGAATCTCTTATGTCTTGCAATGTAGCTATAATTTTTAACTAATTATATTTTTCGTATTATTTTAACTAGGGCTTATTTTCTGAAAAATGCGGTACTGTTACTCCATTTTTGTATGTTTTCTTTTTCTTTTTTGACAGTCACATATTCTTAAAAATGACTGATAAAATCGTAAGCTTATTGTATAGTGTTAATAATGTTTATTTCGTGATAATACTTTTGTTGTTTTCTTTAAGCTGTCTGTTCCCTGCTGAAAGTTTATAAGAAGAGAGTTAAATTAGTATCGTGAATCCTAAA
Source organism: Hermatobates lingyangjiaoensis (assembly GCA_026182355.1). Lineage (NCBI taxonomy): Eukaryota > Metazoa > Arthropoda > Insecta > Hemiptera > Hermatobatidae > Hermatobates > Hermatobates lingyangjiaoensis. The sequence continues at coordinate 1,173,026 of JAPFBL010000255.1, forward strand.
GTGACGAGGCTTCTCAGTAATGCTTGACTAAGTCAACATGTATTTATAATTTCCCCTAACATATACCTCAAACATTTAGTTTATCAACATTATTAAAACAAAGAAATTAATTTGAATACAATACAGGAAAAAGATCTGTCTCTAAGTTACTTGCCCCTCGTTATAGTCGTCTGTTAGTTCCCCATCAACCTTTGTTAAACAAAACTTGATATGGTATTATTGTTATGAATGGAAGCATCTTAATAAGTTACTGAATAATGAATATATCACGATAAACTGAAAATGAAGAAGACTGTTCTTATAAAATAACACCAGAGCTTCTTTTCAACATTCTGGTCAATTCACTCTATCTATAAACCAGGAAGGAGTCAACAAACAGTTGTTCATTATCAGTTTATTAATAATCAAAATATGACAAAGTCGGCATTAACTGAGGTGTGGCTGTTTAACTCATATCTAGTATTTGCAGTCTAACAATTCCAAACCGTCTTTTTTTGCTTCATTCTTTTTTTCTTTCTTGATTTAATTCTTTCCCACGTACTACTTCCAAAGTCTGTCCAAAAGTTTTACTTATTCAATTTATTATTGTAAGGTTTCCAAACATTTGAAATTCAAAAACAGATATTTCCATTTTCAGCCTAATACATACCTATATGACATCACTCTTTTTCCAACTTTCATTTTATTGAAAATAACACATATTATCACAGCAAATCCTAACAGATTGTATTTATGTTAAAATTATATGAAAACGGTTATCGTAGAACAAAGTTGAGTAATGTTTTCAAAGAAAAAAAAACGCCAGAATACACCATAATCTATAAACAATATAGTTTATAGTTATATAATACTATTGTTAGTAAGAATAAGTGTAGAATACATTAGCAGGCCTCAAGAAAATAAATATATCACAATATAAAATTCTAGAATCGGACTAAAATCATCCGAATCATATTTCTAACATTCAAGTAAATTTCTATTAAAATATGTACATAGATCACACTGGTAAGTTATTTCTAATAATCATTAGTTGTGCAATCCGTAATTGTATGGTATTTACTCATTCTTGTGTGGAGACTTTTGTTGGTTTATCCATTTTACCTCAGAATATTTCTAATAAATAACACGAAATAACGTGTTAAATAACACAAACGCTCAATAACTAGAGGAAATAAATTTAATGATTTATTTTTACATCTAAATAATCAGGTTCCAGACCGATGCAGAACATAAGCTAAAACTTATTTAATTCTCATTCTTGTTATTCGTTAATTAAATTTAATGAATGAATATTAGACACATCAGTAATGATATATTCTAAATCAACTCAATATGAACAACTTAAATTTTAATTCTATAAAAATTTTAAGGTAAATAAATAGTTCTTACTATTTGTTGTGCTAGTAAATAATATATCGAATATAAACAGAATTTTAGCGTAGAAATAAATATCAACTCATATAGATAAAGTACGTATTATTTTGTTTAATTTTTTTTTTTTCGATAGAATATGAAATTGGAACTATGAGATTATAATTTTGTGTGCTGAACATATTTTTGTTATAACTGAAATATAAAAAATAGTATAGTTCGAACATTAATATCGGAAATTATTTATTTCCTTAACTTCTATTATTGTAGAAGCGATGTAGTACATTACGATTTTTTGTCATTCCATTTCAATGTATTTATTTTTATGTATATATTGCTTAATCGAAATTACTTATTCATGTTTTCCCAAAATATACGTCTTATTAAATAATGAGTCGTAATTTCTGTTTTACACACAGCTCTACATAATTTATGTAAAGAAAAATCGTGGTGGTAAGTTTGTAAAATCTTGTTTATAAGGTAGATTTGGTAGAGATTCAGTTGTGGTCCATAAATAAAGCAGAATATAATTAGGCTGTTAGTCAGGATTTGGAGGAGGCTGGAGACGGTCTATTTGTTCTGCAGGCGAAGTCTTTTGCATGCATTCTGCCTTCTACAGTTTCCATGCATAAATCACCCGCTACCTGCTGGTCCAAACTGCGAATTACATAATCGTCTATTTGTAAAATAATATGACTTCTGTTTATTCAGATATAATATTCTTGATATAATTTATGGAAAGGCTGACATAAAATATGCTTAGTTCAAATAAGACGATGAAATATTACGTCTGTAATGTTATATATTTTAAGATGATTATTAATAAAGAGAGAAGACTGTCTAATATGGATTAAATTAAAATTTTTTTTTCAAAAATTCGGGTGCTAAATATTTTTATATGAATATTTCATCCATTTTATTCCATTCATGATTTTAAATCTTTGACTTGTCTATATTTTGTAAACTAAAATTTTTTATCCTGGGCAACTTGTCTGCAGAATTGTAGCAACTTAGCTGATGGGTTAAGTTCAGTCGTAATTAAATTAGTTGGATGGTTTCAATATTGACGGTATTTTAGATATCTGCTATAAATCTAATAATAAAGCTGTTGGCACTGATGAATACAAGCCTGTATTCACTAGTACCAATTCTATTCCTTAGATGCTCTTATGCATATATTCCACATGAATTACAATTTAGTCCAATGAACTTGTAGACCTGCTTTAATTCAGGATGTCTCAAAATTATGAAATATCCGCCTTAAGACATGCGTTCCTGAGAGCGCCAGTAGTTGGCTCTCCTTAATTGTTAAACGATGAAATCAGCAATCTGTTTTCATTCTTTATATCCTAATATATTCCTAGTTATATTTATATAACTTTCACTGCCTAACGATTGAAACACGATTAACACCAAATGACGTAACTTTGATATATCATAGGGTAGACTATAAGTTTCCTGTGTCGTCTTTGCTATTTATATTTTGAATTTATTTAAATCCACAGATCCTTGAAATACGATTATTTACATTGTGGTTCATTATTTTTTTTATGAATAATAAGTTAATTGAAATTATTTACTATTGTTTAACCGTTTTATACCGAGGCCTATTTGTTAATAAACCTGCCTAACTAATTAAAAGAGAATGTGAAATTTGTTGAGTTTAATATAGAAGATCTTTTATATACCATAGTAAAGAACTAACATCAACGATGCCTTCATAAAACTTGGTTACTGTTGTACTCTGAAGCACTCTTGACTGAAGTAAGTCTGCCGAATAGAAATAGCTTAGGGTCTGTGACGGGCCATCCGGTGGAGCACAGTTTTGTTTTCCCATCCATTAATCCGAATAATTGTAGGCAGATTCGAGCAGGCAATCGGAAATCTACTCAAGATAGTTGCCGTCTTAAAAGGATTGGCGTCAGTTCTTGGTGCCCCATCTCCCGCCAACCATCCACACATGGCCTCGCGTTAATAATAGAGTTCCACTTAAAAGTTTTATATTCTTTGTTCTCTCAACCTGCCTCCAGCTGTTCCATTCAAATATTCAAAAAGACCAGCTCTTTCAGGCTTTTAAGTTCCTTCAGTATTTCTTCTTTAAAAGCCCTCCACGCACTCCCTTCACTTTTGTTTGCAATAACTTTTCCAGTTTCATCGAAAGTTGTTTCCCACTTTTCTAATAAAGAGGTGATCCAAAGCTCTCTCAGAACTTAAAATTGTAAAATTTTTAAAGTAATTCCTGTTGGTCATATTTTTTCTAAATAAATCATGTTTATATTTTTATAAATATTTCACAGTAATTATTTAAACAGAATATACCAAAAACAGCAAAAACCACCGATAAAAATTGACGTCTAGTGTATTATACGTTAGTTTTATACATAATGAATTTTTCACCATGGTGAATAATAGCAAAGTATTCTACATCAAGGGAAGTACAATACTTAAAAGACGAACAACAAAGTATTAACTGATGCTATAGTGGTATACTGACTTAAAGGTGTTTTAGAGTGGTCTTTCTCTGTTATTTGGAATATAACAAGAAAATATCAGTAGGTCGATCACAACAGATTTCGAAAAACTAAAAACACTGATTAAACAAACCTTATTTGTCATTCAGTGTAATAGTTTGTCATTAATGGCACAGTCAAAAGGCTATGGTATTTTGTTTCACATTTTTTTTTTGTTTTATTTGTTAATACTTTTATTTAACAGTTTATTTTTACTATGGTGACCATATCACACTCGATAAAATAAGCTTCCCCATGCATGTACACGCCAGGACACCCCCCCCCCCCCCACTATATATATATATATATATATATATATATATATATATATATATATACAATTAAAAGAAACGGTCCAGCGGACTTTTTTAAAATAAAAAATAATATATATATATATATTATACCCACTATATTTTAATAGCTATCACATTCCCCATATAAAGAAATCTATCCCCAGGTATCTCTCTCTTAGAATTCTTGATACAACGTACTTCCCTGGTAACAACGAACTCGGCACTACCATTAGTGAACTCTTTTCCATTTTATCCTCTACCCCTCTCCCTAACATCCTCCCAAAACTCCCTCGCTTCTCTTACAGACGTCCTTCCAACCTCGGAAATTTAGTCTCCCATAGAAGCTTGGCCCTTACGAGTGATATTCACTTGTCTAAAGGGAGTCAGTTATGTGACTGCCAATACCTTTTTCTCGTGTAATCTCTGCTACACTCATTACCCTGTTCTTGACGGATGCTCCTGTACCTCCCAAAAATTGTGTTTACCGTCTGAACTGTACTAAGTGTGATGTGTTCTACGTAGGGCTGGGATTTACCAAGGTTAGCCTCCGGGTGAGCTGTCATCGAGCTTTCATCATTAACCAGTCTGTTAGAACATAACAACCATAGGCTTTCCTTCAAAAATGTCTGTAGGTTACATTTACTACAAGTTCCCCCTGATGATAAAAACATCACACTACGAGCTTACGGCTGCTAACAAATCAAAGTGTTGTAAAATGATCTGCGAGAAAAAGTTACAAACATTATGAATCAAATAGACTTTGACCTATTGAAAAAATCATTTAAGGACTTCTAAATAATCTTAAAAAGTACACAGTAATGTTGCAATATTGTATATGTTGCATGTTATGCAATAACTAGGTTATGTTAAAAACACACAATTTCTACCTCCTACACACGCTTGTTTGGCACCTATTAAGTGTCAGTTGTACATTAATTTAAATAAATTTCTGATATTATCATACTTGTTCTTAACAGCATGGCACTAACATTACCAATATGGTTATGATTACCTTAGATATTTTTTAAAAAAAAAACTATATTACTCCTTTTAATATTTTCCTGGGAAAATGTACATAAATGTATTTTATTTTTAACGGTAATATAAGATTGATATTACTTTTAATATTAACATAGAAACTATCCTTGCTGTTCCTTTTTTTAGGAGCATATACCTTGTAGCATTCTCTTGCAATAAATTGTACTATATCAATTAAATTAGTGCAGGTAGTCAGTACTGAATACAATTCTGTTTCTCAAAGCAGAACAGACACTAAGAATATCTATCATGACATCGTGGGATGCTTCCGTCGAGCGCTCATTGTTAACACAGTTGATGACACAAGTGTTTCTTATGATCTCCATTGTTTTAATTTTCCGAGTACAATCTCCTACAGCCAGCAGGAGCATATGTGAAAGGCTCTTTAGCTACTTCACAATGTTTCCTACAGTTCTTTTCATCTATTTTTACTTTCATTTACCATCTAAATCGAATAAAGAGAAATGAAAGTATTGCATCCGATGAAAAATTCAATATCGAGTTTTCAATAAAAATACATGTCTTGATGTGCCCTGGGGCAAAAAATAGGTTTCAAAAATTGATGTGGCGTGTGTTGTATGCATGCGTGTGCATGTGTTAGCATGCGCAAACATGCGTGCATATTCTGAAAAAAGTAATGAGTTACAGCCACCAAATTTTATATTTCAGCCTATGCTTACTCTCAGGCAAAAATGGTCACCAATCCTCCACGTTTTTAGGACGTACTTTATATATAAAAAAAAAAGTGTTTTTGAAAAAAGACTGTTTCTTTAATGTTGTTTCAAATCAATTTCGGTTTTTTAATTGACCTTGGATGTTATAGGCTTTTTGCGCTGAGAAATTTTCTTTCCGAGTGAAAAATTCAAAAAAGTGTTCTACAATGTGGATAAACAAACTTTTAAAGGAATTTGTATATATATAATATATATATATATATGATGTAATTTTTTTTTTTTTGATATTTGAGGTCCAATGATTAAAACTAGTCCTTTTGCCGACGTTTTGACATATATTTATGTCATCTTCAGGGCTACAACATGATTGTTTTACAATTAGCACTACTATTACTACTATTATGGTAATTTATTACATTTTAATATGTACGGTAACAAAGAGGAATTTATTGATAAATCAGTTATTACGACTATGGATTATTTTGTTATACATTAACATAAGGATATTGTTATAATTATTCTATTGCTTTAGAATTATTGCATAAGTATAGAGATCACTATTTGATTACCTTGGAAATCTGTTTATGTTGCAGCATTCTTATTTAATACAGTTCCATGATGGTTACTATTTGTTTTCTGGGAGGTTCTGTTTTGCTTGTTTGAGTACACAGTGTTTTTTTCATATTTTTTTGTTTTATTATTTTTTACTGGGTTGCCTATTCTTCATTTGTTAGTCCCTATGGTTTGTTTTCTTGTATTGTGTAAAAACGTTCTTATAAATTTGGCTAAATTTTTCTATGTCTGTTCTAGAGTTGCAAGTGTTTTTCGTTTGTCCTATGTGTATTATTTCCTTTACTAGTCTCTTTTGGGTGTGTTTTTCTTTGTTATTATAAGTGGGTTATGAAAGTCAAAGTTATGTTTTTGTGCCCTAGCTAAGCATGCCAACACACAAAAACATAACTTTGACTTTCATAACCCACTTATATAGACAAAGAAAAACACACCCAAAAGAGACTAGTAAAGGAAATAATACACATAGGACAAACGAAAAACACTTGCAACTCTAGAACAGACATAGAAAAATTTAGCCAAATTTATACAAACATTTTTACACAATACAATAAAAAACAAACCATAGGGACTAACAAATGAAGAATAGGCAACCCAGTAAAAAATAATAAAACAAAAAAATATGAAAAAAACACTGTGTACTCAAACAAGCAAAACAGAACATAACCGTAAAGAAACCTCCCAGAAAACAAATAGTAACCATCATGGAACTGTATTAAATAAGATTGCTGCAACATAAACAGATTTCCAAGGTAATCAAATAGTGATCTCTATACTTATGCAATAATTCTAAAGCAATAGAATAATTATAACAATATCCTTATGTTAATGTATAACAAAATAATCCATAGTCGTAATAACTGATTTATCAATAAATTCCTCTTTGTTACCGTACATATTAAAATGTAATAAATTACCATAATAGTAGTAATAGTAATGCTAATTGTAAAACAATCATGTTGTAGCCCTGAAGATGACATAAATATATGTCGAAACGTCGGCAAAAGGACTAGTTTTAATCATTGGACCTCAATCCTCAAAAAAAAAAAAAAATTACATCATATAAATATTGGGTCATGAAAACAAATCATTATATATATATATATATATATATATATATATCAATGGTCAAACCACAATAACAAATGGGAAAACAAGACTAAGATCTTTCAACCGTAACAAGCGGTCTTCGTCAGAATCAAAAACCCAACTGAACACTAGATGAAGAAAACATCTGGTGAGGAGTTGAGAAGAGTGGGAGGGAAGAGTGGTATTTTAAAAGGGTGAAAGCACAGGAAAGGACTAAGTCCAGAAAGGGATGTTTGGGGAAACAAAGGAGTACAGTAAGAAAAAGTAAAAAACTATCCGCTAGCTGTCAACCCTCTTTGAAGAGGCTATTGCCCTCGTGACGAAAGTATCAAGTTTGAAGAGACCGTTACTAATGTTTATAATATTAGTTCTATTAAATTTAATTAGAGACGATTCAATAATATTTTTTAACAACATTGATTTTTCATGGGTAATAAATTTAGCTCCTGTCCAATCAATATGATGATTTTCATTTTTTATATGCAAGAATAAGGCACTACTTTTTTCCTGTCTACTTACGTTATATTGGTGTTGTTTTACACGTGTCTTTAATGATTTACCAGTTTGACCAATATAAATTTTATGGCAATTTTTGCACGGAATTTTATAAATACCAGCGGACTCCATTTATTGTGGTTTGATCATTGATTGTTGTTTCACGTGTTTATGTGAAATCTTTATATATAATATATATATATATATATATATATATTGAAATATGCGTAAGTGGTCTGGATCTGATATATGATTGGTAGTTTCTTGACTAAATGACTTGATTGTTTTTATTTTATGACAGAGTGTGAGCCCTCCAATATTCGTCATGCTGATAGAGGTGACTTCATAGAAGTGATGTCTACTGCATGGCTTTCATTAGAACTGGAAACAATACAAGCTCAAGGAGCTCCTACAACTCACAATAAAAACAACCGCTTCACGTTAAAAAACATCAACCTATTCTACTTTATCATGTAGGAGCTGAAAAGCTCAGAAACATAAATAAATCAAAAAAATAAAAACAACCGTGTAATTACGCATCCGTGTAACCATAAATTCATAACTAACCTTTTCTTGATTAGTATAAATTATATTCATTTGAATTGAAATGTTAATTCTAAGAACATTTCAACTTCTTTGAAATTTAGCGGAACAATGTTTCATATAAATAAATATTTTTATGAAATAAGAGTTTTCATTTAAACTGTTTCGTTAATAGTTCGATGCTTTATACTTATATTTTCAAAAAAAGTTATAGTGAATTACAAAAGAAAAAATTATTATTATTTTTGATAGATTTTCAATATTACGTGTATTAATGTCATCTAAAGTCAGCCCAATGAAATGTAGGCAATCCAAGTACGGGATATTTTAAACTATTGATGGGGCAGCCTCATTTACCAACGTGTTCACTCTAACTGGACGGGCAGTACATATTCACTTAGTCCATAATAAAATTATGCTTACGTTCGACCTGTAGCAATATTTATATATATATAAAAGTATCGACCATGGAATAGAAACAAAACTAAAGTATATCGGGGCTAGATAAGTTTTTCAGGTTCAAATTAAACTCTCATTGTCAACATTTCGGTCATTATTTCAAATCTTTTTCATAGGCAGAAGTATAAATTTTGAAACTGAAAAACTAAGTATTACATTACAAATTATTTTACAAAGAAAAATAATTTTTAATGTAATACTTAGTTCTTGTGCTTCAAAATTTATGCTTCTGCCTATGAAAAACGTTTTAAATAAAGACCGAAACGTTGGCAATGAGAGTTTAATTTGAACCTGAAGAACTGACCGAGTCCCGATATTCTTTAGTTGTATATATATATATATATATATATATATATATATATATATATATATATATTAGTTCGATATTAGAAGCTAGCCTTGATTTATAGCCCTGAGGATGTCTTAAAATAAGACGAAACGTTGGCGAAAAGGTGATCCCGTATATTAACCCTGACCAAATTCCAAGAAGAAGAAATAGTGTTTATATATATATAAACCAATTAAAAAGAAGATAGCACACGGATAGACACAGGAATAACTCACTTCTATATTTCGACATCATCGTCATCAGGAGGCGAAGAGTCCCGCAGGAAGGCAGAGCGGCTACTATATATCGTATATACAAGCTAAACGTTTACATCGAAATACGATAAATTCTTATTTTGATTAAAAGCCCTTTCCTCACGATTTACATGGTCCTGTAAAGTATGTTTACTTTACACGGATACATTAATATTAACTTCTTGCATTCAGAAGAATATTGAAGTAATGAGATTTCTCTTAGACCGGAAAGTTTTTTTTTGCTCAGAAGCTGGCTAATAGGATTGTGCCACACCACTTCATTCTCTAAGAGAGATAGATGTGCGTAATATATCTGACTTTATTAATGAAGTACTTGGTTTGTCTCAAATATATTGAACAAAATTAATATATTTCAACAGACTATATAATCATCCTGAGATTTCGAACACAAAAATCAAATAAATTTGATCTTATCCCTATTACCAAGGTTATAATATGTGTTCAAAAAATAACAGTACAACCTTGTTTATAATATACAAGTCTATATTACGTGTTAACACTTGAAAATATATTACGTGTATAGGGTGTTAACAAGAGGCAAGGTAAGCTCAGTGGTTAATGTACTCGCCTCTGGGCTGGTATCCGGGGTTTGATCCCCACCTGGCCCTCGATTTATTCACGCGTATATGAATAAATCTGTTAAGCTGTCGGTCCCTAGCCTGTAGGATGTCAGGTACTCGTTAAAGATCTCTACTCGAAATTCACTTGAGTTAGACAAAACTTTGGACTTCCAATGTAGAATCTGTAGAATCACCGATGAAACAAAAAGCGAGTAAACGGCTGAGGTTATCACCCGCTAGGGGATCGGTTTAAACAATAAACAAATTTAAAAAAAAGGTGTTAATACGTGAAAATATTTTTACTGAATAGTTGATTTTTTTTATACAGTTAGTATAAACTTAAATATTAGGTATGAAATCAAATTGATGTGATTTGTATGTTTGAATTAAATGAGCTTGCGATTTGAAATATGTAATATATTAAATATGAGTATATTGTTAATTTTCATTAAATATTGAATATTTTTGGAAAGTTTTGTATTTTTTTTCACTAATGTGGATATCATTTGTATTTGAGGTTGTATTTGAATATATACAGTTATTCTGTAACTGTGTGTCCATTACAGAATTGTTATTCCGACTTAACGAAGGCGAATCTGATTACTTTCAGCGTTCATTCAAGCTACGGGAAGATATCCATACGTGTTCTTTTATACCGTGAACAATTGTTCATGAGATGTGAATATATATATTTATATATGGGAGTATTTATTATATATATATAAATATATATATGTGTATATATATATAAGGATAAAACAAAAGTAAGATATCCGGAAACGTGACTAGGATTTTTCACCTAATACAGAGTTTCACTTAAACTGACAGCAACGTCTGAATAGGAAGTCCAACGTTTCCTATTGATGTGCTGTCACCCATAGAAGTAAGATTTTGTAGGTATAAGTATGATGGCAGTGTTTGCTGGGTTGTTAGTACAGAGTGCTAAAGCAGGTGGTGGTGGTGGCGAAAGGTCGTGCTGCCCTGCGCGTTGATTCAGCTTCAGTCGGTCTCCGTCCTTCGAGCTCGTCCCACCCTCTGCTACTACCAAATCCTCCGCATATTAGCGTCATCATCTCCTAATTGTTTGCCGTATGTTTTCTATGTAGCTTTTCAATTGTGAATCAGACGTCCATTTGTTTCAAGATTCTCTTCTGTGGGGCCTAAAGCTGACGAATCCAGCTCTGGTTGAAGCATGTGCGACAAGTCGAGTGGCATGTTTTCGTTTCGTTTACGAAAACTCTTACTCAGCTGTTCTCGCTTGAGATTCATCTTCAACAGACGGGTTGTGTACGTCGTCCATCCTGTCTAACAGGCTCAAGTTTTTTACCTCACTCATTCACCTCACTCGTAGGAAGTCCTTGCACAATCCATATGTATGGCATCAAAATAATTTTAAATAGATATTCAGGTAGTTCCTTATATTCTAAAATCAGTTTTTCAAATTTATGAATTAAAAAAAATACTTAGTTAAATAAAACATTAACCGTTCGTTGTAAGATGAATTCAGTGAAAGTGACGCATTTATAAAAATTTCCTATTTTATCCTTCCATATGTATTTAAACGATGTTCGTCCGTTTTAATTAGAACATTTTTACTTTACTCAAAACTAATTCATAAATAGTTTGATAGTGTAAAAAGAACTTTAAACTTTATTCAAAAAAAAAATATTCAATAAAAAAAAAGTTGTTTATTCACTAATAATTTGTAAATTAGTAATGAAATACAGAGGTTACTGAAAGTACTGTGGAGTTAGTGGAATTGAGACTTAGGTAATGGCTGCTTAATATTTGCCTGTATTTTAGCTACAGGACTAATTTCCTTTCATTGTACAGTATTCAAAACCGTTCACGGCTAACTGTTATCCAATTAATGTTTATATTTCAGTAATTATATTCTTTGTTATATTATTTATTAATAGTTATTCTTTTAAAAAAAATATGACGTTACCGTATTGATGTATAATATCGTATGAATTGGAAATATTTTACCAATTATAACGTAATAACGAAATCTCATTTTTTTTATATTTAAGTAAAATATAACGATTCTCTTTTTGGTAATTGTCATCACTAGGGTAGATAAAACTCGGAAGAACCATTTTACTCATTAATTTTAGGTCGGATGCTTTATAATATTGTAAAATGTTATATTCGATTGGCATTTTTTTTTAAATTCAAAATTAGATTCAAACTAAGAATTGAACGTTTGCAGGCCGTAAATATAGTGTAATTAGTATATATAGTCCGATTTTTGCACAAAAACAATCAACGTAGATAATTTTAAGTAGTGTGCTATAAGGGAAGCAAGTGTTAGTCAAGTCTGTTTCTTAGTTTTGAGATATTTAAATACTGTAAGTTACCATATAATAGTGTTATTTAATAAAAACAATATCTGTGTTATCGAAAACTTTAACAAATATGCAATTCAGTTGTAAATCACTTCTGATAATGTATTATTGAGGCGTGATGTACAATCTGTATATGTATTAAAGTCTTGCGCAAATATATTAGCTGTCAAATAACAAACTGAATAATAGAACAATGAATATAAAACTGCATTTTGTAGTCGAAAATGTAATTTCAGTTTATATCTTGTTTAATTGCGCTGTTTACTTAGTGCAGTATTAAAAATGTAATGAATCCTTGTTATATCCAAGTAAAGGTACAAATTTTAATTAACAGTTCTAATTAAATAAATTAAAGCTGAATTAGATTTCTTTGTAGGTAATTAGTAAGTTATCCTAATAGAGGAATTATAATCGAGAAATGTAGATGATAGAAAGCAGTGTTGTTAATGTTAAAAACATGTTCAATTCAAGTGAACTCGATTTGAATGTTTCTGATATTTATAGTTAAATAGTATATTTCATTAATGCCATATATACATATATATCATGAAATCTGACACTTAATAAAAATTTGATTGCTGGAGAAAGGTTTTTAGCGTTAATTTACTAAAAGAAGTATTAATTATAGTAAGGACTAGTTTCTAAGAAGGTTGTAGCCGAAATGGACGCGGCCGCTCAGTTAGATAAGAAGAGTAAAAAGGGACCGTTCCAAATGTTGAAGGAAAGTCAATTATATCGCAATGTGAGCTTGAAGCTCAACTTGAATGAAATCCGGGATGGCACCTTGGCGAGAAAGAGTAACGGTATAATTGCCAACGGCGCAGTAGTAGCAGGTAGTCCTGAGGATGACGGTGGTTTTGCGGGTTGGGAGGGTGGGCGAGTGGTCAAGTCTGCAAGCGCTTACACGTTACCCGAAGACCGTCTAGTGCGACCACGAAGTCTACCTCGAGGGCGGTCTGACCCTCGGCGTCCTCACAGTTACGCTGGTCCTCCGAGTCCTGCATCCCCAGCCGACTCCGGCTACCGCTCTCTGCCCAAGTCACCGCGTCGTTCTTCTTTAACTCCCCCGCGCCCCCCACGACCGTCTCCTACCTTTCATAATCTCCCGTTTCGGCCTCATCGTCCTCTCGACAGGGTTTCACTTCTTATGGATATTCTCGACACACAACAGAGGTTTGCGAAGGTGTTGGACATGGCAACTCAGTCACCTTTCTTCATGGTAATTATCAATACACTTTCTTCATTTACTGATTAATCAAGATAATACGTCTTTAAATTTATTGTGTTTATTATTTTAATGTATATGTAAAATTATTTGTATATTTGTCTTTTTGCTATACATTGTGAATCTATTCATATATTCTAACGTAGTGTAATCTATTCATATATATAAATCCGTGAAAATAACAATAATAAAATATAAAAAAAATAACACAGTTACGAAAAATATGTCTCTCCAATAACCGACCTTGAAATTGAACTGAATGAGGTAACCAGGCAAATGAGGTACTAATATAGGCAATACATACAAATAATCATGAACCAGGGCCCATGAGTAGGATTTTTTATTATTTATGTAATGCAAGCTTTTATAACTTCTGTAATGGTTCTCTCGAATTGGTTGCAGTGAAATTTCACTTCAACTGTGTGACGTTTTTTAGCATTAAATTAAATGAATTTTAGTTTTTAGGAATTTTTGAGCGTTAATCAGAGAAATATAATTGTAATTTCTTGTAACTGTTAGGTCTTTTCCTGATTGCGAAGTCCTCCAATCGTACGTGAAATAATCGTCGTCACAGGAGGTGACACTCTCATCCTGTGCCTCCTGAAAGAACTTTATACCAGAGTATGAGGCTTCCTTTACTAGCTGCCTTGCTGCCCAGTATAATTTAAGGCTTGGTAAGGCAACCCTCTGCAGTCGGCAAGGGCAACGCTTGTTTTTAGGTCTCGTTTGTCACCCAGTGGACAATGGGGATCTGTTTTGTTTAAAATTTAAACAAAGAGTAGTTGATAACTACTTGCTGATTTTCGTGTGGTTTCTGTTATCAGTTGTTGCTCCTTAAGTAGAGTACCCTTTTTCTGTGAATACAGAGCTCAAATATAGTGATATGTTATTCCGTTTAAACCTACTGAAATACTATTCGAAAGCAGAAAAGTTGTATTTTATTTAGTGTTCATTTTTAGGTGAAAAATAAATCCACAAGGGATATAGGGGAAATATATCTAAATACTATAAATAGAAATCAAAGATCTCTTTGTTTATAGGATCTTCATCAGAGCCACAACATATTAATAGTGGAAGAAAGTTAAATTAACATCTGTAAGAAGTGGATGAATGGGATAAACATATTTTTAAAACTAGGTAAAGTCACTGCAAATGGTAAATTCAAGTTTTATCGTGATGATGGTTCTAAGCTGATCGAAAGATTATTCGCTTTGTTAGATAGTGGTGTTTTAGTCTTGTGCTACTCATTAAAATGTTTCTAAAGTTTTTCAGTGTCCTTTGGTCAACTGATTTGAGTATTATCGTTTAGTTTAGGAGACTGGGACAGTATAATTCTAAAGTAGTGAATGCCGAAGCCGCAGTGTACTTAATGTTCTATATATTGTTAGAAAAACTGAAAGAAACTGGAGTATCACATAAAATATGAAATACACTTGAATCCTATAATTTCAGTTTGTATCATCAAGAGATAAAAGAGAAAGAAGCCAGCACGCATAAGGATGAGAAATGTTTGGTATCATGAAAATTGACATATATGTATTATTCTAATCTACAGTTTAATGTAGTATGTTTATGTACGCTTTAGATGGTTTATTAATAATTAAAAAGTTATATAGATGAAAGAAGAAAAAGTACGTTAATTTCAAAACTAGATTGGGAAAGTATGTTATAATTCTTCTATTGAGGGATGGGTAATTGCATTACTAGATATTGTAATGGTGTAGTAGGGACTGGTGGTTGAACGAAAGAGAATGTGATTAGCGAAAGCAGGTAAATTAGAACAGAGATATGGGTTGCACAATTCGAATAGTGGTTGGGTAAGACATGTATGTAGGGCTTATGAAGGCACGGAAGAGACAGCGCGGCGGCAGGCTGACGCTAATGATACCGGGGGCTCACGGTAATACGTGGGAGTTGATTTAGGCAGTGGGAAGAAGGCGGCAGCAGCGGCATAACCACTCTAGACTATCTCGTTATTTATTCAGATATTTTAATCACCTCAAATCAACAACTCTCTATATGTCTACCTTTCATTGGAAACATTATACATTCATTTATTTTAACTTTTAATATATTTTACGTATAATTTTACGTTTCTTTTCATTGGTTATTACACATTAAACCTTCGTTATATCAGTCGATTCAATTTGAAGAAGGAATTAGTTGAGTAGAAGTAGAAAAGGCCATCTCTGATTGTCAGCATTGTTTTAAGTACCTTAGAACTAATCTCTCAAGACTTGTCTAAAGTTCACATATTGTATCCTTTCATAGCCTCATAGTAAGTATCAAAGCAATTCATAATGTACCGGTCTATGAGAGTCTTCTATGTAAGTAAGTAAATCCACATTATTAGTTACAAATCTGAAGCATTCGACATACGTGTAAAACATTAAAACTTTTGAAAGCTCTTCGTATACACTACCCTCAGATTTACGATTTTCTATCTTTGCAAAGTTTTTTGGTTAAAATGCAAATTTCATTTTCCAAATAATTATTTGTAGTTTTAGGATTGATTTAATTTTTAACGAAAACAACTTTGAATTATGTTTGTTGAACTGCTGAATAAATAGTTGTTTCATATGGTGGCTTGTGAAAATTGAAAACAAGATAATAAAGAACAGGAATCCTCGTGGATAAGCTTAAGTTTATAGAAATTGATATCCTGGAAAAAATGTGATCTTTGAATTACATAATAGTGAAACAAAAAACACAAACCATGGTGATTTCATGAATTTACATGTTTGCCTTCATCAGATTTACTAAGTTAAGAAAACACTTTCTGACAATCCATGTATCAGAACTATCCAATTCTCTGAAAAATAAAAAGGACAAAAAATGTTTAATTATTTTCATTTATTATTTATTTTTGTAAGTTTTTTTTTTGCATAGAAAGCTAAAGTTTTTATTAATAATTTTGTTGTCTATATGTTTAAATTGTTTACTGAAATTGAAAACGTTTTTGTCAATAAAATGGATCAATTGAAAATAAAATGGATAAATGTTGAATTATGCAACAAATAATCTAAATTAAATACTGCAATACAGTAAGTATTATGTCTCAAAGGTACAACTTCTTTTCTAAAAGTTAAACTACTCATAGAAGCCTATTTTCAGTGTATATATTAACTTCACTAAAATATTTAATAAGCAAAACTAGACGCACATATCCAAAGCAAAACTCTGCTTTATCCGAACGTCCATATACTTATAACCTTCATCTCGTTGCCTTCCATACACCTTTACAACAATTGTAATTCAACGTGTTCAAGTTTCCATTTCCAATCACAACCATTCATGATTGACTGCGAAGCCTTTGAACTATATTGAATTTAAATACTTGAGACTCAAACCTTCCTTGTTTCTTCTGGCGTTCTTTTACTGTTATGCTTAAGGTATTCATGGATTGTAGTTTTTATTTAGGGGTTGAACTTAAACTATGCATTGTGTTTGTGCTAAAGTTAAACAGATGGAAATATTTAGAGTTTTATGACCTTCCATTATAAGACAATGTGATCTGTCTACCTGGTTACACGTGTGTTTTAATGTTCTAAAGTTTATGATTTCATGCCTGCACTGATTTGGTTTTACCTCATGGGGATCTTCTCATGCGACGTAAAAGGTTGGTTTAGAAAGCTGACGGGAAAGAGAGTTGTGAGTTAAATATTTAAAAAGGTCTGCTGGCAGCAGACAGTTTGGCGTGTGGGAGAGAGACTGGCTAATGCATTTGTCGGGTTACCTGTAATCTGGTGACACCTGTGGCAGTGTTGCCTCGCTCTCCCTCTCACGCTCTCTCCCAATGCCACTCCTCTATGATTACAATGCCCGCTCATTTCCCTCTCCAATCCCTAAACAGCCTCAAACTCTTCGTCACCAAATTGATTTGTTTTTCCGTTTTTAAAGTTTTGAATTTCATTTTATCCTTGATAGTATTTGCTAAAAGGGAGTAGAGGTTTTTTTTGTTTCTAAGTCATTTTGGGTGTATATTTTCAGTTTTAGGTGCTATTTATTTTTCATTATTTGGAATTCTTGGAAAAGTTTCCACATAAAGTTTTATTCCAAACAACCCGTTTGACATAGTGACCTCTCCCAACAAGTCTAGTCATTGGATACCTAGCGTCACGACTAGTGTAGAACAGATAAATAAATTTTACTCATTATTTTCTTTCCGTATGAAAACTCTGAATAGTTGGTCCGTCACTAATAAGGAGATTTATCCGCAGATGATGCATTTGTTGATGACATTGATGTAGCAAGAGAATCGTCAGAGCATTTTCACTCTGTTGGGTTTTATAGGTTACAGATATATGATTTGACTTTAAAACAATCCAAAAAGGAACTGGGTTCAATCCTCATACTTTTTAGGAATTACAGTTGCTGCCTCGTGTTATAGCATCTGCTTAATAGAGTTCAATCTATATTGAAATTCTCATACCCATCAAATGTTCTAGAGCTCTGTCATTTTTTTTTGGACTTTTTAATTTTCATTGTTGATTCGTACATCATTCTGCTTACATATATTGAGTAAAATTCTTAAAGTTGTTAAGGAAAAATAGAACTTTGATGATACAGTCGCTTTAAAATAATTAAAAAAACCATTAGAGTTATGTACTCTCCTTCATCCAAAACCTGTTGTAAAACTCGAGTTGGCGTCTTGAAGTATGGTATGTTGATGCTCCATTAATGCAATTAGAAAAGAACCAGGTAATCCCTTTTATTTCACAACTTCATAATCTATTTGGTTCAACTTACGATCGTGAACTCTTTCAACGTTCTCATGTACAAGGTGTTTTGTGCACATTTAGAAGAACAGAAATTAATAATTTCTAGAAACCAAAAGACTCATGTACTGTTAACTTCGGCGGATGAACAAAATTATTAATAAAAACTGTAGCTTTCTATCCAAGAAAAAAACTTACAAAAATAAATAATAAAATGAAAGTAATTAAACATTTATTATCCTTTTTATTTTTCAGAGAATTGGATAGTTCTGATACATGGATTGTCCGAAAGTGTTTTCTTAACTTAGTAAATCTGATGAAGGCAAACATGTAAATTCATGAAATCACGTAAATTGTGATTTAAATGAATTAAATCATGTAAATTGTGTTTTTTGTTTCACTATTAAGTTATTCAGAGATCACATTTTTTTCAGGATTTCAATTTCTATAAACCTAAGCTTATCCATAAGGATTCATGTTCAAACCGCCCTCGTATTAATAAGTCAGAACGATTATAATCGATTGCATTTTCTCCCTTACCACTCAAAATCGTCTATCAATATGAATTGATTACTTTATGGTTAACCCAACCATCTTACCGCATAGGCGAGACTCGATAGTCTTGGAACATGTCTGTCTCCGACAGTAAACACTACGTTTTTGATTTGTATACCTTAACAATTTGTATACCTGAACTATATTCATTAACATTTATATAGTCATAGAACTTCATAATTTATTTATAAATTACTGATACTTTATTTCTCTGTGAGCGAATACGATATAGTTTGTTTGTTCTAAGATATGGTCTTTTGTGGTTGATTTATATGCTTCCTATCTCTGTCAATAAGCCGTAGAATTTGTTTGAGACCTAAGAATATGATTAGTTTTGTTGTTGATATGTTTTTATGTTTTATGTTATATATCTACAGTACTTTTCTTATTGTCGATATTTTATGTAGTTTCTGTATGTTTCAATTTTATCAAGTTTTAATGTCAATTAGTTCATGCCGACATAATAATTATCTATGATGCACTGAAAGCTCCTACAAGTTCTTACCGTCATAGTCTCTATGTAGTTTATTCATTTTATTCTACTTTTTTTCATTTTAATATATATTTTTGTGGAATCAAGTGAGGTCTAAAAGACATCATGCATGCTTTGCCTGAGATCAACCTGGCAGGTTTTAATCCTAG
Organism: Hermatobates lingyangjiaoensis; assembly: GCA_026182355.1. NCBI lineage: Eukaryota > Metazoa > Arthropoda > Insecta > Hemiptera > Hermatobatidae > Hermatobates > Hermatobates lingyangjiaoensis. Next base: position 1,192,719 of record JAPFBL010000255.1, read on the forward strand.
TCATGACCCTATTGGCATCTGGGAGATAGAAAATATTGTGCACATCGTCCCTCTGAAGGGTGTAAAGTTGTTGGTCCCTAGCCTGTGCGATGTCAGGAACTTGTTAAAGACCTTTTCTCTAATAATTTTAGATAAATTTGGAGTCATTGATATGGAATCAACTGGTTTTTGGAAGGCCTATGACTAAAATAGTTACCAATAAACAAGTGAGCCACAGTCTCGCCATACTCCTCCCTCCCTTGAACAGCAGTCAAAGGGAAGCTCTATAGGCATGAGCGTTGTGGGAACAGTGTTTCTTTCTTTTCTATTAACAAATGTAGTTTTTGTTTCATAGTATTACTTATCGATCGATAATATATTTAAGATTCCTTTAAGTAGGTTAATTAAATCATTAAGTTCTGACTTTCCAGTTGTATAATGATTAATTATTATTATATTTATTTTTATCATTATTAATATTTGTTTTCCATTATTTTAATGATTTTTCCAATAGACACATTTTGTAGATTGAAAATTTTATCTTAGTGATCTATTATTATATTAAAAAAAGATGAATGGGTTTTATTGTTTACAACAATTAGATATATAATACCTATTCTTCTTAAAGAAATTTCTGAACAATTCGGTGGATAGCCTTAATTAGATGTTCAAGTATTAGTCTTAATTTACTTTTACAATTTCACGAAGCAATTTGGTTGATTTGTTCATTTGGAAATGCAGTGTTTACTTTCTTGTATCTGACTCGACGGACTTGTTAGATTACTATTGATTTATGATTAGGAGTTAGCTCCAGCTTTAGTGGTTTACCTGAATAGTACATAAACTTGGAGCATTTTTATTCAATTCACAATGGGATTTATCAAATTAAGAAATCTACTTGTCTGAATAGATTTTCTTTTTGCTTCCATTTTGTTCTCTAACAGAGGAGGAATAGGTTCGTAATATATTTGTTAAGCATGGAAACTTGTGGAAGTTCTGACCCAATATGGTTACAAATGATTGAGTGGCCTTGGGCACCATTGAGAAGAGAATGGACCAGGTTCAGAATGCAGGTATGACGAATCAAAGAGTTTGAGTGATAAATTGAGAAGGATATTTGAAAAGGAGGAAGCATGGGGAGCAGTTGTTTTGTTTACCGCTTACTGGTGGTGGACTGGCCAAATGGAATACCCGTGTAGGGTAGGTTTATGATGCTGGCCGTCTCCTGATATTACGTGCTGCAACACTTTCGTCCGCACTCGGACCTCTAGCATTAACTGTCAACCGCCACCTCACCTCATAAACAGACTGTTTAAATTAAAATTGCAAATCCTATTACACCAGTGCTGATTACACCATTCGAATATAAAATCCATGAATGGTTTTGTTTTAACGACAGCAGAAACGAACAACTCTACAATTTATTTTGTATTTTCATGAATTTTGTTTTTCCCTATTCGGTGATTAACATTTCAGAATTTCAAAATTAGTAATATAATTCAGAAAAAATTGTCGACATTGACATTTATGAACCCAGTTTTGGTTATTCCCGGTACTATCAACGCAAAGTAGCCTTTGTTTTTGGGTTTCATAATAAAAGCCTGAATGAGTTTTTTTCTCTCGTTTATGTAATTCCATGGATTGTAAGGAATTTGTACTTATTTTCTAATAAATAAGTTTGTACATATTTAATAATTTTACAGTAATAACGGTAAGTTATTGCAGAGGTTTGTTGAGAGAGTTGCTGAAGATTGCTGACATATATGTATTTCTTTACGAACAGTTTATTGTTTTGTTTCAAAGCGAATCTATCTGAATTTCGTTTTTGTGGCTTTTGTACGCCATATTCAGCACTGATTTCCATTGCTGCAGAATATATTTAATTAACTTCCGAATCCTGTATTCCTAAATAAATACTCTAAACATTAGTTTGTGTAATGATAATCAAATTATAGTTGTGTGCCTTTTCATTTATAGTACTTTCAAACGTGTTAAGCTCAATCTCTTAAGGAGGCCCAATTCTTTTTAGCATTGTATCTCCGTAAGATCTTCCGTCTGAAAATTGAAGCTGGTAATCTTAAACATTTTCTTAAAAACGTTTACATTTTTTTCAACTTAAAATATAAGAAACAGAATAGAAATTTATTCTATTATCTGTACTTTTTTTACCAAATAAATTATGTAAATGTAAACCTAATTTAAGCTTAAATTAGGTTTAACTCCTTTGACATTTTTTCATTTAACAATAATTGTTTTCCGAAAATCCCTTTCATTACAGAAAACTGATATATTTTTCTAAGTGTCTGTGATAAACTCTGAATAAAAGTAAATTTGAAATGCTTTTTTATTTTTAACTTCGAGATTAATATGATTGGATTTTTCTGGTTTATACCTTAATGTTCTAGTCCATAACGTTCAATTAAACTATTTGGGTTACAATTCTTTTGTAAATATAATGTTTTCATGTATAAGCGGAAGATTTTCGTCTTTTTTTTTTCATATATAAATTGTAGAGAATTATCAATATAATTAAAAATGCTAAGACATGTTGTTCCTCTCTCCTTTCAATCATTAAAACTAGATCATCCACATATAGTTAAGTTTAATTTCGTTTCTAGTTTGTTGATTCATTGTTTTAATAATTCAGACTTGATTATATTTCCTAAAACTGGTGGTTTGGATTATCCCACGAGTAATCCGATTTTTTGTTTCTATATCATTCCATCAAAAATATAACAGCTTGCCTCACATATATGATCTAGTATTAGACATATGTTGAAATAACCCATTTTTTTTTATATATTTGTTGATTGATCTGTAGATTTTTCTTCTGTGCTATAAATAAGCCTATGAAAAAGGTTTTAAATAAAAACACTATCATCGGCATTAGAGAGTTGGATTTGAACTTGGAAAACTGGCCCGAGTCCCGAACTATCTTTTAATTTTGTGATAAAACATGTATATTGTTTCGAGAACTCAACACATTTAGGAATAGCAGTATGAAGCACAGATTCTCCAGGGTTGGTCAAAACATACTTCATACAGGACATTTCGATATATATAAATATGAATTATCGAGAATACATATAGTCTGGAATACATTTAAATATGCGGTCTTGTATTCTATACTTATTATCAGTATTCAATTCTTAAAACGAAATCTAGTTGAAATCATTACTGTTAGGATAAATATTTTTTTTTAGGATCGTATTAATATAATCTGTTTTTAGTTCCAGTTAAGCAAATCATTTCAATATCTATTGTGGATTACAGACTAAGAGTTGTAGACATTCAATGGATTAAATGTTTTAGTGGTGCATGGAGCATTTAAAATGCTGTGTGTTGCACGCTGCCGTTAAGTTGGAAGGTGAGTCGTGTTGAGAGGGTTTGAGTAATACAGTTTGCGAGTTGTTTGCCTCTGCAGCTTGCTCTAGACTTGTCTTCCAAAGAGTTTATCTTAGGAGGGCCTATTAATAAGACGACCTGTGGTGTAGTGCAGGACCCATGCAAATGTCCCTGCTCCAGATGATCATGTTTTATTCACAGCTCTGTGTCGATGCAAATTTGAACAGCTTTCCGTTCTCCCTCCAGCAGGGATTACCGACTCCTGTCAAACTTGCTGCCCTCTCCATTAATATCCCAGGCTAATCATCATATAAGCTGAGTTAGCTGTGTTCACCTCACTCACCCACCTCCTCATCCTAGGACAACATTATCCACAAAGTCTTCCTTTCTATTCACAAATATTTTGAAATTGCACAGTTAGTAGTTGCGATTTTTAATTCTTTATGCACTTTTATTTTGGGATGTAATTTTAATTTAAATGTGATACATTTTTATCCTAATATTTATTAGTAACAAAAATAATGGATTAATGTGGATTATTTTATTTACATATATATTCCTCAATATCAGTTTGTTACTTAGAAGAATGATAAAAGAAATTGATATTTAATCGTGTAACAGTAACAGTAATTCTGTCGCATAGCTCCTGATTCTTAAGGGCTGAAGACCATAAACTCTCAGGTCAGCTTTATTAGAAGACAAATAAATACTCGTTCGATTAGTATGTGACAATTTCAAACCAAGGAGATAGATATTATTCAAGTCTATGCCCATGTCCATGTATCTTATCCACTAGTGATTTGAAACAATATTAACTATTTTTTATGGAAGTTGGGAGCCCTGGTTTTTCTTAATATTGTTTGTTTTTACCACTGCTACATAAATTTCCATAACCTGCACTGCCTTTTTTAATGTCTCTAATAAATTATGGTAAAATAAATATATACAATTTTTATTTCAAGCATTGCCTTCGCATGTTGGTTGAAATATTTAATATAGCATATCATGCCATGCAAATATGTTTTGAATATTCAAGCTAAGGGTTACCTATACTGATTTCTCTGATGGACAGTATTTTTATTTAATATTTGAAAGATAATATAATTTACTGATATGAATGTGTCAGATAGTTGACTACTGGGTAGTTGGTTTTTTTTCCTTCAATTTCGTTGTTATTTGAATTACTGAGCTTATCCCTCGTATATGTAATAACAATATTTTTTTTAACTTTATCAATTTATAATAACTACACAAGTTAATATATTTAATTAGATATAATGTAACAGAAGTTGATGTTAATTAATCATTACTTGCCTTTTTAATTCCATCAGTATTGACTTCAGATTCGGTCTCTGGCCGAGTCTGTGGACCACTGACGAATCACACAAATAACAGAATAAGCAAGTAGAGTACGAGGTTTGGGTACTGGAGAACGATCGAAACATGTACAAAAGGTCGTTTACTTATCTCAGAACTGGAAATACTCCCCTTAACCCCAGGTTGTTTGGTCAACCTGGTCTTTCTTTATAAGTCCCATTATTCCCTTGAGTCCTTAGCTGTTAAAGAAATATCAAGCTACCTATCTTGTATATTACTGACATATACACTTTAAGAAAAAGTTATTACATTTTCAAAGTTACTTGACAATGCTACGAAACTTTGTTCACTCTTTTCATCTATTGACAATTTTTTGATTTTCTCTAAGAGAAGTCAACATTCAAGAACTAGAAAGTAAATTCTTTAACGATTTTAATGGTAGTTCAATTTTAAATAATATCAGTTTCAATTTATTTTTATCGATTATCGTGAAAGCGTTTATGAAAATTGACAAATATGGTTTGTTTGGCACGTGTATAGTTTTAAAAACATTGTTTCTTTTATAACTCCAAAGCTTACTCATTTGCTTTTCGCACTTCTTATGAACTCTTGAACTCGCTTAACAACCATTTCTTTTGCTACTTTCAGTGTGCCTGCCTTGAATATATCATACATATGTATATTTTTTCTACAATTATTACTCCAATAAGAATGATACATCAAAGATTGATTGACGGAATGCCCTTTTCAAAAGAACTTATGAAATAATTCGGACCAACTATGTAGACGTAATATTGAATTATTACGCCACATAATGTTTTCATTCATCGTTTCAAACATCTTCCACGTTTATACAGTCAAAATAATTTCTGCAAAGAACTTCGAAGTGTTTTTAAAAAATATTTTAAAATCTAACAAAATCTCTATCGCTCGATGCTGATGGTAAAATTTGAAAGGTAATATAAACAACATTTAAAAATGTTAATTATTTAGTTCTACTTTAAAAATGAAAGAGTAATGCGATGTATCTTTGTAACAAATTAGGAAAAGTTTATGACATTCAAACATTTCTGCATTGTTATGAGGATTGCTGTGAATACAACGGTTATCTTTTTTGTCAACATTGGAATTGTAGGAGTATTTTCATTTCGTTTTAAGAATCCTTTTAATATTACTCTTGGTAAGAGGTGTTACTTCGTACTTTAGGAGATAAATAAGTTTGGTTTGGCTGCTTTAATGTGAAGTATGAGAAGAGATGTTTACCTTGTTCCTGATTAGCCCCAATACATTGACCCATCGGCTTTTTTTGTTCTTTTATTTATTTTTTTTTTTTTTTTGAGCGAAGGTAAAGTTGTGCAGACAGCCTTGGTGGGGATAGGTGAGAGTGACGGGTGGATGTCGGGCAAGTGGAAGTTGGTTGAATATTTCAGGTGGTGCGCGTGACACAGTCAGCCTCCAGGGCCGCCCTGCTAACTCTCCATTTCATGCATTACAGATGGACTTCATTATTACATTATCGACTCCACTTCTCTCTTACTCCCAGACTCCTTCTCGCCCTTAATATTTTCGTAACCTTTTTATTCGATTACTTTGCTAACAGTTTCCCAACACCTTTCCTTACTGTAATTGAAAAGAATACCTGTGAGCACTACGACTTCAATCTAAGCTACTTTTTCTAAATTACTTGATGTACAATATATATAGTTTTGTAGAGCACCAGCTTAAAATACCATTAACTGGTTTTTACAAATAAAACCTACGCATTACTTTCGGATTATTTCAACAATTAAGAGGCATATCGTATAATTATCGGAATAAACGGCATTTACGTTAAGTATGATTTGGACAAATAAAATAACTTGTTAAAGCAATGTAATGTTCTACTGGTCCAGGTGTAAGTCTTCATGGTAAATAATTGCTTCAAAACTTTCTAAAGTCTGTTTCACTTCAGTTCATAAAGAAATGAATCTTTTCGTTTAAAAAAAATTATTTACTTTTATCTAAACTTGGGATTTACTCAGTGACATTCTTGTTAATGATAAGTTTATAAGTGAAGCAATAAATTATTTCTTTTCCTGTCTGAACAAGCCCAAAGAAATAATTTTTAATTAAGAAGAACCTTCGGATTGGTAATGATTTATTTTACAACCTGACAGAAATGAGATTTATTAATTTCATTCTAAAATTAGTGATTTTTATACTTCGAGAAAAATTTGATAAGAAATATGATTTATTATAAAATAATTATTGTAATATTTCTAAACTTCAAACACATTTAAAATCTATGAATATGTTTTTTCTAAATTTAATGGTTTTATTAGTTCTGGTATCTAATTTATAATTATGCATACCTAAATTTAAAAAGAGTTCTAACAATCCTTGAAATGAAGGTTTTTGACAGTACAGTTCTTGTTTGCGAGATACCATGAAGTTGCCTATGGATATCATTTGCTTATCAACTAATATTAATTTTATTATTGGTTTTTTGTCTTTATAAATTTCTCCTTTATAACTAATATAACTTTCTTCCAATAAAGCTTTCTTGAACTTTATAGATATAGGTACTTAAGATATTGAAAGTTCTATAGTTCCCTTTCTGTCCAATCAGGTTGATAAGTGCTCTGATGCTGTCAGTGAGTTGAAAATTATGACCTCTCAAATAGTAATTTCAATTGAATGGTTAGACCTGACATAAAGTGTATATCTCGAAGTTAGTAAAATTTGCATAAACTGGAAGCGAAATTCTAAACGAATACATTAATATGATTACTAAGTCCTTTGAGCGACAGAGAAATAGATTGAGTGAAAAGCTAAAGCAATTATTTTATTATCATGTAAACAATAAATTGATGAAAAATTACTTAGGACTATACACATTTTGAAACAATATATTAGTTCGAGATTGTTTCTTCAAGTTTTATGGAAACCATTAATGGTGGAACTTTGGATCAAAACATTTTTCTGCTCTGGAAAATAAAGATCATTGTTTTAGCATTAACGACATAGTAAAGCATTAGTGATTTAGACTTTTTGCCGTAGACACTTATTAAACATTGGTCTATATGTTTGAATTTTCCGTTCAGATTTCAGTGTAGTTAGATACTGAAATACTTACTTTGATTGAGAAGCTGAAAACGAAAACTTCCCGAAAGAGTCATTCTTCTGTCATTATGATGCTGTTAATTAGCCTTACTCAATACTTAAGACTCTTGAGCCGTTGCGTATGGCTCTTATTTAGCTTGGGTTAGGTAAAGGTTTGTTTGATGTCGCTGTCCTCAAGACATGACACACATAAGCCTTAAGTCAGTGCTTCCAATCGATTTTGGCTCATGCCTCACTTTTGTATATTGAATATTTTCCACCCTCCGTCCGCCTTGACAATTTAATGTTTACATATTCAGAATGTTTCTGTCATTCATATGAAGGCAATTTAATAAATTTGTAATAAAAAAATATTGTATATATAGGAAAAATGTGAATGAAACATTATTTGCAACATATTTTGGTCATAAAGTAACTTAGAAACAAAAACTAAACTCAGGAAATAAATGTTAGATGCTTGGGCATCATGCCTGCTACCGATATATTTGATATTAGGCACCAAGGCGGTCATTTCAAACCCCAAGCCTTCTCGTTTTGCCATGTCTACTCTTTTACTTTTCTAACAGTAATAAGTTATTTGCTGCACTAAAGTCACATCCAGCTAAATAACAAGAAGAAAATGGTAAAAGCATATGTCAAAGCCATAAGAGGTATTGTTTATTACAAATTCATTACTCCATTTAATTGAAATGTTTTAACAGATTCATTACTACTTGGATCATATTCCAGAGTACTTCTTGATACTAGATCGAAACGCCCGAAGCGACCTCTTGTACGAAGCATAAATGAGAACCCACTCTTTCACATCAGATACCAATATTTTCAAATGATATAGATTCATTTTCCAGCAGTATTATCCAACTTAAATTTTTTGCTTTACCACAGTAAAGTATAGTAATCATAAAAAACAATAAAATTACATTTTTTCCTTCTTTCTACTTGCTCGTTCATTGATTTTCACATTGTTATTTTTAACTTAATAAATATTTTATTTCATATATAAATATAACCGTTTTATTTTTACAAATTATCTTCGTGCAAATGGTAGACACTCGACCTAACCAAATGGGTTAAGTATTCATTAAAAGTTTTAATGACGTTATTTTTAGATCTTTCAGGTTGTTAGGATATTTATTTCTATTTTAAAGAATGGCATTTCCATTTCAAGAAAAAGTTGTATTTTCGCTGAAGAGTGGAAAATATTTTTACTGTAACATACATCCAAAAAAAAAAAAAACAAAATGTCAAGAGACAAGAATGTTTTTTTTTCTTGATACTTCGACTACAATTTCATGTATTTAGAAGTAATTTTGATTTCAGGGTTACTCCTTTAGCTTTTTGATTATGTGGCGGAAATCGGGTGGACACCCATTGGTGGCACTCCTTAACTATGTTTAAGCTTTATGACGACAGAAAGTCACGTGGCCATTGTCGTTTTAGTCGTCTTTGGAGGTTTGTGGGGATTACTAGTTGGGAAAGATTTTTCGGGTTCTTGAAAAATAGTTTTTGCATAAAATATTATTCATTATAGAAACTTAAGTTACAACTGACGAACTGACCTAAACCTTAGGCTTGACTCTATAGAAGCTTAGGATACGTGCAAGATCATTGACTGCCATATAAATGTGCGAGTAGTGTAGTAAGTGTATTCATTCCATGTATAAGCACTTCACTCTTAGAGGATTTGTGAAACTCCCGTCAAAATAACTGCCCAATTTTACAGATGTAAATACCAATTTCTGTATTACCAAATTATATTACGAACTGTATACGACTGATGTAAAAATTACCCTACATTGAAAAGTAGTCAAGAGCCGTTCCACAGATGGGGAGGTCCCCTTAGTTTACCTTTAAAGTTTAAGATGTAATTGAGAATTAATGTACATAAAGAAAATTGAGCAGTTGTATTTTGGTAATTGTAAAATCTCCTAAGTTGAACAGTACAAAATTTAATTTATTGAAATTGAAACTACTTTTCGCATAAGTACTGAATAAAAATCAGATTATAGTAGCATATGATTTTGCTAAAAGTCTTTTAGTCAGAATTGATTTGGAATAAAATGTTGGCAGTACCCGGTAATTAAATTATTATTAATTGTTTAAAATTTCTGATTATGTAACAAGTCATAATTTACTTAAAAAAGTATTATTTAAGTAATAATTCATGTTGGTGGTCATGGTAATAGGCTCTTGAGCTTTTAAAGTTAATGAGAACTATTTTCAATTTGTGAATGTGAGTCTGGTTCATCGTAGCTACGAAATAAGTTTTTGTCAGATAGCCTGCTCTGGACCTATGTTAGAAAAGTGAAGTCTCTCGCCTCCTTTCAACGTCACTCGCCATCGCTATTTCGATCTTTTACCTCCCAATTTCAGTCAAACTTGAGATAAAAAGTGTCAAACTTGTTTTCAACCTGTCTGAATATTGATATTGAGCATGGGGAATACACTTATGGAGCTGCAGCCATAGAGAGGAGGAAATATATGGAAATGAGTAATGCCAGCTAAATTTCATTTAATTCTGTCGAAACAGTTATTGACATGACATTTATTGATTTAAGAAATACTATCTACCTCTCTTTAAGTTGAATCAACACGAATCCAATTGATAAATGTTTTGTGTAAATAAATGGTTTGATAAGTGCCTAAAATTGTTTCAAAATTTCCTTTGAAAAATGTGACGCAACGTAGTGCTGTTCTGTGACAAGATGGTTTCCGGGATCTGAAGTTTTAAAAATGTTAGTATTTCAATAAAAATAACGTCATTTGAAAAAAAACTACGAGTATGTTGTCTTCATTCAAAAAACTGAAAGTAAATTTATTAAGGCTTATAATAAATACAATTAATAACATTATAATAATATATATCAAAATAATAGGGTAAACCATATAGAAAAATATGGAGCCATCAAGTAACACTTTTGTTTTATTTGAAGGTAATTACTCTCAAGTTGAAACTGATGCTAATTCATTGTACTATGAACTCCAGATCACTCTCTTGACAGCATCAAGCAATTGCGTCTAATAACTTAGAGGGAATGGGTGACGGAGTTATTTGAAGAATAATTCCCTTTTCACATGTAAGTTTCATGAGTTCCTTAGGTTATCAACGTTCTGTTTGATTTGTCTAGAATAAATTTCATGGTATATCACTTTTTGATTCTCTAACTAGTTACATATATTTATATTACCATGATAATAAAATGTTACACTTTTGAGGATTTTTTAGAATTATTGCCTTTCTTCTTAATTTCATGCTGGTGTGGTTTTGATATTGCCTGAACGTGGAATAGGGAACCCTGCTCTTAAAAACTGAAATTTTACAGATTGTTACTTTCTTGTATTCATTTAAAAGGAATGGCTTGTGTTAGTCATTACAACATCCCAGATCAAGATGTTTAAGTCAATATTTATCTGAGGAATGTGTTTTCATAGTTCTAGCAAAGTTTTATTAGCAAATCATTTGGTATTAGAAATGTTGATGACTTGCATTACGCTTTACGAAAATCTTGCTGTTCTCTGTTTATTCGTTGTTCCTGGGGTTCTGCTAATTACATTAACATGGAAAAAGAATAAATAATCTTGTTTCTCTTCTCATATTGCGAATTTAAGGCGTTCATTTCTTGGTTCAATTCACATTATTAATATTCGTAACAACCAAATAACTGCTTTTGGACTTGTATTTTAAATGAAGCATTTATTTATAAAGGGAAAGCCGATTTATTCAGAGAGATTAGATATGCTGTGATGTGCTATTTAGGTCGTATATATTTAATACTTAATTGATAGTTTGACTAATGGGCAAAGCCAATATTACATGCACATACATCATGCAGTGGATTCGACGCCAGCTACATGGCACTACCATCAGCCTCTCTGTCATTTGTCTTCTTTTATGCATAGTCTCCTATGCGCTCACTTCAGAAAATTCCACTTTTCTGATTTTATATTAAAATATATGAGTCTGTCCATCTTCTCTTACTTGAATTTTTCATTTTAAAATATATATATAAATATATGTATTATAATAGCACAGATTAGACTTCAATCCAATTCTAATTTTGAATAATATTTCTCCAGGAGATTCCCAAAAAGTGAAATAAATATACGTAAAAAATATTATAAATAATCCACGAAACGAAAATTGATTAATCTCATTGTTAATAATTCGTGAAAACGTTTTTTATCACATTGTTCATTAGGCGAACTTCTTTTTTTTCTTTTTGACAGGACATCCAACTGGGCCAGTCGCTTTTGATAAGATTTTTTTTCCGTAAATAGGACATCATTGAACCTCTTTGATTAAAAATTATGGTTATTTAATCTAACAGTGGCTTGAGAAAGAAGAATAAAGTTTTGTAAAAGTTTCCCCTCCCCCCCCCCCCTGACCAAAATCCCAATAGAATCGCTAGAAATTTTAAATTACCCCCTATCCAGCTCACCCCTTTCCACTCAGTGTCACCAACATAAAACGTCTACAGAAATTCCTCTAACAATTTTTTCTTAAGGGCCACAACTCATTTCTACGTGCCTGGCAAGCGCAAAAGCCCAGGCCATTTCTTATTTACTGACAGATCGACCTAACCGCTGCCCCGGCCACATACCTACTAAACATTCCCTTCCCAGGCCTTCCTATATCGCTTAAGATTGAGTCTAAATATTTCCCTTTATTTTTACTGGTTTCTTACATAGATGTGTTATGAGTTATACTATAAATGCTAAAATATATTTGATAGTATATAACATTAAAACAAAAACAATTAGAATCATTCAAATCATTTAACTAACTAAATGATCATTTATTATGTTTATTTCAGATAACGTTTTGATTGTTATATACATATATATATCATAGATAGGTACAGAAAAAAATGACTTCATTATTTTTCTCTGTTTCCTAAGGGAGAATATATCTTCCCTTTAGTACTGCTCCCAGAAGATTTTCTAAAGTCACCTTGCGTCACTCTAGTGAAACATTTAATCTCTGAGGACCACATATGTCTAAATATCAAAAGAGTTTTGTTTGTAACTTTCTGTGCTCTTTTCATTTTATTTTATTATACATAACTTATAGCATAAACGCTAAAATATATATTAAAATATAAAATAATATATCATTATAGTGAAAAACAATTCATGAAGATCATTCATAACATTTTACTAAATAAAACGTTTATTCAAATCTATATAAATAAAAGAAAGGGTTTGTCTACATTGTTTAGAACTGACTCATTTCAAGTTATCTTTACTTTCATACATTCAGAGAAACCGAATCCACCCTTAGAAAAATTTCTCTCTGTCTGTCAAAATAAAAGTTCTGAAAGTTTAAAACAGTGTTTCTTAAACTTTTTTACTTCAGGGCGTACCTATGAAACCAAACCAAAACTTTCGGGCGCATCATTGATTTTAATATAGAAAAGATTGGAAATGATGGGAAATTAAAATGTATAGTTCTTTTTCAAGAAAAAGAAAGAAAGAGAGAGAGTGAGAGGGAGGGAGGGAGGGCTAGTAAAAATGATTTAAATCCCCGAGTAAAGGCAAAGAGGAAGTATTATCCATTGATGCTTAAAGATTAAAGAAATTTACCTTCCAGTTCAAAATATGAAGTAGCCGAGACTTGACTCAGACTTGAAAACCACATACTTGGTGTTTTCTCAAATGAATTAAAATGTTGCAAAAACTAAAATATAAATCTGTTATATAACAGGCTACATCCAGGGCGCACCAATACGCCCGGGCGCACAGTTTGAGAAGCACTGGTTTAAAATCTACTATCTATTCAGAATAAATGACTTTGTAAACGAGCATTTCTCAACCCCTACTAATGAACAGCAGGAAAAATCAACAAACATGTTCTTACGCTATATCAAGCCGAAGAAAGAACTTACAAGTCAGTGAAAAAAGTGATTAATGATAAGGAAGCAGTTCAATTATCCAACTGAATTTCTTGACTCCGTGGATGCTCCGTGGACTGCGTGCTGAGCCCAAAAACTTAAAGTAGGGTCACCAATATGCTGCGATTTAGTAGCAGTAACAAATTTCATATAACGAAACTTGAGTGCTCCAAAAATGTGCAACGGGACACGACTCTGAGTTCATGCTCTGCACACATACGACATAATCATGACTGGGTGTGGTACTGGGGAGTCTGTGTGTATACCACGCATAGCTTTGATTCCGAGCCACTATCCGTTTCCATTAAAATGAATGTAATGTCCCATAAGTTTCGCAATGACGGTAACTAAGTCGCAAGGGAAAATTATCTATCTACCGCAGGAATTGAAGTGAATGAGACCAAGTTTTTCTCACATAGTCAACTGCAGTTTGCTTGCTCAAGAGTCAGAGGTTTCAGCTCTTTGTTCTTCAATGAACCTGGAGGACAGAAAACTAATGTGGTGTATATAGAGCCATTTACTTAACACTGTACTAATAATGATATTTTCTACTATTCTATAATCTAATGATATTTTAGTAAACCATGAATCATCTCCAAATTTTTGAATTAGTACGCGTCAAAGACGGGGACGTTTGCTAGTGTTTAATAAACAGGCATACACAGAGAGAGAGAGAGAGATATTAACATACAAGTAATAACACATACATTCACAGACCAGAATAATTTTTGCATTTTGCACTTCATCATTGTCAGGAGCTGAAGTGCTCCGCTCTGTGGCTCTAAGTTTCCCATACAAATTAAAAATAAGAAGACTAATCTGATCCAAGGCTGTGACTTACATGAGGTAATACTTTATCCGAGGATAATCTTTTTATAGTAGATTACCTTATGTATGCACAGGGATACAAATAAAACAAAGTTTGGAGAGAATATATCTGACGGACATTGTCTGCCTCTGTTACGAGCGATTTCAATTTCAGTGCTACTTTAACTCCCCTGTTGTAACTGTAATGGTTCTTGAGAAAGGCCAATAATTTTAAATAAACTCAATCTTAACTTAATGCCGTCTTGAGTGGAAGGCCATTGAAATGGTGTCGCATTTTATTACTGCAGTGTGGTATTCTGTAAACAACCTTCCATCCAATTCATTTTCTTCTTCATTCTTTATGTATAACACTTATACTCAAATCAGTCAAATGATTTTGATGCCATCAACATAATCACTCAAAGTATGATTAAGCATACATATTAATATACATATAATTAACACGTAATGACTCATTGGATCATTAATACATTCCCTGGTGAGATATTTTATGATGTAATAGTTCCTTCATATTGTATTTTAATTAATTTTGGACTGTTATAAACTATTATAAACTATTTTATTTCCCTGATGTTATGTTCCTTGTAACAATTTTTGTCGCGTTTGTGGTTTTCATACTAGTTTCATTGTTATAGTTATTAAATTTACTTTATTTTCTACTGCACTACTATTAAATCTCCTTCAGCACTCATTACTGAATTAACCTAATCTGATGCATGCAGTGATTAAATTACTGCTTGCCTTTTTGAAAAGTGACATTTAACATTACCTAGTTTAATTAAATCGTTATTGAAAGGCATGATTGTGTGATTGATTTTAGTGACGCCCCAGATAATAGAGCTAGTGTTGTAAAACTAACTAAAAGAACTTGCTTGAACGACATACATGTTTGGATGAAGTCCTTCCCTGACAGTGTGGGGCTCAAACTTGCTTTATCGATGGTCTGAGTCGTCAATTTTATTTATGCTCTAACTTTTTGTTCATCAATTATAATTTGACTAATTTTACAATGAAGGTAACTTACTGGGCGTAAAATGTGAAATCAATAATTCTCTTTCAATGAAATTGTAAATTTCTGCAAGTATAAATTATAAATCAGTATTCCTTTATTTTGGAAATTTAGTTAGGAGGTCAGGAGAGTGTTGCTGCTTTAATTGGCACTCATACGAGAGGCCGGCCTGGACCTTTGTTACCTACGTTTTGAATATCGACATCCTCTTGCGAATTAGTTGCCGCGGCCAATGCCAAATTTCCTTGATTATATTTTGATTTACGCCCTACAGAAGCTATAATTTCCCCCGGGACGTTGCCCGCCTGTCTCTGCCCATTTTGGATCATGTTACTAATCCGACTACGAAGCTCAACTGGAACGTCAACAAAATTTTACCATTCGATTTAATTGGAAGACCTGTGAGTTCAATTATGTTTTTTTTATCATTAATGAAATTATTTCATAAAGTTATCAATCTTGCTAGAAGAAATATGGATGTTCTTATTTGTTTTTTTTTTGAGTGAGTAATATTTTTTTGAATTTTCTCTGTACTCTCTGGAAAAAGCCGTGAAAGGCCCTATATTCAAACGTAAAACAGCTACAAAGACAAAAAAAAGAAACTATCTGAGACCTGATGATGACCATCATTACCTAATAACTGATGTAGGAATAAACGATAGATAGTTATTTCACAACTATGATACCCAAAGCGGTAAAAATTTTTTCTGTTTTCCAGAATATCATTCTGTGTATAAGAGTGCGTTGAGAGTCGATTAGCTGTCAAAATGTAGCATCGTTATCATTGTATTTCTCTGAAAGCTCTATAGATCGATGAAAATAGAAGCTTACAGAATGAGTTTTTATTTTCTCTGTTAATCTTTATTATTATATGTTTCAATGTAGTTTTTTCCTTGAATATTTGACTCATATTTACATGTATAGTTTATCGAAGGTTTAATCGTTAGAAACAAGGCATACTTAATTTTTAAAAAGATTAACACTTTGCATTAAAATTTAATTTCATAAACTTAAATAGCATTTGTAACTTGAACAGGTTTATGTTTTTTTTATATACACAATCCATGTACTGATTAGTAGTGGTAAGATTATTAACATCTGAGGAGTGTGGTGTCCGTGAATGTAGCGTGTGTTTCTTGTTTTCTTCTTATTCAAATCAGCAGTGCTTTCTCTGACATCGATCACATTTGTATGTATGTATGAACTTCAAGGCAGGAAGACAAATATTCATAACCTTTATTTTCGAATAAGTATTTAATTACCTAACCGTATATCGAACTATTATTCCTTTGCAAGCATACTAGTTAAAGCAAGGCATATATAAACAATTATATAAAAAACTTCGATGAACGCCATTACCGTTGCCGATCATGTCAGTTCTCAGTGACTCAGTTTCAATGAATATTTCCGGGTACAGGTTGTACACAAAAAGATTTCTGATTCCAACGCTAATATCACTTTGAAAGCTTAAAAAAAAGACTTATTTATCTCCTGGGAGGTAGATCTGTCCCTCGGCTTAGCCTCAATCCTCAATTATTCTTATTATTATTATTTATATATTTTTTTGACAGATTGGTTTTCCTATTTAATTTCTATATATGTAATTCGTTGTTTATTGGTTATATTATTTCTTTATTTTATTATTTATTTTTATTATAATAAATTTAATTTTTTCTTGTCTTCCCTCCCTCCGTAAGTAAGTTATACTGATTTAGTGTCGGATACGATGATGATGATGGATACGACAATTTCATACAAAGTAGAATATATATCATTTTGTAAAGGATAGAAAGTAACAATATTTCTGGAAGACTAGCTTACAACAAAAATTTTAATTATTTATATATCATTCAGTAAATAGAGTTAATTATGAATGATCGTTTATCCGAAAAAAATACATCTAAAGTGGCTTTTTTTTTATATAATTATTGTTAAGAAAGAATTCGACGAGGCTGTGTTGTGATTTGGTAATTGTGGATTTCGTATTGGATTTCAAATGAGCCTAAGCCAATAGCAAGAGGCGTCGCATTGCCTCTAATCACAAGTGGACAAGTTAATCACCTTAAAAGGCATCCCTGTCCCAGAGCTCTCTAAATAAATCCCCTCCTCTTGCTAAAGCCTAATTCATTTGCTTTAACCCGCTAATTGATGTATCTTCCTTCCTCTGGGAAACCTGCGTCAAGCCACAACATAATCATTTGCCATCTCCTTCAAACCCCCATGGTGTTGGAAAGATTATTATGGATTAAGTCTCTCGTTATTAATAATTTGTTCTCAAGGATTATAAAATTATTCATTTGGTGTCACTTTTTAATATGCTTGTTTGAGCATCAAAGAGTAAATATGATTAAGACCTCCAAAATGTATGTCGTCAAAAAAAGAACCTATACTCGTGCAAAAAAATTGTTTTCTTTACATTGACAAACATTTAAATTTCAAAATATCAAATAACCATAAATTACTAGTTCTGGCAACAATTTTTAAAAGTTTTTTTTCTTACTTTCGGATTTGCAGTTCTGCTTCAGATTATGTAATACTCGTAAGTTGCAGCATGTATATGTTTTTTGTCCAACACCTCTTGGGGTTTTAGAGATAGACCTCCGTTAACATATAATGATTCAAAAACTACTTATACTAGGCTACATGGAAATATATGTTCTATTTATGTATTTATGTCACTCCAATTTTATGACTCCATATGCACAATTTTTCATAGACACAGAATTTTTAGCATAGATAACGTTACTATGAATAGTATATATGTATAATGTATTAATATGAATTATGTAGAGTCTATATTAAATAATAAATATTAAGAAAATATTTTTTAATTCAATTTTTGCATATTCTACTATAACACACATAATGAAGAATCATATATGAACATTTTATTTAAAAAAAAAACCTGTAAACTTAATTGTCCTTATGTGAAGTCCAGTGATGTGCCAGTACCATTTAGGAATCGTTTAAGCTATTTTTATTCTTCATTGTCACATAACTATTAGGTTAGGTTGCAGTGGCAGTTCCACAAGGGAACACACTAAGGCCGAGCATTGGCCCTTTGTGATACCACACAATGAAGATTGATTCTACAGTGGGAGTCCTAAATTTTGCCTAACTCAAGTGTATTTAGAGTAGGGATCTTTAACGAGTACCTGACATCGTACAGGCTCGGGACCGACAGTTTAACGTCCTTCTCCGAGAGACGACGTGTTCGGATTTATTTACCTCCCGCATAAATAAATCGAGGGCCAGATGGGGATCGAACCCTGGTCCTATCAGATCAGAGGTGAGCACGTAACCACTGAGCTAGCCTGACCCCCCACATAACTATTAATCTAGATTATAACTATATATGAAATACAAAAATGATTAAGGATTAGTTTTTTAAAGATAGCATTGAGTAATTTTCAAAGTAACTTTATTAGGAAGTTGTTAGAATTAGGAATATCATGACAACTTTTTTCACAGAAACAGTCATATAATCTAAGACCTCAATGCATTTCTGGGACTGAGTCATGAAATTACTGAGTATAAGGTAATGTAGGTGGAGGTCCTCTGAGTCGAATCATTCGTGTTCGTCTTGCCTATAGCTAAATGAAACTGTAAACGAATCGCACTGTACCTTCAATCACTGATATAACGATTTATTTAAATAGAGGGGAAGTTTATAGACATAAAGGGAGAAGTGAAGGGCTTGAACACTGGACGGATTAAACAATGATTGTGGTTCTAGGAGTGCAAGCTTCTCTTCCCCCCCCCCTCGCTCTAGCTCTCTCTCTCTCTCTCTCTCTCTCTCTATATATATATATATATATATATATATATATACAAAAAAAAATTATCGGGACTCGGTCAGTTCTTCAGGTTCAAATTAAACCCTCATTG
Organism: Hermatobates lingyangjiaoensis; assembly: GCA_026182355.1. NCBI lineage: Eukaryota > Metazoa > Arthropoda > Insecta > Hemiptera > Hermatobatidae > Hermatobates > Hermatobates lingyangjiaoensis. The sequence continues at coordinate 1,212,078 of JAPFBL010000255.1, forward strand.
CCAACGTTTCGGTTTTTCTTTAAAATACATATATATATATTGAAAAAGACGAGCCAATCCCTGTTGCGTATTACTTTGGACACTTCACAATGGATTGTGCCCCTGCTTTAGAATCAATCAACTAATAAAGGGCGAAAGGGGTACTAATAAGGGGTCTCAACTCTCATGGGGTACCGTGCACTTTACTCCACTGCAGATTATAATGAAACGAAAGGAAACTAAGCATCAAGTTATGATATGCCACTAGGGCCTTTACAAAGGAAATCAAAATAATAGCCAGCCGTGATGTTAGTACTAATGACCAAAAAAGAACACTTTCAAACATTACGAATAACACAGTATGAGTAATTTTTAGGATTATTAGTTAAAATAACATATGAGAGCACTTAGATATTCTTGTTAATTAAAATTTTAATTCAAAATTACAAATTAAATTAGCTTTGAGTAAAATTTATAAACTTATGAAATTCTTCGACAAACCACGTTTTATCTACATAGAGAATCTAAGAAGTTCAATAAGGCTTTCAGACTCATTTATGATATCTATCTTAAGACCCATTTAATGATATCTACATTAAGTGGATGCTATTTATTTCCGGATTATTTAAATTACTAAATAAAAAATGATGACCAGAGTTCCTTGAATTTGAAAAAAGGGCAATGCTAAGCCCCAAGAAAATTCAATGTTTTTTCTGAATATTGCAGATGAGGCAGACCTCAACCTTGTTGACCAGGAGGTATAATTTATTACAAAATGGTGGCAGCAGTTGTGGGGAAGGGGGGAGAGAAAGAATATCCCATTCATTTTGTTATCCTTCTAACTATAGTACTTGCTGAAATTGCAACCTGTGAATGCGGAGTGAAGTGACATAGTGTTCACATGTTTATTGTTCAAGATATCAAGATTTAAAAATCATTTAAAAGAATATTTATATGATTTCCAAGAGAGTTTTAAGTGTTACTTCTTCATGATAGTATATTTAACTATTTATTCTATTTTTTTTTACTTTACTATAAGTAAAGTATAGTGATCGTGAAAAAATTCGATCTCGAGATTTTGACGGAATTACATGTTTTGAGGTCCCAGAAGTCGTTTTATGACGTTTTTACGATGATGTCTGTGTGTGTGTGGGTGGGTGCGTGTGTTAGCATTGCTTGTTACCACGCTACGGTCCAGAATCTTTGATGGATCAAGTTGATATTTTACACAAAAATGGGCCCCATTCAGACGAAGATCCCTATTGTTTGGGAAGAATTATGCATGACGGGAAAGTCACTTTTTTTGCCAAAAACCGTTTTTTTTAAAACATTTATTTCTCCTAAACTGATAACCCTAGAGTTTTGAAATTTTGACATTATCTTTGAGGTTACAAATGGAACAAACGAAAAATATATCCAGAATTTTAAAACCACAGGAAATATTTTTTTTTTAATAAAATGTAAAAATTTTGACTTTTAATTCAATCTCAAACCTTATGAGAGCGATACAAACCATACTGTTAGACGGATCACAATGAAACTATGCCTAAAAATAGAACATTATATGGAGAATGAGGTGAGATATTTTTTTCTAAAATTACATTCGCTAAAGGGGCGTTACAGTACGATCTGTGTTTTCAGAAAATGTTTTTTTGCCGCTAAACCGCTCGTTAAAAAATAATGAAAATTTGACCAAAAATGGAACAAAAAATTAGCAATTCATAAAAAAAAATTCATAAGTTTCAATTACGGGAAAGAGCAATAACGATATAAAAACTCTTTGTTTACCCTAGACTAAGAGATCACCTGCTATACTTGTCGAAATTTTTGTATTTTTTTACATTGTTTACATTGACTTAGAAATTTTTTGAGCAAATCCACTGAGATAAAATTGATTTTATAAAGGAACAGTTTAAATTATTTATTGACTTATATGAGATGTAAGAGGAATAATATTGTGCAGGAAAATGACAACACTCACTCAGAAAAAATTCGTATATATGTTATTTGACAAAGGGAAGGAAAATGATCTTATTAAATACTAAGAAGCTTATTATTATTATTATTTTAAAGATTAAAATTTCCAGTATGATAATTCTATAAAAGACCAAAAATGTAAATGATAATTCATAATCTGAATCTTTCGTTTAGAGATTAATAAATGTAATTATCGTACATATTTAATTAACAAATCACCTTAAAACAACATTTTCTTCGCAGTTTAAGATGTTTTTCAGAGAAAAAAATGGTATTTTCCTGTTTTAAATTTAAAAATTTTACTTTAATATTCAATGTAGAAGGATGTCAAGTAAACGATGTAAGAAATCTACTGGCTGTTTGAACGAAAGCCATTCTCTTGTAGGAGAATAAATCATTTCAAGAAATGTTCAATTTGGTTTTTCAAAAATGTTATTACTGCTGTAGTCATACTAATGCAATTATTTGCAAATAATAAATTATCTGTGATGTACAAAAATAAGCTGATAAAATGATATGTCCTTCAATCACTATCTGTACTACCACAGGAATGAAAGGCCAATAATTATATCCCATTTAGATGTTTACGTTATGCTGAAATGGGACGTTATGTTTTATATACTCAAGAAATTTGACATTAAGTTACTTATAGTAAAGTAGAGTGTAGGCCACTCCAGATTTTTTTCATTGATCTCATAATTTGAAATGGTAAAGATTTAATCTACCACAGGGATCTCTGTTTGTTATGAAATTCTATATTAATCTAAAAAAAATATTAGGATAATTTTTTATGTGATCGTTTGTTGAACGATTTGTTGTATTCAGAAAGGATACATGAAGATATATATATATATATATATATATATATATATACAATTTTTCGATGAAAATACGATCCGAAATGGACAAATACAGTTCAATGTACATAAAGAAACATAGAGAAATTAAAAGCACACACTTACAGTCTCCAACCGTCTTTGTACCAGTGCGCTTGGTTTCCCTCTCTTATCTCTCCTGAAGACGGTTCAACCGAAAATTGGAGACTGTAAGTGTGTGCTTTTAATTTCTCTATGTACATTGAACATATATATATATATATATATATATATATATATATATATATATATATATATATATATATATATATATGATTGATTGCTTCGAAAATTACGGTATGTGAACCCCGGTCGAAAGGCGTGTTTTGTGAAATTCATGATTGTTTTGGACCACAACACGCTAAACTCTCGTAAAGGTAGCCAGACCTGAGTCTGGCAGCGTGACACTTCTATGAATAAATAGCCCACTAGCCTACAATCATGCCTCGTCAATCACCCTCCAACACCTTCGTCTTCCTATTGCTTGTTTTTTTTTTTCATTTCATTACTACAAATATAATTAATTTATCTCAATTGTTTTGTATTTCCTGGAGGATGTTGTTTCAACGAAAACAAAATCAAAAGAAACATTAACTAGTAGCTCCAGTTTCAGTATAATTAGAGTTCATTTTCTTATTTCATATAACCCTTCAAGCTGATTTTTGATAAAGGCCAGGATAGTTCCAGGACTACTGGAACCTCAGTGATATCATGATGTAACTTGATCATTGAGGAATGACTTCTTCTGAATTAAATATGAACAAATTTAAATTAATGAATTGATTGATTATACCAGCAATATTGGTGGAATATTTTTAACAACTATGTTGAATATCAATTGAATGTTTTTAACTTCTGAAGTAATGAGGGAAAAGTAAATTAATGAATGAGTTGAGCTCAAGTTCTGTCTGTAATTTTGAACTCAAGCCCTCCCTCCTTCCTATTAGAGCGTCTTAAAACCTTCCGTAGAAGTTGAAATCATGGAATCCTTATTGGACTCCACAATAAAGTTTGAATAAACAGATTAGTTAAAAAAAAATTCAAAAAGTAAGAATTCACTTTTTAGACTGATTTATATATTAAATATAAACTATTCTTCTTCAACGTGATTTGGTCGAGCGTTAAACAATTCTCAAATACAAACCTTTAATGTGACGCTTCGTCTATATTTCTTAACATCTTTAGGACTTGATATTTTTCATTTGCTGAAAAATGTTATGTTATCTCTGAAAATTTTTCAGTAAACGAAATATATCAAGCTTGATAATGAAGAATAGTGTAGAATGTATGTGGTTGAAAAAAAAAGAAAACATTGAATTATATAATATATATACAAAACTAAAGTTTATCGGCACTCGGTCAGTTCTTCAGGTTATATATATATATATTCACTTAAAATAAACTGTGACACATAGAAGAAAGGTAACAAAGTACTAACTTTTCAATATATCACATTTCGACCGTTAAAGTGGTTGAAATATTGAAAAGAGAGTACTTTGTTACGTTTCTTTTTATGTGTCACAGTTTATTTTAAGTGTAATTATTCCTTGTGATAGCATTTTGTTTGTCATATATATATATATATATAATAAATATATTAATAAATATATTTTATATTTTTATTTTATATTTTATTTTATATTTATATTTATAATAAATATAAAATAAAATTTTATTTTTGCTTTCGACTTCCTAGTTCCTTTTTTATTCGTCTCCTTTGCGGCAGCACTGCTTTAGCCCTCACCCTGTGAGTTCTTCAGTTGACTGTCGTCCCTCCGTCAATTATTTTTCAGCGCATTACGTCAAATATTGAAAAGTGAGACTTTGTTAGTGTTTCTGTTTGATGTGTAGTCTTATTTTTTATTGTTATATTGTCACTGCTTATTATATATATTATTAATAGTACTATATATTATAATATATCATATATATCATGTTTTGTTATTTATATATAATATATTAAATAATAAGCAGTGACACATAAACAGAAACACAACAAAGACTCACTTTTCAATATTTCGACCGTAATGGCGGTCGTCCTCAGGAGAAGAAGTGAATTGACGGAGGGACGACAGTCAACTGAAGAACTCACAGGGTGAGGGCTAAAGCAGTGCTGCCGCAAAGGAGACGAATAAAAAAGGAACTAGGAAGTCGAAAGCAAAAATAAAATTTTATTTTTGCTTTCGACTTCCTAGTTCCTTTTTTATTCGTCTCCTTTGCGGCAGCACTGCTTTAGCCCTCACCCTGTGAGTTCTTCAGTTGACTGTCGTCCCTTCGTCAATTCACTTCTTCTCCTGAGGACGACCGCCATTACGGTCGAAATATTGAAAAGTGAGTCTTTATTGTGTTTCTGTTTATGTGTCACTGCTTATTTTAATTGTTATTTGTCCTGCCGGACCGTTTTTCGTTTATCATGGATATATTATATATATATATATATATATATATATATATATCCACTTAAAATTCGAAAAAACGATCCAAACTGGACGCAAATCAGTTCACAAACGAAGAAAAGCAACACACAGAGAAAGAGACACACTTACAAACTCAAATTTTCGGATGATCCGTCTTCAGGAGAAAAGAGAGAATGGGCGACCAAGCACGCCGGAAACACAACGGGTTTCCTGCCGTTCTGTTTCCGGCGTGCTTGGTCGCACATTCTCTCTTTTCTCCTGAAGACGGATCATCCGAAAATTTTAGTTTGTAAGTATGTCTCTTTCTCTGTGTGTTGCTTTTCTTCGTTTATGAACTGATATATATGACAAACAATATATATATATATATATATATATATATATATATTTATATAGGTGTGTTCTCTAATCGGGGTTCTGTCAATTTTCCAGGATAAAAAATTAAACTCTCGTTGCCAACGTTTCGGTTTTATTTAAAACCTTTGCAACGAGAGTTTAATTTTTTATCCAGGAAAATTGACCGAACCCCGATTAGAGAACACACCTGTTCTATCAAACGGTTGATATATTATTGAATCTATTTATTTCTATTGTTTTCCTTTTTCCATTGTGGTTATACTTTATGTATATATATATATATATATATATAATGAAAGTTTATCAGGACTCTGCCTGTTCTTCAGGTTCAAATAAAACTCTCATTGCTAACGTTTCGGTAAGAACTGTACTTTAAAGATTGATTTTGGCAAATTTAGACATCAAAATGTTCATTGTGTGGTATCTCAAAGGGCCAATGCTCGACCTATGTGTACTCTTGTGGAACTGCGCAATATAAATTCACCAAAAATATATATATGTATATAAACTTCGCTTAATAGGATTAAACTGATTTGAGTTAAAGAAGGATCTGATAATTTGATCAATTTTACTATTGAAAATATTCTTGTTTGGAAATAAGTTGTTGAGGCTCATAGTGTCTCAAGGTCGTGTTAGAAATTGTTATTAGAAATGGAATACCTGGTTACTCATATGAAGAGACCTACGAGAGAAGTCTGGTCGACACTGAGTCAATCAAATTAAACTTGCTAATACTTAATCACTTCATAGTAGTGTAACATTGTATACAAGTATGGTTTCAGTATGAATCTACTCCTTTATAATGATTAACTCTTCTTGTTTAATCACGTTAAAAACAGTCGGTAACCTTTTTATTTATCCATTTGTCACTTGATTTAGAACAAGGACAGAATGAAGAATTAGTCAATTTCAGTGATAAGTGGTTCAATTCAAGATGGCCGTCTGTGGGACCATTGCTAAATTGTCATCGATTTCGGCCACTTTACGGAGTGGAGTTCGTTCACACTCTAAAAATAAATCAACGAATAATTTAAAATTACATCAACCATGTGATTTTTAAATATATTAATTATTGAAAGGAAACATACAACTAAAAAAAGGAACTTACAGAATAACATTTTTTTAATTTCAACATTTCTATTAGTAGTCCTCCTTTAATTCCAATTCAGGAATATGTACAGTTAGGTTATAACTTGGACAAAGAGTTTCAGAATTTCCTATTTAGTTTTGTAATTACAATAAATATTTTTCAGCAGTTAAATTTGGGGAGACTGATGAAACAATATTAAAATAAGTAATATTATTCACGGTGAGCAGTTATGAATAATTATGTATATGTCAAGTTTATACGGTATTACAAGCAATCAATGCTGGAACATTATAATAGAGTTCATAATGTACAAATTTTTAAACGAGAAATATAAAATAACTGAGTTCATTAATCTCCTGGTTTCATTTATTTTTTTTACATTTTAATGTATTTATTTATATTGGTCTCTCTTTAAATTCATTTCATCCCATTAAAGTGAAAATCTTTCTGGAGACGATCTTATGAGTTTAATTGTGACATTATTTTAATTTACAGTTTGAGTAGCTCTACATCATTGCTCAGTATAGTTAATTGACTGGTGTTTTGTAGATAGCTTTGCGACTTTGATAGGGAAGGTAAGAATGCTGTTTAATGTATGGAATGGAGAGCAAGGAGTGTGGTAGATGTAAGGGTCTACTCGAGTAAAGGATTCATGGCTCTCATTAGGAAGCGATTCAGGCAATGAACAAATGAAACATATGTTGAGTTGAGGGCTCGTAATGTAAATGTTTGTCGAGGGTGCTTGTGAGAACACTGTGTTGATCCAAGCCTATCAGCTCACAGCCCTGATGAATGCCTCACGATTCACGCTTATCTACTCTACAACATTTTACGCCCCTCACTCCGTCTAAACAAACATAAATCTCTTCTAATCATATTTCACGTTTATCTCGCAGGCCAGTATCACTTTTCGTTATGCCTGATGACAGTTGTCCTGTCCTTACGATGACCATTCGTCATTTGGTCAATCTTTATATCCTAATTCCGCATTAGAATTTAAAATTGTTTAAAAACAATAATTTATCATTAAGTATTTAAATTTTCCAGATAAAGGTGTATGTATTAAATGTGGAGTATGTATACGACAATACGATAATGGTATTAATAGTGAATTGCAATATAATTTTATTGTCCGATCGGTTATTTATAGATCGAACCATACCAAATTTAGCTTTGACAGTTTGACAGTTAGTTTTTAGCTTTAACTTACAAAACTAGACCATTCATTATCAATTTTCATTATGTATCAATTTTCACAATATGAAATGGGGAAAAAAGACTAAGATCTTTCAACCGTAACAAGTGGTCTTCGCCAGAGTCCAAAACCCAACTGACTGGACGTTGTAGACTCTGGGTTTTTGACTCTGACGAAGACCGCTTGTTACGGTTGAAAGATCTTAGTCTTTTTTTCCCATTTCATATAGTGAGAGTGAATTAATGTGTTGTTTCTTTTAAATAATGATGTATCTATCTTTGTAACATTCGGTTCAAGAACAATTCAACATAGATGAAACATACCTGTCTTATAGAAAAATTGCATTAGTCAATACTGTTTATATAAGAATGTCTTGCAAATATTGACTACTCTCTCTCTCTTTTTTTTTAATGTTGATTATGATTCTACATTGACTAATATAAATTTCATTGTTCCAGGTAATTTGATTAGACTTCCTCTAAGGTTGTGAGTAGAAATTATTTATTTACTTTGGTTGTGTTTAAATGGACTTTATTTATTAGTAATATGTTATAACTGTATAAATAATAATACTAAAAAACATTAATATATTGTTATTTTAATAATGATAAATTATTCTTTTTTACTTGTAAATGGGGGCAAGTAAAGTGCTATATTTGTTCTGAACATTGCATAAAATTGGACGAACAATATATTGTTGAAATTAGCTTCAACATGAAAAAACCGAAACATATTTTTTAACAGTTGAATTAACCAAATCATTACATCCCATTATTAATATTTCCTGAAATTCATTACGAGTAAATATATTAATTTAGTTAAATTATCAGTCTTTGTGTATCGTAACTTTTGTTTCTTCTGATATATTTAATGGCATGCCGATATGAACTCAGCAGCAATATTTTAATCTTAATTATATAATTTACAAGACAAGAATACTGTTCAAAACTCATAGATTTTTAGGCATATTCTTATAAAAAAATATATCGTCTTGTCTTCCTAAAATTTATTCCCATCAGAATAACTTTCAGTTTTCTCTTGACAGTGAACAAATCCGAAACCAATTGAGATGTGAATAAAATATATGAGATAAGAGGTAGATTTGTATTATATAAAAGGTGTTTTATAAATTCATATCCAATGGTTGAATGTTAAGTAATCTTATCTATTCCACAGACTAATGAGTACTCCCTTTATCTATGACATTAAGTTTAGTGTTTTGTGTAAAACTTTTTTCAGAGTCTTGCAAACCCGAAGAAGGTAAAAATTGTGCATCAGTGGTAGATATACACATGGATATACCGCAGTCTGTAAGAAATTTGGCGTGATGTAAGAAAGAATGAATGGAATGGTGGGGACAGTGAGTAAGAATTGTCTACTGGCAGAGGTTATGAACTTACATTACAGGAAGACCAACAATGTGAACGCTACATTTCTTACCTAATATTCCACATTTGTTAATATGTTTATTTGTGATTGGAGTATCATATATGTTTGTCTACGTCTCAAGGCCTGTGTAAAAAGTTTTACATGAAAACTGAAAGCGGGCATATAAGGTCTGATATGAACCTAGGTAACTGGTCTAGTCCTAATTTTATTTTAGTAAAACACACATACACACACACACACACACGTGTATATATATATATATACACGAGTTCGAGATTAACAAAGAGCAACACACAAAGTAGGGAAACACACTTACAGACTCAAATTTTCGGGTAATCCGTCTTCAGGAGAAAAGAGAAAGGGGAAAGTCCAGTTTGGATCGTATTTCGTTTTATCAGTGAATATATATATATATAAACACAAATTATATATGTAACAGATTCAATAATATATCGACCGTTTGATAGATAGATGTGCTATCTAATCGCGATTCGGCCAAATTTTCTAATTTGGCCGAATCGCGATTAGATAACACACCTATAATATATATACGAGTATATATAACAAGATTTCAAAGTAAAATTAATGTCAACCATAGTAAGCAATTTAGGAATATGACTAAGATCTCTTTATGAAAGCATTTGTGTTCGTCAGAGTCGCACTCATAATGATAAAAGTGATGTAGGCATGTGGTGTCGTATTGAGAAGAGAGCGACGCAAGAGGAGGATTTTAAAATACTTCTCTTACCTCCCTCCCAAAGATTTTAGTCATATTTCTGAATTTTTTATTGTGGTTTGGAAGATATACATATATATATTCGAATATACTGGTAGTAGTACTTTTTTGAAACATATTATGTTGAAAGCTACTGCTATATAAATCTTAATATTTTTTTTAAATATGCTTTGAAAAAAAAAGGAAGGGATTGGTGACTGATTATTATTGGATTCACCATTCGATAAACTTTAAACTAGCCGAAACTTATGACATCTTTCTTTCGTATTTCAGCCACCCTCGTAGAAACACTAAAAAGAATAAATTATACTACTGACTTCAAAAACTTAGTTTGGCAATCTCAGCTCTCCTCTGTTGATTTCTCCGTCTCCGTCAGTATTGCTATAGTTAAAAGATTTGGTATTGTGAATACATCTTAATCGCTTTAACCTATTTGTCTTGGTAAGTTGTTGGACATTTTCTCGTGTAATTTTAGATGTTTCAGTGACCCTCTGTTCTGGAAATTTAGTAGGGGTTGCTTTTCTAATCTCAGCAGAGCTTGCATGATGTGTAGTCTTACTTGACCTGTATCTTGTTTTTGTATTTTAATGTTTGACTTACTTCTTTTAATGAAATCGACTAATATTTCATGGGTCAATTTCAGGTTTCATTTTTCTGTGGCACAGTCTTCTCTTGCTCCGGTACTTAAATGGATAGTTAATATGTGGCATATTAGCAGACTAACTATGCATCTAAATACCGCGGCAATAAAAGACCATACAACAGAAAAACGCAACACAAAATTTACATGTGAAGTTATTCTTTTTTACAATGTTATTGGATGTTTATTTCCTCTTTTTTCCCTTTCTCTTCATTTATGTTTTGAACTTTAATGCAATTATGTATTAAGGAAATCACAACTAAGAGTAATAAAAGAAATGCAAAATGTTCTTTATACAGAATTACCTTACTTTACAGAAAATATATATACAGACATTCATTTCTCATAGTCAATTCATAAAATAACAAAAGGTTTTCTGAGTGAGTTTTCATCGTTAAGACTTGAAAAAATTGAATGCAGTGTATAATGGATCTCTGGAGAGTCGTAAAGACTTTGATTTGTTTTCGAGATTTCGACTGTAATGGTATATGGGTGGTGTGTATTTGTTGCGAAAGCCTTCTCGATGTATATACGTTTGCTTTGTACTTTAGGGCAGAATGAGAAGATTAGCAGCCTGGAAGGGTCAGTCTTGGTGGATGGGTTGGGTAAATCCCTTGCGGTATTCGGCTGGGTGAGAGAATCCTTTGTCATCCTTCAGGCCTAACCTGCGATTGCTTTCCTTGGGCTCCCTTATTGTTTCTCTGAGTGTCAATCATTCTCTCTAACGCAGGCATGGACCTCCTCCTTCAGCTCATTTTAACTCTTACCTATAATAAATCCTGCCTTCCGTCAGCTATTCATTACTTCAATCTTGATTGTTTTAACTCATAACAGTAATACTTAAACCTTCATATAAATAGATTTATAAACCATCATGCGAAGGAAAACCAAACTGTTCAAGTATTATTTATATCTTTAACATGTACCAGTATAGTGGAGACGCATACCATGTGAATTATTTGAAAATTCAAAATGTCTCAGTAGTTTTTAATGTGATATTAAAAATTTTATGAAGCTCTCCTACCTGACAAAACACATTCCCTTCTCCTACTGTCTTTAAATTATTTTTGAATTCGTAACTTGTGAATTGAGTTGATTCCAATCATATTATTAGCTTAAAATAATAATAAAAAATACTGCCATTAAGTAGTCGCAAAAATTAATTATATTTAGCCGTAGTACATTTTTTTTATCCCGGTATGAAGACATGTTGAAACATTTTGAACTCATTTATGAATCCATGTTTTTTCCAGTTTTTTCAATCCATGTCAAACTATTTTCTACTATTTTAACAATGCATTTCTTTCTCTTCATTGGAACAACAGATTAAAACATGCTAGTATATTATATGAAACAACATACAATTTAATTGCTTTTAACCCCAATTTTCTCTTTAATACAACAAAATCAAGAAAGCTTAAAAAAAATTCTTTAAATTAACATAATGCTGTTCAAGTATAGAATACATCCACACCAGTAAATTTACAAAACGTGTTTTGGAATCACAAAGAAAACTCGTGTGATGGGCTGTTGAGCAAAACAGTCACACATTCCGATCAGAGTCACGTATTTGCGATTTATCTTGGGAATTCACTTTGCAATATTAAAACAATATACAGGTTGAACAGCATTATGACATTATTAATTCAGAATGTTGAATAATTCTTCAATGTTTTTGAAAATTGTTATAGAAAGAAATCCTTGTACATACATAGAATTAATAAATTTGCGAGAGTTTATCTACATTAAATTCTTTCACTGTTGCTGGAAATCAATATAGTTTTATTTGATTTTTCTTCTTTTTTTTTACTGTAATTTGGTGAATTAATTTAAGAAAGTTTGAATCATCTTTTGAAGGTTTTTTTTATAATATTTTAAAAGAGCAGCATTATTTCAATTTATGTATCTCGTTTCTCTATTTATTTCTTATGTCATTATTGTACCCTTAGTGGGTTTGATTGAATGCTTTTAGTTGCCTTACTTTATTAGTCGTATCCTTCAGTAGTTCTTAGTTTGTGGTCAAAATTGTTTAACCGTTTATTAAATGTCCATTCAGTATATTTAGAAGTATTCGTATTTGATATTGGTTTCTGGTTTATTATTATAACCAAACAATTTATTAGATATCCTCTCCATTAAATAGATTCACTCAAAATTCCATAGATTTGAGTGGCACCAAAGACTTGTTGGAACATTCCATAAACTTCAGCATAAGCACTACTTCAATATATTTAAACACGTGTCTATTCAACTTGGTTTGCACTAAAGTTTATTACTCAATGAAGTTTTTTTTTTGTGGAAAGTATCTCATAATATAACCGTTTCGAAAGAAATAGTTCATACAATTCTTTTAGTTCAGTCTTAACCAATGTTACGTCATTATTAAAAATAGTGAAACAGCTTGAACCTTCGGAAATATTTTAGAGATTTTTTTTAAAGGAAGCAGTGAGGTTTGTATTTGACCAAGCGTACGAAGTCTGCTGACTCGTGATCTAGAATGTCAAACACTCCGCATGTCGTGTATTCCACCAGATGTTGCAGGGGCTAACTACATCCAGACCACTGTTCCAAATAGAACAGTAACCTTCTATTCGGTGAGGAGGTTATAGAGCAACATTCACAGAAGCCATATTTGTTCACTTTTATTTTACAGCTTTCTAATTTCGTAGTCTCTGCTCTTATATTAACCGTATGTACCACTCAGATAATTAATATACAATAATGCTTTGATACATACATATCATAAGTACCTCTGAGGTTTGTAAACATCGTATTATTAAACAAGTCCGTTATATCTTGTGAATTTTCACATTGATCGGTTTCGCATGTAGTATATCTTCTGTCATAATTGAAAAACCCTTGGTAGAAATACCTATGAAACAACTGGTACCAATAAACATCGTTTAACTATGTTTGTCCTTCTTGAAGAAACACCATATGCGAAGCTGGTCGGGCATCTACAACAACTATTCGCGGAGTATTATGTATTTATATATAATGATTTGAATGTACTTCGAATACATTTCATTTTTGCAATGGTTGAAATGATAATATCGATGGAGAATGAAAACATTGCATATACTATTTGCATATAGGTAACAAAGGCGGATTACAATAAAAGAAAGTCAAAGGTATCTCATAATACTGTGCCACCTACCCATCTCTTCTTTTGTTCTTCTTTCATATATAGGTCCGCTTCATTGATGACATCTTCATTTGTCATCACCATGGTGCCCCCAATTAGATAGATACTTTTATTATTTTTTTCGAATCTTTTTGCTCCTCAAATTTCTTTAACACTTCATAACTTACTCTCTACAATAACTTTTCTCATCATTACATCAGTCTTCACGTAGTCATCATCATACCCATTAAACTGAATCATTCAGTGTCTACATGGACTAAACTCAATTTGTACAGTTTTGACTCCGGCTGTACTTAATTGTACCATCTCACTACGAATATACACAGAAGTACAATATACGATCTTTGTAGGACGAAGTGTATGAAGAAAGAAGGGTACAATTTGCGTCCCACCCTGACTCTACCGAGTTATACAATCAATATCTACCTCCCTTATTCTCAACTGAGTAAAAGGACAAGCCGTATATCTCAAACCTCATTTTTCATTAACTTAAATTTGTGATATTTGAAATGCAAAATTTCCTAATATCCTCATTATTAAGTGGCATATAACGGTGGTCATTTAACTTGGATGATGCACTTTTTGATTTGTAAATAATAATGGAAAATGAAAAATATTTGGAAGATGAATTTGTTTTTTAATAAAAATAGAGGGTTGAATGGAGTGAAGTGAATAAAGGAAGATTAATTACGACGTCTGGCATTAGGTTAAGGTTTCGAGAAAGGCGCGGCCACTTAGGGTCTACAATGAGTGTCACTTACCGTCGACATCAGGTTACTTGAGCTGCACTGTCAACTAAGGCCGGCGCAGTCGCCACAGCCAACGAATCTTATTCAATTCACATTAATATGAATGCCTTCTTGCCTTTCGTTAAAAAAAAATGCTGCCTCCTTATCAAATAAGTGAGTGGCATTTATCTCCCTTCTAACATTGAAATCAGATATAACATACTACAAAGCAAATGCACAGAAAGAAATAATAAAGGCAGTTACTCTGATTGAATACTATGGTTGAAACTGCGTGACCAGACATTATCCCAAGCATACTCTATTTACAAACTACTGAAAATCCCCGATTCGACTCCTATACTGCACGTCAATTGAAATAGGTCTGAAAGAATTTTGTTTCCACACAAAAAGTGCCAGGAGTGAACCAACTCTATGATATATCTATCTCAACTTAAAAATCAGAATCAATTTTCCTCCCTCGCTTTTTAGTAGCATCAATGAATATTATTTGAAAATTATGGATTGTTCTTCTAATAAAGTATTAAATCTAACAGAAATTCTTCGAATCCCTTTTTCTACACAGACCACATATTCAAAACAATTATGACTCTGATGATGAGCTGTAGAGTTGTAAGCAAAGGTAAGACTTTCGTAGTCGCATTAAAAGATAATAGAAGCTTTGATTCCAGAAATAATTTCGAAACATTTTATGAAATCGAAGTAATGGAAATTTGGAATAAATATGTATCAGCTACAGAAGTAGGTACTGAAACACTTTTTATCATACTATAAATTTTAAAACCATTTAAATTCGCTCCCTGTTTAAATTAAATGAAACACTTGTTCATCATGGTTTATAATAAATGAAAAACTTTCCCATACTGCTCTATAATGAATATGAAAATAGTAAGCAACTTCAAATTTTGATAGACTAAAAGATGGTGATAAATATACGATTAATGCAAAGATAAATCCATTACATTTTATTTTGATGTGTACGCTGGACCATTTTCGAATTCTATCATTTCCTCTGTCTTTTCCTTTCTCGTTTGCACTAGCATTCGAAACGGCGTGACTTAAGATTTAAGCTGGATTTATATATTTACAATGTACAATCCATAACCTTTGTGGTAGATTACCGCCTTCCTTTATATAACCCAAACTCGTACAAAGATTTGACCTCATATATCATAGTTTACCGACTTTTCTACAATTTCGTGTTTTTTTTTTATTTTTTGGTACTGATTAGCCTAATTCTACTGCGGGTTTAAGTTATTTCAGAAACCCAATCACCTTTATGAGTTTTGATTATCCCATACTTGTATGGAAGCAGGAATGGTATCAGTTACCAGGAATCAAAACCTTGGGTTGAAAATGGTTAACCAGAGCTCATAAAGATAACTTCCTCTCAAGACCCATTGTAAGATCGGTAGGTACTTCATCTCATGTGTTTTCTGGGTGGTTTGCTACTCTTTTTAATCCTTTTTTTGTTAACATTTAATGTAGTCATGGTTGAAGTAAATTTATGAAATTATACATTTAAAAGCGTTTCGAAATAACTTCACTAATAAATGAATATTGGTTTATTAATTTTGATTAAACATCTCTTTTTAATAATGTTCCATTATCCAACTGTATTAGTTTTTTTTTAGAAAGCACAAGTAATTTTCTCTGCTCTACTTGTCACAACAATAATCCGACTAAATTATATTATGTACTGTTGATTGGACATCCAAATTAAATCTGGTAGCCACAAAAATGCTATTTTATTATCATATTCGGTTTTTTAAGCCATTTAGCTCAAGGATTAACAATTTGAAACAACCAATTAATCTAGATTAACATTTTTTTTCCTTGAATCATACAACTAACATAATTACTTCTATTTTTCTGCTTGCTTATAACGTTAAAGGATTAAAAAGTGCCAAATGTTGGTTCTACTTCCTAATTTCCTCTTAATATTGGTATTAATAGAGTTTTCCAGATGTCGATAAAATAATAATTCAATATCATACTCCCCAAGAGTAAGAGTTGAGTGGTATTTCTAAGGTATGGTAAATATTGTAATAAATACATAGGACTGCTGGTAAGCAATTCAACGGCGTGTTAGACAGCACAAATGGTCATTAACTAGAGTCAATAAGTCTAACCCTGGTATTGGTAGCTAGACAATGCAAATCGTGATGGAAATTAGATTAAATCTAAAATGTCCATGCATGAAAGATTGATTTTATTATGAAATATGTTCGTATCTCTATTAATTTAATTTAACAGTTTAAATATACAGTACAATGCTGATTATGATTTCAATAAAAAGTAATGTTCTTTGAACTATACTCAGTATTATGTGCAATAGTACTTCTTAGAAGCTTTACTAACTGGCAAAGAGTGTTTTCGCTTTGTTTCTACCCCTTTTATTCACCTTCTACTGCCCAACTTTTTTCTCCTTTTCCTGGCCTTCAATACTTTTTAAAATGCCTCTATTACCCTGCGCTCTCATCCCAAAGTAATGTCCACTTTTTCCTTATCCATTTAAATTGTTACTAAACGTAGGACAATTACTTAGTTGGAAGACTTTAGTCCCACTTCAGAATTTAAAATTATACTTGCAGTTTTATTTCATCTATTTATGGTGAATTTTTTTACATTGCCATAAGTAAAGTATAGTGATCGTGAAAAAATATTATCTCGAGATTTTAACGGAATTACATGTCTTGAGGTCCCAAAAGTCTTTTTAAGAAGTTTTTCTGATGATATCTGTGTTTGTGGGGGGGGGGGGGGGGGAATAAGCATCGAATGTTTATGGTCACGCTACGATCCTGAATCTTCAATTTATTAAATTGATATTTTACACACAATTGAGGCTTATAGTGTAGATGTGCTATATACTATAGCTTGGGAGCAATTATGAATCATAGGAAAGTCACTTTTTTGGGCAAAAACCGGTTTCCATACTTTTTTTTTCCTAAACTAATAATTCTAGAGTTTTTAAATTTTTGCATTTTCTTTGAGGCCACAAAAGCAATAAATAGAAAATATTTTTTGATTTTAAAACGACAGGAAATTTTTTTTTAATAAAATGTAAAAATTTGACTTCTTATTCAATCTGTAAAAGCTTGTGAGACACAAGGCATACCGTTTAACGGATCAAAATGAAAGTATACCTATAAATAGAACTTTATGTGGCGGATACAATGATATAATTTTTTTCAAAATTACTTTTACCGAAGGGGAGTTCACGTACATTTTCTGTTTTCATAAAATGTTTTTTTGACCCTAAACCGCTCATTAAAAAACCATGAAATTTTGCCAAAGCATTAAGCCGAAAATTAGCAATTTATAAAAAAAAATTCGTGAAACTTCCATTTTGGCAAAGGGCAGTAAAGCTGTAAAAACTGAATGATTATCCTGGACTAATAATTTACGTGCTACACTTTGTCATATTTGTTTAGGTTTACGTACATTGTTTACATTGACTTAGCATTTTTTTGAGTGAATCCATTGAAATTAGATTGATGTTTAGAGGTTTAATGAGAAATTTGTAAATTTAATAACCCAATATGAGATGTAAAAAATAAAATTCTTACATGTAAAAAATGAAAGCCAATCAAACATAGCATTTCTGATGCTTTCCATGGTATGATGGATTTGTCTCACAAAATGCTCTAATCAATCTATATATTGCACGCTTGAATAAATCTTAATATCAGATGTAATTTTTTTTATTTATGAATCATAGTATCTTTGGGTAATATTGAAGCGTGAGGAATGAACACTTTCCTTAGAAAAGAGTTCTTATATGGTTGACAAATTCCAATTTTCTCACTATTCTAGGCTAATTGTTCATATCAATTATTTTTGAAAATATCAAGCTTCCAGCTATAAATGTTTTGAATTATACTGAAAAACCGGCTATGAATTTGATTTTAATATACAAAACTGGTTGATTACTAATATATTTTTTCTCAATATACATTTACAGCAATATTAGATTACAGCATATGAAAAAAGATAACACTCGCTAGGAGTAAATTGGATTTTTGACAATAATTTATAATTTATTAAAAGACCAAAAATATAAAACATAGTTCAAAATTGAAAATATTCTTTGAAAAATAATAAATGAAATGAACCTATATCTGAAATTAGAAATTATTAAGAAATCCACTGACTATTGAAACAATATCTATTACCTCCTGAAAGAGATTATTTCGTAACACGAAATCTACACTTTTGCTATTCAAAAATGTTATTACTGCTGTAGTTATACTATTAGTGGTTTAGTAACAGCTGTACTGTTAGTGGTTTGAAAAACAAAAATATGGGTGTATATGATGAATGACTACACACCCGATCAGTGGATCAATGACTATCTGTACTACCTCCAGGAATGAAAGACAAATAAACATGTCCCATTTAGACATAATTATTATGTCTATAATATAAACTCAGAAGTTTGATATTATGTTTTCTTATATTAAAGTTTAGTGTAGACCAATCCACTCCAGAATTTTTTGTTAATTTTATAAACATTCAGATATAAATATGAGATTTTGAAATATTTGACCCAATAGTTCAATTAACTATCTAGCACGTGAATGAAATATTTGTTTATACGTCTAGGAGTAACAACGTTTCCATTAATGTGAAAGCATTCAAGTTGGTTATGACGCTATGTACATTGTATGTTTAAATTCTGTTTATCTAACAATCTAAAGCACTGCTTTTCAAGCTAATTCGGTTCATGTTATAACAATTTAGGAAATACTTATTTTGAAAAAGATATGCAACTTGGTGAATTAACATTTTGATGTAATCAAAGATATTTTATGAAGAATCTTTTACGATTATATATGTTTTCATATCGATGTTTCGAGAAGTTATCTATGTTATATAAATATTATTATGGTTAGAAAGAGTAATTTATCAATGACATCTCACATCATTTGCAAATAGATTAAAGAATGCTCATTTGATTGGAAGTAAGTATAAGTTTGTATGTGTTTAAAGAAATTTGAACTCTGTTTTTGGATTTTTTAAATGTTATGAGAATCGCATTTTTCATGCTTACACTCTATAGCTCCAGCGAGAGTTATGATTGAAAGCTTAAAAGAAAGCTTATGTAATGTTTTTTTTAAAGTTCTTATTGTCATCCCAAATCATACGTGAGCTGAGCAAGCTCTAATGGTTTTGTAAATTCTTGAATTAGAGGTCTCTTAGGAAATGAATCAATCTTTTTAGTAATTTCTCTCTAACATTGTATTGCTAAAGGCAATATTTTTCCATTATGATTGATTACATCTTTGCTAATTGATATTGTATAGAACTAATTGGAAAATTCTTGTTACAGAATTTCTTCGTTAAATTAGTTTTTCGCTGAAATATATTTTTATACAGTCTTTACTAGAAGAATACTGACTGACCATTGAAAACTCTTTGTGTTTCTTTTATAATTCGTGTGGTAAATTCATCATAAATGTTTTATTGGAAAGAATTTTTCAACTGCCACATTGTTTGACGTTATATAAAAATTCATTGTAGAAGGCCCTAACAAAGATTTCATTCTTGGTTTGTAAGATCCCGTATCTTGAAAAATCCTTGAATAGAAATTGAATAGAAGTGTGTTCGGTGGTTGAAGTTGGGTACATAGTTGAAGCTGAAGTCAGAGCTGTTTGACAGGTTCATGTCTAGCTGCGTCTCTAGCTTCACCCCTCATCTACTTAGATGTAATTTCCTAAAACATAGTATGCGCAACATTACTTATTTACCTCTCGTGATTTCTCAACCTTAGATTTAAATCCCAAGAACCTTTTATAATAAGTGATTATAACTTGAATATTAATATTAGCTAAATTTTATATGAACAGCACGTTTCACTGATTCAGTATCCACAATACTTGCTTCATTAGTTTTTTCGCTCAGAGGTATTGAACCCTTGCTTGAGTCCTCTTCACGAAACTCTATTCGAGGGTACCCGCACTGCGGATTGAAGCTTTATTGTTCAGTTAATTTAGTTTTCATTTGGTTGATCATTTAGATCACTTTTATTACTCTTATCCTTTTGTAGCAAATAATTGTATTTTTCTAATACATTTAATTTGACAGTGGGTATATAGCAGTTGAACCATTGATCAGAAGAATACCTCTGTTGTTCTGAGGTATTGCAATCAGTTATGTGGTAGTTACTCAGTGTAGGGTAAAAAGCTAATGAAATATTCTCCACATATAGAAATTTAATAGTATAAACAATGCGCTTCAAACACGTAGTGTTCTTCTTCAGGCATATTAACTAAGGGTGAGTGTCTAAGGTACAACTGTTTCACCATGGACACTCACCCTTAGTTAATGCTTGAAAAAGAACACTACGTGTTCGGAACGTGTTATTTATACTATTAAATTTCTATATGTGGAGACTATTTCATTAGCTTTTTACCCTAAAATGTCTTTTCTGTTCTTCTAGATCCTGCATGAAGGAAAATTCAAGTTTAAGTTTGGTATTATTTATCTATTCTTTGTAAATTAGGTTTACTAACTACGACAATGGTTACTTATATTACTATTACATTACTACACGTACAATTTAAGGGTATAACAATGCAGTTAGATAACCGTGTTTTCTTGTCATGTAAAATAACGCAATGTTTTGAGCATTATTATATCACTGAAAAAGTGCTTTATCATATTTTATATCAAAACGGTGCTCATTTTGTTTTAATTCCAGAAACTTCATATTAATGTAATTATTGCATGATAACAATTTATTTTATTTTTTATTATTGAAATCGGCAGTATAATATTAAAAAGGACGATTTAGGTTATGCCTACAGTCGCTTGTAACATTATTCTACCATAATTTTATTAAAATGTTACCGTTCAAAATAAGTAATTTATTAGTGATTTCATTTAACAATTAGGATAAGGTATTTAATAAGCAATATAAGGTATCATTTAAAATATTCGTAGTTCAGAATAATTGATTACAAGAAATTACATAACCATTTGCAAAATTTGTAATATTTAGAGTTAATTTAGACTATCAAATTCAACATCTCGCATTTCATTTCATATTAAAGGGCAATTTGATTATAATGAATATAGAGAAATACGCATTTTATGATAGAGAAACAGTTATTTGGTTGTTATCTTTACTGCTTATGTATTGTCTTTTTATAAGTTCTCTAATGATAACGAACTCAAATTGTAAATACAATTAATAATCCAAAAGTAATATACCCATCGAATTATATTACTTATATCATTAATTTCATATGATTTAATTAGTGATATATACTTATACTTTTTTTTGTTATAGGCACTTATTTCCTTTCATTAGTATTTTTATTTTCTAAATTTATGTTCTTATGGTATAGAAATGTAGAGAAAAGGATTGTAGTGTGTTAACACTCAAGGATCATTTACACTTCTAGGTTTATTTAGAGAGACTGAAGAGAAGAGCCTCTTTCTTCATCTGTTTATATTGTGTTAAGTTTATATCCCCAACAACCTCCCGACAAACATTTCATTTGTCAATATCTTTACATTGTTTACTGTTTAACATCTATTAACCGTGTGGTTTTCTATAAGTAAATCGATTATGTTCGTTATTCCAGTTTTTGATAACAATGACCTAAACTATGATTAGGCTCTAAAATTAAACTCTTTTTTTTTCTTTTGGACTGTATACATTTTTTTCTTGTTTTTGAATGCATTCTGCTTAAAGTTGGTGGTTAGGTTATGTTAGGTTGAAGTGACAGTCCAGGAGAACATACATAGATTGAACATTGGTCCTTTGTGATACCACAGAATGAAGATTGTACAGTGGGAGTCGTAAATTTTGCCTAACACAAGTGTATTTAGAGTAGGGATCTTTAATGTCGTACGACGGCTTAACGTCCTCTCCCAGGGACGATGTGCTTAGATTTATCAAGAGATTCATGAAGAGAAAGATTGAGGGAGACCTACGTCCGTTGGTCGATCTGAATAGATAAAATTAAACTAAAGTTTCCGTTTGGTAAATTCTGTGTTATTACTAATTCTGTACATTAAATATAAGAAAAACATGTTTTAGTATTTCAGCCGCTCATCTTGAGTGACTAACATATTCTTTGTTTAAAATGATTTACTGATAATCTTATTTAAAAGGTTTTATTGAAATGTTTATAAAAAAAAACCATATATTTGGGTTTCAAATAAAAGCGTTGAAGTTAATATATTTACGTTACAAAAGTTTAATTAGAATGTGACATCAGTTGTTTTAGTTTAAAGAAAGTGTTTGAATGAAATGTCTGTAGATTCCTACTTGAAAGAAAGTTTTGTGCGCGAGGTTATAACTGTGGATGAAGACAATAGGGTCAGCGGATCGGAGGTCTGGTTTTAATCACTCTGCAGTGAGGAGGTGCTCTGTATTGCTCCGAGGCTCTTCTAATACAAAATATCACGCCCTACAACCTCCCTGGAGATCCAGCCTCAACTCACTTTACCATTTTCAGCCGGACTAAACATTTTTTTAATTCCAATAGACTGGTTCTCCCATGTTTCTTTTATCAAGCCACACAGTTGTTTGATCATATTTCATTTAATTATAAATATTCATTTTTGTTAAAATTATTTTTTTAAGTAATGAATTGTGGGAAATATTCATTAATATATTTTTTTTATGGGGTAATATTAATTTAAACTTCTTTGTATGATGTAAAATTACCCTTAGCAAAAAGTGGAGTATGGAAATTATATTTTCCACATGATTTATTGAATATTGATTGACTTGCTTATTACTTGCAAAGTTATTTATAATTTACTTGCAAAATGTGTTCATTCAAATGGAGAGAATCCTAGTTCAACTGACATCTTAATATTTCAGTTCCTCAGAAATCCACAGTAGAAATGTAGTTTATTATTGATCTTTGGTATGACTGGTATGTCACCCTACCTAGCAAAGGCATAACCCCGTGTAACTTTATGCGGCGTTTCTTCTCAGTTTAAATGAATCGCTTGTATTTATATATTTTGCATTTTTAAGATCATAAGAAAATCGATATTACTCCTTACTTACCTCTCTCGGTTTCTTTCATCCTTCCTTCTGTAAGGAGTTGGTTCTGAATGTATCTCTAATATCTTCCTCCATCCCTCCTCTTACTCTTATGATTGAGTTCTCAAAAATCACCCTCCTTCTATTCTACTGTATCTCCTCCTTTTCTTCTCCAAATTTATTCCTCTGTATCACCAACTGTTCCTCCATTTTGTGAAAAATTTTATGTTAACTCTCGTTCCAACCCCATCTTATCACTCTGTTTACTATCCCTCCTCCATGCTTGTTATACATCTATCTCTAACATTCTCTTTCTATAATTCTCCCTTTTAAGATTTGGGAAGGGAGAGAGATATAATGAGAGAAGGGGAAAGATCTCGCACAAACTCTTTTATATAAGAGAGAAGGAGGGATAGAGAGTGATGATAACAGATGGACTGTTTGTGAAGTTCGAATTGAAGTACTGTACAACAGATTGAAGTCCAAGTTGTTTTTAAGCGATTGAAAGCGTTTAAGTGACATTCATTTACCCGCTTGGGCTAATTGCTAGTAAACCTGCTCCTTTCTGTTTAAACAGAAGTAGTGGTGAACAAAGTATGGTTTCTTCCCGCTTACGACATAAAGAAAATTGAGCAAGACACGTCAAACCATTATACACAGGTAGTGAGCTGAGTTTGACTTAAGTGCTTATGTAACTCGTACATCCAGGTAATTGATACGCCTTCATTGATTCAGGAATAGAAGAAGGGACATTACCCCCTCAATTCCGATATCACTTATGTTTAGATTAACTTCACCATTCGCATCTATTTATAGAGCTATGGACCTCTGTCTGAGTACTACAGTTGGAGCTGTTCTTCGTAAGACAGTTTCCAGTATTACCCATTCCTATTCATGATATATTATGGTTGTTTGTTGAATCGGTCAATACCAGACATTTTTGGAAATGTTTGAATCGTTATAATATTTGAAGGTAGATTTTTTGAAAAGCTAGTTGCGGCCTTGCCGACGTGGGCTTGTCCGAGTGCTGCCTGGGCTCTGCTCCAAACGTCTTCAGCATACAATGATCCCTCCCCGACTCGCGCCTCCTACACACTCACGACCATCTGGTCTCTTATCTGTCTCTAAATTCCTCCCAGTTCCTATTCGTCTCCTCACTGCTCACGCTCTTCTTACCTCTCTTATATACAAATAGCTTGTGTCTGCTCTTGTTATTTCAATATCGACCAGATTGTTAATTAACTACGAAATATCATTATCGCTGTTGGACTGTGAATTCAAAATTGTTTGAATAGCATGTAAGTATTCAATATATTGTCTTCCTCCTTTTTGTAAGAATTCTTATTGAATTTTTCTTCATAAAATTGGTCCTTTAAAATTATAATTTTTCGTTTGTTCATTACAGAAAACAGTTCAATAATATTATACTAGTTCTTACTAGTATAATAGTAACTGATAGTTAAGATTTGTTCATATTCATATCGATTTGTCATATGAATGTTTGACTAAAAATATGTGTCATCAAGATCTAAGAAACAACCTGAAAGATTTTACCAAATCAAATTCCCTTTTATAGATGGTGTAAAAAAATGAAACGAAAATTTCAATATTACAAAAGTAGCACCATGACGTTTAAAATATTTATTTTTAAAATAGAAAAAAATTCCGGAATATTATTGATTTCTAGAATAAAACAAACGAGGCATTTGGGTTGGTTGGGTGTTTAATGACAACTCAATATGTGAAAGCTCTTCTGCTCTTATCAATATGCATGAGTCAATTAAATTATGAATTATTTTCCTCACAAAGTGGATAACGTAATATCATTAATCCTGTCACTGTTCACTTCACATAATGATTTGTATAATAAAGTCAATTTGAATGAAAGAATAAATAGTTTATTCTATTGGAATTCACAACGAGGAAAGTTTACTTAACAATGACAATTTTTTCCACATATCAATATTTTTAACATTAGAAAGTATTTCTAATATTTTATAGAATTATACTTATTATTTAATTATTATCAATACTTACTATTTATTTTTAATGTTTTGTTTGGTACTATTTCCACAGTGTGATTTTTAATTAGTTTTTAATTTCCTTATGGCTTTTTATATTTGGTCACTAGGAGAGCATTTTATCATAAAAACCACTCTAGTGCCTGCATAGCAACAACGAAATTTAAACAAAGTATTTAGTGGTTTTATATAAAACATTAAAATTTAGCAATCCTTTTACTTAAATAAAAGGATGAATTACAGAAGGACTCATTTGTATATCTCGATATGAGATATACATGATTTTCGAAGTCATGAAGAGTAAACAAATGTATCAAATTGGAGCAAGTTTAATTTCTAGGTTCAAAGAAATCTTCGTGCCAGATTTTAAGTATTCTTTAAAATTGTCAGAAACCTACTTCCATAGGGAAAAAGAAAGAATCATAGAATTTTGCAAACAAACACATGTCACTAGAATCATTTATACAAAGTAAGATTGTTGAAGAAAGAATACAGTGAACAGTTTCAATGTTTGTTGAGAACCGCTGGTACCACCCGAGGGCGATAAGTAAGACAAATACTAACAACATTCATTACAGAAATTTGAAAAATATTTAAGACAATATGGTGTAATATTTAAAATGAAATGCAATATTTAACTTCACTTTCGAATCAAATATTCTCAGTATAAGAAATGTAGTTAGACTAAATTGGATTTAATATCCAAAATTCAGAGCGTTTTTCTTCATTATATCATTTTTACTTTTTATGTAATGAGGTAATAAATATATTGATGTATTCGAACGTGGTTCTTGAAAATGGATAATCCGCATACAAAGATAAGCTTTCCGCATTTCAAACGTTCTGTTCACAGTAAGATTCAAAGCTTTAGTTGAATTTCAATAAATAAAATTTTTTTTTTGGAAGAAAGGATGAAGATGAAATAAAAAGGTGAATATTTGTCTTACGTGTCATGGGGGATATGTAGTGACATATAAAATCCCTGGCTTTGGATGACATTCTTTCGATTATTGGGAGTGACACATAGTAATGCAACATGAATTAACCCTTGGAAAATACTACCCTACTCGGTGACAAGCATCAGTAAATACTTATTGTTTATATTTGTAACTTTCCCAGTTAAAAATTATGTATTATTAATATTAAGGTTTTTTTTAAACATATATATTGCATTTTTACGAAAGGCTGCATGCTACATGATGTCATTTTAAGTTGATTTATAAACAAATGAATACTGATAACTGTTTTTCTCTCTCTTTTAAAAATTGCATTAAATAATTCATCTCATATAACATTGAAAAATAATAAACCCTTTTCCTGGCGGTGGTTGGATTTTCATTAAGCCTCATGATTTCATGGGCCTTCTCATAAAAATGGTGGAGGAAATTCCAGGCCGTTAGCACAGCATCCTCCTTGCGAATCCCATTCCGCTTCAAACGAGTCACTGGTCCTGCCAACCCTAACTGTCAGTCAATTTTTATTTAAAAATTTATATTCTTTTGCCCACTATAGTTACAGCTGCATACTCGCAATTATCTAATATTTGGTTATTCTTTTCGATATTTCACTTGCCTTAAGCACTATTCCAATTTCCTAAATATTTGAACTAATTTGAAACATTCGTTTAAGAGAAAATGTTTAAAATCATATATTTGACCAATAAGTGACTTTCCCATGATGCAGTATTTGCAAAAAAAACAATAAGACACATCTATATTATAGACCTCAATTTTTTTGTAAAATATGGCTTGATCCAGACTGTAGCGTGTCCACGAACGTTTGGTCAAACAGCCATCACGACACACACACACATATACATACGTGAGTTTTATTCGAACAGATAGTGAGAAGGAACCTTATTCAAATTGACGGCGACGACAAAGAAAGTGGTGATCTTATCGGACATCTGAGAGTAAAAGTGGAGGAACAGAAAGTTTGGAAGGAGGAAGGCATAAGTCTATGTTTACACGGTGCCAAGTGAAAGACATATTATCGATTCGTCGGACATCAAGAATTGGAAGGAAGTTGTGACTGCCTAGTAAACTTTCTTCCGGTTAAATATGCCAGTTTCCGAACGTTCTCACTAGGTGAAATGGTTGATGAAATGGAAT
Source organism: Hermatobates lingyangjiaoensis (assembly GCA_026182355.1). Lineage (NCBI taxonomy): Eukaryota > Metazoa > Arthropoda > Insecta > Hemiptera > Hermatobatidae > Hermatobates > Hermatobates lingyangjiaoensis. The sequence continues at coordinate 1,239,766 of JAPFBL010000255.1, forward strand.
GTAATTTACAATTGTTTAATGAAGTTTATTGAATAGCGTATTCTATTAACTTTAATTAGAATTAGTAAACTTTTTTATAAAATTAACATCATTGGTACAAAATAGCACAAGTACCAGCTCTATCCACCTTCTGTCTGGCTACTTTTGAACTGGAATATATCCGTATAAATTGGTACTAAATCTTCTTTTGTATATGTTTTATTAAAGTTGACCTCAGTTCGGCATCACGTCTCCTTCCAGTGCCGTCTGTCTAGTATGTTGTGTTAGTTTCATCGTTTCCCATTACCCAGAATGGATGAAGGGAGGGTTGTTCAAAGGTCATGATATCTAAATAAATGTATAAGGAAATCAAATAACTGGTTAGAAGAGACATTTTAAACTATAGATTTAATTAATATTGTATACCGGTGAATAAATGAATGTTATCTGAATATTTTGTTATGTAATATTGTTAGTCTATTCATTCAGGATGGTCATGTAATATTATTGAACCATATTATGTATTGTGTGCAGCTTTAGAAGAAAATGCCAACAGTCCATCCAGTAACACATTGGCAAAAGCCACTCCAATATTTTATGTCATAATTTCTAACTACCATATGTTTTACATATTTCTTTTTCGACCAGTAAGAGAGTAATCTTGCATACATGACCAATACATAAGCTTACGTTAAATAAAGATTATCCAAATTGGTCTTACTAGTCCGTAACACTCCGTGTGGATGTCGCCATCGAATATTACAACTTGGAATTTATCTTTTTATAATCATTAATAATTTTTAGTTGTAACACTTATTGATACTAATGAATATTTCTGTGTTTATTTGATGAAAAGGCTACGAATCTAATACTTGTTTATTTTTTTTTTTAATATTTGTCATTATTGTACCAAGAATAGAATTCAGTGAGTACAGTTTTTTTTCTCAATTTCATCGTGATTATCTAGTTACTGGTAGCATTTAATGTGTTGGCTGAATTACTCAAACAGTCTCCACAGCCTAGTGTAGTCGGCTTCATTTCTTTTTGTGATCCCTTCCTCTCATGACACTATTGCTATTTAATTGTGATTTAGCGTCATGTGCCTGAATTGGAGGCGTGTCTCCTCTAGAAGACATCAATTCTAGTGCCACTGGCTCACTGACCTCGGGCCTCATCAAGTCAATCAAGGTGTCCTCTCTTCAGTTCCATTGCTGTTTAAGCCATTTGAACAGCTCTTCACCTCCCTGGTCTGTCAACTCATCCTAGATGCTTGAGGTCCCATAATTTATTTACTTTTGTTTAAACTTAATCCAAATACCCCCAGTATTCATTTACTATTAAGGCCAAGGCGAAGTTTTCACGAATCATTGAGTGTATATAATAATTAATTAACGCATGTGAAATGTTCGAATTATTTGCCCGATACCTCTTTATGATACGTTGTCATCCCCACTATAGTTCACCACCTATTATGAAAATGGAAATCCCTGTATGTCTTGCTACTGTAATGGTTACTTGATCTTTGTTTCCATTTTGACATCCCTCTGTTAGTGATTCTAAATACCTTTTATCGATTTTTAAACTGTCCTAAATCAAACATTAAATTCCTATCACTATAACAAATCATTTGTAGTAAGTGAATGATAAACTACTTCAACGATATTTATTCCCTTCAACATCCTGTGTTGTCAGTTACCGCAGTTAGGAAGCTTGTTACAAATTGTATGAATAAATTACATAAATATGCCTTGTGAATTCCACTAGTAGCCATGTTTTCTAAAAGATGAGTGATTGATGTTGTCATTGATATTTACTTTCGAAATCTAGTTCAAAAATATTTAATAAAGTAATGACCAAAGTTCTTTAATAACATTATACCGTATTTTTTTATGAAAACATTTCCCAAATATGTTTAATTACTATTTAGTGTCTTTAACAGAAATATGAACAATAAAACTTCAATATCTTTTGTAACTCATTGAATTGATTATGGATTAAAAAAATAAAGTAAATAAACAAATATGAAATATTATTAAAATAATACTTTATTATTAAAAAGTATTAATTTATTTATTTTTAAATACTTTAAATAAAAACTGTTTATTTTTCAATCATAGGGTAACAATACAATATTTAGGAACTCCTGAGCATAGTGGGATAGGAAATTCAGAAATAGCAGTAAGATCTTCGATATTAACAATGTTTTCGTCGATTCAGGTGTGAGTTATATGAAGTATACTGGTTTTGGTTGAAACATGCATGTTAGTTGCATTTTCTGAATTTCTTTGAGTGGTTTAGACATTGCTATGTACATTTCTTTTCTGGCCAAAGACAAAAAACTGACCACCCATCCAAATCTCCTTGTTTGAGAACTAAATCCAACTCCCAACCTTTCCTAATCCCACGAGCCTCAAAGCTTCCTACTTAAACTAAAAATGACGACCAGATGACTTCAAAAGTATACAGTACCTCAGAGAATGCAAAGCCGGAAGACCATACGACCACGAAGACGACACCATTCCCTGACAGACTGACTCCCCTATTCTTGACAATGTTTACTGACCCAAAACAGCATCATCATCCAACAAAACAGCAGGATGAGAATCTAGCAGTAGTGGGCCATTGGTCCGGAACTGCTATTTACGACATGCACTGTTGTGCATGGTAATATTCGTTGGTCGTTGGTGTAGAGTAATTTGTATTTCAGTCTTTTCTTTATTAGTCAGTCTAACGTGTATTTGTCGTTGTATTAAATATATTGATAGTACAGTGTCCCTGTTATAAATATATTTAACGAATTTAATGAAAATGAAATTGTTTTTTATGATGAAAGGGTTGATTTCTTTACTGTCTTGGTTTCACGGGCATTGCAAAAGAAATAAATAGACTGAGTTGCAGAGAAGTGCTTTTCTTTTATTCAAATCTAGTAAATTGATATTAATTGCTTAGTTCGTAAAGGATTGGTTTGTAACGTCACTTCTTTGTTTTATTGTTCATTTGTCATACAGTGATCACTTTTATCCTTTGTTTTCTTTTCATTGCTAAAATGTGTGAATATGCTTCAAATTTCCATATTTCTGCTTCATTTTGCTACTTCCTCTTCATATTTCATCTGTGGTCCCTGAATGACTCCAATTATACCATTAATTGTAATTATAGTTGATGACACATATCCGTAAGATTTCAGATGGTCTGATCCGCGTAGAATAATACATATTTAGGATAGATAATGTACTTCTAATAAATGTTTTATCTTATAGAAGTATAGAATCAAAAGACGGTGGTTTTGCATTGTGATAGCATACATTGTTATACTCACTAATTACGTATTTTAAAAAATGAAATAACTTATTGTGTTTATTGATTAGATGTTTAATTGCTTATACTGATAGCATGGGTAACCCAAGGCGTCATCTGGCCCTGACTTCTTCTAAGTGTAATTTCTTTGATACATACTACTTTTTATATCTTTGAACGAATAAGGCGAAATAGGTTTATTATACACTACTTTCTATGAGGCCTTGTATATTTGATATTTGATTTAGACATAAGAAGTATTCATAAACAGCATTGTCAATATGTACAATACAATAATAACTGCATTCAGTAATTTTTTTCGTGTTCACACTTTGAAGATTTTCAGCATTCTGCATGTCAGAGCAACCAACAGGGTGTCACCTATCCAAGTGCTAAGTACACCAATGTTCCTTAACTTTTGTGATCTCATTAGAGTATTCAACATGGCTTTGGTATTAGCTTAATTGATTAAAGTACAAAGGTATTACTTATTACCTGTCTAGATCAACCTAAAAAAGCAATCAATCAAACGAAGTTTTATAAATATCTTGTATATTTAACATTTTAATTTCCTTTACGCTTTTTTATCTCTGTGAACAATTTCGAAAATGAGTGATGTTTTAGCATATATGAATTATAATTAAACTCAAAGTTCTTCATAAATAATATTTCCAATCACTGACTGACGAACATCAAACCGTAAGGAACGTTTATACTCTTAGCTAAACGTTAAACTTGTTAACCGTTTTAGATAAAACTTTAAGCTAATATAACCTATAATTCCTTCTCTTTACTTAGAAGACATAACCACGAGAAACATTAATTCGCATTCCCATCAGGTAAGTTTATACAACATTTGAGTAAATTAATTGAGTCGTATGAGTGTCCAATATTTGAATTAAATTCATTTAGTAAAGTCGAATATGTATCCAGCTTTGGTTTAGATTTTATGTTGATTTTTTAATAAATGCTTTCTTCATTTAAATCTATTTTGTTATAATTTCATTTTGAGATCAACTAGTCTTATATGCCTCAGTTTTATTAATTCCTTGTGTTAATACGGAATTGCGCTGTAGGTGTTCATAACATAAAACGCGAAAGTGTATTGGACGGGTGGGGACCCGTTGGAGCAACACGTGGGCATTACTCAGGATAATGTTGCTTGGTTCGCGACTGCTTCTGCGGGACACATATGGTAATAAACTCCTCCTTAATACTTAAATCCTTTCCTCTTGCTATGTATTCACTTTCCCCTTGTTGATATATCGCCCCATATCGAATACTTTACTGTGTGCAATAACACATCTTGCAGCCCATGCAATTCCTTTAATGTTTAATTTTCATAAAACTGTTACTTAATTCGTTAGTATTATGAAGTGCACTTATAAATTTTTTCAGAAATTTTTTTAAAAAATTTAAAAAGAAATTCTATTAACAGAAATGTATATTTCTCTCATACTATTTGTTAAACTATTCACTGAAAAATCAACAATTAAATAAAATAAATGTCTTATCAATATAAAATTTTATCAACATGGATGTTTTTGTTGAAATAATTTAATAGACAATAGGCCATTGTCATAATTTCTAATTCAGTGTCATAATTTGTTTTCAGTAATTGAAATGGCATTCTCAATTGCATTATTTAATTAAAATTACTTTCCAATTCCTTTGTTCTTCAAGTATATTAAAGATTATAATTTGTTGGATGTGAAAATTAAAACAGAATAGTCTAATATTCATAACTGCATTCTTTACATAGTTGTTGAATCTGTAAAAAAAAACTAGAGTTTAATGCTTTGGTTGTTATTAGTAGTGAAAATCGCCCGGTTATTTATTTTGACACTGCTCAAGTGGTCCAGGAATCGCACATGTGACACTTGGATGAATCAGTCAATTTGTAAAAGTGGCCACTATGGTTAGTGATTTCCTTCCCAGACTGTCAGTCCCAGACTTTACAGCGTGAAGTAGTGGAAACCATTCCACTATCACCAAATAGTTGTGGAAGTCTGGACTGCTGGTCTTTTTAAGACTGTGTGTGTGACGGGTCTTTCTGAGACTGAGGGTGTGTGTGAGGGGTCTTTCTGAGACTGAGGGTGTGTGTGAGGGGTCTTTCTGAGACTGAGGGTGTGTGTGAGGGGTCTTTCTGAGACTGAGGGTGTGTGTGACGGGTCTTTCTGAGACTGAGGGAGGGTGTATGTAACGAGCCTTTCTGAGACTGTCAGACTGCGCCGCTGAAGAAGCCAGCTTTAATAGTTTAAGTCGGAAAGTGGACAATGAAGATCGCTATTACATCGATATCAATCAATCAAATAACAATTCAATCTGTTGCAGCTACTTTCTTTTCTTTTAGAACCATCGGTTTCACTCCTGTGTTGCATCAATTATTTGGAGAAAATCAGTTAAAACATATAAACTATTGTCTGTTATTGTATATAAACTATTATATAAATATTGAGGTGTGGAAACAGCTGCGGCAAATAGTTGGGTGCGGCGAATTCAGGTATAACTGTTTTTTTTTTTAAATTTTAAACTAGTCTATATTCAGGTGTTCCCTTCAGTCTTGAATTAAGTTTATATTTCATTTTTACCATTCACAATGATTTCTGAACTATGTTATGTAAATTCTGAATTTTTGTATAACATATTGAGAAGATGAGCATCGTTTTGCTACTTGCAAGGACACATTGGGGTAAAGGAGTTGAACTAATGACTTGGTCACTCGTTGTTTTAAACTGGATGCATTGTGATTTGCATGCAGTCCTTGGGCAGAGAGTGTCCCGAGTTGGGTGAGGCGGGCTGGCTGAGTGGTCAGCACCTCGCATTGTCTTCTCAGATCCTGATAAGGCACACATCCCTTCCACCCTAACTCTCCATTATACGCCCGCTTAGCCCTCCCTCTATTTACCTTCCAGTATCATCCCTGCTTACCTCGCTGTCTTATATTTACTCTTATTTTAATTTATGTTGTTCATTGCTTGCTACTTTTCCGTTCTATATTTTCCAAGATAAATAGAAATTAGCATTATGTTCCCCGCTTAGATTTCATTTAGACTGTTGAGATTTCCATTCTGTTTGCTGATACTATCGTGCTCCATAGGCTCAATTAGTTTAACAATAGCTTCTAATTTGCCCCGACTCTGCATCCCTATCCAGTACTATCTGGTTTTGAATAACTTCGATCTACGTAGGTGGGTGGGGAAAGCCCTGTTACAGCAGGTAAAGACTCCAACTTAGAATGGTGCTAATGAATTGATGATAAACAACAACTTTAAATTAGAAATCCTTTTTAATTATGTCGAAACTCATAACCTATTTTTGTAAAATAATCTTTTAAATTATGTTTGGTGGATCTATTCAAACTAATTAAAACAGATGAATATTTGGAAGTACGTACTTAGCATGCGCTTAGGTTGTAATGTGTATAATTATAAATTCTCTTTTTTAGACCTATACTGATTATTGTTTGTATTTCCTAACCACCTTTGTAGTTGTAGAAAATCTGCTGTTTCACTATAGTTTTTTATTGAGCTATACTATGTTGTTATTCATTTTCTTTGAATAAGGACTTGATGGGAATATTTTTCATACATTTCTCGTTTGGCTTCAAGGTGATGTAGCTGTGATTAAATTTGGGTATTCCGAAGGAAGTTGGGTGTTTAGTTGTTGTGTTTGAAGGTCAGGAGGGGTTGCCAGCTAATCCCCGCTATCGTTTTTAACAGTATGTTGACTGAGATCTCCTCCTGGACCTCGCCAGGTTTAATTAGAATAGGGGTACTTTACGACTGACTAACATGGGACAGACTCAGTGTCAATATTTAACTCACTTCACTCAAACTTCCTTTGACAGTATGCTCACAATTTTGTACTCCCTTCGAGTATGTTATTTAAAGTAAATAGATACCTCTTTGGTAAATTTTATTCATAAAAGTAACAATATTTCAGTATATATTATGTACTATTTTTGTTCCTTTCAACTACTTCGAAAAATTATTTATGAAACTATGAAATTATTTGTAAAACTTTGTGAAAATATTATATACATTAAATGGAAAAGTTGTTAATATTTCTGAAGCTGAAATTCTATAAGTTATGTATATCATATGAACATTCTTTTCGATTTTAATCTTTGATATAATTTCCTTATTTAAGGAATGTAGAATCCGATTTTTAATCTTTTATTCAGTAAATTCCTTTGAAGTTCAACTACTAGTGTTTCTTGATATCCAACTAACTTATATAAATGTTGTTAATGGTGAAACTATAGTAGTTCTTCAGAATTTAAATGTTGGAACTTCATAATTACTTAATTAAGGTAATACATTTATATCTTATTATATTTTGTACCTTCTTTATACCTTATTATTATATATATATACCTTTAAATTTGTTTATATATTAATATATAATTGTAAATTACACCAAACTCAGCTAATACCTGTTTATCAACAAGGTTTTCAATTTTCCTAAATATCACTGTCGTTACTTGGTCTGCACAATATGTATATTTCCTATTAGTGACATTTTTCAAAAGGAAGGTGACTGTTTATCTTCAGGACATAAATAACTTCTTGGATGAATTTTCTCGTTGATATAAGGGAAGTGAAGACAGTGGCGATACTTACAAATAAACCCACATAAAGAACATCACATTGGGTGCAGTCCAGTCGATAAACACAGTTACAAGAAGCACAATAGGTTTTATAAAGAATTAGTTAAAGAAGGAAGGAAAGAAAGGAACAGAATTGATAACAGGGCAAGTAAGACATTGAATGTCCACATTGAACCACACCACTAGCAGTGAATGAAAGTTTTGAAGAAGAGATATATATGAAAAGATACACCTGAGATTAGCAGGCTTGCGTTAAGAGACAGCAAGCCTTCATCTCTGAAGATATCAGGAATTCTAGTAGATGAAGAAAATGTAGGGAAAAACTTCTTGATAACTATTCCCAATCTATTCCTGGGTGCACCAGGAAAATATGTAGTAATGAGAAAAGTAGTATCACTGTAATCCCTCCGAGGACTAGAAGTATGTTGTAGATGAGCAGGGACTATACGATTATTAATAAAGTTGGGATGATATCCACGGGCAAAAAATGTCTTTTTTAATTATTCAGTTTGGAGACTGATGTGGTGTTGATGATCCTACAAAGTTGATGAAGGAGTATTGTGAGAGATCTGAGGACCCATGGCCATCTTTACATTGGAGAGATGACAACTATTAAAAGTGCTGCAAGGCATTGGTTTAATATTTACAGATGTAGAAAAATGTCCATTATCATAGGCACAAAAAAAAGACAAAAATCAGCCAGCTGAATAACAAAATTGGTGGATGGAATAAAAGGTGGAGTTCTCCGATCTAAGAAATATTTATAGTAATATCCGATCCAAACTCTCTATATAGTCAATTGAACTATAAAGGAATGTGACGTCCACGATAGCGATGAGAAGGGTATGATAAAGGTTGTTCTGGCACTGCTATGGACAGTATCATATCCCTCTATTTGATTGAGTGCCTCACTTATGATTTTTATGCGTGTATCACTTATTTGATTGAGATAAGACTTCACTTATCTTCGGAGTGATTCACACCTTTATACCATATGACAAAGTAGAAAAAAAATAGTTAGATTTTGTGATCTCATTTATGTGTCTTATATCCATGAATTTAGTTTATTTAATACGTGGAATCGCTTTGATTGTTGTTATATATATGGTATAACAAAATCGATTATTGATCAATAACACCTTTTTTTATTGATTTTTGTTCAGTACCAATCGCGATTTTACTCCTCTGGTGACCTTTTATCACCTTGAGTTTTTTAACCACTCTTCATGTTGGTAGACATGCAAATGTCAACAGCTTGAACGACCAAAGATGCTGACCAAATTTCAAATTTCAACAGTTTAATATGCTGAACACTAATATATTTAAGTAATATTGATATCTGATTATCTTCAAAACCATCACAATTAACAAGTATACTACCTGAGTCATTAGATTTTATTGAAATACATTGAATCGAATTTCGTAAAATTATTGCTCTATGTTTTATATTTTTTGTCCTTAATAATATAGATTATTGAAGTTGGGTGGAAGAGTGTTTGGTGCTTTGGAGTTGCTCTCGTCGATATTAAAGACGCAGTGTTGTGGAAGGCGGATGGAAAGGGCGCGGATAGTAAGGAGAAATTAAAGCGCGATGTGGGGAGTCTGTAAATGTACTTCTCTTTGTTGGGAGTGGTTTGGTCGGGAGAGGGTAATGGTGGCTAACGACTGCTCTTGAGCCACTGCGTCCCGGTCACGCTGCCTGATGCCTTCAAACACTCTATTCCTCTCCGAATTGCCCTCTCTCCTCCACCCTAACCACCCCTCCAAATGTCATAGTCCTGTCTCTTACTGTCATATTGGTCCGACTTTTCTTTAAGGTATCGTCATGTTAATGTATCTCAAAGTCAATAACAGGCATCAGAATCACTGCAGTTGTACCACATTTACACTGCTTTATTATTAATTATGTATAGACAATGACAGGAGCCATTCTATATATGTTTGTTTCTGATTTAAAGACTATTTATATTAGTCGCTGCATATTTAACTCCGACAAGTATGGTCAATCGGCATTATCAAAATGTTATCTTTTATCCTCTAAAATAAAGTTTGAGTCTATATATATATATATATATATATATATATATATATATATATATTTATATTGAAAATAGGACAAAGGTGATACAATAGAACAAACACGTAGTGTTTTATCTAATTCTAATATATATATATATATTAATTAAATACCACAATAAACAAATATATATTAATTAAAATGCTCTAAGGCCTTTCGTTACAACATCATCAGAGAACTAAATGAAACAGACAAAAAATATAATAAGTTAACCTTCAACTTAAGACTTCAATCAACCAGGTTAACGTGTTATTATATTTTTTGTTTGTTTCATTTAGCTCTCTGATGATGTCGTAACGAAAGGCCTTAGAGCATTTTAATTAATATATATTTGTTTATTGTGGTATTTAATTCATATTTTATATATATATATAGAAAATTGTCACAATAACACGTGATATAAATATTCAGGTAACTCACCACAAATTAAAGAAGATAGTCGCTCTAAGGCCTTTCGCTTTCACGTCGTCAGAGAGCAAGTGAATACAAGTTGTAAGCAGGTTATGAATTTTGATTTAAAGAAGGATTAAGATTGGCATCATTGAAAAATCATCAAACAAATCAAGACTATTTCAACAGTTATAGGGAAAAATACTGTCAATGATGCCAATCTTAATCCTTCTTTAAATCAAAATTCATAACCTGCTTACAACTTGTATTCACTTGCTCTCTGACGACGTGAAAGCGAAAGGCCTTAGAGCGACTATCTTCTTTAATTTGTGGTGAGTTACCTGAATATATATATATATATATATATATATATATATATATATATATATATATATATATATCATTGAACAACTGACCGTATTTCATTGATGTCATTTTCTTCACCAGTTTTTCAAGGTCACTTGTTCAATGAAATATGTTTAAATGAAGGACTGCTCCCAAATTTTACAAATATATATATATACAAGATTTCACAAAAACATGTGAAATAAAAATCAATGATCAAAGCGCAATATGAAATGGAAAAACAAGACTAAGATCTTTCAACCGTAACCGTATCTTTCAACATGCGGTCTTCGTCGATTGCGTTTTTGACTCTGTTATAAGGTTGTTATGACTGTATATTGAGTAAAAATATATTAGTAATTAGCCCGTTTTACGCACTGAAATCAAAGTTGAAACCGGCTATTCAGTATAATTTAGAACTTTTATAGCTGGAAGCTTGAAATTTTTAAAAATAATAGATATGAACAGACTAGAATGGTGAAATAACTGGATATTTCTCAACAAATATAACACATCTTTCTTAAGAAAAAGAGTCCATTCCTCACATTTAATTTTCAGCTTACTACTGTGCTGGTTGCTTGTTACGAAACTCTGGGCACATAACATACGCAAGTGTGAATGTAGCCTACCCTATACATAAGGAGGCTCTTTAAAAGGTTATCAGTCTAACATATTTGTTTACGTTTCTTTTTGCGTTTAATTCTATTCTTTCTTACAAATGCATGAAGTGTAATATAAAAATAATGAAAACGAAGAGGTGAAATCTATACAAAGTGTATTTATACAATGCATCTATAGTGGTGGCTAGAATGCAAATCCAAAGGTTATGCTTTCCTTACAGTTCGTAGGACTTGTAAGTGACGTCAACTCATTTCTTGGTCCTCTGATTTTTACCTCTTTTGCACTTTCAATATCTAGCAGTCAAAACAAACAATACGACACAAGCCTCATCTTCATAAAGCCTCCCTCTGACCATTGTTCACTATTTGCATCACAATCAGACTCGTTATTTTTCTTTCCGTTTGAAATATTCAATCTTTGATCCTTCGTTTTTTTTAAAAAATCTCCCTTGATTATTCAAGTAAACCCCTCTGTTCAAGAAGTAGTATCAGTATTGTGTTTCGTTCAGAATTAGTTACAAATTGATTAGATTTTGACAGTCGTTAATGAAACTTTAGTATGAATTTAATATAATGAACGTAATGAAATAACAAATGAACGTAAGAAATAACGTAAGGAATAAACCACAGTATGAATTTTTAATAAGGTGGTTAGCATCTTTCGACTTGAGTCACAAACATAATTTATATATTATAGACACAGAGTATAGCTGGTCTCCAACCGTACCTTCGCAAGTGCGCACTTTGGTGTGCCTTGAACAATAACAGTTCAAAATTGAAGATCGTTATCAAGTTATCGTTATCGTTAACTCAAATTTTCGCGCAATCTGTCTTCAGAAGAAAAGTAGCCGTTGCATCTACAACATGCTTGGTCTCCCCTCTCTTTTCTCCTGAAGATGGATTGCCCGAAAATTTGAGTTTGTACGTGTGCTTCTTTACTTTGTGTGCTACCTATCCTCAGTTTTGAAGAACTGTTATATATATATGTATATAGTCGGGTAATTAACATTGAAGTTTAGTTCGTAATATGGTAGTAATGATTGGAGCCTATTGCACACAATTCCTAGGACCTCAATATTAAATTTAATGTGTCACAAAGGCATCTAGTAGAAGTAGACTAAGGATCTGAAATAGAAGCTGCATGAATTTACGTAATGTTATTTAGCTTTATACCAAATGTCATCATTAGCTTAGGTGGCATTTTTTGTGTGAGCTTGATTTTACCCAATAGTGTTTGTCGGGCTGGGAACTTGTTTTTTTGCCTAGGAATTATTGGATGTAAATATCAAAAAATGAAAATGTCAAATGAAAAAATATATTTTTCAATTATATTGAGTATTTAAATGATAGAATAATTTGCGGTATGAATGAAGTAGTGTTCTGGTAGGAGCTACATAATCTATTTAGGAAGATCCAGGAGGATTTTTCGTCGTACAGGAATATAAAATACCAGTGGTATTGGGGCTAATATCCAGTGTCTTGCCGAGCTTCATGGTGTCAACGAAAAGATGGAGGAAATCGACATTTCTGGTAGTCGGTGTTTTTCCTCAACTTATATGATGTGCTTCGCTTACTGTGGAGAGCATTCTTAATTCATTCACTCCCATTTACTCACACCTTCATCTTTCTGAAGTTTTTTTTTTTGTTGCTTCTGGTTTGTAGAAATACGTTTTATGTGGCATACTAATCGCACCGTGTCAAATGGTAGCAATCATTATAAAGTCCTTCATAAATTTTATAATGAATTACAAATTTATAATAAATTACTTTATTGATGATGAATTGTTAATATGATTCATTAAATAACATGTCTCTTATCTTAATACTGACGATAGAACTAAGGATGATATGTATTTCATTTTGAACCAAAAGTAACATTTCTTAAATATCTGGAATGAATATTGGCGTTTTGAAAAAAACTGTGTAATAAAAAATTGGAATCAATGTTTTAGAGTTTACTTGGCAATTTAAAATATGTAACCTACTACCCACTTTCTCATAAGCACTGTTCCAGTGTTCTTCTAATATTTAAATGCTTCATTTAGTTTACTTTTGAAGCGAATCTAGGATCCTTGCATTTCTTCTTGCATTTACCAGTGAGACCGTAAATTCCCTTGAATGTTTGTCTTCAAAGATTTTCTCCAGTTTTTGAGTTCAAAACTGAAGAAAACCTCTTCTCAAACTTTTCTTAAATGAATGCTCTAATAATAAATTTAAAAACATTTGAACATGTTTATTGGTCACTAATTTTAAGGACTGTAGTCTTCAGTTGTTAAGAAGGCTATAAAAGGTTTCCAAATGAATTTATAGTGGATTGTTGAAATAGTGGGGATTGTTTGACGATACGACCTCTTAAAGGTTATGGAGGGGAAGCCTTCCGGACTGTTTCTATTTCCAGCTTGTTTTGTCTTCGTTTTAACTACTAAAAAAGCCATTCGGATGAGCCACACCAGATACTTACCTCCCTTCAACGTTCGCATTTTTCATACAATCCTGGGGCCTAGTCATATCTGGGCACAGTTAAATCTCTGATGCATTTGTCATGTTTTGTGGTGAAATCAATAATGAAATAGTTGTGAAATTAACATTCTGGAAAGCCATTATGCTGTTGTATTATATATAAATATTATAGGAGATTTACAAGGTATTAATGAAGTAATATCAATGCCTAAACCATAGTAAGAAATTTAGAAATTCGGTTAAGATCTTTTGACAAAATCACTTGACCCCATCAGAGTCACACTGACTAGTTCAACATATCACTCTGATGAGGACCCGTTACTTGGACGAAAGTTTTTGAATTCCTTACTGTGATTGTACGTTGATATAAGTAGTCGTAGTAGTAATAGTTATTTTGAGTTTTGGTATATTTAGAATACGAGTAAATATGATAAAAGAAAAATTCAAATTTCATAACCTGTTATGTTTATCCATTGAGAGTTTCCTTTTGAACTTAGAAAATTTACCCAATCCCTATTGCGTAATACACCCAAATATATATTTGAAACATGTTTGGTTCATTTAGCTCTCTGATGATGTTGTAACGAAAGGCCTAAGAGCATTTTAATTAATATATTTTTGTTTATTGTGGTATTTAATTCATGTATTATATCAAAGGTTATTGTTGATTATTAATTTATATATATAAAGATTTCACATAAACACTTGAAATAACAATCAAAGATCAAAAGTTAATTTATTGGTCAAGCCAAGCCAATGTATAACACTATCCCTTTACTAAATGCTTGTACAGTATTCATCCATTCATAATAAATCGAACTTGCTTTTTACTTTAAAAACTTAAGTAAATCTTATAAATATGTTGTTACGGGGTTCATCTTTCCTTGTTTGTATGAATAAATGGTTGGATGAATATCAGTGGTTTAACCTTTGTATGATTTCTTTTAGTTGTAGGCGGGCGGGGGTGTAGAATAGGATTGGGGTTAATACATCTCTGATTTATGAAACCATCTCGCAACCTGAAATCCCACCGAATTTAAACCAGAGGAAATTACCAGCTGATACACCTTGTAATGCTCGGACTTAGTTTTCTTCCACGGTAATAACATAAAGAAGCTATTAGCTTCTGCGCCCACGTTCAGCTATCTATACATACAATATTATTCTTTTTTTTTTCTTTTAAGTGATGAAAAATGTCAAGCGCTATTTCTATATAATGGTCAAAAAATGGATTTTCGTTTTTTTTTTTAAATTATTTTATTTATTTTTGCTTAATTTGAAATCTAAAAAAAAACATTCTTGAAATTTATAAGTTTTGTTTATATGTTGGCTATTGTAAATTAGTATGAAGTGAATTGTATCCATAAGTAAACATTTGATTTTTATTTTATTCCCAGATGAATAAATAGTCCACATAAGTGCAAGTACTTATCGAAATATCTTTTAAGTTCTATCGAAACAGGGTCAATATTTTCGAAAATTACCAATATGCTACATGAAAATGTTAACAAAGTAATTAAATTAAATGCCAGTGCAGATCTGTTTGGATATTTTTTTCTTTTATAGGCTTTGATGTGATGAGATTTCAAATGTAGTAGCACTGCTTTGACTTTTTCGTGAATCATAGCTTCAGCAATGCTTCTTCAGTTCATTAAGTCACAATATTATGTGCAGTAATTGTTATTCTTTAAGTAATAGTATCATATCTTAATTATTAAGATTTCAAGGTTATCTAAATATGTTAAATTAAAAGTAATTAAATAGTATCGAAAATGTGTCAACAACATTTATAATAAATGGACTATCTCCCTTCGAGTGTGATGAGAATGATGTATTATAAAGCAGTGAAACACATGGATCTTAGCTGCCAACGTCGTTCACTGTGAAGGGTGGCAATGCTTCAGAATTAGATAATTTAACTTCTTGGGGAATCCAATAAACAAGAGAAAAAGACTGTTGGCGTCAAATAAACGAATGGGAACTGTATTGCTCCGTAAATATTTCCCTGTTTACGAGTCCCTTTAAATCTGTCAGACCGCCAATGAATTCTCTTAAATAAATTGTTTAACCCTTGCTGCTGAAAAGTCTTACAATTGAAAAAAAAAAAACTTGTTCTTTTTCCCTTTTGGTTGAAAATCTATTGTTAATGGAAAAGCATTTTCAGTTCTGCTGTCAGTAGTGGGAAATGAAGCCCACATCATATTCAATTTCATTTCCTCTTATGACTTCAACATATTTCTTTTCTTAGAATGGCTAATAATTTCAGCATTTGTTGTAGGCTCAGAGTTTCTATTAAAACTTAATGAAATGAATAAAATAACTTTTATTACAATTTAATTAAACTATAGATCGTTAGGAAAAGTGTTTAGTTATTAATTATTGATTGGTTGTATTTTGCAATTAATAAACAAATTCTGAAATTATATATTAGTATTATTGTACAGAAATTAAACTAGTATTAGTCATTAAATTTAAGTCTTGTATTTTTCAAGTGTCAGCAGGAATTGAAAAAATCTGGAGTGGCCTACACTCTACTTTACTATAAGTAACTCAATGTCAAATTTCTTGAGTATATAAAACATAACGTATCATTTAAGCATAACATAAATATCTAAATGGAATATAATTATTAGCATTGCATTCGTGAGGTAGTACAGATAGTGATTGAAGGACATATCAATTTATAAGCTTATTTTTGTACATCACAAATAATTTATTACTTGCAAATAATTTCATTAGTATAACTACAGCAGTAATAACATTTTTGAAAAACCAAAGTGAACATTTCTTGAAACAAATATTATCCTACAAGAGAACATGACATTTGTTCAAATAGCCAGTCGATTTCTTACATCGTTTGCTTGACATCCTTCTACATTGAATATTAAAGTAAAATTTTCAAATTTAAAACAAGAAAATACCCTTTTTTTCTCTGAAAAACATCTTAAAGAGCGAAGAAAATGTTGTTTTAAGGTGATTTGTTAATTAAAGATGTACGATAATTACATTTATTAATCTCTAAACGAAGGATTTCAATTTTGAATTATCTTTTACATTTTTGGTTTTTAATAGAATTATTATACTGGGAATTTTATGGCTTCTTAGTATTTAACAAGATCATTTTCCTTCCCCTTTGTCAAATAACATATACTCGTATACGATTTTTTTCTGAGTGAGTGTTATAATTTTCCTGCACATATTACTCCTCTTACATCTCATATAAGTCAATAAACATTTTAAATTGTTCCTTTATAAATATCAATTTTATATCAGTGGATTCACTCAAAAAATTTCTAAGTCAATGTAAACAATGTAAAAAAATACAAAAAATTCGACAAGTATAGCAGGTGACCTCTTGGTCTAGGATAAACAAAGAGTTTTTATATCGTTATTCCTCTTTCCCGTAATTGAAACTTCATGATTTTTTTTTTATGAATTGCTAATTTTTTGTTCCATTTTTGGTCAAATTTTCATTATTTTTTAACGAGCCGTTTAGCGTCAAAAAATCATTTTCTGAAAACACAAATCG
This sequence comes from Hermatobates lingyangjiaoensis, assembly GCA_026182355.1. Lineage (NCBI taxonomy): Eukaryota > Metazoa > Arthropoda > Insecta > Hemiptera > Hermatobatidae > Hermatobates > Hermatobates lingyangjiaoensis. Next base: position 1,257,075 of record JAPFBL010000255.1, read on the forward strand.
TACTGTAACTCCTCTTTAGCGAATGTAATTTTAGAAAAAAATATCTCAACTCATTCTCCACATAATGTTCTATTTTTAGGCATAGTTTCATTGTAATCCGTCTAACAGTATGGCTTGTATCGCTCTCACAAGGTTTGAGATTGAATTATAAGTCAAAATTTTTACATTTTATTAAAAAAAAATATTTCCTGTTGATTTAAAATTCTGAATATATTTTTCGTTTGTTCCATTTGTAACCTCAAAGATAATGTCAAAATTTCAAAACTCTAGGGTTATCAGTTTAGGAGAAATAAATGTTTTAAAAAAAACGGTTTTTGGCAAAAAAAGTGACTTTCCCATCATGCATAATTCTTCCCAAACAATAGGGATCTTCGTCTTTATGAGGCCCATTTTTGTGTAAAAGATCAACTTGATCCATCAAAGATTCTGGACTGTAGCGTGGTAACAAGCAATGCTAACACACCACCCACCCACCCACCCACCCACCCACCCACCCACCCACCCACCCACACACACACAGACATTATCGTAAAAACGTCATAAAACGACTTCTGGTACCTCAAAACATGTAATTCCGTCAAAATCTCGAAATCGAATTTTTTCACGATCACTATACTTTACTTATAGTAAAGTAAAAAGTTGAACTATTTTTTACTTTACTATAAGTAAAGTATAGTGATCGTGAAAAAATTCGATCTCGAGATTTTGACGGAATTACATGTTTTGAGGTACCAGAAGTCGTTTTATGACGTTTTTACGATGATGTCTGTGTGTGTGTGGGTGGGTGAGAGTGTTAGCATTGCTTGTTACCACGCTACGGTCCAGAATCTTTAATGGATCAAGTTGATATTTTACACAAAAATGGGCCCCATTTAGACGAAGATCCCTATTGTTTGGGAAGAATTATGCATGACGGGAAAGTCACTTTTTTTGCCAAAAACCGTTTTTTTTAAAACATTTATTTCTCCTAAACTGATAACCCTAGAGTTTTGAAATTTTGACATTATCTTTGGAGTTACAAATGCAACAAACGAAAAATATATTCAGAATTTTAAGACAACAGGAAATATTTTTTTTTCAATAAAATGTAAAAATTTTGACTTATAATTCAATCTCAAACCTTGTGAGAGAGAGCGATACAAGCCATACTGTTTGACGGACAAGAATGAAACTATGCCTACAAATAGAACATTATATGGCGAATGAGTTGAGATATTTTGTTTTGAAATTACTTTCGCTAAAGGGGCGTTACAGTACGATTTGTGTTTTCAGAAAATGATTTTTTGACGCTAAACGGCTCGTTAAAAAATAATGAAAATTTGACCAAAAATGGAGCAAAAAATTAGCAATTCACAAAAAAAAATTCATGAAGTTTCAATTACGGGAAAGAGCAATAACGATATAAAAACTGTTTGTTTATTCTAGACTAAGAGATCACCTGCTATACTTGTCGAATTTTTTGTATTTTTTTACATTGTTTACATTGACTTAGAAATTTTTTGAGCGAATCCACTGAGATAAAATTGATGTTTCTAATGGAAAAATGAAATTTATATTATTGACTTATAAGAGATGTAAGAGAAATAATATTGTGCGGGTAAATGATAACACTCATTAAAAAAAATTCGTATATATGTTATTTGACAAAGGGGAAGGAAAATGATCTAATTAAATACTAAGAAGCCATAAAATTCCCAGTATAATAATTCTGTTAAAAACCAAAAATGTAAAAGATAATTCAAAATTGAAATCCTTCGTTTAGAGATTAATAACTGTAATTATCGTACATCTTTAATTAACAAATCACCTTAAAACAACATTTTCTTCGCTGTTTAAGAAGTTTTTCAGAGAAAAAAAGAGTATTTTACTGTTTCAAATTTGAAAATTTTACATTAATATTCAATGTAGAAGGATGTCAAGTAAACGATGTAAGAAATCTACTGGCTATTTGAACAATAGCCATGTTCTCTTGTAGGATACTATTTCGTTTCAAGAAATGTTCACTTTGGTTTTTCAAAAATGTTATTACTGCTGTAGTTATACTAATGAAATTATTTGCAAATAATAAATTATTTGTGATGTACAAAAATAAGCTTATAAATTGATATGTCCTTCAATCACTATTTGTACTACCTCAGGAATGACAGGCTAATAATTATATCCGATTTAGATGTTTACGTTATGCTTAAATGAGACGTTATGTTTTGTATACTCAAGAAATTTGACATTAAGTTACTTATAGTAAAGTAGAGTGTAGGCCACTCCAGATTTTTTTACTTGAAATGAAGGTAGACGGAATGTCATGTTTCTTTTTTATTCCTATTTATATTTTTTTCTATTGTAAGAACAATTTTTTTTTTATAAGCAAAAACGTAACATTTCGTAAACAGCTCCATCTAAGCATGACTAATGATAGAATATCTATCTCTGTGTACGGGCTTTATTTATTATTTTAACATTAAATTTGTTCTTTTGATTTATTGAACTATAATAAAATCATTGAAAAAATAAATCCTGTTTACAATCTTATGGCAGACAGTGGTTAGTAACATTTTTTAATCCATTAGTAAATGTTGGCCGGTTAAAGCCTTGATATGATGTTCTCCGTAATAGAGAAGGTAAGGATGATTTTTTTTTTAATCTAGAAAATTAGTAATTTATGTTTTATTTTCAATCATATTTTAAAACAACCTGAAATGTACTATAATGTGACAGTGTTTCAATAGACTCACTATATATTTGTTTCATGATTAGAAGTAATAAATATTTCTTTTGCTTTGTTGGTATTATTCTGTTGTTTCTATATTAGGAAATTGAATTACTTTGTTAAATAGAAAATTGTTTCAGAAGTAATAACAAAGGGAATAGAAAAAAATAAATTGAATTACTTGGATTGTTTGTTGGAGTAGAGGAGAGTAATTAGGATTCATATTTATTGGGTTGCGTGATGGTGCATTCAGGTTGTGTTTGGGTCGTGTGAAGTGAATTGTGCCCAGGTTTGTCGAGAGACGTTGAGAGCGGCTCCCCTGGGATCAGCTTGTCTCTATTTTTGCGGATCCTTCGTCGGGGGACCGTTCTCCCACGCTACAGTATTAATGTCTGCATTAGTGTGAACCCTGACAGCACCCCTTTAATGAATTTAATCCTTACCTGCTTCCATCTTGCTTCTTCTAGAATTATTCTCCTATTTACTACAGTTCTGCTCATTCTCTCCTTTCCATGAGATTGTTAACAACAGTCGCTTGCCGAGCCCTTTTCCACCTGTCTGCTGTTATTTATTTGGTAATTAGTTAAAAAGCTTTAGGGTTAGGAGGTGCGGAGAGAAATCGATATCTCTCATCAAGTATTGATGCTGCTGGACCGGCACACTTTCCATCACCTCCGGCAGGTCGATATGCCCTAATGCCATTGCTTCATCATTCTCAACAATGCAAGTACTATTAAACCTAATTGTTCTTGTGCTAATGCAAACTTCCGATTATTAGTATTCATGGAAAAGTGAAGCCACTCATCTCATAGATTTAATTATCCAAAAGGATATACTGACTATATTGTATCTGCTTTCTCTGATCGGATCTAACTTGAATACATTTATCATACTGCTCTAAATTGAACTACAGTATTATAATGAATATATGCTCAAAACCTGAATAAAGAGTAATAGTTTTGATGAAATCTTTTAAAAGTAAACATAATAATTTCCTCTTTATTATTCTTAAGATATATATTCTCAAAGGACTGATCGTTTACCTAGTCAACTTTCCTTCATCATTTCTGTGATATTTCTCAGTCATTTTAGGATATTAACTTTTTAATGAAAATAAAGTTAAATTGCAAAACTTCTAAATGCAGTTATCTTTTTTTTTGTTATGATTTATTTGATTACTCTACTCTAACATTTTGAAAAAAATTACAAGTTAAGAGACTTTTTCAAAATTTTCTTAAAACTATGAAAGTATGATTTCAACTTTAAAATTGACAATGGTTCCTCTTCCTTAGTTTTGTTGAACATATAAATGCGCATTTATTAGTTTCAAATATGTGAAACTCTATTTTTCAATGACTTTAAAGTTTTGATTATCCAACTTCATTTTATGAAGTATTAACTCAAAAATGGGTCTATAAAGTAATAGCTAATGCCGCACTGCACAGCTTAAAAAGGTCTACGAATTTTCATATTGTAAAAGCATTTTTTATCATATTTTCCCTTACCTGCTATACCCATTAAGTTGTCATTCTCTTAATTTCATCTTATTTTAAATAGAAATAGATTATGCTCAAATACCCAAACATGAAACTTTAATATGGTAGAGCGTAAGCTACTAGTATATCAGCAGTCAGTAAAGTTTGACAAAACTTGAGTCAATTTTCTTTGAAAGGGAGATTTTTCTTCTTAAAAAGCAATATTGTTTTAAGAATTCGATTAAAAACACCTGCATTGAATAATATTAGCTATACAAAAATGTATATAATTATTGTTAAGAAGATTTCTCTGTTGTTTCAATTATGGTAATGATTGAAAAAAAATTGTTAGATTAGACATCGTGGACCAAAAATAGTGAAATAACAGCAAATGCTAGTAATTGTAACAGTTTATATGATTTAGAAATAGGAAGCAAAAATGGCATGTCTTCATTTAGCAATTCTTTTAAATCAGACGACTTATATTAAAATTTATGTTGAGTGCTCATTAGAGTATTCATGAATTCTACGCGTGTTCCTTGTAGTAGCTGAAGTGCCTGGCGTATATGGTCCGCTACGTTCTGTCCACCATCCGTCTAGACTGTAAAATGCTTGGCATGTCTTCCGTAGAATTACTTTTGCAGTTTCATGATTAGAAATACAAGCAGATGTAATTACAAATGTATATTTAAATTATTTCTGATTTTTTACTTGCATGAAACATATGAGTTGATTGGAGATGAGATAACTAAATTGGCACCTGGTCTGTTTGAAAGTTAACGTCCTTCCAATGTTTATTATATTTGATGATATTATAGGTATTATCACCACAAGTGATTCTCAGTATTTTCTACTTTTTGAATAATATATTATCATCCACAACTTTGCGAGGAAAGGGAGAACTCTGGTTAAGAATTTGAGATATCTGTCCAAGAACAAATCTATTTATATAATTTTCATTATTTTCAAAATATGTTAGATACATTTGAAGCAATAAATTTATTAAACTATTGATTTAACTTGAACGTTATAAAGTTGATTGTGTTGCAATGCAAGTTTTTGTTATCGTTGTTATCTTTGTTTTATAAAAACAAACTAAAGTCTTTAAAGCGAAGCATAATAATACACACTATTAAATAATAAAAGGATTTAACATAAACATGTGAAATAACAATCATTGATCAAACCACAATATGAAATGGGAAAACAAGACTAAGATCTTTCAACCGTTGGTTGATCTTCGTCAGTTGGTTGTTTGACTCTGACGAAGACCGCTTGTTACAGTTGAAAGATCTTAGTCTTGTTTTCCCATTTCGTATTGTATTTTGATAATTGACTATTAAATAATATATATTATGTTTCTTTAAAAAAAAAAGCTTTATTGTATAAACACCATAGTAAAGAAATGTAAATAAAATGTTCAATAATATTTAATCATCCACTAATGGAGGAAATGAAAATGATTTTGTTTAGGTAAAAAATGTGTAATTAGGTTATTAAATTAAATTCATTTTGACAAGTCTATATAAGAGTAACTTTATCAATATACTTTTTAAGACTGCAAAGAATTGTAATTGCCATAAAAGAAGCAGGTAAATAAATTATTTAAAACTAATTTAGAAAATATTTTAAATAAATTGTGCTAAAAACAACGAATTGTGGTGGATGATATGTATATTAAGATTATAAATATATTAGTAATTATCATGGAAATGTTATAGATTTTTTTTTCACATAAACATCCATCGGGAAACTGAAGTTCACTCACCTCAGCTAAGTCATTTGGATGATGGGATTTCTTGTTGCTAAGTTAGCCTAGGAGCATACCCTTAACTCCAGTGAATTTCTTATCATTTCGTAATTAAGCTCGTCAACCAGACCCTTAACCTGCCTCATGGTAACCTAATCTAATACTCAACCTCTCCCCAAACCCTACACTAATTAATTCCCTAATTTTTAGAGCGCAACAATTATCCCTGACATTAATTTAAAAGTACCATCAACTCAGTTTATTCAACACTACTTAGTATAACATGTTCCATTATGTCATTAGGTGTTCCATAAATATAACCCCAATCCAAAAAAAAAAAAAACCACTGATATTGGATAGAAGTTAATTTATGGTTATTAAAGTGTCATCAGAATTATTTCAGTCACTTAAACACAAGTGTCCAAAGTTTCAACTTTCATGGAAAGGAGAAGTCTTTTCCCAATACGTTCTATATATTCAAATTACTCCAAAAACTCAGTTTAAATGATCATTCTTCGTGACATCAAAAGAAGAAGTGGTCTTCTAGTTGACAAGTGAGAAACTTAACAGATCACTTGCATCCTGATGATGGGAGTGATGGGTATTTGAATATTGAAGTCAGTTTCTGTCAATCTCTTTCTGTAGGTGTTTTATCAGTATTTTGACTTGTTCATCTCCAAGACTATTTCTTTTTTAATGTATATATATATTTTAAATTTTGGTACCAGTCCTTCCTGAACATATACAAAATTGAAAATGACAAATTTAGCTGATATCTGTTTCTTAATAAGCTTCTCAAATTGTCTAAATAATATTCTCGTTATTTCGTGATCACAATAAAGTCTATCTTCTATAGTGGCCATGTTTCGAATGATTCATCTTCAGGACGTGAATAACTTCTTGGGTGAATTTCCTAGTTTATCATAAATGCAAAGTGAAGACAGTGGAGGTTGTTTTTCTTCAAGTTTAAGATAAGCTGGTCGTTAAGCCTGTGGAGTGAGAGGCCTCACGATCCGAGTTACTACCTGTAAGGGTTTCTGGATGCCCTTGATGTGGATTAAGTAGCTTTAAAATTTTGCTACTTTTCTACTTGAATATTTAAGAATGGTTTCAATGTTTTGAATTAGTATAGTTTGTAAAATTGTCTGGGCTGGTTGTTACTTTCTTTCTTAATTTTTTCGTACTTGTAACTAGCGTCTCTCGGGTTAATTTTACGTTTGTTTCTCTTGGATATTTTTTTTGGGTGCTCCGGTCATAAGGTGTATAATATAAGGGTTAGCCTTCTTGATGGAGTGATGATAGTACATACATACTCTTACATTACATACATACTAGTACTTCCTTTAAAGGCGAATTTTTTACTTGGTTATTATATTTTATAAATAAAATGATCACAGATGGACTTATATAGTAAGTGACCTGTAACGAAGACAATATTTCTATTGTGTGTTTGCCTACCTACATGAAGAATATTTGTTGAAAAAGTTTTAAATTAATGATTTTATGAGTAACTATTTAATTTTTTGTTTTTTGAATTATTTGCTCTTAAAAATCCGTTTTTAACATTGTGTGTAAACAATGTCAAAACAAGAGTTCAAATAAAATAAGTGCAGCAGCAACACTGTAAAAGTTTAGAAGTTCCAATTGATGGGTAGTATTTAAGATTAATTAAATATTTTTAAAGGAATAAAAACTCTTGGAAATTGAGAGATTTAGAATCTGGGAGCATAGTCATGAGAAGTTTATTTGGCAGACGAAACACGTGAATTGTGGATTTCCAGGATATGGAGAGGTACAGAATATGAGAAAGGTATCATTATGTCGGCAACAGTGAAAATCAGTGCTATGAAGAATTGAATGAAGGTATTGTTAGTCAGTACCACGCTATGATTCGCATGCCAGGCTGAATGGATGAACTACAAACAACCGAGATCAGTTACGGTAAAGTCTTACACTACACTGTGAAACAAAGCAAACGAGCCATTTATGCTTGGAATAAAAGTTTGTCTATAAAATCATAGATGAGAATTATTTGAAGGTACTTTAATAAGTATGAGATAGTGAGCTAAAGATATAGTGGTTAAAGCGTTCTTAAATCAATATGAATAAAGAAGGTATTAAACATATCTAAAGGTATGAAATGTAGCTGTGAGCTGGTTGCTTGAATAGTCAGGAAGAAGTCGTTTGCATTTAGTCAGCTGCTGGCTGCGAAATACGTTCTCACTCAACACAACTCCCTTTATCTCCCGCAAACACTGCTTCTGGCCTCTCCCTTCCTTATTCATTTTCAAGATATATTTTGTAATATGCTTCCTATGTAGGTTCAACTTACATTTATAAACCAAAATATAAATTACGCATTAGTTAATTTGGTGCCTACATTCAAACTAACTTCTCGATTTTTATTAATTTATTAAAAAGAGAATTAAAAAAAATTATTTTTCGAGAAAAAACTCCTTTGAATAACAACAATACTAAAACAAAAGTGAATGTTAATAGTATCATAATGTAGTTTGCCATTTGACTCTTATCTCTAAAGAATTATGTTCGGAAAATGCATTATACAGACTAAGAAATTTCAATACACTATTGCCCCTATTTTCATTAAGAAACTAACAACATTTCATGTGTAATGCATCATGGACTGATGTTACAATGTCGAATCCCGAGTCTCTACTATATCAGATACTTGTTAAAAACACTTGAGTTAGTAAAAAATACTAAATACACTTGAGTTAGGCAACATTTAAGACTCTAAATTAGCATGTTCTTTTTGTGGTACCTCAAAGGGCTAATCTTTGGACTATCTGTGTTCTCTCGTGGGATGGCCATTATAACTTAACATCATCTAAAAATTTTGAAAGTGCATGTTTCTATAGTCATGGAGTTTATGTGAACGCTAAACTCTTTCAGACGTCTCTGGAATTCCATGAATTCCACTAGTTAGTTTGATTATAATTATGTAGGACATATGAGTGATCTATATTTTTACTTTACTATGAATTTATTAAAAAGAATGAGTTTTAAACGGAGGGCTTGGTTACCACTGCAGCCAAAGCACGCTCAGTAGGACCTTGGTCCGGAGTTCCATCCGAGAGCTCTTAAATTCTGTCGGCACGACAGGGACGGGGGAGCCCATGCCGGAATCCTTTGGGTGTCCCGCATTCCCCACTATTAGTGTTGGACTCGTGGTGGCTTTGGTTCCTTACCAGGAAAGAATAGACTCTCTAGGGAGTCCTTGTGTGAGAAGCAGTATTTTCTCGGGAGGTTGTCAGCATAACAAGAGGGATCTAGACTCTCGACCATCTAGCCGATAAGGTCCATCAGTTGGCTGTGGTACTTTGAAAACTGGTACTAACGTAAGTTAATGGGTACTTTCCCTTCGGGGAGGACAACCGAGTTATTATGTATATTACAGTATTAATAAAATCGACAACTCAGCGGGAGTTGTTCTCCAGGTTCATGAAGGAATCTATTAAAGTTATTAACTGGAAAACCATATCTTCCTTTGCAGCGATTTAAAATATTTAGAAGTTCTTAAACTTTTAGGAATCAAGCCTATCGAAATAACAATAACAGTTATTCAAATTTTATTAAAATAGGAAGTATACGAATTAACATAAAGGGCATCTTTTCTGTCAAGTCATGCCATTGATCCAACTTTTTCTCGAATGTGTAAGTCTTACTTTTAAAATATTTTTAATATTACATATGTAGTTACTTCTATCAAAATGTAAAAATCATTCTAATAGCCAAACTGTTAAACAGTATGAGTAAACATGCAAGGTTCCGTGTAAGGCTTAATTTTTAATGTTTTTTTTTTCAATCTAAAGGAAAATATCTAATTATTTGCTCAACATTATACACAATCCTCTATACTTAGAAGAGGAACAGCGTAATACTCATTAAAAAAAAACAAACATCCTATATATTACCCAGGAATAGAGGCATTTTTATCTGCGCAATGCTGGTTTTATTAAATGTAGTAATTTAACATATTTTTACAACGGTGATATAGACATTATACCTATCAACTTCACAGTTTTTATTAAAATATTACAGATAATCTAAATTAGTACGTTAAATTTGCTATAATAAAACAAATTAACACGTTCGACAGGTAAGTACATCTGGAAGTTTGTCGGTACTTTATAGATTTATCCTGACTTTTTTGTGATTTAAAATTCATGAAATTACTATCGCGTATGTGTATTTTTAAAAAAGGTTAAATAAAAAATATTATGGACACTACAAATGTGAGTCCCCCAAAATTACTTTGTATTATTCAAATTAATAAGGAACTTTGCCTAACTATCATCATTTTCAGTCCAATTTTATTATGATACAAGAAACTCTGTGTTTCAATAGTGTCATGATTTTCCGCACTTACATATACAACTCGCATGTGCGACACATAAAAACTCACATACATGGTTGAGATTATCTAAAAAAAACATAAATTAGGAGGATTTCTTAAAGCTTAAAGATGGGTTTCTTTAGGCTAAAAATCCTCAAGAAACCCATCTTTCAACTTTAAGAATCAATGGTCGAGAAGCTGTACGCTAAACTCTTGCAGTGATTTTTTTCTTGTTTCACGTTTAACACTTTTACTAACGTAAAATGAGGTCAGTATGAATTTTACGTTTCAAAATTGTGGGTGTAATGAATATTTATGAATAAAGTAAATACGCAATTGTAAAATGTTATATAATTTGGATATTTTATTTGATTAAAACTCTTCAAACATATTAAAACTTATACATATGGAAACTTCTGATTTCAGGATGTACAAAACGAAATTGATAACCACAAAGACGTCTACAGTTCTTTAAACAACACTGGAAGGAAGTTGCTTGGAAATCTGGCGGGTCAGGATGACGCGGTGATGCTGCAGAGACGGCTGGACGAGATGAACCAGCGCTGGCACCACCTCAAGAACAAGAGTATGGCCATCAGGTCGGTATTGCTTATGCACTCATATGTCTTTCATCAGTCAGAACCATCTTTCAACTTGACTTGAGCCTTGATTTCCATATTACTCAGTTTATTGTATTGTACAGTTATATCCGTTCGTTATTGTGTGTCCATTGAATATTGAATAGTTTCTTATTAAATTTTAAATAAGTTGCGGTTGTACTGATTAATATTTGGTTTTCTCATCAATAGGAATGTTAATGTAAAGATTCACTTGTTTGATAAAGCGCTACCGTTCTTAATAGATAGTCTTCTGGTAATTGATAAATCAGGAATTCTTTTAATAGCGTATATCTAATCCTTGGAGCCATTAAAACAAGCCAGGTGGATTTCTGTTTACGGTAAAGCACATCGCTAGTTAATCCCCGCTACTCATTATTTCTGCAAAGAACAGGTCTCATGTCGACTACGTGCAAGGTAAGATACCATGAAATAGTGAAGAATGCGGCCTTGCCAAAAAGAGATTAAATTAAAGCTTTAAAAACTATTTACCAAACAGTAAATAGGAAACCCTTCATCATCTTTAAGTGAATGACTTAAACCTTGGTTTTAAACGTTAATTTCCCAGTGATAAAAATTGCTGAAATATTATATGTCCGTGATTGCAGATTTTGCTTACGGTAATATTACAGTTTCCTACCGTAATAAAAGAGAGTATATTAAGGAACTTAGAAATGATATGCAGATGTCCAAGCTTAATAGCCAAGTGTGCAAAATCATGCAGAGTTAATACACCAAGGAAATTTCTATGGTTATTAGGTATTATTATTTGTTTATTATATTACCTTCCTACAATGTTCAAATAGTTTTAAAAAAAAAACTTTGTTATTTGAACATAACAGAAAGTTTACAAATATGAAATTTGTTTTTGCTTCAAATGTTTAGAAGGAATCAAAGTTAGCCAAAAAAAAAAACTATAAGTTACATAATCTGATTTTGAAAAAAAATCAGGAGTGTATAGGCTATTATACAATGGTTGTTCAACTAAGATTGAACTAATATTAAAACCAAGTACTAGTGTTAACAAATTAAACTTTAAATACTGACGTTTTCATCTTTATTCAAAATCTTTTCCGCAGTCAGAAGTAGGAATATACAAAATTGAAAAAACTATTAGAAATTAAATAAGAGAAATTTTGAACATTAAATTATACAAGTGACGAACCCTCAGGGGCCCTAGTATCACTTTCTGATTAGTTAATTAGCTTAAAATCATTAGTAACTTTCTTATTAACTCTTTATAATCTCCCAAATCACTATTTGGGAGATATAAATTGGGATTTTATTGATTACAATGTATAGATTTCGGATTTTAGCCCTTAATGTATGAAGCTTCCATTATTAGTAGGCCTAAAATCACTGTTGTACTGAAGTACAGTAGTTCAATCGACAGGAATTTGTCTTGTAAATTTTGTTCCGAGGGGCTCTTGGGCATGTCGTTTAGATATACAAATTAAATATGAATTTATATTATAAGTTTGTCATATACTTTTTGTAATTTTCTCAGAAAAAATATAAATGTTATATTTTTCACGTTGTTATCAGTTCACGAACTAATTTCTTGTAACCTCCACTTTATTTTTTAGTAAGTAGATACATAATTTACTTAATACTACCGTTCGAACTTGAATTTCAAGGAGTCTCGCTCAATTTAGAAATGTATTGGTAAGAGAGCTCGAAAGATAGACTGGCCTTTTCGGGGGCGTCTGAAGGAAGAACATGCTTAGGGATAGACTTAATCAGCTAACCAAACAGCAGTTTGCGTGTGCCGAATGTTGTGGGATAGATAGCAGGGTATCATCTTTGTAAGAAGAGGAACGATGGTTATTAAGTCTGACAAGGTACATATTTGGCTCTAACTATGTAGAATCTTCAAAATGTTTGCATTGTTGGAGATATATAAGGTTAGAGGTGGTACAAATGGCTACTGTTCTGATAGGATATGAAAAAGTTCTGCCGTTATTTATTGAGAAAGTTATTTGTCGATAGCTGCTCTCAAAGAATGTTCAGTTATTGTTAATTGTGGAGAATCCCGGAAAATAGTTTCTTAAATTCTCTGTCGTCAGCGTTGTATACTAGGGTACATGATTGTTCATTTGTTTAATGTACATTCTCTGGAATAGCCTCTTTTCTTAAGGTTACGTTGGAGAAGTTAATCTCTCCGGACCCCACAAATAAATCTCTAAAGTGTAGATATAAAAAGTGCATTAAAATATCACATTTCTAAAATGTTTTTGTATATTGACTTCCTCCTCGTGTTCATTGAGGAATATTTTGTACTAAACAAATTAAATGTCTTGAAAAAAGGGAGATATATTATCTCCATGTACATACATGTAAATACATTATTTGGGTATCTCGTAAGTACTCGACATTCATTTTCTGATTCGGAGAGACCTTTGTTCAGGGGCTGCCATAGTTGGATTGAGTAGATTCCGGTGTAGGTCATTTACTCAGTTGGAGTGAAAGCCTAATAAATAAGAGATAATCGCTTTTCGTCCTAGTTGTTTCTTTGAAATGTGAGGCGTGTAAATAAACTGACTGGTAGTTTCTAGGAAGAGCTGAGATTATTTTCTACAAAAAGGATCATTGGTTGAGCCTACGATGGATAAGGCTGCCAAAATCGACAGCCTAAAGAAGATATGTGGGCAAAAGATATTATTCTAGGGTAAATATATAGTTATATCTCCTTAGGAGTATTAGTGCACCATGTGGTTCTCTCGCCCTCGGCCATATATCACTCCTTGCCTTCTACTCCCTTCTCAATCCACCAGCGCTTCTGGTGGTAAAACCTTGTAACATGATTTAACATATTCACTGTACTTGATCCACTTTACGGTAATACAGTTAAAAATAATTTAATACTGGATTCAATAAAAATATAAATGTCTTTGTAATTGAGTTCTTAATTCAAAATTTCAACGGAGGGCTAAATAAGTCAGAATTGTTTTAAATTTATCCTGTACTTGCGTCTTGGTCAAAAAATTCATGTCATATATCATGAACTATATATACAACTAGGAAACACCTTTCCAATGATGTCAAATACGCAATATATTCATATCTTCAAATGAAATTGAAATCAACTAACAATACCTACTTGCTACACCTGTATATTTTCAAAATAAACATGTCTCTGAAGTTAGCTAAATACAGCTTTAAGGTCCATAACTTCGTTTCTGCACTGAATTATCAATCTATTTAGAGCCTATATTTTAAGTTAGACGTACACAAATCTAGTGCCAAGGTTTCAAATCGCTATGTCTCATGGTGGCTGAGTTTACTTGGGACAAACGTTTTTGATTTAAACGTCCATAACTTCACTTCTACGTTGAATTTCCAATCAATCCAGAGCCTATATTTTAAGTTAGACATACACAAATCTACTTAAAAGTTTCAGCTTGACATGTGTTACGCTGGCTGAGTTTACTTGTGACAAAATTTTGCGGAGAAACTGACAAACCGACAGAAATTTTTCTAACTGTGGATTCGGTTTCTCCAATGTATGAAACTTAAAGAAAACTTAAAATGAGTCAGTTCTTAGCAATGTACAGACAAAATCATTCTTTTATTATATGGATTTGCTCTATGCTTATTATTTATACCCCTTTAAACAGTTTGCTATCTTTTAAGTATATTGTAACAATAAATTTAGAGCATATAAAGAACGTCATTACTTAAGTTCTGTTCCTTAAGAATAACTTTTCCTACAAGGGGATTGGTTCTATGCACCTACCATAGTCTGGTTTTTAGAGCTACTTTAGCAGTTTAAACTGCTTGACGAAGTAGGGTGCTAAGTGGCAGAGAGTGTGTAACGTGTTCTTCATTGGACAGCAGCCAAAGAGCGAGTGGCTTACACAGCCGAGTCCTGTCCAAGCATCGAGATTTACGACCAGCTAAACAACTATTCTTAAACAGGAAATGACACTTTTGTTTCAAGGTGGTCTTTGTAATTCGCACCTACAAGCTTGTTATAAATCAAAAGTTCACATTACATGCCACTTTTATTTCTCCTTAGAACACAATTTAGGGTATCCTCATAATTGTATGTGCTATTTTTTTTTTTTTTTATAAAATGGAAACATCATGAAGATAAATACTGGTAAAAAGAAAGAAACACAATAGATATAGATTGATGGTGGGTCGTAAATAAACAAATCCAATATAAATAGAAAAGAGAGAAAGTATTAAATGAAACTTTTCGTGAAAAATGATGGTTAAGATATTGGCTTGGTCCTTGAATACTACATATCGTGCTATAAATATATACACTATTATTTCTTCGACAAATATCCTGTGCATGTAAAACGTTTTTATCATTTATGACTTTTAAATTCAACTACACATGTGTACATGTTTGTTGTGAGTAATATTTGATTAATTTTAAAATGGTGATTGTTTCAGGAATAGGTTGGAGAACAATGCAGAGCACTGGAACGCCTTGTTATTGTCACTGAGAGAGCTTATAGAGTGGGTGATCCGGAAAGACACTGAGCTCACGACACATTCGTCAATGCTGGCTGACTCCAACTCTCTTATCAAGCAACAGGTATGTCCCAATCGCCATCAAGTAATAACTTAACGTCACTTCCCTCTTGTCTTTCTAAACAAGTGAATACTTAATCTGCTATAAGGCCAATAACTATTTTCATCTACCTCATTATAAAGGTTTCAGAAATTAAATTCCATAAAAAACTGAATAAATGCTTGCCTATAAGTTGAATAATAACTAGTTAATAATAAACAATAAATATAAATTTACAGAAATGGTAAATTTAATCTTTAAATAATTAGTACGAATAATTTAATTAGTACGAAAGTACGGGAAGCTTCAAATCTTTTTTTTATTTTCTAGGGAGCTTTTAGAAAGATAGACGCCTTTGTCGCCTCATGTTTACAAAAGCAGAAGTTGATTTCTGTTTTAAAGTTTAATACATTTTGATCAAATTATATTTATTGTATATATTTGACTGACTTCTATTTAATATTCGGATGGACTTAATTAAAGTCTTTTAAATGCTAATTGATTTATTTTATGTTAATCAATAGAAAAGCTTTATTTTTGCAGATTTTTAAAAGTTGGCACTAAAGGGTGATTTAGAGTGGATCACACTCTATTCATATTAAAAATCAGCAAAAAAGGCAGCTATTTGTATCAGTCTTGTGAGGAGATTTTTACATTATCGTCAAGAATAGATTTTTTTTTTCATATAACGTACTCCCTAAAAAAATATTTTGCAGGTATCGAGTTTGCTATTCTGTAATATGGTGATTATAACTTTTCTATTTTCAAAATCACGTACTCCGGCTTACATACAGATCAATATGTACGAAACCTGTTTCATTCGACTCAGGGGAGCTCAAAATGCGTATTTCCATGGAAAACTCCGATACGAACGCAATACTTCATTATTACTGTGTTACTTTATATAGATGGTACATGATAATAGAAAAAAGTTCCAACATCTTTAAATCGCTTTCTTTCTTTTAATCGATGTATGCTAGGTTAGGTTGCTGGAGCAGTCCCACAAGAGAACACATATAGGCCGAACAATGACCCTTTGTGATGGCACTGAATGAACACATATAGGTCGAACATTGGCCCTTTGTGATGCCACTGAATGAACACATATAGGCCGAACAATGGCCCTTTGTGATGCCACTGAATGAACACATATAGGCCGAACATTGGCCCTTTGTCATACCACTGAATGGACACATATAGAGAACACATATAGGCCGAACAATGGCCCTTTGTGATACCACTTAATGAACACATACAGGTCGAACATTGGCCCTTTGTGGTGCCACTGAATGAACACATATAGAGAACACATATAGGCCGAACATTGGCCCTTTGTGATACCACTGAATGAACTTATATAGAGAACTCATATAGGCCGAACTTGGCACTTTGTGATGCCACTGAATGAACACATATTGGCCGAACTTGGCCCTTTGTGATGCCACTGAATGAACACATATAGGCCGACCATTGGCCCTTTGTGATGCCACTGAATGAACATTCTACATTGGGAGTTTTAATTTTGGCATAACTCCAGTGTATCTAGAGTAGGGTTCTTTTGCGAGTACCTGAGATCATATAGGCTCGGGACCAAAGGTTTAACATCCTCTCCGAGGGACGACATATTCATATTTATCCACCTCTCCCGTATGCACAAATCGAGGGCCAGAGTGGGTATTGAACCCCGGATCTCCCAGTCCTGTTGCTGCTCGCACGTTGTCACCGGTCTAACCTGGCCTCATTAAACGGTGTATATAATCAAATAATATTTCAATTGATTTTATTTTCTCCTGACAACAAGTTCATTTTAAAACAAAAAATCTAACTATTTTGGTGTTTTTATTATTACAGTGTTATTTGTTCTGTATTGCGTCGAGTAACGGATTGTATAGGGAATAAGGAAGTTGAGGGAATTTAACGAAGAAGCGAAGTATGGACTTTTAAGCTGTATTTGGCTAGTTCACAGGTATACTAAACTAAAAGTATATAAGTATTTTCAGATGCTTGTTATTATAGAAAGTAGATATTGTTAGTTGGTTTTAATTTCGTTTCCGTTTATCACAATTTGCTCGCTCTCAAAAAGTGAGTCGTACCTACCTGCGTACTAAATAAATATACCTAGAATAAAATCAAAGTTGAGCTCAGTATCTAAAACTAAAAAATGTAAAAGAAACTCCAAACCTAATAAGAGTTATGGACTGAACTAATAATACTTTCTAATATTCTATAATTCCTAATAATATTTTGGAATATCATATATTCCATCTCTGACATTTGTAAAATACCCGTCAAAAACGGGTACGTCTGCTTTTTAACTATTAAATAAAAACGGATACATATAATTATTGATAATTGATGAATGTCTATCAACGATTTCTCTGGTATACGCATGAATTCGGAAATAAAGTAATAATTACTATTAATGTACTGATTTTAATTAATACTATTAGTAAAGATAAATATAAAACATGTTTTTAAAATATACTGCATGTCAGAAGGAAATGAAAACAGTTGGAATATCATTTGGGAATGTACTCCGGTTAAAACAAAGAAAGTGAGTGGAAGATAATTGTAACCGTTTTTTACATTCATTTTCCCTCTGTATGAAATATTAATTAAATTTTTAAGTTATAGTAACGTAAATAAAAAAAAGGGCTAACTTTCCCGCTTCTAGAACAGCAATGAGGTGAAAGAGTTTAGTGTATCACTTGAATACAATTAGTATTATTCGTATTATTAGTATTTTCGCCAACTGTAAAGAAATAAAACACCAAATATTAAACGTAAAAGAAAAGTAATATAAAATTTACTGGGTAAGAACACCTGGTTCAGTGACAAGTTAATGTAAAATGTGAAAAATTAGGAATGCTAATTTTTTAATTGTTTCAATTTTTTGACATTTTGACTTTATAAGATGTAACATAGAAGAAGTTTGAAATAAAAGTTGTAGAAAATTAAATTTGTAATCAGCTATGTGTTTTTATAATTTTCTGTGAAATCACTTGTTAAAATACTTTCATCTAAATATTTCGCTAACATTTTTTTATATATTTAACGCTTATAACTTTTAGAGATTTAGATATAAACACTTTATAGAAACTCACCTATACAGGTATTTTCAGGACGTTACGCTTAGAGTGTTCTGCGTGTGAGTACTAAAAAAAACACAGTCAATATGTTTTGTTAGTGCTTAAAGAAAGTACCAAAAATATGGCTTCCTAAATTACCGAGAGTTTCGAGCAAGAAAAGTTTATTAAACCAGGGAAATTTATTATTTACAAGAAAATGAGAGCGCTCCGATTCATATTGGATATGATTTGGTCATTTCTACTGTGCAAATAGCCACACAGACAGATTGATATTTTATTTTTTATACTATAGTGTAAAGTAAACAATATTTGACATGTAACTGCAATTGGAATTTTGGCTATCACAATTTTATAAGATACGATTTTAAGATACTATAATGATGTGAAAAAGAGGACAAAAGGAGTCTTCGCTTTCACAAAATGTTCGATAACATACCAAAGACTGTATTGGTATGTCCCACACCCAGGACTGTCGAATCAGATGATCTCATTAAGAGGCAAACTGTGCGACTCGCAGAGTGAGTGCACCATTGTCAATATACACCATCACATGCGAACACATCCAGATATCATCTACCAAATGTAAAAAAAATTAAAATAAAGTCACACGTGTACATCCAACAAAATCTTAAAATGTGTTTTTTTTTTCAATAAATTGCGACCATAGTCACACATTAGTGTGTTTGAATCTATTTGTCGATTATAACTTATTTTTCTCATATATGGTTTTATACCTCGCGATAAGAGAGTTTAACTCGTAGTTTTTTTTGGAAAGAATTATCGTTTGTCATTTTTATTATAATCATTTCAGTTAATGTGACAGTGTATGTAGTTTAAACTCTTTGAATGATTTAAAAAGGGAGTAATATTTATTAAATATTTGTTGAGGAAATCTAATTATTCCTCCGACTATATACTATTATAACTACACCACTTTAGCTAAGTTTTAATAATAATAAAATATATGTTGCACTCCTCTGGTGTGATACAAATTAGGTGATGAAAATTATATTACTTATTGGTTAGGCAAAAGTTGGTGAGGGAAGAGACCAAGTTGTGAATATTGTAGGGGGTTGTTTCACAGGGGATGGATATTAGGGGGTCAGGGGTGGGTTATTAACGAGGTCGGTTGAACAACATAGGGGAGGGTTTATTGTAGGGATGACAAGAACAAGGACCGCAGGGGGTGTGGTAAAAGGTGGCAAAGCTGCCCGCATACCTGTTCAACTTAAAACTCGCCTGAACTCTGCTGCGACAATGTTCTCGTCACCCCTGCAAGCACTTTGTACTCTCACAAAGACGTCGCCAGTATCTCAAGTGAGTTATAACTCCAAAAAAAAACAAGCAATAAGCTGAATGAAAACACTTCCTTCTATACATTTCAGCATGCATTACGATATAAATTATTGTGCTCTGTGATAAGTAATATTTAAAATTTATGAGAAACATAGGAAATTAAGATTATCACCTTATCACTTATAATGTACGTGATTCTATTATATTTTTTAAATCTTATTGGACAAATATTTTAAATAACTAAGTTCCTAGGAAATCCAATTACATAAAAGAAAAGCTATAGCTTGGAATAGTCAAGGCTTTAAGAAACTCAATGGACTGGACAGACGCCTGCGACATCCAATAGTTTTTAGAAATACTTTGACTCAAATGAGTTTCGACTTCATATGGTTACAGGAGACATTTCTGTTACTCATGGATTCAGGGCTTGTCCGATCGCGAGTAGTCTAACTAACAATCCCTTGTCACTGTCATGGTCTCCAGAGTTCTAGCAAAGGTCTTGATGTCGATACTGCTCGGGAGAAAATATTGCTTCTCACACTGCGGCAGGTGAAACCCGATAATCAGTGAAATCAATCAGTGAAATAGCCCTGTATATATCGAACCTGGAATTTGGGCTAGTGCCATCAGGTACCAAAGTACCTGAGACCTCGTCCTTTGTGATGGTACTGATAGTATTTATTATGAATTCAGGTGTCACACCGAAGCCTCCCACCAACTGGTACGAAAACACTCTATTAATGGATACCTAGTGAAGCAACGTCCTAGTCGGTCATTATCACTAGTCACCTGCCTTTAACCATAAGATCTCCTCATGCAATATCAGACTGACAGAGAAGTAGTTGGTAGGTGCTTGGGAAACAAGCGGTCTAGCCACTTCGATGCCTCTCAGCCCCTTTGTCGGCCAGAAACTTAAATATATTGTAGTCCCCAGTAAAACTGATCCCTCCCTGGTAATGATTGACGCTCTTGTGCGCATGCAGCTGTTAAATTTTGAATTCCTTTAAAAGAGGCATATTTTCAAAAAAGCTTGTAAAATGAATAACAGGTAAGTAATAAAAAGGAATCTATGATCTTTTGCAGTGGAACTGTGTAAATATTACTTTACCTTTATAAGATAACTGGATAATAAATTTGTTTCACTCATTTTTACCAAAAGATTTATCTCAAATGATACTTGAAGTTGCAGTATTAGTTTTTAGTATCCAGTCTTAGATCGCTGAAACACAAGACTAGTTGCTGCAGTCTGTACCAGTTCACAGACTGGCTATAAATCCTAATAACAGTATTTCTATTAGCTTCTACATGAAACTCTACTTCGTTTGTTCCAATCGACATAAAGTCGTGGTAGTTTTACCTAGTGCGCTGTTGTTGTAGTGCTCGATTGGTTTAGAGTATTCATCTTCAAGAGGGACTGTCGTACTCACGGTATGAATGTATTTTATAGTTTACTTACTATTATCATCGAAATCTTTAACCTTCATAAAAACCATTTAATATTAAATTGAAAGACTTTTTTTCAATTTTTTTTTTGGCTTAAGAATACATTTTATTTTCTAATTTATCCAATATCCCTTTGTTCTATGTTTATATTTGTCAATATAGTACTTAAACTCTGCAGTTACTTTAGTTAGTTATTCGTCCAAATTTCATAAAAGTTGATGTCTCAGTGTATATTGGACGTATGTTATGGTGTGAAAAGTTTTCAGCCTGGAATAAGAGTTAGTAAAATAGAAAGTTTACTAAATACGAAATCTTGACCGTGAAATACCCCAAACACTTGACATGTTTTTCTTCTCCGAAACATAAATGTTAGGTTTTTCTAAGTGTGATTTATCTCCAAAGATAGAACTGAAAAAGTTTCATTATAGCTTTGTCTAAGCTGAGCGTCAGTCTGGTGTGGTACACATTTGTTTTTTCTACTCAAATTATAAATCTCCATATGTTTGTACAGCTTCCACTGTCAAATCAAATGCTATTTTTGTTTTCATTTATTTGTCTTCGCTAATTTTAAATTTTATTTCATGAGTGCGGCTGAATTAAAAGTAGGTAACCCTTTTAATCCAAAATGTAAGAGTAAAATTTTAGTGTAGTATACTGTTTAAAATTCGTTTTAAGTGTAGTAAATCTTATTATTGCATTGAGCATACGTCTAATAATATTAGAAACAGTGCTTATTGTCAGCATCAACTCTAAAAGAAATTTTAAATAATTTTTCAAAATTCAAATAAATTACTGTAAAATGTTATTTTATTATTCTAGAAAAATGAAAAAATGACGGTTATAGAAATATAAAACAAAATTCCATACTGCAAGTGCTCCTATCCTAATCCCCCTGCACTTACATTCACCCTCCAGCAGAATCACCTTCATTATCGGTTGAGACAATGTTGAGTGTCCTGATTAGTAGAGGGCATTCACAGTCTGAAGCCGTTCACTTGTGTCGACCCTTCCTTAGAGTCTCTGTTGAGATTCCTCATTTATTGTAGTAATTTCTTCTGTGTGAGCATAATTTTTCGTTTGCAATTCGAGTGCAAATGTGACTACTACTAATTGAACTATTTTTAAATAGTATATTTATTAGTTTCCCAGTTTGTACACTCCAATAATAATTATCTTTGGTGTTTTACGGAGACCCCACAGTGGCCTCCAAGGGTGACGGCAGTGCTTGATTGATTAAAGAAGCCATTGGTATAAAGCCTTGATAAGTAAGAGATGGGATACAGTAGATTGGTTGATCACAATTTGCTGTAATGAGACAAAGGTCAATCTAAAACTCTCGGGACAGGGTATTAAATGTAATTTATTGATATTACTTAAATCATCTTGGCATAGAGCCCAGCGAAACGGTTCAAATTGTCAATTCACTTAAACGCTTAGTTTAAAATAAATAAGCCTTTCTACTTCTTACATACATAATGGGCCATTATTTTGTTTTTTCACACTTTCCCCTGTACTCTTCTCTATCTCTCTCTTTCAAATTTATTAATCTCTGTTTTATGAACATCAATCTACTTAATGACGCATTGTCATCGTTTTTTTATTAGTTCTTTACGTAATGCTTAATTTATAATTATTCCTCTATAATTGTTTGAAGAGATAGGTTAATTGAAGTGAGAATATATTTAAAAGTTATTCCTTATTTATTTTTAAAAAAAAACGGGTTTATTATTATTGCAATTGTCGTGCAACTGATTTACCTTTGACAAAACTGCTTGATTATAGGACGACCACAGGGCTTTCAGAAGGCAACTGGAGGACAAGAGACCCGTGATCGAGAGCAACCTGCTCTCGGGCAAGCAGTACATTGCCAACGAACCAATCATAGCTGACACGACCGAAAACGATGGTAAGTCATTCTTTGCACTATTTTGTTTTCGCATCTTATCATAAGTAATTTACTATTGTTTCGAACAACGTGCGAAAAGTAAAATAGACAAGTTAACAAAAATGTAAATATAAGCAATTACAATCCTTGAACATTGTATGAAAGTCTTAAAATTAAAACTGTGATACTTGCAATTCATATAATTTTAAATAAATCGGTTACAGTAATTTATTCAAACCAATGTAAAAGTTGAAATGTTCATGCAACATGAACAAATTTGAACCTTAATGTTTTAAAAAGCATCAAATGAACATCTTACTTCAATGAAGATGGTTGGCTCCAATATTGTAAAAGAAACCCAAAGCATCAAGCAACGCTTTCGAGAGAAAGGTCTCTTTTATATTAAAGAAAAGAAAGCGGACATTTATTAATCCAAATAAATATTTCGATAACATTTAATTCATGCAAGTTAATGAATGAACAGTAGATACAGTTCATGAAGTCATTTCAGGCATTATTATTATGACCAGTACTAACTGCTGAAAGAAATATCGAGAGGATTGTCAAACTGAAAAATGCGACTGATTCTGGTTACTTACTATAGAAAGCTCACCATCACATACCGCAGATATGAAAAATAGAGCTTTCCACTAAAGGAAACTAATGCTTTCAGACGTAAAGAACAGAAACTGAATGCCGCGAAACCTCATACATTTACCTCGAATTGCATATCCAGAGCTCACACTGGCTCTAACGCCATTAAACACTTGACCAAGTCCAGAATGTCTAATTAAACGCAGAAAAACACTACAAGTGGGCACAACAGTAAACAAAGAAAATGATCACAAATTAAAAATAGTTTCCTGTTGTTGTCTAAACTGAATTCATATATAAGTATTCATTTGGAAATTAGTAAAGAATTTTAAGGTTATTTTGTGTTCGCTGTTTTGCATGCTTGCATGTAATTGCCTAGGAAAAAAATCACTATTTACACGATCAATGGAAAAAATTAAATGAACTTCTGAGGTTTTCCTTCTTAACCTCTGCTTTCGTAGTTCTTTGACAGTGAACTATCTTGAAAGGCTTCAAAACTTTGTCATTTTCCCATTAGTGTTGAAGTGATATCTTATGACTGTAAAGTAGGTTTGTTATTATCGTGTGCAAGCATGTAGGAGGCACCGGGAGTGTAGCATTCTAAATACATTAATCCCTCGCTAGTTTGCGGTTTAGTTTTCGCGGGGTCCTGAAATGTTCAATTAAAAATTAAAAAATATAAAGAAATAATCAACTATAATTGTAGCAAAAAATAAATAGAATACAACTCATAATGAAAAAGTACAGTAGTTTGTATTAGAGAAGAAAGTATACAGGATTCTTCTTGTACGATCGAGAATATCAAACAACCAGTGACTTGCTGAGTCAAAATATATTCTACAGTATTAAAATAAAGGTTAATAAAAACTCTTAAAAAATATTCAATAAGGACTAAAAATAATGAAAAATATTAAAACATAATCAATTGTAAAAACAGAAAAATAAAAATATCAAAAACAGAAGACAAAAAATAGGCCTTTTCATCTATAAATTAAAATAAAGGATAGCTACGATTTTTTTTTTATTTTATTTACTTGCATTATTATTTATTGTACAATACATTAAGGGTATAATTCTCTCTCTCTTTCTCTCTTATGGTCGGTTAAGATGTAATTTTTTTTATTAATTATTTCTTATTTTTTTCTTTTTTTTTCATTTTTTTACAACACAGTACAGTATTCAAAAAGGTCAGGATTCTCTCTCTGTTGGAAAGGTTATTGTTTGAGCTTTAGAGGCTTTTATAATGGCGCGTCCATTATTCGGGGAGTTTCGCTTTTCGCGGGTGTCTCCGGTCCCCATTATCCGCGAAAAGTGAGGGATTACTGTAATCCATATGTTGTTTCCAAAGAGTTGTGTGTTGGTTAAGTTAACTCGTCTGGAGAAATCAGGTGGAACAATGAGTGATTGAGTAGACTGCAAGTCATACTAGTAGTTACCAGAAATGACATCAGTCGTCGCTTTCTTTTGTTTCATCATTCTGTATGCAAGACGTAGGGTTTCTATCTTCCTTAGTGGTCAAGCTTACAAACAGTCCTTGCAAGATGTTTTGATGATTCAACATGTCTTGTGTGCACTGTCTTCACAGATATATTGTTCCGTCCGTTTAAGGTAAATTACATTATTTTCAAACAATTTTTGTCTGTTATTTTAGAAATTTGTCTACGGCTAAACGTTTCTTTATACAATAGCATATTGTGCCTCACAAGTAGTCGATACCTGCCAATGGTAGCAACTATTTGCACCACAGTTTTCAAATCTGCGATACTTTTCTTGAATGGCATTACTAGGATCATAAAGCCGTGAGTTATCTGATTACTACTATCAGTTCAATTCCATTGATTGACCTCCACCAACATAGCTACAAAGCAACAAAGTTAATTTCTAAGAAAAAAATAACCATCAAATTGATTTAATGTATGACGTAAATGTAGTTCTTAGTGTCGGAAGCTAAAACATCATGATGTCAATTTCGAAAAATTGTTGTATAAAACAGTGGATTCACCAAACATTACATTTTTCTCAATACTGCAAAAATTCTCTCTAGCAGAAGAAAAAGAAGTTTGAGCCTGTCATGGGATCACCGTAGCTGTCTAACTTGCGATTATCACTCCTACAGTCTAAAGTGATCCGCACTTCACTTCCTTTTGTAACAATCACACATCCACTAAACTTCATAAAACCTCATGCGCCTCCAGGACTGTTTTTATTCTTTGGTATGCACCAAGGGTGCTTCTTTTATCTTGGTCTAAATTCCGCCAAGCTGAGCCTGCTTATGGATTGTCATAGGTCTCCCCTTCGTCCTCACAGTAACCTTACCACTGCCATTCATATTAATAACTAATGTCTCTTTGAGACTTTCAGAAGAGGTGCGTATTTTCTCCCCACAGTATAATCTGGTTATATTGTTTAATATTTTCCCCATTAGCTCCCCTTACTGTTTAAGTTTGTCACGCAGTTAGAGGGGAGCGCCAGTATAGACAGTCTAGTTGAAGGTTTTGTCCGGTTAACATTGTTGTTCCTTTAAATAATGTAAATTTCATTTTCTTAGTTAAAAAATTCTTACTTCTGCCTATGAAAAAGGTTTTAAATAAAACCGAAACGTTGGCAACGAGAGTTTGATTTTTATCCTGGAAAATTGGCCGAACCCCGATTAGAAAACACACCTATTCTATCAAACGGTCGATATATTATTGAATCTGTGTCTATGTGAAATCTTTATATATATATATATATATATATATATATATATATATCGGTTCACAAACGAAGAAAAGCAACACACAGAGAAAGAGACACACTTACAAACTCAAATTTTCGGATGATCCGTCTTCAGGAGAAAAGAGAGAATGGGCGACCAAGCACGCCGGAAACACAACGGCAGGAAACCCATATATATATACACAATTAAAAGAAACGGTCCAGCGGACTTTTTTACAATAAAATAAAAAACGAAGGAAACACACAGAAAGACACAGACATAACTCACATCGATATTTCGACAATCGTCGTCATCAGGAGGTGCGAAGAGCGACGAGTCCCGCAGGAAGACAGGGCGGTACTGAACTCGGAAACCGCAGCCAGTACCCCACCACTTACCACCAAGCGGGGGAAGGGAGGGAAGGAAATGAAGAGCCAAATTAACGTAAAAGGAACGAGTAAAAATTATAACTATAAAAAATTATAAAAAAGTAGATAAATCAAATTAAAATTAATAAAAATAATAAATAAAAAGTAAAATAAAAAATAATAAATAAATAAAAAAAAAATAAATAAATAAAAAATAATAATAAATAAATAAATAAAAAATAATAAATAAATTAATAAATCATAAATAAATTATCGGTTGAGGTTGAGTCCGGGGGAAGAGCGAGCATCAAGTAAGCATATGTATGCCTCCTCTGAAGCTCTTAGGGTAACTTTATTGTTGGATTCGGGGATCTGTTTCAGGATCTGAACCCTGAAACAGTCATTGAAACTGAGTCCATGCGAGTTCGCATGGATGGCTACAGGATAGTTACTGCGTTGACCGACTGAAGCCCTATGACCATTCATACGAAGGCTCAACTTATTAGAAGTTAAGCCAACGTAAAAGGAGTCACACTGAGTGCAATCCAGTCGGTAAACACAGTTGCTCGAGGTACAGGAGGAATTGACCTGAACCGGGTAGGAACTATGGTGGAGAGGGGAATCGAAGGAAGGATTAGGATTTACAATCAGGCAAGTTTGACAGCCACGGCGTCCACATTGTTTCATTCCAGGAACAGGATTGGAAGGCTGAGGGGAAATATGAGAGAAAATGCTTTTTAGATTGGCAGGTTTACGGTAGGAAATAGAAGGGGGGTGATTAAAGATGGAAGAAGTAGAAGTAGAAGTAGACAGAATCGGAAAAGACTCCTTAATAACAGCACGAAGCTTATAAGCGCCAGGGAAGTAGGTTGTCAGGAAGAAGGAAGTGTTACTTCTATCCCTCTTGGGTCTGGGTTGGTGGGAGATGTCAGCCGGTAAAACACGACTATCAATGAAGGAGCGAGGATAGCCTCGTTCAGAAAATTTGTCCTTTAAGAGGTTAAGGTGATGTCTGCGGTCTTGGAGATTATTGCAGATATTGTGAATACGGAGGGACAAGGATCGAGGTATAGACTTTTTAACATGGGATGGATGGCAACTATTGTAATGGAGGTACTGTTGGGAGTTGGTGGGTTTTATATGTACGGAAGTCAAGAAGTGTCCTTTGTCTAAAGTAACGTCAACGTCAAGAAAGGTACTTACGACATCTCCGACAGACTTATCACCTTTCTTGACGTTGACGTTACTTTAGACAAAGGACACTTCTTGACTTCCGTACATATAAAACCCACCAACTCCCAACAGTACCTCCATTACAATAGTTGCCATCCATCCCATGTTAAAAAGTCTATACCTCGATCCTTGTCCCTCCGTATTCACAATATCTGCAATAATCTCCAAGACCGCAGACATCACCTTAACCTCTTAAAGGACAAATTTTCTGAACGAGGCTATCCTCGCTCCTTCATTGATAGTCGTGTTTTACCGGCTGACATCTCCCACCAACCCAGACCCAAGAGGGATAGAAGTAACACTTCCTTCTTCCTGACAACCTACTTCCCTGGCGCTTATAAGCTTCGTGCTGTTATTAAGGAGTCTTTTCCGATTCTGTCTACTTCTACTTCTACTTCTTCCATCTTTAATCACCCCCCTTCTATTTCCTACCGTAAACCTGCCAATCTAAAAAGCATTTTCTCTCATATTTCCCCTCAGCCTTCCAATCCTGTTCCTGGAATGAAACAATGTGGACGCCGTGGCTGTCAAACTTGCCTGATTGTAAATCCTAATCCTTCCTTCGATTCCCCTCTCCACCATAGTTCCTACCCGGTTCAGGTCAATTCCTCCTGTACCTCGAGCAACTGTGTTTACCGACTGGATTGCACTCAGTGTGACTCCTTTTACGTTGGCTTAACTTCTAATAAGTTGAGCCTTCGTATGAATGGTCATAGGGCTTCAGTCGGTCAACGCAGTAACTATCCTGTAGCCATCCATGCGAACTCGCATGGACTCAGTTTCAATGACTGTTTCAGGGTTCAGATCCTGAAACAGATCCCCGAATCCAACAATAAAGTTACCCTAAGAGCTTCAGAGGAGGCATACATATGCTTACTTGATGCTCGCTCTTCCCCGGACTCAACCTCAACCGATAATTTATTTATGATTTATTAATTTATTTATTATTTTTTATTTATTTATTTATTATTATTTTTTATTTATTTATTTTTTTTTTATTTATTTATTATTTTTTATTTTACTTTTTATTTATTATTTTTATTAATTTTAATTTGATTTATCTACTTTTTTATAATTTTTTATAGTTATAATTTTTACTCGTTCCTTTTACGTTAATTTGGCTCTTCATTTCCTTCCCTCCCTTCCCCCGCTTGGTGGTAAGTGGTGGGGTACTGGCTGCGGTTTCCGAGTTCAGTACCGCCCTGTCTTCCTGCGGGACTCTTCGCTCTTCGCTCTTCGCACCTCCTGATGACGACGATTGTCGAAATATCGATGTGAGTTATGTCTGTGTCTTTCTGTGTGTTTCCTTCGTTTTTTATTTTATTGTATAATATATATATATATATATATATATATATATATATATATATATATATATATATATATATATATATATATATATATATATATATATATATATATATATATATAGTACTGAGTAGCAGTTTGCTTCTCAACGCGAGTACTTCGCACTTCTTCCCGATGACGACGGATGTTGAAATATCGAAGTGAGTTATGTAGTGTCTTTCTGTGTTCTTTTCTATGTGTTAAAGTGTATATATATATATGTTATTAAAATAAGCGGCAGCTTCTGCATTGACCAGTTTCTTGTTGACACTCTCTACTTTTCGTATCACTTTGCGGTGAGACTCTGGTAGCTTCCAAAGAAGCTTTTAGTTTTTCGTGTTTGACCTATGTTTATTGTGTGTGTTAATGTCTTTTGCTAACCTTCTTTGGAAGCTACCAGAGTCTCACCGCAAAGTGATACGAAAAGTAGAAAGTGTCAACAAGAAACTGGTCAATGCAGAAGCTGCTGCTTATTTTAATAACATATGCTTAAGGGAAGACCTGCTGCCTTTGTACACACACACACACATATATATATATATATATATATATATATATGAATAATAATCAAAATAACACTTGATATAATAGATGGATTAATTTACCACAATGAAAACAAATTTTTAAAACAATGCTCTAAGGCCTTTCGTTAATACATCTTCGGAGAGCAAGTGAACTAAAAAAACAATAAATACTTGCTAACTTGGCTGATTAAAATTTCCAGAATTGATGGCAACCCTGAATGTGTTTAATGATGAAGTCTTCATCTGTTTAAACATCAATTCTGGAAATTTCAATCAGCCAAGTTAGCAAGTATTTATTGTTTTTTTAGTTCACTTGCTCTCCGAAGATGTATTAACGAAAGGCATTAGAGCATTGTTTTAAAAATTTGTTTTCATTGTGGTAAATTAATCCATATATATATATATATATATATATATATATATATATATATATATTGGAATTCAGTATTTAATTTGGGTACTCCATATGGATGCCTGTAATTTATAAACAAACGAAAAAGGAAATTAAAGTAACGTGTACTCTCCTGTGTTAATAATTTTTACCATGTTGCAATCTGTATAAAAATATAAAAAATTATAAATACTTTGACGGGTAAATGATGTTACCTTAGTGTTAAATGTTTAAGTGTAACGGCTTGATGCTAACATTATTGATGGAGAAAACTGTTTGTTTTAACTATTTAGTATAACTTTTTACTAGTGTATCTTACTTCTGGTCACTTTAGATAATATATATTTTATTTTGTTTTATCTGATTTGATAAAATTAGATTATAGCAATGTGCATATCTGCTTGATTCATTTCAGAGATTATTTCGCTTAATGTGAATCCAAAGATTAGTTCATTTCAAATGTTATATTTCTTTTAATAAAGAAGTCATAAGTTTCATGATTAATTGCATGGACAGTGTAACATTATTTTTACTGTAAACCAATGAAATATAGTTAACAGTGAGGTTTGACATCGTAAAAGTGAGAAAACGTTTATCGACGGACCCAAGTTGAGGGAAAGTTTTAATACTTTGAAGAGAACAATTCCAAGCAGCTCAGACTTGTGGCTGCTCTTTCAAACTGTTTCACTAGGTAGCGTTTCACATTCTCTACAGTTTTCTCACTTAGATGCCAATTAACATCTTACAAGCATGATGACAGTCGAGTAATGTTCACTTACTTTAGTAAACTACTAGGTCGACTGCAATTAACTCAGTATTCTTTGTAGTTATAAGTGATTAGTAATCTGTTTAATGTTAATAGATTTAATTTCAATTGGATACCTCTAGCTACTGAACCAATAAAATCATCCTCAAATTGTATGAAATATAAATATTTCCATCTAGAAGGAAATTCACTTTCAGCTTTGAAGTATTTTTCTTCAAAAATATAGATCCCAACTGCCGTCTAAAATTTTTTAATATCAAACAAAAGTTTCATATTTCAAAAATAAATGTCTAATAAATATATATAAGATTCATTTACATTAAGTCGTCTTTTTTATCATGAGTATACATGTACAATTTGAACAATAGTTTTATGTTTATATCCAAAAGCATACTTTCATAAAAATGTCTAAGAACGATCTATGAGGGAGCTATTTTTACCAATATGCTTCTAACATATGCTTCGCCTGTTTGGAGCAAAGGTCTAGAGAAAAAAAATAGGGAAAAATTATGTCAAATTCAAAGAAGTATGTTACTCTGAATAACGGAACGCTGTTATGAAGCAGTATGTGTAAAAGCTGGAATCACCCCAGTTAAATTAAAAATTCATGAAATAGTCAACCTGGATTGTCTAATTAAATCAAAATCAAATATCTTAGATTTTTTTTTTGAACAATGGGATTGAATTGAATCAAATTCACGGATCAACCCCACCCTGCAAAATTTCTCAAAATAGAAATCAT
Organism: Hermatobates lingyangjiaoensis; assembly: GCA_026182355.1. NCBI lineage: Eukaryota > Metazoa > Arthropoda > Insecta > Hemiptera > Hermatobatidae > Hermatobates > Hermatobates lingyangjiaoensis. The sequence goes on from JAPFBL010000255.1 coordinate 1,288,882, forward strand.
ACGCCAACTCAATAACACCAAACGATGACACAGATGAACAAATAGTACGAACCTACACAGATGGAAGCGAGGTAGGCGGCAGTGTTGGCTCAACATTTGTTGTGATAGATCCCGATAAAACATCTCGATTTTATCGGAAGGTAGGTTTAGAGTGCGTAAATTTTACTCAATTAATCAGACAGAACAGGTTGTGGCATTAAAAGCAACATAAAGGGTAATGTTGTATTAAATAATGGGTAAATAAGTATTCCGGGATCAAAAATACATTTGAAATAAATACTGATGTGTATAATGTTGTAATGTAACATCCCAAGTTTTATTAAAACAAAGAAAGTTATCAAATCTTATTAATAAAAAACTATTTCAAACATTATTAACTTAAAAAATTTGAGGAAAGCAATTTTATTTCTAAAAGCAAGGCATACGTAAGAATCATGGGAATGAGATAACGACAGTGCTTTTCTCTACTGTAAAGCGATTGCCACGGGAAGGATTAACATAAAAATATTAATCAATAAATTTGAACACTTAAAATCCAAATTCAGAGTTATTTCACTATATTTTCATAAAAAGTTTTGTGCTTTTCACTAAGTATTTCAAAATGGTCAGCTGCGTTATTATTTCAGGTGAAATATAGTAAAATCGATGTATCATATTTTGCAATTTTTAGAGAGAAAATTCTCTATTAAAATAAATCAGACATGATTTTTGCTTGCTTGAAGTATGTTTAATTTCTATTGAAAAACTAATAAAGGAAAGTAGTTTGTTTTAATGGTGGTATTGTAGAAGTGGTAAAGTGGATGTAATGCAGGCTGAGGAATAGGAACCGAGGCGAGTTCCGGAACTGAGCCATGACTCATCTGGAGCCCGCAGTCCTCTAAGTGCACCCAAACAATTACCGCCCGCCATCCCGTCCATCGATATTTAATAACTAACTTGTATTTGCAGTTTGTTCACGTTTTACCTCTCTCGTCTTCCGTTCAAACTCTCCCTGCTTCCTAGATTTAACTGACCTGCTTCCGTTTCTTTTGTTTTCTGTTTTTTTTTTTTAACGAAACTATATTCAATTTAATTTCCTTTTTATTATTTGTGCGCTAAAATGATTAGTTTATTTTGTGTAATTTTAGTAAGGAAACACAACGGACTATAATAATGACGTCTGCAAGCTAATAATATTTACTCTGCTTGGATAAAACAGAATATATGAATTATCGGTTATGTCCATGTCAACATTTATATGATGGAGAAATAAGAATCGCTCTTTTAATAATCATAGTAATGTAAGAGCCTCTCTTGTTATCGAGAAGGTGAGTAACTTTGCAGAACGTGAGAGTAATAACCCTCGAACTACCTGTCTACTGCTAATTTCCACTCACATCAAACATATTTCCACGATATAGAATAGGAAATTCAAATAATTATTTTGTTTATTCTGGAAATGTTCAAATATTGAGCAACTTGTCTATTTTTACAGCATATCCTTTTCCTAATATATTAATGTTATATCTCGAACTGGACCCATTTAATCAATCCATTTTATCGCAACCTTGTGTTTTATTTCAAACTAGCGAAATTTCCCATTGTTATGTTATTTTTGTATCATACAAATAATGAGTTAATTCACTGTTTACTAGAAGTAAGGGACACTTCAGAACACTGCGGTTCTACATACAGGTTCGAGGTCTACAAAGTGGGAATCTTTGTCTCTTCCTCCGTAACACCACTTAAGTTTTATGCTATTGTTGTCACTTTAGCTGTAGACTACCGACTCATATGCTAAGTATGATATTTAATGTGATTATGAATGTTTACAACTTTTATAATCAAGTGCAATATAGCAGTAGATTTCAGTCATTAATCCTTGCGAATTATGTACTTTAGTAGACACTTGCATCTTCCATAGGTAATAATAAATTGAGTAGCTACTTTAGTTATTTTTCAGGATGAATTTGATATTTAATAAATGATGGAGGAAATTTTTTTTTATGATACTTGTGTTTTCAGTTCCTGTTTTTTTGGCCTCTTGTCTATTGATACAAAGTCAGACGAATGGATTAAGTTGAATGTTAGACTTGTCTGCCGGGATTCTAGATAGGAAATCATAATAGTCGCAGGTCCCATCAGGTGCATTTGTTCATTTGATGATTGTTCCAGTGGGCAGGGAAGAGGACTCGCGGGGCTACAGGTCGTCGGAGCAGCAGGCCAGAGAGCTGACGCAGGCCATCGAGCGCGAGGTGACCAAGCTGTCAGACAAGTGGAACGCTCTGGTGGAGCGGTCGGCGCGCTGGCACGACAAGCTCCAGGACACCCTCACTGTCAGTTCACAAACAAATCACTTTCAAATTAAATCATTCAAATTATACTTGAACACATCTTTTATCATCACGAAAATCTTCGAATCTATTGTTGCCTAACCTTTAAAACACCTATTCAGAATTTACTTTTTTATTGCAGATTAAATGTAATCGTTGTGATCAATTTAATACTAGAATAAACAAGTTTTAATCTATGTTTTCCGTATTCCACACGCACTCTGTATTAGTTCAGAGTAGGAGTGTGAAACTGAATTGCATGTACTCGTACCTATATTGGTCGTATGCCGTGAACTGAAGTTAGTTTTTTCTTAAAATATTATTAAGGGCAATTTAAATTATAAAAATCCCCCTTTTGACTCAAAAATATTGTACAATATCATTATTAATTCCATATATTTAGCTGAAAATTGGTAATTAAAACTCGGAAGTTATTGAAGATTGATAACCATCATTGGATTTGTGTGATGCCTTTGTTAATTTAGTAACATTATCATTTATTTTGTTGTCATAAACCTATTCGAGTTTATGAAGTGGTAAAGAATGATTGTATTACTATGTAGAATGAGATGTGCTCTTATAATGACATTGCTGTATTTATAATGACTGAAATCATTGAAGTGGGAAAAGGCCGGCGGAACCTGAAGAGAGATAGTTCAGAGTTTGTGAGTCTAGTGTCTTTGAAGATGAGAGAGTGGCATCTTAAGAGGACGGCTTGCTGACGTTATTTGGTTGGCAGGAACACGGCCTGGTTGGGTGGAACCAGCCAAAGAAGGGCAGACACAGCTTGCAGAGAGCCTTCTTCGACCCAAACTGGGATCGCGAGTTCATTATAAATGAGGTTTATCTTGGCCCACTAATCCTTCCCAGTGACAGCCGTCTTCCCTCTCCTTCATCATTAAGGCCTTCTCATAATTAACCCCCGTCTTGCAATAATTGATGCCAATCACTTTCTCATATTTCCATTAATATATATCCATCTTGAGGATTAATTAGTTTTGCTTTATTGAATTTTCTTTGAACCATATGCTTCTAATAGTGCATTTGTTGTTTTCTTGAAATAATATTGTTTTGATTTTGATGATCTCAAGTGATGATCACTGCTAAAAAAAAGTTTCATTTCATTTGTTTTTATATTAGTTTTGAAGAAATTGTTTGGAATTTTTCAATTTCTTTTGACTTAATTTCAAGTGTGACTAATAGTGTGACCATTGACTCATAAACTAACTGAATAAGTAATCTGAAAAATAATTACTTAAGTCCAGTGAGTTATTTTTTCATTGTAGGGTAAAAATCTAATGAAATAGTCTCCACATATAGACATTTAGTTTCTTTTAATATATATAAGCACTTTTACTCAATTTTTTACACTAATACTTCACCAGGAAAATATGCAAGAGAATAAAGCCCTTCCCATACAAATAGCATGTAATTTGGCCATTACTGTAGAACAGACACAGAGGCAGACGGTGGTTTTAGTATTTATTTATGTGCATTGTATGCATATGTATCTGTAGAATAAGCAGGAAAATAATATAAAATTTGTTAAAACTACTGAAGGATAGGTACCTGTTGATATATAGATTGTTTCAAGGATCATTGACAGGATAGATTCATTAGGTGCCTGTTAAGACTGACGAACCAAAACTGCCTGTCGAACCCAAAATCACTGCCTTACTGGACTGTCATATATGATAACTACACTGTTCTTTAATATTTAACTATCTTTAAAATCTTCCCTTGGTTCCTATTAGTTTTTAAGAAATAATTTTATAAGGCTTTAAACTATTTTATACCAATCGAGTCATTTCAAAATAATTAAACATTATCATAGTTTAAAGTTTCATTAATTATTGAAGAAATATAATATTTGAATTATTATATTATTTTTTTGTACAAAACTTATATATATAAAAAAAAATGAAAATTAAATACAAAATCTACTTCAGAAGGTTTTGCAGTTGTAGCATTGGCATAGACGTTCATAACATAGACGTATTTAATATTTATACATTGGGAAGGGCGGGCGGACAACTCTTTAATAGCTGATTGGTGACTAATGATTATTCAATTTGGTAGTTGATCCGAACGTGATGAGAATCCTTTATTTTCAAGTTAGAAAGTTCCATGACTGCATCTTTAATGAAGATGTCCTTTGACTTCTTCTTTAGTATAAACTCAGTTTCCAAAACTTCAAATAAATTTTACTTCCTTAAACTTAATTAATTAACTACTAGCATTTTTATCCCAATTTTTATACAAATAATAATTAATAATTGGAGTGATTTTAATGTTTTAAAAAAGATAAGTTTATAAACATATTGTTTAATTATTTAAACAATAAGTAAACATAGCAGACATAACTGAAGTTCTATATAAGATTTACCAAAACATATTATTAAGAACATTTCAAGCCAAACTGTTTCCCAAAACTCTGTATCCTTTTTTTACTTATAACAAACTTCACCTCTAGTCTGTTGACTTTTTTTAGAACCCAAATGACCACGAATAAGATGGCATTGCCTTCACTACCACTTCTTCAATGTCCAGGCTTTCAAGGAATGACTTAGGGCAATAGATAATAACCTGTGACCATGTGGCCTATAAATATTCTGCTTGCATTGTTTTTTAACCTTTGAACCACATTATAGTGTGCTTCAATTGATCTTTTGTATTTTATTGTTCACTCATAGATCTGACGGATTTTGCCTAGGTGGTCTATATTGTGCACCAGTCCTTGATTTTAATCGTAATATTTATAATTATGTTGTTTTTTTAATGTAAATGAAATATTTAAGTCTTAAATTTCAATATAGTTCTTTATTAAATTATTATTGATAAATATTCTTATCGACTTTCATTACAATTTGTTCGTTACTGTTGACAAAAAATATTCCACAGATTCTAAATTTATCATTTTAGAAGTTAAAAAAATGAAATATTGAATCGTCAATGTCAGATCGATTAAACTGTGCCATTTAAATATTTCAAATCGCTCCGCTGAAACAATGTTGACTATTTTTCCAGTGATAACAGTAGGGCCTTTCCAGCCTAAGTTGGAAAGATTCCAGCCTTCGTAAAGACAATTGCACTGCCCATAGTTTCTACTTGTTTCTGTTACGAAGTCCTTATTTTTCAAGAGTCATGATTTGACAACTTAATCGTGAATTGTCTCCGTCTCTTTACTTTTGTAATAATATCATTCTCGTCCTTCGAATGAGAAGTTAAGGAGTGCTGCGTCACACTCAGAGGGTATTCATGTACCGTTTCTTTCATCTTACTACAAATTCCACAAAGACACTTCTGTGGAGGGAGATACCCAGTCTTGCGATCGTTTTTTAATGGGTTAAAAAAATTTAAGGAATGTATTCTTTAAATAATTCTGTTTTTTTTTTAATCTAGAAAGGTTAAATATCAGATATTGTCTAGTTCAAGGTTCATTAACAAGTAGTAACACGTAAGTTTTTTCCGTTACATTACGTACACTGGTCATAAGGTTGGCCTGAGGTGGTCGGGTCTCTGGAGTCAACCTTACATTGTTTGCTCCAAAAATGTATATTTCACCCAAGCTTCTAAAGTGCACCCGAAAAATATACCCCTGTCAGTCTGTCTGGGAGGCGGGAATTTATCTGTTCAGCTGATGATTGTGCTTGGGTATTGTGTTCCACTTCAAAATTATCAGTGTAGAAGGTTCATAGTCTGGGGTAGTTTTTGGACCAGACTTATTTGTCTATTTTTTCCAACGCTATGTTATATTCTATTTACATGATGCTACGTTTTCTTTAATGTTATTGCTATATAAAACCTGTTGAAACGCCAATACAAAATACTTGTGTTGGAGAGACCCTGTATGCCAGGGTAAGTTGAAGTTACTCTTCAACGGTAAGAGTTTTGAACCGATGGCGATGCATTCTATCCGTTGCCAAAGGATAAAGAAGAAAGACTCAGTAAGGCTAAATTGTTAAATAATTAAATTCAATAAATAATTAATTATTCAATATTATATAAAGAAAGTCTTAAATGCTGTAGTCGCTGGCACCAGTCGCTCTGCACGTGGACAGAAGTAACATCAAAATAGAGAGTTACGAATTGAACTCCGCTGACATTACAGTACAGAATAATACAAGAAAAATGTAAACATTTTTTTCTGGCTTCTTTGAGCTATACATTTATTGTTGTAATATATATATAAAAGATAATTTAATATATTTCTTTAATTTTAATGGAAATATATACCTAATTGATTGTTATAAGTTTTCAGGACTGTTTCCTTTGCTTTTTATTCTAATTTCAAAAATGACTCGAAACTTATTGTCTCGTAGGACAGTTTCAATATTATTTCAACTCGATTGTTAGTAAATATGAGTCTAGCTCTTGAAATACCAGTCCTATTAATAGGGAACAATTAAAACGAGGGTAGAATTTATAGTGTTGGTGTGGGCAGTCTATCGTAGATGGTGCTTACCATCAAGGTAGTCTGTCTATATTGAGCAGCATGTTGCGGCCGCCTCTCTCAGTCACACCTCCTTCCGCTATGTCGCTCTCCATCTTCCAGGTAATTCGTCACTTAGTTCTTTAATCTTCTTCTCTGAAATGTAGACATGTTGAAATGTAATATTAAACATTTTTATTCCCAGTATTCCTTAATAGTTAGTTTCTTTTTTTTTTTAATTTTAATTGCAAAATTGAAATTTGAAAGAGTTTCTTCAATCTTATTTATAATCTCTGTAACCTGAATATTGCTGAAACAACGGTTTTTAAGACGCACTATAGCGGCTTAATAAATATTTTATTGAAGAATTTTAAATGAATAACAGCAAAATACAACTTCACATTTATTCTGCAAGAAAGCTTATTGTATTCAACAAAGAAAACACCTCAATCTGAATCGAAAGGCTGTATAAGTTTTTCACTTTTCTACTGCTAATGCGGTGGTTGCTTTGATTGTAGAGTCATATGTCTTTGTAGTAACAAGTCTGCACATATATATTTTCAAAATAAAACAGCCCACCAGAACAACACATCCAAGTACGAAGTAAAATACTGATAGAGAGAAACAGATTATCTGACAACATACTTCAATAGTTTGACATCCATTGTCATCAGGAGAGAAGTGGTCGGCTTGGAAGTTAAATAGTGAATGACAAATATCTAGTCTATTATACCAATAAATAAAGCAAAACGTCATGCTAGCAGTGTATATGATTAAAACAACGAATAAAAAATAAGATTTTAACAAATTAACACACATAGAGAACACACATAGGCCAATTATTGATCCTTTCTGAAACCAGACAGTTATCATTAAACATTAGGAGTCCTAAATGATGCCTAGTTCAAGTGTATTTAAAGTAGGGATCTTTAACGAGTACCTGGCATTGATCATGCTCGGGATTGACGGCTTAAGGACCTCTCCGAGGAACGACGGCTCAGATTTATTCCCTTCCTGCGTGAATAGGTCGATAGCCAGAGTAGGTACCATGTACCCCGAATATGGTATGGTAGAGAAGGTAACCCCGGATTTACCAGTTCAGAGGCGAGAACTAAGCCACTCATGACACCTAAATAAATTAATGAGTAAATAAATTGATTAAAGACAATTAAAAACATAATGAGTCACAAGAAAACATAATAACTTTAAAAAAAACCATTAACGACAAAGATCTGTGGTGTATACTATTTAACTGTTATGTGAATGATTCACTCTATCATATTATTTTTTCTTTATTTTTTCTTTCAAAGAAAAAAATTGTCGTTTTGCTTTTTTTTCTTCATTTCTCGTTTTCTTCCCTTCATATCACTGTTTTTCCTCGCCTGGTTGCAAAACGCTGATTGGTCTAAGGAACTAGCTGTTTGTCAGTGAGCACTTAGCCATCCAATTCTCTCCTGACGACGGATGTCGATATATTAAAGCAAGTTATCAGTTCTTTTCGATGTGTTTTGTCAATAAGTGTTGTATATACAATATCTCGAGTCGTTACGTGTCTTTGGTGAGACTCACATCTATCTTCCTGATCACGAGACAATAGAAGTATAGTAGCGAGTTTCTGTGATATCTTTTTGTAAATCTAGTTTATTTATATATATATATATATACATATATATATATATAAAGATTTCACATAAACACGTGAAACAACAATCAATGATCAAACCACATTTCTTGGGATTTTTCCCATTTCTTATTGTGGTTTGATCATTGATATATATATATATATATATATATATATATATATATTAAACTAGAATTTGAAAAAAACACACAGAATTGAAATCACTGAAAGTCACTAACTACTATACTCGTATTTCGATGTCCTCGTCGTCAGGAATAGATGTGAATCACTCCAAAGGCTGATAACGACTGCCTGGGGTTCAAACAGAAGCATTAAAACAGTGTACCCTACATTCGGAGAGAGAGGAGCAAGGGAGATAAAAAAATAAAAGGCAAATAAAGATTAAATGAAAACATTTAACTAAAAATAAAATTAAAAACTAATAACATATTGTAAAAAACCAAACAAAAATAAAATTAAAAAATAAAAATAAAACAATAGGAAATAATACTAATATAAGAAAATATAAAATAATTCAAAAAATAGTATATATATATATATTTTCTTAAAAATGTGATCATATTTCGGTGATACATATTTTCTAATAAGTTTATTTCTCACTTTTTCCATATAGCACTGTCGCGACTTCATTTACCATGTATAATAACCTACGATAAATATATCCGTTGATCGTCGAAACATAAAATATTGTTACCTTCAATAGTTGTTAAGTTAAAAGAATTCATTGAATATTATTTTAAAAAAATAGGAAAGGAAATGTAATCCTTTGCGTTTTGACAATGTACGGGTCATTTGTAATTTACTTTGTACTTTATTTGTTCCTAATAGTCTCTTGCTCATTATGTCTGGATTATTATAAGAATGCTATATATTTCCTTTCATAGTTGAATAAATAATATTATGTGTTTATAATTTTAAAAAATAAGGTTAACTATTTGAAACTTCTACTAATCCTCTTTTCTGTTAGTAAATTACTTTTTCAGAACAGTTAAAAGATTAATTTGTCACTCCTCAAAAATATGAATAGTTTCTAATGTTATTTAGTCTCTAGTGACTCTCTGCTTTAATCAAATTGCAAGTAGTATTCTTCTGTATGAATAAAAAAAAATATCTATGTATTATGTAATCTCGTATTCTTTAAATTTCTTTTAATAATTTACAATAGATCTGTTATTTGTAATCTTTTTATTTTTCTACACTTTTCAAATAGTTCTTTGCAGTCATTAAAACTGGAAAATTTATTTAAAATATGACCAGATTTATGATAAAAAATAATAAATAATACTGTTTTCTCGCATTTACTTTTATTGATAAATAAAATAAATATTGCGAGGAATATAGTGATAATTTATTTTAAAACTGAGCACAGTTTTATGTTTTCCTATACTCATTTCACATTTCCTATTATTAAAATGTGACTATCAATTAATAATTGATTGATAAGGTCCCTTAATGACAATAAAATTAGTGAATGTATGTTATTAAAATAATAATATACCTCTTCAATAACCATTAATATATAAATTCAGTGGATAGTCTCTCCATAATTGGACCTGACTCTGAATTATTAAGTTACTTGAGAATCGTAAACCTGATCACTCAACGATCACTCAAATATATATTTTATGCAATGCTTTGACCACCTCTTTTTTTACTTCTGATTTTTATTTATTAATGTTTAATTTTATTTTCCTGCTTTCTGAGGGGTTTTATGTCTAAATTTATTGTCTACTAAAAGCCATCAGTACGTGAAACATTTTATGAAATTAAATGTAAAGAAGCTAAAGATAATGCAATGTCAATTGTCTCGAGTTAAATTCCATTGTCAATAGAATTTAAGTTTTGAAGCTTGCTGTGTTGATTTTTTTTATTACAATTTGTTTTTTGGATTGCAATATTATTATTTTTTGGGAACATTATTTATTTAAAATGTTTATCAGAGAAAAGAAAACCCCTTTTCTTTTATATAGTCCAGAACTCGGTGGGTGTTAATTATTTTAACATCCTTTAAAATTAAAATATTATAATATTTTTTCCTTTATGGTATTTAAATATATATAAATAAGTAACAAGATTTTTCAGTAAGAATATAAAACAAAAGTCAACATTTCAACCATAGTGAGAAATTCAGAATGTAACTAAAATCTTTCAACGGAAACAATGGTGTCCGTTAGTCTCACATCTCTGAATTTCTTATTATAGTTAGACGTTGAGCCTTTTTAACTCTATGTGAATAGTCTTATTATCACAATTAATGATAACAAGATAATGTATTTATTAATTGCAGTATACAACATAACTGTGAATAAGACTTATGTTTGTATTTATCTTTTACTATCAAAACAAGAAATTTATAAGTAGTTTTTTTCATGAATATTTCAGTTTCTTTTTGTGATATGTGTACAAAATTCACAATAATTCATGTCATATTATATATATTGTTCATAATATATATTGTTCTGGAAAGATCAATGAGAAGGTTCAACCCTAAATGGTCAGTTGGATGAAAACCCGGTGATCTTTATTGGCACCCATAAAGTTAACCATTTAAGCTCCAATTATCGCAAAACCTACACAGTTTTAATCAAGAATGCTTATATATCGGTGTTCTTTTTGACCCTTTAAACGGTGTGACTTGTAGTGAATTTAGCCAAATATTGGTGCCCAAACACATAAAACACGGAAGAATTAGAAAGTATTAAAAATGTATATCTTAACGATTGCATCTTTAAGTTGTTTAATAGATTGAGGGCGATTACTGTATACCTTTGATTACAGGTATCCCCAGAGAAAAAATCTGGAGTGGCCTACACTCTACTTTACTATAAGTAACTTAATGTCAAATTTCTTGAGTATATAAAACATAACGTCTCATTTAAGCATAACGTAAACATCTAAATGGGATATAATTATTAGCCTGTCATTCCTGAGGTAGTACAGATAGTTATTGAAGGACATATCAATTTATAAGCTTATTTTTGTACATCACAAATAATTTATTATTTGCAAATAATTTCATTAGTATAACTACAGCAGTAATAACATTTTTGAAAAACCAAAGTGAACATTTCTTGAAACGAAATAGTATCCTACAAGAGAACATGGCTATTGTTCAAATAGCCAGTAGATTTCTTACATCGTTTACTTGACATCCTTCTACATTGAATATTAATGTAAAATTTTCAAATTTGAAACAGTAAAATACTCTTTTTTTCTCTGAAAAACTTCTTAAACAGCGAAGAAAATGTTGTTTTAAGGTGATTTGCTAATTAAAGATGTACGATAATTACATTTATTAATCTCTAAACGAAAGATTTATATTTTGAATTATCTTTTACATTTTTGGTTTTTAACAGAATTATTATACTGGGAATTTTATGGCTTCTTAGTATTTAATAAGATCATTTTCCTTCCCCTTTGTCAAATAACATATATACGAGATTTGTTTTAATGAGTGTTATCATTTACCTGCACAATATTATTCCTCTTACATCTCTTATAAGTCAATAATATATTTTCATTTTTCCATTAGAAACATCAATTTTATCTCAGTGGATTCGCTCAAAAAATTTCTAAGTCAATGTAAACAATGTAAAAAAATACAAAAAATTCGACAAGTATAGCAGGTGATCTCTTAGTCTAGAATAAACAAACAGTTTTTATATCGTTATTGCTCTTTCCCGTAATTGAAACTTCATGAATTTTTTTTTGTGAATTGCTAATTTTTTGTTCCACTTTTGGTCAAATTTTCATTTTTTTTTAACGAGCCGTTTAGCGTCAAAAAAACATTTTCTGAAAACAGAAATCGTACTCTAACGCCCCTTTAGCGAAAGTAATTTCAAAAAAAAATATCTCAACTCATTCGCCATATAATGTTTTATTTGTAGGCATAGTTTCATTCTTGTCCGTCAAACAGTATCGCTTGTATCGCTCTCACAAGGTTTCAGATTGAATTATAAGTCAAAATTTTTACATTTTATTGAAAAAAAAATATTTCCTGTTGTCTTAAAATTCTGAATATATTTTTCGTTTGTTGCATTTGTAACTTCAAAGATAATGTCAAAATTTCAAAACTCTAGGGTTATCAGTTTAGGAGAAATAAATGTTTTAAAAAAAACGGTTTTTGGCAAAAAAAGTGACTTTCCCATCATGCATAATTCTTCCCAAACAATAGGGATCTTCGTCTATATGGGGCCCATTTTTTTGTAAAATATCAACTTGATCCATCAATGATTCTGGACCGTAGCGTGGTAACAAGCAATGCTAACACACGCACCCACCCACACACACACAGACATCATCGTAAAAACGTCATAAAACGACTTCTGGTACCTCAAAACATGTAATTCCGTCAAAATCTCGAGATCGAATTTTTTCACGATCACTATACTTTACTTATAGTAAAGTAAAAAATCGAACGGATTTAAATCAGTTGAATGACCAGGGAACATCTCCTTTAAAGCCCAAATCGCACGTCGAGAAGTGTGGGCTGTTGCTCCATCCTGTTGAAACCAAACATTGTCCATATCGTGGAGCATGTTACGTACATTTTGGTCTGAGCAAGGTCTCTAGTATCTCACAATAGCGACCAGAGTTCACAATCACCGTAACACTGTTACAACGGCAATTATGAAATTAAAAAGAAATTTAAACATAAGTCAATTAATAAAATGAATATAATTAAACCAACTATTTATTATGATATATTATTATTCACTATTTTTGGAAAATAACATATTTTTGAGTGCTGTAATGTTTTTTTTAACCACTAAAAAGTGAATTTTATTGTAATGTGATTATTGTGTCAAACCTTTAATGGTTTATAGTTGATATTAACAATTAAAATTTACTTTAAACTTTTATAAAAAAAAATATACTGTCTTACTAGTATTTTTCTTTTTATTATGTATTCAAAATGGGATCAAAAAGTATTCGTCAACTTTTTATTTATCTAAATTAATTTAAATAATGTAATGCATTATATTGATTGGATGAAAATGTTATTTTAGAGCAGTTTGAATTCAATGCAGATCTAAATATTCTTACAAGGTGATTCTTTTTTTCCAGCGCATGAGCCTGTTCGAGCGATGCCTGGAGGACGCCAGTGGCAGACTGGCCGCCGCAGAGGCCGCCTGCGGCTCTTGGCAGGCCTCCTCCGACCCTACTCTTGCTTCACAACAACTCGACTCCCTCCAGAAGTTCAGCGAGCGACTTGGCTCGCTTCAACATTCTATTGAAGACATGAATGATCACGTCGCCTCTTTCAGGTCCTGCAACGTTAGCGTGGCTCCAGCTCTTTTGGCCAGAGTGGACGACCTCAATGCAAGGTTGTGGCTTTCATTTCATCATAAATTCTGTTATGAATGACAGGTTGTTTTCTCATTACATGTTAGGTATCGCAGTCATATAGAACATTCTGGTTATATTTCATTAAACATTAAAATCTGTCAGTGTACTAAGAAGTAGGTAGGTCTTGATTGTCTATGCTTATTTATAAGTTGTTCTGTTAGTCTTTTATAATAACTGATCATATAATGGAAAGACTTTCATACTAATCTATATTTCATTCGTATCATCTGACTGAGCTATTGTCTTTAATTAAAAATACGTCGTGGGTTTTGCAGTCGAAATCGACAAGGTATCTTTATAAGAGTGATATGATTATCTGTATTGGCAGTTTATTGAGTCTGAATATTCACTTTTATTACTAAATAAAAGATATGGGTATTTCTTTAGCTCTAAGCAGATTATCGAAATATATGTATTTGCATTTTCCTACTTGCAGCTCTTTCTTTAAATGGTTCCATACTGATCTTAGTTGGAAATAAAAGAATGACTTTAAAAACTCAAGGAGATATTTGTCACCGGTTTAATTTCTTATGAACTGATTTATAGTAGATTACTTGTGCAATCTGTTATTGTGTGGTATTTACTCATATTGGGGGAATTCAACAATTACGGTTCCACACAAAAAAAGTTTAATATGAAACTAACAACGCGTTTTGAACACTTAGTGTTCTTCTTCAGGTTAAGATCTGAAAAATATGCATATCTGTGAGCTTTAAGAACGTCAGAGTGAATTAGTTGAAATTGAATACAATGTATGGATGTTGAATTGAACTTGATTTTAACAAAAGAATTAGTATTAGTTTCAAATAATTCACTCTGATGTTCTTAAAGCTCACAGATATAAATATATTTTTCAGATCTTAACCTAAAGAAGAACACTAAGTGTTCGAAACGCGTTTTAGTTTCATATTAAACTTTTTTCGTGTGGAGACGTAATTCTTGAATTCCTCCAATAAGATATTTAGTAATTCAGTACGTAAAATATTTGCTTGGGTAAATTAGAAATTGGTCAACAGAAAGTAAATGTATGTAGTATTTATACGCTGAAAGTAGAATTTGTCCAACTTCATATATGAATGTGTAGAAAGAGGACCGCAATAAATTTGTATATTGGTGCCAAGATTGATTTATTAACTATCAATTTGGCTCTTCATCTAGCCATAAAAAATAAGTGGAGAAATAAAAAATATATTTTATTTTGGCACTAAAGTTAAAAGAATTAATTTTATTTAATGAAAACAGAATTACATTTATACCTCTTATTCCGAAAAAATGATTTCTTAGTGATAATTTTAACTAACAGCTGTTATCAGAGAACTTGTTTCGAGGTAAACGGGAGGTTTTCAGTTTAAAGGGTTACAGTTAAGTAGGTTAACCATTGTGCCATATACTATCTTCTGTTCGTTCCTCCTTTCTGTTTTGATTTCCAATATCTTTTAGAATTTATGAAAATGTTTATTAGAAACAATCTTAGCATATTCATGTTTTGACAGAAAGACATTGTATACTTCTATGTCATTGACATCCTGTAAATTCGCCTATCAACTGAACGAATTTCTATTTATCCCCTAGTTGTAATACAGGATAAGAAACGTTATTATGTTTGAATGGTTGAATCAAATTTGGAAATCATCTGAGTTGAATACCAACACTAAGTGGTTATTCTACCTAGAAATGAATTCATTGTATTTCTGTGTGAGCAATTTTAGTTTTCTGCTTCTGAAACTTGCATTAAACAGAATAAGAGGAATAAGTGTGAAGTACTTTTGGAGCACTACTTTTCGCCGGCAAAGAATTTCCTTGAAGGTATTTAAAATATGAATATGTCAAAAATAGTAAATGGATAAATATTAACAGTAATTGTATTTAATGTTAATCAAGAAGTAAAAGGAAATGTTTCCGCATAGATTCATAGTTTGGTTTGTTTAGTATAATTTTCCTTAAAACACCTTTTTGATACATAATGCAGTAGTGGGAAAACTGCAGATTGACATCCGTATAAGAATTAGTAATAATACATTCCGTCATACCTCGTAAAGTCTCTGTAAAGCTCGACCGGTTTCGGGTCCGCCTGGATCCCATCTTCAAGAGAACCTAACTGACTGTGAGTGTTGTTTTCCTATAACCTACCTATATAAGTATTTACATTGTGTAATCAGTGTTGTGTGTGTAGGTAATTTTTTTTTTTTCTATTTAATTTCTATCTTATTTCTATTTATTTCTATTTTATTTTATTTCTATTTTATTTAATAAAAGAAAAAAAAAAAAAAAACATAACAAATAAAGAAATGAAAAAAAAAAAAAAATTACCTACACACACAACACTGATTACACAATGTAAATACTATATATAGGTAGGTTATAGGAAAACAACACTCACAGTCAGTTAGGTGCTCTTGAAGATGGGATCCAGGCGGACCCGAAACCGGTCGAGCTTTACAGAGACTTTACGAGGTATGACGGAATGTATTATTACTAATTCTTATATTACTAACCTCAGTGGAACTAACCCATTAACTATATTTGACATCCGTATGTTTGTTGATGCGATTACCTTTTCCTCTTAACTTATTTTATCCCAAATGGAGTATGGTTTATTGAAATAAAATAGTTACAATTTTTGAGAATGTATATGATTGCAGATGGAGAGCAATTCAGATGACTGTGGATGACAGATTCAGAAATCTGCGGGGACTCGGTGCAGCCGGCTCCAGTCAAAGCTTTCTGTCTGCATCTGTTGACTCCCCCTGGGAGAGGGCCACTACACCCAACAAAGTGCCTTATTACATCAAGTGAGTTCTGTTGATTTACTATTGAAGAAATTCCTCTCAAATATAGTTTCAATCTGAATAGATTATGATATCAAGCAAATAGACAATCGAATTCTATTGATCAAACAAAAAATAAAAATTGTTGGATTCATACATTTCATCAAGCATCACATTATCAAGTCTTGCAAGTAAAAACAAGTACATCTGAAATAGGTCAGTAACTATTAGTGGCTAACTAAATTTAACATCTAAAGTATTTAATGTTTTATAGGCATTGAATTACATTGAAAAACACTAATTTGGTAGAAGATTCAATATCTCATAATGCATGGAAGTTCCTAAGACAGAAGGTGCTCTAAGGTTTTACTGATTCATATCTCACTATTCTTATATTTATATAATAGATGCGTGGCAATAACTTTTAGCTCATTTGTTTGCTACAAATATTTCCTTATCTTCATTTTCTTAAAAAGTCAATGTCAAACTCTACGTAACATTTATAAATACTAATTGAAATCATTATTATAATTTCCTACTTATTTTAACAATTATGCACACTTAAACGGGGCGAATATATTTTAGTTCATAAATAAAAAAAAAGTTCAGTTATGCAATACGCTTTTGACTGTTTTTTGGAAAGGAATATTCTTTTCACAGTTTTAGTTCAAACTCCTGAATTTACATATTTGTGTTAGGTATTTTCCGTTTTTAAAAAATATTTTAATATAATACTTTACTATCTTAAGAAATTTATCAACTTGATTTTTTGGCTACTTTTTTCTAGAACTGTGTAACTTGTTGTTTGTTGAAGTGATGATAAAGATGATTTGTTTTATTTTTTCTTTTTTTTTTAGCCATCATCTTGAAACAACTCATTGGGATCATCCAAAAATGACAGAGTTAATGAATTCCCTTTCGGAATTTAATGAAATAAGGTACTCGGCCTACAGGACTGCCCTTAAGCTGCGGACTGTCCAGAAGCGAATGTGCTGTAAGAATTTTTTTTTTTTTTTGTCTGATTTCTACAAACGTTGATGACACTTATTTGCTTTTTATAATTTATAGAGTATGGCAACAGAATTTCCTTTTGCCCTTTTTTATTATTTAAAGCTGTACCTATAAATTTATGTAGTATTAAATAGAATTGTTTGCGTTGTAACAATTAACCATGACTAGAATTCGAAAAGTTTAATAACTCTAATTCTGAAATGACAATGTGAATGAGATACTAGGTATTTGTGTAGAAACTGGATTCATAGCATATATTAAATTTACATATATTCACAATAGTAAGCATGATTGAAACGTTACAACAGGTTTTCTATTAATTACCGATTAGTTGATTGCATCTAACACCCCACCTCAACCGAATGATATATTAAATTAAGTTTTTTTTTTTAAAAAAAAATTAAAATGTCACTTTAAACCCAGGTGTCCACAAACCATTGGCTCCTTTGTAACAGACTTGCTTTATCATCGACCCCCTTATAAGTTTATTGGAAATATTAAATAATTTTGGCATTTTTGGTGTTGGGCTATTGATACAGCTGCAAAAAAATAACTTCAAAATTACCTAATATTATAAAATGACTCTAGTTGCTTGTTTTCTTCAAGGTCCAAGTTTCTGCTCCATAGCATACTATCGGTCTAATCAGGGACTTAAATTTTAAGCTTGGTTTGTCTAGTTCGACTTCATAAGGCATTGTAGAATATTGAGGGGTTTGTCTAAAAAAAAAAAAGGATCCTATGATTATAATACTCTTGAAAGTACTAGAAAACTTTTTTTGTTAGTAAAAAATGTTCAATATGAAGAAATTTTTTGGTGATGTTCCCAGTCAATATCAATCCTGACGTTAAAATTCAGTATGGCAAAATTCCCATAAAAACTTCTTATGTCGTACAATTTCATCGTTAGTTTTTTTTTTGTCAACTCAATTTGTATTCATGATTTTTATGAAAATTACATTTATTTTTAAGTAGTATTCATGAATGTCCGTTAAAGAAAGGATTGTGATTAGTAGATAACTTTTTATTTTAAGAAAGTGACAGTTTAAGCAATGTAATTATTTTTTTCAATTTAGAAAAATGAGAAATATTTTTTATAATTATTAAAAAAGGGTTTTTACTGTTTTTTTTTGTTTAATTGATTTTTAATTTACCTTGTAAATATTTTTAAAGGTCTCTAAGATTGTGTCAAGATTTTTGGGAGGATATTTCGATTATCGTTTGTTGGTTGGTGGGAACTTCCTAGTAATTGAAATGGTAGTTTATTTTATCTAACGTATTTTTAGTTATTGAAATAAATAATATTAATGCATCTAGTTTGAGGCGTAAGCTCTTACATTAATATTTGTTATTATTGTTTAGTTGTATTTTCGTTGTAAATTCTTTTTAAAGACACGTTGTTATGTGTTGGCAGTGGACTTGGTAACAGTTAACAGAGCAGTCGATGCCTTCGACAGCCACGGCTTGAGAGCTCAGAACGACAAAGTGATAGACGTGACGGATATGGTCAGTGTCTTATCCACCATATACAAGGCCATAGCGTCTGAGAACCCCTCCCTTGTCAACGTGCCTCTCTGCTTGGACCTTTGTGTTAACTGGCTACTCAACGTCTATGACAGGTAATACTGCCTTGCCATTCTATCAACTACTGTTTTAATTAGAATATGACTAACCGATGTATACGATATGGGGACGCCAAAGGTTTAGGAACCCGCTCTTATTTCGGGTAAATTCCCTGATTTCCTGATGTTCTTATATGCTGGGCTGGACATAGAAAAGTAAAGTCCTTGTACAAAGGGGTCTGCCTGTTAAAAACAGGTTCCCGAAAAATATAAAAATATTTTGTTACAAAGACGTTTACTGGTTCGGTTTATCACCTCACCTGAATGTTAATTAAATACATTTGTGTTTGAGCATGCCCTAAAGTGTGGCCTTATGGTGACTATGATAAGGAACCCAAAGTTGGATAGACTGGGCTCTTCCAGGATTCCCTCGTCACTCTCAGGGCAAGGTAAAAGTACACGTTCTGGTTAGGTAGTGCACTACTGACAGTATGTGTGACTGTCCTGAACAATACAACTGGTAATTACTGGTACTCTGAGCCCCAGATGTGGTGTAATTGACACTTTTGATGACTGAGATAGTGACTCATAGAATAGTCTTAAAATCGCAGATACCTTGTAGTTGCATGAATGTATGTTATCTATGAAATAAAAAAATATATGTCAATTATAGGTGCATTTGATACTTATAATTTCCCTATAACAAGAATGTATGTACAGACAAATTTCAAATGTTTATTGTTTTATTCTTTTATTCATTGGACTTAATTATTGATCGTTAATTTTGCAATATTATTATGAAGCAAAGTATTCTTAATTTAGTTAACTTTAAATGAAACTTAAGTCCATGATCTGACTGCATAATTGTAAGGAAATATTGATGAGTGAGGGAAACACTAAATAGTGATCTAGCAATAATATCAAAGCAAGTAAAAAATATTAACTCATCAAAATGGTGATTTATTTTTAACACTGAATAATTATCAATCCGCCAGATTTAAGTTTGGTACAGGCCTGGGAGTAGTTGCCTGCTTGTCGTTAGTACTGATGATTGGAGCTTCGAGTGTTGGCCTGAACTTTTCATTTGAGGGATGGAAAATTTTGCGCACCCTTCACTCGGAGAGGACGTGAAGCTTTCTGTTCAGAGCCTGTATGGTGTCAGGTTCTTAATAAATCCTTACTTTTAAGAAATGTGAGTGAGGCAAAGTGTAGGACTCCCGGTGTAATGTGGCTCACCCACCACTAAAATTCCTTCCAAAAAGCAATTGAGACTCACTTTTAGCCTGGAGCAGTAGTGAAGGTGAAAGCCTATATCACGTGTGTATTGGAAATAAGATTTAAGTTATTACCGTGTGATTATTCATTACTTTTCTTCTTTTATGAACTTTAAATCATAGTTATTATTTTAATTTCTGTTAAATGATGTTCTGTTACCTCAAGTTGTTAATTAATGTATGTTTCAGTCAAAGAACTGGTCAGCTGAGAGTTCTGTCATTCAAAGTTGGTATTGTGCTCCTTTGTAAAGGTCATCTGGAACAAAAATACCGATGTAAGATTATTTTTAAATGAGTTTATACCAATAGTTTACCAAGTATACCAATAGTTTATACCAATTTTTTCTTGCTACAGTATAAGGCATCTATATCTCTTAAAGGTCGCATCTTTAAATGATTTTTAAAACAAATAAATAAGAATATTACAGAGAGAGGACTCTTCAGCAAATTTGAGTCATAGGTTAGGACATGATAGGTTATCACTATATTCTGTATCTTTAGGTGGCTTTGTAGAGCCACCTAAATGACACATTTATCACCTAAATGCCACCACCCATTTTCATTTGAAATCAACTTGTTTAACAAATGTAGAGTTAAGTTAAGTTCAACTAGTTTAACAAATATGAACATGGTAAGCTATATCTATGTTCATAACTGTATATAGCGACCTCTAGGTGTAAGGAGTTCTTCATCCCTATGCATCGTACCTCCACTGCAGTACAACGCTAGTTGATTGTATAGCGAATGATTCTTCAGGTGGTTCTGAGGACGACATGTTTTTTAAGTATGTTAGCGTGAGAGAATAAAGGAAGCGTATTTCCTTCCAGAATAAATAATTGTATTGAAGTATATAAGTTCTTGTTGAATAGTTAGTTTAGGTACATCCCGAATTTGTCGGGATTGTAAGAAAATAGTCGCATTGTAAGCGATTATTGCAGCTTAAAAATGTGTTAAGCTCATAATAGTTTCAAAAATCACTAAACGCTTCTAATTCATTAGTTGTGCAATCGGTAATTGTGTGATATTTACTCATACTGGGGTAAATAGATAAACTAAAGTCTCCACACATAAAAAAGAAGCTTTTTTTATTCTACGCGTTTCAAACACTTTATGTTCATTGTCAAGTAGACTTCTACAGTAATACAAAAGTAATAACAGTAAGTAATACAAATTACATGTTAAAAGTTACTAAAATAACAGGAATTGTTTATAATCAAATGAAAAAAGAATGACATACTAAAAATATAGGAGTAGATGAGCTCTCTAGAGTCTAGCCTTCAGCTGTGAAATATAGTTCAAGTGAGATAGAGTGGAGAGGGGTAGTTAAAGATTAGGAGACACGGGAGTTGGGTATGCTCACAAACAGTAATGTGCTATAACGCAAGCCAGAAAAACACTATTGTAGAGGAAAGAGGCTTTTTATATATATATACACATGTTATAGAAACTATTTGAGAAGTTTGCTCATTAAGAGACGATGATGAAGTTTGACCATCGTCACACTCAACCATAGCTTTGGCCCTAACAAGAACCTTGTCATCTTACATTTTTAACGGAAAAATATTTCAAATTTATAAGCTTTTGAAATAAATAAAGCCTTAAATCAAAATTCATCATCGAGTCTTAATGAGCAAATTTCGGGATGTCCAAATTTGTTCAAATTGCTTTTATAAGATGTGCATAAAAAAAAAGGCTTTCCTCTACAATAGTCTTTTTCTGGCTTGCTGTATATCACATCACAGTTTGTAAGCATACCCAACTTCTGTGTTTCCTTATCTTATCTTATATGAACTATATTTCTCAGTTGAAGGCTTGACTCTGGTCGTTCGTCTACTCCTACATTTTTGATTTTTGTTTCATTTCTTTTTTCATTTGATTATATACAATTCCTGTTATTTTAGGAACTTTTAACTTGTAATTTTTATTGTAGAAGTTTATTTGACAATGAACATGAAGTGTTCGAAACGCTTAGAATAAAAAAATCGTTTTTATGTGGTGAAACTTTGATTTATCTGTTTACCCCAGTATAAACGTTTCTATTGGATATTTTTAAGATGTACAATTGATGTTATGAAATAATGAGTTGTTCTGAATTATGTCATTATTGTGTTCTAATTTATTTTACTTGTAAGGAATAAATCTTTATAATTATTTTTTGGTATTTATGTTCATTTCGCTAACTAGTTTCGGTTTAATTTATAAAATTGAATATTTGTTTTACAGATTTATTCCGCCTAATGGCTGACCCCAACAGACTAGTAGACCAGAGGAAGCTGGGACTCTTGCTTCATGACTGCATTCAGGTCCCGCGACAGCTTGGAGAGGTGGCTTCGTTTGGGGGTTCCAATATTGAGCCCTCTGTCAGGAGTTGTTTTGAACAAGCTGGTCAGAGCCTCACTACGATTGAGGTATAATACTTCATTGCTGCCGTATAATAACCTCTGAACGCAACTTATTTGAACAATTAATTCAGTAGTTCTGTGCTTGATCTATGATCAATAAATCGCTCTATGATTGAGCAATCCTAATCGTTTAACAAATAATGGTCACCGAGGTATATGTATATATCAGGCACGTGTAGTGACTCTTCTGACTGAAGAAGCAATAGTCTATATTTTTTTATAGAGGAGGAACTTTCATTTAAATGGATATATTTTACACTATAGTTACTTTTCAGATATGAAGATACAATAAAAACGTGCCTGTTTTATTTAAATGCAGGTTCAATATTTCTTTCTTTCTCGATGAAATTGTCAATAACATGATTGTATAATGCACCGTTCTTGATGTTCCTTAAAAATGCTGTTTCTATTCAAATTATGACAAGACTGCTTGATCTTTCTTCTCACTGCGAATTTCATGTATAATTGTAAAATATTCTA
This sequence comes from Hermatobates lingyangjiaoensis, assembly GCA_026182355.1. Taxonomy (NCBI): domain Eukaryota; kingdom Metazoa; phylum Arthropoda; class Insecta; order Hemiptera; family Hermatobatidae; genus Hermatobates; species Hermatobates lingyangjiaoensis. Next base: position 1,312,111 of record JAPFBL010000255.1, read on the forward strand.
TGATGTACTATAAATTGTTGTTTTATAGTGTTGTTCAAAAATCTATAGATTTAAATTGTCTTTCTCCGTAAAATCATACAGCAAGCTGTAGAAATAGAGTTTCCCTTACTCCGTAAAACATGGTATATTTTGTTTGTTTATTAAATTATTTTATCTTTGTTCTTTGAAATATATTTTCACTATATATTTTAATTTTGAAAGTCTTTTGACATTGTTGGTGATTTATCGATGAAAGATCACTGAAACCTGTTTTAATTGTATGCCTCTATAACGACATGCAATCGCTTTTCTGGTGGAAGCAGACAGCTAGATTGCTTCTGCTTTGCTTTGTAAGTGTTGCATGAAACTCACCAATTTAGGTATAATTAATATTATTAGATTTCCCTTATCAGCGCAGACTGTGAAAAAAATTGATGTTTTGACTTTTCATCAAAACAATGTGTTCTATAATTCCATCCAGAGTGATGCATTATTCCTGTTGCTTCCCCTACGCGGATTTTTTTGGTGCGTCAGTCCACTTGACGCGTCAGCGCTTATTTAGAAAATAAAACCTGAAAGCATTAAATTCCGCATAATTTACACTGATTTTAATGATTTCACACAATAATGGAAGATCGATGTGGAGAAAAATAAATAAACTGCTTTCATTGTGACTTTTATAATCATAGGGGAAACATTGCTTCTCTTCCTTCCATTGACTAGACGTCTATGGTATATACATTAGATATCAATAAATTATTTTTAAAAATGTTAGTGGTCCTAATATTTTCGATATATTTGTAAAAGATATAACTATTTATTATTTTCTATTTCGAAGTTCAATCCACAAATATGAGCTTAGCTATTTATTAATATACATTTAAAAGTTAGAAGTTAGCAGAATGTCATTTATGGGGCAAAAATTGAAACTAATGTAAATTACATTGTCATATTTAGGTAACCTAATGTTTTTCTTTTCAATTTACTAATTATATTGTTTGAAACGTATATCAGAGTAATTGAATGATAAATTGAAATTTGATCGTTAGACTGGATAGTTATTGTTTAAAACTCTGTTAATATTAATGTTATTTTAAATTCAGAATATAATAATTAATACAAAAATTCTAGGCTGTGCAGTTTTTGAGTTGGTTGGAGCGGGAGCCACAGAGTATGGTTTGGTTACCGGTGCTCCATAGAGTAGCTGCTAGTGAGACGGCCAAACACCAGGCCAAGTGCAATATATGCAAGCAGTATCCTATCATAGGCTTTAGGTGAGTTTGTGTCTCAGAAATATTTGTTTTTACAATTGTTCCATATAATTTATGTGATGAGTAAGAACTCTTAACGTCTTTAACATCACCTATGACAATATTATTACTATCCTTATTCTTTTACCCTAATCTTTAAAAGAAATGTAACCTAATCTAAATGTATGGGTAATTATCTAGTTGATTATAGAAACTAATTAGATTCGTTAATAAATTTGGAGTCATTAAAAATGAATAGTTTTGGTGATTTAACAAGAATATTCAAACAAAAATAAAAATTTGCATTTAAAAAAATGATTTGTTTATGTTTTATGAAATAATTTTGAATCTGTGCAACTTTGTAATTGTATGAACATTTTTCATAGTCTCTGCTTGAACATTTTGCATTGTCTATGCTTAGAATCAATCATATATATCATATAGAATCATGTAGAAATAAATTTAATAAATATCTAAAAGAGTTTAAATTTGATATTACAAATTTAAAAAGTAAATTAAAAGTATGGGTCTACAGAGTGAAACAAAAGTCTAGACGAATAAGCAATTCCCAATCTTATTCGTCTAATTGTATTAATCTTCCGTCTATTGTATTTTTAACGGAATTCAAATAGCATATCATAAGAATTTTAGTATAATTTCGAATCACATTTAATAAATTTGAGATTTTACCTATTAGTTATTCTACAATCATTTTTATCATTAGTTATAGTTATAAAAGTGTGGCTATAATTGCTAGGTATTTGTTGTTTAATGTCTAAATACTTAATATAATAATTTCGTTTTAACTATACAAGTATTATATCTAATTTTATGTGTTATTATTTAGTTGATCTCATAGCAGAAAAGCTAACTGGTAAATTTTTATGCAGTAACTTATGAATGGGTTTATACTTTGGCTCCACTTTTATAAGTTGAGATGTTTAGTTAAAAAAATTTTAGTCTGTGATGCCTTCTATAAAATTTAAGTTCTTAGATCTGTTAAGACCTGTTTATTTGTCTTACTTGTTTCAGTTGTTGACTTTTAATAATGACAATTGGCTCAGGTTGTTGGTTCTCAATTTTTGGCACTCTTTCGACCCATTGTTTTAAGTAGTATATATGGAAGGAATATGACATGGTTGTTTTATGATTTTCAGGTATCGCTGCTTAAAATGTTTCAATTTTGACATGTGCCAAATTTGCTTCTTCTCTGGAAGGAAAGCCAAAAACCATAAACTGACTCATCCAATGCACGAGTATTGTACAGCGGTGAGTAGTTATTCTCGTTCTAATTAGATCCTACCTAATGCATAGTTTTCTCATACATTTTTATTGAATACTAACAGTCATTGTGATTTTTTTAAAACAATTTTATTCTAGTATAATTTAATTGCTTACATTCTTTTGAAACAAATACTCTCTCAGTTAATACAAATCTTTGTGGAAACACATATTACAATGTTTTTTTTTTCAGAGTAAAAAATTACTTTTATGTATCAACTACTTCTAGCTAAGTATTCGCACATTATTTTAATCTGCACAATTATATTTATAATTCCTTACTTCTGCATGTTTAGACAACATCTGGAGAGGATGTGCGTGACTTCACGAGAGCATTGAGGAATAAATTCAAAAGCAAAAGATACTGGTCGAAACACCCGCGAGTGGGGTATTTGCCGGTACAGACTGTGCTGGAAGGGGATCCCCTTGCAGCTCCACCGACCCCACCACCTTCCAGCCAGCCCGACGTCCACTCCAGCCTTGAGGCCTATGCGTCCCGCCTTGCAGAGGTTGAGCTTCGCACCAGGACTAATTCCACCCCTGATTCGTAAGTATTGTACTTTTATGGCTTCATTTATGTACTTCAGTCTATGGACTGAAAAATAATTAAATTAGGTAAAAACATATATTTATTAAATCAGTTTTTTAAAGTTGCTAACATAATAAATTACCAAAAATTAGATGGAAACTTTTGGTTTATTGCCTTTAAAGTTTTATCTGGTAAAAACAAAATACTTAAACTTACCATCTTATTATAGTTATACATTTGTTTTAAAAAAATAACTTTTCGATAGCACAGTGTTTATGTAATACAACATAACTAAAAATGTGTTACAGTAGTAATATGTGTAATAGTATGTTAGTACAATGTGCAGCGGTCTGCACAAAATTAGGAGAGTTCTCATACATCTTACAGTGAACACTTCAGAATAGTATGGGGTAAGGAAAATAGAGGAAAAAGATATCCTGCATTAATTAGTGTACTTAATGCATTGATAGCACAGTAAATCCTGCCTAAATCGGACATTGTGTTAACAGAAAATTTGTTTCGGGGTGAACTAATTTTTATTAAACCTGAAAACTACCTTATGTTGAAACAGAAGAATTTTTGCTCATTGCAAAGTACATACCAAGCATTTCTTTTTAGAGGGACCTTTCTTCCACCTAAGTTCTAGGAAGCATTAACTAATTAATATATTTTATCAAGGACATAGGTAAGTAAATTTTCATAACTTATAAAAGTTGAGAAGAAATTGTGATGGTTGAATCAATTCCGATTGACACAATAAATATTACTGTCAATGATACTGTTATGTAGGGAGGATGAACACCAGCTGATAGCTCTATACTGCAACTCATTAAATGGAGGAGATGTGAATAGCATTCCAAGAAGCCCCGTCCAGGTGATGGCTGCAGCTGACGCAGACCAGAGAGTCGAGCTTGAGGCCATGATCAGGTTACTTTCTTTCTTACTCTCGTACACTACTACTTATGGGGCACTATTTTTTTTTATGGTTACTGTCAGTGGGGCAGCCCAACTCTTCATATCCCTGTATCTCATGTTAGTGTGCCAAGTTTTCATGTTTCCTTGCGTCTGACATATTGGACTCTGGTCAACTGCTTCATGCAGTTCCAATAATCGGTACTCTAGACTGTTTTACTCGTACAAACAGACCATACACTGGATTCCACTATAGTACAGTATGAGCTATCTTTGAATCTTGTTTTAACTCTTTCCTCAATGCCCTTAATTCAAGGACGTGTCGATGACCTGATGATTAGTGTGTAGTAAACCTAGGTATGTACTACTCCTGTGAATTCAAACAGAACTGTTCTAGCATAGTTGTATGCTCTAAGAACTTTCGAAAAGTTGATTTCATCTAAACGTTATTTTATTTTAAATATTGTTACGATTATTCGATTTCCTATCATTGTCTTTAATGAATCATAAATTGTATCCCATCTCACCCCGGGCTTAACAAATTAACAGGTTTTTTATTTGTTTAAAATACTAGTTTTGTCATTTGTGTATTGTAGGTTAACCGTGCTAATTTCAAGTGAAAAAGATTTTTTGAAATTAAACTGTCAAATTAAAAACTCATAATAATCCATGCGGATTGAGGTTATATATATATATAAAATTCCGTGCATAAATTGCCATAAAATTTATATTGGTCAAACTGGTAAATCATTAAAGAAACGTGTAAAACAACACCAATACAACGTAAGTAGACAGGAAAAAAGTAGTGCCTTATTCTTGCATATAAAAAATGAAAATCATCATATTGATTGGACAGGAGCTAAATTTATTACCCATGAAAAATCAATGTTGTTAAGAAATATTATTGAATCGTCTCTAATTAAATTTAATAAATCAAATATTATAAACATTAGTAACGGTCTCTTCAAACTCGATACTTTCGTCACGAGGGCAATAGCCTCTTCAAAGAGGGTTGACAGCTAGCGGATAGTTTTTTACTTTTTCTTACTGTACTCCTTTGTTTCCCCAAACATCCCTTTCTGGACATTAGTCCTTTCCTGCGCTTTCACCCTTTTAAAATACCACTCTTCCCTCCCACTCTTCTCAACCCCTCACCAGATGTTCTCTGCATCTAGTGTTTCAGTTGGGTTTTTGACTCTGACGAATACCGCTTGTTACGGTTGAAAGATCTTAGTCTTGCTTTCCCATTTTCTTATTGTGGTTTTATCATTGTTTATATATATATATATATATATATATATATATATTAAGGTTATCTAAGAACTTATGGTTGTATGCATGAATTTTAAAAGAATATGTTTTAACAATTATATTAATTAATTGACTATTCTTAATTTCATCAGTAGAATGAAATGCAATTTAATGAAATATAATCAATCTTGATAGAGATAAAAATTAATATAAAAAGCGCGATAAGAACGTCTGCATCACTGTCACTGTAAACAAATGACAAAAGACAATTTTCACAGTTTTTTAACATTGGGTGATAGTAAATTACCACGGAAACAAATGCTTCTATAAAAAGTTTTAGCGAATAAGATTTTTAATAGACTTCTTGTCCATTCCATATTTTCTTTATATTCTGCACTGAGTGTTCTATGTGTCTTAACATTCAATTTACCTTTTCTGTTTAATCTAATATTTTTTGAACAAACACTCTTCCTTGTGGGAAATGAAAGCACTCCCCGCCATGTTTTCTAAACGACTGTTATTGGTGGGTGTATATACTACCTTCTCTAGCTCATCTCATTGGAATTTGCATTTTCAAGTCTCTATTCCAGTGGTTCAATCAGTGCAAACTCTTTTTTGGATTAAGTATTTTCGTGCAGAGGAGACCGCTTCAAGATAAATCGGTGTCTGGTTAGCTATAACGGAAGCAACCTTGTATGATGTGGATTTGAATCTGCTTATAAATCGTAATAGAAATAGTTGTTCTATTATGGCATACTTTATTTTGTTATGATTATTAACCTTTAGTGATTTTGGACATATTTATAGAAATTATAAATGCGGCTTGGTAGTTTAAGAATTAATGCTTCTTCTTAGATAATAGGCAATTGGTATTAAGTCACCAACGTGCTTTAACTGAACATAATAGACATTTGATCAATTTTAAAGATTTTTCTGTACCCATATATCGGTTTATTCCAGTGAAATTTCTTATCGATTATTAACCTAGATATTTCAGTTCTTTAACAGTTTCCGAAGTATTTATTTGTAAATGAGAGATCTAGATCAGGTTGCTTCCTGGTACTCAGAAGAACCCTTGACTTGTCATTCTTGAGTAACACATTATTCTTATTCCACCTTTAATGCTTCATTTCCTAAATATTCTATCTGGTCAGTGGTTGAACCTTTCTCTGCTATTAGTAAATCATTGCGAATGTTATCGCCAGGGAATATCCAGGGTAGTTTCTAGGATAGTAAGACGTGAATTGTACTGAAGTTCAATGAACTTGGGTCATCACAAGATCCTTGCGGATAACCTTTTGTAAATGTTTTGTTTATATTGTATATGTTAATTTTAATATTTGCTTTTGTGTTGTTGGAATACTCAACAGCAGTTAGCGTAGATTTTTTGGACTGTAAGCGTCTTGTACTGTGTTAGTATTGAAGGTGAGTAGGTAGCACCTCGCCAAGCGCTATTGGTGCTACTTATGGCATTGGATCATTATGGCATCTGTCTACTTTTCTGTGGCATGATTTCCCATTGTCGTTCATTTAATGTATCGTTTCTGACAGATAGACTATGATTCTGTTTATGATTAATTTTTTTAGGATTATTATCCCTAGTTTGAGTAAACTTATGGTCTGACTATATAATGAGTAATTTAATTTGTTTGTCTTCGTTATGGATTTAGAGATTGTTTTTTTTTTTTTGTTATATTGTTGAGAATCTTCTCTCCTCAAGCACTCATTGAGAAAGGTCTTTAGACTTATCTGGTTCATTATTGCTGAGTTTGACCGTTCTCTCCCGAAGCATTTTTACTCCCGAAGGATTATATTGCTATTTCACCCGTACACATGATAAAATATGATAATTCTGAAGTGAAAATATCCCATTTGAACTTCGTCCTCATATGTTTATTAATTCATCGCCCACTCTTTCATCATCGAAGGGAACAGATTTATCGATTATCTTTAGGTAAAATTCAACTTTTAGTTGAGAGTATGTTTTATTTTTTTTAAGATAGGAACTATTTGCCAATGTCGAGCTAGAGAAAACTATTGGATATCGTATCTGCTTGTTAGAAAGTTTCTGTGTTTGTGTATGCTAGATAAGTTTTTTTAAAAATATTTCATGTATCATGATAATTACATAGATGTAGCGTACAACCGTCAGGTTTTCTATAGTACACAGCTCAAATATGATGCGTGTAGGTTTTGATAAAGTAAACATTTTAAATTGGATTTAACAAATTTCGTTCTTGGTGGACGTAATTTGTTAAATCCATGTAAATCCAATATTCCGGTCAAGTTGAAATTTGTATCAAATAAACTTTGACCTTTATAAATATCCTCTTCTGTAACAGAGAGCTTGAAGAGGAAAATGCGGGACTGCAGGCTGAATGGGAAAGACTTCGGGGCAAGTCTGGAGTTGGCCACAACTCTTCAGCAGAAATGGATGAAGTTGATATGGCGGCAGAAGCTAGATTGCTTCGACAGCACAAAGGGAGGCTCGAAGCCCGCATGCAGATTCTCGAGGACCACAATCGTCAGTTGGAAGCACAACTTCAGCGACTAAGGCATCTACTACATGAGGTCCGTTATCTAAGTTAAATGGTGGTTATTAGCAACTTCTTGCTCTTCATTTTATAAATGATCTTAGTCTCTATGAACTGGCTTAGTTATTAGTAGTTTTTTTAAGTACTGTTTATTTAAGTGGTAATACATAAATACCCGAAATCTCAAATTCATTTTTAACAAAATGGTTTCCATATATTAAACTGGAGTTGGATTTTGTTTTATAGATCCTAAATGTTTTAACTAAAATAGTATTATATTTATATGAATAAAATGGGGCACTTTTTGCCAGTTTTACGTCTCGTCAAGGGTCGAAAATAAAAGATTTCGTAGTCAGGCCTTCGCCTTCCTCATACAAATTATTAAACTAATTGAAAGAACGTTATTTTATATAAGTTTGAATTAGTGATAGTAGGGCAAAACTGTCAACCCTGGTCCGAGATGAGGTCTGATATCCTATATTTAATGCACGCTTGAGGATTGTTCCGGACAATCAGTCAGCAGCACGCCAACTCAATGTAAATACAGATGGTCCTATGGAAGGTGGCTTCCTATGGTGACGTAACCCTCCAACTCCCGGTAACTAATGACGAAGAGTAATGCTTCACATAAAAAGTAGATGAATTGACATTTTTCCCTTAAGAGTGTTACATTGTAAGGGAAATCTCACTAGTTAGGTAGAAGTAGTGAACAGTGTTAACATTTTGAAATATTACACGAAAGGCGGCTGGCTTCTCTTTCTCATCACCGGAAGCTAAGAAAACACCTTTTTGCTACTTGTTCAAAAATTAAATAAGATTATCCAACTCTTAAAAAATAGTCGATCACTGTTCTTCTGATACGGATGAATAAGATATTATATCCCTGCTCAAATAGAATCCAATTTGAATCCATTATTGATCAAAATTAATCAGAAAAAAGTCCTCCTACACCCCTTGGAATAGAAAACAAATGCCGACATTGAAAATCGGTACCCAAGAAGAAACTATTACTCAATAGACGTTGTTAACTAATATCGCAGCCAAATATGAATATATTCCATAATAGTTATTTTGTTTAATATGTAAATATTGAAAACAGTGAGTACTTTAAATTGTCTTGTTATTTCAGTTACTTACTGTGAGGTTTTAACCTTTAAAGTTTTTTCCTACTGTTGTTTAAAATATTTTTGCAGTTTAGTGCTTAACTGCCAATTTTATGAGTCAAAATATTTGAAATACTGCCATACCAGTTTATTATTGTAATGGGAGTCAGGCTAGCTCAGTGGTTACGTGCTCGCCTCTGATCTGATAGGACCGGGGTTCGATCCCCACCAGGCCCTCTATTTATTCATGCGGGAGGTGAATAAATCTGAGCACGTCGTCCCTCGGAGAAGGACGTTAAACTGTCGGTCCCGAGCCTGTACGATGTCAGGTACTCGTTAAAGATCCCTACTCTAAATACACTTGAGTTAGGCAAAATTTAGGACTCCCACTGTAGAATCAATCTTCATTGTGTGGTATCACAAAGGGCTAATGCTCGGCCTAAGTGTGTTCCCTTGTGGAACTGCCACTGCAACCTAACCTAACCTATTATTGTAATGAATTGAATTGTAATTTCAATCTTGTACTATCGGTATAAGAATCAAAATAAAAATGTTTACTTTGGCTTAAAATACAGTTTCCATTATTCCATATTTCCGAAAAATATGAACTTTAAACGAAGTACTGCTTTATGTCCAATTTCGTTTGATTTATCAAATGCTGTACTGATGAGAGTTTTTGCAAAATTACACTCCTACCAACATACACATTTACAAAAATTTAATAAATTACTTTGGGTACCCAAAACTTGAAAAACGAACGAGTTGCTCTAAAATATTTTATTAATGGGTACTTGACATGGTACAAGCAATGTTACCGCCGATGTTAGGGTGTCTTCGAAGGATAGTGTAGAATATTTTCCATTTTCCACATAGATTCGAAGCGCATGCGTTCGATTCTAGCAGACACTAGTTAAATTATGATGCTAAAGAAAATAACAATGAAATAAATTAGTCGAATTTTAATTAATTTTTAGGTAATATAATTATTTGTATTGTTTAATAATCAGAGTAAATGTTTTTCAGCCGAGTGGAAAAGTAAGCACGCTGACTACCAGATCAGTGACAGCCTCCCAGTTGGCACAAGATTCCCCCGCCAAACAGGTCGAGTCAGCAGGTAGCTCGTGCTTATATTGTATTAGTTGTTTCAATGGTCACTCTATATGTTCACTACCATATACATACATCACTTGCTAAATTATTTGAACTTTATTCCCATATTTAAATAGAAAAACTAATTTCAATGAGAGCAATGATTTTTAAAATTGATGTGTTCAGAAAATGTTTTACTTATTACATCACTTGCTTATTGTTACTGTTGAGTTTATCTCATAGTCCAGGGTTTCTCAAACTTTTCGACGCTCCGACCCCTTTACAATTTTTTTGAAGTACCATCGACCCCCAACCATGTTATAGTAATTCGACAAATGCAACTGAAAGTAAAGTTTTGCGCATTTCCATGTCAAAGTTACCTCAACATTTCAAATTGAAAATTATAGTATTAAAAAACTGCACTTTAATGAATGTCAACACTTACCTAATTGCAGAACAATATCTTCATTAATGAGATGGATGGCTTTGGTGGGAGTTAACAAGGGCACCAATATCCGGTTGAAAACTTGTAAGTTTTAATCTCAAGTCTCCCCGGTCTTCAATATCCATATGGTTTCGCTGCTTAGTTAAGAGCGCGTTCACATGACTAAATTGTGGTAATTGTACAGGAGAGAGAGAGAGAGAGAGAGAGAGAGAGAAGGGTTCTCTATAATCACAACGGTTCTAGGTAATTTGACTCCTGGATATCTCATTCTCGGTAATTTGACTCCTAGTCAATTTCTTAATATGCAGATGCACAACTTGTTTAGAGGGAGAAAATAAATATTTTAAAAACCTAAAATGGCTGAAAAATTTGTAACCTTTGATCTGTGACCCCGATAATGTTAATTGACATCTGAAAGGCTCCACCGACCCCTCACTGACCCCTGCAGTAATAACGACCCCCTGAAGAGCTACAGCGACCCCTGGGGGTCGCTACCGACCACTTTGAGAAACCCTGTCATAGTCTATTGATGATGAATGAGTAATCCTTAAAATAAGAATAGTGAAGGTTGAGCATGAAGTTTCAGGATATATATATATATATATATACACTTTTTCTTTTTCTCCGAATTTCGTCAGAGTTAATATTTGGAATCATCTTTTCGCCAACGATTCGTCTTTATTTTAAAACTTCCTCAGGGCTATAAAATAACAAAAGCAATGGGCATTTGTCATATCTACTTTACATTCATCATAAACAATTAAAAAAACTTACTTACTGAAGGCTAGCTTCTAATACCGAACCTGCTTCAGATAACAAAACCGTTATCTGTCATTTTCATGTGCAAGTGTCAATTGCTTTTGTTAATTTGTAGCCATGAGGATGTCTTAAAATAAAGACGAAACTTTGGCGAAAAGGTGATTCCAAATATTAACCCTAACCAAATTCCGAGAAGAATAAAAAGTGTTTATTAGTAATTGTGGTCAAGAAAACAATTCCTTATATATATATATATATATATAATATTACAATATATAATAAAACGGTCCAGCGGACTTTTTTAAACAAATAAAAACGAAGGAAAAACAAGACAAGATCTTTCAACCGTAACAAGTTTCGCAAGTCAAAAACCATGAACACTAGATGCAGAAAACATCCGTAGGATGAAAGAATTTTGTTAGGAAATCAACTTTATTTAAAGATTTGGGACAAATGCAAAGAATATCGTCAACATATCTATACCATTTAACATTTTTGGGCAAAATTGAGCTTAACATTTTACTCTCAAAAAACTCCATATATAAATTACTTAGGAGGGGGGATAAACAGTTACCCATAGCAAGACCAAATTTTTGTATATAATAATTATTTTCAAATTGAAAATGACAATCTACCACACATAACTTAATTAACTCTATTATAGTGGTAGATGGAAGGGGAAGGGAATAATTAATTAATTCCTCCTGGAGTAAGCTCAACAGATCAGTTACAGGTACATTCGTAAAAAGAGACTTCACATCGAAACTGATTAATCTATAATTTTTGTTCATATAACTTTCTCTAATACTTCAAAGAGCCCCTTTTATTATCAAATTCTATAGTTTTGCCATACCACGAATCATTGGACCCCCTTCCAAGATTAGCCAAACAACTTGATTTTAATATAGTGTTTTCTAATCGTAATAACGTGGGTAATATGTTAATAAAAAACTCTCCAAGCGAATTGGAGTCCGCTGGTATTTATAAAATTCCGTGCAAAAATTGCCATAAAATTTATATTGGTCAAACTGGTAAATCATTAAAAACACGTGTAAAACAACACCAATATAACGTAAGTAGACAGGAAAACAGTAGTACCTTATTCTTGCATATAAAAAATGAAAATCATCATATTGATTGGACAGGAGCTAAATTTATTACCTATGAAAAATCAATGTTGTTAAGAAATATTATTGAATCGTCTCTAATTAAATTTATAGATCTAATATTATAAACATTAGTAACGTCTTTTCCAAACTTGATACTTTCGTCACGAGGGCAATAGCCTCTTCAAAGAGGGTTGACAGCTAGCGGATAGTTTTTTACTTTTTCTTACTGTACTCTTTGTTTCCCCAAACATCCCTTTCTGGACATTAGTCCTTTCCTTGCTTTCAACCTTTTAAAATACCACTTTCCCTCCCACTCTTCTCAACTCCTCACCAGATGTTTTCTGCATCTAGTTCAGTTGGGTTTTTGACTCTGACGAAGACCGCTTGTTACGGTTGAAAGATCTTAGTCTTGTTTTCCCATTCTTATTGTGGTTTGATCATTGATTGTGTTGTGCAAGTGTTTATGTGAAATCTTTTTATATATATATATATATATATATCGAATAAAATGAAAGGTCCGTGTGGACAATAAACACTTTAACACAGAGAAAAGAACACAGAAAGACACTACAGAACTCACTTCGATATTTCGACATCCGTCGTCATCGGGAAGAAGTGCGAAGTACTCGCGTTGAGAAGCAAACTACTCAACGCACTCTACTCAAGTACTCAAAGCAGTAGTTTGCTCGAACGCGAGTACTTCGCACTTCTTCCCGATGACGACGGATGTCGAAATATCGAAGTGAGTTCTGTAGTGTCTTTCTGTGTTCTTTTCTATGTGTTATAAGTGTATAATATATATATATATATATATCGCTGTTTCGTTATGAGGGCTATTAGGCTAGTCAAATAAAAGAAAATAAACTCCTTTCTAGGCCGACGTTTCGATGTATTTGTAAATCATCTTCAGGGCTAAAATTAGAGTAAGACTATAATACCTTTATCAAAACAATAATTGATAAATTATTAAATTTTGATAAAGGTATTATAGTCCTACTCTAATTTTAGCCCTGAAGATGATGTACAAATACATCGAAACGTCGGCCTAGAAAGGAGTTTATTTTCTTTTATTTGACCTAGCCCTCAATAACGAAACAGTGAATAGAATAGAAGAGGTCAATAACAATTTTTGAGTTTATATATATATATATATATATTAGTATGGGTTGGCAGCAAATCTTCTTGGAGGCATATTTTGTTGAAATGTACCGCAGCTTCGGTATTAACGACTTTCAAACTAAGTGTCTCAATGTCTTTTGGACAACTCATTTGGGAATTACCACCTTATATTCGTAAGACTGTCAGGAGACTGGAAGAGCTTAGTTTGAAAGTCGTTAATACCGAAGCTGCGGTACATTTCAACTATATATATATATAAAACAAAACTATAGTTTATCGGGACTCGGTCAGTTCTTCAGGTTCAAATTAAACTCTCATTGCCAACGTTTCGGTTTTTATTTAAAACCTTTTTCATAGGCAGAAGTATAAATTTTGAAACAGAAGAACTAAGTATTACATTACAAATTATTTTACAAAGAAAAATAGTATGTGGATTTTAACAACTGTAGTCTAAATGAACACACGACACTGAACTATTTTTCTTTGTAAAATAATTTGTAATGTAATACTTAGTTTTTCTGTTTCAAAATTTATACTTCTGCCTATGAAAAAAGTTTTAAATAAAAACCGAAACGTTGGCAATGAGAGTTTAATTTGAACCTGAAGAACTGACCGAGTCCCGATAAACTATAGTTTTGTTTCTATTCCACGGTCGATACTTTTATTAATATTTATATATATATAGACTAACGATAACGGTTCAGAATAACTAAAAAAAAATCACAAAGAGAAAAAAAAATTAAAAACTAACTCAGATATGTTTACATCCGTTCATCATTAGGAAGAAGTGAGCCAATTTACAGTAATTTGGGACTTTTTTTGTTGTTGTAATATATTGCCCCGAAGCTGTTTGATGGATAGGGAAATACAATTTTAAGACTATTTATTTAAAGTTGAAAAGTTTTCAGTATTATGGAAAGGTTCTCGACGCGAACAGTTCTATGGTACATATTTGTTTAAAACATAATTACATTTTTTGTGTAGTTGGGATTTTAAGAAGGTATTATTGCGATATAAAAAAATGAATAATATTATAACAAATATTAATTTATTTTTCTCTTCCTCATGATTAACACCGTACTGTAAATCTAAGAATGCAGGAATATACATATTTTGTAAGAAATGAATGACCTGGAAAGAACAGAAATAAAGAGTGATTCATTTCTTTTTGAAGTTTATTGTGTTTAATGGATGTTTAATGTATTTTAGACTTCTCCTTTATTGGACTCTCTTTGTCGACATATTTACTCTAACATAACTGGTTTTAAATCTTTCGGAGAAGGCTGAGATAGTTATAGTGAACATTATTTTGTTAAGAAAGCTTAAAATGCATATAATTTGATTTCAGTATTATTTAAAGATAGTTCTATATTTCCATCGTAATTCCCATTATTCTCAATTTCGACTTTTTGGTTTTACTAAATACTTTTTTATATATTGCTTGTGAACAGGCGATGCTGTGAACTGATATTATTTATGACTTTTCATATGCTGTTCTGAATATACATTTGATATATACAACAGAATAGTTCATGCTGTAGTTCCTATTGCTTTGCGCTCTTTTTTATTGACAACTGTGAAATATAAAAATAAACGTATTTCCACTATTAACTTCTAAAAGGTTTATAATTATCGTTTGAAGGGTTTTTAATATTTTAAGCCCTTTTTAAAGCCGCTTTGGTTGAGATATTGCTGTATAAGGCAAGTTTATGGGTCCTCCCATAACTGGCTTTCCATTGTCATGGCGTTATCGAGTGTGATGTATGTCAGGTATAAGGTGGGAACGTCCACCACCTCCAGCCATGGTTCAGAGTCTAGCCAGTTTACATCACATCGCAGGTACTCTCCCAAACCATTCTTTCTAATCCTGCTTGTAACCGCCCCTCTACCTTCATTCTTCTCTTTATTTACAATTCTAACTACAGTGATTTCACATTTACATCGCAAATTTTTGACAGGTTGCTATTACTTACTTGTTTTTGTACATTGAAGTATTTTAATTAATATGTAGTAAACATAATCAGACCGTTTGTTCGAATTCTAAATGGTCATTATGTTTTAAATAATAATGGTCTCATAAATTATTTTTTCTGAAGGATAATATCTCACACCATTATTTATTCAACAGATCAGCAAAAGTTTAACTGAGGCCAGTTTATAAAAATAAAATAATAAAAATTAATCAATAAGAAACATCTGTTATTTATTTGTCAGAATAGTTTTAAAATATTTCCAACCTGTCCATAATTTTTTTGGAAAATGCGGTCAAACCTGTTTGGCAATAATGGACTAGTATTTTGCTTAGTTACGTAAGAAATAGAAGTTCTGGCGTTCGATTCTTGGACTGCATGATATTTGCACATTAAGTGCACCTTAAATACTTCCAAAGGTCGTAGTATGTTTTTTGTCATCTGCATGGTGTTTTTTGTTGATCATCTACCGAGTTTTTTCCCAAAACTGTTAGGATGTTTTCTGAATGCTCCAAAAGTTTTAAATTGGAAAAGTAATTGTATGTATTATGAATAGCGTAAACAACTTCTCTTTAAACAAATGTAACAATTTGATAAGATTATAATTTCAAAATTTAAAAACCCAAATTCCTCAAATATGATTCGTTCTTTTTTTTTTTGTAAAAGCTATAAATGAGTGATTGCATGAAAACCTTTTTCCTTGCAAGTTTTTATGTACTTAGTTGCATAACAATTGAGCCTTTTTATATCATAATTAATGTGCATGTCTGAAAAATTTTAAATTTCTGCTGGAGATAAAAATTTATTCTAATTAAAATATTCATTGGTAGGACTACATTTGCATAAATTTATACAGACAGTTAATATTTGTCTTATAATTATTATTGGTTGTATAAAATGAGTATTCTGTCAATAAATTAATTAAAATAGGTTGGGTTTCTATTGTTTTAATCTTTATATTATTTATTTTAAAGTAGTGAATTCAGTCTAAAGATAAATTGTTTGGGCATCTTCATCTGTAGAAAGTGATGCTTACTATATAATTATTCATAAACTAAAAGTTAACTAAATTGTTATGTTCTGGTGCATTTAAAGAAAAATATTCGAGCATTCATATTTTAAGGTCAATTTATGAAATCGAAATAAGTTTTACTTAATTTAATGACTTCTACGGATGTTATTTCTGTGACTGAGTAATATGACAACCTAAGGCGAGTGCTCCAAACAGTCCTAAATCATTCATTCTACATTTTTCCTTCACATTTCCCTATGCCCCATTGATGCAAACCCACTCCTTTGCGAAAAGAAATCTTCTGATCTTGATACTGTTTTTCTGAGAGGGATATCATTTTTTTCCTGTTTGTTTAATCTTATTTCATCTGATTTTGATATATAAACTAACAACCATTTTGGCCTTATTTCATGCAGCTGCAGGAAGAATTTAGGTATGCAATTTATTTCATAATAATATCTCATATATGTTTCAGCTCTATGTATCCATTGTTCGTAATTATTTCCGATTTTAACTACCTAGGTTTTGTTACAGGCGAGTCCAGGAAAGAAGCTCCAGATCACAAGGAGGAAGAGAGATGAACATATCGACTACGAAACTTCAATATCATGAATGTACATATCACTATATCATCACTTGGGAATTTATAACTTTTATTAAGTATGGATTTTAATTGAACATTAAAACGATGTACCTATGCATGATATGTTCATGCATTATAATGTGAACAGGGATCGTAAAATATTGTAATCACATTCCAGGAACTGATATGTAATCTACTGTTTTTAATAAGTTGCATTTTAATGAAAATTATTATCATATCACTGTAAATGGATGATATTAGAAATATTAAATAAATGACAAAAAGTTGTTGTTTAGTTCGAAACCCTTTTTTCAAAATTTGATTTAGTTGAAGGATTACTATATGAATATTATATATAGAAATAAGTTTATATTTTTTTAAGCAAATTATTTTAACACTTTTTAACACAAAGTATTATATTTACTTTGTGAACACCTGTTTTATTAAGTATGGATTTTAATTGAACATTAAAACGATATACCTATGCATGATATGTTCATGCATTATAATGTGAACAGGGATCGTAAAATATTGTTTTAGACAGTTGGTTTCTCTAATTTTATTTGTTGTAAAGTATTGGATAAAATTTATTTCCCATTGCTGTATAATTGACGTTTGTGTGGAAGTTTAACGCGCTATCCTCTGCGGCAAAGGTATCTTGTTACAACAGCCCCCCAAAACTGTATATAAATGACGTTTCGTTAAAACGGAATTTTCAATTATAAATCCTTTACTTTTACAACTTGACAAGACGTAAAATGTGAGTTCCTTGTAATATATCTTAATGTAGAAAGGAAATGAAATAAATTATCCAACTAGCTATATGTGACAAAAACTTATTAAACTTTTTTAGTGCCCACGGAATCCCCCAAAGAGGATCCTGAAGTAACAATCCCCTTCCTTTTACAACTTGAGAAGACGCAAACAGTAAGTTTCTTATGATATATCACAAAGAAGAAGTGAATTAAATAAAAATACAACTCTCAGATTGACATTAACTTTTTTTTTTCAGTGCCTACAGAATGTTCCAATAAGGATTTAAAAAGCGAGATACGATTTGGTTCTCCGTCTACAGCGTCAGAGAGAATTAAGGAACAGAGAGACACCACATGAAAGAGAAGAGAGACTGAGGCAACAGAGGGTCAGAAATGAACAAAGAGGAACACAGAAACAAACAACAAAGAAAATAAAGATTGAACTATCAGAGGCAGAGAGATAAAAAAGAAGAAATGAAACAAAGGAACAAAGTGAAGAATGATCGAACAATAATAGACGGGAGAGATGAACAAAGAAGGAATCAAAAAACAAACAAGTAGAGGGAAGGAAGACTCAATCAACATAATGTACAAAATAATATAGTACAAGAGTAATAGAAAATCTCTCCGCTGATGTTGGCCGTATGAACATGACATGTGTTTTTTCTAGACCTTTGCTATTTAATGAAGAAACTGCACATTTTTGCTGCATGAATGCCTAAGTGTAATTGCCAATTTACTTATGTTACCCATTGAAATCAAGACGAAGAAAGCTGCCACTTCAGAAAGAACTTAAGACATTACCTGTACAAAATGAAATCTTTTAGTTGTAAAGAAACAAATCCAAGAAACTGATGGAATCCATCAGTGATCATTCAGGGCCAGATCCATCATTATATTGGATAACTATTACCATAATCAAATGCTCAAGCACCAATACATTTAAATATACTTTTAGATGGAGAAAAAAGTATTGATGTTCGATGAATTTGTACCAGAATAATGAAATACGTCGAAACTTGATAGAAATAATTGATCACATCCTAAGACGTTATAATAATTATATGACTTCGTTCCAACAACTAAAGACATGGTTCACGATTTTCCTAATGCATCCATTGTCATAGGATCCTACAAGGAGACCAAATAATGAACATTCAAAAAGATTAACTGATCAAATTGCTAATGAAGTTAGCATTTATGTTCAACACAACAATAAACTGCAACCAACCTTACGTCACTTTGTGCTCACAGAAAAAGACGGACGACTTCAAATTGTATCGGAATATCATCTATCGTACGATCCATTACAATATGTATTGTTCTTCCCTGATGGAGAAAATGGCTGGTGTTCCGAGATGTCGATGACAAACAACCAAAAATGCCATGCGTTACTTTGTCTATTTCTTTATGATCCTATTTCATGTGAGTATGAATTTAACCGGATGCTTAGTGGTAGAAGATTGTTTCAGCAGTACGTTGTAGATATGGCAGTGAAAATTGAAGTAGATCAATTAAATCAGGTCTTTCTTATATCTTCTACATATAGAGGTTTGGTCGATGCTTTAAATAACAATGGTGACCTTTTAACAACATTGGCAGAAGCCAATGCCATATTTTGTCGTGAGCATTTGTTTATGGGTCACAGTATATGATGGAACGCTGTCAAGATGGGATGATGTACGTTAGAAAATATGGGAATGCCACTTACTTTATTACAATGACGTGCAACCCACAATGGCCTGAAATTACGGATAACCTATTTCAGTATCATCTACCTCTTTTCATTAACTATTTAACAGGATCTCTTGATTAATTTGATAATTGCATTGCATATGCCTTAAGTGTTAAATACCAAAAAAGAGATAACCAAATTGTTTCATATGGATGGATGAAGAATCTAAATCAGGACAAAATAATTATGATGAGTATGTTCAAGCTGAAATACCAAGTTTAGATGAAGATCCAGAAGGACATGCATTAGTGCTAAAACACATGATACATGAACTGAACTGCAACGGTTCATCTCCATGCTGGAAAAATGGAACCTGTTTAAAAAGATATCCAAGACCTTACAGTGGCAAACAAGATGTGGAGAAGAGTCTTACCCAATTTATAGTCAAAGGTCCACCATTAATGGGAGGCTATCAGAGGTACCAAGATGAAAGAAATAACTTCAAAATAGTATGGGTTGTGCCCTACATGATGTTATTAAAATTATTCAAATGTCATATTAACGTAGAAATATGTACATCCGTAAAATCAATTGAATTACTTTTAAAAGAAGTGATCAGACAATTTTCTTTGTAAATTAAGATGATGAAATAAAGAGGAAGATATATCGGATCATCAGAAGCATTTTACGAGTAGCTTAGGATTTCCAGTTCATGTTAGAGAATCAGCAGTTGTTTGTTTTCAGGTACATCTCTCTGATGAACAAATCGTTTACATTCAAAGAAATAATGACAGAAACAATGAAAATATTTCCCATACAACTTCGATTTTTTTAGTGTGTCCCAAATATCTTATTTTTTTAACTTTTGTATAGTACGAATGGACATTTGAATTTTATATAAAAAGTATTTTAACTTTATGGGACTTTTAGTGTTTTAATTTTTTAGATGAAATAATCGAAATGATCATTTGAAATTGATTTCAAGAGTTTCTAAATAGTTATGTAGTCAGTTTATGTATCACTCGGTTCTCATTTTATTGCAACCTTTATTCATAAGTTATCAATTCTAATGTAATATATAATAATTTCATGTTACGGTACTGTTGGAATAACCAGAACAGAATGTTAAAATTAGAATCTTTGTGACAGAAAGTACGATAAAAATATTTTCCCTTGTTTAATATTATCCAAAACATAACAACTGTAGATTGCAGAGTTTTACACAATAACTAGTCGCACATCTAAAAATTAATCAATAATGAATGAGTTCAGTGGAATTCGGAATATATGAATCTGTAAAAATCGTAAAATATATTCCGTTCTTCATCACCGTATAGTGGGAAGAACTAACAGTGATTGATTGAACTGTGTGAATCAGGGAATATGGGAATGAGAAGAAGTGATGTGATAATTGTTAGTTGCATATTGAAACTAAACTTTAGTTTAGTGCTTAATCAGTACTAAAGAAACTGACATGCCTGTATGATGTCAGGCACTCCTTAAAGACTCCTACGCTTATACTTGGTACAATAATTTAATCCATTATTTTGCAGTTTAAGCCCTTATAATAATATTATAATAAAATAATAATATTATTTCAGTATTATAATAAAAGAATCTGAAGTTTATTATATTAAAGATAATAAACTATATTATCATATAGTTTTAACTTTATGATATTCGTTGGTGAATCAATCAACATACCGCGGTATATGTAAAGGATCAATTGTTTAAAACTAAAATTAAAAAACAAGGGTTTAGTCATTTCTACACTTCCTTAGGAAAGGTTTATCACTAACGTCATTCAGGCATTTTTCATTACTATAAGTTGTATAGTAATCAACAAAAAAAGAAAAACAGCATGGCTATATCAGTTTACGAAAAATGACCTCAAATGTATTTATTTAAAAAAGATGATGGGTTATATTTCAGGTATATAATATATAGATTTATATTTCAAATAATAATCATATATATCATACAATTTCATAATGTTTCTTCTATTATTTAACACTCTTGGTACGGAACAGTAAATAATGATTCAATTTCGTTATTCAAAGAATGTGTACCATGAGGAAGAGTACCCTGAGATTATTCTTTTACGTAGTATTCTCTTTAACCGTTAAAGCATTGTTTAGATTTCAAATTAGTTGATTATGAGGAGTTAACGATTTTTGTTTGTTAATTCAACAAATCTCACATGTAGAACAGGTTGCCCTTATTCCATGTAAAATTTCTCTCATTCATTTGAATAAGGACATGATTAATTCTGTCTCATGATATGACCTAGATTTGAAATAATGACAGTTTTTTATCCTCGACTCTAATCTTGGTAGATTTCTCTACAAGTTTCAGTAGTCACTTATTCGTAAGTGACAATGAATCTAGAAATATGAATTCTAACGCAATTAGCCTCTTGTGAGCTGCAATTTTGCTAAAAGTTATACAGCTCACAATAATAAATTTGTGTTGACTTTATTATGACATGTGACACAAATCGTATGACCAGTATTATGTTCTGACAAGATTTCAGATTCCACCTGACATTTTCTTTTATAGAAAAATTCTGAAATTTCTTACAGTTTAAGCAGTTATTAATTCCATAATAACTGGAAATTTTCAAAGCTCTGTAGTTAGTAGTTCAGGAGAGACAAAATTGAAAATGAAAACACAATGTGTAATAAAGTGGACTTTGATAACAAAGTAAATTGCAGGTGTAACCTGCAGCGTGTTCACAAACTTTTGGAATCATAAACTAGTTGCATAATTGTAAAATTATCAATTATTTTGCAGTTTAAGCCCTTATAATAATTAATAATAATTAACAAAAATTTATATAATCTCTTATATAAAAGAATCTGAAGTTTATTATATTAAAGATAATAAACTATATTATCATATAGTTTTAACTTTATGATATTCGTTGGTGAATCAATCAACATACCGCGGTATATGTAAAGGATCAATTGTTTAAAACTAAAATTAAAAAACAAGGGTTTAGTCATTTCTACACTTCCTTAGGAAAGGTTTATCACAAACATCATCAGGCTAGCCAGTGCCTTAAAATACTCTTATGTCGTGCAGCATTGCTAAGTGAAATTTTTTTATATATATTTTTTTTAATCTTGAAAACTATTTAATTAACAACCTACACATTTAATAGATGATATATTTTTTTTATTTTCGAAAAGTAATAATACTGCAGATGTCAATATGAAATAACTGTTCATGGTGCATGGACCAATGAAATCGTATTATGGAATTAATTTCAGGAATACGCCATGATCGACCAAGAAACAAATGATACAGTCATGAAGGAGACTGCAGAGTGCAGATGTCATTAATTCGAATTAATATGAAATAAATATTAGTCCCTACATCCCTCCCCCCCAATCTCATTAGTATGCTTATTAGTATTATTAATTAATTCTACAGAACATCGCCATTTAGATGGCATTAAACACGCTTTCACAATAAGATGATGTTAGAGGTGTTGATAGTACCAAAGAAACTATTTTGAAAACAATGATAGATTTAAAATCCTTAGATTTCAAAATAAAATACGACATATTACCAGTGGAGCAGCAAGGGGTGACATTTTGAGGGGTAAAAATAGAAAACAGGAAAAATTAAAATAAAAAGATAATAAAGAATCTGAAATATTAGGCCAAAATGAGTTAGGGTAGTAATTGTTTTTAGTTTTATGTATGTAATACTGGTTTTTTAAAGAATTTTTCAACTGTGATATTTGCAAATTAAAAATAAATGTATTTTAAATTTTCAAAACTATTTTTTTTAAAAAAAGGGGTTGAAAGATTATTATATTTGTTTGCGGAGCCAGTTAATTTAATTTAACCATGTTTTTATGATTTGAATTATACAATTTTGTTTTGAAAAATCGTATGATGATGGCTATTCATGAATACGAGTACTTTAATAAGATGAAATTCTGAGACTAATAACAGCAGTCTAAAATTAAACCCTTGATTGTAATTCCATGAAAAGAAATATTTTGAAGGAAATTGGGGGGGATCTTACGACCGCCCGGGCGGTAAAAAATGGTTGCTACACTACTGCATTCTGGTTGTTGTGGTTGAGTGTATGAAGAGTTCAGAGCTTTTGTGATGGTGTTGATATTTCTTTGAAATGATACTGTTCATCGAAAAGCTCATCCATCGTTAATTTGAGATGGATTAACTTTCTTTCTAGCTTCAAATGTTCTACTAAGTTCTGAAACATTGGGAATGAATGGCCTAAGAAACTTAGATTTGATAATAAGCCGAATGTTGAAAATGTGAAGATTTCCACTAGAAAAGAGGAAAATATATTGAAGAGAAAGACATGGATTATTCATTCATTATTTATTCGGGGCAAACTTAATTGTTTTTTTGGAATTCAGAATCAGAGTTTTAAAATATGTTAATTAACAATTAAGAACTAAACAATTTAAAGAAGTTTGCAAACATGAACTTGCATATTAATTAATCAATTTTTAACCAAATTTGTCATAAAATAACTATCAAGAATTTTATAATTTGACTTACGTTTTTATAGCCGTTGTTATAAAACGCTATTGTATAATGAGTATATCAAATTAGTACTTTTCTTTTTTTTTTATTTGTAGCGGCAACACTGACGAAAACCAGTGAGAAAGCATGTGTTGCCGCCATCTTTCAATTTAATTCTCTTTCTTACTTCTCTCGAACTGCTGGCGTACTTTGTGGGTATTTCACTACTGATCTGGCCAGATCATATTTTTAATATTTATGTATTGATCCCTCAACAATGTATACCATTTTGTGTTATGTGTAAACTTATTTAATTATGTGGTGTTGAAATACATCGTATTTAAAATATTGTATAATATCATTTCAAATAGTTAGAAGTGTCCCACATATATTTAATGGTAAACGAATTTTGATACTATATTTGAAATTAAAGTAAAAACTTTTCTTTATTGACTCCCTGTGAAGAAGAGGAATAAAAATACTTCAAGGAATGAGAAGGCTATACATGATTAGTCTTGTTTCCTTTTGTCGCGATAATATTTTTGCTTGACATCAATAATTTAACAAACTGGGGATCAAAAATAATCCAGGAATATGTGTACTATAGTATATACTTGATGTTAGATTAGACACCAATATTAGGTCCAAGGAATGGATAAAAGTAATATTTCGTATGCTTGTAATGTTAATTTTGTCAATTCTGCTAAGTACAAATTCTCAAAAATTTGAAGCGTAAAAAAATTATGGTTCTTTCTAAAATATTGAAAAAAAAAGTATTGAAAGACTTTAGAATGAAAGTATTCAAATAAAAACGGCAGTTTGTTTTATTTGAAAAATATAGTTAACTTAAAATGTTCGTATTTGTTGATAAATAAAATCTGTAAATTGTTATATGAAACTGAATGAACCAGGTTTTAATTTAAATTAATTAAGAATTAATAAACAAAAATATTTTGAACTATTTTTGAAACATAAAGTATATTTTTAGTATTAAAACAAAGTCAAAATGTTTCTTTTTTTTTTTAATGTGTTAATAGAACACAAAAGATGTGAACAAACCTCCGTTACTTAGTTTTTAACATTACTTTTGTGTATTTTAAGAAAGTTTTAAAGAAAAGTTACCCATGGTTTGTTTTACGATAATTTTTATAAGAAGTTATGTTACAAAAACCTGGTTGTGATTTCATCTAACAGGTTTTGTACAAAAAAAAAAAAGAAGGAAATGAGAAAAATTTATACCACTGATCAAATATTGAAACCTGTTTTTGTTTGAAAATCGTTATAATAATGTTTCTGAGAATCAGAAACTTATATTAATTTCCCACTATTAAAACAAAACAATGTGAAGTATAAATTTACTATAGAATAGTGTTGATATTTTTCACACTATTTTTTCACGTTTTGTCAAACTTGCTTCATGTTCATAGCAATCTTTTATTTCTACATAAATATGTAGGACAATTAAATTCGTCAAACCTGTATACCTTATATGTATTGTTATTAAACTTGTTGTTTTAATTCTAATAGTTTGCATTGTAAAATGATGTGTCATTTTTTTTTAATTTACTGTTCTAATGTGCATTTAATAGTAAACTAACATTGGCTGTTTGGAACTTCACGCATCTTTGACGTTGTACTACAGAGGTTATTGTCTTACAACTATATACAGGTTAATGAAAGTTGTCGATTAAAATTTTACCAATAAAATTACAAAACTTATTTTTTGTAATAAAATTTCATTCTTGTTTAATAAACATTTATTTTTCATTAGTAATTACTTAATAATTTTATTTATTAACAATATTAAAAATCTTTTGCCAATGCTTTCCATGAATACTAGAATAAGGCTAATGTTGAGAAATGTTTGATACTTGTTTATGTACTGGCTGATGGACATCAGTGGTATGCCAGCCTCTATCGGCTAATGTCAATGTCAGAGATGATGATTGCTTGGGATTTTTCAACGAAAACTACAAAGCACCTAGAAAGTAAATCAAGGTCAGTGTTTAATTTCCTTCTTAAAAAAGTAATGTTTATAGAAATGCTTCAGATAATTATTATGGGGACTATTCTAACAATTTCATAAATGATCTAAATCTGTTTTGAGACAAAAACTTCGAACAAGTATTATACAAATTTATAGCAAACTGAACTGTGATAGTTAAAAATTGACTATATGCCAGCTTTTTTGTATTCTTTATTTGGAAATAATTTGAAACATACGTTTCAAATAGACAGATTTTGGGCATTAAGAATAATATTTTTTGTAGAAGTTATATAATTATTTTGCATATAATATTTGTCAATGTCTCTTCGTAAAATCTTTTATTGAAAGCATAACAGATTTCCAATGGATGATTTAACTACGAAGGTGATTACAGGAAATTACTCTAATGTTTTGTTTCGTTTGTTAGATTATAATTAAGTTATTTTTGCTTTAAAGACAAAATACATTTGAAGATCAGTTTCTAATTTCTTTTCATAATATTTCTTATATCCCTTTTTAAATGGAATATTAATTGAATTTAAAAAGAAATTGCAAATGCATTTGAAAAAAGAGAATTATTTTAACTTCAAATGGTTAATAATGGACTCATAGGTAAGGTTCAAGTAACACTGCAGTAATGTTAATACAATATGGCGTGTTACATGACTCCGTGTTATAAGTATCAAAGAAGTAGTGCAAATGAATAAAACTGAATCTAAGCATAAAAACCAATGCATTGTATTTTATAATCATTGAAATTATTTTTGAAGAATTTTCAGGAAAAGGATCACATTAAATTTACATTAAGCTATGTTTTTCTGTACCAACACTAATAAGCACTCTTAAATATTGGTGTTATATGTATATTAAGATACCTTATCTTCCTGATATTCATTTTATTATCTTGGATTTTATGCTTTTGGGGAAAAAATCGCTTTTGGGTTGCTTGTTTTTAACAAGTAGATCTCTTTAGTGCTAAATTGCACTTTCGAAATTTTCGCTTAACTGTGTTCTAAGTTTCAATTATTTAAGATATGTAACTTCAGCTATAGAACAGAGTATACCTATTGTATTAAAAATATATAAAACAATTTTATACATTTTAAAGGGAAAAAAATGTATTTCTATTTATTTGTTATCGTTTACTAAATTATATTACCATATACCAGATGCCTTTCCACCAAATCTGCTTGGGAAATTGCATAATCTTCGAACTTGTTTTAATTTGGTGTTCTTCGGCATTTCGTTAACATTGGGAAATCAGCTTAGGCTAGTTTTTGAATGCAAGGGGTGTCGGTGGTGGACTACGTGAAGGCGGTCCAGCACGATACTACGTCGTGCAAAACGTCTGAAACACGCAGCCATACCAAGGTGTCAGAACAAAATGATAGACAAAAACAGGCAATACTTGGTACATTTTAAACTTGACAGATTCCTCCAGAATAACCAAAATAACTTTAAATTAATGACGTGTGACAAGTTTTCTTGGGGGTACGACAATAATCCCCCTATTAGATAACTTAAGGCCGCAACACAGGTGTTGCTAACAAGCTTCATTAGGTTAAAGTTAATGTTACCCGAGGTACTGGGTATTCCCCAATATTCGAAACAAGTCACAGTGAACTATGCTCTGCAAAGAAGTGTTGCAGTGAAATGTTCCACCATTGTCAAGCCTTGTCATAGAACTGATGCGTTCTATGGAGGTTATCTCAATTAAGATAATTTAGCTGGAAAGGATTTTGTGATAAATTAAATCTTATTAAGTATTTATTTAACGAAATCTTTTCTAATGGAATTTGAGTTTGGTGACTTTTGAGGTTTTGTTTCCTGTTTTGTATATATTTTAAATGGGTGAGGATGCTACTAAAAATTATATATTACTCTGGGATCATTTTTTGACCACTTTTTTCATTAAAAGTATAATTTTGAACTATAGTGATGAAGACAATTATTCAATTACAGTATAAATTTCAAATCTTTATCCATTTCTGTGAATTATTTAAGAAATGTTCTTTGACTATATGTTTGAATTGAATAGAATGTAATAAAGTGATGTATGTGCAGTCCGGACGTGGTGGTGAGAGACGACTGGATGGCGTCGCAGGAGGACACCATAGTGTACTGCGTGCATGGCAAGCCCGGCGGTTGCTGCGCCAAGGTCGTCCGGGGAGGCTCTCCCTCGCGGCCAGCGCAGACCATCACAATCGGTGTGTCCCGTCGCTCAAATATCTTCATACATATTAATATTCCAGTTAATATTTTTTGTACAAGATATATTTCCACAAATCTATCACTAACTAAATTTCATAGAACAAAATAGTAAATAAACAACAAAGGAACTAATTGTACAAATAAAATTAACAAGTGAAAGAATTAATATAGATACAATAATTTTATATTAAAAATGTTTAACTTAAACCTTCGGGAGTACTTGAGTACATAATATACTCACTTGTAAGTACATTCATTCTAATGTGAGATTAACGGTACAAACCAAGACACTAACTCTACGTTCCCTTAGCGATAATCTTTTTCTATTTAAGTAATTTAATTTAATTTTAATGTTTGTACATTAGAAAAATTTCGAATATTTTAACATGATATAAAATATTCTGTAAAATGTATAGATTTCATAAATATGCATTCTCAATTTATCTCATACAACTTTAGTTCTTTGAAATGTTGGTTGTAAAATGAGGATAACTATTTCAATGACATAAGACATAAAAACAGCGATTATTTTGATAAAATTTAAACAAAACAATTGTAAATGTTAATATTTGTTTGCAGAAGACCATTGTCATTCGGAAAGAGTTACTGGAGTGAATAAGAAGGCGAGGCGAAAACTGGTGGTGGCCAGCGTTCTGTGTCTGGTGTTCATGGCGGGAGAGTGTGTTGGTCAGTGCTTGTGTTCCCTTCATATCAACTCAACTCACTTGAGAGTTTACCCTCCAAGCCTTTTGCGTTTTGACAATTTTTTATAGCTTAAATGAACAATAGTGGGGTAGTGGGAAGAGTTACTCGTATGTATTCTATAGAGCTATGATTATTATTTCTTCAATCAAGCTATTTAAATACATGATATATCTGTTTATTTCATTTTTAAAACTTAAAGTATTGAAGATATACCTTTTGATTTAATATCCATATGAACTAATTCGACCTTGGGTTTCTAGGAACAATTGGTAAATAAAAAGGTATTTTTGTTTTGTTGAGTTTCAATTTGTACTAAATTAAGTTTTCCTAGGTATACTACATTATCACCCCAGGAGATATATTAGGTCACAACACAGATATAGCTAATAGCGAACAAACTTAACTAACGGAAGTCTATTGTCCCTGGTGGTACTGGATATTCCCTCAGGGGTGCGCACTCTTCGAACCGTATTACTGTGAGTCAAGACAGTTAGAGTAAGTAGTTAGAATGAAGCATAACTATATTGAAGAGGTAGATACGATTTTAAGACAGATATATAAAGTACACATTCATCATTTAATCAGAGAAGGAATACATGAATGAAATTTGCAAAGTTTTAAAACAACAAAAAAGGTACTTTAACAAAAAAGTACTTTTAAAGCAAATTTAATTTTTTTTGCTTATGATTGAATGTGAAAAAAATTGAGGAGACAAAAATCATTACATTGTTAACCAGTTTGATATTTTTTTTACTCATCGTGAAGTTGAGTGTAGGCCATTACAGATTTTTCCAGTGATGAGATAATTTTCATTCGTTTGCCCTCGCTCTATTGATGAAGTCAGAGATGTGGGTTAATAAATAATGATTGTTTTTACACTTATCTCTTTTCATCTATTGTGCTGTTCTGGCGTGGAAAGTTTGCTGCATTTGATGTGTGGCTCATATTTTAGCTACATTAACGGTTAATAGTCATTGTTAAAAAATATTTTTTACTTTATTAATGCCTGCAACTATATATTTATAGGAAACATTTTATCTATTAGTATGAATCATATTCGTTTTTATTTTATAGCTTAATTTTGACAAATTAATTTAGTTGAAATTTAGTTAACATGCTCTAAAATGAAAAAACATCCGTATCAGCATTTAAAATAAAAAAAATGTCAATTCATTTATTATAATTTTTGATCCTGGTGGAGTCTAGTACTGGCGGCGCTGGTATCAATACATTGTGTGATTACTTGTGGAACCCTCTTGTTATTAAAGTAAAATTGTTATTTTATGCTGAATAATGTGTTTACTTGCAGGAGGTTACTTAAGCGGTAGTTTGGCTATAGCCACGGACGCGGCCCACTTGCTGGCGGACTTCGCTGGCTTTATGATATCGCTGTTCGCACTCTGGATGGCTGCTCGAAAGCCCTCCAGGTCCATGCCCTTTGGCTGGCACAGGGCTGAAGTACTAGGCGCCACAATGTCTGTTCTCACCATTTGGCTCGTCACTGGTGTTCTATGTTATATGGCTATCCAGAGAATTATTAACCAAGATTATGAAATTGATTCAACCATTATGCTTATAACCGCCGGCGTTGGCGTATTCGTGAACATTGTGTAGGTAAATCAATGTTACGATTTACTCATAATATTAAACTGTAACTGTGTATGATATTGGGTGTAAAATTAACAATAGATAAGATACTACTCTTATATAGTATGTAGGATATAACTTTTATTTTTGTGTAGTGAGTTGTTTTTATTCAGTAATTTTATGTATTATTACACCCTGAGGATGATCAATGATCACTGACACGTTGGCTTTATATTTTTTAAATTTTGGATATTTATTGTACTTAGTACCAAACGATGGAAGTGTCAGATCAGAAAACTCGAAAAGCTATACATATATATATATATATCCGCTGGTCGTTGTCTGCCTGCGGAGCGACTCGTTTCTATCTTCCTGATGACGAGTAGATCGAAATATAGTAGAGTTTCTGTTTCATTTCTGAGTGTTCTTTGTGTCAATATAGTTTTATATATATATATATATATATATATATACACGAGTTCAAAATTCAAGAAGAGTAACACCTTGCCGTTGCGTCTACAACGTGCTTGGTCTCCCCTTCTCTTTTCTCCTGAAGACGGATTACCCGAAAATTTGAGTCTGTAAGTGTTTCCTTACTCTGTGTGTTACTGTTCTTGAATTTTGAACTGTGTGCAAACACGTGTCCAGTTTGGATCGTGTTTCGTTTTATTAAGTGAAGATACGTATATATATATATATAATTAAAGTTATCATAAGAAAATAAAAGAAATAAATGCTCTGAGGCCTTTCACTTTATATAATCGGAGAGCAAAGTAAGAAAGAATTAAAGAGAGTTTTTTTTCTTTGTGTGTGTGAAAGATTTTTTCTTTCTTTCTTTCTTACTTTGTTTGCTCTCTGATGATATAAAGTGAAAGGCCTCAAAGCATTTATTTCTTTTGTTTTCTTTTTCCTTGTGGTTTGGACTTCATTGATTGTATCACGCGCTTAATTGTGATTTTTCTGATATATATATATATATATGTACTTATATCAATGATCAAACCACATTATGAAATGGGCGAAAAAAATACTAAGACCTTTCAACAGTTTCGTTACGAAGACGAAGACCGCTTGTTTCGGTTGAAAGATCTTAGTCCTTTTTTTTTCATTTCATATTATGGTTTGATGATTGATTGTTATTCCATGTGTGTATGTGAAATTTTGTATTTATGTATATATATATATATAAAACAAACACTTTTTCTTCTTCTTGGAATTTGGTCAGGGTTAATGTACGGAATCACCTTTTTGCCTGACCCAAATTCTCCAAATTAACCCTGACCAAATTCCAAGAAGAAGAAAAAGTGTTTGTTATTAATTTGTGGTCAAGAAAACAATACCATGTATATATGAAATTAGAATGAATGGAAACTAGATACTAGGACTCACTTCAATAGTTCGACCCTTTTAACGGTCAACGTCGGGAGAGGAAGTGAGTGCTACGGCGAGAAGTTGAAGTCAACATCTTATTAAAACTCACTAAAAGGAAGCCCGTGTTGATAGAGAAACTCAATACAAGAGTAAGAAATTTTGAGCCAACTTCATATGACAAATGAACAAGTTTTGGTTCCTCAGCGTCAATTAGAGGAAAATATATATACAATGTTTTATCTACAGTAAGAAATTCACAAATGGGACTAATATACTTTCATCAAGTTACTGTGACTACTTGAGTCACAATGTCTATAGCTCCACGTTGTTCACCTTGTGACTATGACATGGGGTTCAACCAATCTTAACACCATTTCTAAATTTCTGAATGCAGCTTAAAACATTGATTTGTATCTCATGTGTTTATTGTCAAGCCTGTATGAATATAAAGAACTGTGGCAGTCAATATTTTCCTTTGGTCATAACAAAAAACTTTCATAGTTATTAAGGAAAGTATCATCATTCAGCTGTTTTAGATTAAGATGAATTATCACCATGATTAAATAATGAAAATTATTCTTAATTATTACTTAAAAGAGTTTACTTGAGTTTACTAATGTTTTTTTGTATTTGACATATCCATATAAATTATTCTAACCTCTGAAGTATATATTTACTGCTTTTTGGTCGAATTATTTTTTTCAATTTTCTATGATTACAAATTAATGTTAAAAATGTCTAAGTGGTCTTAAAGTTTTGACCCGCAGATTTAATTATGATGGCTGTAGGTAACTTATTTTAATTTTTGAATATTTTGTAACGCAGTTTTCCTTAGTTTGAAAGATTATGAGAAATAATAACATTAATTTGTAGCTTGTATTAAAGATGTGCCAGCCTGTTGTTTCAGTATGGCCCTGACTCTTCACCAGCACAGTCATTCGCACGTCTCCCTCCAGTCTACCGACACTGGACAGGTAACCAGGTCCAAGGAAAACATCAACGTCAAAGCTGCTTTCATTCATGTCATTGGTGACTTTCTTCAAAGCGTTGGAGTTGTTATAGCAGCTGTTATTATTTATTTTCAGGTTCGTATTATATATCAGCTCTCACAGTTTAAAAAAATTGATTAATAATAAATGATATATCTATTGGAAATCAATAGGAATTTTCTTCTTAAATGGTTTTTTAAGATCCATTTTGAAAAAAAAAAGATTGCATTTGTGGAACGAAATGAACTTATTTTTTATCTCTCTTAAACATTAATATCAAAGTAACCAAAATTCATATTGTACTTCAGTTATATAATTTCAAACATAAGTTATTTAATTTTCACATGGTTTTCTTTACGTTATCGATTTAAGAATTGAGAAATTAAGAAGTTATTATTTCTGTTATAATATTAAGAATTTAGTAGATAATTGTTTTCTCTGCCTCTGAGCTTGACTATTGTTCACATTTAGATCTCATCAGTCGGTAAATATCGTTCACAAGACGCCGAGAAAATTTTGTTTGTGTTTTTTTTTAAAGAATTGAAAAATTTTTCTGAAAAATGAAAAAGACTTCAGTGTTCTAAAAATGTATAAGTTGATATACGAGTGCTTTGCTATATTAGAAATAATTTTATATCATTATCAAAATATTGATAATCTAATATTTGTAGTTTTCAGTTATATCACGTTTCCATTTCAACTTCCCATCAATTTCATTTTTTTAAATTTTGAAATTTGTTCTTAAATAAAGAGAGCATAATGAAACCAAACACAGGAATCTGAATCCAGATTTTCATCTCTAATAGACTTAAAATACTTTTTTTTGTTTAAACTTAAGCGCAAAAATCAAGCTTCTTAAATTCTATTTCGTTCCATAAATCTTAAGTGAACGCATTGTGGGTCCCAGAATTGAAAATAATCTTTTTTATATACAGTGTTTAAATACTGAAATAAACACAGACAAACTCACTTTGATACTTCGACATCAGTTAAATATTTAATGACTGAAAGGCAGAACAAGGCTACTAAACAGTAGTTTTGGTTTGTTTCAAGCACATCATTTTTTCATGGTGACAACATTGTTGAAATTTAAATGAGTCTTTATTGGTTTTTATCTATTTGCTTTCCTTTTGTTTGATTAATCATTCTTATAAACCGATTGTTATGATTGATATATAATATATGTTGCATAAAAGATTTGTCAGTCCATTTCTACATTTCTTCTCTATTCGAAGTGAAAAGCAAGTATACTTCAGATAAATCTCAAGTTATTTTTTGTTCATGATTTTAATACCTTTAAACAAGCTCTACTATTATAGTGTATATTGAGATTGAATTTTTTATACAGGTATGCAATATTCGTACCATTACTTGCAATAATAATTAAATACATGATGTAATCCCATTTGAATAAACAAATTTAATAATGCAAATAATAGTCACAGTGATAGAATTAGAACTTTGTTACTTATTTATGAAAGAGTAATACGTTCTCTTTTGTTTCAGCCCACTTGGGGTATTGTCGACCCGATATGCACATTCATCTTTTCCTTGTTTGTTCTTCTTACAACATTCTCTGTTTTAAGAGATGCTCTTACAGTTTTAATGGAAGGTGAGATTCAGTTTTACGATTATCAGTTCTTCTTTCACATATGAATTTATATGTGAAATTCATTTATATGTATATATATATATAAAGATTTTACATAAACACGTGAAACAACAATCAATGATCAAACCACAATATGAAATGGGAAAACAAGACTAAGATCTTTCAACCGTAACAAGCGGTCTTCCTCAGAAAGACGAATTTATTAACAAAATTTAATAATTTTGTTATATATATTATTTCCACATTATGAATTATTTTTAACCTTTCTCAGTACTTATTGAAGCAGGTATTTTGCTACAGTAAATTTTGTTGATCTCATAAACATTATAATACAGAAAAATGTGTTACGACACACAAATATATTTATTTAATTTATATATGTCTGTTTTTAAATAATAAAAATTTCTAATCATATAAAAAACTGAACAAATAATACTGTTTTTTGAATTCATGCAAATTTACAAACTGCAGTACAATTCACTCAATGTGATGTAATTATTATTATTTCTAATCAATCCCTACTTTAACATTCTCCAAGACATCAAACACGTATGAAAGGTTTCCTAGAAAAATATTCTCTATTTATTATCAGTAAAGAATTAGAAATTTAATTATTGAGACTTTTGAAACACTATATTTATTCTATTTTAGTTTTTGTTTTATTAACATTATATACATTTTTGAATTAATAAGCGTACGTACAGGAATAATTTCTGTATGTGCCTTATAATATCTTTCATGTACTCTCTATAAGATTTAGAGAGAAGTGAAAATATTGTATTGTTTCAAAATTTTGAAAGTGAGTTTTCAACGGATATTCGCGTTTAGGAGTCCCCTGAGAGCAATAAAATAAGTGTTTCGAAATGCTTTGTCTGCGTATGTGTGAGCAGAATATCTAATCAAATTTTATGAGAAACCCAACAAATATCATAATTAAGTTTCTGATTGTTCATGAGATGAAAGAGGTACCATAATTTCACTTTTTATAGGGGAGTGCTTTATATGAGAAATTTGGGATTTTTGGTTTCATTAAACTCTCTTCACACTATTTTGATTAAAATCCCATTGATGATAGTTTTAGTTTAAATTTAATATGCATAGAGTAAGATGGACATAAAAATTGTTCTTCAGTGTCAAAAATCTGTTTTCTAGAGGTGATGAACGAACTTTAAGAGGGCTATAGTTTGCATTGATATGAATGTTAAACAAAGACATTAAAATATACATATTGGTGTAAAATGAGATCTGAATTGACTAGACTGAGAGAGAAAGAACATTTATTCTAAAATAAAGAGTTCATAATCATCCATAACACTACCGTTATACAACTACTTCTACCCTAATAAATCTGATATCGTTCATAATTTGGTAAATAAAAGTTGTGCGTAATCTCACATCAAATTTTTCGAATGTTTTAAAATGATCAAAATTTCTTCAAATTTTAATGAGTCAGTCATGTAAGTTTAGTGAATTCGTTGTAGGATCACCTCGGGATGTTGACTTCACAGAGGTTTTGGATACACTGATGTCGATAGAGGGAGTAATGAAGGTGCATAATCTTCGAATCTGGGCGCTCAGTCTCGACAAGACAGCTCTCTCTGCTCATCTGGCGATAGGTGACCTTCGTTATTGTCTAATTATAGTTGTACACAAGTATTACTATTAGTAGAAAATAGTATTTTTATTTTAATTATTACTTCTGAATATTTCATATAATTCAAGTAAACCTTCCCAGCACAAATGAAATCACATGTTGGTGATTGAAAATTTTTTTTTTTTTGGATTGGAAATATTTGAATAATGGACAAAAGTTAAGTAAAATAAATGTACTTAAGTACGTTTTAACATGTATTTATGTAAAGTACAGAAAAAATTACCATCGTATTACTATTCAAAAGCACACAGATATGCATAAGGATACGGTATTTTTATATAGATTTAAATACTAGCTGACCTGGAGAACTTTGTACCGCCTAAGAGTCAATTAATGTCGTGTTAATTTAGCTAAACTTAATTTGGAATTCAATTGTTAATTCACGCTGTAATAATAATTAACTTCGTAATGGAATGCACTAAGATTCAAAACAGCGTGAGTGGTTCGTTTGGATCGAGCAGTACTTACTCGGACTGTTTGCAGTCTGGATTCTCGTTGCTCTCTGTTTCAGATAAATGCCCTCGAACCTTGCGTACTCGATTGGATCTTACTTCTCGTCACTGGTTTAGTTCTGAGGCTCATGTTACCTTTTTGTTTTATATTTGAAGCGTAGAACGACCGATAACTCGTTTTTTGGTAGGCATAACTACACAGAAATGGCGTTGAAAATTAATTTGTTAAATGTTGAACAGAATAAAAATTTCGATTGAATTGTTTTTACATAAATAAAAACGTCGGTTTTTTTTATATAGAAACCCCCATTGTCTTTAAAGATTAAAAAAAATATTTAAATTAAATTAATTCAGCTATAGAATGTGATTTTTCTATCAAAACATAGTTTTATTAACACCGAAAACTTCTAACCATTCCCGAAAGTTTCATCGCAATTGGATGAACTCTTAAGGAAGACATAAGAGACATACAGACGAACATTTATTTTTATTTATATAGATATAATAAGTCTCCTTTGGGTTGTATAAATAAACTATCCTCAATCTTAAACGTTTGAATTCATTTGCTGAAAGTAAAATAATGTATTTTAGTAATAGTTTTATAATGATTATGCAATAAAATATATAAAAACTAAAATGAAAACAATATACCTGAAAGTATGTAAACCAAATTTAAGATTAGATTTCCTCTTTAATGGGGAAAGGTTATATGTATAACATTATTTTCTAACTCCTAGTGGTCAGTCCAGCAACTAAGCTTACAATATTATTACATAAATTTATAGATTTAAATTATTTTAGATGATCTAAAGCCCTTGATGATCCAGAAGTTAATCAATTTAGGAGTTAACTTAAACTCCTCAAAGTATGTGAACATCAATAAAACAATAAAATTGAATGTCAAATATATTATTGTAGAACAAATAATGCATTCAATGATGTAACATAAATCTGGGCAAGAAAATAAATAGACAGAGTTTTTTCATCGCTGCATTGGTGTTATAAATAAGTTTTATCCGAATCATATTCGAATGAAAATCGCTTATGAATTTCATAAATCAACGTTTTCCTGCTGATAAATCTTGTTTTAAAATTATGGTATCTGCCATACCATCAAAAAATTCAGCCTTTTATATATCAAATTAAGTTTTCTACTTATTAAATGAGAGTGATGTAATTAGTAGTAATTACATTTTTAATTACTATGTAATTCTTACATAGTAATAAAAACATGTGGTTTGTATTTAAAGGAATATAAAAACTTAATAGGACACATTATATATAATTATAAAAGTTAAATACATTATGAAAGCGAGTGAACTGAAGGTAATTAATGTTCTTAAGAATGCATGTGTTTCTCCTTCGCATAGTATTTATGTCATTTAAAGCAAAATGCTTGTCCAGAATGTGGAGATCATTAAAATTCTTATGGATATGAATAACAACATTTTTTACTATCCTAGACATATATTATGTTTATACATGTTAACATTAAAAGAATCAATTTATTAATAAGAAAAACAAATGTATATAATTTAATTGCACTTTTAAAATTTTCAGAAATAAGTATCTTGTACTGTTTCAGCTCCTAAGGCTAACCCAACAGAAATTCTGAAATTGGCTTCTAAAGAAGTTCATAAAAAATACAACTTTTTTGAAATGACTCTTCAGATAGAATACTTTCAACAAAACATGGATAACTGTGCTCAGTGCCAAATACCAAAGTAGAATG
Organism: Hermatobates lingyangjiaoensis; assembly: GCA_026182355.1. Lineage (NCBI taxonomy): Eukaryota > Metazoa > Arthropoda > Insecta > Hemiptera > Hermatobatidae > Hermatobates > Hermatobates lingyangjiaoensis. The sequence goes on from JAPFBL010000255.1 coordinate 1,350,274, forward strand.
AGTGACAGTTTCAAGTGGTCGTTACACTATGACCGTGAGAGGTCAAAAACAGCAGCCAGCATGAATTAAAAGATCAAGTTCTTCTGCTTTAATCTATCTTTTACTAATGATTCCTATTTTACAATAGTGTGATAGACTAACATAAAAAGATGTTGATATGTAGTATACTTTACTGCAATTTCTGTATTTTTCACGATTAAATATAACAGTTTAAACAACAATAAAAATCAGCAGAACTATTAAAAGAAAAGAAAATGACTCTTCTCATAAGAGTGCTGGTTACCAAGTAAAAACTTTGTGTGGGCATAGAATGGTATATTAAAACTATCGATCCACTACGAGGGCCTCTATATTAATTCTAATATCTTCCTTTGTTCCTTATAGAATATATTTCGTTTACACTTCAGGCTATCTAATAATTGTGCAAAGTAAAAGAAACAACATGCAAGGAGAAATGGTAAGAATATTACACATAGCTTTGAATTTCAAATCAAATTCGAAACACCAATATGAAATTCTTGAATGGGACAAAACTCATTTAGTCCATAAAGGTAATTTTCTGTCACAAAATAGATGGTGGCATTTATCATGTGACTCTAATGTTACTGGTCGTTACTGATGTTACTGGTTACTGATCTTATCATTGCATGTTTTGGGATATATTTTTCTATGGATATTTTTTTTTATTTATTAAACATTTTAATGTACTTCACATGAAACTAAGAAGGAAAACAAGACATTTCATCAAGTCGAGCCTCATGAGGTTAAGTAAGTATAAAGAAATGAGTTGCGATTAGTGAGGAGGGAAAGGATTTCGAAGAAATAGATTTAAAACCATAGCATTGCAATAAATTTAATATTAAAGAAATAAGAAACCAGTTTGACTTCATTATATTATATTTAACTTACTTTATTTCACTACTATTTATATGATTTCTCGTACGATTAATAAGTACACATCTCAGTATTCATGTCTTTAAAAGGCCTTTTCTGTATTTCTCAATAGGCAGAGCAGATAGCTATTAAACAAAGTAAACAACTGTTTAGAGAATCAAGGGAGGGAGCACCACAGATTTATATTTAGGCTCAGAGTTAAATTTACAAAGAGAGCGAAGCACAATTTATTTGTGGACAGGGGCATTAAACTAAAAGTGCTTAAAAACTGATTCAGGCCAGTGTTTCATGGATGCTGTTAGAACTGGTGACTGATCTACTTTTTTATTCGCGAATAAGTTTACTCATTTTCTCTGTAGAGGAAATTGAAAATGTCATCAGAAAATCTAAGAAACAATACATTCTGTATGTCTTATCTCTCTATTAAGGGTTTAATCGGGACATGTCCATATGACTGAGAAAATCTATATCACCAAAAAATCTTTCAGTTCTTTTCTATAAAAGTGAAATAATCATGATACAAGAAAGAAAATAAGTAATCAGGAATTTCTGATGAGTTCTAATAAGTTTTCTTTGCTTTGTTGTCGTACAAAGCAAGTGAATAAAACCAATTACCAAAGGTGTTTGGGTACAGCATGTCAAGAAATTGTTTTTCATAACATACCTGTATTTCAAATTTGCTAATCCTAATTAAATAAAAATAAATAAGTACTTTTAATTAATTTAGTAAAATAAATGGGAAATGATACATTTTTTTTGTTATTTCTTTAAAATTATGATCCTTCTTGCTTTATAGCTTATAGACAAATTTTAATTGATTCATAATAATAAAGCATTAAACCTTGTTTTAAATTTTCTAATAAATATATTGTTTTCTACAATTTTATTACTTCATTATTGTTTCCTAAACATAAATGTTTTGCCTTTGAACACTTTGAATTGGATTTAAGGATTGAATATAAAAAAGCATTGTTTTCATCAGAATGATGATTACAAAAAGATACAACTTTATAATAACATAGTTATAACAATAATACTCTTTATTTTCAAGAAGACTAGAATACAATTCATCCAATACTTGAATAACAAATGTTAAAAATTTGCATTACCAAAGATGAAAATAATTTGTTGATCATTTCATAGCTACATTATACATTATTAATATGTTATTTACAAATGATATTTGGTAAAATACTACACTAGTATTAACATTTCATCATCAAAAACTTATTCAAAAGTAAACAACATTTATAACACCATCTTTGGAGATAACAAAGTTTCAGTATTTTTACAAATTCTAATTGGATAATGAATTGTAATAAAAAAAAGAAAGTTTTTAAAATTTAGAAAAAATAAATATTAATTCCTAAATATGGCGTGGGTTCTCTCTCCATCCTACCAACTGAGATTGGACTCGTAGTGGTGGCTGTTGGTTCTCACCCAAGATGGGTAGACCGTTGTGGTCGCTGTGTGAGAAGCAGTAACTTCTTGGAAAGATGTCTGCTTAGCATATCGGAGAGCTGGAGACCCCAAACCCTTACTGGTGGGAATAGACCATGATCTCAGCTGAATGGACTTGACAACTGGTACTTGCTTTATAGACTCTTTGGCTTTTAATTGGATCTCAGAGTGGGTTCGATTTAGATACTCCCCTCTCTCGAGCGCTTATTACTAATAGAGACACCTTAAAGGCTCCCTAACCTTTTATATACACGGATCAGGTGGCGTTTAGCCAACGAGAGATTTTTAATGTTTCCATGAGTCGTTCTCTTTGTACTGAGACTCTCTATAATGAGGCCCTGAAGGGTCAAATTAACTATCATTGCAAGCCCTTGTCCCGGGGTAATGGGCATTGCCCTCTTCGGAGGGGGTCGACCCGACTCCTAAGAGTCGTATGGGAGTCCTAAAACTATCAGTATTGGTAAGTGCTGGTCACTAATAAAATATTAAAAATTTAAAAATATTAAAAAGTGCGATATGAATTTAGCAATACGTATGTTTAAAGTTGCATACCTCAGTGTAGAAATGTACTTTTACAAAATCGTTTTTTACAGCAATCTAACTGTTGATTAAAGAAATAATGTTAACTTAATTTCTTATTGCCAGAGTAACTACATGGAATTACAGGTTTGGAAAGTGTATGCTTAATTAGATCTGAAAATATTTAATATTTTGATCAACAGTTATTAAAACAATTCATACAGTTACCCATGAAAAATCTGGTGACACGAGGAAACAAGGGATGCCAGATTATTTTGTCATTCCAGAAAACAATTAAATAGCGTTCATTACTCTTGATATTGTAAATAAATACAGTGTAGACATGAAATAAAATACTGATTTTAATTTGAATGCTAAACCCAGTATCAAACATTGCAATTATAGTAAAGTAGCAAAAGTACCATTTACCAGGACAAGAACGATTTATCAAATTAAGATTTGGCTTTGAAATTATTCATGTGTGCCATAACCAAGACTAAAGATTAAACAGTCATTTGGCTAATTATGACCAACACTATCTTGTAGAACTGGAAGAAATAAATTTAAATATTGAAGTTAATATCAGTTATCCGTAACTTTACTTTCTTGATTTAGCATATTAAAATAGTTGTTTTTACATAAAATATTTTTGTATAGATATGAATAATAGAATTATATGAAATGAAATGGACAATATCTCTCTTTGTTGGATCATTTAATATATTTCCAAACATTTAGATATTGTGCTTTGTTTTGATTTAATCATCAAAACACGTGATTGCAATAAATGATAAGTGTTGTAATAAATTTATTCCATTAAATACCATGTTTATACTACTTTTTTTTAAAATTATAAAAATATTATAAAGATTTACTTATTTATACTTATAAGTACAAAGTGAATATGAAAGTTAAGTATAAAATATGAAATACATATATAAAAAGATTTCACATAAACACGTGAAATAACAATCAATGATCGTCTTGACGAAGACCGCTTGTTACGGTTGAAAGATCTTAGTCTTGTTTTCCCATTTCTTATTGTGGTTTGATCATGAAATACATATATTTTATAATTTCTGGTAATATTCTAATCAAATCAACATATTAATTGATATAATAAACGATGTATTATGGTACAGGAAGTATCGACAGTTATCGAAGTATCGATACATGAAGTATGGATACTGCATTTTAACCTTATTGTTTGCCATGTTTATAATCTCATTTTGCTTCTTTCATTTCAAAATTACTTTTGTAAAACTAGCAAGCGATGCACACACTGTCACTAAACAAATAACAACTCCTATTAAAAACATGGGTCGTGATTGGTGTTTATCTGAATCGATCAATGTTTAAACCACAAGAAGAAATGAGGAAAAAGACTAAGATCTTTGAATGACCTTATGTTCTTAGTCTTTTTTCTCATTTCTTATAGTGATTTGAACGTTGATTGTTATTTCACGTGTTTACTGTGAAATCTTGTCTTAATCGATATATGCCAGGGAGCTACACTCTAGGGGAAGGGGAAAGGGCAAGAACTACGACATCAGATGACTCGGTCATTTTCTCTTCCTCAGAATTAGTAAATTCATTGGACGCTTGAATCACATCGTTTACAACTGATCCAACAAAAGGTAAATTTTTCCTTATTTAATTCCATATAATTAATAATCAACATTATACCTATGTTTGAGGTGTTGTAATATTGTTATATACATATGTATTTTCCTAATAACATTTCTTATTTCTATTCATTGAATCTTTCAAGAAAAGTATATTTTAGCTAGTCGAATATATTTAAGTAGGGACCACTATTGATGATTGCATTTATTGTATTGCTATAAGATGTAAATGAAAAACATGATGGAAGTAAGTTTTGTAAAACTTTGTATTAAGACTTTTCTATTAACCTTATTGTTACAGGTTATTTAATTAATACCAATAATTCATTTTTGTATAGTTGAGTATTCTCCCCATTGAAATTTAAAATATATAATTGCTAGAGTTACAATTACAAATTCTTCTGGACTAATGAATTAATGTGAACTGATTTTTTGGTCGTAACATTTAAGAATATGTTAAAAGGTCGTAGCTATTATGTTGTAGCTGGAGGAACTATATATATCAAGAACTATTTTTACAACATAATTAACTTCAGGAGATAAATGCAGTTAAAGTATCTACTTCTCAATATTTTGCTACCATAAGAATTGTTTTATATGTATATAACCTTGGGAGGAAGTTATTTTATTGCTAATAGTGATAAGTTTAAACTGTCAATGTCACTTTTCATTTTTATAATTCTTTCGTTATATTCTTATACATATTTATATTTAAGGTACCATTAAATTATTTAAGATGTTTAATTTGTTATAAATACATTTTATTTTGTATAATAATTAAAACAAGGCTTATTTGCTCACTTGTTATATCTCTGAAATGCATCCTTCAAATATACAAAAGTACTGGGAAGGATTGGATTTAGTAATTCCCTAATTATGAAGCATATTTAATTAGTTTTCTTTGCACTTTTTCAAAGCTCTGAACAGCATTAGGGATAGTTATGACTAATACTCTTAAACTTTAATCTTATGAGATGATGTTAGTAAACAAATAAAACCTTTGCTCCTTCTAGCTTTAAACCGTATGCCCCATGTTGTTGACAGTGCGTTTTATGTTTTGAAGAAATATATAAAGATTGCTTTGTTTCATAACAGATGAAATTAATCACTTGTCTGCTTTAATATAGTGATTCAGCAGAATTTTCAGTATTTTATCATGCTATAATAATATATAACATGGGGTAGTAATGGAGTGATTAAGCGCCTCTAATAGCCTCTATTGGACAAAAAATATCCATATTGTCATTGTTTGATTTGTTTTAATAATTTTCTATCTGAGTAAACAATCGTCAAGTTTTATTGGGTTGTTGTCCTTTTGTAATTTAAACTGTTAATGATATTATTTGAAATATTTTTTTTTTGTTCCTGCAGGCATTATGGCACTTGAAAAGCGTAGAGAAAGTTTCAAAGTCCTTTTAACGAAACTGACTGAAGGTGAAACTATGGTAAATGAAAAACTAAGTTAAAATCTACATATTGCATATCTTGTTAATATTTCCGAAACATTATTTAAATAATTACTACTGATATATGCATATCATTTATATATGAATGAATATTCACCACCAATGTTTTTCAGACAATAATTATTTAATTCTATGTTGTTTAATTTGTTTTATTAGTATTCAGTTTATAAAATTAGTTTATAGTTCCCAAAATACTAGTTAAAAAAAATGTCACACTGACAGCATAAAGTTTTAAAATAAGGAATGCTCCTTAATTATATTACTGTAATATCTCGTAAATTGATAGTAACATTAATATATATTTTTACTTTACTATAAGTAAAGTAAAGTGATCATGAAAAAATTCGATCTCGAGATTTCGACGGAACTATATGCTTTGAGGTCCCAGAAGTCGTTTTATGATGTTTTTGCAATTATGTATATGTGTGCGTGGGTGGATGGGTGGGTGAGTGTGTTAGCATTGCTTGTTACCACGCTACGGTCCAGAATCTTTGATTGATCAAGTTGATATTTTACACAAAAATGGGTCCCATAGAGTAGATGATCCCTATTGTTTGGGAAAGATTATGCCTGACGGGAAAGTCACTTTTTTGCCAAAAACCGGTTTTTAGAAAACATGTTTTTCACCTAAACTGCTAATTCTAGAGTTTTAAAATGTTGGTAGATATTTTGATAACTATCGTAACATGTTTGAGCTCTATAGTTGTTTCGTTCCTTTTGACTTTAAACTATTAATGACTTGTCTGGTGGCATTAAGGGATCTAACTGTCTGACGAATATCTCCATGCACTGTAGTACCTGTTTAGTTATTATTTCAAGACGAGAGGTCCAATTGTTGAATGATGGCGCTGCTGTAAGGGGGAAGAAGAGTAAGTTTTGTCAAGTAGCATTCTAGTCTAGCGTCTGAAAGATTCGTTGAATGCTGGTCAGGTCCTGTGGCAGCTAACGCTTTACAGCAGTTGAGGCAACTTGTGCAACGTTGACGTTTAGATTAACAGCGTGGAAAAGGAGAACTAAACGGATAAGTAGGTTTTTGTCTTTGTTGGTTGTAACCCGAGTGACGTAGTGAATCAATGGATTCTCGTCTCCTGTAATGTTGAATATCCACATTTCTGGCATATAAAGAAATGCCTTTATGCAAGTCGGACTCATTTATTCTAGATGAAACTCTTGTTTGTAAGCATAGCTCTGAACCAGTCCAAAGATCTACGAGTGATGGTTGAAAGTATTATCACCTTAGAGATAAGGTCATTCACTGCGTTAGGAGCTCTCCTAGATTTATAGCTAAATGGCTTACCAATTGCACATGAAATAAATTTTTGACTTAGATTTACCCAAGATTACTACTAAATAACATTCTAAAATGAAACCCAGACAGTATAATGGGTTAGGAGGGTAACACAGTTGAGGCAGACTACGTACTCCTCACTTTGGAAGTTTGTTTGCTGTTTCGTTGACCTCTATTAATCAGTGTCTGTCATTCGCATCATACATCTCTTAAGAGTAGCAACTGCCCGAAGAAGATGCTTATACTCTCTCATCTTATGCTTAGAGCCTTCTTTCCTTATTATGAAAGATGGGAAATCGTCCAATTCTTCTCGTCCAGCATTATTCAGTCTCAGTACTAGCAATGTCTTCAACTTGCCATTAAACTCCTTAGTTCTGAAAATACTGTTTTCAAATAAATGGCAGCCATATGACGTTTAATTTGCACTTTTATTTCTTTAACTCTTATTTTAAAATGTACAAATTAATTGTTTGAATTAATATATTCTGTGACTCATTAAATTTTCGAGTTTCAGATTTTCTTCCTAAATGTCCTGAACTTCTTTAAGGGAATACTTACTGAAATAGTTAAATATAAAGTTTATTACAAATATAATGGGAATTTACATTAACGAACTATTAAAAAATATGTGTTCATTTAATTAGAAACTTGCTTTTTAAAATTTGTTTAAACAAACATAACATAAACAATAAAGTTCAACACATGGACAGAACAATCTCTTAGTTGTGTTCGGTAATATTTTAAGGAGATTTCTGCTATTGATTCATGTAAGCCTTTGTTTGTTTCAGGAGATAAAAACTGTAAAGGAATTAATGGGTGTACTAACCAATGCTGGTACAATAGAAAATATTGATCTTGAATCTCAAACATCCATACCTGAGAACTCAATTGCAGCCAACAAATCGGGAGAAGTGAGTTTTTAATTTATTAATTAGTTATTAAATACTATATTAAAAAATTTATTAAAACAAAAAAATTATATTTCTACCCTTCACTTCAAGTTTTTGAGCCAATAAATTTGATTCATTTTATTACCTGTAAAATTCTTTGTCTATACAATAATAAGATGTAATAATTATATATATATACCAATTATTATTAACTAATATATAAAAATATTAATTACTAGTACTTTTAATTATAACATTAACATTACTGGTAAGTCCTTTGTGCATAAAATGTGCATGATTAAGTATAGCTTACACAGTACCTTCAACTAAAATGACTGTAGGGACATATTTTATGCCTATGTTATCTTAAAAAAGACCACAAAAGAGTTTACCAATGACTTGAGTTTTTTCGAAAATATACCTGATAACATTTTATTGCAATATTATTTCCGAAATAATCTAATAATAAGTTGAAGCCCCGATCGGTTTGTCCGTCTTCATAGGATTCCGGGTATAGATCCCTGATATCATATATATGAAACTGTATGTCTCAGGTTGTGGTAGGAAAATCAGTTTTATTATTGATTTTTATTTATATAGTGGTTATTTTGCACTACAGAATAGATACAAGACTACTAAGCTGTCTACATTTTGGCATTCAACTGTTACAAGCTTCAATATGTGAAAGAATGTTTAAAGGAAATATTATCCCGAAAATGTCTATCCCGACTTGAACAAGAGCAAGAAACATACAGACTGGCTCGCTAAGTGGAAGATTCATTCTCCACTAAATTCAATGTAAAGAAATTGAACAACAGTTAGCTAATGATTGAGTCAAGATAGACACAATGTAAGCCAATGGTGGCTGCAGTAGCGTTATAAAAACTTCTTTATCTATAAGGTGGATGCAATGGCAGTATTGTTTGGGAATATGCCGGAGAGTGTAGCAGTGTGCTGTGATGGCTGGTCGAGGGCATGACCGAGCGTGTTTGTAGTGTTACATTTTCCAAGTGGGCTCTCCAAGCAACAACCTCCGAAAATTCATAATCATGTAAAATTCATAATCATTCATAATCCAAAAGTACGGAAATCATGTGAGAATCTTTACCAGATCAGTAAAGGTAAATTCTAGTAAACTTTCGTAAACTTTCTGGTTTTTTTTTTTGAGGTAAACTTTCAGAAAAGAGAAATTCTGCAAACTCGATCCTACAACAAAAGGACAGGCGATTACGACTACGTACCTGTCAAATAACAGCCAAGTTTGCATAATAAATAACTGTAAGTCTGCTCTACAAGTTTTGTGAAATAACGAGACTACAGCGTATTCCTTCCTCGCCATAGAATATTCATATCAAACTAAAGGTGGATGAGAAGAGCATAAATACACAACTGTGAAGTTGTGAGAAGTTAGTTAATTCTTTAAACAATGTTAAATTAAATAATTAGAAGATACCGAAAGTCCGAAAGATTTCCACTTTTCCCACTGGGAGCGCTGGTTGTCTGTTGGGATACTGCTTATTATTCTCAACTTCCGTCACATACATATTACCTCCCACACATACCGGACTTACCCACCTCTCTTATTCTTATTTTTATTTAACAAAGTATAACAATAGAAATATTCTATAATCGATAATAGATAAATGTTTACTTTACTGTAAGAAAGATACTGTAATCGTGAAAAATTCGATTTCGAAATATTGACGGAATTACATGTTTTGAGGTTCCAAAAGTCTTTCTATTAAGTTGTTTGATGATGATGATGATGATGATGAGTGGTGGTGGTGTGTGTGTGTGTGTGTGTGTGGTGTGTGTGTGTGTGTGTGTGTTTGGGTGGGTGAGTGTGTATCCAAAGTTTGTGTTCACAATACGGTCCAGAATATTTGATGGATCAAATTGATGTTTTACATAAAAATGAGTTTCATATTTTAGACGAGGGTTTCCCAAACTTTTTCTGGCTGGCGCCCCCTTGTCTTCTAGAATAGACTGACAGCGCCCCCTTGTCTTCTAGAATAGCCTGCCAGCGCCCCCTACCCATAAAAATGGAAAGATATGCCAAAAAGCCTATCAGAACTAACCTATTCTATTCTATTCTAGAGTCTAGCTGTCATGCAATCTACAGCCACAATCTATCTTTACAGAATTGAGATTGCGGTCTACTATTTATATAAGTAACGATCATTTCATTCATCTTATCTCGACCGAAAACTCATTTACTTCCGATCAAGGCTGACGTCTTAATCCAAAGGACATACGTGAAAGAGCAGCTTATCTTTTTATTCCCTTTATTTTGACCGAAACTCTCTTTTACTTTCGACCGGGGCTGACCCCTTAATCCTCAGGTAAAAGAGCGGCATATCTTTTGAAATTCTTATTTCTAATTTTTATTACTTGTATGGTTTTTGATTGTTACCGCCAACAGTTTGGGACGACGGTGTAAGTATGTAGCCAGCTGCTACACTGTCGCCACCAACCATCTATTTTTTAGTTACCTGCGCCCCAAACCGCATATTTTGCGTTACCGCCCCCCAAACCGCATATTTTGCGTTACCGCCCCCCAACCCCCTATTTTTGCGTTACCGCCCCCCCATATCAAACCACCGCCCCTAGAGGGCGGTACCGCCCACTTTGGGAAACGCTGTTTTAGACGAACCCTGTTGTTTGGGAGCAATTATACATAATGGGGAAGTCACCTCTTTTGCCAAAATATATTTTTATACAACTTTTTTTCTCCTAAACTAGCAATTCTACAGTCTTGAAATTTTTGTGTTATCTTTGAGACTACAAAAATAATAAACGAAAAAATCCTCAATTTTTTTAAAGAACAAGAAATATATTTTTTCAATAAAATGTAAAAATTTTTACTTACATAAATTTTTATACAAAACATTTTGTCATTCTTGAAATTTTCCTTTAATAAATATATACATTTGATTATAATTTTTATTACAGAGAAGTTATATTGCAAGTTATGATTTGTTCAAAAAGAACAACCAAAAAATATTAGAAGATTATTTAGAAAAGTGGTTTACAAATAAGCTAGATGTACTTATCAATGGAAATGAACTTGAAGAATTGAAGAAATTACTAGACGTCTTCTATTATTCACACGAGAAACCTGTACGCTTGATCTCGTTTCTTACAGGTAAATTGATGATGTAAATATAATTAAGTTGTAAAAAATTACGAGAAAGAAACCTGGAGTGGTGTATATTTAATGTTAGCATTAATGTATCAACTGATTTATTTACTGTTAAGCATTGTGTCAATTATAATAAAACCGTAATGGAGATGATTGTTCAAAATAATAAGTGAACGAAAGAGAAATATATTTCTCTTCAATGATCGTAATTCAGTAATGATAAGAAATAGTATCGGAATTATTTTAAAATTATATGATTCTAAATTTATTTTAAATGATGTGAATGATAATATAATTTTTGTTATTAATTAACTTCAAATATGAGTTTGATAATTGAGATTGATAATTAATATTGGTTTCTCTCTTGAGTTTTAAATGAAATGTATTCCTAATGTATTACTTATTTTCAATTCTGAGATTTCTTTAAAAAAATAAGGTAGACGATTTTAACAAGTGAATGGAGATGAAACATAATTATACTGCTTATTGTTGCTGTACTGACGTTTATATTTTTTTAAATAATATTGAATCTAACATGTTACTCTCACATAAAGATATAGCTATATACAAAAGTACAAGTTTCTTGAATGACTAGAAGAGCAAGAGATAATTAGTACAATTTTTTAAATAAATTACGATAAAGCAGTTAAACCTTTCCCATGTGGCACCAATATTTGAAAAAAACGATAGGACCTTTTCCAGATTAAGAAATATATATAGTTAATTTTCAGTAGGACCTGTCAAAGAGGTGAAATTTGTACCATGTTACAAAATATTACTGCACATTTATTTACATATATCTAAAACACCAAACTAGAAACATCAAAAATAGATTCAGGAGCCTCAACATGAAAATCTGTCAAAACATGAAAATGATTTTCTTCATGGTAATTATAATATTTTTGTAGGAAGGGAAAAAATAACACCATTTTGCTGTAAACATTTTTTCATTACATTGCCGTGTGTAAAAAGATTTCACATAAACACGTGAAATTGGCGTGTGTGTATGGTGTTGAATGCCCTGCAACTTTACATATTCCAAGAATAATTCTATTTAGAAATGTTATTTCACATTTGTTATTTTTACATTTTATTAAATTTATTATTATTTAATATTTATCAATAATAATATTTTAATTTATTTCATTGAAAATATTTGATATGTATAAAAGAGAAATATTTATTGTATTTCACTATTTGAAGTCATTATTTATCTTCAGGAAAATTAGTGGTTGATTCCCTTCTTCGATTCATTGACTATTCATTGATATGGTCATTAAGTCACTAGTTAATTTCACATCTATTATTTGCCTCATCTAAGTTGTAACACAGTTTTACTTATAGGAATAGGTTGTTAATACTGTATTTAATAATTAATATTATATTATTATTAATATAATCTTAATAATGTAATAATTATGAGAATGGGCTGTTAGTTTTGTTATACTAAAGAACTCTCCTTAGCATTAGGCTAGGATCTTTTTAGAGCTTTTTAATTTAATGTTTTCAAGGTATTTAATTTAGGTGTAGAGAAAATAAAGCCGTATTAATAAAAATAATAGAAAGTCGACATTTAAGGTCTTAATATGAAGGTAATATAATGTGATAAGAGGTATGTGAAGTTTTATGAGAGAGGGGTAGTGCCGGAAACAGAAAGTATTGTAAACAGAGTTGTTTGAACAATTGTCTGTTGACATTTCTAACTTGTGATGAGAGAACGAGTGCTGGTGGCAAAGCGTTTGTTTTTCAAGCGTTTGCTTGCCATGGGCTGTTTGCTCGCATACAGTGTGCCCGACACATCTGCTTTACACCTGCGTGTCCCTGATGAGCACCAAGCAGCGCAGTCAACTTGCACAAAACCCCACATCCTTTAAAGCATGAAAAGGTCTTTCAAGCTGGATGTAATTTGATTTCAATTGTATTGGAGATGATTTATTCACTACTTGGTTTCGACCTGTTGAGTCTCTTTATTCTGGCAATAGGAGAGGGCCGGACTTCGCTATGAAAAATATTTGTATTCTTTAACTAATTTAGCTGTTCAATGTTAGAACAAAGAAAAGTCAACGTTAATGTATGTATCTTTTAGTCTTTATAATTTTTAATTACAATTAAATAATTAGGTTTCAATGAATGAATATTATAAATTGATAGTACTTATTTTACATTATTAAAAAAAAGTTTTTAAGTTTTTTTTATATAATTTAATTTTTTCAAAGTATTTTGAAGTCTATTTTAAACCAAGCAATAATGTTCAAATGTATACGACTGAAGAAATGTATATTTGTACCTTATCTTAAATGAAATGGCATCTATTTTATTACTCATAAACTGACCAGTCAATTACTACACTTTTGTATTAAAATACAAAACACATTATTATTTATATTAAAGATAAATAAAATGGAGAAATAAAGTCAACTGCTTCAGTCTTTTGACATTATCGTTTTCAATTATGTAATGAGGTTTACTTGATTATATCAGTATACAATGTAACATTAAGGTATGTCTTATATGCAATTACTTTCTGATGTTAGTTACAAAAACAGACTACAATAGAAATATCCTCCAAAATATCTATAAAAATATGCACAAATGTTTTGAAGAAATTTAATTCTAAATGACTATAAAAAACATCTATGGTCGTTTATGGTTCTAATCTCCTTGTCACCTTACAGTACATCCCTGATTCCTTAACTGCTTAGTTTCACTCCCTTGTAAATAACTCCCTTCCCATACAAACGGGCAGCACCAATAACAAATTAAATAATATTAAATTAAAAGGATAACTTTTTTCCTTTTCAGTCAACTTCTATTGCAGATCGGCTGTCTGACCTACAATCACTTGGACTACAACTTGGTAGGACTGATGAAATTGGTTTAATAAAATAAATTAAGAATTTCAGCCCTTAATTACACTTCCTGGCGTGGGTCTAAGTAGAAAAAAATAAATAAATAAAATATCACTTAGAACAGTTCATAGTAATAAGTCTCTTGGCCACATCCTCTTCCGACGTCTTCTGGGATTTCCTGGAAAGCTTGTGGAGGACATTGTTAGGATTAAGGGATTACTATTTTTTGGAAGTTTTTTGTGAAACGCTTTTATAGCGGGATATTGCTACATGCTGAACTGTTGGGAACTTCAGGTCGGAATAAATTGTTTGGTTCGGTATATAGTAGGGACAATGAAGAATATGAGCTTTTATAATATATTGTTTTTTGTATTTATCAAATTTTTCAAAGATTGTATTTAGTCGGTAGTCAGAAGGAACATGTGGGGGAGTCGTCTGAGACCGCGAACACTGGTCCGCAGACCAGTACCGCCTGCTGTCATTCTAAACTAGATTCCACTAAACCAATACAAGCCATATATCCTCTTATTGATTAGCAGAGACTGAAGGATTATCAGTTTGTTCTCTTTCGCTTTGACCCCTTTGACACCCATGTTACAACTAAATCATTCCCAACAACAAGTTAACATGGTCTATTGTGTGTTTATTTATTGTCATTATGTATTGCGCATTGACTGATAACTTTTAATTTTTTATTTATACTTTTTACTCAATGTATAAATTTTATTTTTTCAAAATTGGCATATTTATTTTGTTACAACAGTCACTACTGTAAAATTACTTTTTTATTGAACCAGTACATGACTGGTTTAGGGAGAGCTATTTTAGGGAAGAGACGATGGTCTTCAGTAACAAAGACTACTGTTGTTTGCTTTTCTAGTTCAATGAAGTTTCAAAATATGAAGATATTTTAAATGATTATTTTGTCAATTTAACATTTGTTGTACTTGCACTTAATCTATACACAGTACGCTGCTTGTTGCGGGCCATAATGAAGAAATACATTACCAGAAGGAGAGGAACTCATGGGCAGAATAACTCACACTTTCTGAAAGAGACTTGGATGATGATTTACAATAATTACTTCACTAGGCAAATAAGGTAAGTTAGTTTGATCAACTATGAATTATGTACTGGTGATGATATATGAATTTGAATCACATTGACTAGGTAAGATAAGCAGTTTCTGTATTATTATCACGACGCTGCAGCCTATGGATACCTCGCCATTCTTGACTATTCCGATCACTCCGACCGATCTATCCACGCACTCCTCCATCTTCTCTCTCCCAGGGATCGTCTTTAGGTCCTCCGATTAGTTTCTCGTTGACGTGGGTTCTTAATCATTGATGGTTTAGTTGTGTAAGTGATTGGTCCACACTATGTTTATTTGAAGGAGACTACCTGTTTAAGGCTAATGGTGAAAGTTTATATATGGGTTTATGATTATAGGGATTAATTAAATTACAGCAGAATATTAACGATTACTATGTATTACCCAACAGTTTTTAATTTCAACAGTAGAATGAACCATGATCTCATTTTAAAGGAACACAAATTAATACAAAGTATTCGGTTAGTACACTTGGATCACTGATAGGTGGCTGCCAAAATGTAGATCAATGGTAATGCTAATTTGTCATTTTTTATTTGTGTATCGTAAATGTGACAAGGAAACATGTTTCGAATAGAATTTGCAATTGACTACAAATGAGGATGTTCTTTATTCATTTATTGGGTTATGAAGTAGTCTCTAAAAGCATAGGACGAGTTCGGTGACAAACAAACAGACAAATGCTGAAGTTTCATATAATGAAGTTCTTGACGGTCTCTTATGGAAAAGCAAATACGGTTTAAAAATATACATTAGAGAACTACAATCTATAGTAAACGGAAATAAAAAGTTAAGTATTATTATCAAATTTATAATAACGAAGCACTCCTCAAAATAAATTTTGACTGAGACATACTGAATTGAGCTATTTTGTCCTTGTGAACTGTTGGTTTTCCAGATGTGGTCTTACATGCCACATTGAGAACACTGATTCACTCCATTGTCTGCGCTGTAGGCTTTGGCTGTTAATAGCTTGGTGCTCTGAGAAGCCCTAGTAACAGTCCTTCCCAAGTGTCTGCACACAACAGACACTCCTTGTTTAGGCATTAAATTTTAAATGCTTTGGCATTTATTCAGTAAATTTATCATTTTAAACTTCATTTATATTTTAATTTTTGAATCAACATTAGTTAATAATTGGTAGCACAAAAAATCAAATACTGCAACGGGTTTATGGAGAATGAATCAATCCTTTTGCATCATAATCTGCATGTATTAATTTAAAACTGCCTTCTATAAATTTTAATAGAACTTAAGAAATCTTAAGGTCCATACGATATAAGCTTTCATGGAGTTTTTAATAATTCAAAAGAGAATGTAATATTGATTTAGATCTTTATATACATAAGTAAGTATATTACAGACTTGAAAACTTACTTATCTGAATCAATAGTTGTTTGGTGAGTTATATTACAATTTAATAATTAAAATCAAATTATTAGATCTGAGTATGAAAAGTATTCAATATATCATAAAGTTAGGAAATTAAATTGCAGAGCAAAATGTCGTGAATAATATATGTAATAAGGTCGTTTCCTTGTTTCTTATAAATTGGCCATTCATTTAGATTATGTCTGAGCTTATTGACTTATTTAATACCGTGGTCACTTAAGATTAGGTACAAATGGTTGATCCTTTTTGTTTTGTGTTATTATTCATGAAAACTATTATTAACAATTACTACCTTTTCATTCTATGCTTATTTAGTTAATTGTGATATATTTGTTTAATATTTTATTTAATATTTATTTCTTTATTCATTACTGTTGTTTTGACTTATATTAGACACGTATAAATAACGAAACGGGTATTGAGAGTAGAATAGAATAAAACAAAAATGTTTGTCAGGTATTGACTTGTTTCCTTTAAAAAATCAAACTTTTAAAGTCAACAATTTGATTTTGTTTTAAACTTTTTTCTTGGTTTAAAAAACAAAAGTAAATATACAAATTATATATTAACCAACACACATAATTACTTTAAATACACAAAGTTATAATGTATAAAATGTTGGATTAAAAGTAGGACAACTTTTTAAAATGATATAGAGTGAACTGTAGGATTAGAAGTTCAAAATGAATGACTCAAGAAATGGAAGTTTTTTACACAACTTTTCAATATTAATAGACGTCGCGCTAACACCAACTTCAATAAACTAAAGTGTTCTAAAAAGTACAAAATTATTCTAACTGATACAGATAAACAAAACTTATTTATCATTATTTGTTTTCTTGACCCAATATTCATGTGATATAACTTTTTGTTGTTAAGGGTTGAGGTTTTATGGTTGAAACTACTTTTCTTACCGATATTTCGACATATATTTATGTCATCTTCAGGGATAGAACACGGTTTTTTACGATTAGCCCTATTACTACTACAATATTGGATATTGTTTACACTTTAAATTTTTTACATGAAGAGTAATAGAAAGGTAGTGATTGATAAATCTGGTATCACAACTATGTATTTTAACATTGATTTGTGGCTTTTTTTTATTATTACTTTTACATTATTTCAGAAATATAGAGATTAATATTTGCTTGCCTATCTCAGAAATCTGTTCTTTTTTCGACATTTAGTTAAGGAATGTTCCAAATTCCTTAACTGAGAACTGCTTTCAAAATATAGTTAAGAAATGAATGTTGAAAAAAGAACAAATTTCTGAGATAAGCAAATATTAATCTCTATATTTCTGAAATAATGTAAAAGTAATAATAAAAAAAAAGCCACAAATCAATGTTAAAATACATAGTTGTGATACCAGATTTATCAATCACTACCTTTCTATTACTCTTCATGTAAAAAATTTAAAGTGTAAACAATATCCAATATTGTAGTAGTAATAGGGCTAATCGTAAAAACCGTGTTCTATCCCTGAAGATGACATAAATATATGTCGAAACGCCAGCGAGAGAAGTAGTTTCAATCATAAGTACTGAATCCTCAACAACAACAAAAAATGATATCAACAGTTATTTAGCTTAATACGCATGAATAATACTATTTAAATTGGCAGTATCACGTTTGCAGCTAAAGTATGAATATTATGTTTAATATATAGCATGTAAACGGTTTTCACAATATGTAGAAAAATATTATGTAGTATTTATACGATATATATCAATAAGTATGGTGAATGGTTCTATTTGATTAATTGACTAGGTTAGTGAATGATTTTGGGTATTTTTTCAGGGCTAGAGATCCTAGCTTTCGCATATTTTGTTATAAAACTGTAAAGGAATTGATGGAGGAGTATCCAGCACATTTTTTTAATGACTGTGGTTTTGCTAAAAATTATTTCCATATATTTGCTAGAGATCCTATAACAAAGTCAAGGATTGTTATGTATGAGGTAATTGATGAATTATGATTTTTGTCTGATAAGTGTGAATTGTTGATATGATTTCTATTACACATAATTGAATATGTCAAGTTCTTATTTCAGCTATCTACATTACAGTTTTTTTTGTTAATATGATTGTTTCTTCAGGAATAAAAAACTCAGATAATACCTAACTGGCTTATATTTCAATTAAATCATTTGAAAACATTTCTCTTGGTACTCATCAGTTTGTTTTACCTTTTCATTTGTCTGGAATATTATTTGTTAAAATTTCTCTCCGAGACAGAGGTGCTGAACAGGATTGTTTTGCGGCACCCTAAAACATTTTTATGCTTTACAAAATCCGGTTGTATTTTCTGAAAAAAAAATTAAAAATATAATCAAATAATGCTTAAACTATTTTCAAATTGAATCCATATATTTGCTTTATGCTTTTATTTCGATGAGCAATTGTACTAGAGGCAGTAGACTTATGAATAGCGTTTCCAGCGTGAAATGAATTGATACAACTGGCAGTACTGTCTGGATACACTGTTTCACCGTATACATTTTCCTGCTACAGATGTATATTTATAAAATAAAGTCACATTCACCTTATTTTTGTAATTAAAAAAACTGTGCAGAGTTATTTGCTTTTGAAAATGCTTTAAAATCAACGAAAATGTACTGTAACATTAAAGTTAAATACATTTCTAGAACAGTTATGAAAGTACAGTGCAATAGATTGTCAAGATTACAGAACTTGCCCTGTTGCAATAGACAGGTGAAATTCTTCTGACGGCGATTTTTGTCCTCACCTTAAAATTCCCCTCTAGGTTATTTTCTTGTGTAGGTTTCAGTTCAAAACCCACCAGTGATGAGGAAAGCAAGTCGACGTGAATTACTCACATGCACTCCACAATATTATTATTGTTAGTTGACTTAAGCATTAAAAATAGGTCATTTTATTTTTAAACTATATTTTTGATAAACAATGTGTTACGTTTTATTTAAATAGTTTTTAATATTTTCATTTTTGTAACATGAAGTATTGCTTAAATAAGGTTGCTGTGTATTATTAACATTATATTAATTATTCCAATAATGCCTGTTATTCTCGTACCTCTGTGACGCTAACAACCTCACTCTGTTTACTAAACTGTTTTTACCTATATGTATGGTTTATTGCTTCACTAAGTATATTAAATAGATAATTTTTATGTGTTGAAATCTGTAATGTGTACAGATTTTTTTATAAATGTCTTTTTTATTTTTGCAGTGTTTAAATATCTTTTTTGATCAGAACTATTCGTTTGATTTTCAAAAAGAAGTTTTCCTTAAATTGAAATCGGATTTTGTTAGAACATTAGAATCATCTTCTCCTGGACTGAAGCTTGAATCAGCAAAAATTTTACAAACTTGTAGAAGGTACGATTTTTTTTTCAATGAATCATTTTATGGACATAGACGATATGTCTTTATGAATGTTTTTTATTTGTGTGCTGTATGTGTATGTTGAGGCTCGTCAACTGCTAAGGCTAATACGTGTTTTCCATTGGCAACCTTAAAATTTACTTCATGTTATTTTTTTAGTAGTCCATAACAAGCTCATGCAATTGTACGAATTAAGAAACCATGAATATGTACGGCGTTGTCTCGCGTGCATTGAACATGTAATATATATATTTAGTCAAAGTAAGAAAAGTATGACAGAATACTCCAACAGTGTTGTCTGGCATGTTTTAAACATCTAATATATATATATATATTTAGTGAAAGTAAGAAAACTATGACAAAATCAAAATACTTCAACGGTGTTGTCTCTTTATAGATAGTGAACGAAATTTACAAGGATCAGAGCAGACTAAGAACTCAGAATCTCCGGTAATAGTGACAAGCACCCTAACAACTAGAGTATACTGGCTTCAGAGTAGGTACTGGCAGAGGTAGTAGTACTCTAGTTAAACAATTGTGGCTCACCAGGAAAACGAAGAGAGAATATGTGCTTCTGGTAAAGTGACGAGAGAATTCTGCAGAAATTGAGGACTCAACGAAGTTTAGCCGACTTTGGGTTTAAAGCACAGTGACCATGTGGCTAACAGCATTGACAGGCTCACGCACGATGTGTGTTGCCCTGCTTGTTTCAATCATCCGTATCATATTAACATCTATTGGGATAACACGCCAAAACTACAAAGACTACACTATTCTACCAGTGAGGACAAAGGCTTAGTCAGCTATTTTCTGGTTTGAGGCTTCACTTGGAAACTTGGGTTTTATCTTCTTTAAATGAGGTGCCCTTGAGCTATTGGATACGCATGGATTAAGAGTGCACTGACAGAATGTATTTATACTTTGAAAATAGGACTTTGTTGTAACACTAAAATAAATTGGAGGCCACTAAAACTGCAGAAGCCGTACATAACTTAAAGGTTCTTTTTCAAATAAAACAATGAAAGTGGTGTAGCATGTTTTAAGTGTTCATATAAAAGACTCCTCTGGTTGGTCCTTGAAATTGGCTGCTTCAGTTAAAGAGCTTTGGTTAGTTTACAGAAGTAAGAAATATTAAAGAATTACATAAATGAAAAGAGATTTAGAGAAAAGGAAAGACGAAAATGAGGGAAAAGACGAGAAAAGAAATGAAGGGAAAAGAATGAAAATATAAGAGAAAAGAAAATATTATGGTGAAATAACAAAGAAATAGAGAAAGAAGGATAGGAGGAGAATAAACATTTTAAACTTTAGGCGAGTAACAGCAGATGTACTCTTGAGTAAGATACAAGCCATCATCCTCCACGTGCCCTACCACGAAAAAGCTGCGTTAATTTGCGTCTTTCTTAGTTATTTCTAAGGGAGAAATCTCCATGCAGGTTTACTAACTGCCAGGACTAGCTGAAGGCACGTTAAGGGATACATCCTAGCGTTCCTAAAACCATACAAATATTTTTTTTAATTCACAAAAACGTTTAGTTTGACAGTTTATTTATTTAGTTTCATATTTATATAATTTAAAATAGTATATATATATTCCAGTTTTGGTATTAGTTTGTTTTATTATAATTTACTTTGAGTATAATGCTTAATCTCATTTTTTATCGTACCCTAGGTAAATTATATAATCATAAAGCATGTAATACAATTGTGTGACATGTTAATAAATATATAAAAACTTGAAACGGTCCAATAGGACTACTAGTTCACACAGGAAAGAGAAAAACAGATAAAAACACACACAAAGAAAACTTACAATGACATTTCGACATTCGTCGTCATCAGGCAGAAGTAGTCCCTTTATTTAAAAGAAATACCACTTCTTCCTGATGACGACTAATGTCGAAATATCGTTGCGAGTCTTTTTTGTGTGTGTTTGTATCTGTTTTTCTCTTTCCTGTGTGAACTAAATACATCAAAAGAAATGTAAAACAAAAAAACTATTTTTGTTTCTTAGTGTGCATCTCTTTAACTTTTGTTTGTTTGTTTCCAATAAATATCAAGTATTTACCATTTCATATTGTTTAAAAAACTATTATATCTGAAAAAAATGTAATTAAAAGAGGTATTATTGTTCGTAGGTTCCTCATAATGAAGCCTTTTACAAAGGATGAATATAATATTCTAATAGATCGCTGTTATTTATCTAATCGTAAGTTTGCAAGAGCTTGTGGAAAGATTATATTCAACAGTGAAGAATACCAGAAGCAGCCAATTGCAAAATTGATAACAGATCTAATTCATGCTCACAGATCTACTAAGGTAATTTGAATTGTACTTGATATATTTTGTCATCATTTACATAAGGCTTAAACATTGCTAAAGAGCTAACAGACTTATAATATAACTATACTTGAATATATAAACTTTTAAGACTCTTTAATATTTTTAGGGATGAAAAGTATTTGTATTAAGAATACATATTTATCTGTATTTAAGTTGATTATTCCGTGAATGCGTTAGAACTGATGGTAATAATATTAATTTTGTACAAAGTCACACACACTGCAGATTCTACTTTATGTTATTTACAATTAATTAACAACTTGAGCAATCTTACTCATCTTTGTGGTCTGAAACCAAATTTGTTAAAAGGGTAATATAAACAAGTTGAAATGGTTCAGGTAACTCATAACATTATTAACAAATATGGGTATTGTTTATTATTACTAGTTTTTAAGTTAAACTACTAATTTTTTCCTTAAAATCGGATAGAAATAATCATTTTTCAATCTAAATTTTCTCATTTAAAACGACACTATTCCTTGAACAATCCGGAAAGCGGAAAGTCTCGTTAATTTGTCAGTTGGTACGAATTTTACTTATAATAGGGCCATATTTCCAGGTTGATTTTGACGTTGCGAGCCCTAAATTATGCCATATTTAAGTTCATGTAGAATGGAAATCTTCTGTGCAGGGGTTATCAACTTTTTTTTTTTTGGAAACACAGTATATAGTTTGAGAAAACGAAAATTGCTACGAGAGTGCCAAATAAAATTGTTGTAAATTTACATGATGTTATAAAGTGGGAGAGTATTCAATGTTGAGTTTGACATTACGACACATACCCAGACACTGGCATTGACTTGTTATTCGCGGAAGAACCGTCATTTGCATACATGATTGTGCAGCCAAACTATTCCTGTAGCACACCCAATGATCCTCACGGCACACTAGTCTACGGCATTACGAGGTACCAAGCCAGGCATTGTACAGAAGTTTCACTTCCTCCTAGAGACTCCTCGCATTGGACTGCCTGTTCATGTCTCTCATTAATAAATAAATCTATTATACCCGCAACCTTTGTAAATTGTTCTGCACAACATTACAGTAGAGAAACCATTGACATTTGTTTTATCACAGCGAAACTGTGACCTGAGAACATCTCATTTCTGTCATAACTCTATAAACCAGACGTTCTCTATATCCTGTCAATTTAATATAGAACTAGTAATGTGCAGATTGATACATGTTTATGCTTACATACAATTTTTTAAAGATCATTTAGGTTAATAATGTTGTTATTCAATTCACTTCTGTGATAAATGCATTTTATTCATTACCAGAAATTAAAACTGATTCATGGAATTTGTAATTGTTTTTAGTTTACTAAATGGTTTCCTTTAGTTGATAGCGCTTACGAAGCGATGTGCAAGCTGTCAATTAAAGGTTGGATACGTTATATACTTACTTGTCCTCCTGACTTGATTGCCGACAGCTCTCTTCTGTTTCATCAGTTTGTAAGAAAGTCTGTTTTGAAAAGCAGTCAACTTGATGTAGAGGTACGTACTGCTTTGTATGTCGATAAAAGATTTGTTTACTAAAAGAATTATGATTGCTTAATGGGAAACACTTTTATTATATTAAGTATTTAGTATCACCCTGCTTAATCTTAAGAAATATTTAACTGACTGACAGAATGTCTATTGACAGTTAACAAAAGTTAATAAATAAGAAAAAAATGACTTTTTGACTATGAAATTTAAATTCATATACATTAAAATATTTTTTATCTTTATGCTATGTACAAAATATTCGCAAAGTTGAGCCTCGTCTACAAGTATATTCCAACCAGAGTATACTTGTACCCATCGTTGCCTCCGCTGCAGTGTGACTGGTAATTACGGGTAGTTTGATGTACAGCGGGTGTTGAAAGGCACACACTCCTCATGCCAGGCTTATTTATATGAAGTTAAGATTCGCATGTCGTACCGAACTCCATTAGTGCCTGCTATCAATCATCAAATGTTTACTTTATTTTATTCCTATTTATTTATTTATTTCGCCCCTTGTGGGGTCATGCAGCTTTACCAGAAGCTGCATTGGCTTTTATATATCCACAGGTTCTTTGAACCAGGGGAAAAAAAGGTTACCGACCTTACCTGTAGCTTAACAGGTTCAGTAGGACCTTTAATCCGGAGTTTGATTCGAAACTCTTAAAATAAGTTGGTACTACGGGTGGCGGGGGCCCATGGAGGGGTTCTCTCTCCATCCCACCGACTGAGGTTGGACTCGTAGCTGTTCGTTCTCACCCAAGTTGGGTAGACCCTTGTGGTTGCTGTGTGAGAAGCGGTAACTTCTCGGGAGGATGCCTGCTTAATATACCGGAGATCTAGAAAACCCAAACTCTTACCGGTGGGAATGGACCTTGAACTTAGCTGATTGGATTGGACAAATGGTACATGCCTAGTACAGGCTCGGGTCTGGACGGGAGCTCAGAGTGGGGATGATTAGATACCACCCTTTCGAGCACATTTATGTTCAGTACAGGTGGAAGTTAGACAACGGGAGACCTCAAAAACTCTCATAACTAGCCAATACAGGTGGCGTTTAACCAACGAGAGATTTGTAAGCTCTCTCTATGAGTCGTATACTTGAGATACTTGTAACACTCCTCGCAATGACGCCTTGATGGGGTTCAATGAACTACTTGTAGTAAGTCCTGGTACTGGGGTAACGGACATTGCCATCTTCGTAGAGGGACGACCGAGTTCACAAGAACACCAGGGTACTCCTAAAACTGTAAGACATTGTAGGTTAAGCTGACCACCAATTTTATTTATTTCTGATTAAACTACTATAAAGTTCTCAATAACGTTTTACATTAAAAATTGAATTTAAAGGTAGATCAATATCCTACAAAAAAAGAACGCAACAAAAAAATTGAGGAGCTCAACCTGTTTTTTTCATATGAATGGTGCAACTTGATAAAAGAAGAGAGAATCACAAGTACTCCTGCTGCGTTAAACATCTTCATCCAACTACTTGAGCTTTTCGACAATCCTTCCAGAGAAGAGGTAATTTTGTGAACAGTGTTCAACATATTTCCAAAACAACTTGTACTTTTGTTGTAACATTTAGAAATTCAAATGCTATATTTATGGTATTTTTAATATTTTGTTTGAAAAAATCAAAATTATAATACAGAAAACATTTAGTTTGTAATATTTATTCACTCTGGGAACAGTTTATTAATAAAATCACAGCATAACAGGTTCTTAAAGCAAAACAACGCATATTAGATTAGGTAGAAAATGCTAAACTGGTAAAAAATGAGGAAAGTTAGAAAGAAAGCATGTACGCTGACTGGGATCAGGATAACATGAAGAGAAAACTAATTAAATATGGGCAATGTGGTTCAAGAGAGGTCCACGGTGAAAAACCGGGCTGTTTGTCTGAGAACAGATGGACGTATGGGAAGAATTTTCTTTAGAGATTACTAACATATTTGCATTGCTCTAATTTGATATCTTTTCGATGAAAATTTCTAAAAATTTTTAGCGATAATGTTGATAAATACATAATAATATTGATTTTTATCAATAATATCTTTTGTTTTTATTATAATATCAGTTTTTTTTTAAATTGATAGCTTTTTGTATAGTTGTAAATGAAAACATATCTTTACATGTGTAATTAGGGCCGCGTGTATTGGCGTACTTTTTTTTAGTAAGAAAACTTCCAGGGAATGGTCTGGTGTTAGGTAACTCTTCAAAGAAAAAGTCAACTAACGTTTAGTTGTGATTGGCGTCGATTGTCTAAGTATTTATAAACTTAAAGGTAGGATTCAAAATTCAAGTAGGATTCAAAAGTGAATTACCAATTAACAAGTCTAAATACAAACATATACAATAGGTTTGAACCCCTATTTATCCTCCTATTCTCTTATATACATAGTTTTCGTATTCGTGATTCACTCCCTCCATAAATGGACATTAGCCTTGTCTTTGGTGTTTCATGACAATGATTTCCAGGAGTTTTAACAAGGTCGATTATTTAGTTGTGGAGATAGAAATGGAATTAGCTACCACTGCCTGATATTGACTTTAGTGAAAGACACAATACAGGTTATAATACAATAAAGTAGGATCAGGCTTCCCAAAAGATGCCAAACATGCTATTAAAACAATTGATGTTTGTTAATTCTGTGGTAAGTTTAATACAGTAAATATTTCAGATGAATATTTTTTTAATAATAATCATTCATATAAAGTATGTATGTATGTAAATGTATGTAAAGTATGTATACATACATACATAAAGCCTTGACGCCTGATTTTGCTTTGACACAACTGGAGCTGGTGGGGGATCGTACTTGATGTCACCCATTCAAGTAGAAACCTCTCCCTCAGTTACCTTAATCCATAAACTTAGGATTAAGCTATTAGTTTGTAAGATACACTGTATAGTAGGGGAAAAAGCCCGGTGGGGGACACTTAGTGTCCCCCGTACTGTACCCCTGAAATCTGTAAATTGGGAGTAATCCCCAATAAAGAATTTCCATTCCATTCCATTCCAGTTACCTGACTTTCTTAATCCTTTGTGAAAACCCATGGTTATGACATTTGACAATAAATAGGGAAGAAATATGGTACACAGTGGATGTAGTTGTTAGTTGTAGAGAAGATGATATAACAACTCAGTTAAATCTAAACAAATAGAAATATAACTTAAAAAGTTATTTGAAATGATTAACAGAAAATATATGTTTGTAACAACAGAGAAGACAAAATATGTTTGAAAGTGAATGACAGAAAGGGTGACGTCACAGGGAACTCCAAGTATTGTAGCTCCCACACTAACAACCTTTCACTTCCCTTCTGTAAAGTTATACTTGTGACTGTAGAATTCTTGAAATTAATGTTAGGAAGTTGTGGAAAAAAAATTATTTGGGAAAACACTACAAAAGTCACATCAAGGTTACTACTTTGTTAAAAATTTATTAGCGTTAATGTTTGAAAATCAAACTCAACAGGCGCTTTGTTCATTTATTTCACAAAAAAAAAAAACACTAGCAAGTAACGAAGATACACTAGGTTTAATCTAACACATTTGCATCGTCTGTTTAATGCAGACTGAATAACATATAGAGCTGAGTCACATGCAACGGCACCCGATTACATATTCAATCAAAATCTAGAAAACATGTTAATATTTGGACATAGACAACATACAATTTAATAACTTTAACTTACATTATATACAAATTAAAATATGTTTATATAATTGAGACAAAAATATAATTGAAATGTTACCCCTAGATATGTGCTACCCTGGGTGAGCGAGCACCTCCCTCCCAATATGTACTTCTGGTGACTTGTATTATACTATCCTCTATAAAAAGAAAATATAATCATATAAAATATGCACTAGTATAAGAAATCTGGGCATACGTTATTGTTTATTAACATGATGTTGCATTGTAATATCAAAATAATCGTATCATTTTTGTAGATTCGTGAAATATTTTTGAATTTGGGAATGATATATAGAAATGTACATTCAGAAGAAACCTTGAATTTTTGCACACTGTCAATAAGCTATTTTTTAAAAACCTTCACCCAACCTACAATCCTGAATACTGTAATAGAATTCGTGGAAGACTTTACTCAAGAATACACTAGGACCTATATTGAATCATGTCAGTCAAACTTCTCTGTCAATGTAAGTATGCTTCATTGCTTTAATGTTTTGCTTAAATGCCCCAAGTCTAAAATTATTATAGTATTTTTCATTTTAAACCATATACATTTTTATTTAGATAGTAAATAAAAGTAATCTGGAGAGGTGTACACTCAATTTTACTATAAGTAAGCATACTATTGAACTCGTTGATAACTATTTTGATTCAATGATTAATTTTAATGCAGATATCTTCACAATTTCATAATGGTTACAGCGTTTGAACAAAATTGCACAACTAACTCAACTATAAGCACTCATTGAATGATATTTTAATCAAATTATAAAAGGATCATCGGTAACGTTATCCATTTTAATTCGTTACGTTATCAACGGTAGAGTTTACGTAATTAAATATATATATATATATATATATATTTTGTTGTGGTTTTCTTTTCAGAGAGTTGATAACCACTTAATAAACAAAGTAAAGTCAATAGTAAACAACTGATTTTAATTAAAGTTTAATTTCATTTATATATTTCATAAATTTTCTTTAAATACATAATAATTTAGTATAGAATGTAATATATTTTACTATAAATCGTGTTAAAAGTTGTCTAAATTGATACTTATTACCTCAAAATATAATTTATTTCACTTGTTATGGAACATCCTGGTCTGAAACAGTAATATCATTCTAATGAACTATTCATTTTAGAGAAATATTCTAATATATTAAGAAAAACAATCTAACGTTTGGTTACAGAGAAAACTTCATAGAAGCCCTTTTTACTGTCATATTGACTCTTAGAAAATTCTAACATTAGTGTAATATTTTTCATGTAATACAAATATTAACATAATATTCAATAAAAATTTTAAGTTTTTAGAATGATTTGAAGTGGTGGAAAAATTGGTAACACTTTTATTATATTGTGCTTCCTCATGATTCAAATTTTTCTAAAAAATAATTTGATTCTTGCCCTTCAAAATAGTAAATTTATCAGTAAACCTGCATTAAAATTTGTCATGCAGTGTGAATTGTAGAGTGACAACAAAATGTTATAAATACCAAACACCATAAAAAATAAAAGTCATAAAAAATCTATTCAGAAGAACTAGGTACTTCAAATGCCTAAATGTATCAAAATATTACAACTGAATTTTTTCCATTATTACTATACTTAATTAAAAGTAAAATAAAACTATTATCAAACTTTTTACAGGGAATTATTTTATGAAAAATATGTATAATAATTTATATAAATATTCAGTAAAAATAAAAAAAATTAAAGTTCTTAATAATCGTAAATATTATTTATTCTTTATGAATTTATTTAAAGGATAAATAATATTATATTCTTTATATTTTTGATAATTATGCAAGTATGTTGAATTTAAATTGAGTAAAAAATTACTTTTTTTCATTTCAGGTATTTTATAAAATGTTCTTCATAAGTAAAAATTTAACTGGCAGAAACATAAAACTATGGAGGTTCATTGACGAAGAATTAAATGAAAATGCCCAATGGAGGGAAAATGATTTAATAAAGGTAGACATTTAGTCAACTGTTAATACATAGAGGATTAACTAACATTAAGTAAGTCCATAGAAATTATGAAATATAGGAGATGAGAATCAGATTGTTGAGGGTCCGTTATCAAATAATTTAACGAAAGGAGATTCTTGATGTCAGCTTTTATTTTACACAGTTCAAAAACAACACATTCAAAGCTACACATTTAGTCAACGTATACAGAAACACATGGTTCATATTCAGGTTGTGCAACACTGGTTCATTACAGGTTGTGCAGTCCCCTCAGGCATGTTTTTAAATGTCCCACAACACTCTCCCTCATTTAACAACATCAAAAAAAAAAAACTGAAAAACAAACAATGATTTACATATCTACAAGTCCCAATCGGGAACACAAATCAGAATGTCGGGGCCTAGGCAGAGCTTTAGTTAAAATATCGGCAAGTTGGGCGGTTGATGGTACCTTTTGTACCTCCACTTCTCCATCCAGGACTTGCTCACGCACAAAAAAGTGTCTTAATTGTACATGCTTAGTACGCTTGTGATATTATGGATTCTGAGCAAGTCTTAGTGCGGCTTCATTGTCAATGTGGAGTTTAGGAGTATTGATATGAGTCACCTCAAGTAAGAGTCTCTTCACCCAGACCATTTCTTTGACAGCTTCACTCGCAGCCACTACCTCTGCTTCAGTAGTAGAGATTGCAACCGATGACTGTCTTTGACTGGCCCATGAGATAGCACCACCAGAATACAGACAGAGTATACCAGATGTAGACCTGCCTGTCTTGCTGTCTCCTCCATGGTCCGCATCACTGAAGCACTCAAGATTCCCATTATTATATTCAGACTTATAAAGAATACCATAGTCCACAGTTCCCTTAATGTAGCGAAGAATCCTTTTGATTTTTGACCAATCATGCGCGGTAGGATTCTCCAAAGATCTGGATGCAACTCCAACTGCATACGAGATGTCAGGTCGAGTACCAGTCATCAAATACATGAGTGACCCAACGGCTTGTCGGTAAGATGAAGCCCCAAGTTTACTGCTTGCACACGAGTCTTTGACAGGTTCCGAAGGGCAGTTGATAATGGGAGTTGAAATAGGGTTGCACTGGTCCATTCCAAGCTTTACAAGAATCCGTTTGGTATACGTGGACTGACTGATCTTCACAGATCCATCATCAGTCTGGTTTATTTCGAAACCAAGGTAGTATGAGGCAGGTTTGTAGGAAATTTTAAATTGTTCCTTCAAATTACAAATGAATTTGTTGAGCATGACATTGTTACTGGATGCAACCAAACCGTCATCAACATAGAGAGCCACCAACAGTTTATCAGACCCCTTTATTTGAATAAAAAGGCAAGGGTCAGCTGAGCTTTGTTTGAAGCCCAAGTTTAACATGAAGGTACCAAACCTCTTATTCCAGCAACGTGGTGCCTGTTTCAACCCATATAAACTTTTGTTTAATCGACAGACACGGGAGGAACCATCTTGATAGCCTTCAGGTTGTTGAATGTAGATCTCCTCATCCAGACTTCCATATAAGAAGGCGGTTGAAACGTCAAATTGTGTTAGACTTAGTTTTTCACTTGCTGCAACGCTGAGAATTGTTCTAATTGTACTAGCTTTAGCAACAGGACTGAAAGTTTGCTCATAATCAGTCCCTTTCTTTTGAACAAATCCTCTCACCACAAGTCTAGATTTGTAGCGCTCAATAGTGCCATCAGAATGATATTTTAATTTATAAATCCATTTACAAGGAATGGCTTTCTTACCCGCAGGTAGTTCTTGCAAGTCCCAGGTGTTGTTGTCTTGCAAGGAGCGAATCTCAGAGTCCATTGCCTGTCTCCAAAGCTTTGACTGACGACTCTCAATAGCTTCCTCGTATGAAGTAGGTTCTTCAACATCTGAAATGTTTTCATTAATCATGACAAAATCCGAATATCTTGCCGGCTTTTTCAGTATGTTGCGATCCCGAAGAGCAGTCCTATTTTCGACAGATTCGTCTTCTGAAACGTGCTTCTCAAAAGCACGTTTTGGAGATGTTTCAGAAGGCTCGTTAGGTGTCTTGTCACATTCCTCTTTAGGTATATTATCACGTTGAACTCGAAGGGGAGTCTCTTCAAATGTAACGTCACGAGATCGTATAAGCTTGTTAGTGCTTTTACACCAAATCCGATACCCATCCGCTTCATATCCAATCAAAACACCTTTGACAGCCTTAGGATCCAACTTGTTACGTTTTTCTTTAGGAACATGAGCGTAACATTTTGATCCGATTATTCTTAGGTGTTTCAGGCTAAGTTTTCGTCCTTCCCAAAGCTCAAATGGGGAGATACGCGGTTGACTGGAGGTACCGGTCAGGTTCAATACGTACACAGCAGAATTTATCAGCTCTGCCCAGAGTGCTTGAGGCAATTCTTCATGAGCGTGCATCATCGCTCTTGCAGTCTCCACTACTGTCCGGTTGTCCCTCTCTACGCAGCCATGTTGTTCAGGGGTGTAGGGCATAGTGAGCCTCTGTTTTACTCCATGTTTTTGTAAAATCTTCTTTACAGCGAGGTTATTGAATTCCCCTCCGTTATCGGAAAGAAGCTCTCTCACAGTGTACCCAGCAGTTTTTATTTCAGCTAAAACAGTTTTCAAAGTATTGATCACTTCAGATTTATGTTTTATGAAATAGACAAAGCGAAAACGTGTATAGTCGTCCTTGAAAAGAACGAAGTATTTGTATCCTGAATAAGAAGGTACAAATGGTCCACAGACATCCGCATGTAACAGGTCACCCTGTTTACAGGATCTAACCCTTGTTCCAAAGGATTTTCTATGTGCCTTACCGTAGATACAGCCTTCACACAGTTCACTGTCAAGTGGAAGGTCTATACCAAGCTCTCTCTTAACCGTTTCCCTTACATGGCGTTTATTCTGATGTCCCATACGTTCATGATGAAGTTGAAGCAGGTTTTCATGACAAGTAGAATAGAGCGCGGGTGGTTGAGTTGTGACAATGTGAAGCTTATAAAGGCCTCCAAATCTATTTCTGGAACCAACCAGTTTGGTCTCACCATCAATGGTCAAGCAGCATTTCTCTCCCGTTGACTCGAACTTGCTACTCAGAATTTTATCTTGAATAGACAAAACAGAGAATAAGTTTTTCTTTACATCAGGTACATACCACACATCACTCAATGTGATATTTTCTTGTCGCCCATCCACTAGAGCAACGATGTCCAC
This sequence comes from Hermatobates lingyangjiaoensis, assembly GCA_026182355.1. Lineage (NCBI taxonomy): Eukaryota > Metazoa > Arthropoda > Insecta > Hemiptera > Hermatobatidae > Hermatobates > Hermatobates lingyangjiaoensis. Next base: position 1,383,016 of record JAPFBL010000255.1, read on the forward strand.
TGAGCCCTTCCCAAAGGCTCTCATCAACTCTCCATTCGCTATTGTCACCATGTGATCCGTCGAGAATGGTTTGAAATCACGTATCATATCTTTCCAGCGGCAGACGTGGTTCGTGGCTCCGTTATCAACAAACCAGTCTTGTTGATTGCACTCAGCTGACAGTTTGCAGGAGGTGGTGGCCAACAACATCATGTTAACCCCCTTTCCATGAGATTTTTGGGTAGATTTCTCTGTTTTTGGTGGTCTTCCATCAGAAATCCACTTTTTACAAAATATTATTTTATGTCCAGGAAGCTTGCAGTAGTTGCACACTATCTTCTTGGATGGATGCTTTAGAGAACTGTTAATACTTTTCGATGACTTTGAATACTCAGTTACCAATAATTTCATTGGCATTACTGCTCTCTGCTTTTCCAGACAGGGCCCTTTCATATGTGCATAGCTGAGTGGTCAAGTTTGCCAAGGACCTCTCAGACTTGGCTATCAGAGTCCAGCTAGACTTGAATGAAAAATAAGACTCAGGCAGAGTCTCTAAAATTTTGCACATAAGGAGCAAATCAGGGAGTTCTCCATTATTCTCCTTCGACAACTCAATATTCAAAGCATTCCAAATATTCTTCAATTTGGACGTGTGTCCCATTATGTTATCAGAAGGATCCATTTTATAGCAAAAAAATTGAATACACAAGTCAAATGCTTTGTCCTCCCTGCAGCCATCAAATAACCTGTGTAATTCCAGCCAAACATCCCTAGAATTAGAAAAGCGCATCACCAACTTCAAAGTGTCCTCCGTCATGTTAGTAGTAATAATCAATAGAGCAATACTATCTAACTTGGTAAAAGTTTCATAATTTTTTTCAAATGCCTTTACCACTGATGGACTTGCATCCTTTGAAGGATCTTCAGGTGCAACCACTCTCCCTTCCACAATATCCAGTGCACCAGGAGTACTTTTCAATAAAATTGTTACTTTATATTTCCAGGTAGACCAGTTTTTCTTTCCTTCAAGAAGGCCAATGTTTACTTTTGTCGCTTCCATTGTTCAAAAATACAAACAAAACAAATTACAACACGAGTCCAAGTTCAAACACACAACTTTGCTCAATTAACAATATTTAACGGCTTGGGCCCATAACCTGTTGAGGGTCCGTTATCAAATAATTTAACGAAAGGAGATTCTTGATGTCAGCTTTTATTTTACACAGTTCAAAAACGACACATTCAAAGCTACACACTTAGTCAACGTATACAGACACATGGTTCATATTCAGGTTGTGCAACACTGGTTCATTACAGGTTGTGCAGTCCCCTCAGGCATGTTTTTAAATGTCCCACAACACAGATAACATAAAAAAATAATAAACGTAATATCTTTTAAAAGTATTGATTACACATAGGGATTTTTAATTACTATTTTTCAGTAAATTTAAATTTTGACTTGATTGAACATCTGGTTAATACGATGATGTAGCAGGGTATTGATTTAAAAAGTTGTCTTACCTAACAGTTTTCAAAAAATGAGGATTACCATGTTTGAAGTCTTCGCTATCATACGTACTTGCTCTCTCCCTACATGTTTAATATCGACATATATTTAATATCAAAATAAAGTGTTCCATAAGGATGATTAATCAAGTAACAGAAAAACACAGACAAAAATTTACTAAACTCAATTCAATTTTTGACAGCTATCCTAATCAGGAGATGAAGTATGTGCTGTGAATAGCACGCGAAAATGAAATTAAAAACTAATAACAACTTGTAGAAAAAATAAATAAATAAATAAAGGAAAAATTAACGATTGTGGTTAAGCCCAGGAGCAGATCTACCACCCAGAAGACTAATAAGTGCTTCTTCTAAAGTATAAGTTTTTTCCCAATACTTTCTTCTTCCTTCTGTACTTCTTCTGTCCTTAGTGAGACACCTTCCATTTCCAATCGCAAAGCTGCTAATCTTAAATCTATCTTTTCTCACATATCTTCTCCTAAGCCTCCTTAAGCGGCTGGTGGTATGGTTTAATGTAGACGTCTTGGATGTCATACTTGTCCTATCATCAATCCTGTTCCTTCCTTTACCTCTGTCCATATAAACGCACCTACCCTATCTCTCACAAGACCTCTTGTACCTCTGGTAACTGCGTTTACCGTTTGGATTGCACCCAGTGTGATTCCTTTTATGTGGGTTTAGCTTGCACCAAGCTAAGCCTTCGTATGAATAATCATAGGGCGTCCGTTGGCAAACGCAGTGACCTTCCCGTTGCTGCTCATGCCAGTTCTCACGGACTCAGTTTCAATGACTGTTTCCGTGTACAGGTCCTAAGGCAGATTGATGAGACTAATTCGAAAATTACTCTGAGAGCTTCAGAAGAAGCAACAGTCATCTGGGTGGTAGATCTACTTCTGGGCTTAACCTCAATCGTTAATTGTTCCTTTATTTATTTATTTATAAATTTTTCCTACAAGTTTTTATTAGTTTTTAATATTATTTTTAGTTAAATGTTTCATTTATTTACTTTTTATTTTGCTTTTATTTCTTTATCTTCCTTGTCTCCCCTTCCTCCGAAAGTTGGCTACATTGTTTGAGTGCTTCTGTTTGTACGCCAAGCCAGTCGTTATCAGCCTTTGGAGTGATTCACATCTATTCCTGACGACAAGGACATCCAAATTTAGTAGTGAGTTCAGTGATTTCTTTTCTGTGTGTTCTTTTGAAAATTCTTGTTTGTTCAGTTTGAAGAATCGTTTCATGTAATTGGTTATATATATATATATATATAAAGATTTCACATAAACACGTGAAATAACAATCAATGATCAAACCACAATAAGAAATGGGAAAACAAGACTAAGATCTTTCAACCGTAACAAGCGGTCGTCGTCAGAGTCAAAAACCCAACTCTAGTCTTGTTTTCCCATTTCTTATTGTGGTTTGATCATTGATATATATATATATATATATATATATATATATATATATAAAGATTTCACATAAACACGTGAAATAACAATCAATGATCAAACTACAATAAGAAATGGGAAAACAAGACTAAGATCTTTCAACCGTAACAAGCGGTCTTCGTCAGAGTCAAAAACCGAACTTTTTTACTCTTTCTTACTGTACTCCTTTGTTTCCCCAAACATCCCTTTCTGGACATTAGTCCTTTCCTGCGCTTTCACCCTTTTAAAAATACCACTCTTCCCTCCCACTCTCCTCAACCCCTCACCAAATGTTTTCTGCATCTAGTGTTTCAGTTGGGTTTTTGACTCTGACGAAGACTGCTTGTTACGGTTAAAAGATCTTGATCTTGTTTTCCCATTTCTTATTGTGGTTTGATCATTCAATATATATATATATATATATATAATATATAATATATATATATATATATATATATATATAACAGATTCAATCATATATCGACCTATTTGATAGAATAGGTGTGTTATCTAATCGGGATTTGGTCCAATTTTCTAGGTTCAAAATCAAACTCTAATTGCCGACGTTTCAGTTTTATTTTAAAACCTTTTTCATCGGCAGAAGTAAGAATTTTGTAACTAAGAAAATGAAATTTACATTATTTAAAGGAACAACAATCTTAACCGGACAAAACCTTCGACTAGACGAATATATATATATGTCCAGTCGAAGTTTTTGTCCGGTTAAGATTGTTGTTCCTTTAAATAATGTAAATTTCATTTTCTTAGTTACAATATTCTTGCCAATTTCTCTATGAACAATTTTCATGTAGGTCTTCATTCTAAAATGTTTAGGGCTTCCAATATCATTAGCCTGTTTTTGTCTTTTTCATAGTATAGAACCTCTGTGTTATTTACTAACCTCTCTTGTGTGAGTTTGTCTTTATGGGATATTAAGTATATTAAGTCAGTGAGTCTTTAGGACCACCTGCTGCCAGGTGCAAAGTAAGACGTCGGGACTAAGTTATAGTAGTCGAATGAATATATGTGGATTTGGGGAATTTAGAGCTCCCTATAATACAATTATACTGGTACACCACATTGGTCCGTTGGCGTAATAGTACTCTAGCTCGATGACGGTGGAATGGTGTTGTTTACGGTGAATCAGCCTACAATGCTACACCGCCTTGGAATTAAAACTACTCTAAGTCGCCTTCCACCCACAATATTGATCACACGTACCTCTCCTTCTTCCCTTCTACATTCTTCCTGATGACAAAATTCGGTTCGAAATTTTGATCCAGTAAGTGCTCTCGTTCTTTATCGGTTGTTTTTTCAGTTATATATATATATAGTTCTCTTCACCATAAGCCACATCGGCAAATCGACATATGTACTGACAAATATATATATATATATATATATATTGTAAAAGTTGGAAGCAGTACTTTATTTAAACATATACTGTTAAATGACACCCCATATTTGGCTTGTATCTGTTTCTTACATAATTTCTCAAGTTTCCGGAATTACTTCCTCGTTTCTTCATTAAAACTATAAAGTTGATTACCAATATTGCTAGCCGACATGTTTCGAATGTGCCACATTCATAAACAGGACAATAATGAGAATAATAGTATGATTGTCAGTTTATATATAGAGGTGGATTACTATTGGAATATTCACAGGACATCACCCTTGAATTACGGAGCGTTATGGGGGATTAAGGTAGGGTGGGTGGTTGGACTCACCTACTACCTGTCTAATATTTGTCGGTCTATTGGAAAATAGTTTTAAAATTCGACAAGAATGATCAAATTGGATATTTTTTGGCTGGCTGCTTTTCTTGAATTATTATTGTTTCTATAAGTTGTAATTTAAAATGATTCCTTTCTCTAGTGACAATTTTCGTGGAATTGACCATCATTTGTCTTGTGAGTTTTGTGTTATGGACTGATGTTGTATGAACACCACTACAGACTATAGACGAAACTAGTATATACATATTACAGATATATATGTGCAAGATCACAATGTATTTGTAAATATAATGTTTGCTGTAAAAGATTATTCGTTTTAATTTTGAATATAAATCTAAAGTTTTCTAATTTTAAGAATGAAGCTCTTTTTTGGTATATTGACTGATTAAGAATTAATAATAAACTCGAGTAAAAAGTGAAGTCTGACCTGGGCACCTGGACAGAAGGGACTTCAGGGGATGAGTCAGTAGACCTGGGGAGTCAGACAAGCCTTCTGCGGACTGCATCCTTTTTGTACACCACCTCCCAGGTTACTCATGGTTGTCATTAATGAATGAATCAAGAAAGAAACAAATCATCAAGTATTCTAAAACAACCTGGTCTAATTTACTCTAAAAAGTCGATTCCAGGTGACCTTAAATTTGCAAAGAAGTTAATAATTATTCAAAGGAAGGATTTAAAAATAAGTGTAGAATGTCTAACCCAGTGTTTCCCAAACTTTTTCGAGTGACCGCCCCTTTGGGCTCATAAACCTATAACTCAACACCCTTGAATAATAATCAGATTCCTAGACTAAATAACTAAATGAGTAACATTTTAATAATTAAATTAAAATAATTACTAATCGAATATTTATTTAGAATCCAATAGATGTATTGTTTCATAGCACATTTCTGCAAAAGAATTATACACAATAAAAGAAACTTAGGTGAGAATATACTTTTAACATAAATATAAATTATCAAAACAAATAATTTTAAGAAACTGTTTCCTAGAAGTTTACATATCGTGTTTTCACTTAAATTTAGAAATTATATTGCATGCACATTTTCAATTTATAGAAATAGAATCTCCGCTCCTTTTTGCATTACCGCCCCCCGATATCAAAGCACCGCCCCCAGGGGGCGGTACCACCCACTTTGGGAAACGCTGGTCTAACCGGACATTGTGTACTTAAGTAACATCTATGCAAGCTGCAGTTACATCATACGGACAATACAGACTGTCTGGAAGAGACGGAAACCTTTGAATACATTCTATGTGTATCACAGGCAATTGACTTTGAGAGGTTAAAGATTTTAGAAAATCAATCATACCTGAAACCTATAGAAGTGAGAAATACTTTTATAAGAGCTATTATAATGTTTCTTAAAGAAGAGAAATGTAAGGTTTGTTTTTGAAATGACAAAAGAGAGTATAATAGGATTGATATGGTGTGTGTGTGTGTGTGTGAATGAGGCGATAAGACACATGCCCTCAGGTAAATAGTAATAACAGTACTGATAAATCCTGTCACATTGTTCTAAATCAATGATTTTAAGTTTTTTATAACTGATAAAATTGATGTATCCACAATAAACAAATAATATTATTACATTGTTTTTCTATAAGTTTGATAATACTTTACCAAAGAGTTCCGTATTACGTCTACGCGATATCCATATTAAAATAAAATCAGAATTGAACTGATGGTCAATTATTTTGATTTATGTTTACTTACAGTAAAGTTGAATGTAACTTATATTGATTTTTTATCTTTTGGTAATTGTATACATATAAAACTGATACGTCAGCACTGAAATCTTGATTTCAAATCATAAGAACAATTCTTGATAAAACTTTGATAATATAATTATAAAATCAATTCAGTCAACGAGGCTAATAAATGAAAACACAGGGAAATCATAGGAAAGACTGACAGAAGCCAATTGTAATACATTTCGATATGATGTTCAACAGAAGAAGAAGCCGGAGGGCGATGGATTTCTAAACATTTTTAAGTAATATTTGATTGGAGATCTGCTGTGATTTTGTTGCGTGATTTTCATACATGTTTAAGTACTAAGAGCAGCATTAATAAATATAGTTATTGAGTTAACTAATGTTAGTTATTAATTATTATTAATAATTAATACATATGTTCACTTCATATCTATTTTGTCAAAGAATTAATATTTTTGAGTTTTTATTACTTACTCTTTTTTTTGAGATCGTGCATTAATAATTATATAATTGCACTAAAATGCTTTCTTTGTAGTCACTGGTTTTATTTTGTTAACAATTACTTTAACTGAAATAAAATTATTATAGAAATCTTAATGAATGTAACTACTTCACTGGACTTTTTTCAATCCAACATGTTCTATATTCTGCATTGTTTACTTAGTTTTGATATGTGTAAGATATGTTAATAAAACAAATAAACTACATGATTGTTTAATATAATTAATTAATGGCTAAGCATTGCAGGTTAGCCATCATGTTTCCTTGATGACATCTGAACTCACCAACCTTCACTCTCAATTAACATCCATGAGAATCACTGATAGTGATGGAATATTTTTGAAAAATACTGTTGAGTCTTTTATGTTGAAGTTAGTACAACTTTTTACGAAGTATCAAAACCAGAAAGAATTTTTGAAAAAGGTAATCTATAGACTTTTTTCAGTCAACATAATTTTTGTCAGTATCATTATTATTGATATTTTCATTTTGTAACAAATCTATTACTTACTAGCTATTGTATCCTGGCATGTTGGCAGCTTTGTAACTTATTATGTTAAGTCTATCACGCCTTACACACTGAATGTGTGGATGGCGGGAAACTTGAAGTCAACCCAGCAAACAGCACCACATACAATTCAGTAAAGAAACACCCAAGCACTCTCCTCCAGTCTTCATTGGTCGCTAGTTAATACTTTATAAAACCTAGGTCAAATACCTACGTATCATAAACGACAGCCGGGTCACTTTTAAACAACATTTAAAAAATAGATTCAAATTGGTTCTGGCACTAAGGTCAAATTTGTATACTACCCTGAAGTCAAAGAATCCTGTACAGGTAGTAAAAGACCTCATTTATAAGGTGGTAATTAGGACTAGTATTACTTATGGATGCTTGACCTGGTTACAAGCCCGCAAGAACTAATAAAACCCAGATACAGATAGTTCAGAAGAAATGTGCACGCCTTATGGCTGGGGAACCTTGGTATGCCAGAAATCTGGATATGCCAGTATGTCGAAAAGACCTCAGGTTAGAGAGTGATTCAAATGACGAATTCACAAATAGACTGGTGGCTAATGAGGACACGAAAACCCCACCCCATCCAAACCCCCTTGACCACAGCCTATTCCTAAGAATTCCCCTGCACATCCACAATAGAGGCTGTTGTTAAAATAAAAAGCCAAACTCTAGACCATCTTTCCATGACTTAAGAAGACCAAGCGATCACGAAATACCGACAAACTATTATAACTCAGCAGTAGTAGACCAGTCCTTGACCTGGAACTGCTAATTACAACGCGAACTACAGTGCGCAGAATGAATCGTTGGTCGTTGGATAGTCGGACAGCTCTATCTTGAAAAGTCCCCTAGAAAACTTTTACCTCATTGTCTTACTCTATTAACTGCTGCCCTCAACTCTTAATCTACAGAGATTTATTTCAAATATGTTTCTATGTGTTACTGGGTCTAGAAGATAGCTTCCAATAGTTGCCTTATTTTTTTTGTTTCATCTTCTAAACTTTGTAAAATATAATTTTTGCTATTTAGAAAATTAAAAAAAAGGAATGCACATATGTGTCATTTAAATAGAATGCTTCGTAATCTATTATTTTCATAAAAACTTGAAATACAAATTGACTGTTGGGTGAATATTAGCATGTATACAGATACCGGAATTCAACATGAAATAACATACACAATTTAATTAAGATTACAATACTTATACAAACTTATATACAATACAAAGTATTAAACAGTACTTATACAAAGAAAATTGTATATAAGTTTTCAAAGCAAACTACATAAGGACACACAAAAGATTTAGGCATTTATGGTCAGAAAATTTTAGTTTATCCGTCATCATGAGTAAGCGAAGTGGAAATGCAGAGTGATGGCAGAATGACGGTTGTCAACCAACGATTAATAGTTTTATGAAATATTTAACTACAAAAATACTTTTCAAACTGCCAAGACTGAATAATTTTTTTTCAAACAAAAAAATTGTTAAAGACCACGAAGTCTTCAGATTGATCTACAGGCCACGCAAAAACGGAATCTACTACCCTGTATGCTTCTTTGTAAAGAGAAACTGCAAAATATGCATGTATCTACTTCATTAAGCATCTGTAATATGTCTAAAACCATCAAAAAATCAGGATATCAATGTAATTTGCCGAGATATGGGTCAGTAAGTAATGGTGGATTTCAAGTGATGCTTGAAAACTTCCTCGATATTGACGGTCGTCACTCAAGTATTACAATTTCAGCAACCTCTTGAATCATAATGACGCTTATTGGATTTCATAGAAATCTTTTTCTGGGATCATTATGTTTTTTTCAATATTCTGTAGATTGGATCAACTGATAGTACCTGTTACATTCAGTCAACGACCCAACAACACTCGCTTGAATATTTTAATAATATTTCGTTTCACAGCTTGATTTTTTTTAACAAAGGCATGCAATTACCAATCTTTAATTTGTAATGTATTTTAATGAGATACTTTGAAATAAACGGCTTTTAGAGAAAAATAAATTATTATTTTATAATGTATTCATCAGTTGATTTCTGATAAATTTTATTTTTCAGTGTCTTTATTGCTATATTGATTTGATGATCTGCTTCGGACCTCAGGGAGCTTTATTTAAATCAGTGATTCTCCAGTCTTTATCGATTTCAAACAATAATTTGTATGAAGTTATAATAAAGTACAGAAATACCTTGTATACTCAATGCCAGTCAGACAATTGCAATCAAGGTAGATGTATGAATAATACTTTTTTTCTCTATATAAATTAAGTCTGAATTTTAAATGAATGAGCTGTTTTACATATGTTTACCAAATCTGTGCTTTGCATCATAACCTTCTCCTTACTTCATGGCACAACAAACCTTCTCCCCTTGATGACGTCACGATCCCTCTTCTATGACAGTGTTTCCAAAGTCTAGCCCGCGGGCCGCATGCAGCCCGCGGCCTCTTCTAGAAAACTTTTAAAAATTAGTATTATTTAGATATCTATTGAGTTGTATTCAAAAAAAGTTGTTTTTTACTTTGTGAAGCAGCATTTTCCGCAATGAAGTCGGTTAAATCCAAAGAGAGGAATCTACTTAATCAAACATCTCTCGAAACCTGCCTTCGTTTAGCCTTAACCTCAGATGACATTGACACAAAGGAGCTGGCTTCCAAAATGCACGCACACCCATCCCACTGAATTTTAAATAAACTGTACCGTTTTACGTACTTCCTTAAATATTCTTAACGAATATATTTAAGGGTTGATTCTTATCCATCCTTGTCAATTATTTTTTTATGATAATATATGTTTTCATGATAAATATAAAGATTTATTTACATGTACGTGTTTTACTTTACATCTGGTACTGCGGCCCCCGATCTAATTTCCTTGCCGAATGCGGCCCGCGTCACCATAAAGTTTGGACAACCCTGCTCTATGACATTACAATCCCCCTGTTATCCATCGCCCATTTCTAGTTTTATCTCGGTCCCCTACGTGTCTCCGAGTGTGCCTTGAAGACTAGTTTTAAAATAACTGTGTTGAACTGGAGACTTCACCATCCACGAGATTCTGTTTAACCAAGATGATTATGTCATTAAGGAACAATAGAGATGCGATGTGGAATTCAAATTGTGTTTAAAAAAAAACAAATTCAGGACTCTCGAATTATACTTACTCACTACTTAAAATGGGGTCAATCATAATCATCATTCAACACTATAGCATGCAAAATTAGCAATTAAGTCACTAGTGTTGCCAAGCTATCACAATATCCTGCATACTTTTTTCCACTCTGTCATTGTACTGAATAAATTCAGTCAGGTTAATAAATAAAATATGAATATTTATTCACTAATATTGTTCTTCGTCAAATTAAAATATTTACTTTAATAAAATGTTAATGACATATACTGAATTCTGTGCCATATAGTTGTGTTTTATGTGTTGAACTATATTGTGAAGTATTATGACACAGCTTTTTTTGTGTGCATTTTCGAATTCTTAATATATATTTAATCTCCTTTTTATATTTCTAAATAATCATTTATTTGTTTAGTGGAACTTCCTGAATTTTTTTTATCTCATACTTTGTTTCCAAACAACCTCTAAATTATGCAGTGGGGGATAGTGTTGTGCAAGCCAGTTTCCTTCCTCCAGAGTTTGTATGTATTGCTTGAATGTCTTAACTCAACGTAAGTCAGACCTTTGATCGAGTTTGCCACTTGGATTACGCTGTGTGGTGAAGGGAGTTTAGCCTTAACCTACTACCTCATTCTTTGTAGCTTGCTCACCGATATGTATTGCCAGGTCGACGAAGATTTTGCATTTCCGCTTACCTTCCTTATGCAAGCTGGTGTACCTGAAGGGTGCATGCCTGCTAATACTCTACTAAATATCTACGCAGCTGATATCGTGACGCGTCCATGGGTAACTATTTTTAGCTTTCCTGACGGTACAGGAATCCTATTTAATTTTCTGAACATATTTGCATTTTTTAAGTCCTTTAGCAACATGATTACCAACTGGAAACTTGACTTTACATTACTGGAAAGTTCAGCTACATTACCTCCACATTCTTAAAAGAATTTTTTTTTTTTATATTTTAACATTATATTCCTCAAATGTAAGACGTAGTGAAATATCTGGAGATGTACAATGATGAAACATACTATCGAGAGTCTGCACCCAAGTGTAAACTTGATACAAGGTGCTACCTAAATTTCTCACCTATCAGGCAAATGTGACTCTGCAAAGTAATAGTCTTATATAAAACAAACCACTAAAGCCTATTTCAACTTTCAGGTAAAAATTCTGGGATCAACCAAGGGTTTGCAGCAGTTTAAATATTTAAACTGCCCAGTGCTAAGTGGGGGTGAGACATCACTTGTAAAAATGTGTGATCTTCTTCTGTGTTTATAATTGTAGCTGTTTTGATTTATTTCCAGCTAACTCGGTGTTTTCAAAGCTATTTGTTTTGATTTGCTGTGGCTTTCAGCCTTTGAACTTTACCAGCTTCCAAGGAATGACCACAATATTTCTTAAGTCTAGCAAGTAATCCAATTCCGTTACATAATTTCTATCAACCAAACAATTTATTCAGAATTAATTTCAGTCTCCACGATATCTCTCTAAAAACTGAATCAGACGTATAGCCTAGTGATGTTGAAATCAATTCATCTTCAATGATGTGTAATTATTATGTACAGAAAAAAATGTTTATTTGTATAAATCTACCAACAGAGGGTTTTTATCTTCTTCTTATTGATTTCTGTTTTATAAAAGAATCTTGAGTGGCCTGAACTCAACTCTATAAAAGTAAGCATAATATCAAACTTCTTGACAACATGAAGAATTAGTTTAAAATTAGTATCAGTTCTGTAATATAACGAAAGAGTCCATTACTCAAAGATAATTCGATTCATAAACACCAGAAAATCTCCATCTGATATTAAGTTTTGTTCAAGGGTGAAGCACATAGATTGCTTAGACTATTTTGTTAGACAAAGCCATCATACGATGGAAAGCTTAGAAATTAAATGTTTGTTTGGCGTTGACTTTTTACATATATGAATCTTCTTCTTTTTATATCTAGTATTAAGCTATTATCTCATTTCAATTTTTTTCCCTAAACCTCTAAACACCAATTCTGTTTCCGTCGATTCACTTAAAAAATGTCTAAGTCAATGTAAATAAATGAAAAACAATCTTACAAGTATAGCTGTTAGTCCATTGAATGAATATTAAGTTATTATATCTTTTTTTGCTCACTGGAGTAATGGAACTTTCACGAAATTTTATTTATAAATTGATAATTTTCTCTTCGAATTTGTTGGCAAAATTTATTTTTCTTTGATAATCCGTTTAACATCAAAAGCATTTTCTGAAAACGTAAAATGTACTACATCGCCCCTTTGGTTGAGTTAATTAAAAAAAAAGAAATAACCGACTCATCTCCTACATAATGCTCTAGTTGCCTGGAATAATTTCAGCTTGATCAGTCAAAGGGTGTACCTTATATCTTCCTCATAACCTTTCATATTAAATGATAAATAAAAATTTGTATATCTTATTGAAAAAAAAAAATATTTTAGTTGTTTTAAAAATCTAAGAATTTTTTCAGTTATTACTTCTGTTGCTTTACTAATAATACCAACATTTAGTTTTAACTAACAAGAGTCTAGAGTTAGTAGTATAAGAGAAAAAAAGTCTAAAAAAACACTTAGACAAAAGGAGTGGCTTTTCAATTATGCATAATTTCTCCCAAGAAATAGGGCACATTGACACTAACGGGCCTCAGGGATTGTGGACTGTAGCATCCTCACAAATCTTGGATACACATCCTCCCACTGACACATAAACATCATCAAAAAACGTCATCAAAGGACTTTGGGGACTTTGAAACAAGTAAATCTGTCAAAATCTTGAGGGATAATATGGCTACAGATTATATCTATCTATGGCTATTTGTCATAAAGAGTAAATAAATAACGTTTCAAATAAATTCTAACAATTTTTTTTAATTTGTTTTAGATTTTGCTGAAGGTAGTTGTTGTGTTCTAGTCGAAAAATTTTGCCAGTTGTTCTTCATATCTGTTGTTCATTGTACTGATCTATCTTCCGTACTTTTACAACTTTGTGACAAGGTAGTATATTTGTTAGAAATAATTTTACAAAAATGTAAGTAGACATTTTTATATCAAATTATCTATGAAAAAGGCTCTCAATAGATTTAGAAGACAAAGTAATATTACAAAATGAGCATTTTCAGAGATAATAATGAATAAAATTACTTAATTTTAACATTTAGAAGGAAACACAGCTATCTTATTAAATGAAATATACTTTTACTCTTGATAAACTTGAACTGTTTGCTACTGTATATCTTGTAACTAATCTATGCTAGAGATACCCCAGTAATTTCAAGGGATCTCGGTATCATGATAGCTGTGAGTTTTGGTTATTCATCAACTTCCAAGTTAGATATCTTCAGACTTTATTAATGCCTTACAGTTTTAAAACCAATTTAGTACAAAATCAGTTTCAACCTTTTCCTGAAGATCTATATTCCATCACCCGAGAATTCAGGACTCACTGAAGAGCGACTATTTGTTTTCTTTTCTGAAACTTTTTTCACAAAGCTGATTTATCATATATAATATTGGTTGCAGTAATCTAGCTCACTATTTGTTGATTTTTTGGGAACCGTGAGAAAAGCTGTATCTGCTTCTCTCACTGTGATAGAAGAATGCGTGTAAACGGGAATGATATGAAAAGTACAGTGTGAGTGTATTCATCTATTTTTCACTACAAGTTGACGTAAAAAAACATTATTTGGAAGAAACTTTATTTCATAATTATTAAAATAGCAAATACATTAACTTATATAATTTAAATTTTTTAAAGGACCAGCACTAAACTATTTGTATAGTATTTGCTGATGCGGTAGTAACTAACTGGAATCATTTTTTGAACTGTTTTCAGAATTCTCATTCCTCGAGCTAAAACGACCAAATACTTAAGACTGGACACTTACAAAGGTCATACATTGGTTTCCCAAGCAAAAGTAAAAAGAGTATAACTAAACAAATGTTACAAACTTCTATTTTACCATTCCACTACTGATCAAAACTAACAGCTGACAGCCAACTGTTACTTTAGAAATCTGTTTATATGTCTATTTGGACTTATGGCACTGTTAAACTACGAGGAGGAACAAAAAGAAACACTTCACAGTGGATATTTTTTTTTGTAGAGGGTTTAGGGACTGACAAATTTAACCATTCGGTGCTGATTCCTCTACGGAATATTGCATTTTCCATCGATTCTAAATTGGAGCTCTCTATTTTATCTAACTCAAATATATTTAGAGTAGGGATCTTGAACTTCACATCGCAAAGGATCGGGGCCGACGGTTTAACGTCCTCTTTGAGGGACAATGTGCTAAAATTTATTCACCTTCCACGTTAATAAATCGAGGGCCTCAGTGGGTATCAAACTCCAATTGTATTCAACTAAAAATAGAATTATAAAGTTACATTGGTAGTTAGATTTTAGATTTCTTTATCTACCCTAATCTTATTAAAATCTCATAGTTCAAGAATTCCCTAATACGTAATTTATTAGAGGTAAATTCTCTTTAAAATTGAACTAATTTTTAATAATTAATTGTAATAATTCCTATCATGAGAGATTAATGACAAAATAATACGTAACAGTTACGCCATTTAAAGTAAAATGTATTTAACAAAAAATGAAAATTATTAAATTAAATAATATTTGTCTTTAATTTAGTATATTTGTATTATCACTTTGAAATGAATTTCAAAATAAATTTATTGTATAATTAACTAGCTGAATTGTACTTCACCAATGATAATCTATCAAATAGTATCGCTAGTTTCTTTCGTTACATTTGAGATTTAATTTAATATCTTTCAATAAGTGTTACAAATATAACTTTTAGTTTATAACTCGATTTTACGATTATAAATTGCATTTACTGAATCACGACTCAAATGGTTACTAATGTTACTCGTTAGTAACCAACAATTTCTTATTGAATCGCAGTCAAGTAATACAAAATACCTTCTAAGCGTTCGCCAATTGTCCTGAATAAACAAATTCATGACATTTTTGCCATAACCAGCAAATTATGAGACCAATATTACAAAAAAAAAAGAAAAAAAGAAAAAACCAATTGGTCGGTTACTCATTTCTTCAGATAATGGTTATAAGAGGTGTGATCAAAAAGTAAGGACAATTTTTGAATTTCGGGAAATCTAATTTAATTTTTTTTTTTATGTTGGTACCGCTATGATCGTATGTTCACAGCTTTGATTATATTGCTTTTCTTGTTTTCATGTGAGAGGCTAGACGAGGTTAACGAGTTTAGACGCGCGTTTGCGTTTTCTGCAAAAAACAAAAAACGCGTTTTCTGCAAGACTTTTTGCTGTTGAAAATAGTGGAATTTTTATGTAAAAAATGAAATGTGTTTGAAAAACTCTTGAAATATTGACAGTGGGGTGCGGTGAGTTAACTTGAGCAAAAACATGTTTAATAGGTATAAGTTACTCTACAGGTATATTATTTTACCAACAGCAAAAATCGCCGAGCTTGCAAACACGAGTCTAACCTTTATGCCTCTTACATAAAAATAATACATGATATATAGTCAAAACTGTGAACATATGATCGTGACAAATGGACCAAACAACAACAAAATTTTTCAAATTGGAAAGTACAGAGCGCTTGAAATTCAAAAAAGTCCTACTTTTTTTTCTACATCGTACATCTCATACAGCTATCCTATAACCACTTCATGTTTTTTTTAATTTCAATCATAGTGAACCTTTTGCTGCTCATGCAATGAATGGTTGTTTCATTAGATATTTAATTAAGTAAATAGTATTGTACAAATGTTGTAGACATACGTTTACTTCAGAACAACATTTAGGTGAACTCAGAAAGTGGTTTCGCTAGTTACTCTTTGATTCTCTGTGGAGAAGTCCATTTTGTTTACTCAGCTAACGACTGGTAATGTATCTTCAGTAGTTAAAGAGATAACAAGTTGCTCAAATATTTACCTCACCCTGAGCTGTCAACTTTTCTACCATGTAGCTCTTAACTGTTTTGAACATATTTATCCATGTATCAAAAAATTTATTTTTTCAATCAACATATATATTTCAAAGAAAATTAAAATATTTTATGAGCCAATTAAACTAATTTTTCCTAAAGTAATATTTCTCTAATATATAATAAAACACATGTTTGATTCCGCTAAACCTTGCAACAAAAGCTATTTAAAGCGTTGATATTTGATCTTATATTAATAAATTTTAAATCAATTCCTCAAAATACAAGCTAAATAAATATAACATAGGTCACTTACAAATTTATTTTTATTTTTTATTTACATTTATTCTTTTCCCAGTTTTTAATAAAATATTACTTTCATTTATTATTACTGCATATTTTAATTTAACAAACTATATCTCTATATTAGCAAAGTTTTTATTCAGAACCTAACGCGTTTCGAACAAGTTGTGTTCTTCTTCAGTTGTTTCAGTTTTTACATAACCATTACAGAGAAGCTTAAAAAAGAACAATAAGCGTTGGAAACATGTTGTTTTCTGAATAAACTTTGTTTATGTAGAGACATTGTGTATAAGACCCAAGAACTGAAAATACAATTAGTCGATTATTAGTTTGTTAAAATATCATATTTGATCATGTGTAAAATGTAGAGTGAAATTTAATGTTTTTACTTTTTATTAAATATAATATATAATTCAATTCTATCATCGTTGCGACTTTTTATTACTTTATTTTTAAATAAAATACAGATTAAGAACCCTAAGACAGTTGCTCATGAAGGTAACATATATTTGACTCTAAACCAGAGACAGTCAGACAGGTTTATATTGTTGCAAATTCAGTTATGACACACAGCATTAGACATCGCTGACAATTAATAGATATATTATATGATAAAGAAGACATTTTTTTTAACTGTTGAACCTAAAGGAAATTTTTTTTTCGTCGTAGGATGTGGAAAAATCTGTTCAGCAGATCTCTTAGCAAAACATCTTGATTAGGGTATGTGTGGTTGGGGGTCCCGACCCACTAAAAAACCACATCCTATTTTCTGGCAATATCCGACACGGAAACCGTTTGCACATTACTTCATGCCGGTGCCTCAGTCCTCCTGAATAGGATCCACCTTCTCTCCATTCGTTCATCTATGAATTATCGTTGTCCTTGCGTGCGATTTTATTTTTCTTATGACGGAGAACCGTCTCTACAAGGTTTGCAGCTTTTGACCAATTTTCTTCACTCTGGAGCATCTTTTGAACTATGGTCTCCGGAGTAACCTCACCCAGTGTTGCTATTAATTCCTGGCACAGTACTCCCCATTTAGCACAGAAGAAGAAGGTATGCTCTGGATCGTCGTTTTCCTCCCGAGCTACAGTGCCTACATTGAGAGCTATCAACTTTACCCATCCTGCGTAAATATTTTTCAAAATTCCCATGGCCAGTCAGCATCTGAGTTAAGTGGAATCCAATCTCCCCATGCTTCTGGCCCAACCATTTGGGGAGGTCCTGGATGAGCCTTGCAGTCCACCTGCCCCTTAACTCTTGCTCCCATCTCTCTTTCCATTTCCTCAGGGTTATTGTTCTGGCTTGTCGTTTTGCCGCTTTTCGGTCTTCTACCGATTTTTTACCTACACTCTTTCTCTCTTGGGCCAGCAAGTTGATGGGAATAATTCCCGAAATGACCAATATTGCTTTCTCGGAAACAGTGCGGTAGGCATATGCTACTCGTAAGGCGCCAATCCTCTGTACTGAAGCCAATTTCCTTGTAAATTTCCCGTATCTGAGACAGTCAGCCCAGACCTCAGCGCCTACAGCATTATAGACTGTGTCACAGACATCAGTAATCTGCGCCTTAACTGCCTTGGCCCTCCAGTATTAGCCATAAACCTACTTAGCTGGGCTGTAGCAACAGCAGCCTTGTTTGCAGCCCAGAACGAAGTTTTCCTGTCGTTCTTAATGGAAATTAAGAGTGATGTTTGAAATATAAATATCATTGTACCCTTAATTTAAAGTTTTGCTTACTTTATATTTGATTATTTATATTTGCAGGTTGTATGTTTCATTAGCTTCATTTGTTATATCTAATCGATCTAATATTGATAATTCACATATATGATTTGTTTCCAGAATGAATTTCACAATAACATGGTCCGGGAATCCGTGCAAGCTTTTCTGGACATTAATCCAGGCTATTGCAAATGCCTCTCGACCTTGATATGTAAAGGTTTGATCGATTTGAAGAATCATTATAAAAGAATTAGCATTCCATGGCATTCCAGAATTGAGGTAATTTTTTATGAATTTTAACGTCTTAATGAAATTATTTGTTAGCATCACAGAGGTTTTTAGTAATATTATTGTATCACTAAATGCAATTTAAAATCATTTAAATATATTAGTGATTTCTAAATATCATTTAGTGATTGTGTACTTTTACACTTCTTCCTCGCTTAATGTTTTTCTTTATTTGGCATTGTTAGAAGTCAACCATCATTTGATGAGCAGGTCCATTATTAATTTTTAATTAATTAATTATTAATTAATTTTTATGAAATAAAACAGTCTAAAATTATATAAAACAGTAATAATTTAATTATATATTTAATGTCATTAATACATTTAATTAATAACATACTTTTATTTCTTGTTTTTTGTTGACTTCATTGTCGAATATAAACCGTTTATTGGTTATATAAGAGTTATTAACTATCTTACTTTCTATAGTTATCTCCTAGCGTGACCGTTGTGATCGTGTTTATCTTTAATAACTACCTAGAGAGACTTCTCTTCCAGTCTCCGACATGATCTGAAATAGGTCAGACGAGAATACGAATGTGTGAGATGATAAAACTTCACTCCAAAAATAATGTGTCCATTAACCTCTGTGATATTGAAACAGCATCACTAAAATTTGTGTTTTCAGTTAAATCTAAAAGGATTTTTTGGCTCTGATGTATGTAGACGGTTGAATGGAAGGGAATTCAACATGCTTACGATCAAGGGTATTGTTGATCTTGCTTTATCAAAGGATAAGCTTCACAGGAAATGTTTCACATATCTCGATAATATGAGCCTTGTACTTCCTCCAACTGATAAGAAGGCACTGTAAGATTATATTTTGATTTTGTATGCTTTTTAGTATTAGCTCTAGAATGTATATACTGTTGATAAAATTTTTAAATTTGTACATGCAGTGGCGTAGCAACTATTTTTGTCGCCCAGGGGGGGGGGGGGGAGATTTGCCACCCCTCCCCCCTAGCCATTGATAAACCGTTAACCGGTTTATGAAAAAATATTTATTTTCATGGAATTGAAATCAATATGGTCTAATTTTAGGTTGCTGTTATTAGTCCCAGACTTCATCTTATTTCAGCACTCGTATACATATACAGTCATCATCAACGACAACCAATGATTTTTTTTTTAAAAAAACTATAATTCAAATAAAAAAATTGTTAAATTAACTGGTTAACACAAACAAATACAATAAACTTTCAACCCTTTAAAAAACTAGTTTTGAAAAATTTAAAATAAATTTATTTTAATATTTAAATATTACTGTTGAACAATACGTTTAAAAATAATATTGCACCCATAGGAAATAAAAACAATTACGACCTTAATATTTTTTTGTATAAAACTTCTGATTTTTTTGTTAGGTTTTTATATTTAAATTTTTTTCTATTTGCTATTATTATCCCCACAAAACGTCGTCCCCTGGCACGTGCCACTCGGGGCAAACCTCCCCTCCCGCCACACCTCCTTGCTATATGGGGTGGTTTCATGTACACCCTCAATGTGTTTATATCATTACATGTCATAGTGGCTAGATGGACCATATAGTAGTAATAACAATTTACCTGTGATTAAGAGCTCTGGTATTAAGATAGTGTTGCATATCATCAACTCCTTTTTTTATAATACTTCGGTCTTCAGTGAACCACTGGTGTCGATTTTTTTTCAAACCTGCCAATGAAGTTGTTGGTTTGTATCAACACATATCTGTCAGAGTTGCCTCCATTCAGTTCTGATTCTTACTATACTTCTTTCCTTAACAGTCATAGTTATCCAGCTATGCAAACCTTCCTGTACTTGCCGAATGTGTGCATACTGACAGAACTGCTGCAAGTGTGATGTTTTCACTTCCTTTCCTTTCTTCTAACCTGCGTCTCAGTATAAATGGATACTGACGCAGCTTCCCGGTGTCAGCACTCTGATGTTCTATTTCATTCATACTAACTCTTATGGATTCACAATTCAGTGGCGTTTCCAAGTGAAAACTCTTGAACAGATCCCTGATTTTTTAACCTGTATTGCTTTAAGTGCTTTTAAGAAGGCATATATTTGTCTTATTGAATCTGTAGCGTATTTGATAAATTAAATCCAGGACTCAACCTCGATCTTTCTCATTTATTCATTTCATATTTATTTCTACTTAATTTAACAACTATCAGTTCTGACTTGTTTATTTATAATTTTTATTCCGGTTTTAATTTCATATATATGAGTCGCATTCCACTGGTAAACGTGAATGCACGTACCTCTTCTTCTATCCTTCTACTCTCTTCCTGACGACGAACTTCAGTTCGAAATATCGATCCAGTCAGTTTCCTCGTTTGTTATATATATATATAAAAAGATTTCACATAAACACGTGAAACAACAATCAATGACCAAACCACAATAAGAAATGGGAAAACAAGACTAAGATCTTTCAACCGTAACAAGCGGTCTTCGTCAGAGTCCCAACTGAAGTTGGGTTTTTGACTCTGACGAAGACCGCTTGTTACGGTTGAAAGATCTTAGTCTTGTTTTCCCATTTCTTATTGTGGTTTGGTCATTTCTATATATATAGCACATTAAATAATATATCGACCTTTTGATAGAATAGATGTGTTCTTAATCGGGATTCAGTCAATTTTATAGGATATTGACCCAGAAATTCTAGGTCATCATAATCTTAGGTTTAATATCCTAGAAAATTGACCGAATCCCGATTAGAGAACACACCTATATATATAATGTTGTCTTATATAACATATAACAACGTATATATATTTATTTGTAGTAGCTCTCTGACGATATAGTCTAGAAGGCCTCAGAGCTTATTTATCTACATTTTGATTCTTCCCTAAGACATTTTGTCTCATATATGATGCCGTAGGGAAGAATCAAAATGTAGAAAATAAGGTCTGAGAGCTTATAGACTATATATATATATATATATAAACTAGAATTTAAAAAAGAACACATAGAAAGGAAACCACTGAACTCACTACTATATTTCGATGTCCTCGTCTTCAGGAAAAGAAGTGAATCACTCCAAAGGCTGATAACGACTGACTTGGCGTTCGAACTGAAGCACTCAAACAGTGTAGCCAACTTTCGGAGGAAAGGTAGACAGGGAAGATAAAGAGATAAAAGCCAAATAAAAATTAAAAAATGAAAACATTTAACTAAAATAAAATTAAGAGCTGATAACAACTTAAAAAAAAAAAAAATCAACGATTGAGGTTAAGCCCAGGAGCCGATCTACCGCCCAGAAGACTAATAAGTGCTTCTTTTGAAGCTCTCAGAGTAACTTTCGAATTAGGCTGATCAATCTGCCTCAGGACCTGTACACGGTATATATATATATATATATATATAATATATATGTATATATATACTCCTATACTTTCATATATATGAGTCGCATTCTTATCTATCTAAGAATATATATATATAATGCCAAAATATGACAAAATGTCGTAGGGAAGAATCAAAATGTAGATAAATAAGCGATTATGTATATATGTAAATATACATATATACAAATATATGTATATTTGTATTTTCTGTCGTATTAAAAAAGTTTTGTCTTTCGTCTGGAACTTGTAATTTTCTTTTTATATCTGCTCATGCCAAATTAAGATGTCTCTTGGGCAATTGATATGGGTATATATATATATATATAACAAATACATTCATACACACGCTGCTATGAGAGCATTCAACATTATACAAGAATGGCTTTCTATTAGTAAGATATCATTGAATCAGGAAAAATCTGAAGAGTAATGTATATAAGTAGAAGGGGGGAAACTCCAACAATTCGCTTGATTTTGCAAAGCACACAACTGAAATAGGTAGATAAGATCAAGTATTTAGAATTATTAATAGATAGTAGACCATCATGGAATTACACTTGAAATATATTGAGGAAAAAAGCCTTAAAGAAACAACTGGCTAATGAAAGCTGCTAAAGTTTATTAGGGCTGAGCCTTGAGCTCCTATGGACTATTTACATAGGTGAGTTCTGGCCTATGGTCATGCATTGCGTTCCGATAATAGTTTGGCACTTAAAAAAGGAAGATGAATATGATAAATCAGGTATGACAGTGGTTGATAGTCATCAGGCTGGTCAGAAGCTATAAAAGATTTTTTATAACATCATGGGTCATAGTGGGAATTGGGCGAATATTTATAAAAGCACAAATGTTAAAAACCATTAACTTTGTTAATGAAAATTTTTTAGAGAAATCAGTGAAACCTTACTACCGCTGTGCCCTGCAATATCAAACCACTTTGTTGAAATCCAAGGCATTTTATGTGGAGAGGAGATATACACAGATGGGAGCTAAACTAATCGAAACATAGGCTGCTCTTTTATCATTTATGAAAGTAATGCAGTCATAGCAGAAAGAAAATATTGGCTCGAAGGAGAATGTTCCAATATTTGGGCTAAAATGATAGCTGTTCTGAAAGCCTGGTGGCCTGGTTAGAGGAATGTGGAACAACAAATCTATATGAGTAAATGTTGAGAAAAAAATATTATAGGTATCATTAAAAATAAAAAAAAATAAAAAACCAATATAAACAACAAATTGACCTTGCTCTGAGGAGTTGAAATACTAAAAATAGAATTGTATTTATGTGGGTGTAAGCGCACTATGGTATTAAGGGTAACAAAAAAACGTACGAGCTCGCCAAGGAGGCAACAGACTATATGACCTTTACCCACATACTCATATAAACACTGTGCAAAAACAAGAAGTCATAATCAGTGCGAAACACTATACCAGATATCCACATTCAAAATAACGAGGTAATACTTTCCTGCAATAAACTACGAGTACCTTCCAATAACTGGAATTATGACACAGTTTTACGTGAACATGTAAACTTCATAAATTACCTCAACATATTCAGAATACTAAATACTGCGACACATGACAGCACGGGAAATCAGTTACAAACAGTTAACTATTTGACTGAGTGCAGTTAATTAGACTCGCAAGATCAGCTTTGCGGCAAAGAGTTACAACAAGAGGAAAGGACTGGCCTACATCAAAGTAATAATCAAGGGTTAAGTTGTACATTTACTCTATTAATTTAAATATTATATCGATTGGTATCGATATCATATTTAATTTAATTTAGCGGAATATAACAAAGTTAATATGTTAATTAATTAATAATTTAATTAATATTGTTTAAATTATAATATTATAATGTTTATAATAATTATAATATTGATACAAATACGTTTTAAATATTTGTATGTATGTATGTAACGATTTGTGAATACAGATTTGTGTATCTGGAGAATACAGATAAAATCTTCTCACATACACCAGATTTACAATCCATGAGAAAAATGATACAAACACACATACAGATATGAGTGTGTACATATATTCATACATATACATATATTCATATATATGCATATATTCATATAATACATACACACATTCATACACATGTATATATATATATATATATATATATATATATATATACATATGTATGTGTGGAGAGTGTGTGTGCTTGAGTGTGATATATTTTGAAGTTAAGAACTAAATATATATGTATAAAATAAATTGCATAGTTATGAGAGTTTAAGATTGGAAAAGAAGTTATATTTCTGACTGGTATTCAATGATAAAAGAAGATTAATATTAAAGTTGATGCTGAGTGGTATTTACGCCGGTAAAAATCTGTTTAACATAGAAATATATTTATAAAATATATTAATGCACTTC
The DNA here is from genome assembly GCA_026182355.1 of Hermatobates lingyangjiaoensis. Taxonomy (NCBI): domain Eukaryota; kingdom Metazoa; phylum Arthropoda; class Insecta; order Hemiptera; family Hermatobatidae; genus Hermatobates; species Hermatobates lingyangjiaoensis. The sequence goes on from JAPFBL010000255.1 coordinate 1,407,554, forward strand.
AATTTCATTTTTGCAATAACTTATAAGTGTAGTTTCAAGTTTGGATTTTTTACAGGCTAAATTATCTGCAGCTGAAATATTGGGAAAGTTTATTTGAGGAAGAAAAGCAGTTCATTACAGCTTTGTTCTCATAGTCTTATAATTTTTAATTCTTTGTTCAAATATAGTACGTACGATATTAGTAGAATCATATTTTTGTTATTTATTAGTTGTTAATTTTACTCTCGCAGATATTTTCTTAAATGGTGTTGGTTGAGATGATTTTTCTTTATAAAGAATCATTCATAATGTGTATGTATGGATTTGCTAAGCAATTAAATACATGATTTCCTTTTCTAGCCATTTTCCTCATGAACCAATGAATTCTTACTTATTATTTAAATAGTTTGTACCAGGAATCAGGAGCAGAGAGTGTTCATACTAATGAAATATACGTTAACAAGACTTTGCAAAGTTCACTTGAAATGAACCACAGAAAAAATGCAGAAATGAAACCATGGTCTTTCAGCCTAAAGGCACTCTTTAACTGACGAAAATACCAGCTGTTTTGTTTGAAAGATTTTAGTTCAGTTTATAAATTTCTTACTGTAGTTTAGACATTGAGTTATGATGTGGTGTGATATTAGAGAATGACTTTTAAATATGCAGCAAAAAGAATCGTATCTTAAATATAAAATAACAATATTTCCTTTTCTATTCATATAACGTCTATTACATTGATTCTCAATTTCATAAAACTATTAATATGATAATGAAGTGTCTGTTTTCACCACAGGAAATGTCTAATGATAAGTAATTTAAATGGGAGTGGCAACATTTTTTTAAAATTTTTAATAGTTTTAAAATTTTTGAAAATTTTAAAATTAAAAAAAAATTGAAAATTTTTTGGTCAATTTTCAAAATTTTGTTAAAAAAAATTGGAATGACACACTCAACTTTACTGCAACTAATCATTGTTACTCATTGACTTACAATTGAATTTTGGTTTTGTTGAAAAGTGGTTATTTGTGTAGGTGTAATGAACATAAAACCTATAGATTATCAATAATGATACTACTGATTTAAATGTGGAAATAATCGTTTTATAAGTTAAAAAAAATAACTTAAAATAGTTGATCGTTCTGATATTTTATTTTTTATTATTATTATTTAATTGAGGACCTTAATTTAATTATACTCGTTCGCATCATGACCATATCCGCTAATATTCTTGGGTTCTAAAGTGATAATGCCCACTATTGTGTGATATTGCATGATGGAAGACCCTTTTTTAGGCATATTTTTTAAAGTGCAAAATCTGGAGTGTTGAAATTTTAGGATTATTATAAACTGACAATAAGACAATCTGAAAGCCGTGTTGTCCATACAGTTGTCGTTTTTAAATTCAACTTCAATGTAGAAGTCCAGATTTTATTTAACTTTATACTCGTATTTCGAGAAGTATATCTTACTTCTTTTAGTCTTAGATATAATTTTTAAAAAAAATCATTATTCTCTTTAAGGTGATTGCCTCACATTCAGATGGAATATGATAAAAAGTGTTGCTTTTTCTAAGCAGAAAGTTTGCATTCTTCGTATGGTGCTAATTACAGCTTGTATAATTGATAGTTACGAAGACAAATTCCGGATAAATATTCTACATATATCTTAAAGTATTTCCTTTGAAGGTATAGTATTTCCTTACAAATGGTTTGTTCAGTTAGAATGAATGTTTTAAACTGAATTCAACCGGGTGGTTTAACCACCTTTTGACTAGATTATTCTTGACCAATTTGTAATACCCCTGGGAAAGCCGTGTGTGTAATGGAAAAATACTCGAAACTGTAGAATGTTTATTTGGTTCCAACATTTTACAAACGTCCCACTGTTCATTCCCCAAAACCCCGTGTTTCTAGTTAACGACATAAGAGTCAACTTATTTACATTGTGTTTTTACTAATTTTTGATCAGTCAGTGTATTAGACTTCAGCCCCTTTATTGAAATTAGGAACCATTCAATCCATTTTACCTACACTTACACCTTACCTATGGTAAAGTTCAATTAATCACAATATAGATTAACATATTAAAAAAAAGAAATTTTATACACGGAAATAACTGAAAAGCACATTCTCTATTATGAATATTTTTAGTACTCTTTTAGTTAAAACATTTTCTCTGTTACTTCCTCTGAGGTTTGAAAGTCCCAAAAGGCGTACAAGTATAAATAAAATTGTATTGTTTCCTCAGCCTACTGTATACTTGCACTGAAATCTATGCACTAATGATAGTTGAGTAAGCCTCATTACCAGATAAAATAGGATTTAGCCATTTGTTTGCATTGCCACACACATCAGTGGGACAGTTGTTCTTGGCAAGCAAGTTCTATATTAGTTTTTTACCATAAGTAAAGTATAGTAACCATAAAATAAGTCCATCTCCAGATTTTGACAGATTTATGTCTTTTGACGCCCTCAAAGATCTTTCTTGCCTTAATTTCTGTGTTATATATATATTTAAATAACACCCCAGATTTGATTTGTATCTGTTTCTTACATAATTTCTCCAGTTTCCAGAATCTGGAGATATTATGAAAAAACAGATACAAGCCAAATATGGGGTGTTATTTAATAATTTATATGTTTAAATGAAGGACTGCTTCCAACTTTTACAAATATATATATATATATATGTGTGTGTGTGTGTGTTTTGCAGATACGCAGGCGCATGTTTGTGCGTGCGGATATATGTGTGTGGGTGAATGGGTGCACAAAAAAAATTGTAACAGGCTACAGGCTGCACCATTTACTGTATAAGCTTATTATTTTACACCAAAATGGGTTCTAAGGTGATAATGGCCTATATTGTGCAATATTGCTTGATGGAAATGCCCCTTTTAAGACGAATGTAATTTTAGACGACTTTTTTTTTCTTTTTAAAGGAACAAACGCTGGAGTGTTGAACTTGTGGGATTATTAGAAACTGACAAAAGAGTAATCTGAAAATACCTTCTTAAAACAACCCAAAACGAATATTTAAAATAAAATATAAAAATATTGATTTTGAAAGCTTTTGGATACGATACAGGTCACACCTCTTGACGGTTAATAGTACATGATTTTTTATATTATTTTTTAGTAGTCAAGTTGAGTGTAGACTAATCCAAATTTTTTCTTATATCAAAGTAAGAATAAAAATCATTGAAGCGGTGATTATTTTTATTTGTATAAACTTTTTGGAAACGGAATGAGACAATTTGAAGTGTAAGTAGGAGTATATTTCTGGTTTAAGCTAAACCACCCGTCATATGCCACGTTGATGGGGTTTTCATTATGACTATAGCTGTCTGTGTTGTCACTGTCGACATATGCGGAGATCTATGCCACTCAACCTGCCAACTTAACAAGATCACTAACCAACCTCCCCCCCCCCCCCCCCCCCCAAACCACTTTTGCTTAAACTATGCTTTAGTTGGTGGGAAACTATATTTAATTGAAATTAGCATATGTTAACAGAATTAAAGTTTGTTCTTCTTCAAACCCTAATTTCAGATTTAATGTCAAGGTATTTTTTTTAATAGAAGTCTCACTGAAACTTCTTGAAGAGGAATTTTTTTATTTAAGAATTAAATAAAGAAGAATATGAAAATCCTATCAAATATTTGGTATTTAGAATTTTGTAAATCTCAGAAATTGAATCTGCATACCAATTATCATCTTGGTAAAAATAGTTAATTAGTTACTTTCATTAGAGTTCTATTAATTTTCAATATGTTTTAAGTGAGAAATAAATATGTATTACATTGATATATATTCCCATTCACATATAGATAAAGTTATTCAAAAATATTAATTACAATTTTCTTCTAAATTGTTTTAGTGTTAATAATAGGCTCTCAATAGTTATTCTCATAATTTTATCTCACTAAATTTATTTTTCTAATTTATATTACAAAATTAATGAATATTAAAGAACAGAAATTACATATTCTTAAAATTTAACTTACTTGTCATTAATGAGACTTTCCTCTCAGAATTTAGTTCTTCAAAGAGCCACTAGATGTCACGCATTCCCTGATTAGACTACATAGTACGAAAATTGTACAAAAGAACATAAATTATCAATGGATATTTGAACTATTGTATTACAACACAATATCTTTTGAATCTCAGATATATAAGTCATTGGACTAACTCAATATCAAATGACTGTGTTTTGACATCTGTTGTTACATTATATCGGAATACATCACTGCCTTTAAACCATGGTAAGGACTGTCGTTGGAAATGGTAGCAGTCTTCTAATTTATATTTATACTCGTACATACCTAAATATACAACATTTAAATATCATTGGCTAATCATAGAGTAAAGAAAACAATTTTTTAAACGCCAATTGTTTAGTATTAAGAAAAAAAAAATAAAAATCATAAAGTGTAGAACAACCTTTTTTTTAACATTTTATTACAATTCGTCAAACAGCATGATCTGTGTTATGTTAAAAAAGTTTCGAAATAAGTCATAAGTCAAAATATTTACACCTTATAGCAAAACATGCATAGTTGATTATTGGAAAAATCTATAATTTTCTTATTTCATTGTAGCTATTAATTTAATGATATTCACAAAATGTCAAGACTGACGAGTTACTCGTTAGAAGAAAACAATATTGTCCAAAAACTTTACTTTTTCATTATTTCTTTACTTTATTTTCACTTGGATTATAGACCAAGTACAATTGGAATAACTGCATTGTTTTTTGGATCAACTTGTGTGGAAAATATGAATGAGCCCCCCCCCCCCCCCCCACAGACACACACAAACCTCCACGCAGAAATATTACGTAAATGCTATGATTTACTGCGGCCCATACATATATAATAAACTCCCTCTTGATAGGATTACTACTTGTGAGGAAAAACAACATACAACTTCATTAAATATTTGTCAAAAAAGACAAGGTTTTGTTCGCAAAACATGCAAATCTGTCGAAATCATGCAGAATTTTTTTTATCATTACCAATCTTGGCTTATATTAAAGTGAAAAAAAAAGGAAAAGCCCTAAGAATCAAAAATTGACCTCACTGTGAGGAGTTTATATAGTAAAAACAGAATGGCGTTCACATGTGTAAAAGCAGCCTGGGGTATTAAAGGGAATGAATGTGAAGACGAACTCGGCAAGGAGGCTGCAAGTTCTGCACACTGTGGTCATACCCATATTACTTGAAACACTGGGCGAAAACAAGATGCGTCCGCAATGAAAGCAGAATAGTGGCTCTCTACAACAAATGAAACAGATACAGAATACTTTCCTAAATTAAAAGGCAGAATCAATAACAAGAAACACTTAATTAACGGGATAATGACGCAATTTTACACTTGTATTTACAGCAAGGAGTTCTTATAATCAAAAACGACTGGCCCTAATACACCCACCCTTGGCTATTGGGCGAATCGGTGACGCCCTGACTAGCAGAAAAAATATTGTTGATAATAAACATTTGAATTAACAATTTATGAGTTATCCCTCCTTAATTTTGTGTTTCTGGATTTTATTATAGGCTATAATTGCTTCATCAGTTTATGTAAGTATTAACTAGATGAATTAAAAGTTTATCCAGATTGCTATAATTTTTTCTCATGTGTTATATCTGGAACTGCATTGATTAAATATTTACCATTTTTAACTTGCATTCTTTTAAATGTAAGCGTGGTTTGTATTTGACAAAATTTGACTATGGTTCGAATACATTAAAGTCTCTAACCGCTGACGAAGTGATCGGACCATGTCAAAGCTGAGACTGAGGGTAATTATACACCTGGAGTCTGTGTGAAATCTCAATTTCATGAATCCTGTGCTCACATATGCAATGCAATCCTATCAAAGCGATATTAACTTAACTATTGTCCTCTCAAATTTCTAATAAACTTTATTGCAAAAATAATCCATTTGATGTTTCTTTCATCCAAATATCAAAGTAAACTAATACAATTTGTCATAAACATAACAAACATATTGTACAGTAAAAATTAGTGGACGGAAATAAAAACTAATGAATTATTAATTAATTGATTGTTAAATGGCAACCATGAACATCACTGGAGGAGGGATATACGGGCAGTGAACTGTCCATACAGACTTTTCAAAAAGGTTAGTTTAATACTAATTACCTTGCTTTATTTAGGCAGTGAATTATTTGTCTTGCTATCAGAGTCCTTTGCTCGAATTCCTTGAAGTGTACCATAGTTGGTTATCACTATGGCCAAAATGTCATCTACTTGACATAGATGGTCAATAACCATAGTGAGTAGTATGGTTTCCAATGACAAAGAATTTCTCAGTCAGAAAAATAGAACAAAAAATGAAATAAAAATTACAAGGACAATTTTTTATCCTTGTAATGTCTAAAGATTAGTTAGATAATTGTGAGGAAAAACAACATACAACTTCATTGAATATTTGTCAAAAAAGACTAGGTTTTGTTCGCAAAACATGCATATCTGTCGAAATCATGCGGACTTTTTTTATCATTACCAATCTTGGCTTATATTAAAATGAAAAAAAAAGGAAAAGCCCAAAGAATCAAAACTTTAATAATGAATTCTGGAGTCTGTGTTAAAGGGAATAATTTCTTAACTGTTAAACTCATTAACAGTTACTGTGTTATGTCAGATTCATACACAACTACAAAGTATAATTTCTTTTGTAGAATTTTGGTATTGTGTATAAATAAAGTGAAAAAGATATACTTTGATACATATTATAAACATATCTTAGATTTATAAAATAATGATTAAAAAATTGAATCCATGACTACGGTCAATTGTTTAAAGATAGTTTTTATCTTACATTAAATAGTTTTTTAAAAGTAAATAAAACATGAAACTGTAACGACTGCATCTTTCAGGAAAAAGAGTGTCGTAAGAGAATGGAATTAAACCTGTTTCTCTTATATGTTTAAAATAAAGTATTTGTATGAATTATAAAAGCAACAAAATTGCATTGGAAGTTCACACTGAGAAGGATATTTTTCCATAGTCTTGAAATTACAATGCGATCATTATTTTTTCATACAATTTTTGAAAAATTGCCCCCAGAAAGTTTAGATAGCTTCGATTACAACTAACCTGTTGACTCTGACGTGTTATAATTGGATATGTTACGTTACCTAAACGAAAATGAATGTTGGATACATTTGCAATAGTTTTCTTTGGACCTTTTATCCTAATTATCCTGAGTGAATAACTTGAAATTTCTTAACAAGTTGCCTTGGATGATTTTGTTTTCATGAATTATAAACTGTAACTGTCTGGATACCATTGTACTCCTACATGATGAGAGATCACGTGTTATAGCCAAATAGTACAGAAGTAAGATTTCTCAACACTTTGAATTTTGTTTTTTTTTATTGATTTATTTATTTTGTTTGTGGCCAAATAATTACTTCAATTCTCACTGATATTCAAAAAATATTTGAAACGAATGTTTTCTTATCCAAACAATATTGATACCACAATTTGGAACATATCACAGAATACTACTTTTATTCTGATATAGATGAGGAAAATTCCAAGTCAATGCTGATGTTCTGGAAGCCTGAGGTTACACATGAGATAGTCATAATGATTCCATTTTGTAAAGTACTGAAAGGATAAACTAGGGATTTTTTAGAGAATATTTTTTAACTTTACCATTAGTAAAGTTAATCATGTAAATGATGCAATTCAAGCCAGTTACGGATTACACTTTTGGAGGTTCCCAGAGTCCATTACTAAAGCCTGTTTTGTTGATGTGTGTGTGTGTGTGTGTGTGTGTGTGTGTGTGTGTGTGTGTGTGTGTGCGGGTGGGTGGGCAAATGTGTGGATACAAAATTTTGTGAACACGCTACATGGAAGCTTCCTAGAAAATAAGTCCTTTTAATGTAAATGACCGTTATAAATTCTGGATAAATTTTGCTTATGAAACATTTAATTTATTGTCATTACGTGAGTTTGAATGAATTTTTCTTTCCTTAAACTATTAACTAGATAGAAATGAAACGTAGTTATTATATTATTTATAACAGTATAAACAAAAAAAAAGTAATAATTCTTCAATAATTTGAAAAATTACTTTTAGACAAAAATGTAAAATTTTCAAATATCTAGACAATCATATGTAGACAAACACATCATCAAAAATATATATAAACATCTTCAAGACATATAAATCTGTCAAAGTCTCAAAATATGTTTATATCATAAACTCTATGATTTATTGTAGCCAACTAAAAAAATAAGAAGTTAACAATGATCCTTTGAATGCATTGGTTTAAGAAATATATTACGAACATATATATCATGCCATGCGTGTTTTATGAACTCATAGAAAGGTATATATATATATATATATATATATATATATATATAAACTATATTCACAAAAAGACAGCTTGTTACGGTTGAAAGATGTTAGTCTTATTTCTTATTTGTTATTATGGTTTGAACATGTATATATATATATATATATATATAATATATAAATATAAAATAAAAAACGAAGGAAACACACAGAAAGACACAGACATAACTCACATCGATATTTCGACAATCGTCGTCATCAGGAGGTGCGAAGAGCGAAGAGCGAAGAGTCCCGCAGGAAGACAGGGCTGAACTCGGATTCGGCAGGGTGCAGATCAGGATCTGAACCCTGAAACAGTCATTGAAACTGAGTCCATGCGAGTTCGCATGGATGGCTACAGGATAGTTACTGCGTTGACCGACTGAAGCCCTATGACCATTCATACGAAGGCTCAACTTATTAGAAGTTGATCCTGAAACAGATCCCCGAATCCAACAATAAAGTTACCCTAAGAGCTTCAGAGGAGGCATACATATGCTTACTTGATGCTCGCTCTTCCCCCGGACTCAACCTCAACCGATAATTTATTTATGATTTATTTATTTATTTATTATTTTTTATTTATTTATTTATTATTTTTTATTTATTTATTTATTATTTTTTATTTTACTTTTTATTTATTATTTTTATTAATTTTAATTTGATTTATCTACTTTTTTATAATTTTTTATAGTTATAATTTTTACTCGTTCCTTTTACGTCTTAATTTGGCTCTTCATTTCCTTCCCTCCCTTCCCCCGCTTGGTGGTAAGTGGTGGGGTACTGGCTGCGGTTTCCGAGTTCAGTACCGCCCTGTCTTCCTGCGGGACTCTTCGCTCTTCGCTCTTCGCACCTCCTGATGACGACGATTGTCGAAATATCGATGTGAGTTATGTCTGTGTCTTTCTGTGTGTTTCCTTCGTTTTTTATTTTATTGTAAAAAAGTCCGCTGGACCGTTTCTTTTAATTGTGTATATATATATATATATATATAACTTTAAATTACACAAAGCACGACACAGAAAAGACAATACAAAGAAAACTTACAGAATTCAATATTTCGAACTGTTGTTCGTCATCAGGAGAGTAGATTTGAAGAGAGGACGAAGTGAGAGAGATCTCCCCACGTCGAAGAACGGAGCGCGAATATTATATATATATATATATATCAATGATCAAACCACAATAAGAAATGGGAAAACAAGACATAGATCTTTCAACCGCTTGTTGCGGTTGAAAGATCTATGTCTTGTTTTCCCATTTCTTATTGTGGTTTGATCATTGATTGTCATTTCACGTGTTTATGTGAAATCTTTATATATATATATATATAATATATATATATGCGTTTAAAAAATGAATGTCCGATTTCACACTATTTAATTTGTTAGAAAATGTTTCTAATTTTCTAAAACGTTGTAAACTAAACTATATAAATATATAATTATATTTAGGTTGATAATTATTTAGGTTTATATAATAATATATAATTATAATTTAGGTTTATATATAAATTATCTATATATATATAACAAAAATATGTATAATTATTCCACAATAATTTAACACAATTAGTGCAGTCACATAGAAAAATGGATAAGGTTGTTACCAACCTAGCAGTTGTAGTGTTTGAAAGAAAAATGTGGTATTCCGTACTTGTTTTGTAGCACACCATCACTTTCGTCAACACTTCATTGAGCAATATGTGTTTTACAAAAAATAATTCCTGCCCTTCTGCTGATTTTAAAAGGAAATTGACTTCTTTTAAACTGGCTTCTTTTAATCCCCTTAGTGAACTGGAAAGTTTTGTTTAAGTAGCTTGGTTGACATAAACGAAAAAGTTTGTTGGTTCCATAAAGGCTGTAAAATACAAGTATTAATGTGAAAGAAACTCAGAAATATCGCTGTTAGAATATAATTTGAATTTTTCCTATTTTAACCCTTTGTCTAGAGCTTTATTATTGCATATCATTTAAATTATTATTATTACTTAAAGAATTATTTTTATAACGTTGAACATTTGCTTAGATTAGGAAATAATAAAGAATGACGGGTATAGATGTTATCAAGTACGGCTGTACCTACTTCACTTTGGTATCTCTCACTCTTAGGTTTACTCTTTAAATCATTTAGGCCAACACACCTATTAACTTTTTTTTTTGGGTATGGCCCTAAAAACTATAACATTAAATAATGCTTCCTATTGTCCAATAAATACCCTTGTCTAAAAAAAATGTTACATTGTCTAAAATTTTAGAGTTAGATTATAATGTAATAGGATTAAATAAATATTGATGTTGAGTCTGTGCAAATACTAGAAATGAAACTACATTGATGCAAATAAAAAAAGTGGCTCATTCAAATGAGATTAACAGTTGAGATAAAATAATATTTTCCCTTCAACCAATTTAATCGCAGTTGTTTCGGTTGGTTGAGAACTAATAATTGAGAACTAACCTCGATGAAGAGAAAAAATGTTATAAGTACATTTTCAGGAGACTGAGGGGATGTGATGTTTCTGTTGATAAAAATGTTATTCTATTTGCTGTATTAAGATTGCTGCATGAATACAGTGAAAGAGAGATTCCAAAATGATAGATTTAAATTAAGTTAAAAGCTGAAATAGATCATTCTGTTCTTTATTGTTTTTACTTCACTATGTTAATTACATTGACAGAGTTGTTGCACTCTGTCATCATCAAGCCATATCAATATAAGTTACAGAGGAGGGAGTTGGAGAGTTTTGTATCAAGAAAACTTCATGTATGTTGAATATACATGAAGATTTAACGATGAATTTTGCCTTTCTCACAGCTTGCTTTATGTATTTAGAGATTCTGGGTAAACTCAATTATATACCTTGAAAAATATTTAAACATAATTTAAAATATTTTACATAATTTAGGGGGCTTTCTTCATACTGTTTCAGTGTTATCAAAGTCAATCTTATATTAAGTTTTAACGAAAAGTTGTTCCCATGAGTCTTCTTAGAGGGTATTAGAATATTCATAACCACTTCCATTTTCTTCCTCAGGAAATGTGCTTAGATTAAACAATATTCTATAGACATGGATAAAATTAAGTCAAAATTGAAACGTATGGAATACTAAAGAGTATTTCTATCCATTGGCACTAAATTTCTTTTATGAGGTATTTACAAATTTATGAATCACTTCGATTGTTTTTATAGAACTATGTTTTTACATAATTCATATAGTTTTAAAGTTTTTTATACGAATGATATAATCTTCATTGGGCTTTTAAGAATTGTTGAAGTGTATTTTACGCATAAAACTCAAAGGGTTTTTTTTAAATTTTTGTTTAACATTCATGTCTTCCTGCACAAATTTACATAATATACATTTAATTTTAATCCTAATTGGACGTAGGATTAACAAGGTTTCAGGTTCTCCTTCCCAAGTACGATAGTCTCATTACAATATGATAACCTCGTTACGGTATGATAGTCCCATTACGACATGATGGCCTAACGAAACGGATTGTTAATTAGCTCGATAATACATTTACTTATGGCAAACTTAAATACCACTCCAGGTTTTGTAAACAGTGAGCCTCTTCGAAAAGAAAGTAAGATTTGAAAGTAGTATTGCTCAGATTGAGAGTCTGTCATGTGGTATGATAGTATTCATGTATAACGTTATCTTCTTTCAAGAAACCCGAATCGGTTGTACTTTTCGTCACAAGTCTTGTATTGATAAAGGGGTAGTAACGAGTAGTATCAGACGTTTCTAATGTAAGAAGTGGAATACATGTACAGACGTAAATGTCATATCAAGTATTGTGAAATATATAACACATTTGAGAGTATTATGATTTATTCAGGATTAAAGTACTTTGCTTTCCATGAGTGGATTGGTATTCCTGGTGGGTTTCACTGAACCTAAAGATTTCCTTACCTTTTGAATCTTGGACAGAGAATACTATTTTATTACTTTTCAAAACGGATGTTAAGATAGAATTAAGACTGATAGTGCTTGGCTGATTATTATTATTATTATGCAGTGTTTTGTGCTGAACGTATTCTTATGTGATATGGTGAGTACGTGCTACGAACAAAGGTTTTGGAGGTCATATTGTTACAACTGTGAAATATAAAATGGAATTATTTTTGCCACTTCATATAGATAAATACGATTCATTCATCTATTAAAATTAACATAAATACATTTATTGATAACTGGACAATTGAGAATCAATAACATTTGGGATTGAACATATATTTCTTCTATCCTTGCGAAAAGATGAAGTTCCAATTGGTATGATTGTTCGTTGGGCACTAACTTGCGAAATAACTCATGATTAACAGAAGAAATAGAGGGAGAAGAAGGAGATGGAATTGAGAGAGATGCTGCTTAGTTCCAATGGTAATCGCGGTGGAGAAGGGCGCTAGTGGGCCCTCGGGTCCGCGAGAGCCAGTGTTAGCATCGCCTCCTCTGTATATTGCCCTTTGAGCCTCCCCTGTACCTCACGTAAACACCAAACTTCAGGTAAACCACAATGAACCTCTCCCACATTCCATATATCCCTATACCGTATAAATAGTACAATAATAAGAAAATAAAATGAAAAATATAAATGGAAGTTACCCTTTTTTTCAGGTTCCCAGTTTACAATGTTTCCCCGAAAGAAATTTGTGTCCACAAAATTGCATCGGAGATAGCCGTATTTTATTTTATTTATTATTAATCACCTTTAAATTTTGATTATCTGACAACAAATTTTTAACTGTTTCTTTGAACCTATCTGGTTAAATCTTTTTTTTTTTTTTCTTAAACGAGTGATTCTTTTACTGTTTGCTCACCTAAATAAGTATACTCAATCAAAAGTAAGTTTAACAATACTTTGAAATGTAACATATTTCTTTCAAAAAAAGTATAAGGAACTTATGTTTCAAATTTGTTTAATTTTTTGCATAATATACGTTAGAATTTACATTGTATTAATTTTTGGAATCTACATCTACTTCTACTTATAAAGTCTCTTATCTGAATAGTTTGCTGTAAATTACTCGTTGATATTAGTTAAACGCTTTTATTTTTAAAATAGTTTATATACATATATAGAAATAAATAAATCGGTACTTAGTCAGTTTCTGTCGGTTCAATTTAAAATTTCAATGGCAATTTAGCATAGAGTCTCCAATTTGAACTTGAAGAAACTGATGAAGTCCTTATTCATTTAGTTTGATCTACCAAACGGTACATACATATTTAAATTTTATATGTACATAAACTAAGAAATAATGTGCTTTATTTGGAAATGGGTGAGGGAAGGGGTTGTTGTATGTTTAATGATAAACACTCTCCTTATCTTATGTTTCTTGTTTCGTATATCTGAAAGATAAAGCAGAAATTATAAATAGTGTTGCAATGTTCAATTTACATACTTCTCAGGTAGTTCCTATGAAATTTAAAAAATATTTTGAAATATTTCAAGCAACTGTTTGAATTAATTATAATTAATACTTTAAGTATGGCTTTTCTTCATGTTATATCATATAAAATACTTTGTTTCATTTGTATTAAATGTGTCCATAATAACATGGGCACAATGTCCGTCAGGGATTGTTATCCATATTGAGAGAAGTTTGAAATGTTAACTAATTATTGGAAAGTAGTTTCATTATGGCGATGCTAAACTACTGAAAAATAATGAACTTATTTTATAATATAGTAATTATCATAATATTATTACTTCATTTTTAATTTTATAATATGCAACACACCGTTAACAATTTCAAAATACTAATATATACAAATAAATAAAATAATCAGGCATAACATGCATACACTTTAATCAAATATGTATATTTATCACAATATTCATGCTAAAATGCCACTATAATCATACATTCCCCACAAAAAAGTGAGATTACTACAATATCAACGGATTGGTGAACTAGTTATAAATAGTTTCGAGGTAGCTCGCTGTCCAAAAAGTAATTTTTGACAACTCAAAAAATCTCTTTTAGAAGTCATTTATTTGAGAACGAGATACTTTGAAAGTCTTAATAGTTTCTTAATGCTTATATTAATTTTGATGCTGTTTTTTTGATGAGTGCATGTACATAAGCGTCATGTATGATAAGGTTTGTTTGTTTGTTTTCTAACGTCGACACTTATAAAGTTTTCACCTTTGAGATATATAATATAGTTATGATTTCATATTATATAGCACTAACATATATATATTTACAAAACTAAAGTTTATCGGGACTTGGTCAGTTCTTCAGGTTCAAATTAAACCCTAATTTCCAACGTTTTGGTTTTTATTTAAAACCTTTTTCATAGGCAGAAGTAAAAACTTTAAAACAGAAAAACTAAATATTACATTACAAATTATTTTACAAAGAAAAATAGTCTGTTTACACTTCGATGTCCTCATCGTCAGGAATAGAAGTGAATCGTTCCGAAGACTGATAACGACTTATATATATACATTTCCATTCTATATAGTAATGGCAAAAAATAAATTACATCATTTTTAAATTTTTGAGTTGCAAACAGTTTTGTTTTATTTTACGAAATATTTAAAGCCAGCGTTATGGGTCTGATACATTTATTCTAAACCAGTTGCTTATCTCATCTGGTACATGGTTAAACCAGTTGACCATGTACTTATTTATCCAAACTCTGTTTGGACTGTTTTATTAAAGTTTTTGGCATTATAAAACAAAGTAATGCTGTAATAAAAAGTAGATTAATATAAACAAGGGTACTCAATATTTAGCAATATTGTAATACTACTGTAACAGAAATTTAAAATTCTCTGAAAAGAACATTTTAAATTTCACTATCAGGATAAAGAAGTAATAAATTCTTGTAACACATCCTAGAGGAATGAAAATAAATTTATCTGTTAGAGAAACATGGAGCCTGCAATTGAATGCCCAGTACTTAATAAACTGCTCCAGTGACTCGTCCACTGTGATTGTGAAAATGAGTCTGACTCCGTGTTTCATCCCCTACAGTTAAAGCAGAGTTCACTGCCACCCCACCTTTTCTTGTTAATATGGTTTCCTCGTTTTGGAAGATAGTGTTCCATAGAAACATTATCAGAGGTGATTCCTGTTGAAAGTTGAATACTACAATGGATATTAATATACCCGAATGTTTTTAAGTGTTGTAACATGACTACTTAGTTTTAATTATTTACAAAAGATACATAAAATTATTTAATTCATTTTAATTTGAGTAAAATATCCCTCAATGTAATTTTATTAGAAAGTTTTGGTTTTATTGATCTTATACTGTTTCAAAAAGGTCTTCAATGTCATTCGAACAGTTACAAATCAACCTGAATATCCCAGAGCTGGTGTATTTGATAACAACTTTTGTTTTTTTTTTCTAAATTATTTAGACATTTTTAAATTTTCAACTATTACTATGTCACAATTTTTCCGACTTATAACCGCAAGAGTTTTAAATGTCACATACATCATACTGCTTGCTTCAATCATTATATCATCGAACTCCTGTTTCGGTTAAAATTTCTCCAGATGATTCAAGAGTTATGGTAAAGTGCACGCACTCACACTCACAAAACGCTTGCGATCTGATTTCATCAGAGGTTTTAAGTCTTTTCATGTTGCCACCTAAGTTCGAAAGTGATCATGTAAGCCACTGGTTCTCAAACTAAGACCCGCAATGGACTGGCAATGGGTTTCAGGAGGGGTTCCACTCATACTTAAAATTGCCGGCTAGCCTATTCGAGATTGTTACCAAGTCATAATGACAGCACTGTTGTTGGAAAAGGATATTATTTCGGTACATCTCAAACCATCTCTTATTTAACCAATTTTCCCTTTTGTATTTATTATTTCTATTTCTTGAGTTATTTTCTTTGGTACCATTTTGGCTTCATGCTTATTTTTTAGAATTCTTTTTTCTCTTTCTTTATCAGAAATTTATCAGAAAGCACGACATATCACACAAATCTAGGCTTCATCGCACAGGAGTGTTTTTTTAAAACCATTAAGGCTGGTCTGAAACTCTACTATTAAAAAATTTTTTAAAAATGCTATCGGTTTATCAATAATTCGTTTGTACTCTCCATTAATGATCTGCCTATAGAGGACAACTTTATTCTAGAAAAATGATTTCATTAGTGATAGGGCTGCAAAACATATTTTCAATGAAGTATTCTGTAGTATTTTTTGGATTCGAATGGCACAGTTTTATCTCGATCTTGCAAAGCTGACTCTGAAGATGCTAACTCCAATTTGAAACACCCATGAGTGTGAGACAGAGTTTTCCGTATTACATGGCATCAAAACCGAATCCTGAAACAAATTAAAGGTCATAAACAAAGTGGGATCTTCAAAACAAAGCTAAATATAGAAATATATTTTGCGATCCCCAAAACAAAGCCAAATATAGATGAACTACTTAAGGCAAAGCCCATGCAGCCATCCCACTGAATTACTTTTAATAGTTAATGTTGCCATTTTATCAATGAAAAATTGATTAAATAAAAAACTTCTTGTTTCAATTGAAATTGGTCGCCATTTTTTGAAAAATAATGTTTTGGCTATCATTTTTTTTAATAAAAGTTTATTTATCAAAAATATTTTGTTCCAGAGCCTAAATAGTAGCTGTAGTTAATATAAAAGGGTCCGTGGGCCATCTAACGTATTACAAAGAGACCGCTTTGCAAATATCTTAAAATAGTTTGAGAACCACTGGTCTAAGCTAAGATGCTGTCATGTGATTTCTGTCTTTCTTAAAAATGTATTTCATTAAAAATGTATTTCTTATAAATTCCTGTACTAATTTCCTGATCCTAAATAATACATGGAAAATGGATTATTCTAAATTCATAATATTTTGATTATTACAGATATTATTACTATATAAATGGAAAACAGGGACTTTTTAAAAATAAAATTTATATTTCTTTGCCTAATGTAATAGATTTTTTTTAAGTGCTTTCATTGATTCTGTCTTATCAACACTTTTTTCATTCACTCTTAGAATAAATTTAAAATGAATAGAATAAAACAAAATAAAATTTAAACTCAAACTTTCAAACTTTTTTTTAAGAATTCAAAAAGTTATTCTTCTCTCACGTAAAATTACAGAAACAAAATATGTAGCTTAACCTCAAAAAATTTAGTTTATTGATAAAAATTGACTTTTTATATATATTGTTGAACTTTGAATTTTTAGGGGGGAAGTTATATTATTATTCACTAGCATGAAAGTATTAACGTAAAAATTATAATACCTTTTATTTATAAATAATTACTTTACATCTTCAATGGAGATATGCATAGAACGGAAAGCTTTCAAGGTCTAGATCATACTTGAGAGAACTTCTATAAGAAATATGTCTACTTCTATGCAGAATGTCCACCAAAGGAATTAAGTGGGAATTGTTGGTGACTAGTCAGGCCAGTGTTCTTTCCCACTTATGTCGTATAGTTCACGTTCTATACAATACAACAAAATATTTACCTCACGTAAGCGTATCTCTCTAGAATGCCCTTTTGAAAGACATTATATTCTGTAATACTAAAGGCTAGTTTAAATAGTTTGAACTTAATAGAATAATAATTAATTAATTGAGTATAACAATTAATTTATTAATTAATAATAATTAATTAATTAATCGTTGGAAACTAACCTTCGCTGCGTCGTGCATTTGGTCTCCCCCTCTCTGTTCGTCTGAAGAGGTTTTAAAATAAAAATTAGAGACTCTACATGAGTACATTTTTTATTTATACCGCTTTACTAATTATTAAATATATATATATATATATATATATATATATATATATAGCAAATTCAATAATATACCGACCGTTTGATAGAATAGGTGTGTTCTCTAATCGGGATTCGGTCAATTTTTTATCCTAGAAAATTGACCAAATCCCGATTAGAGAACACACCTATGTTTTATTAAATATCTTGCTTTTTTTAATTTAGTGCGTTTTCTCAGTTTTCTTAAATAATTTTTCCATCTTTCAGATAAAATATGCACTAATTCACCGAATGATTTATTTTTTGGATAAATAAAGTAAGCAAGGCATTCAATGAAACATATATATATATATTAGTGAAGGTTAGATACATATATGTATAATGATATCACAATAACACGTGGGGTAGCAATCAATGATGAAACCACAATATGAAATAGGGAAAAAAAAGACTTAAGGTGTTTCAACCGTATCAGGCGGTCTTCGTTACGCTTGAGAGAACTTAGTCTTGTTTTCTCATTTCATATTGTGGTTTATAATATATTTTTAAATTTATACATTTATTATGTATTTATGATATACAATATGTATTATAGTGTATACTATATACAATGTGTGATCAAACTACGTGATCATTTCACGTGTTTATGTGAAATCTTTTTATCAATGTGTATACTATAACATTGTATACACATTGTGTTGTAATACACAACTATGTCTGTAATTACCATACAGACATTTCATTGTACTTACTAGATTATTTCGAAAAGTGCTTGTTTCAGTCCTATTTTTCCTCAAATCTTTATTTTTAAATTTTGGGTGCTAAATAATTTTACAGATCGAAAGATGAAAATCACACCTCTATTCTTTATGATTGGTTTAGCGTTGTCTTTCTATACAGACTAAGTTCTATTTACAAATCTACTATCACCATTTTGTATATAGATGTACTAAAAATAAAATGCAAACAGGATATCTGTATAGTTGAAGTTACTTTTTCCATCTTGTAAATTTTCCACTTTACTGGAGCACTTTCAGAACAACTCTATCTTCACTGAGAGACAACTAGGTATTTATTGTATGATTGTCTATTGGGGATATTTTACCATATTTATTTATCAATTTTTTCCATCATTATTATTGTCGATTAAATATATAACTTCTATATTTAATTAAGTTTTTTACTTTATTTTTCACTTTTGTTGTTTAAGTTATTATCATTTCTATCTTGTTAATCTCTGGGTCTGTTCTCCTAATGTCAGTGGTTTAAATACACCGTGAGACGCATGGTTGGTATGTTGGTTTAACAGTCTTGCATATTTTTTATGTTAAACTATTTCTAATGTTTCTTTTATGTCTGCTTCAGTTCTTTATTTTGTAAATGCATCGAGTTGTCTAAACTACGAGGTTTTAGTCTATAATAAGTCTATTGTTAAGTAAATGGTAAAATTGGAACTATGTTTTTGTATTTCAAAATGTAAGTATGTTCCTTATGAATCGTTTCTTAAAGACCTTCCTACCTGACCAATTTTGTACTGTCTACATTTTTTGGATTCTATTGTGTAAATTTGGGTTTGATTAAATTTACTATTGTATCTTCTATTGAAACCATCAGGATTGATTGGTTGAATTGATAGAACAAAATAGGATAATAGGACGAAAAAAACCCTAAAAAATACAAATAATAAAGAAAAAACCTCTTCTGATCTCGCCAACATACCAGCTTTTATAATTTTAAAATAAAATTTAAATATAGCACTAAAACAAAACAGCTCAAAGAAATAAATGTAGCAGATTTAAAGAAAGCAGAATTTACAGAACAAAATACTAAGACCGTGGAAATTATTATATCAGACAGACAAGCCGAAATTTAAGACAACGATTTATATTCACTGTATTCACTCCTTCAATACAATAAAAATAATTCCATTTTTACTAATTACTTAATGACTGACCTATGAACGTGAACCTGATGGTATAGAAAAATTAGTTGATCAGTTAATTTTACTGATCAATTAAAAAGTTGATTTACTAAATAAAGAATTGATATTTTTTATCTTGTTTTATAAATAAATATTAGAGGGATTACTATTTTTTCTCTCCTCCCCTGGGGGACAGCATTGTGATGTTCCACACGTTACTCTGGAGGCCAGTAGCAGTTTGCTTCTCAATGCGAGTACTTCGCACTTCTTCCCTATGTCGACGGATGTCGAAATATCGAAGTGAGTTCTGTAGTGACTTTCTGTGTTCTTTCCTATGTGTTAAAGTTTATATATATATATATATATAAATTTAATATAATATATCGTAAAAATAAAACTGTATTTGGATGGTACCTCTTTCATAATGAGCTATTAATTTTTTTTAAATATCGCTCATGTTTGTTCCGTTGCTTAATACTGATAACAATTACAATAGTGAAACATTTTCAAAGGAGCTGAATAATACATTGATTCTTTACATTTATATAAGTAATGTGTTGTTGTTTGTCTGTAATCGTGGATGGTAGCCTAAGTGACTATCATTAAAGGTTCTGGTTGGCACAGAGTACTAAAAGAAATTTAAAATCGTTTTCCTATTTTCGAACCAAATATTAACATATGGTTCCATTTATCTCATGAGGAGGGCTTCTATAATATTTCTTATCATTCTTCTACATTAAACAAGTATCTTTTGGTCCATTTAGCATTATTTACTTGTTTCAAGTGTTTTTTGAATCATAACCGTCTTCGGAAGGGAAGTTATGACCGTATGTACGAGCCAATTGATTACAACAGAACTCAAAATAACAGATTAGTTTCCCTTATTAAAGAGTTCTTTTTTTGATGTCATGAATAAACTCCTATGAGTAGATTTATATTGAAAGTAACCGAAGTTAGGATGTCATTGCATGTTTTACTTGTCAACGAGTATAGATTGAAAACAAACAGAATGAACCGATCCTGGTGTTTGTTCATTAGTTTTTGATTGATTGTATATTCTTTTAAAATTATATCAATGTACTCAATTGAATAGCCGTTATTAGTAAATGCATGTTTTGAATCCTTTGATATTACGTTAATATCAAAAATCTTTCAGTTTGACGCATTTCTAAATATCCTATGGATTAATGCTTTGATTTTTACACTTTTATATATTCTTTTTACTTTCATTATAAAGTTAAAAAACGGTTTTTGATGCTCTTTAATATACTGATGCTGGTATCCAGGAAATTAATTTTCTTGTTTATGGATTTTTTGATGGTATACTTACTACAAACGTGATACCTCTTTAAATATATTTTTGAAAGCATCTGTTTTATCTGAGTTTTTTAATTACTAAACAAGCGGTTTGATACCATCTCTGTTCATCAGGACATTACTTTTCACATGGCTTGTATTAATTAGTAAAAATTACTCCACGTGTCAAACCCATAGGTATTCCTCCTACCTGCCGACACATTGATTACTCTATTTGAATGAAAGGGACCATTGTGCGATTTCTCAGTAATTTTATTGATTCGTCCTTTTGTAAAGAAGACGGATATTTATCTTTGTGTAAATAGAATTTCTAAGCTATTCAGCTTCAAAACGAGAACATTAGTGAGCAACACACAACGCCTATTCGAGATATACCTGGGAAGTAATAATTCTGATAACTAAAAAATATATATATACCAATGCTACTATTGACATACGTTATACTTTAGAATAAAGCGTTCTATGAAAGGTAAAAAAGAAATTAGGGTCTATTAAGACATTTAAATCTGTGAAAATCTCGAGATTATTTTCTTATCTATTGTATTTGTTTTCTCTTGAAAAGAGTATATTAAAAATACTCTAACATCAAAAGCCATCCAAGTGAAGGGCCTAAGATATGTCTCAGATTGAATCTTTTCACCACACAGAAAAATTAAGGTTTCTTTTTTTTTACCAAACATTCTTGAATTAGTTAATTCCTAAAGAAAAACACTATGTGTTCGGAATGCGTTGTTTGTATTAAATTTCTATATGTGGAAACTATTTCATTAGCTTTTTACCTTACAATCAATTCAGTTTTGGTTTGTCTATCGTGTAGACATAATATTAAACTCTCTGGTAAATTATTAGTAAATTCGTAGATAACAAATTATTGTTGCCATATCTATTTTGAGAGTTATAACAAAGTTGAAATCATTGAAATAGAATTATCTGATATGCTTTTGTTATTATTAAACTTAGACCCTTAGTCTTCATCTAAAGAAACTGCAAGCTATTCGTATCCTTCTAATAATTCTAGTTGTGGATTTTGTAATGACGAGGTCTTTGACACCTACTTTCTTTCTTAATGAGATGGTTATAAGGACAGTTTTAGAACGATTTATATTCTCATCATTCTCCTTTATACATATGTCAACAATTCGGAGATAATCCTGCATAAGCTGAAAAGGAGCAACATCAAGCGTTCATCTTTTTAAAATAACAAGTTCAAATGCATATTCGTGAATATTGTAACATTATTTATTTACAATATGAAGAATATTATTCACAACTATTGCCGCATACGAGGCTATGACACAACTTACCAGAGGGCTATAGTAGCCTCTAGTCGATACCATTTCAGTTGTGCTAAATACTACATTTACATTAATTATACTTGTGTTAGTTTATGGTAACCCAAATTATTATTAGTAATAGTTCTTGAATTAAAACATCAATGTATTAGATTTGCTACACTGGATTTAAAAGAATGTCATCAAAAGCCATCCAAGTGAAGGGCCTAAGATATGTCTCAGATTGAATCTTTTCACCACAAAGAAAAATTAAGGTTTCTTTTTTTTTTACCAAACATTCTTGAATTCGCTTTGTTGAATTGATCTTCTCGTATGTAACCTTTTGGAGTCAATCATAAGTCAAAAATTTTACTTCTTGTTCCAAAAATTACCTTTCCTTATGTTATAAAAAACTGTTTTCTCCAGTTTTGATTTATCAATTTCATAATTTAGTACTTTTAAGTTCGTTTTTGACAAATTTGTATTGTTTTCTATTTAGATGTTTAGTATGGAAAATGATTTTCTGAAGTTATTGAATGCACCATAATGATCCTTTCTTTCCATGTGATTTCCACAATATAGTGTTTAGA
Organism: Hermatobates lingyangjiaoensis; assembly: GCA_026182355.1. NCBI lineage: Eukaryota > Metazoa > Arthropoda > Insecta > Hemiptera > Hermatobatidae > Hermatobates > Hermatobates lingyangjiaoensis. Next base: position 1,430,733 of record JAPFBL010000255.1, read on the forward strand.
TTGTGCCCTAAAAAGTACTATTTTTGAGTCCAATTTTATGAGTCAAGCACTATAATATCTAACGTATCCCCAAGCTATTGGAATCAATCATGAGAAAACATTTTAATATTTTATCGGAAATAATCTGAGGTAGCCTACAGTTTACTTTACTGAAAGTAAACATTACATCAAACTCCTTGACAACCAATTGATTTCTTTTGTTTTATTTAATGTGGGTGTAAAAAGCATATTAATCAATTCTGTATCATTTCTTCATATATGGTTATAATCGTATTATGATTTACAAGAGACCTGAATTTATTAATGAATCTGGTATGTTATGATTCTGTACTAATTATGATTAAGATACATGTTAGCTTTACTAATCTGAGGGCATGAACATAATAGCTTATATATAAAAAGATTTCACATAAACACGTGAAATAACAATCAATGATCAAACCACAATAAGAAATGGGAAAACAAGACTAAGATCTTTCAACCGTAACAAGCGGTCTTCGTCAGAGTCAAAAACCCAACTAAACACTAGATGCAGAAAAGATCTGGTGAGGAGTTGAGAAGAGTGGGAGGGAAGAGTGGTATTTGGATGATCCAAAATTATATGAGGCAAGTACTGTGGGTGATAATTTTTTCTTAATTGAAATTTTAATTTTTATTGAAGGTTTGCAGTGGAGTAATTAGGTATATGCTACAGTAGTTAGATATAGGACCACTCACCCAGACACACATATATGTAGATCATGTAAAATGTCCTCAGATAAGAACTTTCAGGGCCTCAAAAAATGTAAATCTCTAATATTCTCGAGACACAATTTTTAATGAACTATTTTTAATTTACTATAGTAAAGTAAAAATAGTTGTTCAGTTGTTTCACAAATATAAGTTTTTTTTTTAATAGTTCCATCAAATTTATTATGATTCCTATGTTTCAAAACTGTAGAGTCAACTGTTGGGAGGAACAAATTGTTTCTAAAATCACATTTTGGTCAAATAGTAACTTAACTTTCTTATAATGCAATGAGGCCCAAATTCATCAGGAAATATCTAATTTATGGGGTTCTATTTTCTTTAAAGTATGAACTTCATTCACCAAATAAAGGGGCCTATAGTGTGCCACGCACTTTCGGATAAACACCAGACCAAAAGATATAATCAAGAAAATATCAAAGAAGGACTTTAGGGACTTCAAAAATTATAAGTATGTCCAGATCTCGAGATCAAATTTTTACATGATAGCTACTTACAAACAGTAAATTATAAATTTACTGTATATAGATCTTTAAAGAGAGAATGTTGTTAATATTAAATTGCAGAATAGTGTTTAGAAAGAGTAATGGTACTCTCCGACAGCATAGAAATTTTGTACGGAGTATACAGATAGATTTGGTTTGTATTGCATATATATTCATTAATTCCACTTATCTAATTCTCTGAATAGGGTTGTCTGAACATTGAGTGTAACGCTCTAAGGTAGACAGTCTGCAATAAGCGAGTCCTGACTAGTGCTACCAGACACTGACTCATTCTCTGATTCCTACTGACTCTCACCGTCCACATAAATCACTTCCAACACACCCTATTGTTTGTTGGTCTCTAAATGGTTTAGTTATTAAACTAATATATCATGTTTTGTAATTAAATTAAACCATCTTAACATGCAAATTTTCTTTCTTAGCAATCTACATGAACACTGTCTATACCAGTACATTGTGGTCCCTCCATGTAATTATCTCATTCTATTCTAGTTAATTTTACAAATTAAAATGATCTTTACGTACATCGCTAGCTGCCTTGGTGAACTTAATACCTCATAACAGTGAATGAATGACTTTAGTGTTAACTTTAGCTGAACTTGATTTAGTTCAAGTTCTCACCCGTCTTACCTAAAAATATTCAATTCTAAAAGGAATAAAGATTAAAATAAAAAAACATATTTTAAAAAAATAATGTTTATTTTAATATACAATTAAATTTAATATTAAATTTAAATTAAATATTTTCCTTAATTTTGTGGTATATTGGAGCAGAATTTATCCATGAGTTCGTCGGTGGTAGCTGCGATTTCACACAAATGGCAATGGGATGCATTGTGTTGATTCATCAATGATGATTTTCCTATTCTCAATATTCAACAATTGTTTTACAAAACGGAAAGCGGACCATTTGTAATTCTACACGAATATTGTTCTTCAGGTTCAGTTTATGTACGTTATGTATAATGAATTCGGTTATGTTATCTGTATTTTTCTATTGGAACATAGTTTTATTAACTCCAAAACCTTTATGCGCATGCTTCCAGCATTCCACATGGATTCATAGCAATCGGATTCCAACAGTTTAGGAATAAGAGATATGTAGACATTCATTCTTCTATTTACGTTAAATCCGAAAAACTTCAGACAGTGAGTGCAAGTATGTGTCCCTAAAACAGTTACCAGTACACTCAGGTTGAACTACTGAAAGTTGAACTATATATCTCATAGATTAGAGTACATATATACATTTTTGTTATCCGTGTTTTTTTTAATTTTATTATTTAATAAGAAAGATAATAGATTGAAAATAATTTGTTGTACACAATTATAAGTTCTATAGTCATTATCCTAATAAGTAGGTAAATAAAGTGATTAACCAATTAAACTCATTTCTTGTTGCTAAATGTGCCATTAAATAATTTATTTTGAATATCATTCTCTCTAATTAATTTATCTTCCTTTGTTTTAATTTGCAATTCATTAACGATTTTGTTTAATTAGCTTAATTGCCGATTGTTTTGATTGGCAATCTTTAAACCTCTTTTGTTTAATTATTTCATCATGTTTGGTAATTGATGGCTAATAACAATTGCTTACCGAAGTGATTCGAGTCATGAGCAATGATTAATGAAGGTTGTTACATAATGATAAAGGTTTTAAAACCAAGTTTCTGTAAGGAATTCTAGACATAAATCTTCCTAATGGTATTAGGTTGGACGTGTACATTTCGTAATAGTCCACTTGAGATATAACTCGAAGTATACAAAGCGTTACCCAGCACAGATGAAAAGGCACACCCATACTCTTTCTTCAGTCTTTAGTAGTTATTCTTCAGATCAATGAGTTGCACATATCCCTAAACACACAGTGTTTCGGCTTCAACATTCTTAATGTTACTCAAATAAGACTAGAGGTAAACATTAGTGAACCTTTAATGTAAACAATAAATTTCTAAACCAACACAACAATTTTTTAAAATATGAAAGATTATAATAAAGGATTTTTCAGTAACCCTGAATCCTTAACCATTAATAAACCCAGTAAACTTGTAGATCAATCATTATACGAATATATCTGAATATTTTCAGACTAATTAGGAGTTTGAAATGTATGCCATATTAAATCAAGTTTATATTAAATCCAATTCATCAAAACTTTTCAAATTTTATAAATGGATTTAATCAATTACCTGGTTATAAAAGCAGGAATTTAATACAAAATTAATTAACGTAAACAAATTAAAAAGCTTTAGTTGAAGAACATTTTACAAAACCAAAGTACATAAACCAGTAACATTCCCACAATAATCTCTTTCGGTAACATTATCTGCTCCTGAAACCAATGCAATCTAAAATAACTCACCATTAATATTAACACTAATATATTAATATGCCACTGCTGTCAGTAGCCTGAAAATTGTTATTTTAGCTTTTTTTAGCGTATTTGAAAGTATTTGAAATACTTCTGTTATTTCATACTATCTAAACCAACTAATACAACATCTCTAAATCTGGTTTTGGTAATCAGTTCTGAAGATCAACCAGTTTCCTTTCTCTTTAATTAAAGAGAATATTGAGGCTTTTCAGAATATATCAGTTACTAACATCTACAACAGTTGATTCCACTCGGATAATTTTTTTCAACTTGCCTTAAAGGATTGATCAAATTAAAAAGATTTTGAGGAAATAAAAAATATTTAAATATTTATTTTTTTTAAAAAATATTTATTTTTGAGGATTTAAATGTATTTAAATCTATTTCCAAGCAACATTCACCATCCTCTTTCGCTAAAACAAAATATATCATTATTGGCTAACTTGTTTCGTAACCCGGTGTCTTCTAACTGGAATGCACACTAGTTTTTCGTTAATTCATGAAAGCACATCATCAGTTAGGTCGCTTACCAAAGTTGCACTCATATGTCACAACATAAGTACAGTACAACTTGATTGGTACATACATCATACATATTCATAATTAAATAAAAATGATTGAATGGAATCAGCACGTTGACGTACTGGAGGATGTAGTCCCCGTCCAAGAAACTCATGCAGTACCTTTAAATGACTGAAAATCAAACTCTCCGTCATATTCACTTTAATAGCCTCAAATAATTTTTTGCTTCTTACACATAAGATGTGTGAACGTTAACACTTATACATAAATCTAAGAACTTAGATTTATAAAAAAATGTTTTTAATTCTAATAAATCTGTTTTTTAAGTCTAAAAAATGTGTAAATTAGTTTAAATAAATCGAATCCAAATAAATTTAGGATCCAAACCAAGTAGGAAGGTAGAGTTTAATAGAAATGTATTTGCGTTTTTTTGGTTTGAATAGACTTGCCTTCCAAAATCTTTTATTAGTGTTTGATTAGTTCAATGTTTATTTATTTAAACGAAAACAAATTATTGTGATCTTTTATAAACAGGGATTTAACACAAACATAAATAATATATATTAAAAAAATAACTTTAAGAGATGAGAGGTTTACTTTACATAAACATACACTAACTGAATTTGCATTGTAACTTCCTTCGATACCATTAATAATACTCTAATATGTTTCAATTATATAAACAGGAGACATCGAAGATTTTTGATAAACTAAAACTGGTATAAAACTGATTGAACCCATAACTCTGGAGCAGTAGTAAGAAAAGAGTTAAACCACTGATTTCAGATTGCTACCTGTCTCTAAAATGTAGTAATGTGGTCTGTTGTTTGTGTTGGTCTGGAGGTGGTATCATTTCAATATTAGCCTAAGGCTTGGACGGCTGCAGGAGCACAAGCCCAGGAGATGGTGAATAGCCATAAAGGAGCTCTTAATAACCAATAAAGCCAACCACCCCTTCACGATGTAACAGCATACACTAAGAGTGAATCCTGAGGGGTTCAAGAGTCTCTAGTATTCAAGAGTATCAAGAGCTGACGAGGGTAATAGAGGGTGCTATAATGTTGCGCAGCCAGCGATCAAAGTAAAAAACCTGTCTGTGAGACATCGTATGTAGAAAACAGCTGTATAAACTCCAAGGAATTTATCATCTATAGTATTTCCGCTTCAATAAAAGATAATATCTCCTTCCTCCTTGTCATATTGATTTTACCATCAAGGTGACAATACCTACAATTGAAGGTTACAATACAAGGTAGCCTGGATCACTCACCCTTCATTATTTAAACACTTTCACATCCATATACTTTTTCTGCTTAGTTTCAACTTTACAATTTCAATATTCATACTTCTTCTTTTGAATTAAATAAATTTGTTGCAAGATTTATTTGTTTCTAATATTAACAAGTTTGAATTATTTTTAAATTTGATTAGATGTATTTAAAAATAAACCTTTCCATACATCCTACTTACATACGTTGAGACTTTTTTTTGACTTTGGTGATGTTTTAAGTGACAAAAAAGGGATTTTTTTCTTGGCAAGTGTTTGAGTCATTAGAAGATTGTCTGGCTCATTTTTTTCTAAGAATCCTGAGAGTCCTGACATTTTTTTCATTTCTCTAATTTATTTGAGCCAGGATCTTTAACAAAACCTCGAAAATGTACAATTTGAGGGTGGTGACTTTATGCCGCTTTCTATAAAAGGACTTCCTATAAAGAGGCCGATTATTTATCTTTCTTCTAAAAAAAAATATGGAGTGGCCTACACTCAACTTTACAATAAGTAAACTTACTATCAAACTTCTTGAGTATATAATACTCAATTCCATTTAGTTCCATTTAGGCATAGTAGAAATGTCTCAATGGGAGAGGTTTATTGGTCTTTAATTCCTGCAGTTAGTACAGATTGTGATTGATAATATATATGTTTATTTTTATATCACACCAATGATGCATATAATGCCATTAGTATAACTACAGCAGTAATAATATTTTTGAAAATCGAAACTATAGACTTCGTGTTACGAAATAATCTCTTACAGGAGAACATACCTATTGTTCTAATAGCCAGTGGATCTCTTTCATGGTTTATGTGACCTTCTTCTAAGATTTAAGACAAATTCTACCATTAATATGTACTTGAAAATATTAGTATTTTGTCTGAAAAACGTTGGACACATATAAGAAAAAATGTCTCTTCAAGATAATTTCTAATTTCAGATGTAGTATAATTTCATTTATTAGCCTTCAAAGAATGTTTTCAATTTCAAATTGTGTTTTACCTTTTTTGTTTTTTGTAAAATTATTATACTGCAAGTTTTATGGCATGCTAATGTATTTAAAAAATAACTTTTCTTTCCCTTTGTTCAAAATCCAATTCATTCTGAGCGAGTGTTATCTTTTTCCTGCTTGCTGTACTTTGTAATAAGGTTGCAGTAAATGTATATTGAGAAAAATACATTTGTAATTAGCCAATTTTACTTAATGAAATCAAATTTAAAGCCGGATTTTTACTATAATTTGACACTTTTATAGCTGTAAGCATACAATTTTTGAAAATAATAGATATGAACTATTAGACTAAAATAGTAGAATACTGAGTATTTGTCAACAAAAATAATAGGAAAGAGTCGATTCCTCACACTTCAATATCACCAAAGTTAATATGATTCATGAACACAAAAAATTTTACTTCTGCTATTAAGTTTTGTTAGAGGGTGCAACATATAGATTGATAGAGCATTTTGTGAGACAAATCCGTCATATGATGGAAAGCATCAGAAATTATATGTTTGATTTGTGTTCAAAAATTATTTTGAAAAAAATTGAAATTTTTGAAAAATTTGTGTTCAAAAATTATGTAAAAATTATTTACATAATTTTTAATTTTTATGTCAATGTAAACAATGTAAATAAATGTAAACAATAGAAGTATAGCAAGTAAACCATTAGTCCAGGATCAATATTCAGTTTTTATAGCTTTATTCCTCTTTGCATAATGAAATTTCATGAATTTATAATTTACTAATGTTTTTTTCAATATTTTGGCAAAATTCCATAAAAATTTCATTTTTAATGAGCCGTTTAGCGTCAAAAACACATTTTCTTAAAACAGATAATTTACTCATGTTCTAACGTGAAAGTAATTTAAAAAAAAAAATTATCTCAACTCATCCTCCACAAAATTTTCTATTTTTAGGTGTAGTTTCATTTTGATACCTTAAACGGTATGGCTTTTATCGTTTTTATAAACTTTGGGTTTGAAATATAAGTAAAAATTTTTGACATTTTATTAAAAAAAAATATTTTTTTTGACGATTTTCATATCTCATGATATTTTTCATGTATTGCTTTTGTAGTCTCAAAGGAAATGACAAAATTTCAAGACTCTAGAATTAGTAGTTTAAAAGAAAAAAATGTTGTCTAAACACAGGTTTTTGGCAAAAAAAGTGACTTTTATTATGCATAATTGCTACCAAACAACAGGGCTCATCAACACTATGAGGCCCATTTTGTTTTAAAATATCAATTTCATCTTTCAAAGATTCTGGACATTATTTCAATGATTCCGATACATACCCATCCTCCCACCCACCCACCTACTCACAGACATCATGGAAAAACTTAATAAAACGACTTCTGGGTCCTCAAAACATGTAATTCCGTCAAAAACCTCGAAATAATTTTTTTCTCGATCACTACACTTTACTTATAGTATAGTAAATAGTAAGATTGGTAGATTTCATAATTTAAAGATAAAGATAAACTGATTTTATATTTACAAAGATGCTGATAAATATTTAGGCATTTATAAATGAGTCCCTTTAATAGATTTTTCAGTTTCAGTGAGAAGTTGTCTTTTGATAGCCTATTTCTGTTTAATGTGTGCCTGGAACGCCATGTTTTACTGCTTGAGCCCCATTAAAAGACTGCTTTGATTTTTTAGGAGTGCCTCTTGTTTTCAATTTGGTAAACACGTTTACATCTGTCAGTCGTTACTATGACTCAGTGGGGTTATTTAGTGTAACAGCTTTTGTTTATAATGGAAGGTTTATAAAATTAAATTTATTATTAAATATTATAATAATGATTGTAAATTGATAGAAAACTCTTGTCAAACCTTCAACAGGCAAGAAAATTAATTCCAACAAAAAAATTGTCCTGAGAATAAAACATTATATGTCTATAAATATAGAGATTTATGAAAAATATCATAAAAAAACGAACTATTTTTAATTTAAATTCGATTTAAATGTATGCTATATTACTATTGAAATTTGACTTATGCTTTAAAAAATAATAATCAACATCTATGGACCTAACTATTGAGCATAGTACAGTTGTTAATGTGAGCCATTCATACAGGGAGTTGACTCCTACAATTCGTGAGTTTAAAAACTCTCATTATATCCATGGGGTTCAGTCGTACCCCCGAATGAAAGTGAACAATAGCCTGAGACTAGGCCTCACCTAAGTGACCACCAGTTTTCAAGTCTTCCTGATGGACCTTACCGAATGGTAAAGGTTGAGGGTCTAGCTTCCTCTTGTTGCTAAGCAGGAAACCTCCTGAGAAGATACTGCTTCTCAAACAGTGGTACTCTAGAGAGTCTACCCTTCCTAGTTGATGAACCACAGCCATGAACAATCTGTGCCACAGCCGCTGTTGTGACAACAAGCGGCAGGGTATGGAAAAAACTAACGGGATCCCGCTTGGGCTTCTTCGCCCACCTGGTATCAATAGTGTTTTAAGGGTTCTAGAGTAGAACTCTGGTCCTAGGGCTCACCAAGCCGGCTTTTACTGTAGGTGAGACCCCTTAATCCTTGAGAGAGCAGAACTCTCTCAATTCATTCATAGTATTCACTGTTATGAAAACTGTATAGACAGTGCTTAGATACCTAGACTATGTTTCCATATAAAGGGTTGTTATGGAAAAAAGACCATTAAACCTATGTCCATATTTTCAGTTTTTAAAAAAAATCGTAAACTTTTTTTTCAAAAAATTAAAAGTTTGCCTAATCAGAAAATCGAAGGTTAATGAGACATCTACTTGTTGTGACAAGGCAACAAACAGGAAAGGTGATAAATCTTTGTTTATGTAGAGTCTGTGAATAGGAGTTATCAATAAGTACTACCACGAAACTGACTATAAACTTGGGAGCAGTTAATTTACCTTTTCATGTAGTAATTCCTTAGATTTCTTATATACATTATACTAACAGCCTTATATTATACTACCCACATATAATATAAAATTAATATTATATTTTACAAAAATTAAAACTGATATGTGGCATTCCAAAATATTATTAGAACTTAAGAATTGACAGAAATATTATTAGTGCAGCCCATAACTGTCATTAGATCTTGAGTCTCTTTTGCGTCTTTAGATATTGAGCTCAAATTCGATTTTATTCTGATTTTATATGTTTGGATACGACTCATTTATTTAAAGAGGACAAGTTATAATAAACGCATACGAAATTAAAATCAACTAATAATACTTACTTGCTACTTCAAAATGTCTGCATATTTTTAGCTATATACTTGTATATCTGTGTAGCCAGCCAAACAGCTAAAAGTCAATAACTTCGCTTCGTCGTTCAATTTCCAATCTATTCAAATCTTATCTTTTAAGTTAGACATAAACAAATCTGTCAAAGTTTCAGCTTGCTATGGCTTATGGCAATGTACGGACAAAACCTTTTTTTATTTATATAGATTAGCTGTGTTTGATTTTATTTAATTGTCAATTAATAGTATATTAATTAATTAAATACATGCATATTGTTAATACCACTGAGGTTAGTATGATTTCTATTAGAAATAGGTAAAACCGTCATACCTCGTAAAAAGATCTTGGAGTCGTTGGAGTGCTTTCGGACGTTGTCCATCTTCGATCGCAACAAACCAACTGAACTGTTATAAGTTGGACAACTTATAAGAAGTTTAATATTATGTTTACTCACAGTAAAGTTGAGTGTAGACCACTCCAGACTTTTACACGTTTTATATAGTCTTTATATTTGTAAGAAACTGAAGAGGTATGAAGAGAGATTCTGCTATAGCAAAATAAAAGAAGGACATTTTATATTCATCAACTGCAATCAAGAGAAAGATGTTGCTGTAACTCACTGTCATTTAACAAGCACATATAAAAGGCAAATGAATAGGGCTACACCAGCTCAATGATACATAGTACGAAAACTATAGCCTTCGGCCATCATTTACAAAATAAAATAAATATATATAATCAAGTAAAATAAAATTAAATACTTACACCATTTAACATTACTTAATCCCTAAGTGAATAGAATGTAAAACATTGACAGGGAGCATTATTAATTCATATTCATAGAATCTAATTACAGTCATATTTATTGAAGAATTTATTTCAATGCATCTGTCGACACCTTTCTGTGACATTCTCATTGAAATGTTAATATTTTTGCATCAAACTCTAGGGAAATGAAAACTTCAATGGTAACTCGCTATTCCTTGTTTCTGCTGAGAATAGGGAATCATTCCCACTAGGCTTTAGGGAAGCAACAATTACTTTAAATTACCTGTTCTTGGGAGATTACCTTTTCACTGAGGTAATAATTTTTAATAACAAATAAATAAAAAAATAGAGTCCAGGTTTTGTTGTATATATTTTCATTAGACTTGCTTATTGAAATATTTATTTTGTTCAAGTATAAGTTATATAAACATTCTTAATAATGTTTAAAATAACATTTCGTTTGTGATTTATAACATTTAATTTTGTTATGTATCACAGCAAATAGTAGATTTATACAGCTGCTTGGAACTGAAGAGGAATTTCGAAGTCCAGAGAGTTTAAACAAGGTTTAGTGATAATGAACGAAAATCAATCTCAAGTTTGTGCAGATCTACATGTACTTAAAGACCATTTTTTTACATTTGTTTAATGATGTCTGTGTGTGTGTGTGTGTGTGTGTGTGTGTGCTTTTTTTAAAAAGTTTTGGGATGCTACAAGCCACATTGTTTGTCAAATACATGCTTTACTACTTTATATAGAAATGACACCTATTGCAAAGATATGCCCTATTGTTTTTGGGAAATATTGGCTCGTGCAAAAGTCACTCTCTTGGGCTAAATGTGATTTAAGAAATATCTTTCTCGTTTTAAAGTACTAACTTTAGAGTATTGAAGTTTTGGCTTTATTAAGAAGGTGACAACAGCATTACTTGAAAAAAATGTTCAGATTTATTCAAAAACTGGTAAGTCAGTTTTGGATTCAAAGGTAAAAAAAATACCTTATGATTGATTCAGAAAGTTTGCAAACACGATTTAAATAATATCGTTTACCAAATAATAATGAAAGTAAATCCAAAATTACAACACATGAGTTGATAAGCTGAATACATTTTCATTGAAATTACATGGACAAAAAATGGTTTTGTGTAACATTTTATGGTCTCAGAAATTTTTTCTTAAAGCTAAACAGCTAACTATGGAACAATAAATTTTGCCAAAAAAACATCGCAACATAAACAATATATAAAAAAGAATTCTACAATTTCTGATCACTGTAAAGGGTAATATGGAATAATATTAATATGTAATACGGGAAAAATATTAACAGTCTTCCTTTGTATTATTCTATTATGAAAACCTTGTTTTTGATCTATTTAAACAGAAAAGAAATAAGAATCTCTCTAATACAATGTCTCTAATATAATGTAACGTATATATTAACATATGCTTTGTCAATAGCATATTTGACATAGAGAAAAGAGTGGTTACAAATGATCACTTGGATCAGAAGTTTCCTGTTTTCAGAAAGAGGCATTTGTTATTCTGACAGTGGAAAATGAATAATACATCTCCATCATTCTCCAGGATGAAATTGATAAGGAAGGAGCAGATAATATGTGCCTATAAAACTGATTCCAATGGAACGATAATTTGATAGAAAAATATAAAATATTGGATTTAAAAACATATGTGGAATATCTAACTGCACATCGTTCTATATACAATCTGAAATTAACATCGTACGAAGAATGGAGACCATAGATCACTAATTTATTATTTGTTTTTTATTCCAGACATTTTTATCTGTGATGTCATCCCCCCCCCCCCCACGTTATTATGAAAGTGTGAATTTGGCGTCTGCATTTTTTAATATTTTGACATTCACATTCCAGTGATTATACTTATGCTCAATAGTGTTAATTTTGTAATATGATATTGTTTCATTAGTTTAAACTTCATAAATAAATGGGTAAAATAAGAAACTAAAAGTTAATCAACAGTAATTGTGAGAAAATATTATTTTATAAATTGATGCATATGACCATACAAACTCTTTATTAATTGGTGTGAATTATATTTGATTTAGCTGACAGTTTAGTTGCAACAAATTTCAAATCCTTTAACATTTAGCACATGCTATTTATCTTTGTAATGAAGAAATGAAAAATGTAAATCAGTAGTCAAAAATTACAAAATAGTGAAATTATATAGAACTATTTGTTGTTCACTCATGCAAGCTAGGTTGCAAGTCAGAGTGTGATGCTAGTTTAAGATATGGTACGACATAAAATATTTTACTATCTGAGTTAAAAACAAATTAAACAATTACCTCTTATGGTTAATATGTTAGAAATTTAGCTGATTGCACTGTTTGCCTTAGTAATACTTAAAATATCTGTTTCAAAAAACATTAGATAAATTAAATTTATTGGAAAATTAGGTAACAAAAGAAGGTATTGGAGAGGGTGCGGCGCATATGGTTGGGCAACCACAATTGGGTATGTCCCATATTGTACAAGATAAACGACTTTTGGAATTTCCCTATGAATGTATTGTCGGAAACTAAGTTCGTCTAAGCTGGAGAGCAATAAAGTGTTACTGACTGAGATTCTCCAGTTTTATACTGTACCATAGTTTCATTGCAGGCCTTTAATTTTAAATTAAACTCAAGGATTATTTATTGTCTCACTTAGTATATTTATCTTTCATTAGGGTAATCTTTGTGCAGTAATATCCACTAATACCAAATAACTTCTATTAGCAATAATCAATATGTTCAGCCTTAGCTTAGATAGCAATGTTACCATAATTTTATGTCAGTAATTTAATACTGTAGAATTTTTTTAATAATGACTGAAAAGAAAATAATACAAAACTATGGGATATAATTTATAGAGAGATTTAAAATAACTTCATTTGCTGTGACATATACGTTTATCTCTTGAGTAATTCTACTATTTGTGGAACTTTTAGCGGTAAAATATAGCTATCATTTTTACCGCTTTAATAATTAATTTATCCTCAAGAATGAGAAATCTACACTAAGTTTAGTGTAGAAAAATGTGACATGTTGTTTATGAAAGTTGGAGTTGGTACCCTTATTAACTTAGAAATACCAACAAAACCTCATGTTTTAAAATATACTTCTATGAAAACTATACACTATTTTTTTTCGTTTTTACTTCAGCTAAATGTGTTAATATTTCAACAAGACCAATGTTGAAGTAGTGAAATAGTCAGGAATTAAATAATTCTTATTTTAAAGTAGTGTTTTCTATTTATGGTGTCCAATACATTAATGTGTCTGGAGTATTTATACTCACTTTGTCCTAGGTAACATACTGTCAAACTGATTGGAAATTAATTTAATTTAGGCATATACATATAAGTTAACTACTCCATGTTGCCAATTATAAGGATAAGGTGATCAAAGTTTTTACATATCACTTGTTAACGACAGCTAATGAAAGTGATTAGTATGCAACCCTCATAGAAATATATAGATTAAAGAGATTTGGTTATGTTATGTAATATGTTTTAATCTGAATGCAATGGCTGCGTATTTATTTTGGTTATTATTTGAGTTTATGAAAACATAATTAAACAGTGAAGTTAATAATAACCAAATTATTAATGCTTGTTCACACAAATCAATTGAACTTTGTGTGGTAACATGCATATGATTAAAAAATTGTAGAAGTATTAGTTTAAAAGTAACATTAACAGAGATACTGTAATTTTCGTTTTAAAAATATAATAAATGAAAATATCTATAAAACATTAATGATAAACTAGCAGTAAAAATAAGACATAAATATTGGATTTTATATTTTCAACAGCAGAGTTAGGTGATGTCTCACTAGTAGGCATTTGGACTTTGGTCTGAACATTGCATTTTAGAATCGTGGCCTCAACTTAGATTTTCCACCTGAGAGACTGAAAATCTTGTAAACGCCGTCCCTTGGGGAGGACGCAAAGCTCTACTCCCGAGTATGAATAATGTCAGATTCTACCTAAAGACCATCTTCTAATAAGTATAAGTATGATAAAATTTAGGATCCCTCATGCAGAATCAAGCCGGTAATGTATAGAAACGCTTTAGTAGAAACTTTCAGTGTGGACGTTGAAAACAGAAAAACAAGCATGTCTTTGTACACTGGACCTTGCGAGGAGATCATAATAAAATATATTGTTTTTGTTTTTAGTGCATATATTTATGAGATTCCATCTTTAAATGTTTTAAGGGGCAAAAAGTATGACTAATTTATTATTTGGCTCTTAATTTAGTTGTGTATGATCCAAATTACTGGGTTGATTCTACATCGGGAGCCTTAAATTTTACCTCAGTCAAGTTTATTAGAGTAGTGATCTTTTAGGAGTACCTGATACGTACAGGTTTGGAACCGACACCTTTACATCCTCTCCGACTCCCATCTTCCACATGGTCATGACCAAGATTCGAACCTTCAGTAGTAAGCTGTAAGCTTAAATAGGAAAGAAAAGCACGCTACAATTAACCTAAACTTGACCCTCTAAAAAAATATTAAAATGGATTTTGGTGACTATTAGGTGATGTGATTGTACAGTAATATGGTATGATACATAATCACATAACTTGTTATAGTATCTGGATCACTACATTTAAAGAATATCTTTCTCTTATTATCATCGAGGACACTTTATTTATTAGTTACCGCAAAGTTAAGTGATCATGAAAAAATATATTTTAAGAAAGTCAGAGGATCACTTTTCGCAATGTCTGTATCCATAAAACCTGAAAAATGTCTATCAGGAAAATTGTAAACTTCCACAGTCGCAGTATTCAACAGTCATTAGAGGGTATTGGAAGGAATTCTATTTAATTTGTGTAATTTTTAAGGAGTTAAAACTTTTAAACATTATCTACTGTGTTATGTTTTGCGGCTCCAGACTAGGTAGGTTGCAGTGGCAGTCCTACAAGGGAACATACTCGTACATAGACCGAACTTGGTCCCTTTGTGATATTTTTGTATATGAAACGGGTCCTAATTAGACCCGTTCTTCTAGACTAGGGGACAGAAGAAACTTTGCTATCACAAGAGCCATTTTGCTTCCTTTTTTGGCTAAAAAAATAGTCTGGAGCCAAGCCACTCTAGCCTTCGATTTATTCACCTGGGAGGTGAACAAATATAACAATGACAACCCTTGGAGAGGACGTTAAGCCGTTGGTCCCGACCATGTACGATGTCAGGTACTCGTTAAAATCCCTACTCTAAATGCACTTGAGTTAGGCAAAATTTAGGATTCCCAGTGTAGAACCAATCTTCATTGTGAGATATCACAAAGGGACCAAGTTCGGTCTATGTACGAGTATGTTCCCTTGTAGGACTGCCACTGCAACCTACCTAGTCTGGAGCCGCAAAACATAACACAGTAGATAACGTTTAAAAGTTTTATTTCTTTTAATTTTTATCTGTTACAATCAAAGTATTCAAAAAACAGAAGTGCAATGAGCATGTGTAGACCTATTTTACAAAATTAAAAACATTGAGCATTAAAAACATTTAAAAATAAATTAAATAGTGAACTATGGCCGACAGCAATGGCCAACAGACAAGAATGGTCCATCGCAGGAGTGGCCGTTAGGCAGCAATGACTGATCACCTATCTACAAATCATTCAGTTCCTTCCCTGTCATACAAGCTTATAAAGAGCTTCTTTCCTCACAACACCAATCTTGTTATGAGAAAGTTTATTCTTCTTCACACGTATCATAGAGAGTATAACATGTATACAACAATAAAATTAGACTAAAATAATACTAATAAAATAGTACTATTGCAGGACTAAGATTAAGTACATATAACACACAAACATTAATGAAATAGTTAATATTATATACATGAATGACTAAACTAAAATAATAAACGAATATACTATCAAGAGCTTTATAAATTAATGGGTTTGGCATATATATAACTTTTTCCTTTTAATCTATAAAATTACGGTCATTAAAACAAAATTATTATTAGATATGTCCATTAACTAAAAGATATTCAATAAAATTTTACCCAGAAGTGTTTAAAATAAGGTAAGAGATAAGGTTATGTTAATTTGTTGTTCAATCGGCCAGTTCTGTCCTGTAGTCATGGTAGTTAGAATTAAGTTTCAACTCTATGGATCCTATAGTAGACAGTGGTTTATCAAGTGGTAGCATGTCTAGTCAGTATGTCCGTCACATGAACAATTTCAATTTCAATAATGTAGAATCTTTTATTTTGACATTAGCAAGTATGCTTGCTCTGCTCCACTTTCCGCTACAGTTCCCAAATAGGTATCTATCGCTCTTCTTTAGTTAAGTTTTTTTTCAGCGAATGCTAAATGCTTGTTTTGAAAATGTCTTTCAACGTTACACTTTTTGTTGTTGGATTATTTTTAGCTACATGCCAAGCACACAAGTAACATCGTTGGTTTAAATAAGAAATAACCTTAATATATGTTTATGTACTTTATTAGAGGCCAAATAGAGACACTACAAGAAGCCGAAGAGCCTCAGGTTGCCGACCCTTGATCTAGACATTGTACAAACTTTACATTACCTATTATGTGATCATAATGTTTATTATTGCTAATAATAAAAATAATATTTATTGTTATTAGTGTTTATTAATAATGATAATTTGATTCTTAATGCTTGATTTAAAATCAGCATTGCATGATAAAAACTTAGTAATTTGGCAGTTTACAAAAATATTTTACTTATATAATTTTTAATATAATAATACTTAAATAAAGAAAATTAGAGTTATTTAAACCTGTTGTTGTGAGTATATATTATATAACTATAACGTTCTAATTGGAGTTAATTAATAGATTTACTGGAACAATGATTCCTTTGTGTTGTAATGATATAATGGATATAGTTATATTAAATGAATTGAAACATTATATTACCTATCCATGAGTTTGATGACACTACTACAACAGACTCTGATAGTACTTTTACAGCATAACCGGATTTAACAATATTTCATTAACATGAAATTAACTGCCAACTTATTGATTACCTACCAGCTTATTTCTAGTAAAATGGAGTGTGGGCCGTTCTATATTGGCCTCAAAT
Organism: Hermatobates lingyangjiaoensis; assembly: GCA_026182355.1. Lineage (NCBI taxonomy): Eukaryota > Metazoa > Arthropoda > Insecta > Hemiptera > Hermatobatidae > Hermatobates > Hermatobates lingyangjiaoensis. The sequence goes on from JAPFBL010000255.1 coordinate 1,448,263, forward strand.
TTATTAGGTGTGAGTTGGTTAAATTTATTGATGAAGAAAAAGTAAGTAAATGTGATAAGTGAAGACTTGTGTTACCGTCGGAGCAAGGAGTCAAAGACCAGCTCTCGGTAACCCAAGCTGCAAGTGAACTGTCGTTAGGTAGAGGCATCTCTGATTACATCCTTGTGTCTTGAATGGGGCTTGTAAAGGTGGTGTTTTTATATATAACATCTGATGAGCCATCAAAACAATGTTTTTCTATTTCCATTGTACTTAATAAAGTACATTGTTAACAGGAACTCACCAAACCTCCTCCTCCACATACATATAGACACTGTGACAAAAGGCGTTCGCACACACACACACACACACACACACACACACACACACAAACACACACAAACACACACACACACACACACACACACACACACACAACACACACACACACACCCACCTACATAATTACTATGATATGCAGTCTGAGTTAGAGTGAACTACGAGTATTTTTCACTCCATTCCATCTTATTTAGACTGTTCCATTCCATCTATTGAGTGAAAAATCCTTCGTTTAATATTCATATCCTAATGTTAGTTTCGATCTTAATCGTTCGACACCATAAGGCATAGATGTGAAATAGAACATAGGTGTTCTGAATCGCTTTATCTGAAACTTGTATATTTTGGAGATCCACAAGAAATGTTAGTGGTTTCGAAGCTTTCGTGGTGGGGGGGGGGGGGGGGTAGGAGTAAGTTAACTTGATAGCTAAAGAAATCTTTACTGGAAAGAGGTTATCCGATGCATGTCACTAAGCAATGATGCTTTCTATTCAATGGCCCAATGCCAGGGTACACAAGAAAACAACAAGAGCGGAGGTTAACAATTTTTATTAAACATGAATCGTTCTTGGTTAAAAAAAACCGTCTAAACTAATTAGAATTATCTAAATACGGAATAAAATTAACAAAAAGTTTAATTTCTGAATAAAATTTCCTATTGATCTCAAAAAACCAATACCACGTTGAGAAACCATGCATATTGGGGTATCGTCACAGGCCAATTGCTTTTAAAAAAGATCTCGACGAAATATTTAACAGCCGAGAATAAGATTGGGTCTTTAGAACCAAACTTTACAGCTCATCACAGACCTTTTAAATAAACTCGTCTGACAGTTTTATAACATACTGATTTTCTTCAAAGTTGAATGTAAAAATTTTCTTTGGTGTAATATTTATTCTAGAAATAAAAACTTAAAACATTAAAATGCCCACGCTTTAGCAATAACATTTATAAAGTGTAAAAAAAATTTCTTCATAACTAGGATAAATTCAAGGATTTATTTTAGTTTTACTTTGGATGACATGTTTACTGATAATTGAACAAAAGATTAAACTTCTATCATACAATATTCTCCTCAAACATTCAATTGTCTAAACTTATGTTATCAGTTGCATTTGTGTTACTTGAATGTTTGCCTTCTAACGTCATGTTAACTTATAATTTGACAGCGGAAATGTTTCTTCACCTAACTGTCTGCATTATAGTCAAATACTTCATCACTGTAGTCATGATTATCAAATAAACGCTGAGCAGATCATTAATTAAAAGACAAATACCAAGATATATGTATAACATGAACAAACATTGATGCAAACTAGTAGATTTTTTTATTAATTATTAATTTTGTAAATAGCTGGGCCTACTTTCAACTTTTTAAGAATAAGATATTATACTTCTAAATTAATTATTTTTTATTACTTCAAATAGACACCAATTTGAATGTTATATTATTATGTTAAAAAGCGTAATAAAACATTCTTTTATCGTTTTTATTATAATTTAACAGGTTTAATAACAGATTCCTCTTGATATGAGCAATTAATGAAGAAACATTTACTATTTATTAATTTAAAAATGCATGTACAATACAATTTTTTTGATATTTGACGAAGTAACATAATTCATCTGAAATGTTTATTTGAAGACAGATACGTCTACAATCAGAACAATTCGCAATAATCTGTACTTTTAAAGTCAAGAGCAGACATTTTAAAGACTAATCCAAATATTTTCATTTTCAATTTACATTAATTATGAAATTTAACTTCATACTTAACGATTATAGTTTAATCGAGAGTGCTCTAACAAGTGTTTAAGATGCAAAATGTAAATGAGTATAATATTTTGTTCTAGTTGTTGAGACCGTTATCATGAATGACTCTACAGTCCAGCAGTCAGTTTTTTTATTGTTTCCTTGATGTCTTCAAGTTAAAATTGACTAAAATGCAGAATGTCCACTCAGACTATTTATTTGAGGCCCGTTCAGTCGTCTCTTAGCCATTATGTTTTCCTTCGGATCATCTCTCCTCATTAATTCTTCCCTCTAGTCACGCCACATCTCATGTCGCACTAACCTTAATCTTCTCAAAGTTTTTATCCTTATCAAATTAGGTTCCTGTAAAAATTCCCTTGCTCTTTGCTTGTCTTTCTTTTCCTGTTTACTTTCTTTCTTATTTTGACATTGGAATTACCAGATTAGCATTTGGATATTCGACAACTTCTATCCAGAATTTGATATTAAGTTATTATTTGATGTTAGGAATCTACCATGCTTAGCCTACATATAAACTGTCATAACGTCAACAACCATTCTTGCCAATACTTAGTGAGCCTCCCGAAATGATTGTAACAAGTAATAGAATCTGTGAGAAATTCGCTCTGATTGTAAACATGTTACTCTATGAGCCTCCTAAGAAACCATTATTTGGCTGGTCAGTGCGCGAACTATATCTGGCCTTAACCTAAGGATATCTATCCTAAAGGTTTCAGCCAAACACTAACCACTCCCTCAATTACTCTGTGTCTTCAGTCAGTTTATAAAAGAGTTAATTCGTTATGGAACTATGATTGATTGTATGTTTTTTCTCTTAAAATTTCTTTCACCAATACAGTAGATCTTTTTTATGGTAGAAATGTTTGATATATTCTTTCTGATATATTCTGAGTATTCGTATTGAAAAGCCTGCTTTTATATATACACCAACGTCAGTATGAACTCAAAACTTAATTTCAATTTTCAAATTTCAAAATCTTGTTCCCAGTCATTATTTTTTTCGATTAGCCAATTTTGCTTTAAATTATTATCAAATTTTGTAATCTGTAAGTCTAAGGTATGTGACATCAAACAGTCAGAGTCAGTACCAGAGTATGTGCTTAGGCTGCCTTAATAGATCATGATTACATGTAGATTACCCTCAGCTACTCAAAGGGATTACTTCTGCCCGATGACGACGAATGTCGAAATATCGTTGTGAGTCTTGATTTTTGTGTGGTTTTCATCTGTCTTTCTCTTTCCTGTGTGAAGTAATAGTCCTGTTGGACCGTTTCAAGTTTATATGTATAAACACTTTTTCATCTTCCCGGAATTCGGTCACGGTTAATATTTGGAATCACCTTTTCGCCAATGTTTCGTCGACATCCTCAGAGCTATAAACTAACTAAAACAATGGACATTTGTCATATCTACTTTAAATTCATCATAAAACATTGTTTTTGCTAATTTATAGCCCTGAGGATGTCTTAAAATAAAGACGAAACGTTGGCGAAAAGGTGATTCCAAATATTAACCCGGACCAAATTCCGAGAAGAAGAAAAAGGGTTTATTAGTAATTTTGGTCAAGAAAACAATACTTTATTATATATATATAGTAGACGACACAGGAACAATAAACAGAAGGTACCGGATTCTGTAATAGGTCTGCGTGGATAGGTCCGTGGAGATTAACCCTGGCTTCTTATTACACACTGCAACAAGCGTGAAAGAGACGTATGATAATCTGCTGGATAAAATCAGCGATAGAAAGGATAAATGGAGTAAATAGAATAATGACATTAAAAGTTTGAAACTTGAAGTTCAACTGATGCTAATGTGCTGTTGCTTACTGTACCTCTAAACCACAGAAATAAATTTCTATTTTGTCACATGACTTTTCAAATACTACTTAATTACGTAATTTTTGCTGTGAAATCCCGTTATTTAAATTGATATTTATATAAATAAAAATAAATCTTATTTACGACAGAAACCGTCACCTGTTTTCAGGGCGACACTTCTTTACTTCTCCACCTGATATAGAGTAGTAAGTTCTATGATTTCCTTTATGTGGGTTATTTTTGCCAATCTGCTTAATTTATTTTCTATCCATGGGAATTATCATCGGCTCAGTTTTAAAGTGTTTAAAGCCTTAAACAGATCCTAGACTCTGAGTTTTAAGTTATCTTAATAGCTAAAAAAAGTAAATAATATTTATAAACATATTTTTGAAAACAATTTTGATGAACAAAACATTTACTTAAAAGGAAGATTAGAAGTATACGTATAATGATGGATTCATTATTTTAGAAAACATTAAAAATGAAAAAGATAAAATTTAATAATTATATAAGTATCTCGTAGAAATACGAAAACAAATTATGTTTAAACATTAAAATAGTTTCAATTATACTAGATTGAAGGAATAATATAAGCTTAATGAATTTAAAAATGTTTGACATTAGTTGCAAAACAATTGGTGCATTAAATTATTTTTAAATTAATTTGTAAAAATCGAATTGAAAATATCCCTTTCTATTCATGATATGTTGCAAAATAATCAAGAGATAATTAAAGTAGATTTATGCTTTATTATTTGTTTAGTATCTGAAAATTAAAACAATATAGTTACCTTGAACGTCATAATGACTATGAGGCATAATTTTTGCATCATATTAATATACTTTTTATAATAATTGTATATTATCTAGTCTTTGTCACTAGGATAATGACCTATTACGTATTAAAATACGTAAATAATAATAAAATGTTTAATTTATAATTAAATATTATTAAGTTAAAAATTATTTAAGATTCTATTGTAGCATACATAAATTATTTTGCAAATATTGTTGATATGAGTAGTTTTTATAAATCTAATAACTGTTTTTATTACTTTTTCTATCCAAAAATATTTTTCTTTTCTTTTAATATGTACTATATAGTAAATATGTTCGTTAGTTATTAATATGAACTTTTAATAGAAACCAAGTATTAATATTAATTATGGACTGCGCCATTTTATTTTAATTATTTTATTCACTTGTAATATATTTTATAAAGTACGACACGCCTAGATATTAACATATAGCCATTCACACATTATTAATGGCTGGTTATGTGTTTGTTAATAGTAATAGTGGTTATATTTGTTAAAAAGAAAAAAAATATTGAACTACCATCAAATTTAGTATATGTATATCCATGATCTGAAATAAGAAATATTATTGCACAAATAGTACGCAGTTTTTATGCCTTTTTGGCCTTCTGCGGTAATCAACATGTATTAAAACTCTATTCCTGGCTTGCGATTTTAAGTTAATTTTGTTAAAAAAATTTTGTTGTTCTACAGTTACCCTTTTAGCGTAAAAAAATTCTTCCGAAACTATAAAATGTGCCATAACATCCCTTTAGATCCATGTAATTTCAATAAAAAAATATTGAACTCATCCTCTCACAAAGTGCTTTCTTTTAAAGTTGTTGTATTTTGATGTGTTAAACTGTGTGATCTGTAACATCTCACAAAGTTTTGAATAAAAACCACTTCCACAATCACAAACATACAGAATCATTGAAAAAACGTCGAAAAGGGACTTCCGTCAACATGCAAAAAACATGCAAATCCGTGAAACCCCCGAATCAATCCTTTTTACGATCCCTATACTTTACTTATAGTAAAGTAAAAATGTAACAATAATTATTTATCATGTGTTGTTTATAGTCTTGAAATGTGTTTCGCATAAATAAAATCGGTAAAAAAAAATTAATTATTACGATAATCAATGTAATTTGAAATTTCACAGTTAATTCACTCATAAATCATAGTTAATTATACCACCAATTTGTTTTATTATCAGTTAAAACTTGATACATCATCAACTAAAATTGTTTCGTTTTTCAAAGGTTACTAAACTTTACTTAATGTACACTGAAAAGAAAACAGTTCGGTTTGGTTTATATTACTTGGTAGAGTCATGAGGAATTAACTATGTAAAACATAGTAGTTTGAAAATCTGCGTTCTGGCCAAAATTGTTAGTTTTTGAGTTTTCAATAAAAATATATGTTTTTATGTTCCGTGAAAAAAATTAAATGGTCTTAGCGAATGATCCTACCTGTGTGTCTGCACGTGTGAGTAGGATATTTCAGGTTACTGAAACATTGAGATGGAGTAAGCACGGGTTTGCATCGCAATTTTTTAAAGAAAGCTTTTATGAAAAATACACATTTTTGTTGTTGTTATTGTAATGTCTTAGAAATCTGTTCACATCATCCTGATTAGATGCACTGTAGTCTTGGCCTTTAAACTGGCATTTAATCTGTATAGGTGAAACTCGTGTAGAAACTGCCCTTCAGAGTAAAATATCTAAAAAACAGTTGAGGAATACTGCAACATTTCAAACTACTTTGATTTTTTGATTCAAATACTGAAGAAAATGCCAATGTAGGTAAAATCTATTGAATTAGAACTGAATTGTTTAAACTGAAAGAAATAAAACAGAGGAACAACAATTGCTTAGTAAATATAATACCAAAGACCTTGTCTTTTTCCACTAACAAACTAGAAAGTTTAACTTTGTATTTTACTCTTTTGGGATGTATTAGGTACAGTTCAAAGGTAGTTTTGAATAACTGATTGCGTAATACATTTTCATGAAATTTGTAATTTATAATGGGATAACTTAGTCTTGAATTATAGTTATTGTTCCAATTATTAATTTCTAACTAAGACTAAAATTGAAGGAGAATTTTTTAAATAAACATATAACTATCACAAAAAAATGATTGTGACCACTAGGACAAAAGATACTAAGAAGATAATCGAAAGAAATGGTCACAAGGTTAACGAACCATAATAAAATTAAGTTATCAATATTATTTGTTAACGTGTAAAATTTAATAACACAAAGAGCAACTTGCTTGCTACCATTTCTTCAATAGTAATATTTTATTTATTCTTTTGAAAATTTTATTTCATTTTTGAATGTTATAATGTATCTAATGTAGAAAAGTTATTGAAATTTATGTTTCTGCTATTTAGAAGGGTATGAATTGATTTTAATTAAGAAAAACTGAATATCTATAAGCTTTTCTGAACTAAAAAGCGAGTAGTGTATAATATTCTAGGACAGACAAAGTTTTTGTAGTTTTTCAGGGATGTCTGAGTAGGTATGATACGTAAACATTTATCAAAGAAGAGATGGTGAGATACACAGTCAACTGAGGAGTGGAAGGGATGACTGAGAAATATGACTGCTCTTTTTAATGGAAACGATGGCACTTGGCATCTCGTATGTGACAAATAGTCGCATCGCGTCGGCCTTTTAATATCAAAAGTAGTGGTATGGTGGATATCTTTATTTATTTATACTGGGTTAAAACTAATATTAATATCTTATTGAGCGAAATACATGTAGGTATGTCTGTCTGTACATAATAGACAGACATATATATATATGAAAAGAGTTGGTATTTTGTTAAAGCACTGGTCTGACTGGTTACTCTATCACATGACCAACATGGTTGTGATTCAGGAAAGTGGGGTTCATTCATGAGAACAATCAGAATGGAAATAGCGCATTGCATGATAATCCTCAATATTATCTCAAGCCTCGTTAGCAAGCCAGATTATAGTCGGGAACCTATTGTCAGACTGACATGTTAAAGACATGAGGAAATTCTGCCGTTTATACATCAGGGCGGTACGTTTTGTCGAAGGAAGGATCTAAAAAGCAATATCAGTGTAGTTGTTCTATCACTCAGAGTATTGATTTCTAATAACAATATTTACATTCTTAGTAAAAAAAAAGGAATAAACATTCAACAATGATGATCATTAATTTTTTGTACTTTCCATTTACTTGGCTTTTCAATATTTTTTGTTTCCCCCCTTTTTATAGTTTTTAAAATAACTTTCTAGCCTTACAAAAGTCTGTTTCAGTGAAATATTATTTCCATTCTGCATAATAATATATGCATATTCAACGAAAATATAACACATTTATTTGATTTCAGTATGTTTGACAACCGTGTGAGGTATCAGGTGAATATAAGCATAGAAGTTATTTTCATATGAAAAACATTTTTCGAGATTTTCTGAGCAAAATCAAATAGTCTTAGCTACTGACCCTATCTGTCTGTCAGCGCGTGTGAGCAGGATATTTCAAGTTATTGTTAACATTGAGATGGAGTAAGAATATTATCGGGAGAATATTCTCTTGCCAAGTTTTCAAATCTCTCTACCATAAGTCGAAGTCAGAAAACAAACGAATTTGACACTCCTCTTTCTATCGTTCCCTATCATTGCTATTCTTTTTAAAGAACTGTCTTGCCATTTACATGCATGTAAAGAAAATATCAGTAATGATGTTATGGACTCATCGATACTAAAACTGGCACATTGCTTTCAACTCGCTCTGACTTAACTTTCTATCCATCTTATTAGTAAATCTTATAAAATGAATTTCAAAATGACAATATAACTATGCTTACGTCAAACAATACCCAAATTTGTATTTCATACCTAATTTTTTTTAGTATGGTAACGTTGAAAAGCTTTAACACACCAGGCCAAATGTCATTTACTATTCTGGGTATTGGCTCAATAATACATAACAAAAAAAGGGTTACTATTTTCAGAATTGTTCTTATGTGAAGAAGATAATTTCATTAGCTTACATATTGTGTTTTTCATAAAATGAACGAATAGAGTAAACTAAGTCTGATTAAGAACACAGGCAGATTTACAATAAAAAATATTAATAAAAGTACTAGTAGCAATAGTCGCAGAGAGGAGATTTTATTGAACAGGAAATTCGGAGAGTAATGGATTTCGCTATCTCGAAGTACTAAACTACCTAGTTGATTTATAACTTCAAAATGATTCAGTAACAAAATGCCAATGAACACGCTTACTTTAATACTAGTAACTTGAGTCGATGACTTTTAATAGTCCCTTTAAAATTGATTAGTGATAGCATTCTTATAGGTATTGACTGCTTTATTTATGATTTCAATCAAGGCATGTGAAATGACTCGTGTCATATTCTTCACATTTGTTCAGTGATAAGAAGAACAATACCAGTTCTTCTTATTTCATTTGCAAGAAAGTCACATTGACGCACAACTTAAGATTAATTCTTACCAATAATATATCCTTTTTTTATCATAAAATTTAATACAAACTAGTCTTGCTTTTTGAAAAACAAAATTTTATTTGATAACTATCTTTTTAATTAGAAGATCTAGTAAAGAATTTTGATTAAACATTTGAATGCCTTTATATAATTAAGAATAAACATGGGTGGAAGAATGAAGTTTGAAGAAGATGGCCATAAACAGCAAGCAATCTATTCTAAGGTCCATTCTAATGATACCCTGAAGAATTAGTGCTATAAATCGTTGTAACCATGTAAAAATGAATAACATTAATGACAGGTAGACAAGCAATAGAGTTCAAGAATAAGTGCTGGACATTTTCTTCAGTTAGATGAACAACGTTGCACTTCCGTATATTTAGTTACATTTATATTTCAAAGAAATAGTCGTATAAATTTTGATATAAGAAACATTTTTTCCAAAGTAACAAAACATTCTCCTTGAAAAGAAAGTATCTTTAAGCTCATATTATTTCAACAGGACCCTTTTGTTATATAATAAGATGGAATTGAGTTCTATGCGCATGTTTTCATTTTGTAACTGAGTTTTCTTATTCAGCATTATTAAATTGTTGAAGTACTTGCTCTTTTTGATTAACCCAGATATCTACATAAATAAAAGAAAGATTTTGCCTGTACATTGCTTAGAACTGGCTCATTTCAAGTTATCTTTACGTTTTATGCATTGAAGAAACTGAATCCACCATTAGAAAAATTTCTGCTTATCTGTAAAATTTGTTACCAGTAAAGTCAGCCACCATAAGACATAGTGAGTTGAAGCTTTAACAGTGGATTTGTGTATGTCTACCTTAAAATCTAAGACTTCAATGGATTGGAGATTCAATATAAGAGCAAATATATGGACTTTAAAGCTATGTTTAGTGAGATACACATATATTATTTGAATAATGAAAAATATACAGGTATTTATTTATATTATTTTAAAAAAGCCAGGTAATGTGGCAAGTAGGTATCAACTAGCCACGTCTTGTAGTTTCTATTATAATTTCATGAAAATTTAATATTTATATTATATCATAGTTATTTTTTACCATCCTACATTCATGAAGAAAACTGGAGCACCGTTCATTAAACCTAATTATAAGTAAAAAAGTAACAAGTAATTATAAGTAATAAGTAATACCTGTTAACAACATAATGATTTTTACGGCTCAAAAGTTTTTCACATTCAATTAAAAGTCCAGATTTTTATATCTTATTGAAACAAATATCCTTTTTGTTATTTTAAAAATTTGAAACTTTCTTTCACTCATTCTTTCTGTGATTAGAACATAAATGTGTACTTTATATAGATGCTTAAAGTATTATCTGTTTATCTAATATAGTGGTGTCTGAGTTTATTCTCTAAATTTTATTTTAATTGATTATTATAACTAGCTAAAAATTTTAATGAGGAAGAATTTCATTAATTAAGCAATGACATTAATTAGATAAATCAAATGATTTAGTATGATTCTATTTATATTCTCCATGTTAGATATAATAATAATGGAGTAATAATAACAATTTATATAAAACATAATAAACTGACATTAATGCAATATGATTAAAAAATCCTTGAATATAAAATAAAACTGTAAGAACCATATAATGTAAGAACCAACTGAACACGTGTTCAGTTGGGTTTTTGACTCTGACGAAGACCGCTTGTTAGGGTTGAAAGATCTTAGTCTTGTTTTCCCATTTCTTATTGTGGTTTGATCATTGATTGTTATTTCACGTGTTTATGTGAAATCTTTTTATGTATTCACTAAATGACTTTTTATGTATATAGAGTATAATACATATACTAGAGTAGTTCTTCATTAATAATACACAATTATATTTCTTGCCTATTTCCTTTCTTGCACATTTTTTGGATAGCTCTTCCAGCGTTCATATTACTTCTTTCCATTTATCACGTGTTAAATGTAGAAGTTCACCAAAAGATCTACTAGTGAAATTCATTTATTAGGTGTAGGAAGACCAAAATGTTGGTTTTCAATTGTTAGAGTAAATGAATTTCATTATTGGTTCTTTTGGTAAACTTTTATATTTAACATGTGATAAATAGAAAGACATAAAAAACACGTTGGAAAAGCTATCCAAAAAATGTGTAAGAAAGGAAATAGGTAAGAAATTTAATTGTGTATATACATACTAATTTGGCTATTGAGGATTAGGTTAAAAATAATTAAATTCTGATTACAAGCCGACGTTTCGCTAAAATTTGTTCGACAAAAAAATACCCAAAAAAAATAACTGGTGTCTATGAGCTATAAGTTTTGAAGAACTAGCGGGCCGGATTTAAAAGATGATCGGACCTGTATGTGGCCCAGAGGGCGGTTGTTTGCCCAACTCTGGTATAGAGGGTGACTAGTTAACTGATCAGCTAACCGAAAGGGTGGCTCAATAGTCGACTATGGAACCAATATATTCACTCATGGCCTTCTGTACCCTCAAACAGTGGAGCATAAACTTAACATGCAGTCCTGGCAGAAGTTGTAGCAAGAGCTAGACAATAGTCAGCTTACAAGAAAATGCTTTCCTCTGATTGTTCATATAATGAAAAGAGACCTCTATGCTGATTGGAGAGTAACCCAGTTGCTAACAGTCATGGAAAATTTGGCCGCAGTTCTCCATAGACTAAAAATTATAAACTCTCCAAGATGAAATTGCGACGGCAGGTCGGCTGAAACGGTGGACCATCTATTGTTTGACTGCGTTGAGTTGTACGCCGTATGGAGAACGTGGGCGAGAGGCATTGTGACTTCTGGAAGAGCTCGACTCCTATCCATTGCAACTTGCTGGACGAAAGCCTCGTCGTCGTCTTGGAGGAGTTCTAAAATTTAAGGAATTAGTGGACAAATATTTTATAATGCAAAATTTAGTCGTTATATTACTCAAGTTAGTACCCTATTATCAAAGTCATACTGCTATTCATGCTAATGAAATTGTTATCATTATTGTATTATTATTAACAATATTATTACTATTATTATTCCAGTACTATTATTATTATTATATTGTTCTTCCTTTTATTATTATTACTGTTGGATTAATATTGATATGTCTAGAATTATTGAGAAATATTGTGGCGTTAATGAAAATTGCCATACATGTAATACCTTCTATGGGTCATGTATATGATTGAATAAAAAAAATCACTATAACTATATTGTTATTGATCCACTGTCGTTACGTAACATTTAAAAGTAATGAATACGAAAATGAATATAAGAGAAATCTTACACCTATTGCAGTCTTTCTTGCAAAGAGTTAATTATATTTGTAATTAAAATTACTTTTTGAGTAACTCTGTAATATTATGTAATTAAAAATACGTAACTCTGTTAAAATGTATTGTTCTGATACATATTTAAACATTAGTAAGTAACTCTAGAAATATTATGAAATCTAAATAAATTGCATCAAACATAATATAGGTATTTATTAATTTGAGTACATACATTTGACAAAACTTAAACAGAACAATTATTGATTATTTTATTGATTATAAAAAAGGTTGCACTGAATGATAAACAACGATTAAAAAATGTACGTTTTTCTTATATTAGTGTAAGAGTATTATTAATAATAAAAGTTGTAGATACCATTTTATATTTTAGTTACTAATATTTTAAGTATTTATAATATCGTTATAATATATCAAAAGAAATTAATTTAAGAAATAATACTCATTAACGAAATATAATATACTTCATCAAAAGTTAGTGGTGCGGTTTACTGTCTCAGTATAATGACTTCTCTGAAGTTTACAACAGATTTAAACTTTTTAGTCATTTTACATTAAAAACAAATTTGAATGGTGCTTTTTAGAGCAGATATTATACAATATTATAATATTAGTATTATTATTAGAAAATTAGTATTATTATATAATAATATTATAAATACATTTTCAAATTAGAATAAATTTATGATTTTCTTGTTTTTTATGATTTCGTGCTCATTATGATTTTTAAACGTTATAGAATTTGTACTGATTATTTCTGCACTTCTTAACAGGTCTAAATAAGAATATAAGCAGAAATCCAAATATAATTTCTTCCATTCCTTACTAGTTCCAATGAAAAGAAAAAAAACTATTTGTTTAGTTGTAGTTGTAGAGGATACATTGAAGTCGTGCAAGTATGTTAAAACTATAGTTAATTAAATTTCTCAGCGTATTTTTATTAGAAATTATTTTTTTTTTCAAAATCGTACTAGCATGTTTTTCATTTCATCAATGTGTGCGCTTTGAAAATATAGTGAGTATTGCTCTTACGTTCAGGTATCAGAAATACTTTTTCAAATAGACCATCAAAGTTAGTACCAGGAGTAACTGGTACATATACGTTTCATTGATTGAAGCTCTAGGAGAGATATGTAGATATGACTCCTTGACAGAGTCCGGAATAGTTGATACAGATCTACTTAAAACAAATGACTTCTAGCATATTCTTAACGGTAAAGATAGTTTTCGAAAGTACAAAGTTACTTCTAGTAAACGGGTCATGTTTGTTGAAGAATGGAAAGATGGAGTGAGGTTGGGAGTTAAAAAACAGGTAGATGAACACTGCGACATTCACACTAATCTTCTCCCGTAGACGAACAATCATCACTACTGGAAATCAAGTTTCCTAGAAAGAAGAGTTTCCTTAATTAGAGAGAATATCTGTAGTAAAGATGTAGTGGATTGAGAAGAATAGTAGAATAAGAGAAAGAAAGAGAAAATAAAGATTTTATCGAAGACAGCACACTATCACTCTGGCATGCACTTAAACTCACAAAATGGTACAGTCCAAAATTAATCGGTCAGAGGCTAATTGCTTCGCTTAAGTGGGCTCCAAGTAGGCTCAAAAATGCTAATTAGGTATAGTAAAGTGACTAATAAGCGTGGATGAACAGAGATTAATCTCTATGAACACCAGAGCGATCTCACAACTTATGGACGTAGCAAGTGGTTATACCAAGAAGAGAGCGAGGGCACGAATATTCTATACACGAACATATATGAATCTTCTGGTTTTCTCGCCAGGACAACACATTGGGCAGTCCTCGCCTGCCCCTTTATCTCTCCGGCCCTCCCGCCTTCTATGACCTTGCCTTTAACCTCATCATTTTCATTAATCATTCTTCTTCTGGAAACTCAACGTTATAATATATATATATATAAAGTTTCACATAAACACGTGAAATAACAATCAATGATAAAACCACAATAAGAAATGGGAAAACAAGACTAAGATCTTTCAACCGTAACAAGCGGTCTTCGTCAGAGTCAAAAACCCAACTGACTTTTTGGGTTTTTGTTTGTTTCAGTTGGGTTTTATACTTTGACGAAGTCCGCTTGTTACGGTTGAAAGATCTTAATCTTGTTTTCTCATTTCTTATTGTGGTTTGATCATATATATATATATATATATATATATATATATATATATTCTATATTTTGTTATTGAGGGCTAGGTCATATAAAAGAAAATAAACTCCTTTCTAGGCCGACGTTTCCATGTATTTGTACATCATCTTCAGGGCTAAAATTATTCGATGATGTACAAATACATCGAAACGTCGGCCTAGGAAGAAGTTTATTTTCTTTTATTTGACCTAGCCTTCAATAACAATATATATATATATATACATATATATATATATATATATAGTTCAATATAAACAAAGAAACATAGAGAAATCAGAAGAACACACTTACAGTCTCTAATTTTCGGTTTGAACCGTCTTCAGGAGAGATAAGAGAGGGAAACCAAGCGCACTGGATCAGAGACGGTTGGAGACCAACAGTGTTGCCGCATGCGCGCCCGTTCACAGAAAATAAGGTAGACAGGAATCAATTTATAATTAATTTATAATTTATAATTACATTAAATTAATGGAATATGAAAACAATAAATATATAAAAAAGAAAAAATTGAAAAAATAAGGGAAATTGATACAGAGAAATTGATACATAAACAAAAGTACTGACTAAGCTATGGTAAAATAAAATAAAACTAAGAATACAAATAATAATAACAAATGAAATAAATTATTTAAAAAAAAAAGTGTGAAAAGGCAAGGAACTTTTAGACATTATCGCTTTAGATTGAGGCCAGGTGCACTGCGCGCACTTAATAGCCAAATATGGGCTTCTTCGGAGGCTCGTAGTGTGAGATCTTTGCAGTCAGGGGGTATTTGTCGCAGAATCTGTAACCTGTAGCACTCATTAAAAGGGAGACCGTGGCTATTGGCATGTATGGCAATGGGAAGATGGAAGCGGCTATTGACTGAAGCTCTGTGATTGTTCATACGGAGACTAAGCTTGGTGGATGCTTGGCCTACGTAGAACGAATCACACTTGGTACACTCCAAACGGTACACACAGTTTTTTGGAGGTACACGAGCAGTCAGTTGCAACAGGATAGAGGGTGTTATGGGGGGGAGCTGTGAAGTGTGGTTGGGGATTTATAATGGGACACGTGAGGCAACCTCGACGTCCGCACAGTTGCGCTCCAGAGGGCAAACTGTTTGCCCTCGTGGAGGTTAGCTTCCTGTGCGAAAGAAAATTGCCAAGCCCATATTTGGCTATTAAGTGCGTGCAGTGCACCTGGCCTCAATCTAAAGCGATAATGTCTAAAAGTTCCTTGCCTTTTCACACTTTTTTTTTTAAATAATTTATTTCATTTGTTATTATTATTTGTATTCTTAGTTTTATTTTATTTTACCATAGCTTAGTCAGTACTTTTGTTTATGTATCAATTTCTCTGTATCAATTTCCCTTATTTTTTCAATTTTTTCTTTTTTATATATTTATTGTTTTCATATTCCATTAATTTAATGTAATTATAAATTATAAATTAATTATAAATTGATTCCTGTCTACCTTATTTTCTGTGAACGGGCGCGCATGCGGCAACACTGTTGGTCTCCAACCGTCTCTGATCCAGTGCGCTTGGTTTCCCTCTCTTATCTCTCCTGAAGACGGTTCAAACCGAAAATTAGAGACTGTAAGTGTGTTCTTCTGATTTCTCTATGTTTCTTTGTTTATATTGAACTATATTTGTCCGTTTTGGATCGTATTTCCAACGAAAAAAAGTGTATATATATATATATATAACATCTGTAGCAATAAACACGTTAAGTAACTACGAGTATCAACGTCTAAACAAAATTACGAAAATCAGAAAAATTACAAAGATTTTTATGATTTTCATACTGTGGTTTGAACGTCGATATATAAAGAGGAAGTGTTCTTTCAAGTATTGATTGCTAAATTAACAGCAGCTCCTACACTGATAAGTTCAATGGTGATGGACTGGATCTTTTGGGAAATGTTCATTTCGTTTAGCTCAAGTTTATAAACATCTGTATAAAAGACATAATAGTGGACTTGCAGTACACAAACATTCAACCATTTGCAATCGAATGCTTATATAGATATCCTAGTGAAGAAGGATGGTTAGTTGTCCTAGTGTTTGGCCCAAAGAAACTGACTTCGTGAGCTAATCACAGCGTAGGGTTTAGTTCTCGTTCTTAATCCATCTCATATGATTATAGACTTCTGTTTGTCGGAGTTACTAATATTTCTGTCTAATATATTATAATGCTTATATAGATATCCTAGTGATGAAGGATGGTTAGTTGTCCTAATGTTTGGCCCAAAGAAACTGACTTCGTGAGCTAATCACAGCGTAGGGTTTAGTTCTCGTTCTTAATCCATCTCATATGATTATAGACTTCTGTTTGTCGGAGTTACTAATATTTCTGTCTAATATATTCTCCAGTATTTGAAGTTCTCCAATATTTTCCTCCTTCAGCACGACCATTTATCTTAGCAGCTGCATTTACACTTCTCTTGGACATACCTTTTGGGAACACTAGCTGTCAAGTGAAGCGTTTACCTCCTGGAAATCTTTGTTGTAATCAACCTGATGTACTTCGTCAGAAGGTTTTCACATGTACTCCTATGCCAAGTCACTTGTAAACGCTGAAGCTGCAGGGTATTCTTCTTGAGACTATTTCTCAGTAGCGGGCTGTATGTTTTCTAAATGAATATAAAGCCAAGCTAATTCATTTATTTCCAGTATATGGTTTACGTGAGTGCAAACAGTCTTTTACAAGTGAAGAAACAATATCTATTTTAATTTTCATAAAACAAATGTATTTCTAAAATAGTTTAGTCTGATAACAAGGCTGCAACCCGCTTGTAGGAATGTCTTTATTTAATTTTAAAGGGGCAACTAATTGGATCTGCGGTTGCATTGTTTCATCTCTTGATATTAATCATGATGTTAAATTAAATTGGTGGTATTTCTATTAGACATTGTAGATAAACAAGCTTTTTTAGGTTTAATATCATTGTTTAGGATTTTAAGGTAAGGTTCACTATAATTTCATTCATTTAAATTTTCAACAATTTTCATTCTAATATTTTTCTACGTATTTTTAACTTGCTATAAGTAAAATATGGTTAACGTAAAACATTCATCTCGGGATTTTTTATAAAAAAACTTTAAGGGGGGCTAAATGGCCTTCTCTGATGCAGAACCTCTTTAATGTCAAGGGTTAGTTATACCATATCAGTCATTGGACCCATTACTCGTAATTTAAGTTTAATGCATGTTTTGCTGATGATAATAGTAAAAGGAATTTTTTAGCTAATAAATCTTCTCAAAAACAAGGTGAAGTAGTATTTACTAAATTCCGTGCAGATATTATCATGAAATATCCATAAGCAGACTGGCAAATCATTAAAATTGTTGGCCAGACAACATGGATTCTTCTCAATCGACTGAAAATAATGTAGTTCTTTATTTTTGAAAATTAAAAATGAAAATCATGTTAAAAATTGCGTGTTATTATCAATAATCAATTTGCAATACTCTAATCAATTCGCACCCAATAACCAATTTTTTTGGGTGAGTGAAAGAAGGTTACATTACTCGTATATGGTCACGGGATAGTAAGACAGTTCTTATAATACAGTGTTTAATGAATCATTATGTTTATTATTTAATAACAATAATTAATGTATAGTGTCAGGTCTTTATATTTCATATTACTAATGACATGTAGTTAATTCACCTGTGGATTTTGACTTTAGTGAAACGTGATGAATCTAAACAAGCTTCCGTTAAAATTAAAACAAAAGAAAAAGAGCAAACTATTTATCCTTTATTAAATTGTTTGAGGTTCCTAGAATTGATATTTTTAATAAATTCAACATTTTTAGAATATGGATCTTTGGGTCTAATAGTTTAGAATCAACAGAGTTAGAACGATAAGCCTTTATATTCAGTTCACTCAATGAAATGAAAAATCTATTAGTTCACTCTTCTTTATTCCAAATAATAAAACAGTCTGAATTTTTCTTCTTTTTTTTGATGAAACGAGAAATATATTATGGTTACTATATAATTTATG
Source organism: Hermatobates lingyangjiaoensis (assembly GCA_026182355.1). Classification (NCBI taxonomy): domain Eukaryota; kingdom Metazoa; phylum Arthropoda; class Insecta; order Hemiptera; family Hermatobatidae; genus Hermatobates; species Hermatobates lingyangjiaoensis. Next base: position 1,466,913 of record JAPFBL010000255.1, read on the forward strand.
ATTAGTTATGGTGTCAATGTTCAACAAATCTACTCAGTTGAGTAGAGGTTACTCAGTTTCCAGGAGGTAAACGCTTCACTTGGTAGCTAGTGTTCCCAGGAGAAGCGTTATGTGCAGCGGATAAGATAAATGGTCGTACTGAAGGAGGAAAATATTGGAGAACTTCAAATATTAGAGGCTCTACATATCAAAGAAAGAAATCTATAAATCTGGAAGAGACAGAAATATTAGTAACTCTGACAAACAGGAGTCTATAATCATTCAGAAATGGATTAAAAATGAGAACTGAAAGCCTACGCTGTGATTAGCTCACAGTCAGTTCTTTGTGCCAGATAAGTCTGATTTTAGCATTAATGCAGAGATTAAATTAGCACAGAAATGCAGAGACAAGTAAAAACTATTCTAAAAGTTAATAAATATCTTAAAATTTAATGTTTTTAGATTAATACTTCAGAAAGGTATTAATACTGTTAAAAATGAATTTAAGATAAACAGCTGGAATGAAAAGAACTAATTCAAAGGGTATCATGTTTCATAAATATTACGGTATGTTGATTAAGAAAAGAAGGTAACTAGCTTTAAACCTACACGGATTGAGTACCACATTCTTTAGATATGAGATTCTATGTCAGAAAAACACTGCTAATAGAACATTTGATACTGTTGAGAAACAGTAGACTGTAGAAACACAAGCGTTTTTTAAAAAGGAGTTATTGCACTAACGATTTAGTGAAATACGAAAACTGAACCTATACAAAGAAAGTCAACGTTTTATTTCTTTGATTAAAATTATTGCAGTATCTTTTTTTTATTTTATATTTTATTCCACCATGTTCCACTGTGTATTACATGCATCAACGTCCATTTGTACACAATACTTCTTTAATTTACACTATAAAATTCTTATTTTAACTTACTTTACATTGATTCATAATTCTACAATTTAATAATTTGCTTTTTTTTTTCTTATGTGTCTATACTGTATACAAATTTCACAAATTCTTTATAATATTGTTCTTTAATTAATGAGGAAGGCCTAACGGGCCACTCCTCTCCACAAACCAAGACCTTCGTATGAGAGCCAGTCTAATGGTTCCCTCAAACAGCACTCATACACCAAGCGTCTAGGAGATTGTGGTGTCTCCACGTTACATGCACATGATGGACTGGGAGCTATTTTCAACCTGCTCAGGTATTCTTTAAATGGACCATGTACAGTCATGTATTGGGATATTTTATAGTTTATTTGAAAATGTTTCATGAATAATCTTTGTTTTACACTATGAAAATATTCCTTTGTTAGAAGACCTTTAGTGGATTCCTCCCAATTTGTTTCCCATCGTCCCACTGTTTGACTAGTAAGCCGTTATTACAGTATCATTTCACTATTTTTTAAAGAAAAGTGAAAATAACCAAAAAAGTAGCATGAATTTACTCTCTCTTAAAATAACTGATTGAATTTCGGAATAAAAATAAATAATAAATAAGCTTAAACATAAGTGTTGATATATTTAATAAATTAATTAAAAGGGTGATTTTATACCCTTATTAAAGGAGTTGTTTTCTAACAATAGAGAAATTGAATTATTAAATAATGTAGTGATATATAAAGGAATATTTTTTTTATTTTAATCTTATTCTTAGGTTTCTCTTGAATCAATGCTTTTTCAATAGACTTCAATATACCATGTCGTAACCTTTCTGTGAGATAAATAAAATCTTAAATATTCCATAAATCTTAGATATGTATATTTTATTCATATTATTCAAAGACTTTTTTACCAATACATAGTAATATTAAATATTAACTATTGCTGAGAGATTTCTATAAGGCAGATGTAATGCAATGCAGTGTTAGGAGTGACTACAAGATATATTCCTAGGAGGAGGGTAGATGTGGCAGAAAACCTCTAATTAATGTTGAGTCAGAATCCTGTTAAAATTTAATTAAATATCTTGCTGACTAAGAACAATCAAAGTAAAAAAGATATTATAAAATGGCTTTAAATATTTTATAAATACAATATTAATTTAAATAATTGAATAATGTTGTATTTGACATTCATTTCATGTTTATTATTTGAAGAGGTAGTTATTAATTTATGTTTAATTATTTAGTAAGTTTCTTTTTAATCTTTATTAAGTTTCTGTTTAATTATGCTAAAAGTAAAACAAATAAGCTAAAATATTTGTATAACTTATTAATTTATAAAATTTAATAAGCTAAAACGCTTTATCAGATATACAGATAAATATTATTAGTTATTAACATAAAGAGATTAGTTTACAGTTCAATTACGTTCAGCCAATTTCAGTGAGGAATTAAACTACTATTTAATAACAAAGACGGATAAAAGACAAGTAAAATGAATATTTCTTTAGTTGTTTAGTAATAAATCATTACTGTGGCTTCACTTAAGTATTATTATACCTCTGGTAAAACTTATGATAATTCATCGATTGTGTGATGTACAAAAAATTCTATGTTACGAAAACAAAATTATAGCATTTTATGATTAAACATAATAGAGTGATAGAGATTCTTAATCTATTGATATTCAGATGAATATCAGAGTATCAATTAAATACTCTCAGAGTATTTAATCAATCACATAATTTTGATTAATTAATTTAATTGTAGTAAATTGATTGTTGTATGCACTCTAAATTTGTTATGGATACTAAACTTAATTCTATTTATTTGAAGACAACAATGATAACATTTTTATTTGCCTTACCAATATTGCCCTCGTAATGCTTTTTTTAGTTATTTTAATAGTATTATAGACGTAGTAGTAGTATTGAGAAGTAGAGGTTGTCAATGCAACAATGCTGGGACTTTAACTGACGTCGTTACACATTGAGGCGTTTTAACCGATTTAGCTAAAACGGACATTCCCCAATAACATTCCGTTGTTGAGACGTCAGGAAGCAAATATTCCTTATATCTCTATGATTGCTGGCAATAGATCTCCTTACGTAAAATGCATCATATATTTTTCTTTTATATGTAGTTCATGTCCCCAGAGTCGTTTGTAATCTGTTACAAATTGTTTCATTGACAATCAGAGACAAGTATGCAGCAATTCTTTCAAGTCCTAGTAGGCTGAGACGGTTCTTTTAACTGACGAGACTCTCTTGATGAAGTTTCTAAGAGTTTTAATTTGAATGATTGAACCATGGATTGAATAAAAGTTTAGTTTATGAACAACCTTAATGGACTTGCTAGTTTCTCTCTATTTTTTACAACCTTAAAAATATAATTCAATTCTCCAATAGACTCTGGAATAACGTGTATAGAACCAAAGCTGGCTATATGTCTAACTGAAGGGTAATGTCCAATTTTCACATTTTTTAAAAATATTTTTAACAAATACATTTGTAGTATTGATTACTATAGAGGAGTGTATTATGTATCCTATCTGTCTATCTATCACTCCTATTCCAGTATCTATCCTATCCTATGGCTCCTATTCTAGTGATCAGTTGTGGATCACCTACAATATACTCTATGTAGTGATGGATACACTCAAGGGTCTGCAGAATACAATTTATTAGAAGAAGAGGAATGCTTGATAGTACTGCCTTTCATTAATTTAGCATGGTCCCAACTTTTTGAGAGACTGACAGATTTCTAAGGAGAATGCTGTGGGCATATATTCACCTAAAAAAGTATTAATACTTTTTGGAAGGAGGAAAAAGAATTATCTAAAACCATCCAACCATACTCTTGAAGGTTCTTTGCATGAAAGATTAAATCGGAAAAGTCTGTTACAGTAACACTGGCCGAGAATCAAAGGAATCTTCCTCTCTAAGAGATTTATTTCGTAGAATACGGTGACATAACACGAAATCATTACTGTGGCTTCACTTAAGTGTTATTATACCTCTGGTAAAACTAATGATATATTCATTGAAAGATAAATAACCATCTCATACTTTGAAATTTGTATATCAACCATGATTAATTTTCTGTGTATTGTACCATTGAAAATACATCTATGAAAGTTTAAATATAAAAAACACTTATAGAATGAAACATTATTAGTTAGACCGATATAATGACCTTAAATTTATTACACATGGGACGTTGAAGTGAACATTATCACACGGATTGAATGCTTTCTGATTTCAAAAATGGGGGTCTAATCTGCTATTATGATGGTTCATAAATTGTTAATGAAAATAGTGTAAATTTTGATGGAAGTACCTGGAAACAACAGAATACCTGGGAATGAGTTAGTAAACAATTCGGAAATGTTTGGAACTATACAAATATCCTGCATTCATTTTGTAAGGAATACTACAATTTCAAATGGAGAATTTAATACATATATGTAGAATATCCATTAGAAATTTGTCTATTTAACTGCTATGAATGGAAGCAGAACAAATACCAAGTTCTTCTGCAAGAGATTATTATGTTATACAAAATTTCATTTTGGCTTTGCAAAAGTCTTATAACTGATATAGTAATACCAATGATATTACGTGTATCAGTGTGTGTTGTACAAAAATAAGCATGTATATTGATAACTGTATCAATCACTATCTGTACTAGCTCTAGAAATGCAAGACTGAATAGAATACTACCTCTAGGAATAAACGTCTCTCATTTAGGCATTCATATTGTGTCTAAATGGGACATTATATATTAGATACCCAAGAAGTTTGATATTACGTTTACTGATGGTAATGTTGAGTGTAGGCCACTCCAGTTTTTTTTCTTTCTTTTTTTTCTGACTCGTGAATGTTGGCTGGCCTCAAAGAAAAAGCAGTACATTTTATTAGTAAGAGCTTGACAGTCACTTACAGGGATTTAGCAAGTATGTATAAAATATGATTAACGGTTTGTTAGCACAAATAGTTATGAAACTACCTTGGAGAACAACAGACAAAAAAAGTAAGACTAGGGCTACTCTCTCTAACAAATATGTATAATTTTTTTTAAGAATTTTACTTTTAGGCATTAGTGTAGCCAGTAAATTATAATTTAATATAACCTTAACTAAAAAATATGTACTTGCTGAGTGACATTTCCTAAATGATAGAACAGTCGTAAATAATTAATTTAACAAATATAATTAAACACTAACTATGAAGTACTTTAGACAATAATTAAAAAAACTCTTGTTTTATTCCTTAAAATGATAATACAATGCAATTAACAATATAAAGGCATCTCTTCCCTAATTGGTGAGAAGAAGGAGTCCGCTGGTTTTATATTCCAGAGCCCTCGTTCCTAATTCTAACAATATCAGGTAGTACGTGAATAATTTGAAGACAGTGCTTCTGTGGGCAGTCCACCATTTTGAATGAATGAATCATGTCATTTTGTCTTGCATTAATCGCATAAAAGAGGCTTCTTTTGAACTCTGTTCTGTGTAAAGCCAAGCCAACCGAAGATGAACGTTTTTCATTGACATAAGGTGAACTTAAAACAAATGCCTTACCGTCATATGTCAAACTCTTTGTAGACTGAGATTATGGGTGATTGTTAATGAATCCGGTAGGGTGAATTCTTAATATGGTTTTTGTTATCTACATGATTCGTGATAGCTGACTAATGGTCATGTTTAAATTTTAGTTTTATTTTTACAAATAATTGTAAATTAATTTATGATGAAATGATGATGCCACAAACCAACTTTACTCTAAATAAATATCTGATCAAATCATAAAAAAAAAATCAATTACATTGCTTGATTGGTTAACCATTTTAGTAATTTTGGCTTTAATTATTAAAGCATCTGAAACTTGGGAATATATGTCACTGCTTCATTTCATTGGTCTTACATTCTTGTGAAATATTAAGCGTTAAGAATCTTTTCTGCGGCAACATTTACAGCTTTCCCACATCACTTTTCATATGTCGTGTTATGGACCTTTAAAGAGGCTCAGCATTCCTGTTTCTGACGTCACGTCAGGCATCATACTTCTACTCTAAAGTGTCAAATCTTGTCTTGAGAACAGTGAAAATGCGTTTGTTCTTACCTCTAATAATAAAACTGCTGACATTGCTATTCTAGCAACAATATATAAAGAAATGTGCCATTTTACTAGGTTAAATAAAATAATATGTTCATTTCTATTATAATAACAAAATTTAAAATATCCAACAAACATTTATTATTATTTATAGGAAATAATAGAAATAAGATTATATTGTGTTTTTGACATATTGAGGCTGCATAATATATAGCATTTTGTATCTATATTCTCTTTAAAAATCACGTTGACATTTTTTTAAACAACTTCACCTATTTGAAGATATACCAAAATGAACTGAATTACAACATTTATTCGATGTATGTAATCGTTTCCATTTATATGATAACTCTAGCAATATCCTTTGTGTGGTGTTTTTGATTGCTTAAATATAGAACAGAACTGTCTTTTTATAATTTAATCGTATTCCATGTTTTGAAGCTTAACATTTCCCATCTAAATATTTCCTCAGTATGATGGAATTTACTGCATTAGTGATGATAGACAAAACTAATATTAAATTCAACAGTTCAAGAATGACTTTTTTTGTATGAAAAGTATACATGAAAAAATTATGATTTTTTTATTTATTAACTGTTTATAGAACTCTTACATTGACTTGAGTAGAAAAAACAGTTCGTCGATTTGGCATAAAATGCGATGAAGTGCCGTTCCCATATTGAAAAACTATTTGAAACCAAAGAAATTTTATAGCTTCAATTTCATTATGTCACATTAAATGCGGAACACATTCTGAGTTTACATGATTTTGTGTCCATTATTAGATTGAATGCTCCCAGTAATTTAGAATGGAATGTGATACGAGTCGCAGTTGATAGTGGCTATTTCATTCTGAACTTTTGATTTGTAAACCGAACAGGTTTATAAATTCATTATAGCCAAGTTTTATTTATAGTTAACATAACCTGATGATCATTTAATCAAATAAATTTGTAATAATATTACAAATGTTTGCTACAATGTTAGCACATTAGGTTTATCCTAATTTATAGAAGATGTATCTTGATTATTTTTTTCTTAAAGTAGATTTTTTATTTTCAAAAGTAAGGACTCAACAATTAAGGATTCAACTGGTTCATCAGTTCTAAAACACCTGTAGAACGAGGGAGGGTCACTTAAATTTAAGTATGTAATACTTTAGACTGTCACAAACAAAAACTGTCGACAAAAAGCAGAAAAGTACTTATTTATCATAGTTTCTACAGAATGGAAATCAAACAATCACCTTTTCCTAGGTTAACTTGTTGACAGTCGGATTAAAAGGATACTCTGAAAAAAAGAATGACTTGAAATATAGAGGCATGTAGCAAGCAATGATCACTCCAAATTATTTCCTTCCACCGGAATTTAAATGCTTCGTGGTTCCTCTTAGCTCTCAACATCCACCCCAGTAGCATAATGCAATCAGTTTAACACAATTTCTTACCCATGAGACTCATAGCTTAAAACTGGATTGCTTCTTACCTACGTGTCTCGTAGAAAATGAGTATAAAACCATGTCTCCACCTTATCCGATAAATATCTTCTCAAAAACTTCAAATATCAATGGGTATATTTCAGATTATGTTAATTTTAAATAAAACTTATATATAATGAATTTATACAACAAAATAGACCTCTCTGATTTACAAATCAAAAGTTCGGAAGCACATGCCACTGTCAACTGGGACTGGTATCACATTTGATTCCATATTACTGTAAGCATTCAATGTATCATGACGAGTATCATCACGATACAAATAATAAATGGAGACTATATTGTTTACATGATGGCCCATAAACAGAAGATGAATCTTGGCAGACACTGTGGGAAGAGTCAGTCATTCGTAAGATAACAAAAGAATTCTTGTCCTTAACAAAACAAACAATAAAGCGAACCTCTATGGTGACTGGAAATCACATAGGTCCTAAGTGAGAACTAAATCATTTTGCCACGATCTACCTCTCTCAAAACTCAAGGGCTTACCAAAATTCTCTTGCGGTGGTCAGTCGGTATAAACAGTTAGATTGCTCGTGGGACTATTGCAAACTCCGTAAGAAGCAAACTGGAGACAAGAGTGATGACTTCTGAAGGACTGGGAGTTTAGCTGTAATATTTGGAAACAGGTGCAAAATATTTTGAAATATTTTGTCATAATGATGTTGTATTATAATTGTGTCAAATCTATTTAAAAATCAATGTTCTTTTACATGTAATGGTTTTGGCGATGAATTAGTCAAATATTTTTTTAAAAAAAAGGTGAATTTGTTCATTAAAATCCTTTAATGGTTATGGCTAAAAATTTCAAGTAAGTATGACTAGAGTGTGCACTAGTTATGCAGTATTCATTACTAGTACTTGAATTGTTATAAATGTTATGTGTGTTCATGTTAGAGTCGAGAAACATCATTTAAAATGTCAAAAAGTTATTGGAAGATGATTTCATTAAATACTGTTAGGTAGTAGTTTTATAAAGTAGCAGTCAACGCACCATTAGTTAATTGATCAATTTTTCTTGAGAACAGCCTACATATTTTAAATATGAGAAAATCCTCCAATTCCCTCAATCGAAAAAATGTATTGAATCGTGCAGTTTGAAATAAAATACAACCTTCTCTCCCTTTCTCTATTTCATATTTAATTATACAATTAATTCCGAAAAAAATTAACTTTTTTATAATTTATTTGAATAGAAAACAATTGTTGTAAACTGCCAATATTTTATTATTTAATACCCTCTTCTGTTATTCCAGACAAGTTCTTTATTTATAATGAAAATAATATTTTTTAGGATTGGAATATCTGTAGAGGTGTTTTTTAAATTAAACTATTCAGTTTAAACCTACTTACCCACAACAACAGATAGTATTTTATTTTTGTTGCTTAAACCCAACCCCTAGCGGGTAATATCGTCAGCCGTTAACCGACTTTTTGTTTGATCGGTGATTCTACAGATTCTACATTGGGAATCCTAAATTTTGACTAACTCAAGTGCATTTTGAGTAGGGATCTTTAACAAAGATTTTGAGATCACTTGAGTCTATTTTTGATTATTTGGTGATGTCAGTTGTATGATGAATTGATGATTGCAAGTAATACTTCAACGCTGTAGTTTGGGTAGCTGGGTATGTATCCAACATTTTTTAATAACTGAGCAAGTCCAATATTTGACGCTCTGAAAATATTTTCAAGTACCTGTATTTTTTGATGGTCCAAAAAAAAACTTTCTTTTTACGCAATAATGCATCCTGAGAATATTATTATTCAAAAGCATAACTTCTTTTTTTTTGCCAGTCTAGAAATTTCACACTGTATTCAGGATTGTAATAAAATGAGTCATTATTGTACATTGTGACATGTTATATGATACATTTACATTAATTATAGACTATTCTAAGAGGATATATATTGTTAAGATCAATTAGGTTAAGTGTGGTGATCGTCAGCATGCTCGCTTTTAGTATTTCAGATTAGTGCATAGAATCTTGGTCTACTGACTTCTATGACTCTAGATTTTTCGTGTTAGAGATGGAAAACGTTATACACTCGTATCTTAGAGTAGACGTCAAGCTGTCAGCTACTCCCTTAAAACAGCACATGTATTAGGTTTAGCATATATCCACTTTCATTCATTCACCTGAATTTCATAAAAATCAATAGGCATCCATATAAATAACTCGTTAGAATAAAATATCATTTAATATAAAAATTAGGATAATACTCGATAATCTTTGAATACAATAAATTAAACCATTTTGTTTAATTTATTTTTTAAAATCAATAATCGAAAAACTATTTAAACAATTTTATTAAAAAAATGGAATGTACCATAATTTAAGTTCTTATTTATTACGTAAATAAAATATAGAATAGTTATATCCTTAATTTAGAAAATTAAATTCTTTATAAAAATGTTATTTTATAGCCTCAGGAACGATAACAAAAATAAACTGAAGATATAAAGAACTACGACTGTTAACTGTACTGTGTGAATTAAAAACTACTAAAGAATTTGTTTAATGATTCATTTATAATTTTGTTCACTCAGTCTAACCTTGCATATTAGACAATGTTGACTGGTCTAATTTTTTTAGTCGCGTAAAAAAATTAAAATTAGTTATACATTTTATTTTGAGATTAACTACTTTAAAATAAATCATTGAATTAAATTTATTATCAATAATTTTAACAAAAAGTTTACGTTTAGTAAAGTTGAGTGTAGTCCACTTCATACTTTGTCATATTTTACTTCACAGTTATTACATTAGATTAAAGTAATATTTTACTTTATGGTTTTATGATTTATGATTACCATACTTAAACTTTAAGTTTAAGTATGGTGATCATAAAAAAATTTAATATCGAGATTTTAACGGAATCAGATTTTTTGAGGTCCCAGAAGTCGTTTTATGAAGATGATGTTTTCGATGATATTTATGTGTGTGTGGGTGAGTGTGTATCCAAAAGTTTTGTTGATGCTATGATCCAAAATCTTTGATGGATCAAATGGATATTTTACACAAAAATTGGTGTTATAGTGTATATGCGCTATATAATTTGAGAACAATGATGCATAATGGGAAAGTCACTTTTTTTGCCAAAATGTGTTTTTAGACATTTTTTTCTCCTAAACTTCTGATTCTATAGTCTTGAATTTTGGCATCAGCTTTGAAGCCACAAAACAAATTTCTGAAAAAATCCTCAGGTTTTTATAACAACATGAAATACTTTTTTTAATAAAACGTAAAAATTTGGATTTATTATTCAATCTGAAAGTTTGTGAGGACAATAAAAGCCATATTGTTTGAAAGATCAAAATAAAATGGTATATTAATATAGTCCATTATGTGGGGGTAGAATTGAAGTAAATTGTTTCAAAATTATATCAACCAAACGGGCATTAATGTCAAATATACGTTTTTAAAAAAATTTGTTTGACACTAAATGGCTTATTAAATAAAACAAAATTTTGCAAAAAATATTCAAGAAATCAGCAATCTAATAAGGGGAAAAAGCTATAACAACTGAATATTTATCCTGGACTAATGAATCACATGCTATACTTATTAGATTTGTTTTTTATTTATTTACATTGTTTATATTGACTTAAAAATATTTTAAGAAATCGACTGAAATAAAATTTTTGTTTTCAAGTTTCATAATAAATTTGAAATGATTTAATAATATAATATGAGATGTAAGAAGGATAAATTCTTAGGTACGAGTATAAAAAATCAACGCCAATTAAACGTATAATTTCCGATGTTTTCCATGGTGTGATGGATTTGCCTAACAAACTGCTCAAATCAATCTATTAGCCCGAATAGGTCTATTTTGTGATTTTCAGCCTCTTCTTAACACTGGTGCATACATAGTTGTATAATAACAAACAAAGCGAGAAGGAGAGAGTTTTGATGTCAGTCATGTATGTTAGCGTCTCGATAAGATATCTCTTAGACATCACTTAGTTTTTCTCATGACTACAGGTGTCAAAATATTGAACAGAATTGTGTTATTTCCTGCTATCTGTTTTTCTTTACATTGTGATAATTGTAGTTTAATATCACAAATACTATTGTGACATAGAAACAAATAGTATAATAACACACATTGAATATTTAAAAATATACGTAACTTTTAAATAGTATTAGAAAGGAAAAAGAACCTGTAAAATTTAGTAATGTTTATCTTTAATGAGATATTGTGTATATAGTTCATTTAATACTATAAGCGGTGCTTGTAGGGTAAATATATAATGTCTCTCATGACAGTGGCACTCCTTGTGAGGAAAACTAGAAAAAAAAATGAAGCACAACACTGTTAGTCATCTGAAAAGTTAAAGTCATTTTAAAAATGCAATTATAAATCCTATAATTTTATAGTAAATTAAAATATATTTAGTATATTCATAATTTACATACTACAATTTATAAAAATAATCATACCCTACATTAGAATAATAGTAATATATTACAACTGTTAACAAATAGAAGTATAGTTCATGTTGCAACTAATGTAAATAGCGATATATTTAAGTCAATTATTAATGATTCTCCAGAAATTATTTATTTGAAAGAAGTTTAAATGAATGCTAGCAACCTATACTTAATTACAATAAAAGCGATTGCCAAAGGCCAACGTCTTTCACTGACACCCTATGTACCAAAAAGTCGAAGAATAAACCCACGTCGAAGGGAAGGGGAAACTGCTATGAATCTAAATTGTCCTCCAACTCCTTGATTACATTGCTTCCTGGAATCAATTAATTTGTAAAACAATAAGGGAATGCGCTAAAGCCTTGTGTTTATTCAAAGCTGTTCTGATCCGATCATGCATTGATAATCACAGCTCCACATGATGGTATTCACCTCCATCAGCATGGCTTCTTCAATTTACAGTTATCCTTTATCTTCTTTTTGATATTTGTCTTTGTTTAAATTTACAACTTGGTATGTTTTGTAACAAAACAATTTGTTTTTAGTTTTTTTTGCTATTTAACTTATTTACATTTCAGTAGATAAGAGAGTGCAATCATTAAAAAATTAATTTCAGAATGTTGACAGATTTATCTGTTTTAATATCTCCAAATTTTTTTCTAATTTCTTTTGGATGATGTCTGTTAGTGTGTGGGTGTGTCTGCATATAAAAGTACGTAGCCACGCTACAGGTCAAATCGTTTGATGGACAAAATTCATATTTTACACACAAAAAGAACCTTTATGTAGATGTGCCCTGTTATTTTTAGGTAATATTACATGATGGAAAGTCATATGCGATGTTAAATATTCTTTCTCCTAAGCTATTATATGCATAGTGATGCCATTTCTTGATTATTACTAAATTGACTGCAGCATTAGTTAAAAAGAACTGCAGATTTATTTAAACGGCTAAGAAAGTTCAGTTTTGCAAAAAAAAAAACTAATGAATTATGATTGACGCATGTTGTGGATACAGGCAACACTGTTTAACAGGTAAAAATGAAAAATTAAAATGTTAAAGTGTTATCAAAAAATACATATTATAAGGGAATAAGAGGCATATTTTTAGTTTAAATTACACTGACAGAGATGTTATAATATATTTAATGACTTCAGAAAATATTTCTTTAACACTAAACTGAAACTGGAAAACAATTAAATTCTGCGATAAAAATCTATTTAAAATTAGTACACAATGAAACAATTACAAGAAATCCCTATGTCATTTACTGTTTTGTTGGATATGTTTACATTGGCTCAGAATTCTTTTATATGAATGAAACAAATATAATTTGTTTCATGTTTAATATCAGAAATTTGGTGATCTATTAAGACGTAATGAGACATGTAATATAAATAATAGTATTTAAACTATAAAAGTAAACCATATATTTTGTTATGCCATCCAGGCATAATAAGACAGACACCGTAGGCCCCTTTAGATGAAAATATTAAATTGGAAAAGCCATATAACGGATCCACTGTCCAAGAGAACAATGAGTAATGATTATTTCATAGAACCTGCGGTCTTAAAACGAAATCAATTTGCATTTACAAAAGTATTATTACTGCTGTGTTGAAACCAATGAGATCATGCATAAATTCTGGGTTATAAAAAGAGGAAGTATTGGATCAATCACTACCTGTACTATCTCAAAGACTGAAAGAGTAATAAGTATCACTCCTTAGATATTTATAGCAAAATAATTAATTTTGTGTTTATTTCTTAAAGGGACTCGAAATCTGGGGATCAGCCAAGCGTACAAACATCCAAAGAATACAAACAGCCCAATCCATAATCCTTCAAAAAATTTAGGAGCTCCCTTTTATGTTCCTAATGATACAATCCATAACGATTTAAAAATCCCTTTTATCCACCAGGAAATCCTATCACGATACTGCAAATTTCATGAATCTTTACCCTCCAACCTGAACCCTTTAATTCAGCAATTATCATCCCACCAAATTCCTACCAACCCTACCTAAGGCTAAAATGATGTTGGCCCCGAGATTTACTCAGCAATACTAACTGATTTCCAGTGATTAGAATAATTTATAAGGAGTATCACCCTATGGGTGGTTTCTCCACTATTTTATTTCATTTTGTATGTATTATTTATAAATATTACTTGTTACCTGTTGGGTAGTTGTAATAAAATAATAAATAAAAAAAATGTTTTTATTTTAAAAATAGATAGACCTTTAAAGGAGATAAAATATACAAAACAAAAAATAACTAATAGAATAAAGCATTAGTAGTTTAGCCAATATGTTGAGCTGATAAAATGTCCTTAATAGATTATATTTGCAGTGGGCGTCAAAGGGAACACAAGTAATTACCTTGATTGAATGCTTTCTGATTTCAATATAAGAACTCTAGCCTGATATATTGACGAGTCCTATAGTAATATGGAAAACAGTATCAATAATTTGTTTTTCATGTTAGTACTTGGAAGCAAGGGAAAACCTGGGAATTAGTAGTATCAATTTTCAAATCTTTATCTAGCAGAGCATATGTACACCTAGCAGTACAGAGCATATTTGCACTTAGTAGTGAACTGACAAATATATCAAAAAGAAAGTAGTGAAAGCATTTCAAGAAGAGTTGGTACCAATTTAGTTTAAAAAGCTCATTCCAAGTGTGCTTGTATTTATTTGTGAAGAATATTTTATCTTCAAAGAGTGGATTTAAAAAAGGATGTAGAACATCTATTAGTAGTTAGTCTACATAATTACTATAAATCTATATTCGATATAATATGAAGAATGTGAAGACTCTTTGTCTAGGAGTGGTAGAAGGGAACCCTTCTATCAGAATGTGTGCCAATCTCCTTGCAAAGAATAAATACTTTGTATAAGAATACTTTTTATAAGAATAAAAACTTTTTGTTAAATCATACCTAAAAATACAGAAGTGATGGATACTGTTCTGTGTACATTGATGAAGGTCATTAACAAACTGTAAATTTGAAGTTCAATTTAGTTACCACAATGGGATATACAATATAAAAAGTATCACCGCGGCTGTACGACTCAAAGAGATTCAGACCCTCAGTTTAATAATTAAAATAACCTGTCGTATCAATCAATGATTTTATTTTTCTAACTACTATTAAAATGATTATAGCTACATGTAAACAAACGATATAGCCATGATTAAAATGTCATATTATAGCTTCTTTAAATAAGCGAAAACTGAATTGAAAGTTAACGAGTTTGATATTAAGTTAGGTTATAGTAAACTTGACTATAGGACACCCTTGATTTTTTTAGTAATTATTAAGCGATTTTTTTATATTTCTATTTCGTACTGTTATTTTGCATTTTTAGCTTAATTAACTTTCAATTAAGTGTTTTTTGGATGTTATTATTTTTATATATTCGTTATTTTGCATTTAACTGTTTTGCAATTTCTTTTAAATTCTGGAAATTGCTTTTGTATTTTACAATCTCAGATTTATTATTTCTTCAAAATGCTACCTTTTGATACGTTACATTAAGTAAATCAATCGCATTGAGTCCGTTTGTATTAAGGTCCTATAAAGTTAATCCTATAATTAAAGTTAATCTTTAGGTCTTTAACAGTTGATTCATTATTTATTATGTAATTTGTTTTTTATATTTATCTTTTTTTAATTTACTATCTTACCCTTGTCTAACAATTATTATTCTTCAGTTATTTTTCAATTTGTTTGGTTTTTTAAAAAAAACTGTTTGTTTTGTTTTTGTTTAATTATGCAGAACTCTACATCCTTCTGGCTTGAACAGGTCCTCTATTTAGCAATTAAAATTATCAGGTGCACTTTTCACATAGAAATTTTATCAAAATGTGTTCTTTTCAATATCTCTTTACTCACCAACAGCCTCACGTTAAAGTTCTCTCTCTCTGCCAAACCCCTTATTTTTCGAGACAACATTACAATTCTTGGTATCAAGCATCGCTTCATTTGCCCTTACCAACAATCCTTAACTAAAAGAATATTGCAAATTCCTTTTATATTCAGAAATTGTTTTACTATTGAAATTTGTTAAATGCAACTCCTTCTTTCCATAGCATATGGCATTTATACTTTCTCTCAACCCAAGCAGTTCTCTACTCTCTTGCAAAGACGTCAAGAAACAATCTGTCGAATTTATGTGATATCTATCCAATACTGACCATAAACCTCCCTTCCATGTGTTCAACCACATTAATCACACACCACAACAAAGACCATATTTGCCACAACTTATGATAACCTTCCACTTCAACAGTCATTGATCTTACTCCTTCCCAACCCTGAACTAACATTGAATATTTGGACCCTACTCCTAATGATTATTATAAAACTCCATCTCGTGATTTTGACAGATTTTCATATTCTGAGACCCTCAAAGTCATTTTTTGACGATTTTTAATAAAAGTATGTGTGTATGTGTGTGTGCGTATGTAATAGTTTATTGTATGTTAGAGTCCACCCTGTGTGATGTATCCAATTTATATTCAAAGATTGGGTTTATAATATATATCTGGTATATTATATTTTGGCAATATTTCATCATAGAAAAGTCATATTTCTGGGTAATATGTGAATTTAGGTTACATTGTTTTCCTCCTAAATTATTCAAAATTTACGGTATCAAAATATTAAGGAATTGTTGAATTTATCATTAAAATAACTTTTAATTTCAAGTTTAAAATAGTACTAAAAACCTTACTCAGACTTGTTTTGAGATGAATACTCATCTCATCTTTCATCTTTTATTCGGAATTGAATAAGCTGAAGTTCTGAAAATATGTGTATTTCCAACAAGTAAGAAATAATCTGCTATTTTTCTTTTTTTTTTCAACATTTACATTTATGAAGTTTATAATTTTTCAACTAAAATAAGTATTATGTTTATTTTAGATCATTTTTTATTAAAACCTTTCAGTACATTAAATAAAAATATAATCAAGCATTTATATTTTTTAATGTTTGAGATTTAGATATATCAATAATCGATAATTTTGACACCCGTTCTTCGTACTTCTTGTCTAACTTTATTTTATAAGGCTTATCTCAAATATAAACAAAAAACCATTTCCAGTTATGCATTAATGTTTCAATTTTGCTTGGTGGTCAATATGAGTTCCGTAAAACCCTGTTTCAATTGGCACCTTAATCCTGTATTTCAGAGAAAGATAAATATGGCTACAAGTCTGACATAATCCCATCTGTATTTTGATTACCTTGTTTCTGTGAAAATATATCGGATTTTACGTTTCATCTGCCCTTTTTAAAATAATTTATTGTGCTATAGATTGGCAGGTCTTAAGTCTGTGTAAGATGTTTTCTACCCCGATGGGAATAGCCTTCTATCGGTGCTGTTATAGCAATTCCAAGTAATTCCTATTTCAGCTTATTGGTGTGAGCTATAACTCAACATAACAGTCATCAAATCCCCATACTTTATCCTCACACTTTAAAAATGGTAATATTATGATTGTAGGAGGAGTAGTCACTGATGTTTGGATTCAACGGCTTTTAGGACTGTAAAGGAAAGAGATCAAACATACTTCTATATTTTGACTTCCGTCATCAACAAGAACAGTTATTAATCCAAGAGAAGAAGTCGTTTAAGGTCGGTTTCAGTATGACCCTGATCAAGAACAGTTGTTTTGTTGAATTTGGTTAGTCCCATATTTGAGAGATAGTACTATCGGTAGAGGATATTGGTACCTGCCTTGTATGAAGTTTAGAGTAAAGAGGGAGGGAGGGAAGCACACTGACTGATATTTGATGAAGGGAGATTCTATATCCTATTCAGACGATTTATCGCTCATGTAAATGAAACTTGTCTGAACTGCTTTTAATAGAGTAACGTTTAGTGTTATGCTAATGAGGTACACAGAATTGAAGTTGAACAGTAACTGATACCTTAGAGAGATTACAAAAAGAAGCTTTCAAATGAAACACATTAATGAGTTTTACTCTTTTATGCATGTCATATGCATAAACTGAATGCATATTATGCATATAATATCCACAAAATTAAAAGACCCATATAGAGCTTGAGAGTTTTTGTTGCTCTTAAAGACCCCCACAAGACCTTACCCCCCAATAAGTATTTATATTACTATAACCACCTTATTAGTATATACAACCATCCATCTTGTTATCTTAACATAACCCTTAACTCAAATAAATACTTATATACAATGTAACCTTATTACTGCTATCCTTAACTTACCTACCATAAGTCATGTCCTTGCCAATCAACCAATACCATTATATCCCATAATTACTTATATATGTAATACTTATTGCAATAGCTACCATCCATAACTTATATTAGCATATCTTTCTAACTCCCATAAATACTTATTACTACAAACAACCCTTACTGTAAGATCCCATTGTTCACTATAGACTGTACCCGTATGTTGTAGCTCCTTCGTTGGCACAGCATCCTCCCTACTTATTTCTTTTTAGTCATCCTTAACTTATCCTGTCCATTTTATCCTTATTTATGTGGCCATCTCCTTTAACTTACATAAATACTTAATATAATTGTTGACTACCAACCCTTTAACATCTACTAGATCTAACTATACTTATATGACAGAACTATTCTACACCCCCTTCGGGATAAATACTTATTAGAAAGGAGTGACAGAAACATTTATTATTGGTACACATGTATTATTAGAACTCATTGCTGGGATTTAATAAATTATATCATAAATAGAGTAAGGAATAAGAAGGTTTAACATATGCTTCAGATGGACACACTTTTAGTACGAATGCCACAGTCAGTAAGATAATACTTTAAAAAGGTACCTAATAATGTATAAACTTAATAATGCCTTAATTAATAAACTAGCTAATCTGACAAACTTTGTACCGTCTTTGGTAAAAAAATAATGGATCTCACATGAACGTCATGTAACGAATTTAAAAGATAAGATAATATATTTTTGATCATGATCTGTTTCAGAGCTTTGATTCTTCCTGACAAATAATATTCAACAGTGGCACAACATTTTAGGCAATCAATCGGGAAGTTAGTAAATTTTTCTATTTTAAGTAAATTTCTGCATATTTCAGATTCATAGGTTCTATGTGTCTGACCCACTCAGCTCGGATTTTGAAAAATGATAACCTTTTGACAGGAGTAGGTAGTAACTATATGTGGTGCATTTTCCTTACAGAATAAGCATTAGTGTTTTATTTATCCAGGTTAGCAATAATAAATAAAAATTTAATGTTTCCAAATAAATTACCTTCTAGAAAAGTGCAATGTTCAGTAGGTGCTTGTCTGAAGATTAACTAATATGAAATTTTGATATGATATGTAATATGAACAATCATATTATATATTCATATTATGAATATCCATATTCGTAGGATGTAATATGGAGTAACTGAAATATGAATTTGATCATGATAATTAGTTTTTTTTTTAAATGATGTGCGCACACACAGCCAGATGACAACGACATTTTGACTCAAACGCAATGCTTCAGTGCTTCCATTATTCATATAGAAGGTAGATGAAGGTGAGTATTACGGGTCCTTATGTTTGCTTACATGTTGTGGAGGAAAAAAAAACTTCTCACAGATTCATGGCATGTGAAATTATCAAAAGTCTTATCAATTTGCAGCCTTTAGGAGATGTAACATTTTAAGTAAATCTGTCTTAAATTAAATGATGGTTTGTAGAAATTAACTGTGAAATCTGTGTTTTTTAACCTTAAACAGAATATTAAAAAAAAGAAGCTAATTATGTGATCTGCTCCATAAAACATAAAAACTGTGGCAATATTTACTACGGAAAAACACGCATATGTGTAAAAAAAAGTTTTAACAACATTCATACTCGTATGAGGACAAACAAGATTAATGCCACTACATTACGAGAGCGTGTATTAATTCTAACAATGAGAACAACTCTGGTAATTCTATTCTTTAAAAAAGATGAGCATCTGTAAATATTGTGAATAAATAGTGACGATTTAGATGTCAGCTGTTTGATTTGCCAGTGTAATTTCATACTGTTTAAAGAAAAATTTGTCTTTGCTTGGTGCCAATGTTGATAGAGTGTTTTTCAAGATTGACATTGGTATTTAAAATGTGTATTCTGAACATAATCATTTTAAGCTATCATAGAACAGTGATAGTAGATTGTTTTCATTTATCAAACGTCATACTTTCAGCTGTACCACTTTTCAGCTTAGAATATCTACATTAGTAATATTTCCTATTTGAATCTTTGCATCACTTAAAATGTATATAAATGTTGGTGATTTCCTATGTATTATTATTTGTTTATTGTAAGACAACTAAAAATGTTTCAAATAAAACCATTAGTAAACTTTGAAAATTTAATTTATTGAAGTGGTCAGTTATGTTGATAAATGGCAAGACAGATAGTCACCACAAATCCATTTTTATATTCTTACATCAGTACTATTAGTGGTAGAAGTGTTTTGCTTGAGTGAAACGTCAATGGTCTTGCGATATTAACCATTCTAATAACTTGCATAAATGGTTGTTCTGGGCAGCAACCACTAATATTTTTATCTTCTGATAATAACTGTAATTGCATTTTTTTTATCAGATATATTTTATTGCCTTTTTCATTTTGTCCAAATAATTGAAGTTTTAAAAAACAACTTGTGATATGGTTGGTAATTTTAACAATAATTGTATTTGAATTATCAGGCATGGTGGAATTTAAATTAACTCATTACCAATGTTCTTAGGGAGATAAGTTAGAGATCAACTCTTCAGTGCCCTTAATGCCATAGTCTTTATGAATATCTGAATTTATCACGTAGTAAGAGTCATCAGTGAGGATTTTAACTTTATAATTTTGAATTATCTGTTATGGTAATAGGAATAGAATTATTGAAGAGCCCGAATTTCCATCCTCATATTCATTGCATTGTGAGAGTCCCTGACCCATTAGTTTAACTATAATTAAACGGTTCATCAATATAGTACACAAAAAAAAGAATTTTTGGGAGGAAATCTTCTAAATATATACAAGCAGAATAGATGGTTGCATTGATCAGAGTACATGTTTGGTGTTAAGGTATTTACAAATGATTGCTAAGCGTTGTATAAAGATATTTAAAAATATAGTAAAAAAAAAATAATTCCTATAATAGATTAAGAAAACAAACGATATGTTTAGAGTGTTATTTTATGAAAACTCGGCTATTTTTATAAGAGCCTAAGACATTGCGGTTTGTAGAAGTTATGAATCTGGTAATACTGTCATAATGATAAAAGAATACAAAGAAAGCAAAGTAAACTGAAAGCTTTGTTAGGGGTTACTGAACTTATTCCTTTGAAGCGATATCTTAGTGCTCAACATAAGTAATACGATTTTTGATGAATCAAGACGACAGAATGTGTAAATCTTTATCAAAATTCATATTTAAATCTTATTAGAGATTAGAACCATTGTTAAATTTACAATGTAAACAGCAATAAAAAAGAAAATATACTTCCTCGATGTAAATATCAACCTACAAACTAACGCAATACAGACTTCAATTTACAGAAAACCTACCAACACAGTATCTTAACTAAATACGAAGAGTGAATATATTCATCAGTAATGACTCCACTATCAGACTTCTCATCAAATTACCTTTTTACCAGTAATATCTTTAACCAAGCCTGCGCTAATTAACTCAAACAAATATTTTGACAGAATTCTAAAACGCTACTTAGAGAATAGATTCACCTTTGACAATGAGAGCCTAACAATGGCGCATATCACAAACTATACTACAAGAACCAGTACACGGATGAATATAAGACCGATGAACGAATATTAAAAAGCAATGTTAAATGCATTAAGCTTGAATATAATGTGACCTTGATAACTTATTACCACAGCACTTCAATAGGCTGTTTGATAATGAAGAATAGTCCAGTCGTCAAGGAGTCAAAAGAAACCAATCTGTTTCTTCATTGTCCAGAAGAATAACAATGCATCTTTGCTCCGGTACTCCAAAAGGTCATGCAGAATCAGTTCAGAAGCCAAAACTCACTACAGAGATGAAGTGATCTTCATGAAATAATTCTCCATGAGAATTACTGCTAGAGAAAGGATTCATTTTAAATTACAATTAAAGGAAGCAATTATAATTCAAGAAAAACAACCAGCCATAAATAATCAACTTCGTAATTCTTATAAGATCTGAAGATTGTTTTCTAACAGACTGTCCATATTAGGCTGGTAGAAGGCGACTTCAACCACCCTACCATAATCCCCCAAAATGCTCCTGGAGTCAAGGGTGAAGATTAAGTCAACATTTCCTGTACAACTTCACATTGTATACATTAACTTACTATACCACTGATATTCTCATTATTGTGCCGATGATGAAGGTTGTACATTCTAAACATGTCGACTAGTAATATTAAAAAGTAACTACAAATGACATATAAAACTGGTCAATTAATCTGGCCCATCATATCACAACTTTTTCTACCGCCAGAACACACAACTTCATACTGTCACCATATTTACCCGTTAAATTCACATTATAATTCCATAGATGGCTTTTTGGATATTTCAAAAGTTAATAAGAAAAATCATTAAAGATTCTGCACTAAAAAACACTTATTTAAACATATTAATGGAAACGTTTATTCACATGTGTTAACCGAAACATGTATTACCATATTGATGTGTGGTGGTGATATGTTGTTCCTACTTTGATATCTGTTTTTAGTTGTAGCAAACGAACCAAAAATGTAAGATGTAATAGAAGTTTTTAAAGAAGATTTGGAATAAAATTTAAAAGTGAAATCAGCATCAATAATGCAATTAACATTTTAGTTGTAACTTTACGAAAAAAAATATCTTTAAATAATGTTAAGTAATAACGGATACAGTAAAATATTTTGACAGCATGGTCTAAACACATTTGAGGAAGCACTACTGAAAACAAAAAAATAAAATAAAACAATAATAGAGCACAGAATAAAATGGATATACAATATTCATTGAATATTGTGTATTAACTAGTATTCCGAACTGAATAAGGTTTATTAAGAAGTATTAGAAATACAAAATATACTTGAAATTATGATTTCAATAATCGAAATTAACACTTCATGCATAAAACTGAATGACACTCTAAAGAAGATTATTTATAACGAAACCTCTACGATAGAAAAAAATCAAAGAAGAAAAGATCAACTTAAAAAAAAAAATGTTTACCTATGAATATGCAAGTTACATTGGAAGTGTGAATTCCAAAACATTCATACGTAGAAATGACATCAACTAAATTATCTCCAAAACTAACTAAATGCCAAAGTAATAAAATACCGCTCCAAAAGTAATCACAACACAAAATATTGAAGTGAAAAATATTACAACATTAAAGAAAGAGTGAAAGAGTGATGACAGGAAGCTCTGCTGATAATAGAAAATAATTTGCAAATCTCCAGAACAAGGGTTACTGAGATATTTTAAATTGCATTTAAGAATTTGTTCCAACCATCAAAATCAACTTAATAAAATTAAATAGTCAAATAATTAAGGTTAAAACCTTTTAACAATAACAGACAGTTATCTGATGGAAACACTTCAACCCATTATCATATTATGTTTTTTGTATTAATAGTGTGCTTAATTCATTAATAAATAATCTCAAGAAGGTTGAAGCACACCGATTATGTGTTATTAAGCAAGTGTAAAGGCAATTACGTCGAACTTTAAAAGATAAATTGTAAATCTATAAAAATGAACTATCAGTCTCTTACTTTTGCACAACTAATACTCAACTTATCAAATAAATCAACATTACTCTCAACCAAATTTAAAAAAAAAAAGAACCATGAAAAAGAGGGGATGGATAATATCTGGAGTAGATTTTAAAGTAATATATTTTTTAAAGAAGGCCAGAGACCCATTACAGATATGTATTTTACATGCTATGCCTTACAATCAAAAGTTGATTAATTCTCGTAATGATGAAAAATGTTAAAATCAAGAATTGAATTGTCCTAGTTTTTTCTACGTGTTATTATACTATAATTTAACAACTTAATGTTGTTTTCTTGGAAAGTTCCATTTTTGAAATGTATATATATATATATATAGATTGATAAACAACTATTTGAAAAACTTAATGAGAAACTGTTGGTCATTATTATGTGACGTAAGTAATTTTATGTTAAATATTCTTCAACATAATTCAAATTATGTTTTAGAAAACTTCTAAAAAAAAACAGGGAGGAAGATAAAAGAGTTTAAATAATTAATTAGTCACAAAGAAAAAATTTGATTCTCTTCCAAAATTAACGAGAGCGAAGACTAGTGTTAGACATATTGCTATTGGCACTGATTCGGAACTACAGAAGACCGGCTCTAAAACACACTCTTGGGAATTTCAGCAAACATGCGAAATGCAATCCTTTCATTGCCCAAGGGAATTCCCCACCTTATCTCGGTAAAGTGGCTTCATGCATTCAAACTCCAAGAATTCGGCGGCTACCACATACCAATCCACCAAGGAGAGTGTGCCTTCTACTCTAACCACCATACATGTCCTTCATTTTACCCTGATCAGTTTTTGCTATTACATTTTGATAACATAAATTATAATGTAAACATACAATTCTAATAAATTGATTAATTTATAAAAAAAACTATAACAATTTTATAAACGATCAATGAAAGACAGACCAAATTACGAACACATCCATCGCCTATGGAGTAATTAATTTAACAGATATGCACTGTTGTATTAATTACCTCTACTTTCTGAACTACAATTTTAGAATAAGAAAGAGTTGAGAGTTTGAAACTATTTTAAAATCTCTGTGACAGCCGAAAGAAAATTTGAAAATTCTATGTAAAGAAAGGTACAGATAATTTCTGGAATAATGTTAACAGTATGCATTCTCGTCTAAAAATTTATATAAATTTACATGTGTAAATCTGTGCTTTACCATACCATACATAGGTCGATTTATTCTACTAATAAGAACAAATTCAAAATACAGCATTAAAAAGGAGTATTAAAAAAGTTGTTGTTTTTAGTTTGGTATAAAAAATTAATTAAGAGGTAAAACTAGAGTTCACAATTTGTATGTTAATGAGTAAAACATTAAGCTTATAGAACGCTTGTGCTTTCGTCTGCATAAAAAAGCAATGTCTCAAACCATCCCTTAGCAAGTGCGCATAGTGAACCCATCTCTACTCTCCTGATGATGGTTCAAGCTGCAATTAGAGACTGTAAGTGTGTACTATCTTTTCTCTGTGTCTATAGTTTACTGTAAAACGTTTGTTGTTCTTTGTGGATCGTTTTCCTGTTGATAATATATATATATATATATATATGTAATTCGGTAATTTGTTATTCTTCAATAAACTGGACAGTTATTCGATTGCTAAAATAATAGTTTTTATTAGATCCTTACAAGTATAAATAATCACAATAAACAATGTATTATAATGAAAACTTAAGAAATAATGCGGTCTTTAAACTTACCTAAAATAATAGAATTGAATAAAAGTCCCTTATTCACTCTTGGAAAGAATCATAAATCATAACTTCAGACATAATGAAACCTGCCGTCACAGTTTAGCCACCAGTACAAAATTAATAAAAAATAAACAACACTAAATAAACTAAATAAACAAAACATAAATTCTAATTTACATATATATATATATATATATATATATATATATATACATTAGTAAAACTAGTAAGTATCAATGTGTATTCCTAGTTGGTTAATTACTCGACCTTAGGTAATTAACCTAAGTTAACCTAAATTAACCACCTTTTGATTTGGTGATTATTTGGGAATGACTTAATAAGTTTGCGAATAAGTTATTAAGTTATTTAAAAAAGCTTTGAATGTGCAATCAATTTGTTAAAAATTAACAGATCAGTTATTTACTAATACAGCATTTACTAGACAGAATAATAAAGGTCTCCATACACTACGGTTAATATTAATCATTGGTAAATCATACATAATGTCTATTATACTGTAGAGTCTGGACTATTTGAACAGGCTTATCACGAGAATTAGTTATTTGAATCAGTTAAATATAAATATTAGTTAGTGGAATAAATGTGTTGTGGTAACATGTCGTATATAAATGAGAAACACGGGATGGTGTGGTGACAGCACCATCGTCCCTATGGAGCTCTTCGACCTCCATGAAGGAATATGGAATATATCTCCATATATTTTACTTTCTTTATATTTCTTTAGCTTTATTTATTCCAGTTCCGACAGCCAGTCGAATATTACATATTTCTATATTCTCACTAAGTCTATATGCTTAACTCTACTTTATTATAATTTTCTCTTGCATTTATTTCAAATATTTATCATCCATTTTTCTTTCCTTTGTTTATAATTTCTTTGTGACTTTTTTTTCTTTTTCGACTCTCTGATTCATTTTATTAAAAAAACGACTTCGTTAGGCGATAAAAATATTATTTTTTGTTTTTTAACTTTAACTATCTTATCAACATAGGTGTATGCAGTAAATCTATGTTAATATTATAATCCATGATTATTAATTACTAAAAATTTGGTGATTACTGTTATCCATGAACCATTAATTAAATAATATTTAAGTATTTTTGTGTTTTAAATTTATATTTTTCTAAATAAGATTATTAAATTGACGTTATAATTTATAGTTTATGTATCCACAAAACTATAAATAAGTTTTATAAATATGTGTTGTAAAATTACAACATAGTTTACATTGTTAATACGTAACTCATGTACAGTCTGCTAACAAATGATGTATACTAGCCCTAAATAAAAAAAAAACTAAGATAGAAATCAAAATTCAATACAATTTAATTGCTTAGAAATTGTATGAATCATATCATTATTCATATCATTATAATTCTCCTTTTTATATATAGTTGTATATATCTGTATATTTGTTGGATCTAAGATATATTTTTATTTAAAAAAAAGAATAATTTAACTGCACGTTGCGTTTTGGAAGAAATATTGGCATTATGTTCAATCAAAATACTCTCTTGATAAAACACCTCCCACGCACTTTGGGATTAACTGCAGTAACCAAGTTATATCTTTCCTCTCAGACACCTTGGGCAGAGTTGGAAAAGGACCAATAGTCGACATTTTCTTCGTCTTCCACTGTTAGCCTCATAAAACAAATTCAATATTCTTAATAAAATCATGAATTGCCCAACCTCATTTTATTCATTTCTGCTGAAACTGCTGTCGTATTAAACGTAAACTATGTTTCTAAATTAAAATTATTTAAAATTCAATGTCCCTCGATTATTGTTTATTTGGAGTTAAACTTTTCATTGGAGTTAAATATTTAATTAGTTGGAGTTAAACTGGAGCACATAATGTGGACTGGGTCTCGCTGCAATAGAGTCTAATGTGAATATACAGCTGGGTTAAATACGGAGAAGAGGCACATCGGTGAAAATCACTTTCCAGGATATATTGTTTTATTATATTCAGTAAACATATCCTTTACTAGAAATAGACCAATATTGGTTTTCGTTGAGACCATTGATTTTGTGTCTTATCTTGCTTACACGGTCAGGTTCATTGTGAAAAAATCTATCTCTATATGTTTTGAGGTCCCCAAAGTCTTTTTTCGAAAATATTTGTGTGTGTGTGTGTGTGTGTGTGTGTGTGTGTGTGTGTCTGTGTGTATTGGTGGTTCAGGGCTGTGATTTAAAAATTTTCGGGCTCACTATGGATCACACTACTTAATGGATAAAATCCATACTTTACAAAACAATAGGTTGTTGTAGCTTGTTGTTTTTGCACAATACTTCAGCATAAAAAAAGTTCCTTTTTTGGCAAAATGTTACTTTAGTCAACATTTTATTTCTCGCAAACTGTTGACTCGAGGGTTCTCTCTTTTTGAAATATTATTAAACTAGTAACAAAATAGTTTGGAAAGAATCTTAAATTTTTAAAGAAACTGAAATGGTATTTTTTCCTAAAATTTGTCTTATGACTATTTTGAAAGGTTTTGGATACGATATAGCTCACATTGTTTAATAGATTTTAATGAAATTATATTCAAAAATATATATTCGAAACGTTATAAGCAGATGAGCTGAATGAATTTTGTCAAAATTATGTAGAAGAAAAGTTACCTTATGGTACAATTTATTAATTGAACAAATATTTTTATAAAACTTATAGCTGAGTGACTAATTATGGTAAAATAATTTTATCAAACAATTGAACCCAAAATTAGTTAGCAACAACATTTTAATACATTAGAATTACTGAAAAATGCAAGATAGCTACACAAACTGAAAAAGCTCACTTGAAATAATTTGTGTACTTCTTAAATTTGTTTACGTCGATTTAGAATTTCTTTAACTCAATTGATTGAAACAACATTTTTATTTGAATGATTATTACAGGAAGATGAAGAAATTTGTACTTGTTAATGTCATATATCAGAAGAATAATATTAGCAAAACTAAAGAAAGAAAAGCAAATCATCTGCATGAATTGAGCTGAATAATATAACAAATTACCTAAATGTAATCCTGCAGTAATTTGGTTTTAAACGTTTAAGTAGTTTGTATTCACTGCACAATATAAATTGCTTCCTAATTTAATAATATTACCAAAATCTAATAGCATCCATGATAAAGCCATGAATAATTTTATTTATCTATTAAGACGATTTGTGGATAAATTGGCTATAGAATGGAGTTGGTCATATGCTTGGATCATTTATTATGGTATCGAGGACTATATAACTGGTATTCGTATGAATGGATGTATAAAAATGGATGAAATGTTAGTGGAACATACATAACCTTTGATTAATTGTAATGATCTTTCACATTTGTTTTCCCACTAGAATTCAAGTTTTAGTGAAAATAGATTTCAATATCGCTAGATGGAATTGAAGAATGTCTATTAATTGAAAAAAAAACTATTAAACATGTAGAGTAAATTGTATATGAGGAGAACTGTTAAATTATGGAGGTCTGTTTTAAAAGCAATGATCCATAGTTAAGGGATTAATTATGGTATGGAGCAAAAGGAATGCAAAAAGAGTGGAAAAAGAGTTCTCATAGGATGATTGGATTCATTTCTTCATTACTGTTTGCTCACTGACATCACTGTTTGCTCTAACTATGGAGGCCTTAGCTTAGTTTGCGAATAAAGTTATCTCTATACTACTGTATAACCGATTTGTCCCATTAGAGAGTGAGTGTCAGGACTTGCATTGTAGATTCCGTGTAAACAGGTCCACTATTGACCAAACTTTTACGCTCCAACAAATATGCGAGAAAAGCTGGAAATTTGACAAAACTATGTAGGATGTGTTTATAGACTTCAAAGGATTATATAGTTCAGTGAAGAGGATAATTTTATTAGTCAAGAGTGGAGATGGGTTTCTATAAATATTTATATATCATTACAAAGTGTCTAGAGATGGGATATTGAGTAGACTTAGAACTAATCGTTTATTGTCAGACGTGTTTACTTTTAAGTAAGGTCTGAGACAGGGAGATCCTTTAACAACATTCCTTTTCAACATCCCTTTATAAAGTGCGATAGCAAATGCAGACCTAAATGCCAGAAGGGGACCCATTTTCAACAAATCCGTTCAGCTCTTGGAATGTACCCATGATCGGGAAAAAATAATAAGAGAAAAGGCTTATCAATAACTCAGTTACACATAACAAAACTACAAATTAAGTCTATGTTACTTTTCAAAATAAATATTGGTATCAAAAAATTATGAGCAGAGTTCAATAAAAATATAAAACTTGTTTTACACCACCTCCACCATAAGGGATTTGCTAATTATCAAAGTTACATCTGTCCACTCTACTTTTTAATTTTAAATTTATCTTCACAAAGTAATTAATGAATAGAAAGTTCTTTAATTTGTAGTAAATTGGTTTGAATTAAGATTTCTTAACGAGGTTAACGTATATGACAGAGGATTAATTAAATTTGGTTTAAATTGAAACCAATCATTGAAGAGAACGATTTATTTGTAGCTTTGTTTAAAAAAAGCACTAAAGAAGAATATGTAGAAAGCAAAAATTTAATCATATTTGAATTAATTGCATATCTGTACATGAGCTTCTACAGCCTTATGGGAACAAACTATAAAAAACAGTGATGACCTACACTCAACTTTATTGTAAGTAAACATAATATAAAAGTCGTTGACAATAGATTTAGTTTTGGATATGTTGACAGTTTCTCTTGACTTAAGAAATAACAGTAACATTATTTCTTCACTTAATTTTATCCAATTTTTTTTATGAAAATTACAAACAAACTTGTTAGTGGTCAATATGACTCAGAGCATTTGACGAGTAAGAATGAAATTGAACTATGTATGAAATGAACTGAGGTATGAAGGTAAAATATAACAGAACTTAATTAGAGAAAAATATTAAATAATATATATATATATATATATATATATATCAGTCTTTAATATCATGTCACTGATATTAAATTATATATATATGATCAAACCATAATATGAAATAGGAAAACAAGACTAAGATTTTTCAACTGTAACAAGCTGTCTTCGTTAGAGTCAAAACCTAACCGGGAGTTAAAAACCCAGTTGAGTTTTTGACTCTGACGAAGACTGCTTGTTACGGTTGAAAGATCTTAGTCTTCTTTTTCCATTTCATATTTTGGTTTGATCATTCATCATTGTTTCACGTGTTTATGTAAAATCTTTAAATATATATATATGTTTAATTTAAATTCTCAGGATGCAAACACCTCCTCATAAGGTACAAAGATGTGCATCAAAATACAGTAGTGTGTTATTATCATATGTGTATTCTTTAGGTGAATTTAGTTTGTTTACTTCATTGAATTCGTTTTAAATAGTTAATTATATAAATCAATATTTAATTGATTTCAATTATTCAGAAGATAATCAAAAAATGGGAAACATCTTTCAACAAAAACGAGTTGTCTTCGTCAGGTTCTCACGGATACTAAAACACGTGATGCAAAATATCTAGTGTTGAGAAAACGAGGAGATAAAAGAGACATTTTAAAGAGCGTACAGAACAGGGCACAAAAGACTGAGAGTAAGAGTCAGCGTAATGAAAGGAGTTCAGGAAAAAATCAGTGACAAATTATTTGCTACCTGCCAATCCTTGTAGACAAAGCTACTGCCCCCATCAATATTCAGTCTAACCTGAACACACCATTAATAGTTTTAGTAGGATTTGATTTAATAAAATGAATCAAACATGACTTGATTATATTACTCAACAACACCAGTCCTTGATACATAATAATTGTACCTGCAGCCAAGTTCACATCATGATACCCATTATTAATCTGCCAGTATAAGGGCATCACTTTGTTTATCTCTACTTACGTTTTTTTTTCTTTTTTTTTGTGCGGGTTTATAATGATTTACCAGTTACTAGTAGACATTTTATTTCTACATTTACAAGGGATTTTATAAATACTACTGCATCCTAGTTCCCTAGGAATAGTTTTTAATTAGCAGACTATATACATTATTATGACTAGAACAAATATATTAAAATCAAGATCTGGAGTAAGCTTAGGAGGATGTTTTAATGACTCGAGGTTCAGTAAAACTATAACGTTAGTCATTGAACTGGATTCTGTTATGTCATTAAAGAACATTTTTTTAGCTCCAATAAAGCTTTGTCGATATAAGAGATGGGGTGTTTAAATGAAAACGCAATATAATTAATGTTGTCAATTTCAATATTAAGGTATTTAGGAGAACAAACTCTTCCCACCCTCAAAAAATGGTCTAAATACAATATTTTAACATTTCTTGAACGGGAGGAATTAAAATTGACATAAGCATGTGCGTTGGAAGATGTTCTGTATACACTAAGACTTAACTCATTCGACAATCTATCAAAAAGGACACCTAAAAAAGGCTAATTACAATGTAATTCTTCTTCCATTGAAAATTGGATTGTCAGCACTAATGAAAGGCAATTTCATTCATAGAATTTGCTGATGCACATTATTTGTATAGCTTTAACTTGATTAGACAGAATTGTAGTGAACATTATAGTTTCAAAAAATTCCGTGTAAAATTAATGAGAATGGAGGGTGATGGGGGACAAGCAATTTCCCATTACAACACCAAATTTTTGGTTTTAAATCTTTATTTTTAATGAGATGCAGTTTTTATTTCGCGTCTTTATTGTTATATCTTGTTATATATTTTTTTATGCATATTAATATCTAAGTGACGATACAATATTTTGCAAATGTGTTCGTGTTCAAGAACATGAGATAGTTCTCGTCTCATGGATTGAAAAGTACAAGAGAATGCCAAAATATAATGTGGCTTTCTAAACGATACGAAATCTATGAAAGGGTAGGAAAGTTTGATAACAACTAGAAAATAGTAATAGAATTTCATGAGTAAATTACTCAAACATTATTTTCCTGTGTATTTAGTCCCCCAAGTTTTACTCTAACTCACCATTTTGTTAATTTACTTGCCGTTCAAAATACGACTCTTATATTCTTCCCTATAGTTTCCCTATATGTGTCCAAATTCTGCTGCACTTGTTGATTCCGTGACCTCGTGTCACCGTTAGAAAAACCAAGAAACAGTTATATGACCCTTAGTACCATTTCTGATTTTTAACTATGGTTTCGATGTTGATTATTTCACATACTTATTGTAAAAATATTTGCCATAATGACCAATTATCCACTTTTTCTCCAATCACATTTATTAACGCAATTGAAAATAACTAGACGTGGAAGATAAGGGTGTTATGCCCACCACTTCTACCACCCTTCCGTTCTGATTTATCTTGTATTAGTTTTCTGATTTACTCTTCCGTTTCTGTGATGACAGACTTTTGACTTTTTCATTTGTCATTTTTGTCTTTTTTTCATTTTTTGTGCCTGTTTTATTAGTTGTTATTAGCTTACCCTTCCCTCTCTACTATATTGTAACATTGTAAATACAATATGAATAGCTAAAACTTTGAACTCAATAACGTAAGATAAAAGGACGAATTCTGGTGAATATAGTGATGGGGTATACTCACAGGTAAGAATCAAAGAGGTGAACAGAGCGTTACAAACTGATATTGTCATCATGATGATGGCACTGATGCAAATGGTAATTATTATTTACATAAATTTTAATTACATCAATATATATAAATATCCATTAAAATTATCAAGTTTATAATTTTTCTTAAAGTACAAATTTTACCTTTACTCTTAAAAAAGTAATTATTTTCAAAATAAGTTCTAAAATTAGTAACAACATGATTTGAATAAAAGTGATTAAATATTCCCATGTACAAGTATTTTCTCATCATTTACTGTATTTTAAACTGTTATTTATTGGAAATAAATGTGGGTTTAGTTTGTACTTAGTATTTGAAGGCACAATAGTGAGGGGCAAATTGAGTAAGAGGAAAGCGTGTTAGATTAGGTGTTCAGTGAGGGAAGGAGAATAGGTTGGTTAATTGGAATCCTGGGGACTAATCAGAATCACTGGAGACATTGACTCGCTTTAGGAAGGCTGCAGTTATAGGACTGCTCTTTACGTAAACAGTCCGATTTGAAAGTCGAGCAACACAAACATTTCATTTCAGCAGTTCAATAAGTGGCTTATGTAATAATAATAAATATATATCAAAAGTTATTTATCTCGGCTTCATATACTATACAGTATTTCACTTTATCAAGGGTCTGGTGAACATTAAACTTCCTTTCAAATATACCTCAGTATTGTCAGAGGGGTGTTTGAGAGGAAAGCAGATAAAAATCTAGAGACCAACTCATGCAGTGGCTAAAACAACTGGGTTTAATTTAGTTTAAAAAGCTCATTGTTAATGAACTGACATTTGTAATAAAATATATCATCAAAGGACATTTTAAAAATATATGTAGAATATCTTTCCAACATTTATCTTGTTAACTACTACTTTAAAAGCTGTAATTAATATGATATGAAGAATGCAGACTAACTAAACGAAGGTGGGCACTTTGATTACTTTCAATCTGAATACAGGCGATCGCCTTGAAAAAGATATCGTTTTCATCTAATCATGTCTAAAAGCAAGAGAAGTAAAAGATACCTCTTTAAGCGCAATATGAAATTCATTAAAGATCTTAAAATGTAAAATTGAATTTGTAAATTACAATAGAATTCACGATTTTACAATATGTCTGTGTTGAGCACTTGTCAGATGAGATGCAGACCCTGAGTTTAATAGTATACTAACATGTAAGATTTATCATTAATTTCGTTTCTCATACTGATAAAATAACTGTTACTACATATAAACAAATGGTACCATTATTGATACTGATAACTTGATATTGTTTATGCTGGATAGCCACAAAAAATTAATTGATGGCCAACGAGTTTAATATTATGCACAGGTACAGTAAAGT
Source organism: Hermatobates lingyangjiaoensis (assembly GCA_026182355.1). Taxonomy (NCBI): domain Eukaryota; kingdom Metazoa; phylum Arthropoda; class Insecta; order Hemiptera; family Hermatobatidae; genus Hermatobates; species Hermatobates lingyangjiaoensis. Next base: position 1,501,295 of record JAPFBL010000255.1, read on the forward strand.
TGAGTGTAGATCACTCAACAGTTTTTTTAATATAGCAATTATTTAGACCTAATATGAAAATCTGCTTTAAAATATTATCAAACCTATGAATAAATAATTTAAGGACTTGCTTTTTTTAGTGGGACCATATATACTTGATCAGTTGTGTATCATTTGTAAAATTTGTAATCATTGTAATAGAACATGTCATTATTGTTATGTTAATATAATTATGCTGTAATCTTAAGTATCATAAGGAACGTGATCTACAAGGCCATACATGAGCGTTTCTTTTCTTATAATAATAAATTCATATGCATAACATTGTGTATCGTAACCTTGATAAGCTATACTATCCAGAAGGTCCTACACAACTTTAGGGCACATAAGGCCAATAACATAACTCTCTATAAGCCACTTCAGTTGTGGTTTATATCCAAAGTTTATTTTTGAATTATTTTTATCTTAATGTATTCAATACTTGGTTAAATTCAATGAATCAGCATTAATATATCATTGACTCTCAATGACCCTGTTATTCCATGAGTTGGTGTCTAGATTTTTATCTGCTTTCCTCTTCAGCCACTAATCAATTGCCTCTCTGACAATGGTGGGGCATGTCGAGATTGCAGGTGATTTGTTTGAGATTGCAGGTGATTTGTTTGAGATCGCAGGTGATTTGTTTGAGATCGCAGGAAATGGGACCAACCATTCCTAAAGAGCCTTATTCGCCAGTATTCCCTTGTGTTCAGATACCCACATGACAGTGGTACAACTGAATTTTACTGGTCATTATTACTTTTGTCCCGTCTGAATATAATCGTAGAGCTTCTCTCTTAAAATTGGAAAACTTCTAATGAGCAGAACATTTGTGATCGCTTTACGTTCCTTGTAAAATTATGAAGGGCATTGCAACTGCTAATCTATAAGTTAAACAATTCATTTTTTTTATTGAATTGTGGAACATTTTCTTGCATATAGAGACCTTACGATTTTTTACTTGTCTCAATCATATAAAAGATACTATATTTTTGAGAAAATTATACAACAAATTACATTTAATAATATTTCCATGCTAATATAGTAAAGTCAATCATTCCTCCTGTAATCCTGTGATGCTTTTCCGTATAGTTTCATTGTCTTTGAATAGTGAAAAATTGAAGATTTTTGGTTGAGACGCCATATTCCAATGAAAAAAATTATACAAGAGAATAGTCCGTTTTTAAAAACACTCAAAGGAACTGTTAAAAGCATTTCCAGTTTTGTCTTCCTTGTAAATAAAATGCAAGAAAATGTTCATTTATTTCTTATTTATAGTTTAATATTTTGAATATAATCATTTTAGACGTGTGATTTTTTCTCTTTGAGAATGATATAGGCGGTATGTTACTACCAGATCTTTCTCCTTTACCCACCTTTCAATTGAGGTCAAAGATAATGCCGTCAACCACTCCGCTCATTCCACTCAGAAAGTCATCTGGATAACTTTGAGAATCATAACATTCATAACTTTGAGTACCAGTAAGTCATTTACAATGGAACACCACAGAAGAAGCAATGGATACATATCTGAGGACGGTGTTTAATGTTCACAATTAAAGTTGAGTTCGATCCAAAATTTAACGCAGAATATCCTTCTATTAGATTACTGTAAACCATTCTATCGTTTCAGGATTATTAATTTATATATTACTACTAATAAATGGATTCTAAGGCACCTATCATGAGCTCCTTCTGTATCTAAGGATCAAATCAGAGTTATTCGTTTAGGACTTTAAGGTATCTCAAGTGTATTAATCAAAATGTTTGGTCCAGATTTTGTCAAGCTGCCCTTGTTATATATATTATATTATTATATTATTCCTCATGATGATTCTTATTACGAGTAAGCTTATAATTCTCAAATTACTATAAGTAGAACTTTGTCATTTTTAATATTTTTTAAAATTTTCAATATTTGAAGGTTATGTTTGTTCAGTCACCAGAGATGTGGCAAAAAATAGTAGTCATATTACTAGAAAAACAAATAAATTCCATCCATATGATTTCATATTTCTCAAAACAATGGAGTTCTTAAACACATTAAGAATGACACGTCTGATATCTAGATATGTTAATCGTGCAACACGTAGATTGATTGCAGCGTGTTCACTAAGAAACCATGCTTCACCATTTGGAGCATCATAAATTTCTTTTAGAGTTTTGGAGTTTCGCATTCCTTTTTCTATTCTTAACAAATTTATTGTTCTTACATTATATATTAACTGTTTAAAAATCTTCAAATTTCTTCTGTTAAACGTTTTAACAAGTAATATGATTGACTGGATTCAGTAAAAATGTAAGTGAATGTAAACAAATCCTACAAATAGGTAATTCATTATTCTATGTATAGTTTTCAGTTGTTAGAGTTGATAGCCCAATGCTTTGTCAAACATTTTTTGTTTTTAATATAATGGATTTCCTATTCTAATTTTATCATAGTTAATCTGGTTGACAAGATTTCCGTTCTGCTATAGATATCAGTTTAGCGTAAAATATTTTTTTTCTGAAACCATAAAAAATACCGTAACATCCTTTGACATCCTTGCAACTTTGGCAAAAAATTTACTCAGCTCATCCTCTAAAAATATGATATTTATTGAACTATTTCGTTATGATTCATTAATTCATGTTAATTGAATCGTATACACAATATTTGCAACTAGCATGTAGCATGCTCACAAACTTCTGTTTGAAGAAAATGGATATATGAATACATATCCATACAAAAACCCACTTATCCACATACACACACATACACTACACACCCACACACACACAAAAGTGACAAAAACGACAGAAAAGCACTTCCTTGAGAAAAGTCTAAACAGTAAATTTGTCAAAATCTCGAAATTGAATTTTTTCATGATCGCAATATTCGAATTAGTAAAGGAATAAACACTTATGACGAAAGGCAAGTCGAATTAAATCTTGGTCTGCGTTGCTGTTTTTGTTAACTTTTTATAATAGCCGCCGTGGATGACCCCATTATTAGCGTGGATTTCTTATCACATTTCAATTTTTTGGTTGATCTCAAACACCAGCGTTTACAGGATGACTCTAGGCTGTGTTGTGTTCCTCTGACGGCGTTTTCCAGTCAACATTGCTTTTTCTAACTAACATGCCTTTTGTATGACAGATCTTGAAAAATCAGATAGGCTTGGTCCATGTGTCATTTTAGAATGTAAACTACATTTTCCAAACAAAGTAGTACTTTTAGTGCTAGAATAGATAAAAATATATTTCCTTTTTGTTGTTTAAGAGCCAAATGTAACTGCAAGTTGTTTTCTGGAATGTTCCGAAGAGGTGTCATTAGTTTTTGAAGAAATATTTAGATAAATATTTAATATAGTCTGACGAAGTTTAAACAGTTTTAATTGTACCTTAATGAATAGCCCTAGGTCTCTGTATTAGTAATTCTCATTGTTTTATTGCAATATGCTAAGAACCGCGTTTTTATTTCTTTTTTTTAATGCAATATATTTTATCGAAGGGAGGTATTGAGAAAACAATAGCTACAGTTACAAGTGATATGTTGAGCCGAGTTTGGCAGGAGATAGATTATTGTGTAGGTATTAGTCGGCCGACCTAGTAAAGCTTTTCTGACCAAATCGTTCTATAAAAACATTAACCTGTTGTCTGGCATATTTCGTATTTCATACTAAAGTATTTAGCATTTCAAGAATATGAAAGTCAGAAGTAGTTAAAAATAGTTTGTATATCGGGTCTAAAATTAGGTAAAGCTATAGTTTTAAATTCAGATATAATGTGACTCAGCCTCATTACTATGTTGCGTTGGTAAACCTATGGACAAAGTTGTTGAATTATTATGTTATTTCTAAGATTTTACGAATCAACATCTATAAAAGTCAATACAAGAGAATAAGAGGAGCATATTAAATGAAAAGTTGTAGTCATTTTCACCTACTACACTAAATAAATAAGCCTTAATGCATTCTTTTTTGACGAAACATATCAACTAGTCATTGATTTAAATTCATAGAAAGATGATAGACAGGTGCCTCCGATGCTGTAACCAGTGCGAACTTGTCCGGCCCTGGTCGCTTATCAATAGCAAGAGCCGGTAAAACTGAGAAATTAGCACCTGAATCAATCAAATATTTAATTTTTTGATGTGATATTATAGAAAGGTGGTGAATACTCCCCCGAAAATCGTGGACGGGGCTCTAGTTTGGCACTGTCGGTTTCTGTTTTAAATCTACTGATAGGTCTGACGTATTTTCAGAAATAACTGATTTTTGTTGGGGTTATTTTACTTAGCTGTGCGAAAACCTTGTATTATGTCCTAATACTCCATGTTTCGTTTAAATTTATCTAGAAACAAACATTTAGCCATGTTAGGCAGGAACTTGACTAATCTCTACTTAACGGGTAACCACTGTTCTTGAAAAAAAAAACATTTTTTACCTAATACAACATAGAGAAGGATTTTTCTGTGAATTCCTAAAATGTAAGGTGCAAAAAGAAATATAAAAAATGTCGAGTATATTTTAGTATTGTTTATTTAGTCATAAACCTGTTTTAAAAAATAGTTATAAAAAATATTATCTATCATATATGGAAAAACGCAGATTTAAAGTTTAAATTTCATTTCAATAACGTGTTACTGTATTAACTATCATTTAGTTACCATCATCAGAATACTAATTGCTATACCAAACTAATGTGTTAAAGAGCGAAAAAAAATGTTTTTTTTTAATAATCTTTAATAAACATTAAAATGTTTTTAAACTTTTTGATTTTGGTGAAGAAATATTTCAACTTCATTATGTTCGCTTTTATGTGTATAACAATTTCGAAAACGTTAAGTTGAAATAAAACAATATTAATACATGTAATTTATAATTTTTTTATCTGGACCGCATATGTGGTCCGTTCCGTTCTTCTTAACATTCATGAAGCTTAAATTTGCATATATACTATTTATTTATTTGAATAGTTCAGGATAAAAAATTCAGGCTACTTTAGATTACTTCAAAGATTAAATAACATTATCAACTAATTACTTATTCAACTATTTAATTTCAAATTTGCTTACCTTTATTTTCAATAAAAAGGTTATAATTATACTTCAAAGCAATTCTGAATTTATACTTCAATCCAATCTATTTTTTTAAATCCTTTATAGATGTCAAGAGATTAGTTTGGTAATAAATTTAGCTTTACAAAAAAATGTACAGTTTAGGGAGAAAAATATTTTTGAAAAAAGAATGAACTTGATGTATATTTTACTAAACGTTTTATACATTTTTGATTGTAAGCTTTTGAATATTACATATCTTTAATTGAAGGTGAGCTAAAGATATATTTGAAGAAAGTTAATATAATTCGTAGTTTTTTTCTCAATAACATACGGTTTTTTCAGTGTAATACAGTTTATTCTTACTAAATTATCTTTTAGTGTAATTAGAATTTGGTTACTATATTTTAAACAGTTAAACAACTTCTTTCCTTTTTAATTCCTCTTTCGATGAATCATAAATTTTAATTGTCGAAAATTTCCTGAATAAAAAAGTTTGTAGACAGTAAAACTGAACTTTATTTTAAAAAAATAAAATTGTATCTGTACTATTGTATTGGGCAGTACTTTTGATAGAAAATTGGTACTTAATGTTATTCCCTAATAAATAATTAGGTTTTGTTATTTTATAAACGATATAAAAATGAATGAAACGAGTGAAATTCAAAAAGAGCGTTAAATATTTTCAATATTGTCATTTAAAATGTTGACAATATTTTATTTTAGAATTAACTGTGATTGAAAGTTATCTACTGCTTTTAGAATAGAAACTACGTGGTCAAACAAACTGCATGCATTGAAATCAACCTCTCTATTTTCATTCATTTCTATCTCTTAGCCGTTTCAATTGAGTTCAATTTTGACATAAACAATAAAAAATGACATTTTTGTTGTAGAACAATACTCAGTTTATCCTAGATTAATTTTAGTGGAATCTTTTTTCACAACTTATAAGCTGTCATATTCAAACAGGAAAAAAGATTCGAATAGTTGACAGTACATTTATATGGTGTCATATTATTTGCTTCAATAGTTTTCATACTTTTATAATTATTACATTTCAAGTTAACTCATTGAAGGGAATTAATGATAATTTTTCAATGATCATTCAGTTAGTTTGTCTCATTTCTGTCAAAATATGTTCTAGCTTAATATAATCAAATCGGATAGAAAAGTGGGGATTATTCAGTCGATACCTGTCTATAGGACCATATAACTTCCCTGAGTTGTGGAAAAAGTTTCATATTTCAATCTTATATTGCAATTTTTATATTAAAAATTTAGTATTCAAATTTCAATAACTAAGCTGAAATTATTCTTTCGCGTCATAAAATGTACTAAAATGGTCTTTTTAATGGTATAGTACTCCAAAAAGTACACGCTTCATCATTTCATAGAAGACAATTTCTATATTTTATTTCCGTACTATCATATCATGTGGCGTCTGATTCATTCAAGTTATAATTCTTAAATTACACAATGAAACTTACTACCTAATTAACTAACAATTAGAAATCCTTTTCAGGCATATTGTGATTATCTCTATACTAATTACGAAATTGCATTTCTATGGAGTTAGTAGTTCAAGAAAAAAACATGGAAGATAGCATAAATAACAGAATAGCTAATAAATTGGATTTCATATAATGAAATATTGTGGAAAAGCTCTACTGAACATATACAGCATAATTTTCAGTGCTAATCGTATAATTTTTGGTGTAATATGAATTGGATCTATTAAACGGTATCACTTATACATGTTTACAAATTTTTTGGATACATAACCCAAAGACTCCCAGTCATTAAAATATCTTTTATATGAAATACTCAGGAGGATTCAAAACGTTGAAATGCGCCAAAATGCTGAAATCAGATTGTTTAATGAGTGTTATACTTTACTTATAGTAATGTAAACAAAAATTATTTATCGAAACGGTAGTTAGATAAAGTGTTCATAAATATGCTATATCCCTACTAGAGAAATTAAGTTTTTTATAAATAAGCTATAAATTTGTTTTTACTATCTAATAACTTAAGTATTCATCAATTTAGACCAGAAACAGACAATGTGTGGATTAATTATTTTGGGTATTTATTTAAGTATCATCTAAATAATCATCAGGAAAGGATGATCTATTTATGTGTTTAAGAGAAGAAAGCAAACTTTAATTGTAATTCATCACTTAAAATCTGTAATGATTCATACAATTTTTTAATATGTAAAAATATTTCGCCTAATAGAAATAAAAAATTTAAATTTTTATTATTTAAAGAATGGAATAAAGTCTTTTGCGAAATCTGCTTGGAAAGAGAAAATCAGAGGTTTTATGGAACGGCTGTAAAGCAGAATTAGTGAGGGAGGCTAAGAAATTGTGTCTATTAATCTCAGTGGAAAGTGTAAGCCAGTGTGCCACCAACATTTTCTGTTTAGAACGTGCCTTCATCTTGAGGACAGACCAAAACAGGTCTTTTAATAAAAATAAAATACTATCTCAATATTTCTGCATTCTAGTGCAGATGAGTTACTTGAATATTTTTGTCTTACTTGGAAGACTGCGAGATGCCTATTAATCAATTTAATGATTAATCTTATACTGATTTGTTTTATATAACCCTCCCTTTTTGTACGGTTTAAAAGGAAAAATCTGTAAATTTTGTTACGTAGCACTAACTTAAAAATAATTTAATTTTTACTTTACTATAAGTAAAGTATAGTGATCGTGAAAAAATTCGATCTCGAGATTTTGACGGAATTACATGTTTTGAGGTCCCAGAAGTCGTTTTATGACGTTTTTACGATGATGTCTGTGTGTGTGTGTGGGTGGGTGGGTGGGTGCGTGTGTTAGCATTGCTTGTTACCACGCTACGGTCCAGAATCTTTGATGGATCAAGTTGATATTTTACACAAAAATGGGCCCCATAAAGACGAAGATCCTTATTGTTTGGCAAGAATTATGCATGATGGGAAAGTCACTTTTTTTGCCAAAAACCGTTTTTTTTAAAACATTTATTTCTTCTAAACTGATAACCCTAGAGTTTTAAAATTTTGACATTGTCTTTGAGATTTCAAATGCAACAAACGAAAAATATATTCAGAATTTTAAAACAATAGGAAATATTTTTTTTTCAATAAAATGTAAAAATTTTGACTTATAATTCAATCTCAAAACTTGTGAAAGCGATACAAGCCATACTGTTTGACGGACAAGAATGAAACTATGCCTATAAATAGAACATTATATGGAGAATGAGTTGAGATATTTTTTTCTAAAATTACATTCGCTAAAGGGGCGTTACAGTACGATTTCTGTTTTCAGAAAATGTTTTTTTGACGCTAAACGGCTCATTAAAAAATAATGAAAATTTGACCAAAAATGGAACAAAAAATTATATAAAAAAAATAATTCATGAAGTTTCAATTACGGAAAAGAGCAATAACAATATAAAAACTCTTTGTTTATACTAGACTAAGAGATCACCTGCTATACTTGTCGAATTTTTTGTATTTTTTTACATTGTTTACATTGACTTAGAAATTTTTTGAGTGAATCCACTGATATAAAATTGATATTTATAAAGGAACAATTTAAAATGTTTATTGACTTATATGAGATGTAAGAGGAGTAATATGTGCAGGAAAATTATAACACTCACTCAGAAAAAAATCGTATATATGTTATTTGACAAAAGGGAAGGAAAATGATCTTGTTAAATACTAGGAAGCCATAAAGTTCCCAGTATAATAATTCGGTTAAAAACGAAAAATGTAAAAGATAATTCAAAATTGAAATCCTTTGTTTAGAGATTAATAAATGTAATTATCGTACATCTTTAATTAACAAATCACCTTAAAACAACATTTTCTTCGCTCTTTAAGATGTTTTTCAGAGAAAAAAAGGGTATTTTCCTGTTTTAAATTTGAAAATTTTACTTTAATATTCAATGTAGAAGGATGTCAAGTAAACGATGTAAGAAATCTACTGGCTATTTGAACAAAAGTCATGTTCTCTTGTAGGATAATATTTCGTTTCAAGAAATGTTCACTTTGGTTTTTCAAAAATGTTATTACTGCTGTAGTTATACTAATGAAATTATTTGTAAATAATAAATTATTTGTGATGTACAAAAATAAGCTTATAAATTCATATGTCCTTCAATCACTATCTGTACTACCTCACGAATGAAATGCTAATAATTATATCCCATTTAGATATTTATGTTATGCTTAAATGAGACGTTATGTTTTATATACTCAAGAAATTTGACATTAAGTTACTTATAGTAAAGTAGAGTGTAGGCCACTCCAGATTTTTAAATAATACAATATCATTTCTAAGGATTATGTTTGGAAATGATATTCTTACTTTATGAAAATAACGTTTTGAAATATAAACAGAATAACGTTATCAAACCCTTTAACAAATATATTCATTGTTAGCCATAATTTTAATCATGGAAAAAATTCATCTCGGTTGATTTCTCATATTAAAACGCTCGGGACTACTGAGAGTTGTATGGGTTCTGAAAGAGGTGCGGTATTCATTCTGTAATACAGATTATGTGTAAGTGGCCTTAACATCAGATTGATGGTGGAAGCAGGAGACGTTTGGTGTAAATGACTGGCAAGGATATTTGAAGAAGTAAATATTACTGGCAGATGTGTTCACGCTTGCTTTTGAAATAACTCACTTATTTCAATGTAACTGTAGCATTCTTCAAGATGACAGTATTTTAAAACAAATTCGTTAGCTGAAAAAAAGACATATTTTAATCATATTTTACCTAAATCAAAACGCAGATAAATTCAATAGATTAAATGGCAGGAATATTACATTCACTCAATATTAAATTCTTTATGTGATAAGAAAACCAATATAATTTAAAAAACTGACGATATTTATATAAGAGATTAAAAAAATAAATAACAACAAATCTGAAGTTCCTACGCTTGACTTTACTAAAAAGAACATAGCATTAAACTAATTGACAATCAATTTAGTTTTGGTTCTATCTTCATGCATCTATTGTGTAGAAATAATATAACTTCTCTGAAAAAGTATTATTAAACTCATAGAGAACAAAAGTAATGTTTTAATTTGGCTATGTCTATTTATGAGAGGTAACTAAATTAAATTCATTGTTCTAGAACACTCTGAAATATTATTATTATGAAAACGGTTTTTAATCTCACAGGACTTCTGCAGACCACGACTATATTCTTCCTGTTGTGCAAGCCTTTAGTGTTTCTTGATGGTAAGTTCTTTAATTAATTGTCCTTTTATAATTGTCCTTAGGATACTAACTCTGTTTTTTATTGGTTTGAAGTATGGTTTCTAAAAAAAAAAAACCATTAGCCTCTTCAAGGTGTTCATATGTTTTTGCATCTTCCAGCCAAAGTCTGCATCCACTGAGCTATGTTAATTTTAGCATGCATAATTAGAAGTTAAGACTTCTAACTGTCCAGTTAGACATTCGACACATATTTTAAATTCTCCTGTTAAATAGGTATTATTTTTATTATGTATTCGCATTCAGTTGGAATAAGGTACTTAGACTTAATTAAAACTAGTTGTTTTAGCCTCACATTATCACAATACGAATAGAGAAGGCTAAGGTGTATGACTCACAAACTTCCAATCCCCAGAAGTTTTGTTTCACTACCATTTCAACCAGTCTACTGACTTTTACCACTGTATTACCTTATTTCCAGGTACTCGCTAGAGATTTAACATATCTCTCTGCAGCCTGACTTTGTGATTCAATCATTATTCTAAATTGTAAAGGGCATTTTTTTAAAAATCGCTCACACAACTATCTTCTACGGGTACTTTGGCCTGGAAGGTTGTTTCTCCTTCTAAATCTTTATCAATTCGCCGGTGAGAGCCTGTAATACCAATACAGTTTTGTTGCTAATTGTTGATCCGTAAGTGTACCAGGCAAGAATATCTCACTCAAAAACCAGAATTTTTCCAATCCAGACAGTTATTTATCATTTATTTTGAAACCCATTATCAAGTTTTTTGGAGAAGCATTGCGTCTGGCAACAAAATAATACTTCTCAAATGATAACATCAAATACATCAAACTATTTTGTTTGGTTCTAATATCATTTTTTAACATATTATTTTCCAGAGATATTTTAATTTTAAGTTAATCTCAAAAAAATTGTAAAACCTTTTTCACTTAGAAAATGCAGCATGGTATAAAATAAATAAATAATAAAGCACATGGTATAAAAATGTGCTATAAGGCTGTGCCTAGAATGCTCTTGTGCGTATGTCATATTTCAGCAGTGATGTAAATTCAAATGCAGAAACCAAGCTGATTGTATAAAACATGACGTGCCTCTTGCATGAACAATTTCTTTACGTTTATATAAATACTCAACTCTTTTCTTAAATGCTTGCTAGAGTTTGTATAAACTTTAAGCAACGAATAGATTTTATAATTTATTTGAAATGTAAATAGACGTTAATGGATTTGTTAATTGATACAACTTAGTTGCTTCATTTTAGCAAAGTTGTTTGCTTATCATAAACTATCATGCTACTTTTATCAGAGTTGTTTACTTTATGTTTTCTTGTTGAACAGAATTGCAGATATTAAGTTAAGCAAATCCTTCGTAACCGAAAAAAGTTGTCGCTTATGATTACATTGTCCATGGAAAACCATACTGTTTACCTTGCAGTGCAATATAGAGTCAATTAGTACTTTAATTGCACATTAAAGTGCAACTAAAGTAAGTGAACTGGGCCAGGGTTGCTCAATGGTCAACGTACTCGCCTCTGAACTGCTAGGTTCAGGGTTCAGTACTTACCTGGCCCTCGATTTATTCACGCGCGAGGTGAATAAATCTGAGTACGACGTCCCTTGGAGAGGACGTTAACCTGTCGGTCCCGAGGCTGTGCGATGTAAGGTACTCGTTAAAGATCCCTACTCCATATACTCTTGAGTTAGGCAAAATGTAGGACTCCCAATGTAGAATCACCAATCAAACAGAAGTACCGCAAAGAGCTGACGTTTTTAACCAACGAAGGAATCAGTTTAAACAATAAAAAAATAGAATGATAAAATTCAGATCATTCAGTTAGTCTTACTTCTTCTTGCCTCTACGTTGGATTCTATCTTTAATGGCTGTAATTATCACGTAATTGATACGAAAGTGCTTATTCACTATCCCCTTTCTCTTGTTTTTTCGTAGATATAGCTTAATTAAATTTTGTAGAACTCTGATGATTATTTTTTTGTCCATAGTTCTAATTAATTGCTATCAACTTAGTGAAGTTTTATTTAAATGTATATAAGACTAAGTTATACACTATTATATTGATCAATGTTTTAAAATAACAATCTTTTGTTAAGAAAAAGATGAGGCTGCCAAGGAATGTCTCTTGACGCCGCTGACATTCTATCAATTATAATGGTTTGGTTGAGTAATGTGTCTGTTTGCTCTTTTCCAAAACGACTTGTCTCTAATGACGTATTTTCACAAAGAAAAAAGAATATTATGTCAAATGTAGTAACCATAGAGAAAAATGTTTGCCAAAGCTATCGTATAATGTCATGCCAAAACAATGCAGTGAAGTAAAGCGTTGCCTTAATTAATAAATAAGGTTTGACTGCATTGGGTTCTGTGAGTTGAGGTGTTGATAAATAATGTTTATTCCCTTTTGTTAGGTATATTACAGATATAAATACAAGTATTCAATTATCATCCTATTTTTAATGAACAACTGACATGAAATAGCAATTTCTTAAGTAAAAGAACATCACTAAATGACCTAATGATGTGTTTTTTAACCTTAATAGAGTAATGATCACAACATTACCTACAAAAGTAATATATTTATTTCAGAAAAATGTAAAAAATAATTTACAAGTTATTTAAAAAAAAAAAACTAATACATCTTTTAATATTTAAACTTAAAAAAACATTACAGGAATTGTAATTATAAAGATAGTAGAGAAACTATAAATAGCAAGGTCATTTATTTTGCTAAAAAACCTCTAAGTATAAGGGGCGAACTGGAGGAAGAAAGAGGCCCCGCAACAAAAGGGACACTTTGAGCCTCATAAATTGATGCTGTAGTAACGAGTTTTTAACATCTTCCACTATATATGGTTACATTTTTTCTATAATGGATTAAAACTTTTTTAGAGTAAATTTATTTTAAAAATTACTCATAAGCTATAAGTATAATATATGTATGAGCCATACAATTTGAAGAAAATATATTACCGAAATTAAAATATTTAATGTGTAATTATTGTTAGCCTATCACAATATATGAATTCTCATTACATGACTATTTATCCACACTTAACACACACGCACACACATACACACACACAAAATAGTAATTCGAATATTTAATATAAACAAATTTATGAATTATTTATAGGAGTGGATTGAAAGTAGTGCTCGTTTTCTTACAGGGAAGTTAACAATGATTACAATCGAAAACGAATCTGGAGTAGCTAATTAATCTGCATTAACTTTGCTATCAGTTAAAATAGTGTCAAACTCGTACATCAATTTAGTTTTATTTTCCTTTTAATCTGACTAAACTTTAATTGTTAAATAAAAATCTCTGATAAAGTATTATGAGGCGCATAAATAGTAAGCTTAATTATTTTATTCATTTTATTGTGGCTGTATCTACTTTGTCAGTTGGAATAAACATGAAATAAAAAAAGGGATTATTTGATACCACTAACTTGTTTCACTACTCACTCCTCACTAATTAACTTTCTGTTATGCTTAAATGATTTATTTAAAAACACTTCTATATTAAAGAAACAAATATAGATTTAACGAACTGAAGGTTAACAAGTAATATATATTTCACTTCTAATGCTGAGATAGAATTAAACTACAAATTGTTATTAAAGTGGCGTCGAAATGTTGTTGTATAGTTTTAGTATGAGAGTTCTTTGTCTAAAAAATCAGAGAACAATATAAAATAATCTTTTGTATAGGCAGCCATGGTATGTAGGTTGATATAAAAATCAGGATTTTGGTTCATATTTACAAAATAAAATTTATCTGACTTAAAAAATGAGAATATCACATTTATTTCGACCTGATTAAAAACTAATTAGCCAAAATATTTACTTTCTAATAAGACATTATCTGGTGAAAAAAAAACCTTCACTAAGTTTCCTACTGATGATATTTATTACCTTAATATTAGCTAAGTATAGTGATCATGAAAAAATTGAAGTAGAGATTTTAAAAGATTTAGATGTTTCGAGGTTTTAAAAGTCTTTTTTTTTAATTTTTTCGATGATGCCTGTATGTGGGTGCATGGAGGAGAGGTGCATATAAAACTTTGCGCAGATGCTCTTCCACAGATGCTATTTGTGGAGAAACTGGTGTTCCAAATATTTATTCTAGAAAGAGTTTCCGTTCTTTTTGTGTTGCTCTTTTTTATTATGGTTTGAACATTGATTGTTATTTCACGTGTTTATGTGAAAGTTATATATATATATATATACTTAAAATAAACTGTGATACATAGACAAAAAAGAACAAAGACTCGCTTTTCAATATTTCGACCGTAATGGCGGTGGTACTTAGGAGAAAAAGTGAATTGACGGACACGACAGTCAACGTCGTCCATTCCGTCAATTCACTTCTTCTCCTGAGGACCACCGCCATTACGGTCAAAATATTGTAAACTGAGTCTTTGTTATGTTTTCGTCTATGTGTCACAGTTTATATTAAGTGTAATCTGTCCTGCCGGACCGTTTCCGTTTATCATGGTATATACTATATATATTGATAAAAGTATCGACCGTGGAATAGAAACAAAACTACAGTTTATCGGGACTCAGTCAGTTCTTCAGGTTCAAATTAAACTCTCATTGCCAACGTTTCGGCCTTTATTTAAAACTTTTTTCATAGTCAGAAGTAACTTCTTTAGTTTTGTATATATATATATTTGATCAAACCACAATATGAAATGGGAAAGCAAGACTAAGTTCTTTCAACAGTAATAAGTGGTCTTAGTCAATGTGAAAACCAACACATATATATATATATATATATATATATATATATATATATATATATCAACAAACTAGACTTACAAAAAAGAACACACTTAAAAAATAGCAAAATATATTCAAAATGTGTTAAAGAAATCGTTTAATTTATATGTATGGTTCTGTAACGTTGTGTGACCTACTTCTTCATCCTTCAGTAATATTTGTGTTTCTTTTTCTGAAAGTTTTGTCAATCTCAAAAAACAAGCTTTGATACGTGTAACCCAGATAAATTGTTTTAGACATAATAAATTGTTCCCTTATTTCATACCATTGTAAATGCATTGTCACGATTCTAAAAATGGTTATAAAAGAAACTTGTAGTAAAAGCTAACCTTCATCATACCACCATCAGTAAAATAAACAAAACACATGCCCTCAATATGAGTAGTAGATGAGACTAAACTAACTTGTGTTTATTAATTAATTTTGTTAGTCTAAAATTTATTTTCTATTTTTTTTTTCTTTAGGGAACGAGAACAACTTTGCTAATTAGCAAACGGAGTCATTATGATATCGGAAATAGGACCGAACTGAAAAACTAACTATCTAACCAAGGAAGTATGTTTGCCAACTTTCTGAAAATCCATAAATGTAAACAAGTAAAGAGTGATGACCCAGCCAACAAAATTACGTGCTCGTCTAATTAGGGGTGGTTAAAGTAGCGTCTTATTCTTGCATGTAAATAATATGATTCATGATATATATTAGGCGGAAGCTAAAATGATCACGTATGAAAGCTCGATGTTGTAAAAAAATATCATTGAGTCCTCTTTAATTAAATTGAATACATTTAATACTATAAGAATTAGTAATAGTTTATTCAAGTTAAACTGAGTGTTGACCAGAGCAATATCTTTGCCTACAAGAGCTGTCAGCAGTAATTTTTACTTATCTCTTCCTGACCTCCTTTGTTTATCATGACTTGCTCCACACTTTGTTATCTTTACTTGCACTTTACGCTCTTTACAGCATTTCTCTTGCTACCCTCCTTACTTAATGACTCAACAGATGTACAACTCCTCTTGTTTTAGTATGAAGGTGACGATAATAACCACATATTTTGGTTGAAAGGTCTTAGTCAGAATTCTGATTTTTTACTTTACTATAAGTAAAGTATAGTGATCGTGAAAAAATTCGATCTGGAGATTTTGACGGAATTACATGTTTTGAGGTCCCAGAAGTCGTTTTATGAAGTTTTTACGATGATGTCTGTGTGTGTGTGGGTGGGTGGGTGGGTGGGTGGGTGCGTGTGTTAGCATTGCTTGTTACCACGCTACGGTCCAGAATCTTTGATGGATCAAGTTGATATTTTACACAAAAATGGGCCCCATTTAGACGAAGATCCCTATTGTTTGGGAAGAATTATGCATGATGGGAAAGTCACTTTTTTTGCCAAAAACCGTTTTTTTTAAAACATTTATTTCTCCTAAACTACTAACCCTAGAGTTTTGAGATTTTGACATTATCTTTGAAGTTACAAATGGAACAAACGAAAAATATATTCAAAATTTTATATCAACAGGAAATATTTTTTTTTTTATAAAATGTACAAACTTTGACTTATAAATCAATCTCAAACCTTGTGAGAGCGATACAAGCCATACTGTTTGACGGACAAAAATGAAACTATGCCTAAAAATAGAACATTATGTGGAGAATGAGTTGAGATATTTTTTTTCAAAATTACATTCGCTAATGGGGCGTTACAGTACGATTTCTGTTTTCAGAAAATGTTTTTTTGACGCGAAACGGCTCATTAAAAATAATGAAAATTTGACCAAAAATGGAACAAAATATTAGCAATTCATAAAAAAAAATTCATGAAGTTTCAATTACGGAAAAGAGCAATAACGCTATAAAAACTGTTTGTTTATCTTAGACTAAGAGATCACCTGCTATACTTGTCGAATTTTTTATATTTTTACTTTACTATAAGTAAAGTATAGTGATCGTGAAAAAATTCGATCTCGAGATTTTGACGGAATTACATGTTTTGAGGTCCCAGAAGTCGTTTTATGAAGTTTTTACGATGATGTCTGTGTGTGTGTGGGTGGGTGGGTGGGTGGGTGGGTGCGTGTGTTAGCATTGCTTGTTACCACGCTACGGTCCAGAATCTTTGATGGATCAAGTTGATATTTTACACAAAAATGGGCCCCATTTAGACGAAGATCCCTATTGTTTGGGAAGAATTATGCATGATGGGAAAGTCACTTTTTTTGCCAAAAACCGTTTTTTTTAAAACATTTATTTCTCCTAAACTACTAACCCTAGAGTTTTGAGATTTTGACATTATCTTTGAAGTTACAAATGGAACAAACGAAAAATATATTCAAAATTTTATATCAACAGGAAATATTTTTTTTTTTATAAAATGTACAAACTTTGACTTATAAATCAATCTCAAACCTTGTGAGAGCGATACAAGCCATACTGTTTGACGGACAAAAATGAAACTATGCCTATAAATAGAACATTATATGGACAATGAGTTGAGATATTTTTTTCTAAAATTACATTCGCTAATGGGGCGTTACAGTACGATTTCTGTTTTCAGAAAAGGTTTTTTTGACGCTAAACGGCTCGTTCAAAAATAATGAAAATTTGACCAAAAATGGAACAAAAAATTAGCAATTCACAAAAAAAAATCATGAAGTTTAAATTTCGGGAAAGAGCAATAACGATATAAAAACTCTTTGTTTATCCTAGACTAAGAGATCACCTGCTATACTTGTCGAATTTTTTGTATTTTTTTTTCATTGTTTACATTGACTTAGAAATTTTTTGAGCGAATCCACTGAGATAAAATTGATGTTTCTAATGGAAAAATGAAAATATATTATTGACTTATAAGAGATGTAAGAGGAATAATATTATGCAGGAAAATGATAACACTCATTAAAAAAAATTCGTATATATGTTATTTGACAAAGGGGAAGGAAAATGATCTTATTAAATACTAAGAAGCCATAAAATTCCCAGTATAATAATTCTGTTAAAAACCAAAAATGTAAAAGATAATTCAAAATATAAATCTTTCGTTTAGAGATTAATAACTGTAATTATCGTACACCTTTAATTAACAAATCACCTTAAAACAACATTTTCTTCACTGTTTTAGATGTTTTTCAGAGAAAAAAAGGGTATTTTACTGTTTCAAATTTGAAAATTTTACATTAATATTCAATGTAGAAGGATGTCAAGTAAACGATGTAAGAAATCTACTGGCTATCATATGTTATGTTATGCTTGTTTATTGACTTATATGAGATGTAAATATGTACTGAACAATAGCCATGTTCTCTTGAAGGATAATATTTCGTTTCAAGAAATGTTCACATTGGTTTTTCAAAAATGTTATTACTGCTGTAGTTATACTAATGAAATTATTTGCAAATAATAAATTATTTGTGATGTACAAAAATAAGCTTATAAATTGATATGTCCTTCAATCACTATCTGTACTACCTCACAAATGCAATGCTAATAATTATATCCCATTTAGATATTTATGTTATGCTTAAATGATACGTTATGTTTTATATACTCTAGAAATTTGAGTATATTTATAGTAATATATATATTATATAATATATTATAATATATAATATAATATAGTGTATATATATATATATATATAGTAATATATATTATAGTAATAGTTGTAAATATTGAGTTACTTATAGTAAAGTAGAGTGTAGGCCACTCCAGATTTTTTACATTGTTTACATTGACTTGGAAATTTTTTGAACAAATCCACTGAGATAAAATTGATATTTATAAAGGAATAATTTAAATTGTTTATTGACTTATATGAGATGTAAGAGGAATAATATTGTTCAGGAAAATAATAACACTCACTCAGAAAAAATTCGTTCATTATTTGACAAAGGGGAAGGAAAATGATCTTATTAAATACTAAGAAGTTTATTATTATTATTATTTTAAAGATTAAAATTCTCAGTATAATAATTCTATAAAAGACCAAAAATGTAAATGATAATTCATAATTGGAATCTTTTGTTTAGAGATTAATAAATGTAATTATCGTACATCTTTAATTAACAAAGCACCTTAAAATAACATTTTCTTCGCTGTTTAAGATGTTTTTCAGAGAAAAAAAGGGTATTTTCCTGTTTTAAATTTTAAAATTTTACATTAATATTCAATGTAGAAGGATGTCAAGTAAACGATGTAAGAAATCTACTGGCTGTTTGAACGAAAGCCATTCTCTTGTAGGAGAATAAATCGTTTCAAGAAATGTTCACTTTGGTTTTTCAAAAATGTTATTACTGCTGTAGTTATACTAATGAAATTATTTGCAAATAATAAATTATTTGTGATGTACAAAAATAAGCTTATAAATTGATATGTCCTTCAATCACTATCTGTACTACCTCAGGAATGAAAGGCTAATAATTATATTTCATTTAGATGTTTACGTTATGCTTAAATGAGACGTTATGTTTTATACACTTAGAAATTTGACATTAAGTTACTTATAGTAAAGTAGAGTGTAGGCCACTCCAGATTTTTTAATTTGTCGTTAAAGGTCGTTTTTTATTTCTTGTGTTTACTATAAAATTTTGTGCATATAACGTCTATATATATAACAAGATTTCACAATAAACACGTGAAATAATGAAGTTCAGTGGTATTTATAAAATCCCGTGCGAAAATTTCCATAAGATTATATTGGTCAAACTTGCTAATCTTTGAAGCCACGAGTAAAACAACACCAATACAACCAAATTAGACAGAAAAAAAGTAGCATCTTATTCTTACATATAAATAATGAAAATCATGATATTGATTGGACCGGAGCTAAATGTATTAGCCATGAAAAATCGGTGTTGTTAAGAAATATTATCGAATCCTCTCTAATTAAATTGAATAGATCAAATATTATAAACATTAGTAACGTGCTTTTCAAGGTTGATACATTCTGGACAAGGGCAATAGTCTCTAAGTGGGTTGACAGCTAGCAGATAGTTTTTTTTCTCTTTCTTAGTGTACTTCTTTGTTTCCCCAAACAACCCTGCCTGGACCTTTGTCCCTTCCTGCACATTACACCCTTTTAACATACTACTCTTCCCTCCCACTCCTCTTAACTCCTCATCATGATGTTTCTGCATCTGGTGTTTCAGTTGGGTTTTTGACTCTGACGAAGACCGCTTATTACAGGTGAAAGATCTTAGTCTTGTTTTCCCATTTCATATTGTGGTTTGATCATTGATTGTTATTTCACGTGTTTTTGTGAAATTATATATATATATATATATATATATATATATATATATATATACAAACAAATATATTTGTTTATCATACCTGACAGGTATGAATGACGGAATCATATCTGACATAAGTATAATGGACTATATATATTTATACGCTATGAAAATGATACGAAACGAAGAAAAAGTGTTTAAAGGTAGTAAACGATTGCAAATAAATAGAAGAAACATCACTTACAATCTTTAATTTTCATTGTAAGTCTGTAATTTTATATATATATATATATATATATATATATATATAACAAGATTTCACATAAACACGTGAAAAATAACAATCAATGATCAAAACACAAAATAAAAAGGGAAAAAAGACAAAGACCTTTCAACCCTTTAAGATCAGTTGGGTTTTACTCTGACGAAAACCACTTGTTACGGTTGAAAGATTTTAGTCTTTTTTTCCATTTCATTTTGTGGTTTTATCATATATATATATATATATATATATATTCACAATATCATTTTCATATTCACAATATGAAAAGGAATGTTGCTCATTGTTTGTTATTTTACGTGTTTATGTGAAATCTTATATAATATATATATATATATATTCATGTATATTAGTTTCTGATATAATTGCCAGATGTGTTCCACTAATAATACCGGCATGATTGTAGAACGGCTATTAAATAAGCAGAAGTGGCCAACTTCTAAAAATATCGAAAATTTTCAACATGTTTTATAAAAATTATACACATTTTGATTCTTGGCAATTATATTTAAAAAAAAAATATATAAGTGCAACTTAAATGAATTGCAGTAATAATTATTACTTTAAAGGTTAACAATATTCTGTAATTGAGCAATAGCATCTAATTTATGTTCCATCAATAGAACTGTCAAGTCCATTCCTCTTAAAAGAAAATTCAATAAACCCTGAATTAGTTCAATGTTGGGTTAATTTCACTGACTGATTCGTTATTATCGAACTCGGCTTATCAGCTTTCATAATGACTCTTGAATTCAATACAATCATAATCCAATTTTGTTATTCATGGAAAATTATTAGCAATTAAACAATTGGATTTAAATAATCTTTTCAAAGAGATTGTATGCACTATCTTCTTTTCTTATTAGCAAATGAGATTAGCTTAATTGTAAGAGCTTCTATCAATGGACTATAAATTGATTAGTATCCATATACTTTTACAGATTTTTTAATGAAAGCAGATACCAAGTTCACTTCATTTTTTTGCTTCATAATAAAATAAAAAATGAATATTAAAAGAAGGGGTATTGCTGACAACCAAGATGAATATTTCTCAGATAACCTTGTTCTTGACTTGCTCGTTTGTTTTCTCAATTACATTACTGCAGTTTGTTAGTTTCAAAGACAACAATTATTATTGTTTCAATCTAATTATTGTGAAGAGTGAGAGCGCTATCCGAGGACAGTTTACTTCTGACAGTTAAATAGCGGTGACTGCTTGGTAAACGTCCGAAAAATAACATCCGAAAAGGCGGTATGCTGCATTGTATGGTTTTTTTTTAACTTAAACGATTCATTATAGAACAATAAATTTTGTCAAAAAATTAAACTTTAAATTAGCGTTTTATAAGAGATTTTTTTAAGATTTTGATTTCCGCAAAGGGAAATATACCTACAAAAACTGAAAATTTCTCTCGAAATAATTGATAACCTGCTTTGTTTATCATTTATCATTTTATATTTACATTTCTTTACATTGTTTATATTGATTTAGAAAGTTATGAATGAAATAAAATAAATTTTCGATGTCCATAAAAATATTTTAATGAGTTCATATGATTGTCAATAAATTTGTTGAAAAAAATTTATTGCATGTCAAACAAACTGTTTGACTGATAAAAAAAATGACACTACATGTTGTTCCCAGATACAGTTGTTGATGTGCTTAGTGCTTATGAACTCCATTGAATTTGGGTAATATTGGAACATAGCAATTGTCTCTTTCGTATTCCTCATTATCAAACAAATAAAAATTTTAGTCTATTTCTTTTTTGATTCGATGAACATGACATTTTTTCTCACACTTTTCTGACAAAATAGAAACCTTATTCAATCATAAGGAAATCACTTTGACTTAATTCATGATTTAGAATGAGTTCATGGTAGACTCCGTCAAATCAATGAATGGCACTAATATTCGTATGGAATTTATCCTCAAACGATAGAATATATCTTACGTTAATATTGTAAAAGAATAATCCGTGAAACTATGACAATTGTGAACCCCTCAGGGGGTTAGACTATTGCTCCTATTCTAGTGATTACTTGAGCATGACCCATAGAATGCACTATATAGTAAGGGCTATCATATGCATATACATGGAAAAGACTATTACAATTATTAGCTTTATTAGAAGAAAGTGCTTAATGATACGGACTTACAGAATATGCAACATCTCCCAAATAGATAAGGTGAAATATCTGGGTATAAATACACCGAAAATGGTTATTATATCCTTCTAAAGGAGAATAAGATTAACCTAAGACTATCGAAATCAGGAAGATATATTTTGAACTGGAAAATCCATGCAACAGATCAACTGGCTAATGGAATAATGTGTTGCTGTCAGAGAATATCAAACATGGAATAAAAAGAAACCTTCATTTTTGCTTCAAAAAAGCATTATTACTGCTGTGGTAAAACCAATGAAGATGCATTGACTGTGATATACAAAAACAAGAGTGTAACTAGATCAATCACGTTGTACTATCTTCAGGTTTGAATGAGTAATAAGCATTTCTTTCACAGACATTTATACCAAAAATGATCATTTTTCTATTATTTTACGAAATGGAAAAGACTCTACGAAAAATAGAATAAAATATTGATAAGTTTGCTGTATGTTGGTTCGATCAAATGCCTTATGTACAGGGGAGTCAAAATGAACGCAGATGATCTATCAGAGTGCTTTCTGATTTCAATCAGTGGGTTCTTGTTTCATATACTGTCGGGTCATAAATTAATAACAATAACTGTAAATAATTTGATTTTCAATTCAGTGCCTGAAAACAGTTGAATAAAGATGTCAAAATGAACCGGGTTCAATTTAGTTAATAAAACCCATTCCAAATGTACTTACATTTCTAAGGAATACTATATTTCTTCAAAGGGAGAATATAAGAGTATATGAAGAACATCTCTTAGAAATTTGTCTATTTATACTACTATGTAGTTAACTACTATTATTAATTATAATAGTTGACTACCATTAACTGCGATGAATAGAAGCTGCAATTGACATCAAAGGAAGAATGAAGGCTCTCTCACTAAAACAGGTAGAAACCTTTGATCAAATTACATCTGTATTCGTTGAGGTAATCATGTTGTGAACTATAAAAGTGAGTGATATTTCATGCCACGGCAATCATGTCATGTCATGGCAATAATGTTGCTATGGGTAGTTTTTTCGTCAAATCATACCTAAAACTATAGAAATGAGAGATATTTCTCTGTGAATAATTATGATGGTCATAAATAAACTTAAAATCTGAAGTTAAATTTATTTACAACAATGAGATGTACAGTATGGTTGGAATGCCGCAGAACATACGAGTCCGATGAAATTCGGGCTCTCAGTTTAATAATTTTAATAAGATAACGGATTGTAGTACTATAGATAACTCTCTGGTGTCATTGTATTTTTTTAGTTAATGCCTGAAGAAGAACACTACGTGTTCGAAACGCGTTGTTTATATCATTAAAAGTTTTATATGTGGAGACCATTTCATTAGATTTTTACCCTACGATAACGGATTGATTGACGATTTGATGTTTATTATAACTAATAAAACCAGCATAGTCAAATGTATACAAATGATACATTTTGGTTAAAATGTATGTATAACTGCATTAAATAAATCTAAACATCACTTGGTTGTCAAAAGTTTGATATTATGTTTACTTATAGCAAAGTTGAGTGTAGCTAATCCAGATATTTTTGCTTTTCTTATCTTTTTTAAAAAAAAAAACAATAGAATGATCTTAACTCTTGGATTCATCCAAAGTGCTCAACAATTTTCTTCGTTATGGTTGTTTATGAAATTGTAAAAGAATATAGTCTGAAATCGTATGTTCCGGGTTATCTTGATGTTTTGTAATCTAAATGTGTCGCAAAAGACGTGCTTTCTTGAGTTAAGTGCTTTAATAGTTACTAGAATAATAAAAAAAATCTGTGATAAGTTACCCTCATGTCCACTATAAATAAACATATCAGACACAATTATGATGGCTGTCAATAACATTCAGTTTTAATAGTAATTTGTGTAAATATAATATCATAGTCCTTAATAAAATATTAACAAATGAATAAATTCAACTAACTAATTACTAATTTAATAATTTAATTTGTTTTTTAGTAGCTATATCAATTCTATAGTTATAAAAAGCTCTAAATTGTTCATCTAGAATAATGTGATATGCTACCGTTATTACAATACCTTAGCCAAAGAATTTGTTATATGGCATTTCAAATTTAGGCTTTCATCTGAGGTACTCAAATGTATCTCTGAGATTTCCAGTATAATGTTTTTAATGAAAAGGTCTTTGCGACTTACTTTAATTATTCTTGTGAAAATCTCAAGACTGTTTTAACAGGATTTATACTCATTACGCCCATTTCTAAATTATCAATCTTACACAATGTTGTGCTGCATATTGAATAAGTTCAAAGGCAGAACATCAACATTCCCCTTGTTATAAAAAGTCATCTGTATATGTTTTCATATCGGAAAATTGATTATTTAGAATATGCAGTAGTTATCCGCATCTAATCACCGTAATAGGAGCCACAGGACATCTCCCCGAAGATAAACAATAGTGTTAAGGATGTTTGTTGCGTCAGATCCTATAATTACTCTAGTGTTTCTTGTGTAGATTGTTGTCATCCATACTACAGTTCTTGGACTAAAATATTTATATATTAGTTCCAATACCCTGGACTCTAAGAAATTTTATGATGCATATTGAATATCAGAATGATGAATGATGAATATTGAATATGCATATCCTTTAATATCCAAAAAAACAGCGCTGAATGATTTGTTTAAGACTTAAGTAGTTTTCGATTGTTAACCAAGGATTTTAAACTGACTCTTGAGAATTGCACTTGAGATAGTTATACTGTCCCTAATGGAGATGCCTTCTTCAGCAAAAACTTCTCATTTTGCTACAGATAGAACGTAATAGGTGTCATGTTTAGTGTAATGTTACTTTTCCTGTACTTAAGTTCATAAAATATTTGCACAGAGACAATACCTAATACGGCTATTTAAATTTCCTGAATCACTATGTATGTGGCTTTCAATTAAAAAAGGTTTTGCCATAATGAATAAAAAAGCACATTTCCAATGCATCAGTCAATATTACAAAACAATAGAGTTTTCAAAACGATCTAAGGATTACATATCTGATCTTGAGATTTTTGAATCCTTTAAACATGTAGGTTAATTGCAACACTTCTATTATATGTGGTTGGTTTGTGTTTCCTTTTATATCGATCGTTATAGTTTTAAAAACTAAACCTGTTTACATCGTCTTAACTTGTTGTATGTACTTCATATAAGTGAAAATATCTTCCCACTTATTTTATTGAACATTGAAATTGCTATCCTGTTTGTATTAATATGTTAAATAATATTTCAAGTCGTTGTAAAAAATCCAACAAGTACTGCTTGTTATCTGTTATTCGAAGTTGAGTTCTCAGTTTTTAAAACTACATTGTCTTTAGTGTTATTTGGGATTTTTTTAATTTATGTTATAGAATGCTAATTCTATATAGATTCTCCTCACAAAATTTAATTGTTCTGTAGTTACCTATTAGCATAAAAAACATTTTCTGAATTTATATAATACTCCATAATGCCATAACATGAACATAAAATTTATTCTTTGTTGTTGCTGTCTTGTTACTTTCCTCTTATCTATGTCCTTCTTTATTTTTATAGAAATAAAGTTTATAAATCATATCCAAGTACGGATATGCATTATAGGCATCAAGATATGTATATTTTAATATACTTTATATATTAAAATGTATTCATGAAATAGTATGGATACACGGTACTTCGATTTGAAGGGTTGTGGACGAAACTACCGGTACAGATGCTTCCACGAGAAAGTCGTTAATCTTCACTGATCCATCCACTAGAAGGTCAAAAGCTTTCTATCTTTATGTTGCAGTCAAAAATAATTGAAAACGTTACTTTACTTGACATACCATCTGTTTTCATCTCTCTGAAAATGTTTATATAAATGTTACAAAGCCTCCTAAAAATATTCAACCAAGTCCAATTTTGTTTTAGTAAGTAACAAAAAAGACATCTCTTCCACTGTAAAATTGTTATTTTCTGAAAAAATAGTTATATGTTTCTTGGGTTCAAATTTATTTGTTTTATCTCCTTTGCTTTTAATAGTCTTTTTTTTCTTTCTTTTTCAAAATTTGTTTGCAATTGGTATTTATTTATTTTATACACTTATGGTTTGAAGTTTACATTTATGCAAGTACGTAAACTTATTCAAAAGATATGTAATTAATAAATAAGTAAATTAGATAGGAAGTTTATTATTGAAAATCAATAATGTAGTATTATATTAAAATTTTATAAGAGAAGTCTAGGTTTTCTTACCGACATTACTGATAAATAATACGGATACTGTTAACTAAGCAGGTATGAAAGCGGTACATATATATCTTTGTATATGTTCTTTGTAGAATTTTAGTGACTGGATATGTGCATATACTTCTGTAATTAACTTTTTATCCTTCTATAGTAAGTGCAAGATAGGATTAGAAAAGTTTTTCTCTTTTACTTTTCTCCCCGTTTTTTCATAAGTAGACTACAGTAATCCTGCAAAAATTTTGATCTCGAGATTTTGACAGATTAACATGTTTTGAGATGCCCGTAGTGATTTTGTCGTTTTTTTCTTTGCTATCGTTTGGATGTGAGTGGATAGGTATGTATCCAAATGATTTTGGGTACTCTACAGACCTTACCAGTTGATGGAACAAAATAATATACTCGTATACTCGAATTTCTTAAAATTATGACCTATAGTGCAAATGAACTCTATTTTCTTTGGGCAATATTGGATCATGGAAAAGTCACTTTTTTTGTCCACAATATGATATTAAACAAAATTTGATTCCTCTAAATTGCTACCACTTTAACTTTGAAACTGTGGAAGTACATATTATGAAGCTGAAAGAAACTATAACTAAAAAATCAGAATCTTATAACAATGGGAAATGCATTCTTTTTTAAAAGAAATCTAAGATTTTTGACTTTTAAGTGATTCTCAAAATTTGTGGTCACGATATTGATCACACTGCTGGACTGACTGTAATGAGATTGTACTCAAAAATAGCACATTCAACGGAATGAACTGAGCCTGCTATTTCATTATTTGCTTCAATTTTTTTTTTTAAATTACATAGACGAAAAAGAATTATTGAATATTTTGTTATTTCAGAAAAAAAGGTTCTTTTATGCTAAATTGCTAACTGCAGAATAATGAAAAACTGAAACCTAAAATTTGCATTACAGAAAAAAAATCAAACTATTTTATATAGGCTATAAAAATTAAAAACTCAAGTTGGCCTATTGGTTTGTCTGTTATACTTCTCAGGTTTGTTTACATTGATTATTTATCAGAGCGACTCAAACAGAATTCATATTCTAAAATTTACACGTGTACACAGGTTTGAATGAGTTAACATGATACATATGAAAAACAAAATATTTACAAAGTTATAAGCCGACGCCAAACAACGCCATATCTTATGACTTTCTTCAGAGAGAAGGATGTTTGTCTGGAAAGAATGCTGCAATTAATCTACATGATGTACCCTTGGATATAACGAATTAATAAACTTTCATATATACATTGTTGTTCGGAAACTGGAACATTGGAAAGGCATTATGCTACAAATTACTGATTATGGCCATACTACAAATTACATTGAGCTTACAATATTAGATAAGTTATATTACTGCCAAACAAAGTCAATAGCTGCCATTTATGTAAGATTCAATTAACACCTTAATCTAGCTGAAAATAAATTATTATAGGAAACTTTTTCATGCTGAAATCAACATAATACAAAGATGCAGATTGTGTGTGGAACAAGCATAGATCTTTGAACACATTCTATGTGAATGCCAGATAATTACTATTAAGAGAATACAATTATTAATTAAAAAGGAATATTGGTTGTGTTTTCTCTTAGGACAATTATAAAGTCGAGTAAATAACTTAACATTTAATGTCGATTTTAGAAAAGGTAAAAGGAAGCGGACAGAAAGGCCGATGTGAGCACGAGTTTGATGAGTCTCATATCCTCACATCAATGGCCATATTAACATATCAGATTGCTCTAAATTAATGATTTAAAGTTCCTGTACCTGACAAAATGGGTACTCTCATTAAAACAAATGAAGTATTAAGTCAACTTTCTACAGTTTTGATAATATTTTATTAGAGTTTGGTATTATGTTTTCATAGAGTAAAGTTATATGTAGATAACTCCAGTTTTGTTTTAATTTTTCTCTTTTTTTTTTTTAATATTAAACAACTCTCGTTTTGATGCACAGAAGTCCTCGACTAAAAGTATTTTTTACTATAATGTTTTTAATTAATTTTACTCAAAGCTAGACTATTGTTAGGTTAAAGTATCAAGTTAATATTATTTTGACCATAATAAAAGATATTGGAAATTATTTCAAATGCTTAAATCTATAATAGTTACATTAAATTTGGTTTATTATTAAATCAGTTAACATCAGGCGTTGTTTAAGCATTAGCTTTTGCGGATTCATTACATATTTTTGTTAAAAATAAATATTTTTTTTATTGCATATATGAATTTAATTTTTGCATTTGTTAAGTTGAATTTCAACAACTTCTAATGAAATAACCTTATTACAACATGAGTACATTGTTTATTGCTCTTCTTCATGGTATCCATCATTCTCTTGTAGCCCTTATGTCTTCAAATAACATTTCGCTAAAGTCGGAAACAAACTTTCGAAAATATACGTTAAAACTTTTAACTAAATTAATCTGTTAACATCAACAGAATAAATTGCTAAAAGTTTTTTAGAAAGTTGAACATTATGATAGTCTGACATGCATTTGCATTAATTGATTGTTTTTTATTTTGAACTCGTTTTTAATTCTTTAAAAATATCAATTTAATTTTAAGACAAATAAATTACATTTAAGTTTTTATTTCCAAATTTTTTTTCCTTTGTTTTCAATTATATTTAAAATTATTCTTGTATTCATATTAAAAATTAAAAAAAAATGTTTAATGCATTTCATTAAAGCTGAATTTAATTTCTAATTTTGTTTACATTCATTTTAAAACTAGATTAGAACTCATTATGATTATGAACAGTAATTTTTATAAAAGATGTTATTGAAATAGATTTAAATTTATTTTTATTGCAATAAATTGATGAAATGGAAAACCAGTTTCCCGCAAAATACCAATGAAATGTATTTACAACCTGGATGTTCATGGACTATTAAATGAAAGGATTAACAGTGAAATATTTAAGAAATCAATTTCGCTAAAGTGATATATAATAATCAAGAATTAATTAATTCCTTTTTGACATTTTTTTTTCCAATAACTTCTCCAATCAAAGGAACGTAAACAATGCTTCTGCAATGCCCATTTTATTTAACCACCCATCGACCGAGGAGGTGGTTTTTTTATTTGCTCAATGGCTCTTGTTGAATTAACTCTTTTACAAAATTGACTTTAAATTATTAACGGTTGATTTATGTAATAGAAGGTCCAGAAAATAATGAAACCAATTAACAGAAGTCAACCAGGGTAATAGTTGGCATACTGTTAATGAACCACTTGTTTCATGCTTTTTTGCAATTTAAATTGTAGGTGAATTCGTCTAAATTTCGTTCTAATTGCTCACAATTGCTCAAGTACTTAAAACCATTTATATTACTTCCTCTGACTTTTTTTTTCTGGAACCAATTAGCTTGAAAATAATACATTTCGTTCAAATATTCATTATAAAACATGTTCTATTTTTATAAATAAATAAAAAACAACGATGGCACTTGCATTCAAGAACAGGCCCTAGTCGAATTGAGTTTATGATTAGATCTTTATCTACTATTGTGGGCACCGTAGGACAAACTGTTTATTATGACCATAAGCAGTTAGCAGGAGTTATATATATATCAATGATTAAACCACAATAAAAATAAGGAAAAAAGACTAAGATCTTTATACCGTAACAAGCGGTATTTATCAGAGTCAAAAACCCAACCGTGGTTTTGACTTTGACGAGTTGAACGACCTTAGTCCTTTTTTCCCATTTCATATTGTGGTTTGATCATTATTTTTATTTGAATATTAACAGTCAACTTCATTAAATAGCAACTTAAATTAATGTTTATTAAGACCATGGGCAACTAAAAGTTTAGAACTATTTTAACGATACTCATGACTTTTTCTAGAGATTTAAATTTTTTTCACACATAGGGCTTGTTTTTGTATCATGCAATGAAGCTCAACTAAATCATGTTTAATTTCGACTCTTAGTAATTTCGCAAATCCATAACTATGTTTAAGGCTCCGTCAGTTATCATAGATACAATATTTCCAAAATTGATGCCAAGTTTCATAAATTCCTTCTTCATTTCATTCATATTATGATCTTCGGCTTTCTCAGAAAGTGTCATCAAACTAATCAGCTCTTTTTCCATTATATTCCCAGAAAAATATCTAGCAAGCACTGCTACACGGGCAGCTGATTTAACACCAGTGCACTCATCTAAACGAAGCAAAAACTTTTCTGCATTTCTTAAATCCTGCAAAAGCTGTTCAGTTACATCTTCGTTCATAGCAATAATTCTATCTTTTACAGTATTTATAAGAACTGGCATTTCAATAATTCTTTTGAGTACATCATTTTCATTTGCAAAATCTTCAAATAAGAATTTCAAACAATACTTAAAAGCTTCTTTTAAGTACTCACAATAAGAGGTTTTCCATGCTGTGCAATAGTATTTAACAACTGAAAGCTGGCTACTGAAATGTTCTTTCTTGACTTAAATATTCTTTGGAAGCGGTTGATTTGGTAGTTACATTGTTTAACTTTTCACTGTATAAATTCAGATTTATCTTCCTCTTTCATTGAGCATAATTTATTGTGGTTACTTTCAAAATGCCGATTAATATTGTAGTAGGGAGCAGTAATTATTTATTTGCTGAGGCCCACAAAGCTCTATCATTGTGTTTGATGATACCAAACTTACTTATCCATTCATCTTAAAATAGCCTTCCGTTTCCCAAGCTTCTAGCTGAAATTTTATTTCCTTTTTCTCTACGATTAAAGTTCATAGCAACAGAAAATGCAGTTGCACAGATTTATATTCTGAAAATGCCAATTTTTAGAATATATTCACATATATTCACAGATGCAGGTAAAAAAATCTAAGCTTAAAATAGAAGAAAAATCGTTGTGTGTTAAAAAACAACTAGCTAATAATGCACAAGCAGTGTGCTAAATATTTTCATAGAGAAAATGCTAATCAAAGAGCAAGCAACTTATGACCTATCTCTTACAGATGAGAGAAAAGTCATTTGATAATGATAAACTAAAATAAAAAATACTAGTACATGAACTTTAAATAGAAAAATGTATATTTCATGATGCTAGATTTCATTGTAATGTGCTAAATCTAGCATTATAAATGCTAAATTGGTATCTCTGAGCACCAGTTGGCACTAGTCGTTAATAGGTTAACGAAAAGCACTTGTCAAGGCAGAAAAAGATAATGCTTTATTTATGCACAAGCATGAACATAGAACCACCTGGGTGGGTCACTAAAATATGAGCGGTGGGTCAGTGGTATGCCATCCATGGTCTAGAGTCTAGAGTATTATCAAACTGTGATAATCAATGTAATGGCCAATACGGTTTTCAACCGTAACAAACTTGTTTCGGTTTGTTTACTTAATTTTGTTTACTTTAATATAGTAATATTAAAATATTACTATATATGATAGTCTTAAACCAAAACTTTTTAAGTTCTTTATTTTACTTCTTTTTTTCACCTTCTGCAAAAGAAAATTGCTGGTCTAAGGAAAGATCGAACCAAATCTACCAGTCCCTGCTGATCTAAAACATTACTGACAAATAAAATCTTGCATATTTAGAAGAAAATAGGATATCTTTAAAAGTCTAGGTTCAAGAATTTAACATGTAACTTGGTTACATGTCATAAATAACAAAATTTCTGATTGTATTTCCTATGATACAATATTGCACAATGATGTACAGCTCTATAACAATGTAAAAGAAATGTTTGAATTAATTCAATGTGATATATTGAACTATGTAAACTTTAATTTTTCCAAAAGTTTCGCAATTTTCACCCCCCCCCCCCCCCCCCAACACACTCTTCATCATCACCAACATCATCAAAAAAGAATGCAGTGTGAATAAATGTCACAAAATGTCAAGAACTTCTATATGAGACCATTATTTACGCATGGTAAGCTAAATGATTAATAATAAATAACTCCTCAATCATCATGCTAGATATGGGATGTCTAGTATGAAGTCATCCTAGTAATCATTCCTAGTCTTCAAGCTGCATATCAACTCAACCAAAGGCATTAGATTAACTGTTCTAGCTAATCATTTAGTCGAAAGTTACATTTTCATTTTTCTTTCTCATAAACATTCACATGAAGCAAACCTCATATTATTTCAATAGAATTAAATTTTTATAGTAGATAAAATGACCTGCTCATTCATTGCATACTTATTACTTTTCTAGTATTACTTTAAAGTTTAGCAATTACTAGTGCAATTGTAATTCGAAAATATATATAAATAAGTTGATAAATGAAGAATAATTTCAAGACGAGTTGAATAAATGATTTAACCAACAGTGGCTTTAGAATAGTGTCCAAGACAACTCAGTCACTTCAGTAGTCTAAGAGCAGATTTCAACAATGAATTATTATTTCATTATTATTATTATCATAATTATACATATCTATTAATAAAAATATTTATTTTAATTTTTTGTCATTATTATTATTGACATAATAATATATGTTTGTCATTATTATACAAACATATGTACATTTCAATGAAAATTTGCATCTACAAACTAGGAATTGGAATTGTGTAAATGTCCCCCCCCCACTTCTCATCCTCACTAAAGTATATTTCCATATCTATTTTCGCATCACAAGCTGCTCAACATGCTTCCCTGAAGGATCCGGTGCCCTATAGAATTTATTACCTCCTTTGGAACCAACAAATTCATCTTCATCAATCCTTTGATTTGCATTCTGCAGAATAACCAAACCAAACAAAGTAATCCTGTTTTTCAACATTTGTAGTAAACTGAAATACTTTGATCGTTCAGCATGCATGATAATAACTCTACAAGGGTATGCTTTTTGTTTAATAAATAAATTTGATTACAAAAATTTACGTTTTACAGAAAGAAATATGTGTATTTTAGTAAAAATTACTTTGATAACATAATGGCATATTTCTAACCTAAGAAAAGTATGTTAGCTCAACTCTCCAACTCGAAATTACCGAAATTAAAAAGAACAAAAATATTAAAACAATAACAATGTAAGAAATTTCTTAACAATGACTTAGACCTCTGTACAGGTGTGTTCTAATTTAATTACACTTATATGAGCGTTCAAATATGTACTAAAGATGATGGACACATTTAATTGCGATGTTTGCCTCAGTGACTACTGTGTATGCAAAAGTATAAAAGACAGCAAAAAATAAAGTCCAAAGAATATGATGTCGAGATTCTAGATGATCAATCCATCAATACTTGTATTTAGGCCTTAAAAGTAATATTAAAAGATTAAAATAATTTACAGTCTTTAGAAGAAGGGACACCGCAAAATAAACCAGTCAACATAACAATAAGTCAGCAAAACAAGGAGCAAGTATCTTCTATTGAGCATAACTGATGGTAGTTATGTTCAATTTTCAACTTTATTGTCTAAACCAAGCTCTGATTTCCATAACAACGAAAGAGAAATACTATTTTACAGCCATCTGATATTCAAGTCTTTGGTCATGACAAAAGCACGAATGAAGGCGAATTCTGAAGATTTCTCAGAGGATCCTGATGTGAGAAAAGAAAATTAGACATTTTAAAAATTAAGTATATTTCAACAAACAATCTAATAAACAAGCTGAATAAATGCTTCAAATTTTAAGTTCAAAATACCCTACTACTAAGAAGGGTGGCAATGAGAGTTTAAATACCAGAAGTCGACAGAGTTCGCACCGAGGGAGGAAATATTATGGCATTTGTTCTTGAAATAACAGATGCCAATCTTTATAATTAGGCACGAAACATGAAATCATAAATCAACGAACCAATTGAAAATATGTAATGGAAAGTTTATTTGTGGTTAAGAAATCCACAGTCCGAGATTTCGTTAAGAGAATGTACAAAAATGTCATCCAGGACTGGAGGCCAAGGCTATATTCAATGTGACTGTAAATATAGATGTAGATCTTTCAAGTGCAAGCACCGTAAAGAAAATAGCTATAGCTCAAAATATCAACAAAGTGGAAGCTATTCTAATAAATATAAACTCTTGGATTTGATATTATGTGAGTATATGTATGTTTTTTTCTGTAACACGCATGTATTTTCTTACTTATTTACTTTAATATAATATTCTCTTGTTTTTTATATAGAGAAATATGAATAACAATTTTCTCTTATTTTCTTTAATTTTCAGTAATTTTCATAATGCCCAGGCAAGGTGTTAATTTCTATATAACTGTTCATTTTTTTAAATCCCATTGGGGGAATTTTTAAATTTCCCGGCGCTATAAATAATACTGAATTGTTTACATTGACCGTAACATGTATATTGTAAACATTAAAACAGCCTGCAAGTCAATATTACAAAATGAACAATAATTTAACCGTAATATTTAATACTAGTGTACCCTATAAATTAGGATTAATACATTAAATGTACATGATATGGGATTAAAATCTGTTTATCATGAAATTATTTCGTTTGAAAATTATCTATTTTTTTATATATAAAGCATAAAAGAGCATATTACAATAATTAAAGAGAAGTTGTGTAAATCAGATAAAATTATGAAGTAAAATTTAGATATTCCATCCCCAATTAGCTTTGACATCTCGTATTAATGGCAATTCAAGGATTGTCATTTGTTTCACAAAGTTAGCATCAGTTTCGGATTTCATATCCTTGTAATTTGTCCCAAACATTAATATCTATATCTATTAGATTATTTTGATACTTACTATACTTCTATTATTTCTTTGCATGGCTACCGAATATCGATAACGTTCCCGCTATTCCTCTATGTATCAGTAAAAACAACATAAACTTGTGCAAATATCCTATATTATGAAAAAAATAAAAAATGTTTGGAAAACTTTTTTAAATTGTTGAAATGTATATACCTAACTCAATTTCTCTACCCGGGTGAAGTGTAATCACAATTAATATAAAAGATCGACTGGATGTAATGTTTTAAACGCTTAGACTAACCTTGAACATTCATGGAACAAATCAGAACCATTTCTGGCAGCAAGCAGTATATGTCATGTCTGATTCATGATCTCCTGGTCCCACTAATCAGCACAGCTTAAATGGAGCTCATGAAGTCTATCTGAAAGCAGAAATAAATCATTCATTTCCTTCTTTTTTAATTTATTGAACAGAAAGTAATTCTTTTGGTACACTCTCAGATAAGAACATTATTATTTATTATTAGAAGACACCAATATAGATGTTTGTTAAAGTTTTGTTTCTTAAATCAAGGAAACTACTACATTCATGATTCCTTCATATGGCCATATATGATAAAAAATTATGTTACCTGCCATCTACAGAAATGAAATGGAATTGGAAAGTTGCTTGTTGTGACGAAGGATGGATGGAAGAATGAATATAGAATTTTGAACATAAATAACTTTAAAATTATAATAAAACCTAGTCCTATATTGTTTCATACGAGTTCATAATTATAAACTCTAAAAATAAGCATTAGAATATAAATTTATGTAAAAAAAGGCTCGTACTTTTAATACATTCTCGAGGTTATTCAAAGCATTCTAGGAAGACAGTAAAGCTCTAGAGTAAACCAGTAAGATAACAATATTAACATTGTCATAAAGGTAATAAAGGAAAGAATTGGTTTTTATTCATTTGTAGGGGTTGGCACCGTATCACATATTAAATCAAACCTTCAGGTAAATTATCTTTTTTACATTCAAAATATTCAACATGAAATAAATCAAGACTAATTTGTGACTAAATATATGAAACTTAAGAATTCAAATCATCAAATTTATAACTAGAGAGAGTTCTAAAGCTGTTCTAATGTCATTACAAGGCTGTTCACAAAACAATATCGGAAAAATCTTTATTCTAATTAGTTGTGAACTATTATGTCAAACAGTATTACGGTTATGCCAAAAATATAACAATATTTTATGCCTAAATTGTGACATATAATGATAAAAAATATTTAAGATCAGATAGAATTATTAAAACATATTATTAATTAAATTATGGAGTGGAACGAAAGGGTTAGTAATGTAATCTGATGCGGTAGCAATTACGCACAGCCAAGATGTTATTTAATGATATTGCCGATTTGTGATGGGTCTCAATTTGAGAAAATGGCTATCATATTTATGAATTATAAAATTATAATAAACAACCAATTAAGTTAGTAATATAGAAAGTATAACTATCAGTTCACGCCGATTATTTCCGATTGTTAATTAGATGAACTGCATTAAGAAATTATGAATTTCAGAGTTTAATAATAATATAAACAGATATAGATTTAAGTTCATATTAACATTGTTTCTTTTGCATAAGATCATATATAATTTTAAAAACTATAAAACTGTTAGATTTCATTCAGATTTGTCAAAACGGTGCTACTTTTAATATATTTATACAATTTGTAATAAACACTCATGCAACCACCCTAAAACCTACATGCAGATATTATCTGTCATACAACACATTAATGCAGGTTGGCCACGTTTAATAAACTTAAATAAACATAACACAATAATCCTATAAAGAGTTGTTTTTTCTTATTGGTTTTTATACATTACTTACAATTAGCAGAAAAAAACTGGAGTATACCACACTGGACTTCACTATAAGCATATTTGTTATCAAATTTATTTAAAATCAAATTATTTACTTAATTTATTTTAATGTAAACATTATGTAAACTGGTGAGTGACATTTTGCGAAATTTATTCACAATTAATTTAACTATTTCTTTCTATTGAAAGAAATAGTTAAATTAAGAGAGGTTTGCTCAGTGACAACGAGTTCGCCTCTGAACTGGTTGTAGGTCCGGGGTTCAATACTAACTCTGGCCCTTATTTATTCACATAAGAGGTGAATGAATTGAGCATGTCGCCCTTGGAGAGGACGTTAAACCATCGGTCCCGAGCCTGCACGATGTCCGTTATTTGTTAAGGATCACTACTCTAAATACACTTGAGATAGGCAAAATGTAGGACTTCCAATGTAAAATCAGTCCTCTTTGTGTGGTATGACAAAGGGCTAATGTTTGGTCTCATGTGAGATTGGCACTAAGCCAACCTAACCTATCTCCATTATGCCATTATTAACAAAACGTATCTCTTGTTATACGACACTGTATAACAAGATAATATTAACTGAGGTTATTTACACTGAGGAGTGAATGGAGGTAAATGTAATAATGTGTAGTGTAATATTTCTCACCGACATTCAGAACCAAAGAAACTTTTATCATGGATTATTTATTTCATGATAACATATAATAACATCTGATGTTCGTCAATACGTCTTTCATGCAGTAGGTAGCACATATAGTGATTGACAGGCCCAGTTATTCTTATATATGCTTGTTTGTATATATCACATACCGGATGCATATAGCATCATTAGTTAACCACAGCAGTAATAATATTTTTGTAAATCCAAAGTGAAGATTTCGTGTTAAGTCTCAATTTTCTATCAATAATTTCTTACAGCTGACCATTGCTTTTGTTCCTTTATGCAGTTGATCTGATTTATGACTTCTATAATTTCATCTTGCATCTAAAGACCCGTTACAGTGTGTTGGTAACTTTGACAGTTTTAGGTTAACATTTCTCTCTTTCACACAAGTATAAGGACTGCATTAAGTGGATTTCTACACACATATTTCTCTTTTTTTAATCTTTGAACAATATGGAGAGCATGCTGAATCTTCTGAAAGGTAGTACCATGAAGCATTACTACGCTTATAATAGGAGCTCTTCCGCATACCCTTGTATGCCATCATAGCATATCATAGCCGTCTTTACATAGAGTCATCTAAAAGTAATCACTGGAAGAGAAGGAGTAGGATACAACAAAACTTAAATGCTTTGTTGTTCACAACTCAAGTGTTTAAGTACAATATTAACGGTAGTTATTCTTTTACAATAACATTGTAATATAATCTATATATTCTGAAATAATTCATCTATATATTAGTACCCTTCATAAATTAGAAGTGTCATGAGCTACCGCTGCATTCAAGAATTAAGCAAAAGTTGTTCCTTTAAGATTTAATAGTGTTTCTATTTTGTCACAAAAATATTAAAATAACGTAAGAAAAAATTTTGAGAGGTTCCAATCAAAAAAAAGGTAAATAAAATTTAGTATCCGTTTTGTGATTAGGAACGAGAGTTTAT
Organism: Hermatobates lingyangjiaoensis; assembly: GCA_026182355.1. Classification (NCBI taxonomy): domain Eukaryota; kingdom Metazoa; phylum Arthropoda; class Insecta; order Hemiptera; family Hermatobatidae; genus Hermatobates; species Hermatobates lingyangjiaoensis. The sequence goes on from JAPFBL010000255.1 coordinate 1,540,456, forward strand.
ATTTCCCACACTTTAATATTACTGAAAGACAATGAGTTTCACAAACACCCCAAGATGTTTATCTAACATTAAGTTTCGTTCGGAGGTGCAACACAATTTGATGAGAGCATTCATTAGACAAAACCATCAAACCATAGAAAAGATGAGGAAATGTATGTTTGATTAACGTTGATTTCTTAAGTTCAACTATTGTAATCTTATATGATTTGAACTCATTGTTTACACATAATATTTTTTTCTTTCTACGTATCAAATTACACCTCATTAAAACATCATTCTTATTATTAAACCTTTGAAAAACAATTTTATTTACTCAATTTTCCAGAAAGCTACTAAGTTATAAAAAAATCCAACCAATATAACAGGTGATACCCACAAGCTATCACAAATAATCATAAGTCAAAATTTTAACTTTTTATTGAAAAATGCTTTTCTTGTTTAAAAAATCTAAGATGTTTTTTATTTATAGCTTCTTCTAGTTGGTAATAATCCAATAAGGGCAACACTCTACAGCTAGTAGTTTAAATCATGTTGTTTAAAATCGCATTTTATCCAAAAAAAGTTACTTTTCCTTTATAGTATTGACTAAAACAAACAGGACACATACACACACACACGCACGCACGCACGCACGCACGCACGCACGCACGCGCGCACACACACACACACACACACACACAACTACACATACATACGAGTATATCATGAAGAAAACGACTAATAAGACATTGAATATCTCAAGAAATAGATGTCTGTTAAAATATTGATTTCAAATTTATTCATGATTACTAAACTATACTGATAAAATAGTAGAAGGTTTATTAGAAGATTTAAAACTAAAGTTGAGAATAATAACCATTCACAGCTCAAATCAATGTAACTAAATATTGATTAAAATATTGATAAAATAATGATATTATTTTCAATTCATTTGTTTGGTGACATGTAAAAAAGAATGGTAATCCTATAAAAATTTGAATTCAAGATTTCAACGGATTTTCATGTTTTGAATCTTGAAAATCAATTTATGACGTTTATACAGCGAGTCGCTTCCACAGACAAATCCCTAAGCAGACCTCTTGAAACTTCTTACACATAATTCGCTTGTAGATAGAGCACATCTCACTGCAATGTCTTCTACAAAGGCATGGAACTTATGGTTAAGTTGTATTGATAACAACGAAACTAAACGACAATAAGAAAACAATGTCTTCATTGAAACCACCAGATGGGTAGAACATATGCTTCACTTTGAAATGTCACAAGACTGTTGACTCTAAGACTAATCCCTGACAAGATTTTGCTTGAACACCAATTTTTTGTAAAATTGATAAATGAATTTAATGATTCAGAATTGATAGTTTTTTTTTAAATTTCTTTGTTTTATTTAGTCACCAACAACTCCGGCATCCACTAACGTTTAGAGCCTTTGGGATCATAGGACATTATATAAAATTCAACCAGGATTATAATACACTGTATACAAACATGCTAGAAAAAATACAATACTGATAAGTGTTGGTATGCATTAGGTTGCTGTTTCATGATATATAAAAACAACTATACCTTGCGAGAAGTAGACTTATATACCTGAAGGCTGTCGCAGTAGAGACTTCAAGCTCCGTTTGAAGTAGCGATCTGAAATATTCACCCACCTGTCTCTTAATGTTGCTTGGGAAAGCCCACTGAAGTGGTGAAAAACAGCCTCACTTCTTTCTCATCACTAGAGGTAATAACTCACACAGAGAATATTGGTTGAGTGAACAACCCACTCTCACAAGAGCGAGTTGTCACTTGTTCAGCTACTCTTGCAAATGTTTGTAGAAGGAAATAAATGTTTCTTGCGCACTCCAAGCCACGTCAAAAGAGAAATTTTGTAGTAAAATATTAAAATAATGAAATTATTGTTCCACAATAACATAATTTTTTAAAGAAATTTTTTTTCTGCTTATTTATTATTTTATAAATATAAAATATATTCATCGTTTCTTTTAGTTGATAATAATAATAATAATAAGTTCAATACTCCATAGCTAGTAGTTTAAACTAGATTGTTTAAAATTGGATTTTATCCAAAAAAGTTACTTTTCCTTTATAGTATTGACTAAAACAAACAGGACACATACACACTGTAAGAGCCATTTTTGTTTAAAATAAAAATTTGCAAAAATTTATCCTTCAAAGTTTGAATTTATGAATAATTGATAGAAGTTGGTGCAATGTCTATAAAAGTTGTACTCCTTAAAAAATATTACAGTCCTTTGACTTGATTATATGTTTAAAGTAATTCTTATTTATAACATTTTTCCTATCCCATATCACTCCGTTTATTTTGATATGTTGTTATTTTTTTAGGATTTTAAACTAGATTGCATTCGGTTTTTGTAGATTTAGCTTGTATTAAATGTACTTGCTTCACAAATGACAGATACAGAGCCATGAAGAGGATCATATCTACTACTCTCAAGGCAAAAAGTCTGAAGTACATTTCTTCTTGTTAATATTTTACCTTTTTTTTTAACTCTTAACATCTTTAAACTCTTATCCTTGTAAGGCTCGACACTCTTGTGAATTGCAAACGATGTGCACCTCTAAGCCCACATTGAGAATGAGCTGAGAACTGCAGTATTAAGCTTAAACTTCACTTCAAAACATGTAAACAACAAACATGTTCCTCCTTGACACTATCCTCATATATTAATCCAATTTAAAACAAACAAATCAGCGCTATATCTTTCATTATTTTTTTATTTTTATGGTCAACCTATTCATTGTATTGTATTCTTTACCAACTTTGCTGATTAAGTTTAATTTTATTTACTTAGTTTACTGTTATTTTAATTACAAATGCTTCAATTAGTAGATTAAACATTTTTATAATCATATTACATTATGACTTCAATTTGTTTCCTATTTAATTTCAGTTAAATTGATACCCTTTAAATTTTTTCCGTTTCAAACAAAAAAAAAAAGATTTATTAATCAATCTTAGGTCAACCAATAAAATTAACTTCTGCTCAAAAAATTATATCAAATTATCAATGTTAACGTGATTGCTATGCAATGTTGAGTGATCTGTGCTTCCCACATGGTACAGAGAATTATCCTATTTCAGCTGCATTGAAGGTGGTATGAAATATTTCTTTTTCTGAGTTGAGGGGAAAATAAATAAATAAAAAAAACATTCCACATGCGACTATTGTGATTGTTATCAAGAATAAGAGGGAACCATTCGGATTATAAAATAACGCCTTACCTTTACCAAAAGAGTTAGTAGAAAAAATTAATATTTGGTTTTGAGGGATATGTTAATCTTCACTAAAAATTGTCTTGGATTTGACAAATTTAAAGTTTTCAAATCAATATAAACTGTATGTCAGTATCATTGTATATTCAAATTAATAGTATTCCATCGCGTTTGATTTATTTGAACTAAGTATAAACTTATACAATGATCACATTATCAATGAGTTTCAGCCTTTATTGTTCTTATAATGTTCTGCATTGTTTCACTATTTAAAACGTAAATTAAAGGGATAAATAAAATTAGAAATTCTATGATTTAAAAGAAACAGTTATTGTAGATTAAGTTGTAATTTCATCCTTTAGCTGCAGTAGTAAAATATTAATATATAAGGAAAGGAAACGGGATGTTGAAAACTATTATTTTTAAAAGAAGTAAAAACATAACTGAAAAATACTAACGTCAGATGAAAATTTCATTCCATGTTGTCTCTAATCAAAAAGTATGATTTACTTGGTACCTCTTAGATTCTAAAATCTTACTATTTCTACACAAGAAAATTGAATCCAATTTTTGAAAATTTTCATAACAATAAGCAAACATGAAATGTAATTCTGAGTTTAGACCTGTTTTGAGCATTTTTATGTAACTATATATTTTTATTTAGGGAAAAATAATGTGTAATAGTAGCCATGTAACGATTGCATTTTATAATAGTGGACAGCTTGTTGTTGAAGTACAAATAACACATTTTCATAACAATGTTAACTGTGGTGAATTTAACGTGTCTATGAAGAATACACTATCATAAATAACACAACAGAATCGATTTTTTACCAGGTTTTATATTCGATTACGAACATTAGAAATTTCGCAGAAGTAAAGATACTGCAAAAAATACAAACGTTGTAAGTTTTCAGTATAATAATGATCTTTTTTTTAACAATTAATTAATAATTAATATTTATATTGCAATTTTTTCTTACTCCATCAGTTTTTGATCGTGCTTACTTGCCAAAATAAAACTAATAATGTACTAAGTATACATCAAAATTGACGTGGTAAGATCTTTGATATTTTTTTAATTTTTTTTATTTCCTAACAACTTCTGTCACACTAATAATAATATGTTAAGTTTTCTGACTGAACATTTTGAGTTGCAATTGATATTTCAAACTTGAACAATATTATTTTCTTAAGAACATTTTAAGAATTTGAAGTTGACACTTGTTAATAAGAAGAAGGTTGTTAGTAAAGGAAGGTGAAGCTTGGTCCATTTGCGTACTCTCAGATGATAACACGTTCACAATGCTTTTTCTTGTTTTCCCAAGATTTTTTATATCTGACATAAATTGACGTTAAGGTGCATGGTTGTTGATGAGCCGACAGATAAAACACATGGTGTGAGACGCTGTGACTTCTCTTTACTCCGTCCCTTATCATTCTCTCCCTTCGTCCACCCTACCAACTTACAGATTACCAAATAATAATTATTAACCGGATATAAACAATGTCAACTGAAGCAAAAAAAAATCGTAAATACTCATAATACTTGTACGATTCGTAAGTATTCATATGTTTAATAGGTATTTATAATGTTTCAATAGAACATAATTATCTCATATTTCATAAGCGAAACGATTTTAACTGAGTATTTGGCGAAGCAGAAATCTATTATTTGCTCTCTCAATATTCCATCATGTTATTGTGGTTAGCTGAAAAACTCTAACCCAACAGTCCGAAGTCTGTCTGCACAGGAAGGGTGCTTCGGTGGTTTGAATTGAGGTTTAATATCACATATCATATTTGAAATTAACATTGGAACTGGATAGGTTTGCTGATTAACGATCTTATTATACATTCAAATTGTTATATTTTACCTACATTATACTAATTTAACTTCAATTCTGTATAAAAAAAAATTGGAGAGGCCTCACTCAACTTCACAATAAATATACATATTAACAAAAAGTTTTAATTTACCATAAGTAGAGTATAGTGATTGTGAAAAAATCTATCTCTATATGTTTTGAGGTCCCCAAAGTCTTTTTTCGAAAGTGTGTGTGTGTGAGTGAATGAGTGAGTGAGTGTATGTGAGTTAGTGTGCGTGTGTATGTACGTGTGTGTGGGTTGATGACTGTATACAAACGGTTGTGTAGAATACACAATCTTTGTGTATTACACAAAGCTACACTCTTTTTGATTGATTCCACAATCTTTGTCGAATTAATTTTTTACATAAAAATAGACCTCATAGTTTTATTATATTAATAGTTTATTAATATACATGATAACAATTATGCATTATGGGAAAATCACTTTTTTGATCAAAATGCGTTTTAGACAATATTTTTTGCTGCTGAACTACTTCTAGAGTCATAAAATTTTAACACTATCTTTGAGACAACGAAATCAATTACTGGAAAATTCCTGATATTTTAAACAACAAAAAATATTGTAGGGTAAAAAGCTAATAAAATGGTCTCCACATATAAAAATTTAATGGTATAAACAATGCGTTTCGAACACGTAGTGTTCTTCCTCAGGCATTAACTAAGTGTGAGTGTCTGTGGTTCAATGCTTGAGGAAGACAACTATGTGTTCGAAACGAGTTGTTTATACCATTGAATTTTTATATGTGGAGACCATTTCATTAAATGTTTACCCTACAATGAGTAAATACCACATAATAACTGATTGCACTACGTTAGAAACAAAAATATTTTTTCCAATAAAATATACAACTTTTGACTTATTATTCAATCTTAAACATTCTGAGGACGATAGAAGTCATATCGTTTTTCGGATTAAAACAAAATTGTACCTAAGAATAGTGCATTATGTGGGGGATGAGTAGAAATAACTTTTTTTTAAAATTACATAAATCAAAAGGACATTAGATCAATTTTATATTTTCAGAGAAAGCTTTTTGAAGCTAAACGCCTTACTAGAGAACAATAAATTTTGGACAATAATACAACAAAAAATTAACAAGTTATAAAAAAAAATTGGAAAATGTTAATTGCTGCAAAGGCCCAAAATGGTTTAAGAACTGAATATTCATCATGGAATAATAGAGTGCTACTTATGGAATTTATTTATATTTATTTACATTGTTGATATTGTCTAAGAATTTTTAACGAATGGACTGAAGAAAAATTATGTTTAGAGGTTTGATGAAAAATTTGAAACGATTTAATATGATATGTAAGAAAAATAAAATTCTTGCATGTAAAAAATCAACGCCATCAAACATATAATTTCTGATGCACTCCATGGTATAATGGATACGGTTAACATAATGCTCTAATCGGTCGGTATGTTGCATTTTTAAATAAAAACCAATAACAGATGTAGATTTTTATTGTGTTTATGAATTTTATAATATTTGAGTAATATTGAATTTAAAGAAATGGACTCCTTAGTTTCATATTACAAAACATATACTAATTTTAAGTTATTTCTGACATTTTGCTGACAAAATAGGGATATTTTGAAATAAAAGAACTTTGTGGACCTCAAACCATGTACTTCCATCAAAATCTCGAGATCAAATTTTTTCACCATCACTATAATTTTCTTATAGGAAATTAAACATAGCTCAAGGTGCCTCACATTTGTCAAAAGTTCAAAGTCTTTTCGTGATTATTTTACGTTACATATAGTAAATAAATTATTTATTTATATATGTAATGAAAATATAATTAATATTGTTTTCAAGTTCATAACAAAAGTTAAAATTATAACAAGAGTATTATGAATAACAAGTAAACTAACAAACATGAATTGAAAAAAATAAAAAAAGTTTTAAATTACATCCTTTATTTGTTTATCATAGGAAGAAATTTTTAAGCAGTTTCATTTCATGTAACCAATTCTTACTGTTTTGAAAATATTAATCAAATTCAATATTAAATGGTTTAGATTTTATGTCGATGATAAAGTAGGATGGGAGTATTTATCTATATAATTTGTAAATCTTGTTTACATTCTATAATTTCCTATTCAATTAACTACGATTTATAAAGTAGGATGTAGTTTCGTACGGTTAAATTTAAACTAGTTGTCATTATTGGGCTCTCCAGCATTTACAGGGATTCAAATGCTTCCAGTCGCAATGTCATAACACTATGAGGCCGTTAAAATGCTCTCGCTCTTCCAATGTCTTCCCTAGTTGGCACTGCTCCCGCTAGTTATTCCACCTAAAATTGGAGATGTTTAAACTTCTAAAGACCATTTTCTGGTCATAACGAATTTATACCAAGTTTTAATAGAAATAAATCTTCTTTTCCTGTAGTTATTTAACAGGAAAATCAGATTCAGATTATAAATGAATTCATTTAGTATTTTCATTACATTAAACTAACTGTAGGCAATTCATTCAAACTGTGTTTAAAGAAACGGATTTTTTATTTTATGGTAATAAATTAAATCAAGTTAACATTACATAACAACCTATGTAATAGGTTGATATTCACATGATTTCATGAGAAGTGAAACTAACTTTGAAGCTAATTTTTGAGACTCGATCAGAAATGATTTTAATTGCTGGAAAATAAAGATTAAGAATACAACGTACTAACATTCATAAAATGTTTGACATTCTATGAAGTTCTATAATAAATAAATAGCAATTGCCTAAATTGAGGGAATAACTTCTTAAAAAAGTAGATGTTTCTGTAGTGATTCTCCTTAAGTTCAATCTAGTCATTCTTAAGTTTCAGCAGGGTACTTAATGGTTAACAACAGTAGCTCATAATTGCTTTTATTATATTAAACTTAACTAAGGTGTTACCTGATACTATTACTGTTCACCTTGTTATTTAATCGACTGATGCCTAGTAGTGGTTATGTTTCATTGATGATATTTTGATAATTAGTTATAATGTCACTGCAATATAATGTAAGAGTGGCCCACCTGAGTGCTACGCTCTATTCATCCCCAAAGAATATATTTAACAAAGTATCGAGGGCTCTCAAGCTGATGATTGAATTCCTTTTTGGCTTCAAGCTGGCGTAAACTTTCAGCATTGTTGGAGAGCAGGAATAGGGATCCATTATTGGTTATTCAGGCACAGGACCTTGTGCTAACCACTATCTAGTGACCCTACTGCAGCCTGAGAGTATTAGAGCTGCAGGATTTACTACGATCCAAGCTGACCCAATAGTTATTCAAGAATTAATATCAAATGCACTAAGCGTATAAAGTAAATGAAACAATGAATAAGCAATCCTTTCCAATATATGTGGATGACATATGAAAGTCAAAAAGAAATAAAAAAAGAACAAAAAGAAATAAATGTTATATGTAATGATGATACCAATATCTATGGCAGTAAATTTTTTTTTTTACAATCAAATTTCATATTGGTTTTTTGATCTCTTTTTTCTTGTTTGACCTAATATTTAAAACATACTGAATTATCCTCAAACAATTATTTTCTTCACATATTTAGTTGAAAATTATTTGAGTACATGGAGTGCTTTGTTATCAGTAGTATAGAGAAGAGACACACCACTTTCACTTTAGTAGTAATGACAATACTTTGAATTGATTGCAGGTCTTTCTATAGAAGTGAACTGTAGGGTTCACCTGTTTTATACTATATCTACGTTGGTATTAGTATCTCAGTTACTCCTTTGATGTAGAGTTAATGTAATCAGCGTCTTAAAGTCGCAAATATACAGATAAGGAAGATAAACTACTAAACTACTAAACTTACTAAAGTCCTTTAGAGTAAGCAATACTGCAATATTCTTTTTCTATATATTTTATATCATGCAAAAATAACTAAGATATAATTTTAAAAAAAATAAAAATGTTTATGTAATCTAGTATTTAATAAGATTTTTTGTATTTTACTAGATGTTAACTGAAAAAAACCAACAAATTTCGGTTGAATATGATGGTAGAAACACACACATATTAGAGCCAACAAGACCACGGTTCTAAAGAACATTTCAAGAGGGCATATAATAGAAGTAAAACCAACGTTGGTTTTATTTTTATTGTGTATTCTATCTATTGAAGAATAAATGGACTTAACAAGTAAATCTGCAGCAGAGTTATTACACTCAGTACCTCACGAGTGGAAGTCTGAGATAAGACAGCTGGAGAAGCTATCTCGAGACATTGTAAGAAGAGGAATAGCAAAAAAAAATTAATTGTGTATGTATTAATGAAGCTCTGCTACCTAATTATACAAATATATATACATATATATATGTTTAAAACAAAATTGCAAAATTAAAACGACTGTTGAGATCAGAAAGGAACATTAATATATGAAAATTATATACCTGACATTATATATTAGTCAGGTAGAAAATTTGCATCCTTTACTAAAATAAATATTTTATTTCTGTTTTGTGTTATTGGAATAGGTCTGTTATAAAAATAATACAAACATTATAAATACTTGATAACCTAAATCATTTTAATACTAAAATAAAACATTAAAAATAAATTGATCACAACTATTTGGCAAACTCATTTTACTCCAAAGTAATTTTATGCAGTATATGTATTACCATTATTGGTTTTCTATTAATGAAGGAATAATTATTTCACACGGAATATTATATTTTTTTAAAAAGAATTATAAATATATTTGCGTCAATATTTTAAAAAATCATTCCTAAATCATTTATAATATATTACGAATTTACTTTAATTTTAGAAGAAATTCAACACTGTTGTAGTTATAGTATTTGTGATGAAAATAAACCTGAGTTCATGAAATGGGTAGCATTGAACTTTTCAAGTTTAATTCAGGTATACATAAGATAAATAAAGCGAAAAATAAGTTTACCATAAAAACATACTCTAGTAGTCTTCATACAGAATTGAGAGTGAATAACCACTTGAAGAATAATACCTAGCAAGTTAAAATCAGTGAGCTTTGTTCAAGCATTATACAGTTTTAGGAAGGGTTTCGGTTATGCTGCTTACCCTAGAGAATAGAATAGATCTATTTTGATCTATTCCAAGGCACTCATTCAGAACAATGACTCCTTTCAAGTTCTGTTTCCCACTTGACTCTCTATTGTTCATATTTGAACATCATATCCACTTCATTTCTATTAGTTGGATATAAAATGATAAGTAATCTGCGATAATAAATGAAAAGGAACTTGCGGTTACAAATCAACTATTGAGCGTACTTTGTGCTCAGCCTCAATGATGTGTTATAATCAACAGCAGCCAAACCAGAGTGAAGCGTTTCGAGTGGGGAAAAAACAATGACATGACTTGAGTGTTTGAATGTGTGTCAAGGACTCAGAATGTGTGTCAAGGACTCAGAATGTGTGTTAATTTATGTATTAAAATAGAAATCCAATGTATATATATGTGAAAGTTGTAGTTTTAATGAAGAGACGAGGAAGGCATTCCGGAAATTGGAGAAATTATGTAAGAAATAGATACAAGCCAAACAGGGGCGTTATTTAAATATATATATATACCACAATTAAAAGAAACGGTACAGCGGACTTTTTTAAATAAAATAAATTCAAACCCAGTTACCGGGTTATATATATTATATTATATATTATTATTATTATATTATATATATATATATTCGAATTATATATATACGCATTCGAAACCTTGAAAAGGTATGTAGGAAACATACTAAACTTAATGTTGGCAAGATATTTAATGAAGTATATATATATATATATATATATATATGATCAAACCACAATATGAAATGGGAAAAAAAGACTAGGATCTTTCAACCATAACAAGCGGTCTTAATCAGAGTCAAAAACCCAACTGATTTTCTTGTTTCCCCATTTTATATTGTGGTTTGATCATAGATTGTTATTTCACGTGTTTATGTGAAATCTTTATATATATATATTGTGTGTGTGTGTGTGTGTGTGTGTGTGTGTGTGTGTGTGTGTGTGTGTGTGTATTTCTTTAATATTTGTTGTTTTTAAAATAGAATAATACGGGGTAAATCATAATTAACGTAAAGTCAAAGACTGTGATGTGGGCAGCATCATGAATATGTACTTAAAGAGCACAAGTTTGATGCATAAAGGCTATTCAACTTTTGTAAGGGACACAATAACAATTACAAAATCTTTATTAATCTGAAACTGCAATATTTTTTTTTTATTTCAGTGAATTACGTTAAAATCCCATCAACTTTGTTACTTAAAATGTACTAAGTATGATATATATCTAATATTAATAAAATTTTAAAAAAATGTTGACATGTGAAAAAGAGGAAAAAAATACGTACGTGACATGTAGAGACCGTATTAATCAGTCTGAGAACTCACAAGTGAGTCAATATCTGAGGAACGTGATCTGTAACTCTACTTTCGATTTAAGTCAAACAAGTCCGAACTTAATAGGTTTAATAATGTTTTGACCATAATATGCTTACTTCAAATTATTCATCTGTTACTTGAAAATTGATTTCATTATTGCAATTAATATTTAACACGATGAGAAATGGAAAAACCAACTTATTTATCCATATTAAAACTCAATCTCTTACTAAAATATTTTAAATATCCTTCTTTTATTTAAAAAATAAAATTCGTTGTACACAACCAAGTTCAGTGGATTCTTGAATAGTTATTGAAATTTAGAAGTTTAATTTGGATATTCTGTAGAAATCTTAGATATAACGAAAATTATAGTTGTGTTGGGTTTACAGAATATTTCATAATACTTTTTAGCTTCAGCTGTGACTAAATCGTTTTCTTCGCTTATGTTCCTTGCAGACTGACGTCGATACTTATTCATTACTAGTTAGAGGTTTGTGTAGTCTAGGCTTTTTATCGCTGAGTTTTATATTAGCAAATATAAAACTCTGTTTTTTGGCAACTTCTTATTAATTGACTTTTATTATGTTCTATTGATAAAGGAACCTAGCTAATCATAAAATAATATTTAACTTAATAGTTAGTCTTATTGCAATGTTAATCATAAAAATTGTATGACCATTTTGAACCAAATAAAAACGCTGATTAATTTGTTTAATACAATATGTTTTATTAAATTGTGAGAAAGATTCTTAAAACAAAAAAGTCATTTAAATCTAGTTTAAACTGTTTAGCATGTTTTGAAGACCAAAGTCTAGAATTGATTCAAAGTTCAAGAAATAATGTATATTCTGTACAATGACACAACTTATAATTCAGTAGAAATAAGTTATTTTTTTTTTAATTCTCATATAACAAATCTTTAGAACTTTAAATAGATCAAAATAAATTATCTTAAATTGTTGATTTAAGTTAAAATAAATTATTATTTAGTTTAAGTACCTCTTATTTGATTGATTTAGTTTCAAATTTCTGTTTGTCTAGTCAATATTCATTGTATTTGAAAATGGATGGCAATTTATGGATAATTGGTTTTGGCGCATACATTAAGCAATACAATTGAGTGATAACTTTGGTCAAAACAATTTATTACACTTTCGGAATTGTGGATAACAGTAAGTGAAGGCAGTTACGGTCACTAATAGTCCAGACAGCGACTGGGACTAAAGCTTTTAACTGATTAACAGCTTGGGATGGGTGGGGAGCCCCCGTAAAGCGGCCTGCGAAGGGGATGTGAACAAATTCAGAAATGAAAGAGATAAATCCACAGTATTAGGAGGAGAAGAGAAAAGAAAGTGTAAGAAAGACTGATGAGCTGAAATATACCGGTACAAAAAGAACAAAATTAAACCAAAGAGACATATACAAATTATTAAAAAAAATTCTCTCAGTAAAAATTTCAATTGAAAAAAGTTTTCTAAAATTATTCCATTTTGATTCCGTTTTCGATTAAGATATATTAAAAATACATTTGTATGCTTTGAAACTCGTCAAGCTTCTGCTAAAATATAATTTCCATTCGTTTATCTTTTTCTATTCATTCAAATGTTTACAGAGAATATGACAATTTTAATAATCAATATTATATAAGTTTGTTTGAATTTTCAAATTCATAATTTTAATTTTATTAAACTAATTAAGCATTTATGATGTAACCTTATCAAATAAAATTAATTAATTTATAATTCCATCCGTACAAGAAAAGAAATCAGATGTGGCATTGCCTACACTCAACTTTACTATTAGCAAACTTAATATCATACTTCTTGAGTATATAGTACATAAATTTCTATTTATGTTTACATATAAATGTCTAAATGGGAGAGGTTTATTAGTCTTTCATTCCTGGAGGTAGTACAGATAGTGAGTGATCCACTTATAAGTATATGTGCTTATTTTTGTATATCGCACCACTGATCCATAAAATATCATTAGTACAACTACAGCAGTAATAACATTTTTGAAAAACGAAAAGGTAGATTTCATGTTACAAAATAATCTCTTACAGAAGAACATGACTTTTGTTCCTATAGCCAGTGGATCTCTTACATAGTTTATCTGACCTTCTAGATTGAATATTTGAGACAAACTTTCCCTTGAAAATATTCTCATTTCTAATTTATAAACATATATTTATTTACTGTGATATTGAAAGTTTAAAAGTGTAATGAATATATTAATATTCATTCATTTCTTTTACCATTGGCATTTTCATAAGACGTTTGCATTTATGATATGAACATTGAATATTAAATTCAAATATTTTTAACTGAAACATTACTCAGAATCGTCTCTTTGTTTAGAACAATATTGACATATAAAAGCAATTCAGTAAATGAAATCAGTGTTAAAATATTCCAGTAAGAAGTTGATATACTTGACTCTGAAAACTGAAGCAATGTTGACGAGTCAACTAGTTCATCGTAAGTAGTACTAGGGGATAAGTAAGTAAATCCCCTATCTTAGATGTTTGATAAATATGGTGCCGGTTGCTGTCGCCGTTTGGTAGAAATCATGCGGGTTCTCTGCCATGTTGGAGGTGTTCTGTAGTTATTTTGTTAAGTTTAGCAAACTAACCAAAGTTTCCGGGAGGGGTCTCAGATATTTAGTTATGTCAAGCTTCTCTGCCCTAGTTACCAGTATTTTGGTAATTTGCAGCATTAATTGTTTAAACTAAATCTTGAATAAATTTAAATTAAATAAGAGTAAAAATTAGTTTTTTAGGATGACAATGTGTTGGATAATAAATATATAAAACAAATTATATGGATTAATTTATAAATTACGATGTAACTGTCATAAATATCATAAATTTTTATAAATAAATTATTAAGAAGCAAAGTTGTATATAATTATTATGACACTAAGAAAATTATATTAGTTTCCCAGGAGAGGCATGTTTGTTTTTTCGCATTAGTATGCTTAATACGAATCTGTATTTAAAAATGGGTATTATTTTAAAATCAATGGTATTTCCAGTAAATAATTAGGTTTTTATATGCAGTGTTTTTTTTTAATATACAACCATATTTAGCATTCCAAATTGTGTTAACTATTGTTTATATTGAAAGATTTCTCGAAAATTTTTAGAGAGGAGGAATAAGTGGAACATTTAGTTTTAGCAAGGTAAGGAAAGGAGTTACATGTTTTGCTCTCTCTAGAGACAGTAACTGTTTTTGACAGATAGTGGACCTCATCCCTTTCGTAATTGACTATTTCCCAAAAGCTGTAATATACTACATCTCAATAAACCAATGTTGAAAACAGTCTTCTCCCCTTCCTCCTGTTGGTACGATATTGAATGGAAATCCGTTTTCCTGGTTCATATCCTTGGGTTAATTCAGGGATTTGGTAGGTTCAAGGAGGAAAATCCGATGTCACTTCTCATTGTCAATAATTCTCCCTCAACTATTTTATTTGTATATTGATACTACTAAGTATGTTAAAAATAAATGACAGAAAAATTAACATTATAAATTTCTAATAAATATAAATGAGATAATATTATTTAGTTTTTAATAAAACCAAATCTCTTCGGCAAGTAAGTTATTTAAAGTTAATGCACTTCAGAAGTACATGACTTAATTTATTAAAAACAGTTTCTTATTACATAGGAATGCTAAAATTATATAATCAAATTAACTAATACATATAAATAAAATAAAACTATTTCATGAAAAATAACTTGGATATTTTTAAAGTAATATTTTCTGATTTATTTCATTAGAATAAATTTAGTTCCCTAATTAATGTTTCATTAAACTTTCTTAGTTGTAATAGCTTAATATTCACTCTTTTATACAACACGTTTTGTAGCACTTTTAAATGTTTTGTCAAACTTTCCCTGAGCTGGATTAATATAAGTTAATTAGTTTTTAAGCTTTTTGGGTTAATCAAATATTAAATAACCTTCCTGAAACCAGGTATAAATCATCAACCAATGAAGGTTTTTAGCAAATGACTAATGAAATATCTCTACTTTGGATATCCAAAAGCTTAGGCTACAAATCACTAAAAGCTAAGTAGAACTGATAAAAACAATGATATTTTGCTGGTTTTAGAAGAGAAAACTCTGAAATAGATAGCTGGATTGGTTTGAAAATGTCATGCTATATTCAAGAGTCACAGAAGTTTTGAAATCGAAATCGGCCGTAAAAGGAATTTTAACTAGGAATAATTATATAAAGAAGTAGAACACCCATGTTCTTCAACAATACTTTATGTTTTCCCAGAAACTACTTGGATATATCTAGTTCTTAAAAAAAAAAGTTCTTATGCAACAGAAGCAATGACATTGGCAGTGCTATCACTAAAGCAAAGGCTCTACAATACTAGGCTGGGGCCAGGGGAGCCCAGAGCTTTGCACTCTCGCCTCTCGGCTGCAAGATCCGGTTTCCATTCTCACTTTGGCTCTGGATTTTTTCATACGAGAGGTGAAAAAAATATGCGAGAGTAATGAAGCTAAAGCTAACACTAACTTCTGGTCACAACAATGGCGGGGAAAAATAAAGGGGTATACGTTTGCGTTTGCACTGTTAAGACATTTTTATAAAAAAAATTAATGAAAACTGTTCCTCTTTCTGGATTGTTGCAAACCGTTTAAACTCTTTAAGGTACAAACATATTATTCATGCTAAACTGAGAATTGTACTTCCAACAATTGTCTTGAGAAGAGAGGTTCATGAATTTATCATCTATCATGTATATGTATAATCCATGTATAGCCCATATAACATATATATATAATATATATATATATATATATATATATATATATATACTAAACAGTAATGAATTGTCGACCGTGGGACGGATATATAACATAAAAAGGATAATCAAACTTCCACTTCCAAACTCTCATTGCCGACGTTTCGATTTTATTCAAAATCTTCTTGAAAGGCAAAAGTAGGAATATTTGGAAATGAATAAACTATTACAAATTACATTACTAAAACAATATGGAAGGTTGTTCAAACAGTTTGATTGGAAGTGGAAGAAACTGACTGCATTCCGATTTATCCTTTTTATGTTTATATATGTATATATATATATATATATATATATATATATATATATATAGTTCAATATAGACAAAGAAACATAGAGAAATCAAAATAACACAATTACAGTCTCTAGTTGTGTTCTTTTGATTCCTTTATGTTTCTTTGTCTATATTGAACTATATTTGTCCGTTTTGGATCGTATTTCCAACGAAAAAGTATATATATATATATATATAATGCGAAAGCTATACATACATATATAACCAATATTACATGCATGTGTATAATCTATCATACTAATGCTTGTAAATTTGACTATCTCTCGTCAAGGGATTTCTTTCAGGCATAGAATGTTTCAAGGATGATTGCCAGACATTTTAGATATTTTTCTCTAGTGATTTAGGAAATATTTTGAGGTGTAATTTATAAAAAAAACTAAAATTAAAAAAAAATTAAAATAACGTTCTAAGTAAACAGTGAGGTTTATACTCTGCATGAAATAAGCTTGACATAGTCAGCAATTATGCAGAGGCACGTTCATGTTATGTGACGATTGACAATGGCACACCGCGTGGGATTAGAAATCATTTGGTTGCTATAGTACATCCCTAAAACCAACAGAGCGCCATGTACAAAACAACTATCGTTACGACCACAAAAGAAATAATGCCAGCAACCATTTGATCCGAGTTAGAACGTTAGATACTCCAGAAATATGTAGATTTCTAAAATGGGAAATGTAGTCGCAAGTCATGAATGCATGAATATAGGTTTAGTTAGACCTTGTATTACGTTCAATTTGTAAGTAAAAAATACGTTCAAAAAGTTCAATTTTGGTTAAACTCATTTATTTATTACCAACTTAAATTAGCGCATTGATTCAAGGTCCTTGAGAGGAAGAAAATGTACCGGTGGAAGACCTTTCCTGGGCTCTCCTTTCCAATTATTTATATATATATATATATATATATATATATATATATATATATATATATATATATATTATATATTATATATAATATATATATAATTGAAAAGTTTATAATTCATTTTGTATATCTCTTTTATTGTGAGTGTGTGTACATGGTTCAAAAAATATACTTAGTCTAATACTTAACACCACAACCTTGTTAAGTGAAAAAAAATATTTGCTAGTTTGACAAGTGCCTCATTACAGAGAATTTTCAAAGTTTAAGTAAGTTCCAGTTGGATTAAGCTACAACCATGATGAAGATAAGGTTAACAAAAGTAAATCTCTTTTTAATATATTAAGTTCAAGTCACTGAGGACCGAGATATCAACGTAATCTGACCGTTGGGAGAGATTAAAATTAAATTCATCAAACGGAGAGTTTTTTTGTAGGTTACTTGATAGAATTCCATTATAAAATTTAATCTGTTCCCTGTAAAACATGTTGCAAAGTTTACCTGTAACTAAATATGGTAGAGGTTCAGTTTAAAGAAATCATACTTGAAACGTTATGTTCAAAGTGGTTGACTAAAAATTAAAGATCCTGCGGTCTGTTAGGGTAGCACTGAGGCTGTTTTAGTTAGAGAATAAAAAAAAAAACTTTATGATTTAAAAACTTTGTGTATATTGTTACTTGTATATAACAATGGTGGGTAACTAAGGCCCTCCTCTGAGTATGTATGAATCTAATATATATGTAAATTCATTTACACTTTATCAATTCAAAACTTATTTCCAATTCTTGAAATAAATTGGTTAAAAGTCGATAGAAAAAGAAAGTTATTAAAGATTAAAAAGGATCAGGCATTTGAAATATGACACAAATGAAATTTTATGATTGAATTTGAATGTCAGGGTCAAAATATTCACAATTAAATAATACTACTTGCCAGCTTGATTCAATTTTTAGAAAACCTTTGTTGCTGTTACCCTTTTTACTTTGAAATTAAATATTTACTACTGAAATATTATTCGCAGTATCCTATTTTATGCAAAAAATTTTAACTCATTGAAGACTAAATTTAAACAATTTTACCAATTATTAAATATATTTATTGTATTTATTATTGCTATTTTATATTATTATGAATACAAAATAATAATTTAGTATTTTTTTACCTGAATTATACGTTATTTAAAATATAGTTAACAACTTCATAACACTTACGCAAAATATATAACTAAATTTGAATTATTCACGTAATTAATTGATAATTTAACTATGCTGAAGTTCTTGATTTAGAAATAACTGAAACATGGTTTTCATTGACGATATCTGGTTTAGCAAACGACAATTTTGGCCGTTTTTTCTTTTATAATCAGTCGGATGGAGTGATGAGAATATTAATCAGATAGACTAACCAAAATCTATAGATTACAAGTATCGATGCTCAACTTTCGATGAAACATTTATGTTCATAATCAACTTTCTCTTTACTGATAAGTCGACGTTTCAATTACTCAAGAGACAATTTATCTATACACATTGTGTATTCAATAAATTATTTGTTGCCCTCTGTTATTAGCGCTGAATTAATAATTTCTTAGCAAGCCTTTGAAGTCTATTCAAAGATTACTAAGAATAGTCTATTAATAGTCATAACTTATTAATAAATAAATTATGACTATTTGTTATAAAGTGCTTGAGAGTATGAGTAAGTAATTAGTGTATTCAAAAATATCATATTAGATTCTAAAACAATAGAAAATACAGTCAACAACTAATCGTTATAAATTCAAGCATACTGATAGAACTACATAAGGTACGAGTATTATAACTTACATTAAGAGATTACTTAACGTCTCACCCTCGAATACCGCTCTTAAAATTTTCAACCGGTTTTAGGAGTTCTTTTTATACAAGAAAAAAAAACATTGAAATACAGCAACAATTACATACGTGAAAAAGTTTAGAGTACATCTCTTATTGAAACCGAATCATTATAAAAACAAAAATTTTGTTGCCTTCTATTTCAATATTCTTGAATATTATCTTACACTGATACATTACTGTATATTACATAATACTGTATAGCCGTATTTGAATCACATAGAATCATAATATAATAAATTTACCTGAAGAAATTTAAACTTATTACTGAATTTTAAACTCTACTTTTTAGAATCTTTATAATTAGCTTTATTAATATTTTTTTATTAAATTATAGAATTGAAACTAAGATAGAATAGATTTAAAGATAATTCTTGAAAGCAATTCTAATGACATAAAATATTATTGCTCAAGTAAATTTTTAAGCGTTACTAACAATTTGTAATTACGTTGTTATTAAAAATATTTTGGTTCGTCGATAACTACAAAATTGTACTTTTATTCAATAACACCACTAGCGTTACTCTAATTTCATATATTAAATATGTCAAAGTAAATGTTTTTATAATACTCATTGTTTGAATAGATAAAAAGTTTTTAAGTTTATTTTAAATATTAAAAACAATCGAATTGATATACATTTCTAGTAATAATGATTTAATGATAAAACTAAGATACATTTGAGAGAAGATGTTCAATGATCACACTTTTCGACGTGGATATTCATTCATGATATAATACTGGAAAGAATTAGAATTAAATTATAAAAGAAAAAATGAAAAAAATATGAATGTGAAGAATGTGATATCGGAGGCAATGACAATAAGGTGGTTCACCCAATAAATCTATCGTCCATGTTCTCTTTAGGTGGCTTTGGAGATTTCCAGAGATATTAGGGAAGGAGTGCTTTGAACCAATGGGTCAGAATTTTGGGCAAGTCGTTTATGGAAAGATTTATAACGGGATATTACTATTTCTAGAACGGCTGGAATCTTTATTCATTCTTTGTTTGATTGAATTGTCTTATTTAATATGTAGAAAGAACATTGAAGAGTCTTATAAAGGATTTTAGATTGTAGGGGTTGTATTCTTTGGTAATTGGAACGCTTTGTTCTTAGCCATACCGTCTAACCCAATACCGTCATGACAAATAAGTTTTATCACAGTGTTATAAAGCAGTGGTTTATTCTAAGTCGTTAATTTTAAGAATTGGTCAAATGAAAGAAGTACAATATTGTAGTCCGCTAGATTGTTTTTTAATGCGATTATAAGGAGCCCAAATAAGATGTTTGTTAAAGCATAGTTTTTTAAGTGTATTTTAGTGTATTTAAGTGCAAAAAGAAGGGAGAATTTTAATGTGCCCGCAATAAATAAATAAATTTATCGAAATATACTTCTATTTCATCCCTCTTTCAAGACAAACACAAAAGTTAGTAATATTATCAGACCATTCATATATATCATTTGTTCTGCGTTTAGTATTAGCGCTGTTGAATTGACTATTTTATGTTCACTTACATAATGAATTTTTACTTAAAATCTAAAACACAATATAATCTGGAGTGGCCTACACTCAACTATCATGTAAGTAAACATAACAAGAGACTTGTAGACAACCAACTGATAATTTGTGTTGTTTACATTTACTCTGTATCACTTGTTTTCAATTGGCTGAATAAGTTTATTAGTTATAATAATCGTGAAATTAGTGATGAATCTGTCACCTTATTAAAACAATTAAACTAAGGGCTGAAATTCATCGTACTCGTACGCTCATAAGCCATAGCTGTCATACTGTTTATGCAATTGTTTTTACACTTTTATTGCCCTTTGTGGTGGTTCACATTTCACAGTTTTTTTCTTTTATCGATTGCTAATTTTTTGTTCCATTTTAGTACAAAATTAAAATCTTCTTAATGAACCGTTTAACGTCAAAAAAAAAAGTTTATAAAAATATAAATTTATCATACGTCTCTTTTGTCAATGTAATTTAAGAAAAATGCCGCAACATATTTCTCACATAATGCTCTATTCTTAGGTATATTTTATTTTAAGTTAAACGGTATAATTTGCAAGGTGCTCACAAGCTTTCAGATTGGGTTGTAAGTCAAAGTTTTTACATTTTATAGAAAAAAAATATTTCCAGTTGTTTTAAAAATCTGAGTATTTTTTACTTATTGCTTTTATCACTTCCAAAAAAATGTTGAAAATTGCAGACTCTAGAATTAGTTGTTTAATGTGTAGAATGTATTGTCTAAAAACACATTAATTGCTCCCAAGCTAGACTGTAACGTGTACAAAAACTCTTGAATACACACCCAACCACCAAAATACACGCAGATATTAAAAAAAACTTAAAAACAACTTTGAGGACCTCAAAACATGTAATTCTGTCAAAATCTCAAGATGGAATTTTTTCACTATCACTATACTTTACTTAGAGTAAAGTAAAAAAAATGGTTTAAATTGAATCCATTTTTAAGAGCTTGTATTGAAAAGTTTTTTTCTTGTGTTATTTGATGCAAGCAGAACTTGGTCAGAATGTCTTATTACGTGCAAGTAAGGGGACAGTCAATACCCACTCCGTCAGATCAATCCGTCAGGTGAGTTCGAAGCCATCACTATTGCACTGCACTAATGGGGCTCCGCTTAGCCACCCACCACCCCTTCAATAGAATTTCAGACCCCACATCATTCATAACTGTTTTTAACAAACACGTAGGGTACATGAACGCCATTTTTTCTCTCACTAATTCATTTAGAATTATATTTTATACAATATCAAGAGAATGATTTTCGAAGTATGCTTTCGAATTCCAATTATATATTTTATCGTTTAACTTATTTTATAAATTTTATAAAACTTCCTTATAAAACATATATAATTACAATACTATTTTTCTGCAAGCTGCTCTTATAACTAATACTGTAAGTTAATGGATGCTTCTAGCAAAAAGTGAGTATTGCCTACAGTAGAATAGAATATAAGAAATCACATTTGAGATGGCGAACACAAAACACTTATTACAGTGAACATAGATGACGATGGTTCACCAGATATTGGTAAGGGTAAGATCTGAAATGTGTGAGTAAATCACATCAAACAGCAAATCTCGAACTTCTTACTCCATTAATCCTTTTTAAGTTAGTTAAAATTTAAACAGAAGAATATTGAAATAACTGAACAAAAAAGAATACAGAAAATGTGATATATGATTGGCATGATATAATGAGATACAGTAGCAACTGAGGTGTGTTGGTTATGACCACTCTGCTTCATAATTGGTTTCTAGCCAATGATAGATAAAAAGAGAATTTAATTTACAAAAATAGTGTCTGGACATCAAAAAAACCAATAATTTTTTTGGTTTTCTACAGGTGAGTTAGGTTAGTTTCTACACTATGAAGTAATGTCAAAGCAATAATGAAAAATATGTTCCATCTCAGAAGGTCTCTTGGTTTCATTGTGTAAAGATTTCTTTGTTTATTTTCTAATGTATTATTAAAATAAATACTTTTTGGTTTAAAGGATTAAAATAATAATAAAAACTTTTATAAAAGATTTTCATTATTATTTCATAACTTATGGAGTCTTGGATAATGGTATATGTGGTATGGAGATCTGGAAAATAGTTATAGTCATCAGATGTGCATTTGTCTCATTCAGGTTGTAAGAAAGGCACGTGAGAATCGTTTTAAATGCCGAAAGAGAATTAGGGAAAAATGATAGCAGCAAGCTTTTCTAGAAATTTGTTATTCTGACGAGGGAGTCGTTCATATCTCACGTTCTCAGAAATGTATAAAGCAGGGATGGCGAACTTTTTTGAGACATGGGTCAAATTTTATTAATTCTTTTTCTATTATTAGCTCGAGAGTCACTAATGCACATTTGTATCAGAGTTAAATTTAAAAGTTTTGTCTCTAAAGGTTATAGATAACATTTACATTGCTTTCGTGTAAATGAACGACTACTTAAAAAAAATACAAATAAAATATTGACAGACCAAGCTTCCTACATATGCCTTAAAGTCTAAGGACTACCATAGGATTCATGAGAATTCGGTCGTCCCCTTACGAAGAGGACAATGCCCGTTACCCAGAGGACAAGGGCTTACAACTGATAGTTCATCTGACCCCATCAGGCTATCATTATGTAAAGTCTTTAGTACCATAGTGAATGACTCATAGAGAGATTGAAAATCATTCGTTGGCTAAATGCCACCTGGTTCGTGTCAATAAGTGCTAGAGAGCCTTTAAGATCCCTCAATTCGAAATATAAATGGGCTCGAGAGGGGTTGTATCTAATCCCCACTCTGAGATCCCGTCAATGGCCAGAGCCTCCACCAGGTAAGTACCACTTGTCTAATCCATCATCAGCTGAGTTCATGGTCCTTTCCCACTGGTGGCGGTTTGGGGTCTTTAGCTCCCCGGTATGCTAAGCAGGCATCCTCCCTTTAAAGTTACTGATTCTCACACAGCGACCACAAGGTTCTACCCAACTTGCGTGAGATACAACAGCCACTAAGAGTCCGACCTCCAAGGTGGGCTGGAGAGTAAACCCTCCAAAGGCCCCCGCCACCCGTAATACCGACTTATTTTAAGAGTTTCGGATCCAATTCCGGACCAATGGTCTTACTAAACCTGCTCAGCTGTAGGTAAGGTCAGTGGTCTTTGTAGCCCCTGGTTCAATGAACCTGTGGATTTAAAACCAATGCAGCCTGTGGTAGGGCTACATGGCCTTACTAGGGGCGGAACAAATAGAATATAAATTATTTATACAAAGTAGAAAATCTAAATAAACCCGCGTAAACAAAGAAACAAGTAATCGTGGGTCAGGGTCGCCATCATTAGTATAGGGAAATCAGTTTTTGGAAGGCCTATATAGTTAGTTCAGAGTTGAGTTCTCATCAATAGGTTTCATTCTTAAAATATAATTTCTTTGTTTCTTTATTATATGAGGAACTATGTAAGAGATTCAAAATTGTCAAAAATATTTTAGCTTCTGTTTGAAGTATATTTTGGTTGGGGAATTCGTTTGAGGAGAGTACATGTATTGATTTGGCCTTATGATCTGACGTGAGTAGAGTGCTACTAAGCCACCATTAATGTTACGAATATGTACCAGTCTATCATGTGTAACAGCTGTACGAACTCGAGGATATCATGCAATGACCATCTATAAAACAAAGCTCCAAATGTTTTGAGTTAAATGATAATATACGATTATACGAATATCATTAAGCTTAAATGAACTTTTTCCTACATGAACATTACAACAAAAGGTAAACAAAATTCATTGGAAATTTAGTACATTTATCTCATTTTTTTAAATTTCAGATTTTGTTTATATTTGAAAATCATTTATCATACTTAAAAGTTTGTTAAACATTTTATTATTTGTTTTACTGTAAAGTTATATTCTAAATCGATTTCTTTTTTCTTAAATTCTGAAGTTTGCTCTACCTTTGAATATTGTATAAATGGTTTTTGTCTCTCTGTGGAATGGTTTAACCATATTATTGTTTTATGGAGAGAGGGCTCAGCTCTCACGAAGAGAATGTTTTAGAGCCTTCGAAAGTATTGTTCGTAAATACTCCATTGACTTGAGTATTAGACTCAGATAAAAGTTTTCATTAAGTTTGTTGTATCTATTACACAAATACATAAAATTACAAATATTTTCTTTGTTTCCTTGATTTTTTTCAATTACTATTTTTTTATGGATAAGCTATATTGTTTCAAAAGTTTTACCATTATCAATTAAATAAACCTTATTTATATTAAATCTGTTTCGGATGTCTGATACACCTGTTTGTTTAGGCTTGCATAAAAAATTCCATTGGATATCTAAAAAAATTTAATTATCTTGAACGGCGACATCAAACTACTGAAATAACTGTTTAATCAGTCATAACAGTGATTTCTGGGACGAGAACCAGTACCAGTTCTTATGTTAATGGATACTGGTCAGCATTTAACATGTATGGCACATTGCGAACGAATTCAGTGAAATAACTTCCCTCCTTTACAGTTATATACTTGGTTTCTTGTTGGGCTGAGTTAGAGAGTGAACAATTTTTATTTTATATTTTATTCAAAACTATTTCTTCTTTCTTTTTAGACTTATCTAATCAATTTATTAGTCGGTTTTATCACTATTTATCAGTTTATTCTTAAAATCGAGTTCTTGAAAGTGTAATTGATACGTAACCTTTCTGGGGCGTTAAAAAATTTTAGAAATCACTGCTATAAACTTTTTGACGCGATAAAACTTTCTTTTCTGCTTAACAAAGTTTTTAATGTTAATAATCGAAATCTAAACAGTATAAATCAGCCTGTTTTATAAGAAAAAAACTACTGAATTGCTAAACGAGAAGTCTTGATGATCAATCAGCATGTCAGCATTTGATTTGAAATTCCCTAAATTCATAATAGGTATACTTTATTGTTTTTAATCTATTGAATTTTTAAAATAGTAAAAAAGTAGACTAAAACTGTTTCAGAAGACATTTATGATATACACAATTCGTTATTTTAAAAGATAATCATGTTAAAAAATTTACCAGTTTCACGTTAGGGGCAGTGGGCTGGTAAACTAGACACACTGGTTAGATTTTCATTTTCCAGTATTTCTATACCATTTTATTTCTTTTTTTTTTAGATGTTCGTAGCAGTGATTGATTTATTCATTCCATTTCTGTACATTGTACAATTGAATTTAAAATTGTAGTTAATATTTATTTTATTATTTTTACTTTTATAAATATAAAAATAAAATATAATAAAATATATAAAAATTTATTTTTAATATTGCAAAAAAAAGTTATTTCTTTAGAACTCAAGAGAAGGTTATGTTGTACTAATGAAGGTTGAATGTCGAAGTTGAATGGGTAAGGACTATTTAGCTACTTTAACTCCTTCATGGGACTCTCACTGGTCTTATCAAACTTGGAGCACGGAGGACATTTATCCGATACGTGCATACTCTCACTCACTTCTGCACAGTTATCCCTAAAGACACAATTGCCACACAGTAATTAATGCCTTCCCACCATTAGGACCACTAGTTTTTAACGATCCTGTTAAATAGCACCACAACTATTCTACTTTGTTCATAATACACGGAATGCTAATTCATATCCATTTCTATAGGTTGATCAGGAAAATAACGGTGTCGTATTGGAAGACTGCCTATACTCCCGAATTTTACTTATTTTTATCTCACCTGAATGCCAGCAATTCAAACTACATGCTCTAAAAAAGAGGTAAACAATAAACCATGTGTAATTACTAAAAGAAGCTAAAAGATTAATTATAACATCTAACTCAAGTGGTCATAAATATCAGTGAAGTTTGAAAACATTAAAACAACATAATTCAAAGAAATATAAATAGAGCTCTTACAACACTGAGCTCATTGTGTAATGTAGTAACTATGGCCTCAGAGTAGCACTGCTAACATATAATACACATTTTGTAGCGGTGCTAATATAGCTATTTTTGGTAGATTTAGTTACAGTAATAGTTATTGCAAAATAATAATAACAGCTCCTCTCAGGCTTTTAAAAAAGTCATTAGGGAAAATTTTAAGAATTGTAAGGATTAAGATATTGATAAAAACTTAAATTGGAACAGAAAACTGTTATCTCAAATTACTGAAGACTTTTATTTGCTTGACAACTCCATTAAAAAGAGATAATCTGGTATCAAATCATCAGACTACTGCTATGAAAAGGTTTTTAATGAAAGACAACTTCTTTTTGTCATTACTTGATAAATAATCAGTACTTTCGTTTAAACTGTACAACATTATATAAAAAGAATGATATTCACATTATTCCTAATAATTTAGTATTAAATACATTTGCAAAAACAAGTTACAAGCATGTTAACTCTGTAACTCCATCAGATAACATAAGTCTTCAATGTCCTACCATCGATAGCTATCATATGCTTTACCATATAATGGACTTATTTTCTGCTTGGTGCGCACACAAAGTTAACGATTAAGATTTTGATGCAACAAAAATTAAAAGTTTTTGAATATATGTTTGCTTGCGAATAATGTTTTCTATTTTTTTCCAAAATTTTACTCTAGTACAGTTTAATTATTTAAACATTTATTTGAAAGTAAAAAACCATTTTGTTGTATTTGTTCAATTTTAAAGTTATTGATTCATAAATTATATTTAAAGGAAACAATTAT
This sequence comes from Hermatobates lingyangjiaoensis, assembly GCA_026182355.1. NCBI lineage: Eukaryota > Metazoa > Arthropoda > Insecta > Hemiptera > Hermatobatidae > Hermatobates > Hermatobates lingyangjiaoensis. The sequence continues at coordinate 1,568,052 of JAPFBL010000255.1, forward strand.
GCGAAAAAGTCAGTGACAGTTTGCGAATACAAAAAGGTTTGTCACTCATTGAGTTGAATGCATAACAAAAAGTCTATATGAACTTCTTGCACTTCTCGGACGGTCGTCAGAGTTTTGCTAGGAGTTAGCTGTACTCTCCAGGTCGTCATCAGATATCAGCTGATATTTGCTCATATCAGCATTCAGCTTCTTCCAAATCTGAAGAAATCGTATACTACTTAATACTTGAAAGTAATGATGTAGTCAAATAAACGGCAAAAACGGCACCATATGGAGTGGCATTCAATGATAGTGACTACATTACACTTAGTGCCAAAATATAGTAAAAATGGTTGATATATAATGCATTAGTAAAGGTATGTAACTTTTTTCATTCGTAAAATAATTCGAGCAGAAATCATTTCTCAACTGGTACTTGCTTATTTAATTTTTTTGAGGACAAAGTGCTACTACGTATATATGTTTGGCACACATCAGTTCGTAAAAGTTCTTTCTCTGCAATAAACTTAAAAGAAAACCTCCCACACTGCAAACAACTTGAAAGTTTTTCGCTGCTTTCAGGATTCCTTTTTTATCTCCTAATATTGAAAACTTGTTAGTAGCAAAACTTGACAAAGGGATCATTACGCCAAACGTCAGAAATTTGGCCCATTTTTTAACATTTTTTTAGCTGTGTTCTTTTCTTCATTTTCTATAATACAATTTGTCAAAGTCAAGAAATATCTAATTAATTGTCACCACGTTATTTTTTTATCAATTTCAATAAATTTTGGTCTAAAATTATGTAAAATTTAATACTCGAATTGTTTCAAATAATACAAACATTTTAAATAGCTGATTACAAAGGTAACAATTTGGTAACAGTAGCTTATGACTTGGGACCTCATGAAGCAATACATACAAAACTATTCAAATAGTTTTGGACCAATTCATTGATTATTAATATTGAGTCTCTGGTGCACATTATAATGTTAGTAATCCTAAAAATATTTAAAATTCTGTATTGGTATGTCTTATGCTCTAATTAACAATATATTTATCAGTTAAAATAATTATTTTCAAATTAATAGATTTATGAACAATAAATATTTATCAGGAAGTCAATTCATTTATAATTATTTAAATTTGTAAATATGCTGAAAAATCATTAATAATGTATATAAAATTTCATCTGATATAATGGGATATAATATTCCCTCTGCATCTATGGGGAAATATAATTACTTTCTTAAATTACGGGTGTCATAGATATGCTGAAATTATCCACTATTTTGCTGTTGTAATCCTCCACCCAATTTGATTAAGAAATGGAAGCAAGTAAATGACGTTATGCAAGATAAGCGGATAATGAACTCAGGGACTACTCTGTTATAATGGGGTTCACTTTCAGGTGGCATTTATATTACAGTTGTGTATATCATGAGTAGTAACCTCCTTGAACTGATTACTGTATGAACAGTAGACGCGTTCAGAGCAAATCGAATGATAAGTGGTCTCTCAAGCATTTCTGGCATAATATTCCGTGAAGCTAGGCAGTACTCAGCACACTGGCATATGACTTAGAACCTAATGAAGCAATATATACAAAACAATTCAAATAGTTTTGGACCACCAAAAAACCCAATTTTTTTAGGTTTGAAGTTAAACAATTACATAGTTATATGAATTTCTTATATGTATCATATGTGGAGATTACAGTCAAATTATCATTTATAAAACTCATTAGAATCACTAACGTGTTCTCTTATACAAATAAGCTATTGTACTTTTGAAATTCAATAGACAAGTGATTTTCTCTGCATAAAGGCAATAATATTGGCTAAAAAGAAGTATGATTTAATGCACTACAAAATTGCAATTAATATGTTTTAAATTAGGAAACTTATATATCATTTTGTAAATTTTAGTTTCTTGCATACCACAAGCAGATCACTCTGTCTTCAGATGATAGGTGTCGAAATATAGAATTATATTTGTACACTTTTTTCATGTTTTTCTATAATGCTACAAGAATAACTATTTATTTATTACATCCAATAAATGTTAATATATGTATTTATTTATGTTGAGGGTCCGTTATCAAATAATTTAACGAAAGGAGATTCTTGATGTCAGCTTTTATTTTACACAGTTCAAAACAACACATTCAAAGCTACACATTTTAGTCAACGTATACAGAAACACATGGTTCATATTCAGGTTGTGCAACACTGGTTCATTACAGGTTGTGCAGTCCCCTCAGGCATGTTTTAAATGTCCCACAACACTCTCCCTCATTTAACAACATCAAAAAAAAAACTGAAAAACAAACAATGATTTACATATCTACAAGTCCCAATCGGGAACACAAATCAGAATGTCGGGGCCTAGGCAGAGCTTTAGTTAAAATATCGGCAAGTTGGGCGGTTGATGGTACCTTTTGTACCTCCACTTCTCCATCCAGGACTTGCTCACGCACAAAGAAGTGTCTTAATTGTACATGCTTAGTACGCTTGTGATATTCTGGATTCTGAGCAAGTCTTAGTGCGGCTTCATTGTCAATGTGGAGTTTAGGAGTATTGATATGAGTCACCTCAAGCAACAGTCTCTTCACCCAGACCATTTCTTTGACAGCTTCACTCGCAGCCACTACCTCTGCTTCAGTAGTAGAGATTGCAACCGATGACTGTCTTTGACTGGCCCATGAGATAGCACCACCAGAATACAGACAGAGTATACCAGATGTAGACCTGCCTGTCTTGCTGTCTCCTCCATGGTCCGCATCACTGAAGCACTCAAGATTCCCATTATTATATTCAGACTTATAAAGAATACCATAGTCCACAGTTCCCTTAATGTAGCGAAGAATCCTTTTGATTTTTGACCAATCATGCGCGGTAGGATTCTCCAAAGATCTGGATGCAACTCCAACTGCATACGAGATGTCAGGTCGAGTACCAGTCATCAAATACATGAGTGACCCAACGGCTTGTCGGTAAGATGAAGCCCCAAGTTTACTGCTTGCACACGAGTCTTTGACAGGTTCCGAAGGGCAGTTGATAATGGGAGTTGAAATAGGGTTGCACTGGTCCATTCCAAGCTTTACGAGAATCCGTTTGGTATACGTGGACTGACTGATCTTCACAGATCCATCATCAGTCTGGTTTATTTCGAAACCAAGGTAGTATGAGGCAGGTTTGTAGGAAATTTTAAATTGTTCCTTCAAATTACAAATGAATTTGTTGAGCATGACATTGTTACTGGATGCAACCAAACCGTCATCAACATAGAGAGCCACCAACAGTTTATCAGACCCCTTTATTTGAATAAAAAGGCAAGGGTCAGCTGAGCTTTGTTTGAAGCCCAAGTTTAACATGAAGGTACCAAACCTCTTATTCCAGCAACGTGGTGCCTGTTTCAACCCATATAAACTTTTGTTTAATCGACAGACACGGGAGGAACCATCTTGATAGCCTTCAGGTTGTTGAATGTAGATCTCCTCATCCAGACTTCCATATAAGAAGGCGGTTGAAACGTCAAATTGTGTTAGACTTAGTTTTTCACTTGCTGCAACGCTGAGAATTGTTCTAATTGTACTAGCTTTAGCAACAGGACTGAAAGTTTGCTCATAATCAGTCCCTTTCTTTTGAACAAATCCTCTCACCACAAGTCTAGATTTGTAGCGCTCAATAGTGCCATCAGAATGATATTTTAATTTATAAATCCATTTACAAGGAATGGCTTTCTTACCCGCAGGTAGTTCTTGCAAGTCCCAGGTGTTGTTGTCTTGCAAGGAGCGAATCTCAGAGTCCATTGCCTGTCTCCAAAGCTTTGACTGACGACTCTCAATAGCTTCCTCGTATGAAGTAGGTTCTTCAACATCTGAAATGTTTTCATTAATCATGACAAAATCCGAATATCTTGCCGGCTTTTTCAGTATGTTGCGATCCCGAAGAGCAGTCCTATTTTCGACAGATTTGTCTTCTGAAACGTGCTTCTCAAAAGCACGTTTTGGAGATGTTTCAGAAGGCTCGTTAGGTGTCTTGTCACATTCCTCTTTAGGTATATTATCACGTTGAACTCGACGGGGAGTCTCTTCAAATGTAACGTCACGAGATCGTATAAGCTTGTTAGTGCTTTTACACCAAATCCGATACCCATCCGCTTCATATCCAATCAAAACACCTTTGACAGCCTTAGGATCCAACTTGTTACGTTTTTCTTTAGGAACATGAGCGTAACATTTTGATCCGATTATTCTTAGGTGTTTCAGGCTAAGTTTTCGTCCTTCCCAAAGCTCAAATGGGGAGATACGCGGTTGACTGGAGGTACCGGTCAGGTTCAATACGTACACAGCAGAATTTATCAGCTCTGCCCAGAGTGCTTGAGGCAATTCTTCATGAGCGTGCATCATCGCTCTTGCAGTCTCCACTACTGTCCGGTTGTCCCTCTCTACGCAGCCATGTTGTTCAGGGGTGTAGGGCATAGTGAGCCTCTGTTTTACTCCATGTTTTTGTAAAATCTTCTTTACAGCGAGGTTATTGAATTCCCTCCGTTATCGGAAAGAAGCTCTCTCACAGTGTACCCAGCAGTTTTTATTTCAGCTAAAACAGTTTTCAAAGTATTGATCACTTCAGATTTATGTTTTATGAAATAGACAAAGCGAAAACGTGTATAGTCGTCCTTGAAAAGAACGACGTATTTGTATCCTGAATAAGAAGGTACAAATGGTCCACAGACATCCGCATGTAACAGGTCACCCTGTTTACAGGATCTAACCCTTGTTCCAAAGGATTTTCTATGTGCCTTACCGTAGATACAGCCTTCACACAGTTCACTGTCAAGTGGAAGGTCTATGCCAAGCTCTCTCTTAACCGTTTCCCTTACATGGCGTTTATTCTGATGTCCCATACGTTCATGATGAAGTTGAAGCAGGTTTTCATGACAAGTAGAATAGAGCGCGGGTGGTTGAGTTGTGACAATGTGAAGCTTATAAAGGCCTCCAAATCTATTTCTGAAACCAACCAGTTTGGTCTCACCATCAATGGTCAAGCAGCATTTCTCTCCCGTTGACTCGAACTTGCTACTCAGAATTTATCTTGAATAGACAAAACAGAGAATAAGTTTTTCTTTACATCAGGTACATACCACACATCACTCAATGTGATATTTTCTTGTCGCCCATCCACTAGAGCAACGATGTCCACTGAGCCCTTCCCAAAGGCTCTCATCAACTCTCCATTCGCTATTGTCACCATGTGATCCGTCGAGAATGGTTTGAAATCACGTATCATATCTTTCCAGCGGCAGACGTGGTTCGTGGCTCCGTTATCAACAAACCAGTCTTGTTGATTGCACTCAGCTGACAGTTTGCAGGAGGTGGTGGCCAACAACATCATGTTAACTCCCTTTCCATGAGATTTTTGGGTAGATTTCTCTGTTTTTGGTGGTCTTCCATCAGAAATCCACTTTTTACAAAATATTATTTTATGTCCAGGAAGCTTGCAGTAGTTGCACACTATCTTCTTGGATGGATGCTTTAGAGAACTGTTAATACTTTTCGATGACTTTGAATACTCAGTTACCAATAATTCATTGGCATTACTGCTCTCTGCTTTTCCAGACAGGGCCCTTTCATATGTGCATAGCTGAGTGGTCAAGTTTGCCAAGGACCTCTCAGACTTGGCTATCAGAGTCCAGCTAGACTTGAATGAAAAATAAGACTCAGGCAGAGTCTCTAAAATTTTGCACATAAGGAGCAAATCAGGGAGTTCTCCATTATTCTCCTTCGATAACTCAATATTCAAAGCATTCCAAATATTTTTCAGTTTGGACGTGTGTCCCATTATGTTATCAGAAGGATCCATTTTATAGCAAAAAAAATTGAATACACAAGTCAAATGCTTTGTCCTCCCTGCAGCCATCAAATAACCTGTGTAATTCCAGCCAAACATCCCTAGAATTAGAAAAGCGCATCACCAACTTCAAAGTGTCCTCCGTCATGTTAGTAGTAATAATCAATAGAGCAATACTATCTAACTTGGTAAAAGTTTCATAATTTTTTTTCAAATGCCTTTACCACTGATGGACTTGCATCCTTTGAAGGATCTTCAGGTGCAACCACTCTCCCTTCCACAATATCCAGTGCACCAGGAGTACTTTTCAATAAAATTGATACTTTATATTTCCAGGTAGACCAGTTTTTCTTTCCTTCAAGAAGGCCAATGTTTACTTTTGTCGCTTCCATTGTTCAAAAATACAAACAAAACAAATTGCAACACGAGTCCAAGTTCAAACACACAACTTTGCTCAATTAACAATATTTAACGGCCTGGGCCCATAACCTGTTGAGGGTCCGTTATCAAATAATTTAACGAAAGGAGATTCTTGATGTCAGCTTTTATTTTACACAGTTCAAAACAACACATTCAAAACTACACATTTTAGTCAACGTATACAGAAACACATGGTTCATATTCAGGTTGTGCAACACTGGTTCATTACAGGTTGTGCAGTCCCCTCAGGCATGTTTTAAATGTCCCACAACAATTTATAGTGTGGAAATATGAACTCTCTTACTTTGTGTATTTTCTGAAAATAGTTGATGGAAACTGAAACATGAATTTTTATAAATGCATCAATAGTTGAGGTGATAGTAATCTGTATTTCTAAGATACTTGTTCCAGTTGTGGAGATATCCAATGAATTGTAAATTTACTTTGATCGGAGTTAGATAAATAAAAATCAAATCGCGTTAATTTTTACTTCACCATACCATGCTATACGTAAAGTATGGTGATCATAAAGAACTTTAAAATTTCGACAGAATTATATATTTTTAGTTCCCAAAAGTCATCATGAAGTTTTTTTGATGAAGTGTGTGTGTGAGTGGGTGAGTGAGTATCCAATGTTTGTGGCCACACTACAGTCTAGAATATTTGATTGTCGAAACTGATGTTTTAAACAAAGGTAGGCCTCGTAGTGCAGATGGGCAAAATTGTTGAGAAGCAATTAAGCATGATGGAAAAGTCACTTTTTTTCCCAAAAAAAACTGTTTTTAGACTACATTTCTTTTCTTCTAAAGTACTAATTCTAGAGTCTTGAAATTGTGGCATTATCTTTGAGGCTACAAAAACAATAAAAGAAAAATATCGTCAGATACAAATAACAAAAAATATTTTTTTCAATAAAACGTAAAAATTTTGACTTATAATTCATTCTGAATTATTGTTAGGGTTATACAAGCCAAACCGTATAGGTGAACAAAACTTAATATCAGATGTAAATGTCTTTGTGTTTATTAATCATATTAACTTTGGGTAATATTGAATTGTGAGAAATGGACTCTTTTTATTTATGTTGTTGAAAAATATCCTGATTACTATTCTATTACTATTACTATTACTATTACTATTCTAGTCCAATAGTTGATATCTATTATTTTTAAAAATTTGAAGCTTCCAGCTCTAAAAGTTTTAAATTATACTGAAAAGAAGGTTTTAAATTTGATTTAATATGCAAAACTGGCTAATTACTAATATATTTTTTCACAACATACATTTACAGCAATCTTATAACAGAGTAACACACACATGAAAAATATAACACCCACTCAGAGAAAATTGGATATTTATGATTTTTGACACAGGGAAGGAAAAGAGATTTCTTAAAAAAACACTAGCATTCCGTAAAATTCCCAGTATAATAATTTTATAAAAGACCAAAAATGTAAAACATAATTTAAAATTCAAAACATTATTTGAAAAATAATAAATAAAATTTTACCCTACATGTTAAATTAAAAATTATCCTTAAACGACATTTTTGCTTACTTGTTTCTGACATTTTTCAGACAAAGTAGCAATATTTTGAAGTTTTAAAGTGAAAACATTGTCTTAAATCCTCAATGTAGAAGGAGGTCAGATAACTTGTGTAAAATATCCACTGGTTATTAGAACAAAAGCAATATTGTCCTGTAAGAGATTATTTCGTCAAAATGAAATCTATACTTTCGCTTACCAAAAATGTTATTACTGCTATAGTTATACGAGTACTATAATTATATTATATGCATCAATGGTGTGATATACAAAATAATCATATGTATTGATAAGTGATCAATCACTATATATGCTACCCCCAGGAATGAAAGACTAATAATCCTCTCACATTTAGACATTTATATTATGCCTAAATGGGACATTATATATTATACTCGTATACCCATGAAGTTTAATAGTAAGTTTACTTCTAATAATATTGAGTGTAGGCCACTCAAATTTTTTATATTAAATTCAATTTTTAAAATTAAAAAACTTCAAGGCAAAAAATAGTTTACATTTTTGTATATGAAATATTGAATTTGAGAATAACCTTTAGGTATTTAGAGCTTTAATGAATTCAATTTCTTTTAAAAGCCTTTCAATTTCAATAAAATAAGAAATAAAATTCAGGGTGATAAAAACAGATTGTGAAAAGAGGTTTTCTATCTTACTGGACCCATTTATTAGCTTGAAATTTGTCTGCATAGAATAAATATAATTGGACCGTTGTAAAACCCATCATGGGGTTCCAAAATTAAAGAATTTTTTATTAACTACATTAGTACATTCTACTGAATTATTAATTATTTTGTAACTCAATTGCCAATAACAAAACAGTTTTCATTAGTTATTGTTTCTCTATTTAATTGTGGAAAATATGTTTACTCAAAGAAAAAGAATTCTAATTTTTAGATTAGAATCTAATTTCCAACGTTAGAAGAAGTGGGATAGCTAGCACTGTTTGAAAGACCAAGAACACTCGTTATTAAGTTGCAATTACATCATAACGAGTGGACCACCTTAACTAAGATGATAAAGACAATTGCAGAAAACTCACCAAACATTATTTTCAAGTAGTGGCTCAGAGCGCCCTTGCTCTGAATTTAAGAATTGCGCCCTTTTAAGAATTTAAAATATTTTTGCTAGACATATAGTTTAGTTAGTCATATTCAGTCGAACATCATAAACGATAAAATCAGGGGACCTTAAAACCTGTAAATATGGAACAACAAAAAATTCTGTATGTTAAAAAACAGAATTTTTTTTCTTTAAAATATACAATGGGTTGTAGTACAAATTATACACTATGAGCGAATGTCAAGCGTATTAACTGATGAGTAAAACAAAATCTGGCTGATACTGTCTGAATGATACACAGCTGTTAATTACAGTTCTAGATAATAAATAGATTGCCTACTTCTTATTATTATATTTGTTACTGTTTTTGTTCGATTGAGTAACATTTGTAAAAAAAAAATCTGTTATATTTTTATTTAGGCCTACTTTTTATCACTGTGATTATGCGGCCTTAGGCTTACTGTAAAAGTCCTCATTCGGCCCTTGAGAAATTTGAGTTTGAAACCCTGGTTAAAAGGCAATCTAATGTGACCAATGCAAACAGAATAATGTATTCCAATACCAGAAAAAAAAGTAATATGCTAATGTTACAACAAATTATAAATTAACTTCATGATCACGAAAATATGTAAGAATAATTTTCAATCCAATAATTACTAGTTTTAAAATATCATATCATATTTAAAAGTGAAAATTTTAAAAAAATTAAAATCAAAAATCATTTTAAATTTATGGAAACCTTCTCTTTTAATAAGTTTATTAAAGTTTTGATAGTGAATAATTTTGAGCAAATGGTTTTAATGTAAAATTACTGTGATGTATATTAATCAAACTTACTAAAGATAAATGATATTTCTATTAAAGTATAATCCGTCCAAAGAATTAATAACTCACAATATCAAATTATACGTTAAAAAATACAATATTTTATTGTGATACTTCCACACAAATTTCTATTATCTATACATATAAAACTCAAAAGTATATATATATTAAGTGTTACTTCCATAAGATTAATTACAATTCCTTATCAATAGAAAATGTAGTTCATTCCCAATTACAAAAGATTATTATTTGAAAATTTGTTTTATGATACTAATGAAGAAAAAATATAATGTTTCTTTCAACTGGCTTTTGTGCAATGATAATAAAATATATATAAGCTATAAAGTTATTTGCAATTTCTACGTAATTCGCAAGGTCGATATAAAAGTAAATTCCAAGCTTTGGGTTTCGAGTTCCTTCACATCAATAGTCTACCTCAGTCGTTTCTAAACTTCTATAACGAGTTTTCTCTGAAGCCGGCATTTCTTAAGATAAATTATTGAATTTTTATGGATAGGGGAAATGGGTGAACATGCACCTTGAAAACTAGAATCCTTCTCGACAGATTACAGATAAATTTATTTTAATAAAATTAATAATATTATATCACCCATATAATAGTTTGAAAAATATAATTAAAATAAACATATATAATGAACTGTTTGGTAGTTATTAAAAGATTATTTTAATAGCAGTACAAGGATTAACTTTCTATGCTTCAATTACCATACATTGAAGAATCAAATAAAGAATTCATATTATTAATATTAATACATGTAACACTATAATGAATATATCAATAATAATAAACATTAATGAACACATTTTGAACCTTCTCATTCATTTTTTTGTGATAAAGTATAGATATGTCTGTGGTTTTAGGGCTATATTTTTCTAGCCTGTTTTTCTTTGGAAATGTTTATGGGACATTAACTTTCTTTTAAATTAAGTATTGATTTTTGACATTTTTCCAGTTATGCTAGATATTTGGAATTCTGAAATTAATACTGTCCTTGTAGCATATGCATACAATTTCATGAATTTTAGATTACATCGATGGAGAATAATTTAAATAAAACCTTCATGTAAATAAAAAATATTTTATTATAGAGGTATCTCTCCAGTAGGTTTAAAAGGTAAGATTTTTTCATTGATTGCTTCTGTCTGTTACATTTCCATCCTGAAATTTAATTCGACACCGTGTCTCACAGTAAAGATCCACGAATCACTCTCTGGTGCGATCGCCATCGAGATCTTTTAAGCCTTTACAAGTTCTTAGGTGGGCTGCGGTACCTTCTCCGTTGCAGTGAGGGCAAATTAGGTGACCAGTTGTCCTGCGGAAGGTTGCGGTCACCACGCTTCTCGGGAGGTTACTGTGCCCTGCCACTGCTTTCCGCTTGCTGCTAAGCTTGTTGCCAAAAACAAGGCACGTGTAAACTATGGCTCCTATTTTTTTTGTAAAATATGAATTCGAATCCATCATACATTGAGGTCTGTACTGTGCTCGCAAACTTTTGAATGCACACGGACATAACAGAAAAAACTTCAGAAACTTACTTCGGTCACCTCAAAATGTTTAAATCTTGAGATTCAACTTATTATGCATTTTACCATGATTATTATACTTTACTCATGGTAAGAAAAAATCTGGAGTGGTCAACAGAAGTAAAATTCATCTTCTGTCTGCTAAGCACTTTAACTAAATGTTTGCCTTTACTTACTTGCCCAGCCCTTTGTTCATCTGCTTGCACTTTACTTCCTTTAGAGTATCTCCTTTGCCTCGTCTCACTTCAATGCCACACTAGATGTCATACATCACTTGTTTAAGTATGAGTGAGATTCAAAACTGTGGATTAGATGTTCAGTTTTATTCAATGCGTTCACGGGGAGTTCATGTTGTATATAAACTAAAGTGCATAGAACAAAAAACAGAACCATACACTTGCTGAGACCATTATTTCTAACTGGCAGCTCATCGTCAGGGTGAAGATTACAAGAATACAGTAAGTGATATGTGTTGTCCTGCGAAGATATTGGACTTTCTAATTTTTCTTTTCTTTGAGAAAGACCTCTTCATTACCACACGTATCCTATTTTTCTCTTCCATTAAACTTTTCCCTAAAGACCATTCTCCTGTTCAAAATTATGGTCTCGATAAGTGATTTTTTCTGTTTTTCCTTCTCTATACTTTAGTTTTGTGAAGTCAAATTGATCCATTTTTACGATCTTAATTGTAAATACATATATACAATTAATTAGTAAGGAAAGGTAGTAAAAATGTATATCTGATATTAAAAAATATCAATTGAGTAATCATGATTTAAGAGGCAATGATGATTACCATGTTAGACACAAGTAATTAACTATACTGACCGGTAGTTAGTTTAATAATGCGCTTACATATAGTGATGATGAGTGTAAATCATACGTGAATATAATGAAAATACAAGGAGAAAGCATGAAAAGGCTGCTTAAATCAATGTAATTCTCTTGTTGTTTTTCACATTCCCTTTAAGAGAACAATCTCTTTCGACCTTTTGTAGTCAAATGAAATCCTATTGAAAAATAATTTACGAAATAAAAACATAATTGGCACATAATTGATCATTTTTCCCTTTTTGAAATTTTACTTTGTTATTTTATTCTATTACGCCTGTATATTAATCTTATTACAAGCGAAACCTATTTCTTAATTTGTTTTTATTTTTCAGGTTATTTAAATTGTGAACCACCATTTGTATTTACCACACTATAACTTATCAAGGTAAGATTTCCCTTTTTATTCTTTTAAAAAAACGATATTAAAAGTTAAAATGCTGTCATTGAGAATTCTGAATACTACAAAGTAAAACAGTGATTGGTAAGAGAGATAATAATGGGCATGTAGATAAGGATGAAGGAAAAAAATTATGCCTTTCTTGAAATGAGTTATACCATATTTTTGTAATAAAAAATAAAACGAAAGTAAAACAATAAAAGTCAGTACAAACTGAATTCAGTTAGTATCTTAACAGGATTTTGAAATTTTGTTAGTTTTCTAGACCAACTATTCAAGAAATCGGATACGTAATATAAAATGGTGTATAATGTCATGTAACGATTAATATATTAATACATTCCATTATACTGTACGCTTCCAAAAGAAGGGACTGTGGAGAGAGAAAATGACAGTGGCAGGTTTACATAAATATATATAAAACAAGATTTCACAATAAACACGTGAAATAACAACCAATGTTCAAACCACAATAAGAAATGGGAAAAAAACTAAGATCTTTCAACCGTAACAAGCGGTCTTCGTCAGATTCAAAAACCCAACTAAAACACAATATGTAGAAATATCATTGTAAGGGGTTGAGAAGAGTGGGAGAGAAGAGAGGTGTTTAAAAGGGTGTAAAGTGAGGAAGGACAATGGTCCAAGGAGAGATGTTTGGGTAAACAAAGGAGTGCAGTAAGAAAAAGCAAAAAACTATCTTCTAGCTGTCAACGATCCTAGATGAGGCTAAACAGAGTTAAGTTTTAGTGTATACTAAAAATACTAACAAATACTAACGTATTTTCCATTTTCATTCTTCCCATTCAAGAAATGTTAATATTTCTGTTTTTAGAAATATTGAGGGCGTTAAGAATGTGCTCTCCTGAATTTCTTCATGATGAGATTAATAACATTAGGTCGATTATCCTATCACTAAAACACCTCTCCTCTTATATCGACTTAGATTTAAATTGTGCTAGAAAAACAATCTCCAATATTCCAACAGAGCTCCCTTAATTGTCAAATTCAATAGTTTTAACGTATCGTGAGTCATAGGACCCTTTACCTACGCTTGCACGTAAACTTGATTGTAATATAGTTTTTTTCTGATCATAATAACGTAGACAATAACAAACTCTCCGAAAAACTTTAGTCCGGTGGTATTTATAAAATCCTGTTAAAAAATTGCCAAAAAATATATATTGGTCAAACTGGTAAATTTCTACACATACGTGTAAAACGACACCAATACAACGTAAGTAAACAGGAAAAAGTAGGATCTTCTTCTTTCATATAAATAACTAGGAAACGTACCCGTCTTTGGCGTGTACTTTTTCAAAAATTTGGAGTTGACACGTGGTATTTTAAATTATCATTAGAAAATATGGAATAGTATAAAATATCATTATTAGTACAGTGTTAAGTAACTATCTCTGTATATAACACTGTCTACACTTCAGGTTTATGGAAGAAGAAAGAATTAGAACCTCTTGAGCAAGCAAACTACAGTTGACCATGTGAGAAAAACTTGGTCTCACTCACTCAATTCCAGGGGTAGATAGAGTTTTCCCTTGCGACGTAGTTACTGTCATTGCTAAACAGACGCTGACGGGACATTGCAATCATTTGAATGGAAACGAATAGTGGTTAGGAATCAATGTGTGGTGGAATGTGGTGGTGGTGTGGAATGTATGCGTGGCATACACACAGACTCCCCAGTACCAACCCTGTCATGATGTCCGCCTGTATGGCGTATCCGTGCAGAGCACGAACTCAGAGGCGTGTCCCGATGCACATTTTTGGGGCACTCAATTTTCATAACATGAAATTTGTTACTTACTGCTACTAAATCGTAGCATTGGCACCTTTACTTTTTTACACATGAGCATACAGTCCAGGAGCAACCAAGCGGTCAAATGAAATTCAGTTGGATAATGAACTACTTCCTCGTCACTAACCACTCTATTAACTGATATGTAAGTTCCTTGTTCGACTTGATATAGCCTAACAACTCTATTGTAGATTTTTCCTGCACCCATATAATACCTCTCTTCCCTCCCACTCCTCTCAGCCCGTTACCATGGTGTTTCTACATCTTATGTATTAGTTGGGTTTTGACTCTGGCGAAAACAGTTTTTTAAAGTTGAAAGATATTAGTCTTCTTTTACAATTTTTTGTTGCTGGATTGAACATTGATGTATATATAACTAGGGATGAGAGGGGAGAAATGAATAGGCAAAGAGGAAGTGAAATAGAGGATTTCAGGGTTTCATCTGAAATATCTCACTAATAAATAAAATCTTGGCATGGGATGTACTAACTTTACTGCATAGAAAAACCCTCAAATAAGTTAAATCATTAAAGAAAAGTGGGGAAATGTAATCTAATGTGCCATCAATTATTCACAGCAAAGCCTCAAAAGTTAAATATAATCACTACTTTATTTCACTTACCATGTGTAAACAGTTTATAAGAATCTAATAAATAAAAAATAAAGATAATAATATATCTGAGAAAGTGAAAATACAAAATTTTGAATTGTTTGTCATCATGTGACAAAAGGTTACATTTTCAGTCACATTTTTTATTTTTTGGGAAATCACGGTATAAAATGTTAGTTCATGGTTAAGCGTATACGTCTGTATTTTGTCAATAACATCGAATCTTGAGAATATTTTTTATTACTCGTTTAAGAAAAAAGTAAGTATCCTAATAATATATCATGATCATAATAATTGTAGAACTTTGACATTTCGTATTCAATATGAAAAGACCATATAATGCTAAACTTTTAGCTGACATTACTTGCAGGGTTTATATATTTTTTTTCTTTGAATAATTGTGTAAGTATCAAGTCACCAAATTTGAGTTCATTAATCAGAGTTAATTGATCAGAAAAAAAGTTACTTCGTCAGGAAACATTCCTCGGTGTATTGTCTTGCATTGTCTTCTACGATTTACTTCAACACAAAAAATACTGAATACATACATTAAATAAAAAAATATGTAAAACCATCCGTTAAACTTGAAACGACACTTGAACATGTGGATACTATCTAAAAAAAATAATATTTTAGATACCACTACAATTAACATACTCTATCTGATATGGCTTTCGATCAATAAATAAACATAAAGGCACTGTTGCTTGATTAACATCCTGTACATCATAATGTAATGACATGAAAAACTTATAATCATTTATACCATTCATATTATAATAGTTCTCCCATTACTTAATCAAATTATATGATAAAATGACGATGGTTGTTCTAACGTTGTCAAAAGAACACAAGCAAATAAACGCATATGCTACAATTAATACGGTGATATCATAATTATTTAAATAATTTCATATAGTTTAAACTTTTAACGTTTTAAAAAAACTTATTTAATTTTTATTTCCTGAAAAGGAAAATTTTTTTTAGTTAATGTATTAAATCCAAGTTCAGCAGCATACCATTTTGCCAAGTGAATTTCAACGTTTACAAAAACAGTGAAGATAACATTCAAAAATTGTTTGTTTTTACTGTTTGTAGCTAAGCGAGTAAAAAGAATATCTCACAAAATGTACTATATCGTACCTTTTCATAAAAAAATTAGTCAAAAAACTAAACAACTTATTCTTGTGTAAACAGCTATATTTCTATTCAATTGCATTATTACCCGTTAATCTATGTAATTAGTCTCGTGTTCATAATATTTTCAATCCTAAGAAATTTTAATTTTTAAGGATTTAAAATAAATTTTTAATTTTTATTTTATGAAAAAGTAAATGATAGCAGAAAATAAAAAATGAAGTAAAGTTCGAAAGAATATTCCTTAAAAATAAATCAGCTCGTCTATATGATAAGGGATATTTGTTAGTATAACATTGAAATTATTGATCAAATGGTGCTATCTATATCAAATTTAGGAGCTTTTTGATGAAGACCCTTACCCACTAATAGATATAAACAAAGATGAACGCAAAAATTTACAATGTGAAATCAGGGCACCTAAGAATGTATAAAATCGTAAAAACGATTTAGTTATTATTTTCCGAGAACAAATTATATACCAATTATAGAGTTTAATTATAAACCCTTATATTATGTTTTGTAAAATAAATAATATTAATTAAATTAAATATTATTCTATAAACAACGTAAATTAATTTAATTTTATTTATTTGAAAGCAAAATAATTTAGTAAGATACAGTGAAGTTGAACAAAATGCTTGATAGTAATGCAGATACAAGATTGTGATACTATTTCTTGATCAGGAGTCTTTGTAATAATTCCATTATATTGTGAATACAAAAACAAAAACATATTTTTTTTAATGTAAGCAGGTTGATGTAAATGTGGAGATGAAATAAGAATTTAAAAAGCATATACAATATAAATAAGCATGAGAGTTTCAAATCTTGCAGTATTGTACTGTTCAATGGAATTGTACGTTTTAATATTTACATGTCACAAAACCTAAGCGTTAGTTTGTCATTTAAACGATTAAACATTAATGTTCTAAAGTATCCTGATATTAAAAGATTTTGATGAGACCTATGAGAGTTAGTTTATTGAAATAAAGTTGATATTGCAAGATAAAAAATAAAGTAAAGATCAACATTGGGAAACAATCGTTCTCCAAGAACCCTGAAAGTGTTTGACCAAACTATTTATTTCTCCACTGTCTTGCTGTATGTTTTAGTTTCTTTTCTTGCAAAACACTTTAACAGGGGCTTTAAGTAGAGAATAAACTCTACTGAACATATTCAATCAGCGTATTCTGCTAAATTGAAGCAAAATCATTAGTTTGAAAAATAAATTTCTCTTTAGACAACTTTTTAAGCATAACTCAAATATATAAAACACATAAATTAGATAAAATTATAGGTTATTTTAACTCATATGCGTTAATTTTATTGGTAAAGAAATATTTTATAGTTGAGTGTGTTTAGTATATCGTGCATTCTCCTTATTGTCCCCACTGGTACGTAAATAACCATTTCAACTAATGAAGTACTGCTTCTTAATTCCTTAGGCCCGCCGCAGAGATGGTTTTTTTAAACGCAATTACAGTCCTTGTGAGTTTATGAAGTAATTATGTTATTTACATTTACTCCAATCTTCACTTCATTAAAAAAAATATGACGTATCCATGCTATAATAAATTTGTCTGTTTGTTAACTAACCCAACATAACTGATTTATATTATATTAATATTTAGTCATGTGCTCGTTAATGTACTCACACTATTGAACCACTAACTAAAAGTATGTAATCCTGTACGTTGATTCTTCTTGAAAGGCATTCAGATTATTCATCATCTGCTGAAACGTCTGTCTGTATTTATAATATTAATGATCTACCGTTGTTTCACTACAATGAATACAATCCAATGCCATTAATTACTCTCAAATCTCGCAGTGTCATATTCATTTAAAATTTATCAAAAAAGCCACTTAAAAAGAAGTTATAAATACATTTCTGAATTGATAAAATATTGATTGAAGTAACTTTTTTTGTATTTCTGTGCTTACGGAGTGATTGTTGGTACCAAGGACAGTATCTGAATAATTATGCATAAGCCATCCACTGTTCAGCCTGTAGCTGCTTGTTATTCAGAGAATTTGTAAAAACAATAACTCTTCTCCAAACATTGACTTTTATGTGTGCACAAGAAGTTTGTTTGCCACAGCGCCTTGTAGAAAAAAGGGTCTCTGCTGGTTAAAGTGTCAGGATAAATCTAACCCAACCTGGACTTTTTACCAAAAGACATCTAGTCCTTTTGGTGTTTTTCTTTTAAGAAAACTTGAAACCTAGTATTCCATATAAAAAGAATAAAGAATGATAACCTGATATATTGCTTATTTCAAACAATTTTTTAATGACAAGCACTTTACAAAAAAAAGTTTATACAAGAACAAAAATTTTTATTCGAATAAATAATAGTAACTTTTATATTTCTAGTTAAAATAGAAAAAAGATGAATACATTCACTTATTGCTGACAGCAAGAGTAATGGTGAATGAAACGATTGGGTCATTAGAAAGATTATTTAAAAGGAAAATACACTTCTTGGCAGGGGTCGAATACAGAAGTTGAAATAGCAACTGCCCATACTCGTATTTCTTCAGAATATATCTTGTATTTTAGTAGTCAATGTAAGGCTTTCGACATTTCCACACGCTCCCATACCCTTCGTTTTGTGTAAATTTAATGTTTCTTTCAGAAATATGGTTTAAAACACTCACCTACATCAAATGAAATTGATACTACCAGTTTAGTAGATAAGTGATATCACTTTTATATTCCTATTAATTTATTTAATTGATTTAAATAAATAATCACTATTATTAATTAAGTACTAGAAATAATTAAGTGAAACTTAAAAATTATTTCAAATTTAGGTATTTTACTTATGCTGACAAAAATAAGAAAAATTAAATACAATGATTTTAAATAGAGAGGATATTTTGAACAAATCCAAACCAATGACAGCGCACTTGGAATTAAATGACCTAAAAATATACATCAGTTATATACATAGGCTGCATAAGTACACAAATTCCGTGATGAAATAAGACTGAAAAGTGGATGCGTATCTGTGGAAGTCTGGGAAGGAAGCTAGAAAACGTGGGATGTACTAGGGAAAGCCAGGAGGGCTATCAGCGCAATACCCTAATACCCTAGGACCTCCTAAATTGAGTCTAGCATTACAATCCACACAATGGCACCATACAAAAAATACGAACTATAAAATATCCAGTATTACTTTACAAACATATAGAAACATTTGGAATTTACCAATAGATTTGTAAAGCCCTATTTCTTTCTTTCTAACGTAGTGCAATCACTTATTATGTGATATTTACTCATTGTAGGGTAAAAAGAGTAGCTTTTTACCCTACAATTTCTTTCTTTCTTTCTTTTTTTGAGTTCTGTGTACAATCATAAACTGTACGGTATTTAGTCTTAATGGGAAAGGGAAACTAAAAATCAAGTCCTAACCCACAAGTTTACACTATGTGTTCGAAACAGATTGATTTTTTTTCTTTTGGTAATAACAATTTTATCAATTAGGTCATTTTTACCTCATTTTTATATAATAATAGACTTGTAATATTTTTTCACATTTAATATGCTATTTCTAATAAACTTTGTTAACAATTATGTGCCTTCTTAATTCTATGAATTTAAACAAATTATTATCAACATATTACTAACCTTTTGAGCAATTAATGTCAAAATAGAAAGAGATTTCAATGTTTAAGTGGCTATGTGAGTTTATTGGTGTATAATTATATATTAAATATGCACCATTTAACTATTGATGCAGTCAGATGTTTATTTTGACTCTTTAATCACAATTAATGTTCTTATTAACAAAAGGCTTGATATTCGCCATTGCCATCTTTTAAAAAAAGAATAAATTCCACCAATCTTAATATCGCCGTAATTAGATTTGTTCTAGAGATGTCATTCATCAAATGACTATCTCATTTTATTTTATTCCAGTCTTATTATATAAGATATATTTTATAAAATTGAAATAGTACAGTGAATTAAAAAATGTGGCAATAGGTTCATAAACATATTTCTATAAACTAAAATACTCTATATATTTTTCTAAATTAGCAAACTCTAGAACATCAGCATAAAAAAAAAATCAATCTATATTTCCTACGTAGACCATCACATTTCAAAACAGACTGCCCAAATTACTAAACAGCATTAATTACAATGCGCAGTTATACCAAACGTTACTATTCCAAATCCCTCTCCCTAAAAAAATAAATCCTACACTCATTATTCAATACAATATTAAATACTTTAAAAAATAGTAAATTTTGAGTCTGGTGATATATGTTACTTAATGTTGTATGATTTATTACATTTATTCTGCAAATGTCATTGAAAAGGTTTTAAATAAAACCTAAACTTCAACCATAAAAGTTTGATTCGAACTTCAAAAAAGACCTATTGATGGATAGTATATTTTGTTCCTTCCTATTATTTACATACGATCGATATTTTCTCAAGATTTACACACATACAGATATTAATATATATGGAAATTATTCAGCAATTGTACAGGATGTAGCATTTTTTTAAAAAAATATCCATAAGACCTGAATAACGGAGAAAACCATCACTCCTGAGTTGAAAATTGAAAACTGATAAATTTGCCAGTTTATCTGGTTGTGTACAAAAAAAATCTAATTATTTTTGCTGTACAAAAAAATGTTATTAATTAACAACCTAGTAATATAATTCTTTTCCGAAACATCACGATAAAACATTTTAAGCAGACTGTATTACACAGGAAACGAAACACAAAGTAGTTTTTACACAAGATGTCTTACAGTAAAGCCATGTAAAAACAATCCAATGCATGGGTAATAGTTTGGAAACCTTTAGTTTTAAAATACCCTCTTGCCTCACTACTCTCCCAACACCATGCCATATGACCGCTTTCTCAGCTGAACTCATCAGTTAGTTCTAATGAGGACCAGTTATTTCTATAAAAAAAGAATATTCTATACATTTTTCTAAATTAGCAAACTCTAGAACATCAGCATAAAAAAAAATCAATCTATATTTTCTACGTAGACCATCACATTTCAAAACAGACTGCCCAAATTACTAAACAGCATTAATTACAACGCGCATTTATACCAAACGTTACTATTCCGAATCCCTCTCCCTAAAAAATAAATCTTAAAGTCATCATTTAATAGAATATTAATAGCGTAGTAAATTTTTATTTAGTTAGCAATAACATAAGCACTAGGTATTAAATCAATTTATTTTGTATTTATATATCATGTTAACACTTCATATATTACTGTTTTAGTTTTAATCTTTTCACTCTAAATTTTAAAAGCATTCCTCTTGCTTCCTGCGGTCTACAATGAAAGAATTTACGTATCTCTTTTAAATGGACATAGGTTAGGTTGCAGTGATAGTCCCACAAGGGACCACACAAAGGCCCAGCATTAGAGCTTTGTGATACCACACAACAATGAAGATTGATTCTACAGTGAGAGTCCTAAATTTTGCCTAACTCTAGTGTATTTATAGTAGGGATATTTAACGAGTAACTGACATTGCACAGGCTCGGACCGACGGTTTAACGTCCTTCTCCGAGGGACGACGTGCTCAGATTTATTCTCCTCCCGTATAAATAAATAAATGGACATAACATACAAAAACGATACTGTTGTTTATAATAATCACAAATTATATATTCTCAAAAAATTAAGAAAGGAAAAAAGTGATCTATTAGTTAAAATTGGTTTTAATAAAGCGCAGTTACTCAGGTGGTATCTAATTACAGTCACCTTCACGCCGTCCTGACTTAGCCAGAAATAAATGATCTTCATTAAAAAACCAACTCCCTCAAAGAGAGTTCTTCTACTGCGTTTTTAGTTTACACCTTACAAGTGAACTTATTATTAATACTTAATATAAACCACCTGTATTATTATGTAGCTTATTATTTTTGTTACCAATTAAAAAAAATTACTATTAAATTTTAAAAATTGGGTTAAATCTCTCTTGAATTTACCCTTGAGAAAATACTGGTTAGAAAGTATTTTCTTTCACAAGTAAAATTACCAAAATTAATTACTTATTGCTCAAATAATAAGAAATCAATATTAATTTTTCATCATTAAACAATAAGTTTTTAATGTGATTATTTTCAAAACGTTTCAATAGTACTTATTGAATATCAATTTAAAAGTTAACAACTATAATAAAATTTGTTTATTCTTAAGGAGTTGATATATTGACTATAATGAAGTTTATTTGATTAAATTTAGGTAAGGTTTATGCAATGACCGATCAATCTACTACTGTAAGTGACTATCAAGGTCTGATAAGAACGATAGGTCTTCAAGTCAGCACTGCTTTGTAAAGCGGAGGCAGTGTCAAAAAGAGTACATGCAGATTTCAAACACTCCTGATAAATTGGAAATATAGTTCTTTAAAAAAAAATCTGGAGTGGCCTACACTCAGTTTTACTATATGTAAACATATCATACTTCTTCGGTATATAATATATAAAGCTCTATTTAGGTAACATATAAATGTCTAAATAAGAGAGGTGTACTACTCATTCATTCGTGGAGGTAGTACAGATAGTGATTGATTCACTATCAAATATCAGTACATTTGCTTATTTTTGTATATCACACCACTGATGCATATAATATCATTAGTATAACTACAGCAGTAATAACATTTTTGAGAAGCGAAAAGGAAGATTTCCTGCCAAGAAATAATCTGTTACATGAGAACATGGATTTTGTTCCAATAGCTAGTAAATCACTTACTAGTTTTCTTGACCTCCTTCTACATTGAACATTTAAGACAAATTTTCCAATTTAATACATGAAAATATTCCTATGTTGTCCGAAAAATATCAGAAACATATAACAAAAAAAGTCGTTTTAAGATAATTTTTAATTTAAGATCTAGGATAATTACATTTATTATTTTTGAAACAATGTTTCAATTTTGAATTATGTTACACATTTTTAGTCTTTGATAGAATTACTGGACCGTAAATTTATACATATATGAGCTTCCTAGTATTTAATAAAAATCAGTTCTCTTTCCCTTTGTCAAAAATCATAACAATGTATTTTTCTCTGATGAGGTGTAATCATTTTCGTCTATATTCTGTGTGTTATATTCTGCTACAAGGTTGCTGTAAATGTATATTGAGAAAAGATATATTAGTAATTAGCCAGTTTTACAAACCCAAATGAAAGTCAAAGCCAGCTATTTAGAATAATTTAAAATTTTATAGCTGGGAGCTTCTAATTTTTGAAAACAACAGATATGGACTATTAGACTAGAATACTGAAAAAACTGGATATTTGTCAACAAACATAACTCTTCTTTCTTGAGGAAAGTGTCCATTCCTTACATTACAATATTATCCAAAAATACTATGATTCATAAACACAAACAAATGTTCATCTGATATTAAGTTTTGTTTAAGGGTGCAATATATAGATCGATTAGAGAATTTTGTCAGACAAATACATCATCCCATGGAAAGCATCAGAAATGTATGCTCATTGGCAGTGATTTTTTACACGTCAAAATATTATTTTTCTTCTCTCTCGTACTAGCCAACATATCATATAATTTTTCCATTATAAACATCAATTTTAATTTAGTGAATTCATTCAAAAATTTTGTTGTCAATGTAAGCAATGTAAATAAATATCAATAAATTCGACAATTATAGCAGGTAATGCTTTAGTGTAGGATAAACAATCAGTTTTTATAGCTTTCCTGCTCTTTGGAGTGTTTGAAATTTCATGAATTTTTTTCACTTATTTTAATTTTCAGTTCAATTTTTTGCAAATTTCAATGGCTTTTTAATTAACCATTTAGCATCAAAATGGTAATTTTGGTAATAAAACTGGTACATTTTCTGAAAACAGAAAATGTACTGGAACGGAACTTTAGTGAATGTAATTTTGAAAAAACTTTTTCAGCTCATCCACCACAAAATGTTCTATTTTAAGGTATTGTTTCATTTTGATCCCTTAAACGTTATGGCTTGTATCGCTGTCACAAGCTTTCAGAAAGAATTATAAGTAAAATTTTTACATTTTATTAAACAAATATTTCCTGTTGTTTTAAAAAAAAAAAATCTGAGAATATTTTTATTTTATTACCTTTTTAGTCACAAAAATAATGTCAAAATTTTAAGACTCTTGAATTAGGAGTTTAGGAGACAAAAACTTTGTCTAGAAATAGGTTTTTGGAAAAAAAGTGACTTTGTCATCATGCATAATAGTTCCGAAACAAAGGACTCATCTACACTATGAGGACTATTTTTGTGTAAAATATCAACTTCAATGATTCTGGACAGTAGCGTGGTTACAAACTTTGGATGCATACTCACCCACCCACGCACACGCACAGAAATCATCGATAAAACTTCACTAAACAACTTTTGATATCTCAAAACATGTAATTCCATCAAGTCTTGAGATCAAATTTCTTCACATATTGTCGCAATGTGAATTACACTTATACATTTAAATACACAATGATTTATTAATTACTTCTAAATTTTGATAAAAGATGTTTGTTAAAAAGTGAACTGACAAAGTAGAATGATCAAGAATCAATCCACTATATTCCATTTCACATGTGGCATCCCATTAATACATAGGAAGCACGCAAAAATGAAGAAGATATTAATCAACTTAAGGGATAAACTTTAAATTTAAGGATAGTGAAATATTCAAATTCCTGGAAGATCTAATAAGAAAACTGCATGGTGTTAATTTTAGATTAGATAATAACGGTTTTCTTCAATTTGTTCATTCAAATGTTATGCATTATATGGAAAATACTTGTTACACTCACATGTACCATCTAACAACTGCGCACAATTAAAATACATTGCAAGGATGATAAAACTGTTAATTACATTTCAGAGAAGAGTCAGCCATTAACTTACCAAAAGCATTCACAAAATTATCACATACATCACTAATTCGATTACATGTTAGAGTAGACACAAAAGAGGTATCTGGAATTTATCGACATTCTCCCGTTTCACTGATTAATTCTAGAATTCTACAAGGCTAATAGACAAAATATTTCAGAATCACAAGTCATGTAAAACATTCAAATAAAATTAGTGTATTTCAATAAATTTATAAGAAAATATAGTTACTGCCTGTTCATAAAATAGAGAATATAGTAGAAGCTTCTTTAATTGAAATAAAAAAATCTCTTATGATGTAGAATTAAACTTAAATTTTATTTAGCAGCTGTTTCACAGCTTAGCTGAATTAATGGTTTTCGGGCTGATAAAAAACAAATATACTACCAGGCATTCCCTACCACTTCGGATGCGAGAAAACTCCAGGTAAACAACAAGATACATTTATTACTCAAATATAGTATATATTTGTATTTGTTATGACTAAGAAATTCAATGGGTTTTTTAAAATATCTAATTTAATTTTAATGAGTATATTTCATAATTTTGGGTTCTTAATATACTTCCTTGATGTGTCGATCACATACTACTTGCTAAGTAGAAAAACCTGCCATATAGTTATCTCTCTCCTTATATTTACCATTATATGACTCGGCATCTATATCGATATGGTAATGACCTCCTTTACTTGGTTCTATTTTTGAGTTGTAAGTTAATCTTAATTTGTTGGCTACCTAATCATTATTTTAACTTCGAGATATAATTAAGATTCTAAAATACAAGTAACGTTGTACGTTTTAAAAAACCTGTAGGTTATAAACAAGGACAAAAAAGTAATTAAACAAAAAAATACTGGAAATCTTTTAGAGCTATGACTTTTGATGTTTTATCTTCTATATAATTGTAGTAAGTTACTTTTTGTTGTAAAATACACTTTCTTGTTACTTACTCCTTACGATTAATTTCTTTTTTCTTATAATCATCCTCCAATGTAATATAAATTGCCAGGGAGTGAATTTTTTTTAGGTGTACGGGGTGAAAGGTTGGGAAGCACTCTCTTAGATTGACCGACACTGAAATACAAAAGTAAGCTTTGTCTGCAACTTACTGATTTCTTTTCTATACCATTTCATATTTGTTGAACAGAAAAATATTTAATTTTGATTTTTGTTACATATAAATAAAACAAGATTTCACAATAAACACGTGAAACAACAATCAACGGAAATCTTTCCTACTAGTTGTTTTCACTGTCAACCCTTCAGCACCACATCCTTGATGTCTTCCTGATGATGAACACAAAGTGTTCGAAAGGCGTTGTTGTTGTTGAATAAAACTTCATTTGTGTGGAGACTTTTGTTTGTTTATCCATTTTACCTCAGAATGAGTGAATACCATACAATTACGGATTGCACAACTAATAAATTAAAACTATCAATATATCGATAAAAATATCAATTGAGATTTGTTGGACTAATTAAACAAAAAAAATGTATGTTCAACACAATGAAAATTAGAGAAATTTAAAATTCTGATGAGGCAAAGAATACTAATTCATTTTGCATTCGGTATTTATTTATCAACTGAACTCAATAGCATTGAAAACTTTCAACTTGTTACACGAGTTAGAAACTAAACGAACACATAAGATTTGTTGAAAAAGTTTTCATTAGAAGCAGCTGATGTCACAAAAAACTTTCGTGTGATATTTAACGATCTGCAGCCTCGCCAAAACATAGAGAATAATGAACTAACCTTAAGAGAATAATACTTTCAACTTATTAATAGGCAATAGAAACATAACATCTATCGAATTTAAAATAAATTATCACATGAGAAAAATGTTACAAAATCAATGCAATATAAGTTTTTTTAATAAATATTGGTGCAAAATTTTAATAATCGTCAACCATGATTTTAATAGACAACTGGATTAAAAAATCAAAAAAATAATGAATATATATTATTAAAGTTACAGCCAGAAAACACAAAAAAGATACTTACAATTCTCGATCATTTTGACTTTCTTGCTGTCTTTAAGGGACGGGGAGGAAACGAAACGAAAATGAGAAAGAAAGACTGGAGTGGAAACAAAAAAGCGTCCACCAACCGATACAATGTGATATACTCGTATATATCACAGAAGTTCTTCTGTAAGTTTTCTCACTAACCTATAGTCAGTTTCTATTGTAATTTTTTAATTGTAACTAATTGCACTTTTATGTATGTTTGATTTTTGAATGATTGTATTATTTCTTATATTTCCTCTGTTTTTGTAGGCCTATGAAAAAGGTTTTAAATAAAGACCGAGACGTTGGCAATGAGAGTTTAATTTGAACCTGAAGAGCTGACCGAGTCCCGATAAACTATAGTTTTGTTTCTATTCCACGGTCGATATTTTTATCAATATTTATATATATATATATATATATATATATATCAATGATCAAACCACAATAAGAAATGGGAAAACAAGACTAAGATCTTTCAACCGTAACAAGCGTAACTGAGTTGGGTTTTTGACTCTGACGAAGACCGCTTGTTACGGTTGAAAGATCTTAGTCTTGTTTTCCCATTTCTTATTGTGGTTTGATCATTGATTGTTGTTTCACGTGTTTATGTGAAATCCTTATATATATATATATATATATATATATACCATGATAAACAAAAAACGGTCTGGCAGGACAGATAACACTTAAAATAAACTGTGGCACGTAGACTGAAACATAATAAACACTCACTTTTCAATATTTCGACCGTAATGAAAACTAAAGTAAGAAACTAAAGAAAACTATTATATATTTTATTCTGTCTTATATATTTTGCATGAATATGATAGTTTAATCAGAAATGAGTTTAATAACTGGTCCAAGTTGTGATCTATTATCACCATTAGTGGAGTAATGTCTAATATAGGTCCGCAGTACAAAAGTTTGGAGTGTAATTTAGCAATGGCCCAACATTTCACAGGTGAGAGATGGAAAATTTTGTTGAGGTTGTTTTTTGGAGAGAAGGTTAAGCAGTCATTCACGTTGTCAAGTACCTGTTGAAGATCTTCACACTAATAAGGTTAACTAAGGCATAATTTAGAACTTCTGCTGTAGAGCTGACCCGATTGTGTGGGGTAACAAAGGCGCTAATGGCCCGCGTGTGTTCCCTTCGTAGAAACATCAATCTTCACTAACTTAACATAGCCTTCTGTCAGCAGTGAACAACAATAATTAGACAGTTAGCCTCACGTTAAGCTATTGAATACGTTAACACTGATATTTATTACCACTGAAAAAAATATTCCATACAATTGAAATAAGGGAATTATTTGAAGTGGTCATGTTACTCTATCATTCATTTTTTATTTTTTTCTGTTTAAACAAGGTATTTAGACTCTAAATTACGTAACTCAATATCACTTCATTAAAAGTTTCTATAGGTCAATAGAAGGTGCTCTTCGAGCCAAGGAATGAGTAGTAACCTATTTGTAAAATTTTGTATTATTATTTATTTATTCATATATCAAAAGATAAATAGACAAAAAGTTATTAAATCAGAGATATTTCAACAGTATTACTTAATGTCCTTTATCAAGCTCAACTGGTTTCAGATCTTGAAGTTTCTTATTATCTTTTAAGAGTAATCGTTGTAAAATTTCATTCTTCTCTGTCCAAATACTTACAACTACATGGTCCTAAATAATCAACATAATCAATTAAAGACCAAGAGGAATTTTGGTGCACTACGGCAGTCATTATAGTTATTAGTTTCAGACCAGAGCTCTAATACTGCTGATTAAATACTCTAATACATATTAGCAAGGGTGAGAAAATCCTTTCAAACAGTAAGTAAAAATGCATCCTGTGAAGATGTCCTATTTCAGGTCGTATGGTCTTAGAGTTTCAAGGTTTACAGAAATCTGTACTACATTCAGTCGGACGAGAGGTGGAGAATCAGGTTTTGAGGCCATTTGTTGAGACTTATCTCTATAAGGTTGGGGGAAGGCTGACTGTCACATTAGTAGCCTGAATAAGACTATTTGGGTGAGAAATGATTTTTTTCTATTCATTAGTTATAAGCATAGTGATATAGTTATTTATAGATCCTTATCTGATATCATGCAGAAATGATCACATATTCCTGCAGTATAAAAGTGCCTATTCTAAAACAGGTGCATTTATTATCAACAATTATGATTCAGGTCATGTTTCTCAGTAGAACATTAAACATAGAGACTAAATTTCAGATTGTGATTTATGATGTGGAAGTGCAGTTTGAATGTCAACTTGAAGTATAGAAGTATACTTCATTTCAAATAAAGAACTTTAGATAAATATTTAACTTGGGAGTCGTATGCTATGGTCTCTTGTTATATCCAACTGAGGTTTTTTGACTCCTACGAAGACCACTTGTTATGGTTGAAAGATCTTAGTTTCTTTTCCCATTTCATATTGTGGTTTGTTCATTGATTATTATTTCAAGTGATTATGTGAAATCTTAATCTTATATATATATATAAATGAAAAAAGACAACAAATAGAAGAAGCAAGAAAACTTACTGGGTCGATATTTCGAACTGAAGTTCGTCGTCAGGGAGAAGAAGGGAAGAAGAAGGGAAGAGGAAGAGGCACGTGCGTCCACTCGTACAAGCAGAGGGCGACTGGGGGCTCCAGGCGGCGGTCACCAGTTGAAGTAGCTCGAGGCGCTGCAGGCTAATCCCCCGTGAACGACACCATTCCACCACGAGCGAACACGCGTACCGTATAAGTCGGAAAAAGGTAGAAAGGAGGACAGAAGTGGCGCAGAAGAAGAGGAGAAAGAGAGTGAGGGAGAAAAAATAAAAAAAATAAAAAAAAATATAATAAAAAATAAAAATAAAAAAATCTTTAACGTTTGAGATTGAGGCCAGGTGGGGAGCGGGCATTAAGTAACCAAATGTGAGCCTCCTCAGAGGCTCTCAAAGTTAACCTTTTCTCATCATCTGCAACTACTTTGAGAATTTGGACTGTGAAGCAGTCATTAAAAGTAAGGCCATGGCTATTCGCGTGGATAGCAACAGGCAGGTTGCTGCGTCGTCTGACTGAATCTCTGTGTCCAGTCATGCGGATGCTAAGCATGTTGGAGGAAAGGCCAACATAGAAAGCACCGCACTGGACACATTCCAAGCGATAGACGCAGTTAGTGCTGGTGCAAGAGGTGTTGGGGGGGACTTGAAAACTATTGCTGAGATTTGAGAAGAGAGGTTCAGGGTTAATGATGGGGCAGGTGAGGCAGCGGGGTCGGCCACATCGTTGAGTGCCTCCGCGATCACCTACAGGCCTGGGGGTGTGGTCAGTTCTATGGGAGAAAAGGTTGCCTAAGTTGCGGGGCTTTTTGAAGGAGAGACGGGGGATGTGTTGAAAGACAGACGAGGTTGAGGAAGAAGAAGAGAGCAGATGAAAAATTTCTTTTATTGCTGTCCTGAGTTTGTAGACGCCTGGAAAGAATGTAGTGATGAGGAGAGGAGATGGAGTTGGGGTTTTAGGCTGGGGTTGGGAGGTATCAGGCGTCTGTCAACAAACCTGGGAGAGTAGCCCCGTTCAATGAACTTCTTTCTGAGTTTGTCGACATGGAGCTGTCGTTGTTGGAGGCTATTGCAAATGCGATTAATGCGGATAGAGAGGGAGCGAGGTAGAGACGTTTTTACATGAGGAGGATGACAGCTATTGACGTGGAGGTATTGCTGAGCGTTGGTGGGTTTGGTGTGAACAGACGTAGTAAAGGTTTTGCCGTTAACTGATACATTGACATCTAAAAAGGTCAAGGAACGATATGAAAGAGAGTGGGTAAAATTAAGCGTAGAGCAGGAAGTTTGGAAAGCATAAATGAAAGTGTCTAGAGAGTTTCTGCTGTGTGGCCAAATGAAGAAAATGTCATCGATGTATCTAGTATAGAGAAGGGGTTGATCAGGGTAGGAGGCTAGGAAGTCTTGTTCGAGTTTGGCCATGAAGAGATTAGCAAAAGACGGTGCCATTTTTGTTCCCATGGCAGTACCTCTAGTTTGGAGGTAAAAATTATCTTCGAACTTAAAGACATTGTGACGCAAAACAAAGGAGCAGAGCTGGAGGACAAAGTTAGTGGAGAGGGATTGAGGTGAGGGTCTCCGGTTAAGAAACCACTGTAACGACGCCAACCCTTCGTCGTGGTCAATGGACAGTATAGAGAGATGTAACGTCCATAGTGACGAGGATGAGAGGATTGTCTAAGGTGTCAGGAAGGGTAAGGTTACGGAGGGTTTCAAGGAAGTGGAAGGAGTCTTTACAGTAGGAAGGAAGACGTGTGACAATGGGCTGGAGGACGGCATCAACGAAAGCAGAAATGCGTTCCGTTAAGCAACCATAGCTGGAGACTATTGGTCTGCCTGGGGGTGGATTTTCGGGCATATTATACGGCTTGTGGATCTTGCACATATATATATATATATATATATATATATATATATAATGATCAAACCACAATAAGAAATGGGAAAACAAGACTAAGATCTTTCAACCGTAATAAGCAGTATTCGTCAGAGTCAAAAACCCAACTGAGGTTTTTGGGTTTTTGACTCTGACGAAGACCGCTTGTTACGGTTGAAAGATCTTAGTCTTGTTTTCCCATTTTTTATTGTGGTTTGATCATTGATTGTTATTTCACGTGTTTATGTGAAATCTTTATATATATATTGATATAGCTTCCGGACCACAGATTTATCAAGAACCATTTCTTTGAACTATATATATATAAGACTTCACATCTTATACTAATGTATATTATAAAACATGTATTAAAGTACGTGTATATGCAGTGTTAATTTTTATTTTTTAATATGTATTATTTTTGTCATCTAATTATTTTCAATAATCATCTAATTATTTTCAATAATTATATATAAAATGTTTCGTAATTTAAGTAATAATAACATAATGATTTATTGATATGTAATAATTAAGAAATCTCAATTTTAGAGATGGTTAAGTTAATGACAAATCTTTTAATGTTGTTTCTCTTAAGGATAAGTGATATTCAAAAACAGTCTTGAAAAATGCATTATTTTTGGTGCTGTAAAACAGATTGTTAGTGTTAAAAAAATATCCTATGTATTAACATACTTTTTGCAAAGGGGAGGGTTGATTTACTTCATGCTGTTTAAAAGGTATGGAAACACTTTTCATACACTTAATTCTTAATCCAAAATGTTTATGGAGGTTGGTAAGAAGTAATCCAGTTATAAACTGATTTAACTTTTGTTCGGCTGATAAGTTTGATGAAAAAAAACAACTATAAAGGCACTTTATTGAAAGAACAATTACCACCTGAAGTTATTTGTAGATGACAGGAGAAAAGTACAGTATTTATTTACAATACTCATGAGGGGAATAAACATGTCAAGAAAAAACGTTCATAGGCAATTTATAATAAGAAAAATCTAGTTGTTGCATAAAATTAAACTTAACATGAGAATTTACAATTTTTGTTTCAATTGTCATGCATGTCGTCCAGATACATTCACTGAGAAATGACCTCATTACAAACCAACTCATTCTGTTACTTAATAAGACCCAACCTAGTATATCGACTCGAGCAAGGTGCATTTACAAACAAACCCAAAACTTAATGATGTTTTTTCTCTATTTTCATATGTTTGAATTAGATGTTTTAATTCATTTGATATTTTGTTATTTCTAACGAATAGTGATATTTTACGTTAGAAATACAGATAACGTTAAAAAAACTTACTAAAACTAACTACCTCTATCAAAGACTAAGTAATAGTCTAAAATATTGTGTCAGAACAGAATCGAATAGCAGGTAACTTAATAAAGCACTTAGGCAATTGCTCTTTTTCAATAATAATTATATAAATTCGTCATAATCTTGAGGTAGATTGTATTCATGATTTCTGTACTTTAATTATTAGATTGATATGAATATTAAATAATATTCATTTTATTAATTAATTAATATTCATTTTAATAAATATTAAATTTTTCAATTGTATTTTTCTTAATTAAATCCAATTTTAAGTTTCTTGAGTATTATTCTATAAGATGTATATACCCACTGCCTGAAGAGATCTGTTGATTTTCAGATTTTTCCGGCATATAATGTGTAAAATGTTATTTTCTTTAAGAAGGACGATTGCATTATTTAGCCTTTTTACTCTTCGTTAATTTTACGACAAAAAATTCACGATACTAACGGAATGAAAGTAGGGTTGTTACTAACTCAGTGCAGAAGTAAACATTATCTGTGCCTTAGGCTGGCTGCATTTATTCTTGCGTGTGCCCATCTTATGGTGTTGACTCCGCGATGGGTATAGTTCAACCCAATGTTGGGTAGACTTTACCACTGAATCAGAAGTAACTCTTTCTCGAGTGTTGGCTAGAAATCCACAATTGTGAGTTAGAACTAGTGTCAATACAGCAGCTTGAGGATGTTTATCAATAAATCTGGTACTGAGGTTATATGAACCCCGCATCTGGGATACCAGACCCTTAGGGATGACCTCAGACACGGCTTGTGGTGTAGTGATAAAACTGTTTACTGTTTTTGGTCAATTAAAGATCTGATATCATATTCATCAATGAAATTGGTACTCATTACACCTAAGTCACTTTTCTTAAACTTTTACCTGTGCACCGAACTTTCAAACATAAACGTGTTCATTAGATCCTGCTTGTGTTGTTTAAGCTCAAAAAACAATTGAGGAGTAGCAGTTTGGTTATTTTATTTACACTAACCAAAAACGAACGAATTAGTTAGAACACTAAAAATTAGTGTTTGGTAATGAGGCGTTGTCTTTTTGCTGACTTTTTATCAGCATTAAGCGGTAATTGCAGCGCTAATTGATACCCCACTCGCCCTTTTCCTTTCCCTGATGGCATGAGCTAAGTGCCTCTCATCACAATGAACCCTCCTCAATCTTCTTTCAATCATTTAGGACTAGAGCTGCTTATTTCATTCCTTGAGGGTTTCTTTTTCAAGAATCTCTGATAAATGCTTGGTTCAATTAATGCTTTTGGTCTAGTTAAATAAAAGGATAATCTTTTAAATTATTATCATTTGTAATAATGTAACAATTAATAGGTTTCAAATCACTAAAATAAAGTTATAGATTAATGTAATGAAATATAATTTTTAAAAATGCTATTATTGGAAAAAAATGAGACCCTTTTTGTTGTAAATAAAATGTTACAATATATGAAATATTTTTTTAAAATATATTGTTTTGAAGACTTAGATAAAGTGGATAATTACTGAGTACTAGAATTGAAATTATGCTTGAACGAACAATCCTTCCCTTTGACATTTATAAACTTTAATAAATGAATGAAACCAGTTTTCATTTAATATTAATGCAGAAATAATAATTTATTCAATTAATAAATACTACTAAAGTAATATTAAATAAATAAAATTGGGAGTAACCAATAATAACACTTTAATTTCTATGTAGTCACAAATTTCTTGATTTTGTGTTTATTTAAATTACTATTTCCTGGTGATGGGTAAAATGTTTGATAATGCGATTTATGGATAAGAATTTTTGATAATACTTTAGACCTGCAATTCACAATTTTAAAAATACTATAATAAATTAAACGAAATGCCAGATATTTGGGGAATGTAATTTCATCCTGTGGGAATTTGCTAGATAAAAAAGGAAGGGAATTCGAGTTTTCAAGATTACAACCCCACTTAGGACGTATATGAGAGTTTAAATTAGGCTCTGTGACAAATGAATTGGACTTGATTAATATCAACTATAAGTGGAATTATGAAGCCTCTCTTGCGTGAGTCCTGTTAAAGCTCAACAAGAAACGAAGAAGTTGTAAATATAGGATGCATAAAAATTGCTCAATATTTTATCTTGTGCATTTCATTAATGCCCGCAGTGCAGTCATTTCATAAAAACACTGTATTAACGTCATTCTAGACATACTCTAGTCAAATTGCGTAAAGCTTCTTCACTTTTCATATGGTTGAAATTCACATTTGAGTATTATACATGTAATATATAATGTAGTCCCTATACATGCATACGTGGAGAGCAGACGTTGTACTAGGCATACCTTACAACACTAGTGCTTTGCAACTTCGCAATTGACTTTGTATCTAATCTATACTGGTCTGGCTATAATTCTTTGAGCAG
Source organism: Hermatobates lingyangjiaoensis (assembly GCA_026182355.1). NCBI lineage: Eukaryota > Metazoa > Arthropoda > Insecta > Hemiptera > Hermatobatidae > Hermatobates > Hermatobates lingyangjiaoensis. Next base: position 1,603,151 of record JAPFBL010000255.1, read on the forward strand.
GCGGTCATCCCCAAATTAATAGACCAAAGAAACAAATGATTGTATTACCTTAAATAGATATGGACATTTTAAAATATATTCATAATACAATGTTTGATTAACCTAAATCATTTCCCAGTAGTATTTTACTTACTTCTGATTGGAAGTAATGATTCTTTGAAATTTATTATCGACCACAGTACAAAATTTGTACACCAATAAATTGGTATTACTTTTTTATGAAATTTAAAAATTTTTTACACAACTCCGCGAAATATTGTATAATAAAAAATGTCTAATCAGGTTTATTTTTTAGCATTCCTGCAGGAATTATTTATTTTGATACATCTCAGATAACGCTTTTGTCTTATGTTTGATTGTCTATTAGTAAGATGAGTAAGTAAAGAGGAAGCATAACTATGTAAAATAACCATGATTTTCTCTTTCGAAAAGTTTGAATAATATCCAATAGTTCACAAAAGGAGCTTTCCCTATATGCAATTTTTTTACTAAATCTTAAATTGAAATTTGAATTGAGAGTTAAACATCAATTGTGATATTTCTCTACCTCTTTGAGAAAATAAATCATTCAAAGTGTTGGATTGAATTTATAGTACTATAGACTTAAGTTATATGAAATTGAACATTTCTTATGAATTTCTGTAGAAAATGATAGCATGCATGGAAATATACAATGCAGCAATATTAATTCTTTTGTTTGAATTAATTTAGTTGTTAACAATTAAATCACATTAAGTAATACAATACTTGCAGTATGTCAGAACATACATAACGAAGCACTCATGTTATTGAGGATGTCTCCACTAATATTAGTGGAGACTAATATGCAAAAAACTTCTTCAATAATTTATCAGTTCTATGTCAAATGCTCTAGTTCTACCGTATCATGAGTCACTGGACCCTCTTCCTAGGGTTGCTCGTAAATTTGATTTCAATATTGTTTCCTTAATCGTATTAACTAAGTAATATGTTATTATAATAAAGTTATTTTGTTGTCTATACCACAAATACTCCCAGGGAACTGGAGTGTAGTAGTATTTATACGATCCTGTGTAAAAGTTTCCATAAAATTTATTGCTGCATTTACCAGTATATTTGAAATGATGACGCGTTTACTGCGCTCTGTGGTATCAAGAACAGTCAAATATATTTATGCTCATATTTTGAATTCTGAAAAATCATACAATGTGAAAACATATGTTTTTCTAAACAAAATATATTTTATCAGAAGTTTTCATTCTGATAACCCTATGAGGTAGATTGTAGACGAGTGTGGTTTGCTGCGTAATGTACAAGGACAGGTTGAAGGTAACATTAGTGTAACAGTCATTGGGGGCAGTTTATGCTGCTGTTGGGTGCTCTAGGTATCACGGTCATAAATAAGGCAAGAGCATGCAACTACCATGTTTGACACTTCAGTCTAGAAACGTCTTTTTTATTCTACTGGATTGTGGCCAAAAAGATCTAATCACGGAATAGCAAATAAAAAATTCTGAAAAACAAATCAAAGCTTACCACTATTTTAAATTATTCTAAATTCACAAATATCCAACAATATTTCCTTTTATATCATATTAAATAATTATTTTCACATAAGATTGTTTTCACTAACTGTTAACTCACTCCAAAATATTTACTTCATGAAAAAAATTAATCAAAGAAGGTCTTTAGAAAAGTTACTTTTTTATAATTATTAATTCTGTTTGAGTAAATTTTAAGTAAGAAGTGCTTAAAATGTTCGTACAGATTAAAAAATAATGCTTGAGAAGTTGTCTCTTCGGTATAAAAAAGATTTAATTACAGTTTTCAACGTTTCCTGAGTAATTTATTCATTAGACAAATATTTTGAAATTATAATTTATTAAGTTCATTTTTCATATCGAAAAAAAATGTTTTCTAGACCAATTTTTCATATTAGCCACAATTTTTTTTTCATTATATAATACAATAGGAGCAATTATTCTTGATCAATCATTATCTAACTAGTAAAAGAACCAATATATATGAACTTACCAGCGTAGCCATCTTAAGGCCAAAACACTTTATACTCAATATAGGTATAAATTTCTTTCAATTATTACACACTCAAAAGTGATAAGATACTAAAATGAACAAATTCCTTTCATGAACAAATTCAAGACTAAATGAACAAACATTATGTTATGACTCTATTGTGTCACTAATCCGAGAGATCATTTATCAGATTTCTTTTCAGTATATAAATTCAATATATAAATTTTTTTTCAGTATATAAATTTACAGATGCTAGAAATTTTTGTGAATTTTTTCCTTTGAAAATGTGATGTTATTGCATACGCAGAATTGTAGGTTCCATTTTCTGGCAAAAAGTAGGTTCCATTTTTACGCAATGTAAAGTAGAAATTAAATTTAAATGGCATTGAGAACAAAGTGTACAGCACAAACGACACATTTAATAAGAAATAATCCGCTAATTATAATTTTTAACATAAATAGAAAACTTCTAATTTTGGTATGAAAATAAAAGTAACCAAATAACCACTAGAATATTATTTTTTTAAAAAAAAAATCAAGTAAAATTGATTCTATAATATTCTATAAATTCTACTGCCGTTCAATATATTTTTCTTTGGATTATCATTTCCAGTTATAATAAAAAGAAACTAAGAAAGTTATTTCTGTTATTTAAGAAAATGAATTACTGCAATAAACACTACTTTTCCACATACAGAAGATTGCTGAAATTTTGAAAATGAAGTTATTGCTAGCTTTAGTTTTTCATATATTCATCTCATGTATCGTTGTTGTCAGACTTTCAGTCTCAGTATTGTGGACGTAAAATTTACTAAATTATTTAGAAAATATTTATATTATTATACAAAAGCAAATTAAAAATAGATTATATAGTAATGAATATCAAGTTTTAGCTTGAACGACACCTACGTTTGGATATCGTACGGTAGGTGTTTCGAATGCATGCCGTTCGAATTAAGCAAATCGCTAACTTAATTATTCACATGGGTTGTGACATAGTTTGTTCATCCCGTCTCAAAGAACCAAAATCTTGATGTCTCTAGATGTTTGTCGTCAAATTCTCGTTAAAGATGATTACCTAGGTAACAAGGCAACATGTATGGCCCCAGGCTTTACGCTTATATATAACAACAACTCAAGCAACACTATTGTCACGCTGCTTTTGATTTATTTAGTAACATTTATCATTGATGTTACTTGACACATTAAGAAGTAAAAACGTAGTATAGTGTGATATAAATAGATATAAGAGTAATATTTTACAACATACTTAAGTGATTTAATGTTAACTACTTTCTAAAACCATAGAACATGACTTATAGAGTCTGGGTAAATGAACAAGTAAACTTCAATCTGTAAGAAAAACACTTTTGAGATGAATTAATGAATCGTACTTTCAGAATAATCAATCATTTACATAAAAATGCCTACATTTATGAAATTACTGACACTAACTTTATCTGAAGTATAACGGTATTTTTAAACAGAGTTATCTCGTGGATAGATAATATTCAAAACACTGCAACAGTCATATGGTATGCTATTGTAAGTTTGACATAATTTACACTTAAAATGCCAAAAAATAATCTTCAAACTTGAACTGCTAACCACAAAGTAAAGGAAAAATATATATATATATATATATATATTGATAAAAGTATCAACCGTGGAACACAAACAAAATTAAAGTTTATCGGGACTCGGTCAGTTCTATTATATATATATATATATATATATATATATATATATATATATATATAATAAATAATTAAATGAAACGGCCCAGCGGACTTTTAAATAAAAACCAATTAAAAAGAAGATAGCACACAGATTGACACAGGAATAACTCACTTCTATATTTCGACCATCGTCGTCATCAGGCAGCAAAGATATATAGAGGCTGAGCGGGACTCTGACTTCCTGCGGGACTCTTTGCCTCCTGATGACGACGATGGTCGAAATATAGAAGTGAGTTATTCCTGTGTCAATCTGTGTGCTATCTTCTTTTTAATTGGTTTTTATATATACAAAATAGATACTATCAGTTGCAATTTATTATAATATATATTTCTAAAAAAAAAACATTAGTAATAATAAAACACAATAATCCTAGTTTTATAATTATTTATTATTATTCTCGAAAATAAACTGTCATTGATATAGAAAACATAAAATATAATTTCAACCTTTTAGGGTGAAAGCCCTTTTTAAATACCACTCTTCTCAACCCCTGACTAGATGTTTTCTGCATCTAGTATTTCAGTTGGGTTTTTGACTCTGACGAAGACCGCTTGTTACAGTTGAAAGATCTTAGTCTTGTTTTCCCATTTCATATTGTGGTTTGATTATTGATTGTTATTTCACGTGATATGTGAAATCTATATATAATATATATATATATATAATTAAAATAAGCAGTGACACATAAACAGAAACACAACAAAGACTCACTTTTCAATATTTTAACCGTAATGGCGGTCGAAATATTGAAAAGTGAGTCTTTGTTGTGTTTCTGTTTATGTGTCACTGCTTATTTTAATTATTATTTGTCCTGCCGGACCGTTTTTCGTTTATCATGGTATATATATATATATATATATATATATGTATACTTTTTCGTTAGAAATATGATCTGAAACGGGCAAATATAGTTCAATGTAGAAAAAGAAACAGAGAAATTAAATGCACACACTTACAGTCTCTAATTTTTGGTTTGAACCGTCCTCAAGAGAGATAATAGAGGGAAACCCAACCGTCTATGAACCAGTGCACTTGGTTTCCCTCTATTATCTCTCTAGAAGACGGTTCAAACCGAAAATTAGAGACTATAAGTGTGTGCTTTTGATTTCTCTATGTTTCATTTTCTACATTGAACTATATATATATATATATATATATATAAATTTAGATGTGGATATATAAATATATAATACATCTTATATATGTAAATATAAACAATATATATATATATATATATATATATATATATATATTGTTTATATTTAAGAATAATAAGGCGTGCAGTCAATGGAAGCAAAGGAAGCCAATGCTTCCACTATGATTATAGAAGCAACAATGAAAGCATATTATTTATTTTTCTCCAATGAGATCTTCCATTACTTGTGAAATCACTAAAATCAGTGTAAATTATAGGAAATTCAATGCTTCCAGCTTTTATTTCTAAATATGCGCTGACGAGTCAACCAGTGGACTGACAGCACGAAATAATCTGGGTCGGGATATTGCATTCCTCTGGATGGAATTATTCAACAGATTGCTTTCATAAAAAGTCAAAAAAACAATTTTTTTCATAGTCTGGGCTGATAAGAAAAATTTAATAATATTAATTACATCTAAATTGGTAGCTATGATGTAGTAGCATGATGTATATATAATCAATGAACATAATTTTGTCATGCAACGCTCACATGGCAAAGAGGAAGCAATCTAGCAGTTTGCTTCCACCAGAAAAGCGATTGTATATCGTTAAAAAGGAATCAAATTTAACCAATTTCAGTTTTCATTCAAAGATAAATCATTAAATAATGTCAAAACAACCTTCAGAATTAAATTTTTTTTATTGTATCTTTATATTTGAAAAGGAACTATATTATAAAATATATTCATTTAAATAAGATATTTACCTCTATGAAAAAAATACCGACGATTACTTCCCCAGTCACAAAAATCACCTCACACCGTTGAATATATGTAAAACCACCTCAATCCCTTAAGTAATAAAATGAAATTGACTCACAGACTAGAATTAAACAATAGCATAAATTTCATGGATTTAAAATTTGAAAACTATTGAAAAAATCTGGAGTGGCCTACACTCCACTTTACTATAAGTAAACTTAATATCAAACTTCTTGGGTATATAATATATAATGTCTCATTTAAGCATAATATAATCGTCTAAAAGGGAGATATTTATTAGTCTTTCATTCCTGAAGTAGTACAGATAGTGATTGATCCACTTTTTACTTTACTATAAGTAAAGTATAGTGATCGTGAAAAAAATCGATCTCGAGATTTTGACGGAATTACATGTTTTGAGGTCCCAGAAGTCGTTTTATGAGGTTTTTACGAAAGTGTCTGTGTGTGTGTGGGTGGGTTGGTGAGTGTGTTAGCATTGCTTGTTACCACGCTACGGTCCATAATCTTTGATGGATCAAGTTGATATTTTACACAAAAATGGGGGCCCCATAAAGACAAAGATCCCTATTGTTTGGGAAGAATTATGCATGATAGGAAAGTCACTTTTTTTGCCAAAAACCGTTTTTTATAAAAAATTTATTTCTCCTAAACTGATAATCCTAGAGTTTTGAAATTTTGATATTATCTTTGAAGTTACAAATGGAACAAACGAAAAATATATTCAGAATTTTAAAACAACAGGAAATATTTTTTGTTCAATAAATTTACAAATTTTGACTTATAATTCAATCTCAAACCTTGTGAGAGCGATACAAACCATACTGTTTGACGGACAAGAATGAAACTATGCCTATAAATAGAACATTATGTGTAGAATGAGTTGAATTATTTTTTTTCAAAATTACATTCGCTAATGGGGCGTTACAGTACGATTTCTGTTTTCAGAAAATGTTTTTTTGACGCTAAACGGCTTATTAAAAAATAATGAAAATTTGACCAAAAATGGAACAAAAAATTAGCAATTCAAAAAAAAAAATAATGAAGTTTCAATTATGGGAAAGAGCAATAACGCTATAAAAACTGTTTGTTTATCTTAGACTAAGAGATCACCTGCTATACTTGTCGAATTTTTTACATTTTTTTACATTGTTTACATTGACTTAGAAATTTTTTGAGCGAATCCACTGAGATAAAATTGATATTTATAAAGGAACAATTTAAATTGTTTATTGACTTATATGAGATGTAAGAGGAATAATATTGTTACATGTAAAAAAAAACACCGCCAATAAACATAAATAAATTACCTTTGTCTTCCATGGCATGATGGATTTGTCTCATAAAATGCTTTAATAAATCTATATATTTCACTCTTGAGCAAAACTTAATATCAGTTACAATTACATTATAATTGTGAAGGTAGTACCTTTCCATGATATTGAAATGTAATGAATGGACTCTTTCCTCAAGAAAGAGGACTTATGTTTGTTGAGAAATATCCAGTTTTTTTTACAATTCTAGTCTAATAGTTCATATTTATTATTTTCAAAAATTAGAAGCTCCCAACTATAAAAGATTTAAATTATATTGAATAGCTGGCTTTGCTCCGATTTGAGTATGTAAACTGACTAATTACTGATATATTTTTTCTCAATATACATTCATAGCAAACTTGTAACACAGTACAGGAGGCAAGAAAAGGATAAAACTCACTCAGAAAAAATTTGTATACATGTTATTTGACAAAGGGGAAGGAAAATGATTTTATTAAATACTAAGAAGCCATAAAATTCCCAGTATAATAATTCTATAGAAGACCGAAAATGTAAAAGATAATTCAAAATTGAAATCTTTAGTTTAGAGATTAATAAATGTAATTATCGTACTACTTTAATTATAATTCATCTTAAAGCAGCATTTTTTCTTCGATTTTTATGATGTTTTTCAGAGAAAATAATGGTATTTTCCTGTTTAAAATTTGAAAATTTTACTTTAATATTCAATGTAGAAGGATGTCAAGTAAACGATGTAAGAAATCCACTGGCTATTTGAACAGAGGCCATGTTCTCTTGTAGGAGAATATTTCGTATCAAGAATTGTTCACTTTGGTTTTTCAAAAATGTTATTACTGCTGTAGTTATACTAATGAAATTATTTGCATCAGCTGTGTGATGTACCAAAATAAGCTTATATATTGATATGTCCTCCAATCACTATCTGTACTCTTTCAGGAATGAAAGACTAATAATCATATCCCATTTAGATGTTTACGTTATGCTTAATTGAGACGTTATATATTATATACTCAAGAAATTTGATATTAAGTTACTTATAGCAAAGTTGAGTGAAGGCCACTCCAGATTTTTTTGTATGTCACACAATTAACAGTTATACAATCATTAGTATAACTACATCAGTAATAACATTATAAAAAGTAAATTAAAAATTTGCTTGTACGAAATAATTTCCTACAAGAAAGCATGGCTTTTGCTCCAATAGCCAGTGGATCTCTTACATAGTTTATCTGACCTCCTTCTACATTTAATACTCAAGACAAATTTTCCCATTTAGAAATTAAAATAATTTTAGGTATATTAAAAGCACTACAAATTTTTTGTCTGAAATGTCAAAAATATGTAAGAAAAAATGTCGTTTTAAGATCATTTTTAATTTAAGATGTAAGTTAATTTCATTTATTATTATTAAAAGAATTTTTTTTCTGAATAATGTTCTACATTTTTAGTCTTTTATCAAATTGTTATACTGGAAATTTTATGGCATGCTAGAGTTTTTTAAAAACTCACTTTTCTTTTCCTTAGTCAAAAATCATAAAAATCCAATTTACTCTGAGCGAATGTTATTTTTTCTCACGTGCTGTACTCTACACTTTGCTGTAAATGTATATTGAGAAAAAATATGTTGGTAAACAGCGACTTTTGTATTCCCAAATCAAGTTCAAAACCGACTTTTCTGCACAATTTTAAATTTAAAAGCTGGAAGCTTGAAATTTTTAAGTATAACGGTATGAACTATTAGACAAGAATAGTGACAAAAATGGATATTAGTCGAAAACATAGAAGGTCTCTTACAGGATGATAAAGTTCATTCCACAAACTTCAGTATTAACCAAAAATAATGTCATTCATAAACATAAAAAAATCAGCATCTGATATTAATCCTTGTAGAATGTTGCAACATGTAGATCAATTAGAACATTTTGTTAGACAAACTCATCATACCATGAAAAGAATCAGAAATTATATGTTTAATATGCTCTACTGTCGTTGAATTTTTACATATAAGAATTATATTCTTTTTATATCACATATAAGTCGTTAAACCATTTAAAAATTTTCATTATATCTATAAACATTATATTATTTCGGTCAATTCACTCAAAAAAATTCTAAGTCAACGTAAACAATGTAAAAAAATATCAAAAATTCGACAAGTATAGCAGGTTGTCTATAAACAGGTTTTTGGCAAAAATAGTGACTTTCCCGTCATGCATAATTCTTCCCAAACAATAGGATCATCTATACTATGGGGCCCATTTTTTGGTAAAATATCAACTTGATCCATCAAAGATTTTGGACCGTAGCATGGTAATAAGCAATGCTAACACACTCACCCACCCACCCACACAGAGAAATCATCAAAAAACTTCATAAAACAACCTCTGGGACCTCAAAACATGTAATTCTGTCAAAACCTCAAGATCGAATTTTTCATAATCACTATACTTTATTTATAGTAAAGTAAAAATTGATAATAAAACGACATTTAACAGCCTGTATTAGAAAATAGGAAAACCCTCATGTATTCTTCTACAGCAGAAGGTTGTCAACCTCAAATTTTAGGAAGGCAAAATTGAATAGTGAAGTAAAGTCACGAGCCATATTTAATATTTATTGAAAAATTAAATGCAACTGATATGGAATGTTCATCCTTTTCATATGTAAACAAACTTTAGTTTTGCTTAAACACAACTAAATGTGGTATTCAAACAAAAACACAGATCTGGTATTCATTTCTTATTTAAATAAATAAAGTATGTTTCTCCCCATATCCTTTCAAGTTCCTTTTCAAACTAAACCCTTTTGAAAGCCAACAACAAAAGAACCAAAATTAAAAATGACATTTAATAAAAATCCAACTATTAATATATATATGTAAACTATATTCACAAAAAAGAACACACAGAAATGAAATAGAAACTCACTGCTATATTTTGATGGCTTCGTCATCAGGAAAGTAGATGTGAATCACTCTGAAGACTGGTAACAACTCAGTAATCTATAAATATATCACAAACATGAATATCCTAAAACAAAAATCACAACCATATATCTTAATCTATTCTTTGTGATATATATTTCTTTGATATAAAATATATATCACAAACAAATATACTGAAGTAAGTTAAGAAAAATGTTTTAAACATCTTGAAGTTTATTCGGTAATTACTAAAATAAAACAAATCCAATTTTAATAATTTTAAAAGGAAATTATTACCATAAAGTTTCTTTTTGCTGAATTACCTTTAAAAAATTCCTTATTTTCATTAAAACAAATGCTCAAATAATCAAAATAAAGTGTTAAAAAGTCTAGAAATTAGAGAAATTTGGCAAATTACTTCTTTAATAAACATGATATAGGATTAAATAGGATTAAACACATTTAAAAATTAATTTCATAGATACTTAAATAGATTTTTATATAATATATAATAAACATTTCATAATATCAAAATTATTAATATGATTGATCATATATAGAAACTACAGTTTCAAAGTATGAAAAAAAAATATGTGATAATGCAGAATGAACCAAAAGTAAGTTTACAATTGCCCAAATCTTTTCTTTGCTACATAAAGATTTCAATTGGTGAACAATATAATACAAGTATTAAATTAATACTAAATTCAAATGGATATTAAATTTATATTAGAAGTTAGAAAAGAACAGAGTAAATTAATTGAAATTAAATACAATATATGAATGTTGAATTGAACTATTGAAGTTTTTAGCAAGAGGAATTAGTATGAAATTAGTAAATAACTTAATTAATCTACCAATAGGAAGAAATATGACATTATAACAGATTGAACAAGTAATGAACATTTAAAGTGCTCAACCTATCATTTAGTGTTGATATAATTTTTAATAATAAACAATTCATAATGTCAAAATTATAAATATGACTATATATATAAACTACAGTTTCAAAATATTAAAAATTTTCAATGAATTTAACAACTATATGATAACAAAGAATGAACCAAAAGTAAGTTTACAGTTACCCAACTCTTTTCATTGCTTCATAATGATTTCAATTGATAAACAATTATAATACAGGTAAAAGAAATGGATGTTAAATTAATATTGGAAGTTGTAAAATGCTGAGCTTGTTCTATGGACAAGGTTATTGTAGCCATGATTTTAGTCCTGTATTATGTTCTCATATTTTTTCTAAATCACTTTTAGTTAACGTAATTTTCCATTATATGATTATAAAGAATGATTTTTATTTATTAATTAAAAGAATATGCCAGTAATTAGTAAAATGAACGTTAAATGATACATCATTACATTGTATAACAAAATTAATACTAATAACTGAATTGAAATAGTTAATTGTATTAAACATGAAACAACTATAATCATAAAAACAATGATAACTATTATTGAATTCAAACTGTAAGAGTTACACATAATATTAGAAAGTAATATATTCCATTAAACTTTAATAATTTAAAATGAAATTCTAATTATTTCAATAATTTATTTCTGGTAGGATATTTGTTTGACATTTTGATAAATAACGAACACATTATTCTATATTTTTAATTAATTTGTCACATTGTGTGTAAATATAGGTATGTATTATTGATTTTAATATAATTTTTTTAAAGAAAGGACGCTAACCTATAACTGAAGTAGCCATTTGGTTAAACATAATCACTAAGAAATTGTCATCTAATTATTTATTTATTATTATTATTATTGAACTAATTTGTTGTTAAAAATATACCTACAAATAGTTGCAGAAACGGTCGTACTTACGATTTGTTTAAATATTCAGGAATATTGTTCTTTTCAGAGAATAATATTTCATTATGACGGATGTATTAGAACACTACAAAGTCGTATTCTGAACTGACCAATCACAGTGCATGATGTGCATGACTTGCACATGACGTCACTCAAGCAATATCATTTCAATTACGTCATTTATTGGTTCACTTAATCTCTTTAAATAAAACACTATTTTACTTGTTTTCTTTAAGGAAATATATCGATGACTATATATATATATATATTATATATTACTATATTATATACTATACTATATATACTATTTGATAAATAACGAGCACATTATTCTGTATTTTAAATTAATTTGTCATATTGTGTGTAAATATAGGTATGTGTTATTGTTTTAATACACAAATCAATATAGTACTATAGTACTATAGTATATAATACTACAGTACTATAATTTACTATACTATATATATGGATATTCATGATTTGTATTCTTGACCCAATATTTATTATGTAATTTTTTTTGAGGGTTAAGGTCTAATGATTTTAAACTAGTCCTTTTGCCAACGCTTCGACATATATTTATGTCATCTTCAGGGCTACAACATGATTGTTTTACAATTACCACTACTATTAATACTATTTTGGTTATTTATTACATTTTACATGTACAGAAACGGAAAGGAATTGATTCATAAATCAGTTATTTCGACTACTGATTTAGTTTCATATTGACATAAGGATATTGATATAAGGATATGATTATTAGTCTTTCATTCCTGAGGTAGTACAGATAGTGATTGAAGGGCATATCAATATATAAGCTTAATTTTGTACATCACACAGCTGATGCAAATAATTTCATTAGTATAACTACAGCAGTAATAACATTTTTGAAAAACCAAAGTGAACAATTCTTGATACGAAATATTCTCCTACAAGAGAACATGGCCTCTGTTCAAATAGCCAGTGGATTTCTTACATCGTTTACTTGACATCCTTCTACATTGAATATTAAAGTAAAATTTTCAAATTTTAAACAGGAAAATACCATTATTTTCTCTGAAAAACATCATAAAAATCGAAGAAAAAATGTTGCTTTAAGATGATTTATAATTAAAGATGCACGACAATTACATTTTTTAATCTCTAAACAAAAGATTTCAATGTTGAATTATCTTTCACATTTTTGGTTTTTTACAGAATTATTATACTGGGAATTTATGGCTTCTTAGTATTTAATAAGATTATTTTCCTTCCCCTTTGTCAAATAACATATATACGAATTTTTTCTGAGTGAGTGTTATCATTTTTCTGCACAATATTATTCCTCTTACATCTCATATAAGTCAATAAACAATTTAAACTGTTCCTTTATAAATATCAATTTTATCTCAGTGGATTCGCTCAAAAAATTTCTAAGTCAATGTAAACAATGTAAAAAAATGTAAAAAATTCGACAAGTATAGCAGGTGATCTCTTAGTTTAGGATAAACAAACAGTTTTTATAGCGTTATTGCTCTTTCCCGTAATTGAAACCTCATGATTTTTTTTTATTAATTGCTAATATTTTGCTTCATTTTTGGTCAAATTTTCATTATTTTTTAATGAGCCATTGAGCGTCAAAAAAACATTTTCTGAAACAGAAATCGTACTGTAACGCCCCTTTAGCGAATGTAATTTTGCAAAAAAATACCTCAACTCATTCTCCACATAATTTTCTATCTTTAGGCATAGTTTCATTTTGATTCGTCAAACGTTATGGCTTGTATCGCTCTCACAAGGTTTGAGATTGAATTATAAGTCAACATTTTTACATTTTATTGAAAAAAAAATATTTCCTGTTGTTTTAAAATTCTGAATATATTTTTCGTTTGTTTCATTTGTAACCTCAATGATTATGTCAAACTTTCAAAACTCTAGGATTATCAGTTTAGGAGAAATAAATGTTTTCTAAAAAACGGTTTTTGGCAAAAAAAGTGACTTTCCTATCATGCATAATTCTTCCCAAACAATAGAGATCTTTGTCTTTATGGGGCCCATTTGTAGTAAAATATCAACTTGATCCATCAAAGATTCTGGACCGTAGCGTGGTAACAAGCAATGCTAGCACACTCACCCACCCACCCACCCACACACACACAGACATCATCGAAAAAACGTCATAAAATGACTTCTGGGACCTCAAAACTGTAATTCCGTCAAAATCTCGAGATCGAATTTTTTCACGATCACTATACTTTACTTATAGTAAAGTAAAAATGAAACATAAAACAAGAAAATATAAATGCACATTTTAAAATATAAGGAATAATAATGGATAGAAAATCATAACTATGGATTAACATAAAGTAGATATACGAACTTACATAACCTATTTTTTGCTTTGCTATCATCAGAAAATAATAGAGTGAGGCACTAAATGCATTCTCTTCTTTCCTGATGATGGTTAAACGAAATTAAGACCCTGTTTATCCCCTTATTTTTGCATATAGATAATAATAATCATGATGTGAATTGGACAGCAGCTAAAATGATTCCATGTGGAAGATCGGTGTTGTAAAGAAATATTATTGAATCCTCTTATATTAAATTGAATATTAATTTTCTATTAAAGCTGGATTTAGTACTGACAAGGGTAATAGCTTTGTCTAGAAGGGTTAGCAGCTAGCAGATAATTTCTTACTTATTTTTTACCAATCACTATTTAGCCTGACTTGCCTTCCAGCCAGTTTACCCCTTTCCTCCACCTTACGTCCTATAAAATAACTCTCTCACATTCCTTTTCAATACCATACCCGATTTTCTGCATCACTTGTTTCAATATCAGTTAGACTCTGAAAAAGATCACTTCTTTAGGTTGAAATATCTTAGTATTTTTTTCTGATTTACTTCTGGTGGTTTTGACGTTGATGTTTATTTCACGTGTTTATTGTAAAATCATATATATATATATATAAAGATTTCACATAAACACGTGAAACAACAATCAATGATCAAACCACAATAAGAAATGGGAAAACAAGACTAAGATCTTTCAACCGTAACAAGCGGTCCTCGCTTGTTATATATATAACCTTTTATAATAAACACGTGAAATAAGCATCAATGTTCAAATCACTGTATATATATATATATATATATATAAGAATTGAAACGTGTGTTGATTCTGAATTGCATGGTAGGCTAAGGCACAAAATAAAAATGTGGGGCCACTCACCCCACAGGATAAACGACCAGTATATCTTAAACTTCAAGAAATAGAACCCCTGCTGTCTTCACTTTGCATATATAATAAACCAGAAAATTCATCCAAGAAGTTATTCACGTCCTGATGATAAATGTTGATCATTCGAAACATGTCGACCACTTTATTGTGTAGACGAAATAAGCAGAGTGTTATTTAGAAAACTTGAAAAACTTGTCAAGAAACAGGTATCAGCTAGGTTTGGTATCATTTACTGTAATATATATATATATATATATATATATATATACATAAAAAGTATCGACCGTGAAATAGAAACATAATTAAAGGATTTCAGAATTCGGTCAGTTCTTCAGGTTTATATTAAACTGTCATTGCCAACGTTTTGGTTTTTATTTAAAACCTTTTTCATAGGCAGAACTTCTTCCTTTGGAAAAGGTTTTCAATAAAAACAGAAACGTTGACAATGAGAGTTTAAATGAACCTGAAGAACTGACTATGTCCTGATAAACTTTAATTTTGTATATATATTAATATATATATATATATATATAACAAAGAGGAAGAAATCTAAAGGTAATGATTTAAAGAACTAGTAATTTAATAAATTAACAAGGTAACCATTTCATTAGTTATGAGCCTGAGAATAATATTGTAAGTTCAATGCACTTAGTAAAGCAGAAAAATGTATACTGACTTTATACAATTAAAAAATTATGAATATGTAGTTCTAAACATAATAAATAATTAAATGGTTCCACAAACTAAACAAAATAAATTCACTGAAAGTAAGACATCACAACTATGAACTCTATTTTGACTGTGTTGTCATGAAAGAAGCAAATGAATGAAAGATGTACGTTGCTCCAAAGACAGATGAAGACTGAATTATGACTTATCCCAAAGAGTTGAAACTCACTGAAGTAGAACTCAATCACTGTAACTAACTTGTGGGGAGGATAAAACAAAAAAGAATGAATAACGAAAACAATGTTTAAAATGAATTACATATTAAAAAATACCTAATTAGGACTCATAACAAAGCCTCCTTGATTGGTATGAAGGATCAGTCTAAACATTTTTGTATGGAAACAGCCATTGAAACTGAGTGCAAATAGCAATGGCATGAATAGCAATTGAAAGGCTACTATGCTTACCTGCGATTATTTGTATGAAAGCTTCGTGCAAGCCAAACGCACATAGAATGACATTGGGTGTGGTCCAATTAGTAAGTTAGCTGCACTGATTCCTCTTGAATAAGACAAACTTCAGCCCTTGCTTGCAGTGACTAGCATCATTTTAACTGATGACAACTTAGTCAAAATATGGTATAGAAGTCAATTTTTGTAATCGTTTGGATGTGTTTTTTTCTTTTAATTTAATTTAAATATAAAAGTGCCCATATCCTCATCAACTAATAAACTAACCATCAGATTGACATCTTTCGGATCAATAAGAATACTGTAAAGGCGACTAAAAGGGCCATATAATGACGGAGAAAACAATAAGAGATTAAAATTATAAATTTGATAAACAAACAAAATAAAATTATTTAGATAATTGTTACTAGGAGGTTATATATAAGCACATTCTATGGAGTCTATTGATTAGTGATTTTGAACCATCAAATAGTATAGCCTGTATAATATAGTGTGCTCCGAAACATTTTCTTACAAACCTTTTCACCTCATTACATGAACGCATTAAAAACCTTCAAAAATGACTTAGAGGACCTCAATATGCGTAAAGCGTCAACATCTGGAAATTGAATCTTTCAATGATCACTAAACACTACTATAAACAAAGTAAAAGAACGTGAGGTTTTCTTTTTTTCTGCTAAGCAACTACTAAGGAGGTTAGCACGCTGCAAATTCATAAAGAACAATTCTTTCCACATATCGCACCCTCTCTCTGTCTATCAGTCACTGTATCTCCTTCTCACTTTTCACTCCTTTCCCGCTTTTTACTCCCCCTCTCTTCTTTCTAAATATTAAGAAATTTTCCTTCAAGCTGAAAATGCCTATAAGACAGGCAAGACTCAGGACATAGGAAGCACATATAGAGCGTCTGTAAAATTATGAAAACTATAATAGATGTATTGAATATTGAAATGTAATCTTCAAATTCCTGTGAGCACCTGAGAACCTTTTATTGGGCACTACGGTACCCATTTCCTAGAAATTGCGTAACTGGGTAATATTGAAACATGAAAACGTATATACAGTTTTTTATAACCATATGGGCACTAATTTTAACCTGATCTGGTTATCCTAAAAACGCAAAGATTTATATTATGTACTCTTTATTAATATATTAATGATATTAATATCAATATCATTATTGATTAATATTAATGATTAAAAAAAAAATAACTTGCAAAATTTAATACTGCATGAAGAAATGTTACACAAAAAATAGGAACTATTACGTTTTATGTGTGGTTACTTATAAGCATGTACTGTAACAATGAGTACATTTCTGTAGAGTTGATAAAGTGAAGCAGCTACATTAAAATATGTAGCTATTATATTATAAATATTTGTAATATAATGGTTTTATATTTTAAATCAGTTAATTAATATGTTTGTGAATTGGTTTCATAATAACCCTTAATAAAGTCAATATTAGACCACTACAATTCTTCACTTCATTTTTCTATTATTTCATTCTTCTTGTTCTTTGACGATATAGGCTGTCATGTATTTGCCAATTTCTGTAAAGATATTGAATGTCTAAAGCTGTTAACAATTCCATTGCTTGTGAGCCGTAGTCAACTATGTGAGGCTTAAACTGAAGATAGATTCATTGCCTCAGAGAGAGGAGTGAACCTTGTCCTCAGGGTACATGCTTTTGTGCAAAGTAATATAAAACAACACGTTTTGTAGAATATTATTGTTATATAATTCTCAAATACAAAAACTATAGCGAACTCTAAATAATGCAATATTATACTCTTAGTGAAAATTTATGCTCTCTTGAGTACCGCTTCTCCGTAAAAGCATTAACTGTCGAGTGTACCTACTGTTAAGTGGCCATTCGTCTCCATTTAGAGAAAATTTTCAGTTTTTTATCCAAAAATAAACCGCTATTAATAAAACTAAATTATTACTTTTTTGTCAGTATACTTTTAAAATGTTGAAAGAAATAATAAACAAGATTACTGTTTTTAAAGAAAATATTTATATATGTTATTATAATAAGATTTGACATAAGCACGTGAAATAACAATCAATGATCAAACCACAATTTGAAGTGGGGGGAAAAAAGACTGAGATTTTTGTTTCTCTCCATCCCTGCCTGTGCCTTTGTCCCTTCCTGCACTTTACACCCTTTTAAAATACCACTCCTTCCTCCCACTCCTCTCAACACCTCACTATGATGTTTCTGCATATATTGATTCAGTTGGGTTTTTGACTCTGACGAAGACCGCTTGTTACAGTTAAAAGATCTTAGTCTTATTTCCCATTTCATATTGTGCTTTGATCATTGATATGTATTTATATGTGTATGTAATTTATTGTATATTCGTGTTTACTTAAAACAATGTTTGCTACCTTCACCTTTATTCTCTCTTTTGGCAATTTCTATATTCATAACGTGTTATTAATAAGAACTGAATGAGAAGTGTTCGCTCACTAGAACTTCTTTTACCAAGAAATTATGAAATGTACTCATTTGGTTTTTGTAGAACAGTACCCGTTATTCTCAGAATTTTGAAGAGGTTAAAAGGTTTTTCTTCATTATGCATTTGTATGTTATTTACACAAATTGATTTATATTCTTATTAATTTCATAATCCATAGTGGCGTGATTTCTTAATTAATAAGATAAACATCATTATTTATAGGAGGATATTATTTATACTATAGAGATTAGAATAATTTATGCTAACTAATGAAATAACCATCTCACCTTTTGAACTGATCTGTAAGTTTCCAGCCCATTTTTGGTCCCCATCTTCAACCAGAATTGATCCTTTTTACCCGAAATTGGGCCTTATAGTGAGATGTGCACTATTTGGGGGGGGATACTGCAACAGGGAAAACTAACTTTCTTTTGATCACAATGATTTTAGACTACACATTATTTTCTTCCTAACCTAATAACTCTAGACTTTTAAAACTTTAAAGCATAAAAATGATACTAACTGAAAAAAGTTCAATGTTTTTTATAAGCTAAAAAGTCCTTCCATAAAGTGTGAAATTGTTTTCTTACGATTAATTCAGACAGCCTGTGAACACAGTTCAGATCATATCGTTTTACCGATCTAATGAATTTATACAAAAAAAATAGTACCTCTCTAAAGAATGAGTTGAATACTTCCCTATTGAAATTATGATCGGAAAGAAGCGTTAAATCAAATTTTATGCTTTAAGAAAATTTTTTTACTGTAAATGACTAACTATATCAAAATTAAATTTATAAAAAACCTTTGTCAAATTATTATGCTGCAAAATGAAACAAAATGTTAAATACCAAAAAGTATATATTTTTAAAAACTAAAAGTTTTTTTTGGAATAATAGATAACATGCTGAATTTGTTCAATTTATTTATGTGACTTAGAATATTTTATCAAGATTGATTAAAAATTAATTGTTATTTAAATGTCAACAAAATAAATTTGAAGACATTTTAATGAAATGCTATGATATCAATGAAGATTTAATTCTTTAAACTATAAAAATTCGCAAACACTAGTCTAGCTATTTATTTCTTGTTTTCGACAGTTTGGTGTATATTTGCCTAACAAAGAAGTTTTAATCAATATGCATTTTTTACCTTTTAACATATCACACTATCAGATATATATATATATATAAATGATCAAACCACAGAGTCAAAAACCCAACTCTGACGAAGACCGCTTGTTACGGTTGAAAGATCTTAGTCTTGTTTTCCCATTTCTTATTGTGGTTTGATCATTGATTGTTATTTCACGTGTTTATGTTAAAGCTTTATATATATATATATATATATATATATATACTTATTGGTATGAGTAAGAACCCCATTTATTTCGGATAATACTGAAGCATGGAAAAGGTACTTTCCTACGTTTATGGCAAAACGGCCTACGTCGCCTATGGGAAAACGGCGACTAATTTTAAGACAATTTTCTGGTGGTCCAAAAACTTAAAAATTCCTAAAATATCAATAACCGCAACGAGTAATAAAGGTTTAAAAACTGAGTCTCATCCCGGACTAATGGATCCCCTGCTATTTTTGTTGGATTAGTTTATATTGACTTAGACATTTTTAAGTGAATCCACTGAAACAAAATTGATGTTTAGAGGTTTAATGAAAAATGTGGAGTGATTTAATGTGATCAAATGAGATGAAAGCAGAATAAAATTCTTACATGCAAAAAATAAACACCAATGAAAATATAATTTCTCATTCTTTTCATTGTACGATGGATTTGTCCTATAAAATGGCTTAATCAATATATATGTTGCTCCCTTAACTGAAACTTTATATCAGATATAGATTTTCTTTTGTTTATGAATCATTGTATCTTTGGGTAATATTGATGTTTGAGGAATGGACCCTTTTGTTCTATATTACAAAACAGATGCTAATTTTAAGCTAATTATTCAAGTTCAGAAGAAGTTTGATATCATGTTTACTTTTAGTAAAGTTCAGTGCAGGCAACTCAAAGTTTTTTTAAATGAATTGCCTGAAATAAAATTGTTATTTAGAGGTTTAATAAAAAACTCCGAGTCTGTTATTGAGTTGATGTGACATGCAAAAAGAATAAAATTCTTAAATATAAAAAAATCAATGCCAACAAAACATCAATTTTTGATTCTCTTCATGCTATGGCGGATTTGTCGAACAAATTATTCTAATCAAACAATGTTACTCTCTTGAAGAAAATTTAATAATATAATTAGTTCTTGGTCTCACTATAAACCCTACTACCTAAAGGTAACATTAAAATATGGCAAATATGCTCTTTTATTCTTTATTAAAAAGCGGTTACTAATTGTAAGCTACTTAAAATTAAGTGAATCAATAAACCTGACATTTTTTTATGGAAACATAGAAACACAATGGGTTATTTAAAAAATCACTTTGGTTGAATTATTGATGTAGGACCTCGTCAAATTTATCGGCGGAGAATTCAATTTTCTTTCTTATCTTTTTATTTTTTTAGCAAATGAATTTAGTTTTAGAAATTAAACTTAGTAATTTAATATACCGTCGTCTTACACTTTTTTTATAAATATGAACCAGTTTTATGTATAGTTTCCACCAGGAAATAAAGGTCATGTCTATACCAAATAAAGTTCACATTTACTTACATAATGATTAGCATGTATTGTTGTAACCATTTGTGAATTAGGAATAAATATTTACAACAGATTATTTGACTTTTAAACCTCTTTCTTTAATTTCTTGAGATTTAATATGATTTCGTGGGTTTATGTATAAAAGTTTTTCAAATATAAAAGGCGAGCATTATAACGGCCGGAATTAGGACATGAATATAACACATCTCACTGGGCTACATTGAGTTGTATTTTAGTTGTTTAACGTTTATGATAGCTGTGTTTATGAGTATGAAGTTTGTTGGGTTTTATGATTCCCAAGGTTTTTGCAATGTGGCAAAACATATGTGTGCCATGAACTTGAAGAGAGTGGGTGGGTAACTCAGATTTTATTACACTAATAACATAAAAGTGACGATAACCAAAATACGACATGAGTGAAAGAGGGCATTACATTGTAAAGATGTGGTTAAGGGCTGCAGACTGTCACTCAAGCAGATGTGTTTTTGTCCAACACAGTAATCTTCACAATACACTCCATCAGTTTTTAACCGCATCAATGTTTTTCATACCAATTCTTAACTTGCCATTTAAATCAAAAACTAAGTGTTATAAATAGTGTATAAGGAAGAATATAAAGAATAGAATAACATTTAGCCTATTTATTATCTAAGCTTGTACTAAGGATATAACGTTATTCATTCACTTAATCAGTTTACAGTTTGCCATTACAGTAATTAACATTTTTGCTTCATTTCTATTTATTATAAAAACTACTGAAATCTACTAATAAAAGTAGAGTAATTTTACACAATGGTTTAACTCAAATTGCAGACAAAGGAGAAAAGGAAGAATGTTTAGTGTTGAATATTCTTAAGCAATGAAAATAATTTATTTAAAACTGTAAAACAAAAGAAAACGAGAAAAATTAACTTAAAACGTTCATTCTTTAATGGCAGCTTTTTACATTACTATACGTAAAGTACAATGATCAAGGAAATATTTGGTCACAAGTTTTTAACGGATTTACCTGTTTTGAGGTTCCTAAAGTGTTTTCTTGACTTTTTTTGACTATGTCTGTGTGACTGTGTGGGTTGATGGGTGTATTTCTAAAAGATTGTGACACGCTATAGTCCAGAGTGTCTGATAGATCAAATTCATATTTTACAGAGAGATAGACCATATATTGCAAGTGTAATCAATTGTTTGAAGGAAATATTGCATAATAAAAAAGTTATTTTTTTTGGCAAAAATGCAATTTTAGACATTTTTTACTTTTAAACTACTAATTCTAGAGTCTTGATATTTTTGTCACTACGGAATCGTGTTCACACTGTGATTGGAGAAGGTTGTGTGCTGGTGCTTTTTGAGTGTCTTGGTTATTCGACAATGGTTTAAAACTCAAAATTATATCCTGCATTGAGTTCAACAACTGCGGAGGTATATTGTGAGGGACAACGTTACTACAGATTTAGGGAGATGCCTAGAGTTGACTGAAAATCAACACTGGGGGTCAGCACCCTTGTAACTGCTTTTTTACCTTTATCCCATACTTGTGAATATTATGGAATATATTTCTTATATTTATTTTTAATAGGTAGGATGCTCTGCTTTTAATTAATCCTTCCTGTGAAGAACAAGGTCCCCGCTCATCGGACCAAGCAGCTGACGCTCCACCCTCGCCTCAGCCGTCAACCTCTGTCGTCTTCCGAGTGACAGCTCTCCCTCCTCCGCTTCCAATTCGCAGTACCCAACCCCAAACCCATTTGCCTGCCTTACCCCCAACAATGAGCCGAGGAGAAAAAGGCGATTATTTAGTAAACCTTTAGACATTTATATGAAAAATTAATAATTTTCCGTTTATTTTACAAAATAGAAAGAAACCTGTCTAAGAAATGAAATATCAAAAAAATTAATATAATGAAATATTGATAGTTGGACCTAGATGTCCAATAATGAGAATTATATGTAGAACAACTATTGAATATTTGTCTACTTAACTACGAGTATTATGAATGAAAGCTTCATTTGACATTATACAAAGAATGCAGACTATCTGTGCAGAATAGATAGAAACCTTTGATCAAATTATAGCTGAATGCAAGACAATCAACTTAGAGGAGATAATAATTTTTATCCGGACATACCCAAAGCAATAATAACACTTTTATTTGCACAACAAGGGTCATTATAAACTTAAAACAAGAAGTTAAATTTAGATAGAACAATGGAATGTACAATATGGCAGTCTTAAACCGATGAGACTAACACTCTCAGTTCAATAATGTTAATAATATGTATGAATCATCAAATATTTCAAGTTTTACTATACTATACGTAATGTATAGTGATCGTGAACAAATTTGATTTCGAGATTTTGATTGATTTACACATTTTGAGGTTCTCAAAGTCGTTTTATGACTTTTTTCAATGGTTTGTGTGTGTGTGTGTGTGTGTGTGTGTGTGTATGGGTGGATGGGTAGGTGTGTATATGCATCAGTTGTATTTAAGAGAATAGAAAATCAGTTGTATTATATACAAAAATAAGAATATATTGATAACTGGATCAATCATTATCTGTACGCTATCAAAAATGAATGACTAATAAACAAAGGTCTCCATATAGACATCTATATTATTTCTAAATGAGACAATATGTGCCCAAGAAGTTTGATATATTTATTTATAGTAAAGTAGAGTATAGACCACTCCAGATTTTTTTTAATTCAATTTGTTTTGATTATTTGAATTTTGAAACTGACTATGAAAGGTGAAGGTGAAAGAGAATTTAAATGAGTAGAACACAACACAATGCAGGCGATGTGAAGAAGAGGTCGCGGTGAGCCTGGAATGCAATTTCTTTCTTGAAAGTTATCGACGTGACTCCAAACCGATACAATGCCGTGCGCATATTTAACTCTTCAAACCAAGTCCATTAGGGAAACAGCTAAAGTCATTACTCACAACTAAAAATGGCAGCACAAAGTACCACTTGTAACCTCAAAGTAACATCTCTCGAAATCATAATGTCTTTTGTTTCTCTATGTTTTCATAAACAATATCATAGCCTTAGAACACTTCTCATTCTTACAATTTATTTAATATGATTGATCATTTGACCATAAATTTTATGGTTTTAGACCAAGGTCAAGAATCTATTTCACCGTTGAAATCCAATAATTTTTATTAATAATATAATTTACCAATAATCAAGGATGTACTTTAATATGTATGTAATATTTAAAAATATAAAAAATATACTAAACCATTCAAATTAAAAAACTTACGTTTTTTTGAATTTTTGTAAATCAATTTAACTATTTTAAAAAAAAACAAATATACAACTAATATAAACAAATATACATGCAGAATTATTACACTATAACAAGTTACATTATTCATGAAATCATTGATATTTCTAAATTAGTAATAATTTGAAAGTCATTACTAATGACTTTAATATTAACGCATTTTTTATATTTTATATTATTATTATTATATTATTGTATTTTATTACTAACGCATTCAGCCAGTAAGTCGTGAATGCGGGGACTGCATTTTTCTTCAATGAAACATGTCTAAGGATGGTCTGCTAATCCAAACTATCTCCAAACATGCAGTTGTACTGAGGTGTCCGACTGACTTATAATTGTGCTCATTAATGTTCTCCTTATCCCTATTAAGTTTGTAACTCTGTCAATGTCGCGAATCTGCTAACCGCGGAATAAAGCAGAATCAGTAACAATGTCACTAATCGGAACTTGCTAGGACTAGTATCTCTAAATAACTCTAGATGACGTAGGATAGCCCAGATTGGTATTACAGCTGATATTACAGACATACATTAAATAATTCATTGAAACTTCAAAAATAGTATTATTGTAAGAATAAATCATGGAGATTTGCTCGCTCGACTGAATTATTATGTCTTTAGGAACATATCATTAGGCATGGAGGCTTGGTAGTATCTGAAACAGCTCAGAGAAAAAGTTATCTAGCCGTTGTGTTTTGAAGATGAATGTGATTTTAAACTGGTCGAAGAAAAGGAAAACAAACGATTTTTAATATAGTTGAGGAATATTCAACAATTTTTGCGGTACAAACGACCTTAGAAAACTAATCTTGAGTTTTTTTTACATCTAATCTAATTAATCAGAATGAAAAAGGTTATTTTTTTTAAATCTAATAATTAACCAATACTTGTTATTGATTTATTTTTAAATCAATAGATTTTTGCATGGATGAGATATTTATTATTTCATTATTGTTTTTCTTTACTTATTTTCTATATAAAAGCGTATATGTCATATTATTATTATAGTCCTATATTTAATATATTCACGAATTCTTTGTTTAAGAACTGAATATATAGTGTAGGAGGATAGCATTATTCTCAAGTATATTTTAATAAAAATAAAGGTTCTTAATATTCTTTTCTATGTACATACTTCATTATTGAAGAAGATAAGTGAAATATTTGATGGAAGGAAATTGGACTGGGCAGGAAAGCAATCGATGTAATCCCCCAAAAATACATAAATATGAAGAGAATTACCTGGCTTTTCTAAAAGAAATTGGTAATATATATTGAAGATTATTTCAACTGAATCTAAATTATTTTAGTGGGATTAACGTTATACTCAACCGACGAAGCTTTTGACAACTATTCATGAAATATTTCCAATAATATTATGTGCTGCTATGAAACAAATAATTGATTAGAAACAAAGTTTAGTAAAATTTATTAAAGGAAAACCGAAATAATTATTTACTTTTTTCGATTATTATTTAAAACTGTAAATTATATTAATACACAATCCATGTCAATAAGAAGTATGTTGCATTTATTGGGCTTGCAGTAAGTGTTCATCCCATTTAATTTCAGTTCCATTAAATAGTCATAATGAATTCAATTGATGCTACAGTGCTCCATTAAGAGCTGGAGTAATGAATATCATGTGCACATCTGCCTCGCATTGATTGCCTTCCATTCCTAGTGCATTTCTCTCCCATCATTATTCTCCCACATGACACATATATATGAAGAGAAGAGCCTACATTTTGAATCTAAACCAATAAGAAATATAACAAATCGTGAGGCATTTTAACAATTTCTTCAAGTTGTTTGTGTACAGTCCGAATACATCTGCTACTTACCTGTTATAAAATATATTAACCAAACTGATCACTTCTGAAGAACTGGATCTGTTCAATAAACAACACATTTGGAGCGTCAAACACTTAAATTTAATTAAACCTCCCATCAGTCTATTTACAAAAAAGTTAATTTCTTGAAATATTCTAATGTTGTAGAAACAAAATAAAATAATGCGTGATAAATGTAAAATTAAACTCGTTTTGCAAAAAGATTAATGAATTAAGTTATTTTAATGTACTTATATCTATTTTGTTAATTGTGACGAAAATAATCTACCACAATCTGAAAAGTGACGACTAGTGAAATATATACTTCTGTATTTTATTGTAATATTTTTTTAAATAATTCTAAAGACATGAAAATGTTTTTATACAAACTACTAACGCAAAAAATTGAATAAAATATCATAAATCTAGAATTGAAAGAATTATGAGTTAAAATTAGTACCAGTTTTAGTAAATGATATGGACTATCTTACACAATGCTTTAATACTACCCCAAAAAATAGTTTTTCACCATATCAAAAACCATCAGTTAATCAGATTTCATTATGATTTCTCAAACTGTGAGATTCCTGGAGAATTAACAAACTTTTTTGTAAAAAAAGTACCCAGCAACATGCAAAACACATCAACTCGTATGTATCCAGCTTGGCCCAAAACTTGTAAATACGGTAATATCTCAGAATATATTTCTTCCATAATAACTATATTTCATAGTAACCAACTAAAGCAATGAGGATAGTTTACGTCACTATACTTTAAATGCAATGATCACAAAATATAAGGTTTCTTTGAATATACATCATACTATGCTACATTACAACATTAAAGTTATGTATATCACACAAATTCATAATTATTTTACAACTATTTAACTAAATTCAGAGTAAAAAGTAGGAGAAGTTATACTCCTTGTCTAAGAGAGACATTCTTATTATATATTAGTATATATATCAAATATATACCTTAAAATATTTTGAAGCAGGTCAGTAGCACTCAACTCTGATAACAAATTTTATAGAGTAATGTAAATAAATCCAACAATAGGTTTATCAAGATTTAGTCCAAATTAATACCTGAGTTTTTAGAATTGTATTACACCTCCTAATAATCTAAAATTATAAAAGAATGTTCACAACATACTAATTTTATTGGATTCTACTCCTGAAATTTTAATTTATTATATACAGCAG
This sequence comes from Hermatobates lingyangjiaoensis, assembly GCA_026182355.1. Taxonomy (NCBI): domain Eukaryota; kingdom Metazoa; phylum Arthropoda; class Insecta; order Hemiptera; family Hermatobatidae; genus Hermatobates; species Hermatobates lingyangjiaoensis. The sequence continues at coordinate 1,630,706 of JAPFBL010000255.1, forward strand.
TTTTAATTATATTCACAAAATATACTATATTGCCTCTTTTGAATTGAGTTATTCCTCCCAAAAGTTATATGTCTCGTATTTTTGTGCTAAGAAATTGTTGCGTTTAACTTTATAATTATGTTTCGAAAAGTAAAACCGGTAATATGTTAATAAATTTTTGGATTCAATCATAAGTCAGAATTTTGTATATTTCAAAAGAGCATCTGCATTTTTTAAATAGGAAAATTTGAAATTTCTATACTAAGATACTTCCACTTCCATACGCTCATTTACACTACATCATCTATTTTTGTGTAAATTATGAACTTAATCAAAACAGTGTCTCCATTAGTATGTCAAAAGCTTTTGAATACACATCAACCCACATACACACACATATATCACCAAACAACTTCAAAAAAGAAATCAGCAGACCTCAAATCTAGTCAATTTTTCCAAATCTTGATTTAATTGTTATTTATGATTACTACACTATTACTGTGAGATAAAAGTAAAATGTTATCTTTTTTGTTGCCGTTTTCAAAGTATCAGCCCTGGATGTGTTGGTTTTTAGATATCCCTGAGACATTAGTTCTTTGAGTTTGTTAATGGAACAGTGAATAAAGAAGTAATGCTGTAAATAGATGAGTGCACCAACATTCTCCCATGTAATGGTTCCGTTGGTGGCGGAAATGCAAATTATGATCTATCATTTTTAGGCAAATGCCCTTTGCTTACGCCTACAAAAGTGATTTTGCTTGTAAACCCTCGATTCATTTTACCATCTTGGTTGTTGAAATCCGCAGAAGAAGAGATAGTTGACAATATAAGTTTTAAAATTCTACATAAAGGCTTCAATACCATTATTCAGTAAGTTATTGTTACTTGAAATGAGAAGCAGAGGTCAAGTCAAATAGGACTTGGTCTATATTCAGCCAGAACTACATCATAACAGAATCATGCTCTCTGCTAAAAGCACCCAGTAAACCAGTTAAAGAAAAGCAGAGAAAGTTATTCAGTTCACCTTCTTTTGAATGTAGAATAATCATAGTTCTACAATAGTCGTATCACAGATACTTGGAGTGTTAATTTCTCCTCAGTTTATAACAACTTGAAAACAAAATGTAATAAGTAGAATAAATTGGAAAAACCAATGGATACAAAGAAATATAATTTACTTATATTCACGATAATAATAACTATCTTGTAACTTGAGAGAGGCAACTAATTGTTGTGTATTAGGTTAATTGGATGTGAAGTGAAGGCCTAAATTATTTCTTTGATGAATATCTAGCTTGTTTTTAGACTTCGTAAGTAAAAGTAAGAGTTCAAAACACAACCAAAAGTAATTTTATCTCTTTATCATTCCAATAACTTTCTTAAAAGTAGCATCATAAACTAATCATTCATCTCACTGCTCCTGATCTAAATTCAGCTAAATGATCCTAAATCCCCAGAGCTTGTTTAAACCTGCTAAATCTCCAACATGACGGTGTCAACTCCCATTAAATACCACTGATCTAAATAGTGAACCATTCGATGAATGTCATTATTAACCAAAGTAAGTTTGTTATGTTAGTAATATTAAGTTAGTTTATATGCTGGAAATAGTATATAAATTGTACTCAAAATTTTCTTATGCATCGGTGATATATTTATAATTAAATGAAACTTCAACGAATATATAATCAAGTACAGTTTTTGAAAACTGTTTAAGAAATGACTCTAAGTAAGTAAAGTTGTATATTTTCATCGACGAAACTTCAGTTCCTAAATTTTAATGGTATTAAAAGAGGGAAAAAAGGACTCTGATGATTGACTTTAGGAAAACCATTTAATGGGATAAAAATAAAAACAGCTTTTTCCTTTAGGAATTCGTTCAGTCTAACTCTGCTCTCTGTAGGCTTTAATTATTGTAGTATTAATCGTTTTTAAATTTTTTTTGAAGTTTATGAACAATTTAAATTTGATAAAAAGGTAGCAACTTTATAAAGAGAGTAATTAGATGTTGTTCTGAAGTTCAGTGGACTGAAACTTTTAAAAGAAGAAATTAGTGGTATTCTGGAATATTATGAATTAAATGTCTATACTGGGAACTTTTTCTGAGTTTTCTCCACCAATCTACTTTTATAGAACCACCCACTTGCCCAAATGTTTCGATATCAAGAACGGTCAGATTTTTTAATTTTTCTTTCCGATTGAATTATAAATGGCAACTTAGGTGGTACATTATTAGGTTTTTTTTATATTACTCTGTCGCATTGACTAAAATAAGTATAAATATCATCTACATATGTACTTATAAAGTAAGTATATATTGAATAGAAATTATTGAATATCTAAATCTAAGACATGGTTTATGAGAAAACTCAATGGAAATTGTTGCTGTAGGACTTCACATTCCTAATCCATCAAGTATACTCTGCGAAATCATGACCAACCTGCAGTATCTGCAGGTTATTCATAAACCTAATAATTTACACTTATCTATATTTATAATTAAAAATATTGTTTCATTGGTTTTCATTGTTGAGTTCACCAATTAATATAGATATTTAGAAAAAGGGAGGTTACTGATGTTCAGAGAAACGAGAATATATCCTTCAGGAATCAAATACTTCAGGTTCGTATTAAAGGAATGAAAGTATCTTTTATATTGTAAACGGTTGATTGTATTTATTGGAATATTTTGCAATATAACAAATTTTCAAAAATCAGTTTTACGTTACTATAAATAAAGAGCAGCGATATTAAAAAAAAAAATTTTAAAATGTTGGCAGATAACTATGTTTTGAATAAAGTGATCATAGTACTTTTTTTGAAGTTTTGTGATATATCCAAATTGTGATATATTTTGAAGGGTTTATATCCAAACGTTTGTGGGCACGTTACAGGCTACATCGTCTGATGCTCAAATATAAATTTTACATAAAATTGGCAATATAAAGTAGATGTACTCTGTTATTTTCGGAGAATATGGTATCATGGGAAGGTCACTATCTAGAGGAAAATTATTTCATTCTAAATTACGAACTATACTGTGCTCACATTTGACATTATAATCAAATATTTAGCAATAATAGGTGGTTAAAAATCACAGTGTATCAATAACCAAAAACGTATCCTTTAATTTAAAAAATTAAAAATGTTACTTTATAATTGATTCTAAAACATTGTCGACTTGATACTACTCACACTGTTTAACGGATCAGAATGGAAATATAACAAAAACTATCACATTTTGAGTGGATGAGTTGAATACATTTTCATCGAAATTAAAATGGCTGGAATGAGTGTTATGGTACATTATGGAATTTAGATAATGTTCTTTCTTGTGCTCTCCTGCTGATTACAGAACCATGACAGTATGTAAAATAATGATACTAAAATTATTTTGCACTTAAAGACATTTCTGATTATTGCAAAAGGCAAAAGTATTCAAAAACTGACAACTTAACTTAGAATAACGGTCACCTGTCGATTTGTCGGATTTGTTTTCACTGACTAGGAATTCGTATATAGAATTAAGTGAAATATTTTTTCTATCTAAAAATTTAATTAAGAAAGTTGAAATATTTGCATTAGTTAATATGATAAAAAATAAGAATAAAATCCTCAAATGTAAAACATCAGCATAAATCATACAGATATTTTATAATGTTTTCTAGTACATAGATCCTTGTCAATGAATGTGTTGTTACCTTTCTACTTACTCCAGCTTTAATCAAAACTCAATGACCTCTATATAGTGCATAGCATGTTTGAGAACCCCACTGCTTTTTGGCATTATTAGAGCATGGGACAAACCGCAAGAAATTTTACGACAAAGAAAAATAAATGACAACTATGCGCTTTGTTTGCAGTAAAATGTGAAGTTTTTATTAAATAGGTATCTTCTTAAGTGACAACATACCTATCCATAAAAGCAAATTAACAATATCAGCTTTAAATTAGAATAGTCCTTAAGTCTTTAAGAAATCTCTCCTCTCTGTGCTGCTTCTTAGATATAAATTAGTTTTTGATAGCATCAATTTGAATATTACTAATATATAAATTAAATCATTACTAACATACAGACATATTACTCAATGAACCACAGACTGGATTAAGACTGGATGATTATAATATAACTCAGGAATAATTAGTGAAAGTAGAGGATCTACCACAATATCAATTGTGATCACTAAAAGCTGTTCTCAGGAAGGTTTGGTATCTTGTTTTGATTAAATCATACACCTCATCCATTCAGCTATATCAAGATAATGCTGAATAGTTTGATGCTTTTTAACATAGAGCCCTTTTGTGATGTCACGAGAAACCAACCGTTTCCTCAAGGATGAGACAAACGAAACAGTTCTTTTGAAGTATTCAAGGCGCTCTTCCATGACCTACTTCATCAGAAGCTATAATATAATAATAAAAGTATGGAATATATAATATTGCGAATACTGAATCTATATCAGTTCTGTAGGAGACTGATGCTTACTTGATGGCAGAGATAATCAAGAATTACAGGAGAAAACATGAAAAGGGAAACAACAAGAGTAACAGTTAACAGGGAGAGGAAATACAGTAAAGAATATGTAAACAAGGGAAGGAGTCAAGGATTAGATGGGGAAAGAAAGAGAATCATCCAGACGATAACTGCAACGCGACAGGTCAGGCAAACCGAAGTACACCGCAACCAGCCGCGCCTGAACAAACCATAGGCCTGATAAACAAACAAGGTTACTGGATATCACTAGGAGCAATAAAAAAGTTTTAAAAACGATGGGTGTAAGCTGGAAGAAATAGAGAGGTGTTTGGAATCCAGCTTCTGAACCACTGCGCAACTCAGCGAAATTTATACACCCGTGGATACTAGCCAAAAGTGAGAACCCCAAGGTAGCAGCTAAAGCTACTGTTGTGCCACCGCTGTGAAAAAAACCAATAAGGGTGGATTGCTACCTAAGCCAGTGTGCGAACGAACGGACTTTCCAGCCCTGTTCGCCAACCCAGGATGCTCTCCGACCAGGTTGTGCCTTTCTTAGTTCACGCCATGAGAGAACAACCCCCCAGGCGTGTTAAGCCCCCCCACCACGACAAGGTAAAGGCACATCGGGGGGGATCGACCTTACTCTAGTGATTAGTTGTGAAAGATCTTCTGGATACTCAACATAATCACAAATAAAGTATACAAGGATATGTAGATCACTTTGCCATTATAAGATGAAGAATACTTATTGGTACTGCCTTTGAGTAGCATGCTATAAAATTTTTCAAACATTGATAAAGGGGACATATAATAATCTCGTCAATACGGTCCTTATTACTTCCTCTAAAGAAAATAAATGTAGATACCAAACATCTCTTCGCTCCATATAATGCGAGCCAATGACATTTGATAGATTAACGATTTTTTCAAAACTGTAACTAAAACTAAGTAATGTGAGAGATACTTCTGTGATAATAATTATTAAGTTTATTGAATATTGCCAAATCTAAAGCTAGAAAGTACAAAAGAAAGAAAACTAGTAAAATTTAGTCATCTTGTGATAATAACAACATAATAACTTTTTATTTTTATTATTATTTTTACATCAATGATTTCAAGTACTTATTTCTGGAAAATATGAATAGCCACAATAAAATAAATGAAATCATTAATTTCATAATCTACGATAATGCTTTCATGTATTACAAAGAGGCTTGATGACATTCTAACACAATAGTTATAAGGAAAATTATAAACTAATCCATTCTAAACTTACACGAGACCTACACTAAAACTAAACTAAAACTCAATTTCATTGTCAACGATTTTGATAAGACGTTGACTTATAAAAAGTTTAAAAGTAGGCCATTCCAGATTTTTTTTAACAAATTAGCATTTTGAATAGCAACCTTTCTGCATATTTACTACACTACAAAGAGGACATTGATAGAACAACAACCAAACAGACAGGAACATTAGATACGCATTTGGATCAACTTCTTCATTACAACACACGGGTTCCTTAAAATAACAAAAGAAATAAGAATAAATATAACCTTGGAGGCAGCCCGATGTTACTGCGCATTCTCATTTTAGCAACAATATACTTTAAACAACTTTAATTTTTTTGTACTACATTTTAATGAGCTGAATTATTCTGTAAATATAATGTAAATCAAAAAACACAAAACATAGTTTCCTATTTCCACTTATTTATATTATATTTCAAAAAAAATGAAATCATGTGGAATGTATTACTTCATAGATTTTAATTGATTAGTGTCGGTCTTACATCTGGTGTACTAAGTCCTTATTATGTAGAACAATGCGGCTCCTAGTGGGTGCTCAAACGAGCCAATGACACGATGATCTGCATCGGACTGATAGCTCTCCTATGACGCTAGCTGCCCACAATGTCCTGCATAGATTGAACATAAACCAATTAAACGTAATAACTATAGGGCTGATTCACAGCTTCAACATAAACTACTTGTAGATAACAAAACTATGAATAATAATACAAGCTTTTTTGAAACAAGCTGAAATAAGATAGTCCTTCTAAAATCATCAACTTAAGAATCGAATACATTTTAAGTTATAAATGTTTATGATTTATTTAAAATTAATAATAACAGGATAAAAAACCCTGGCTATCATAAAATACTCTTTTTTACTTACCAACTTTGGTTTGTAAACCCTGTATTATTCAGTGATTTGTAATAAAAAATGTTGTCCAAATGCTAAAAAAAATATAACCAAATCACAAACTCACCTTTTCATGTTTTGTTATTTTTTGTTAGCTAACCATCGTTTAAGCAGTATTCTCGTATTTGTAATCAGTGCTTATAGTTCTCGAGATAGCACCCAAATCTCTAAGGACCAGGTATATAGTGGGCTTTTGTTCTGATTTTCAGTTTCGTTGTATTATCTCTATTTATTAGCATTGGTCGGTTCAAAGTACCAACAGATGCCCAGTTATTTTTGTTTAAGCATTTACCCCCAATAGTTCTAACAGGGTAAATAGAGGGTTCACCATCTCATTAACTACCTACAATTTTAAACAATTTTACACTATCAATATTTTACCTTATTTTACTTTTATACATCATAAAAATATTACTTATACTAATTTGTATATATTCCCTTATTATACCATTTAAATGAAACAAGAGTGCTAGTGTTTATGAAAGTAAGAAGTTTCAAATATGGAAAATGTACATGCAATAATATTTTTAAGATCATTCTTATAAAGGAACTATTTTAGAAATAGTAAACAACTCTGTCCATAGTATTAACTTTTTATTTTTATTTCACTTCAAAACTTTTAGGACTTTAAAAAGAATTAAAATATGAGTTGCATGAAAAGCATAGGAATATTAAAAATTGTAATGAATATAAATATCCTTGTTTTGTTTCAGAAATCACAGTTAAACAGGTTTTACAGTTAAACAGGTTTTATAGTTAAACAGGTTTTACAGTTAAACAGGTTTTACAGTTAAACAGGTTTTTTTTCATTTTTAAAGATATCAAAGTTTAGCATCATTTGCTACTTATTGATCCTCTAACAGAAGATTTATTACAACTTTTATCCAGTTATCTACTTGACAGAACACGTTTCATGGAAGATATTAAAAAACCACAAACTCCTATAACGTTAATAATCGTTTTACAGACACGTATTTCTGTCATAAAATTCACGATAATGAAATTTATACTAATAGAAATATAATTAAGTCTAAATGTCAATTCAACTAATTAACCGTTATTAATACTTAATGGACGATTTATTAATAATGTAACAAATAGATGCGAATTCCTCTACTAAAGAATCATCGTAATATAAAAGAACATTTGAATTTTTATTTAACAATGACACCTGAGAAGAGTTAATATTTTTCTTGAAACACTTTTTACACAGCGGATTATTTTATGGTATCTATTTCATAGGTAAAAAGTTTTCTCCAACAAGATGTTTTATTATCATGTTTCCTGAGAAAAGTTGAACAACGTGTACTAATCAAACTTTCTTGTTGCAATAATCTTAAATAACTTAATTATCAATATGTAATGTACAAAACTAAATTCATAAAAAGCAAAGAACTGACATTTTGTTTAGTCGAGAAAATACTAACAAGTGCAATTGGGGAAGAAGGCTTCTCAAAGTAGACGACTTACTCACGCAAGTTAACTGTTGACGCATCGTTAAATGAAATGAAAAATCTGTTATTAAAACAACTAGTCTGTACATTTTTTTAAAAAATTTGCCTATGTGTCTATTTGAGGAGAATATTTTATTTACTTATTTATCTTGATATTAAGTGTATCAAGTTGCCTACAAATAAAATTTATACAATGCCACTAACAGCAATATTTTATTAATCTCGCCCTGTGTTTCTATTACAAATATGAATGAAGATGTGTAAAGCTGATTTAATTCATTCTATGTTCAAATTCAGAAGATTCATTTTGCACTCCAAGCTGTAACACGCTAAGAGTTTCCCACATTTCCTTATTTATTAGAATGAACAGTTGATCATCCTCTGCTTCATCGTCACTGTCTACTTTATTCTACCCAACCTGTGTAATAGCATCGCAGATGTCACTCTCCGTTAACTTGCCAGTCACCAAGAGGTCATTGTCTACTGCCGTCCACTCCTCAAAGTCGGTTACCGTCAAGTCCTCTATTGTTGGGATTGTAGTTGCAGTAAACAAACTTTCATGAAACATGCTTTATAGTCATCTTTTCAGACATCTGTACTCGTAAACCATCAAACTGAATTCAACTTCAGTGTCTTTTCGGTCCGTCTTCTTTTGCACAACAAATTTTGGATACCTTTGACGTCCATCTCGAGGCTTGTGTGGCTTTTTAAAATTTTTTATAAAAGCGGCTGGGGTATTGAAGTTTTGCAGAAACCTCACGTTGCCACATCTTATCCAGTTTAGTATTATTTGATGCCTAAATCTTTGCGTTTTTCATTTTGAAGGGGTAAGAAAATCAATCAAAACAAAAAAATCAAAATCTGTCACGAAGCGTTTGTTCTATGGTTAGACCACTTGTCACAACTGGAAGCCTGGTAGAAGTAACTGCAACTCAGTGATTTAGGGATAGTTGAAAAAGCAGAAAACTGAAAAATAACATTGAAATAAGAAAATTTTATTTCTTACTTTATCAGAGATAAAATTGGGATTCTCAGAACAACTTTTCGCTGGACATTTACGCTGGAACTTGGCTCAACGAAAAAAGTCCCCTGAACAAATTTGACAACAATAACCGATTTTCTGATCACAATAAGCGATATATTTGTAATGTATATTATATGAAAACTACAATAAGAAATAGGGGAGAAAAAAGACTATGATCTTTCAACCGTAACAAGTGGTATTCGTCAGAGTCAAAAACCCAGCTTACATAATATATATATATATCAATGATCAAACCACAATAAGAAAATGGGAACAAGACTAAGATCTTTCAACCGTAACAAGCGGTCTTTGTCAGAGTCAAAAACCCAACTGAGTTGGGTTTTTGACTCTGATGAAGACCGCTTGTTACGGTTGAAAGATCTTAGTCTTGTTTTCCCATTTTCTTATTTTGGTTTGATCATTGATTGTTATTTCACGTGTTTATGTGAAATCTTTATATATATATATAAATATATATATATATATATATATATATATATATATATATATATATATATATAATGATCAAACCACAATAAGAAATGGGAAAACAAGACTAAGATCTTTCAACCGTAACAAGCGGTCTTCGTCAGAGTCAGACCGCTTGTTACGGTTGAAAGATCTTAGTCTTGTTTTCCCATTTCTTATTGTGGTTTGATCATTGATTGTTGTTTCACGTGTTTATGTGAAATCTTTTTATATATATATATATATATATATATATATTACACTTTAACAGAGAGAAAAGAAGACAGAAGGTACTACAGAACTCACTTCGATATTTCGACATCCGTCGTCATCGGGAAGAAGTGCGAAGTACTCGCGTTGAGAAGCAAACTGCTATATATATATATATATATGTAAAGAGAAAGAGAGAGAGTATGTGAGAGAGAGAGAGAGAGAGGGGGAACGAGAGGGAGAGAGAGAGTCATTGACCAATTTAAGAACATTACAAATTGATATTTATATTTAGTTGTATTTCCAAAATAAATAAATAAAAATATAATTAATAATAATAATTAATTAAAGAACTATAAGGTCACTAGAATGGCTGCTTAACTTATAGTTTTTTTCTATTTGTATGAAATAAAATACTTTTAAGCATCTTATACACAAAATCTTATGAAATACGGTATCGTAGACATGAATGCCACAAACGATGAGCTCAATAAGTAAGAGGCACGTTTTGCCAAAAGTGTCCAGTAGTAATTGCGATTTCTGATTAACGAATATCTCAAGTCAGTCCATTTTTTTATTTTTACAAAATATATGTGTACCAATTTTTGTATTGTATCTTTTAATTCTTTCTACAATGGTTACAAAAAAAACAGAAATAAATGAATATTTTACAGATACAGTATTAAGGATTAAGTATTAAAGAAATTACAGTCATTATAAAAGACGTAATCTTATGTATTGCAATTGCCACTAGATTTTAATTCACAATAAATATTTTGTACGTCATTGATTTTGACGTATTCACTTCTTTTGATGTCCTCTAAGTCGTTTTATGAAGTTTTTTCGATGATGTCTGTAAGTGTGTGGGTGGGTGGGTGTGTGAGTACTCAAAAGCTTGTCTGGGCACTACAATCAAATTAATACTTCATACGAAAATGGGCTTCATAGTGCAGATGTGCCCTATTCATTGACAGTTATGGTGCAAGCTGGGAAAATCACTTTTTTTGCCAAATTTTTTTTAAAGAAAGGTCTTAAAATGTTGGTATTATAATATAATCGACAAAACAACTGAAACAGGTTTTCCAATGTAAATCCCCAATGTACAAATTTTGACTTATAATTCAATCTGAAATCTTGTGAGGAAGATACACGCAATACCGTTGAACAGAAAAAAAGAAAATTTAGCATAATGTGGAGGAAGAATGAGGTATTTTTTTTCCAAAATTACTGTAACTGAAAGAGAGTACGGATCAATTTTATATTTTCAGAAAAAAGAAAATTTTATGCTAAACGGTTTATTCATTACCAATAAAATTTGCCCCAAAAATTTAATAATAAATTTACATTGTATGAAAAAAATATTGTGGAATTTCAATTACCGCAAAGAGCAATAAATCTATGGAAACTCAGTGCTCATCCTGCTATACTTTTTGGATTAGTTTACATTTATTTACATTGTTTATATTGGCAGGGATATTTTTTGAGCAAATTTACTGAAATTAAATTTATGTTCAGAGGTTTAATGAAAAAAATTGAAATGATTTATTTAATGACTCAATATGAGATGCAAGAAGAATTAATTTCACATATATATATATAATCAACGCCAATCAAACATATAATGGATTTATTAAACAAAATCCTCTAATAGATCTGTATTGAACCCTTGAAGAAATCTTAATATTAAGTGCAAAGTTTTTATTGTTTATGTCCAACTATCTTCGGTTAATATTGAAGTATGAGGAATGGACTCTTTTGTTCTATATTACAAATCTAATACTAATTTTAACTGATTCTTCGGTGATTCGATGGCACCAACATTCTTCTTACATGTTTCCGATATTTCTAAACCAAATAAGAATATTTTGAAGTCTTAAAGGAAAAGATTTGGCTTAAATTTTCAATATAGAAGCAGATCAGATAAATAACATCAAATGTAGCAGATCCACTGGCCATGTAATGTTATAGGTAGTCATGTAAGAGATCAGCTGTCTATAGGAACAAAATCCACGTACTCCTGTATGAAATTTTTGCATAAAGGAAGTGAGGGATACTTCCCTATTTACATTTATGAAGGTCATTAGTGAACTTAAAATATGAACTTGAATTTAGTTATAACAATGACATTGAGGTATTTTTGTCTGCTAATTCTGTGAGATAGTTCAGCAGTTAGTTGTATATTTGTAAGATTGCTTGTGATCTATATGTGTTATAACCTTTAAATTTGGTTAATTTTGTAGAAAGTGGGAGAGTTATGTAAGGGTCGCAATATAGTTAGTCATGTTTTGGTGTCCCATAATTCTGAGGCATATTAGGAATAAAAACTGAAGGAGCCGCTATCACTGTGTGAGTGGTAGATCAAAGAATATACTCGTATGTAATTATCAAATTTAGTTGAATACAAAAATTTAATACAATAGTGTTTTATTACAACATAATAATTGTAAATACATAAAACTAACATTATTTTAGTGTGTAATTTACTTAATACGAAGATTTACTTATATAATAGAATTAAATATATGTCCGCCATACCCTTCAGTAATATTTAAATGTTTTCACCTGCACTTTCCGACTATAATACCGAGCTTAATATTGTGATAAATTATAAACTAATACCACCATTGTTAGAGAATCTTTCCTATTAGGCAAAAAAAAAAAGGATAAGCTTACTGGTTGCCATAAAATAACTTAACTTCTTTGCATTTATACTTATTTACAACTTTATACATTGAATATAAAATATCTTCATAATATAAAATGGCCAATTCTACAGTTTATCTAGTTTTTTTTGTTCAGTATATTGGCATTAAAAATTTAAACGGATGATTTCTTGAGAATTTAATCGTTCCTTTTTTTAGTCATTATTTTTTATTTTATAAGCATTTCTGGTTGACTTCCAGAACAATTTAATTGCATCAATCGCTGAGACACATTTTCGACTTTAATAGGATGTCAGGCAGAGGCACTAAAAAAATAAAATAATAAATTTGATATTTTGTCAAACAACGTTACATACTATTATATTCATGCCCGCATAACTCGACAATTTTTGGCCATAAAATCTGTTCGGTTTGGTGTCTCTTGTTTTCATCAAACCTATGATTTATTTAATCATTCATTCTTTTTATTTGACTGTAGCTTCTCTACTGAAGTAGAAATTAAGTTGATTTTCTGTGTAAATGTTTTTCAGCTTACAGTAATTCACAGCACTATATTAATAGCTCATTTCATTTAGTTAATGGGTTTGTCAACTTTAATGTAATTACTTGCAATCTGTTTACTCCGATTCGGTATCTAGGCGTACCTAGTCAAATAGGCTGCTACTAACTCAATATATTTCTTTTTAGGTATATTGCCTAACTTGGTAAGCTTCCCAACTCTACCAATGAATAGTATATCAAATGAGTTTGTGCTGGACTTGTTTTTAAAGGATCACATTTTTCTGACATTGCTGGTATTGCTTGTAATGCAAATGCCGTATTTTCTTGTAATTTTTATAAATTTTTTCATCATAACAAAAATAAACATATGTATAATTTTTAAGATAATTGTCTACTTCCAATATATCAAGCAATTGATGAATCCATCAATTAATTACCCATTAAATTCTGTCCAAAATTTTCTGAAACCAATATTTTTTTACTTCTTAATATTTTATATCAAGTATTATTATCTATATGAATCTTCATTGAATTTCTTCTTATATTCTCATTTATATTTTACTGGTCCTTGATTCCATCTAATATAATTTTATTTTATTTCAAAACTGTCGTCCTAATTCTAAAATTTCTAGCTGGTTTCCTTGATAAAGAAACAGCCTTCTGATTATGTTTCCTCTTTTATAAATTATCTGATAGTTACAGTGACATAGATACAGCAACAAATTTGTCACAAATTACATCGCCACTTCTTTCTTTTGATTTTAAAATGTTGTCTAAATGTCTATTGTCTAAAGTTTCTGTGAATCCTTTTGTTGTCAAAGAGTATTTGCCAAATTTTACCTGCTCTATGAGAGTCAATCATTCTAAGCACAGTAATTCATTTTTCATCTGATATGGCATTTATATTTTTTTTTTAAATTACGCAAAAGAATGCAATGTACGAACAGCTTTAGTTTGTTTCATGACTGAAACTAATTCTCAATCGCTAGGGATTTAGTTTATTACAATGGTCTTAGCTTAAATTGATGAGCAGCATAAATAATGTTTTATATACTTGAACCAATTTTCACTCTAAATTTGTTTAGTCGTTTTTCTTTCGTTGATCTCTTTCCTAGTTGTAGTTTCTTCCTGGTTGTAACAGTGAATGTATATGCCTTGTTGGACTACAATATATATATATATATATATTCATCTGTATTCACTATTTTGCATTTTTTCCTACAGCTACATCAAATTCTTTTTGATGTATCTGTATACTAATGTACACCTGGTATTCTATTAATATTTTATAATTTTGTTCCTTTTCATTACTTTAAGCTGATTTGATATAACTATTATTTAGATTAATATAAGTTTAAATTCCAATCATATTTGTTAGGTTACTTTTATTCTCTAACATATGGTTCGTCAACACATCCTTATCATTGTTATTTAAATAAATAATTCTACCTTTTAATTTTATTTATCATTAAATTTTTATTTATTTTTTTAATAGTTTGTTTTCAGATAGGCATTATATTATATTAGTCTTTTCATTCTTGTATTCGTTTAAAGTATTTCAAATAATCTTCATAATATAATTATCTTCGGGTTCTACACAGAATTTTTCCAGTTCTGCTTTTAATATTAAACTTTTTGTAGCCACCGACTCTGAAAAAAGAATTAATGGTTTTAGAAACTACATTACAAGATAATAACATTGTATGGAGGCTTAAGCCATGAATCCCATTTAGAACTTAATTCCTCACTATTTTATCCATACTTAAAGCTTTTAAATTATCCTTATATTATTTTTTCTTTACGTAGTAATGTGTAGATGTATTGTCTTTTTTAAGTCAATGTGCTCAAACAATGTTGAATGTATGGCTTTAATATAATTTCTAAAATAGTCTTGTTCTGTTAGAACATAGTAGTTATAAATACATAATGTAGTGTTATACTTTATTTAAAATTATAAAATTGATTAAATATCTTTTAGTCGCTTCAACAGTGTTTAAATGTTTTAAAATTCACATTTGCAATCTAGTCTTGTTTAATATATTCCTTGCTATTTTCAGCTGTACACTCCTGAGGTAACAACGGGATAAATTATAAGTGTCTACACTTGAAGCAGACTAGAAGGATCAAACATATTATCATGCACTTGTGGAGCATATCTTACCTTGCTTCATCAAAACCACGATCAATTGAAGCTTCAGCTCCGAAATTCGCTTGTTAATGACCCTTTCTTAGTTCATTATATGTTGCTGTGAGAAGAGTTTATTGATATTGCACTGCTAAGATGGTAATCTATTAACTTCTTTTCTAATTAAGCTTTATTTATTCCCACTTATCGAACTCGAAGATTAGTAAGAGAAGCATCTATGCATAACTATGATCATGTGACTGTAACACTTTCGTTATAGCTTCATTAACACGTATTCACCAGTTATTTGTGCCCCAATTCTACCTTAAGTCAGGTAAATTGTATGAAACCTCTTTTAATAATATGATAACCCTGTCTGAAATGATCTGGAATAACATCAGAAAATTGATAACTCTGATGATTCAAAATAATCAATTTAACAATTACATTTTGTATATGATAGGATCATTTGTTTTTATAATGTTTGTACACTCAAACTAACAGAAGCCCCAGGAGGGTGGAATGTTTAAGACGGAGTCGTTCAGATCTATAGCACAGTAGTGAGAGCCTAGATGCTTACTCTGAAATGGAAACACATGTAGATTGACGAAAGCTTAAGCAGAAGAGCCGCAGACACTTTTCAGAGTTAATGGGTCAGTGACTACTGGATTCCCAGTGTCGTTGGAAGTCAAATTCCCGGTTCGTTAACCACTTTAAGGTATTTTCCTTGCTTGAAGGCATTGAGTGTAACTGAAGCTTACTTGAAGAGAGACAAACGCAATTGAACAAATTATTTTCCTCGTTTTCAGTAGAAAGTCATTTTAATCACATGTGGTATTACACTGTTTATAATTTTTTTTCTAACAGAATATATTTTTACTTGGTAACATTTTGTTACCACAGTAACGAAATTGCACTTCACCTGCAGTAACTTCCTGTTGGGGGAGGGTGTTAGGAGTTAGAAGAGTTCACCCTATCAGCTGCAGAAGGAGGTTGTCAACTCTGTTAACTTCGGCTTATCTATTTCGTGCCCAAACTCAGGCACTTCACGAGCTATTAATTTTCTAATCAGTCGTCTTAAATTATTGGTTTAGTCTTTAACTTTATACTTGAAGTCTAACTATTGCAGCTAATCTTTCGTTGACCAGTCATCTAAACCTAATAGGTCAAAATCAACTAGGCCCTTACCACAGGACAATGGTGGAAACAGTACTCTTGAGTCGTACTCTATCCTCTTTACTTTTTTGTTCTATTAGGATACAAGTTTACAAAATAAAAGTTCTAATACTTTTATCTTATTGTTATCTTTTGGTGACCGATTTGACTGTCTGTCACTTTATATTTTGTTTCTTCTTTTCTTGTCTCCTCTGAAAAGTTTAATTAATTAAATTTATTTGTTTGTTTTTGAACATCCTACACATTTAATACATAATCTTTAACAGGGCATTTCTGAAAACTACACGTACAACATTAGTTGTCAAGTCTACGCCACATCCCACCCTGTGAAACAAATCTCTCTAGAATAATCAGAACTTTTCATCAAAATGGTGAAATTTGGGAACTTACGTACCCAATTAGTATAATTAATGCAGGAAATCACCACAAAACAATAAAACTAAGGTAACGAAAGTTTAAGAGATATGCCAAAATTTTTAAAAAATATACAAATAGTATATCTTAACTATTCACATTTTAACTAGGCACCTAAACCGATTCGATCAAAGAAGAAATTTTCAGTTTCTTTTTGGCTTTCTTGATGGGCTTAAAACATAAGACATATAAAATATAAGACTATGAAAATATTGAAGGAATTAAATGTTTTGAGATTATTTATCTTACTACAATATAGTAATTCAATATGAAGCAACAAGTGAATGAATTAAGTACGTCGCATATAACACATGGCACATAACATCTTCATAACAACCTATGTTTGAATATTATAGCTGAGATGTCTCCAGAAGTAAAACATGAAAGCAACTTCAGAATTTGATATCATTCACTTCAAGAGCACATCGAACAATCGTTAAAATTGTTTCCAAAACAAATAATGTAAAAAAATAACTATGAAAAATCATCAAATATTCTCCAAATACTCAAACTCAGAAAGTGTTCATAAAATTCATCTGTACACAATAAATCTGTAAAAGAAATAAATTATCAAGAATAAACTGAGGAAAATAAATAATACATAAACAATGACCTTCTCAAGAAAGGCTATTTTTAAAATAAATTTTGAATAAAAAAAAAGCGCTCCAAGTAGAAACGTACAACATATTCAGGCATTAATATGTGCATTATAAGCAAAATAAATTCTCAAGGATACTCCTAAGTTACATTAAAAAACCCTGTAATTTAGGCAAAATAATACTGCCTATTTCTGGTTCGATGGAGAATGACGCACCAGTTTCTAATGACACCCTTGCTCGTCGTAACCTCGGCAGTCTGCAGACTGATTCACCTCTCTACACCGCCCAGTTCCATACCCATAAATGTTTATTTATTCTTACAGATGTATATTCTTCTTTCATCATTGTCACTGGTAATGTTACATTTACGTTGTTGTGACTATGTAAAATGAAAATTTAAAAAAAAAATTCTTACAGAATAAAATCCTATTTTTTTAACACTCAATAAACATTCTTTTCTGTAAACAGTGAGTAACAAATAGGATATACATCTTACTTTATGCAATGGTGCCAAAAAAAAGTATATTAAACAAATACTATACATCACGTGCACTGGATTCAAAATAAATTGAAGTTCATACCAATAAACAAAGTAAATTCAAAAAATTTAAATATAATCAAATAAATGGTCCAACCTCAGTTTCTGTGCTAACTACTAACATGATTGTCTTTTTACGAGAAGGTACTGTAAAAATTTGAAATATGTGTACAATCCATTATTAATATGCACCTATTGTGTACTGGAATACTGTTGTATTTAGTGGACAAAAGCTAAGAGTTTTTTAATGCATATTGTTCAACTGAAATTAAACGAAGAGAAAAATTAATCAACATGAAAACAAAGCACAAATGCATAGAAAGTGATATACTATTACATTTATACGATTATATTTTATATTCATAATAATAGATGTAGTCGTTAACTCAATATAAACATGGGACTTTACATATATTTCGCCCTCAAGCGAATCACTGCTTTGATTTTTTCTTGAGCCTCCTTATTTTGCCTTCTTTCTGTGGTGCTTTCTGTTGCCAAATATTTCTTATGTTATCTCCTGTCTTGGTGAGATAACTTTTCCTAGAACCTGTTTCCTTTTGTCACCCTCCATTATAATTTCAGTTCTTTTAACATTATTATTTTATATATTTGTTTATAATTATTGTATTTTATTTATTAGTTTTCTTTATAATTGTCAATTATTATTTAGTTCTGTTATATTTCCATTAATTATTTCACTTTATTTCTACCTCTATCCTGAATAATCTTGATGAAGTAGATTACCACCGACATAGAATTGTACGCCGTAAACTTAAATAATCAAGATAATTTTTGATAATCTTAATTGATTATTTTGATATTCAATGAATAATATTACATTAACCAGAAAGTTTGATAATACGTTTTGACTACGGTCACATTGTAATATATCATATAATTAAATTAATTTTCAATGAGATTTTATTAGGTTTACTTATTTTAAAATTTAATCTCGACCACTAGAGATTTTTTCTTTATACTTTTTCTTGTTTCTTTTTTCTTGTCAGTAACATTTTTGTATACCTGTTGTCACCAAACTCACAGCTGAGGAAGAAGGTATTGTAGAGTAAAAAGTAGAGGAGTTGTAGAGGAGATTTTTCTTTCAACCTTAGGAGAGTCAGAGCCTGTGTTGGCAGGATTTTTTTTAATACCAGGCAAACAAAGTAGCCCGCATTGGTCAACCTATTTTCGCATAGCATAGTGTCTTCCTTACAAAACCTCTCTGTGTGGCGTTACTGAATTTATATTTTTTTTTTACAAAGTAGTATTTATTGGTGGGTATAACATACTCTAATATCTTCATATTCCATAAAACTCATATTTTTTCATTCCATTGTATTTTCCTTTGCTCTCACTCTTTCTGACCAAAGCCTAGTTGATAAGGTATCCGTAGTTTCAATGTATAAGATATTCATTTCATAAATGATTCACAGTAGTGTTTGTCCTTGATTGAACTTAGTTCAACATCTTGTAGTACTTTGCACCTGACTACTAATTCGTAAATTATTTCAATATTCTGGAATATTCCAGTGTTTTGCAAACTTCTGCTGTTCTATTATTCTTGTGTCACCATTATGTTATTGATAAATTTAAGTTTATTCCTTTAATGCCGGTTATAAAATAAGATTCATAAGTCTATCTGTGAAGTTTTATTTATGGTTTATAAATAAATATAAATTTATAAATATAAATTTATGGGTTATAATTAAATTATTTGTCGTAATTTGTCCTCTAGAATCATTTTTCAATTCTAACTTATGTACGTATATACAATATATTTTTTTTGTTTAAGTTGATGGCAGTTTTCCTTTGAAACAAATGTTATTAAATAACTAAAGACTCATATTTTCCTTGTACTTTATTTTTGTTTTCTACAATTTTGAAAGGCTTTTTCCTTCTCTTCGTTCAAATAGGATGATTTTGCGTTTAAAGAGGTATATGCTATTATATTGCTTAAGGTGGTTGAGAAAGGAGGAGCTCGTTATGTTAAGGAGTAGTGAAGTAACCATTCTAAGGGTTGAGAGGTTGGAGCAGGTGGAGGTTCATGAGTGGAGAGAGGTTTAAACAGAAGGAGGGAATCAAGGGAAGCTGAGATTAAAGGAGATTTCGACTGGATGGAGTACTCCCAGAGTACCGCCATTTATGGTATCTACAGAACATGTCTTTCAACAGCTTTACCCTTTAAATGTATGTAATGCAATAAGATTTATATATAAATGATACTAAAAGTAATTGAAATAAGCACATGCAACAGGTGGACACCACTACAACCTGAAATTTTTGTTTTTTATTAACAGTGAAAGAAAAGAGTAGGACGCATCGCACCATGTGAACGACAGTTAACCACGTTATATCATCGTATATATAAGAAATTGAGCGAGATATTAAAGAAAGAGAGAAAAGTTAGTTTTATGAGATTTTTTATTTATATAAATTGGTAAATTCTAAGAATCTTAACTATTTAAAAATAATTTTTCTTTTTTTTAATATTTAACTTCTTTAAAGTATATTATATTAATAAGTAGAGCATTAATTGTATTTAACTTTAAGTTTTCTTCAGCTTAAGCAGTATTTGATTTGTAAAGTAAATGACTGTTTGTTGTGTTCCTGCCTCCATTAAAGATTGATGAAGTTGGCTTAAAGGAAGGAGATAAAAACAATTGTCTTTGTCAGGAAGTTAACGCCTTAAAGGGGTGATTTTGTCAACTGTTTCTTTCGGGAATTATTTATAGTCAGTTACTCGCCAATCCATTCTAGTTGTCTCGTGGTATTTATGTCACTTAATTTAAGTTATTTTCACCCAAATAAGTATTTATTTTTAAAATATTTAAATTCTATATTTAAATTATTTTAAATCAAATATTTCAAATTATTTAGAAAAATTCATAAATAAACATAAAATCGCTGTAACTTTTGTTTCAAATTATTATAAATTTAATTTAATTAGTTAAAGATTCAAGTAAATTAACATTGACTTGGTTCATAAAAATAGAAAATGTAAGAAGTAAATTTATTTTTAAATGTGAATAGAATAGATAAAGTAGATAAATAGAAATATATTTATTAAACTGGAATTTTTTCTAATACTTAAAACAGTTTACCATATAAGAAAGAAATTTGTTGTATATTTGTATCAAAAATTAAATCATACAAGATGATTTGTAAATACAATATAAATCTTATAATTAAAATAATATTCCATAAGATTGTTTATATTTATCTTCCTTGATATTTTTTTCCTATAAGCACCTATTCATTCTTGTAAGTATTTAAAACTTTTTTGTTCCATAGTTATTGGGTATGAGCCTGATTAGTTTAGTCAAAGTCGAGAAAAAGAAACGCGAAAAAAGGAAATCAAAATGATATACCATGCTGTTTTAATGCTAAGCTTACATGAGCCGTTAAATTGCCATTCTTAAAATTAGAATTTCCGGCATAAAAAAGAAATTTGTATCACAATTTACTACCATGTATTTCATTGCTGCACAGCCACTCCCATACTCTCAGTATTCTAATACATTTTTTCTAATTATTATTAGCAGTAATTATAATTAAAATAATTATATGTTTATTATTATATTAGTAATTGTAATTATATATTTAGTCGGCTTAACTTTGTTCAATTACAAACAACTAGTAGATGAATGTTCAAAGAAAGAGAATTATTACTATTTACAAACAAATAAATAATAATTATTTGTTGTATGAAATTTATACTTCTTGAATAATATTTTATAAAACTACTCTAGAAATAATTCAGTTTTGTTTTTTATGTTTCACTTATGTGGAAAAATTCTCTTTTTATAGCATGTTTAGCAGTTTTTAGGTTTAGATGTCTTCTAATCCTTATATACGACGCCAAAAGGGTAAATCTAGGAAGGACTTTTGCAACTTCTTACTTCATACTGAAAATGTGCTAGTTTTAGAAAATAAACGCAACCAACTATATCCTATAACGACTTACACATTTTATATTCCTCTAATTCGTTGAGTTTTGATAAAACATAAGGAGGAAATTTAATTATTATAAGATATCAGTAATATTGACAAATATTTTTTGATGACTAAAAAATGTATGTCACTGAAGAAGATTGGTTAAAAAAGATCGAGATTTATACGATAATAAATGCAGCGTCATGAAAGGTAAAGTCAATATTTCTTGATATTGACGAAGACTGCAAAGAGAAAGTGGTTTATAACTATTTTTGAAGAGTAAAGCAAGTAGAAAGTCACTTACTAGTGTAAGCTTTTTTTTCTAATACCTTTTCAAATAACAACAGGATTGACAGGATGCAGTAAATAAAGCTATTCAGCTAGAGAGATATTGTAATTTATTATCAAATATAACTCAATCAGAAATAAAAAAAATACAAGAATTCATCATTTAATGTATTAAAAACCATGTTTGATGGATGTACCAGCTAAAATATTGTGCGCATTAATAGACTTATTTGCTACTAAGAATATATTTTTCTGACTGAATATATTCGTTCAGATAAGGATTTATATGTATAGATATTATATTCGTGGAAGAAAAAATTATGTTCTTAGTTTTCTTCGGAAACCAACGGTAGTAATAACTTCTGACATACTGTTAAAGCACCAAGCAGTGATTTGTATTCAATAAATTTGATTTAATATCTAAAGTTGGATGCGAGTTCATTGAAAGTGACAAACCTATTGTAAGCAGGAAAATATTGTGCTCCTTATATAAGCAACTTGTAATAATATCAATAAACCATATCATTTTGGCAAAAAATGCTTATTGGTTTTCATTATTGGAAGCACATATATTGCTATCAGTTCTCTACGTTTGAAGGAAAGATGTATTGCAAAATATGTTCCTTTCACCTAGGAGAGTTTGTGATTTTGAAACAAAATACTGCAATATATGAGCTAAAACAACAGAAGAAATTTTATTTTGCTTATTTTTTTTTACAAGACTGTCACTAATTAGAAAAGTATTATTTCAATAATTACATTATTTTCAGCGGGTAGCAGGTAAAAGAAGAACTATCAAAATAAGTGATACAGAAAAATGCAGTAAAAATATTGTTTACTACAAATCTTCATACATATCATTTTAACTCATTAAAATATCTGAAAATTTCGTTTATAGAACATTTAAATAGTAATCCTGTTTCAGTCTGTTCTGATAGAAATTTTCATTCACTGTAAACAAATCCAAGAAGTGCAGTAGCTTACTCGTTATTCCAAGTTGATTTTACAGTTTTCGTAAGTTTATTTTCTTTACCCGTAATGAAAATTTTTTTAAAATAATTTTATATCGTAGTATTCTAAAGCGGAAATTATTCACAAAATTTGATATTCCATAATTAATCGCTAGCGTAAAAAAAATTGGTTGAAATTAAACATTAAAAAAATGTCCGAAATGTAGGACATTAAAAAATGTTCAAATTTTTACAAAAAGGTATTCAATTCATCCCTTTAAAATGTACTATTTGTGAGTATAATTTTAATTTGATCTGTCAAACGATAAGACCTGTATCTTTCCCAGAATATTTTATAAATCAATCAAAAGTCTGATGTAAGAATTCATTGCAAAACCAATCTACCATATTATTTTAAAAATGAATTTCTTTTTTTTGGCTAATGGATCATTCAGTTTCATATTAATTCTAAAATTTCAAGATTCCAGTGATAGTTGTTTAAGAGACAGCTACAATACAAGGACTATTTCTGGATAATACATGAATATGATCCATCAAACTATAAGACTTGAAGCATACTGACAGGTTTTTTTTCTTATTTTTTTATAGACACCCATCTACACACACCCACACACCCACACCCCCCCCCCCCACACACACACACACACACACACACACACACACACACACACAACACACACAAACACACACACTAATACACATACAAACACATACCGACATCATCGTAAAAACGTCAATAATGGACTTTGCGGACCTCAAAAATGTAAATACCTGAAATATCAAAACAGAATTTTTACTTGATTGCTATAGTAGATTAATAAAGCGTATTTATAATAGAAGTTTTATGGGAAAACAATGCTTTTTAAGAAAATAAAGAAATTACAAGCCTAAGTCAAAAGTTTTACGGTGTTAATTAAAAAATATACAAAGTGAAAGAAAAATATGAATCCGTTCTTAAAAATATGAAGAGGGAGAAAACTAGTGAAGGGAGTGGCAGAGGTATTAGTGTTAGGGTCGGCGAAGAAGGAATGTCGACTTGGGGAACGCAGGAAATGTTCACATTTTTAACTATGCAGTTATGGAACACTGTCTGTTAGAAATGGGATATTTTCAAAAAACGATTTTTATGTGTAGACTTTTCTTTTAGATTTTTTTTCAATAGAAGTAAATACGGTATGATCTGAGATTGTGTAACCACATAACCAAGGAGTTATTTCAGTCAATGTATAAGTAATATATTTGTGATTCATTTGTAGTTAACAGTGTAAAATGAAAGAAATCTAGAATATTTATTGCATTAAAAAAAAGTTTTTAACTTACTTTGAAGATATATTTGCAATGATTCTAATAAAACTTAACAGATAAAAGGTCAGCTTTTTCCACACGAACTCAGATGAAAGTCTCCTTAATGAAATCAGTCCCTCCCCATCCTTTGAAACTTCTCTACGGAATCAACATGGAATGAAATAGTTTGAACAAAGTCTGAGCTTGTCAACTTGTCTTGTTTAAACAACCAGCTTCATCTCTTTCCATCTGAACCAAGCGATTCCTTATGGACTTCTAATATCTCCAGAAATCCTCCTTTTGCTTTTAGAAAACGTTTACGGGATAAGAAAAAATATCACGTATTATTATATTTATAATTATTAAATTTACAATTTATTTAATTAAATAAACTTAATAATTATTATTAAATATATCATGATATTAAATTTATCACCTCCTTACTTGATCCATACGTTTAAATGAATCATAAAATATTTCAAAATCATGCATTATAATTCTAGTTCATATACTTGTTACATATGTTTAACAGTTTACTAAGTATTTCAGGATATATACAACATAAATAAAAAGATTTCACATAAACACGTGAAATAACAATCAAAATTCCGTGCAAAAATTGCCATAAAATTTATATTGGTCAAACTGGTAAATCATTAAAGACACGTGTAAAACAACACCAGTACAACGTAAGTAGACAGAAAAAAAGTAGTGCCTTATTCTTGCATATAAACAATGAAAATCATCATATTCATTGGACAGGAGCTAAATTTATTACCTATGAAAAATCGATGTTGTTAAGAAATATTATTGAATCGTCTCTAATTAAATTTAATAGATCAAATATTATAAACATTAGTAACGGTCTCTTCAAACTTGATACTTTCGTCACGAGGGCAATAGCTTCTTCAAAGAGGGTTGACAGCTAGCGAATAGTTTTTTACTTTTTCTTACTGTACTCCTTTGTTTCCCCAAACATCCCTTTCTGGACATTAGTCCTTTCCTGCGCCTTCACCCTTTTAAAATACCACTCTTCCCTCCTACTCTTCTCAACCTCTCACCAGATGTTTTCTGCATCTAGTGTTTCAGATTGGGTTTTTGACTCTGACGAAGACCGCTTGTTATGGTTGAAAGATCTTAGTCTTGTTTTCCCATTTCATATTGTGGTTTTTTCATACAACATAAAATAACCACAGAATATTTTACATTTTATCTAGAGTGCAAATGAGAAAAGAAAAGTCATATAAATGATTAAAAAACTAAATAGTATAATGGAAGTTGGATAATACTCTTGAAGTAACAATACTTTTTATTTCTTTTTCGTTACCTCTACTTATCATGTTTGTATTTTAGGTATGGTTCCTAACATTATGCTATTTAACACGGTCATTTTACTTTGATTGCATTTTAGTTTTGTTTATTTAGAGTTATGAATTTCAGGCTCCTTTTGTCTAGGTTGAAATAAGTATAAAACTAAAATTCACCTCTTCAGACCTTAATGAGTCCCTAAATCTAATCGTGCAGAGTATCATCTCCAAGTTCAAAGGACAATGATCCCTCTGCTTCTTTAACCATAGAACTGAACACCAACATAAACCACAATTTAATTAATAGGTTATTTGCTAATCCCTCAACTAGTTATTCCACTATAAAATTGTGAGCTTATGGCCAGTTTCCTTTTATTATTCATAGGTTAAAATTGCATGCCCTTTCATAAGCTCCTGACGCAAACTATTAAAACCAATCTCTGTAATTAAATAGAATCACTTCACAGTTTTGTAATATAATACACTAAAAACTTGAATTAGTCTACACATAGATTTACTATGAGCTTACTATGAGTAAACTTTTATGAAGTTCATTGACAATGAATTTAATAACCTGATTCATTTTAATGCAATTATCTTCATTTTTTTGTATAAATAACGAATATATCTACATTATTTAAGTTCATTCTTAAAACTACGATTTCAGTAACCGTGGTTTAGGTCAGAAACTACTTTGATAAAAGGTACGACAGTGTATCATTTATATGTTTTCAGGCTTTTATAAAATATATATAACCTTAAATGAAAATAACAAATGAAAAATATTTGTATTCTTTGAATATAGAATGTAACGTACCAGCACCGTTTTACGATTTTGTGGGATATAAAGGAATTTATTTAGAATAAAAGGTTTTATAAGACAAGGAAAATACACCAAAAATATGATAATAGCTTTTGCTGTACTCAGTCACACTGAACTCCTCACACATTTAGAAAAGGATACTTTAAGACCCTTCTATATCAAGGAGACCCTTCGGAATAACTCGCTTTTAAGCACGTGTTATTCACCCAATAGTTTATGATAATCTTCCATTAGCAAATAAACGTACCATAAACCAGGTACTTTTGTTATATATTCCTAAATACAAGTATTTTTTTGTTCTCCTATATTATGTATGCGTCATTTGACATTCCTAACTTCATAGAAATATAAGAACCTCGAACTACTAGTCACGGCGTGCACAATAGTTCACATATATATTCGTTGGTCCTTGGTCGTTCAGTTAATAGAGGTTCTCATAGAACCAAACTTAACGAGTTATGTTTTAGAGTTTCCTCTCACACTACCTAAGTTAAATAACATCAATTAAAATAATTGTATTCATACTGTATTATACATATAATATTATATATATTCAAAGGTGCATATATATATATATATTTGAAAATTGAAGTGCATGATTTATCCTTTCTATTAAAGCCCTAACATTAAACATTTTTTAATCATTAGTATTTTTATTATAAACTTCTATTTCTTGTACTTCATAACATAAATGTACTAGCATATTGAGTACATATTGGGTTATATAACTTCCTTTGATAATATTTGTTCTTTAGAAATTAGAGTATAAAGTCATGTTTGAGACCATTCTCTAGTGTATTAATTCGATTAACATTCAATAGGTGGACCTATATTTTGAAGTAATCAGTAAAATGTTTATATACAAGTAAACCCATAAATATATATATTATATCCTTATATGCCATTGTTTACAATTCAAACAAAATGAATAGAGTACAATATACATTCAATTTATTGAGTGTACCCTTTAGACTGAGATCTAATATTTGGGAAGCCCTACAATTATTTCTAGTAGGGCTTCTTAGTGATTGCTTTGGTTATAGATCACTTACAAGTGAAATCCTTTATTAATGATAGTTATTGTTCTTGCTATTGTTTGTTTCTGTTTTAACACCCACACTTTAAAGCAATGACGTACATTGCTTTCCTAGGAGTAGAAAAGTAACTCAATTGTTATTTGAACAAATAATCACACAAATATTATAAGCAAATTCAATAATCTTGAAAACATCGTAAAAATTCAAACCTCAAACTAAATAGTCATCGTATAAAAAAAATTACAAGAAAATAATTACATACATGATTAATAATAATAACCATTAATTGAGTAAAAAATTTGTTTCAGTATTTGACTATATATCTAATTTTAGTAATTTGAGTATAAAAAGAAGAAAATATATGGCCCATTAATTGTAAACTTAATTTTTTTAAAAAATAACTTAAAGATACTTAATTTTTGTTAATGAAATATACATTTTTACATCCTTTAAATAACGGTTTTTTAGAATAGAAGGAGGTAAGTACACTATATTTGTTTAAAAAAAACAGAAAAGAAGAGAAATTAAACTATATAGTTATTCTCGTAGAACACGTGGTGCCTTTATTTACTACGAAACGTTGTTATTAACGGAAGTACTGTCCACTTATAACCAATTTGTGTAGTTATTACAAATTGGTTTTAAGTGTATAAATGCGTATAGAATATTTATGATATTTAGATCTCATAATTAATTTATTTCTTTAATACATGTAAAGCATAGTGATTATGAAAAACTTTGATCAGGAAATGTTGTCAATTTTAGACGTCTTGAGGAGCACAAAGCCCCGCGTCCTCTAACTGAACACAAATATTAGATTGAATACTTTCTGATATCGAGATGACACATTCTGATATACTGAAAGTGATCAATTAATAATGAAAATAAGTAATAATAAATAATAAATAATCTATATTCCAAGAAACAAGGGAAAAACGTAGAATGAGTTAATGAACAATTCAATAATGTTATATTGCACTATACACTTTAGCTTTCACAGGATTGGAACTAACAAATAGGTCAAGAAAAAAGGAGTTCAATGGTGGCGAGAAAAATCAGGTACAATTTAGTTTGAAAACTCATTCCAACTGAACTTACATTTTTAAAGAATACTATTTCATAAAAGGAATAATTTAAAAGAATATATAGAATATCTTTAAAAAGTTGTCTACTTAACCTCCATGAATGGGAACTGTATTTCACATCATAAAAAGAATAGAGACTCTCTGCCTAGAAGAAGTAGCAACCTTGGATAACATTATATATGAAATCAAGATGTAATCTATAACCGGTTCAAGGTGTTACGAGTTTGATATTATGTTTACTTACAGTAAGTTTGTAAGTAGGCTACTCCAAAGTTTTTTTTATCTTGTTTGTATTTCAGCAGTATATTATAGTATTTTACAACTTGAATTTAAGTATCGCAGAAAAACGAAGTTGCGAAAGTTTAGTTGCGAAAAACAAACATCATTACAAATACAGGTGTAATTACTTATTATAATGCCTATTTGTTAATATATAACGTCAAGTTATAATGAATATATAGAACAAAGTGACACAAGTCACTTCGATATACCAACCCAGGTCGTCATCAGAAGCTAGAAGTGGCAATCCAAACTAGGTTCTGTTCTTACTGGCGCTTCCTCTTCTCTTCTTTGACCTATTTTGCAAATTATAATTCAAATATTTCTTGATTTGTAAGTTCTTAGATATGTTATCTTAAAGTTTCTCGACATTTTTCTTCACAGTTTATCGAAAGGTCAATTATTGTGCTTACTATTTCTTTCCAAATCATCTAGAGTTTTGTTCACTCTGAAATTAGGACCTTTACAATTTTCCTAATATTTAACTAAATTTTTCAATATGCCACTTACTAGAATATTACTTTATCCAAAAGTGGTAGTTATGGGTCAGCATTTACAATTCTTTCATATCAACGTTGGCAATCTAATTTTCTAATAGTGGAAGAGACCCCACAATGAAAAAATTATTTTCAAAACGCTTTTACATAAAAGGAACTGATTAAATCATTAAGAACTGGATAAAATTATATAAAAGGACCTTTACAATTATAAGGTATTTGTAATTATATATAAGGTATAAGGTATTATTATAAGGTATATCGAAGTAACTTGTGTCACTTTGTAATAAGTAATTACACCTGTGTTTGTAATGATGTTTGTTTTTCGCAACTTCGTTTTTCTGCGATACTTAAATTCAATTATAAGCATTATCAACATTAATCAACGAAAACAAATCTAACAAATATAGTTAATGGGTTATTTCCACTAAGGTTAGTAATATTACAATTAGTAATAATACAATCCGTCATACCTCGTAAAGTCACAGAAAAGCTCGACCAGTTTCGGGCCCGTCTGGATCCCATCTTCAAGAACACCTAACTAACTGTTTTCTGTGACTTTACGAGGTATGACGGATTGTATTATTACTAATTCTAATAAATCTAACAAAGTTATACTCAATAACTGCCAAAAATATTGCTAAGTTATAATTATTAATAAACTCATCTCTAAATTTATTCCTGAAAACTATTTTTTCAACCATTACTGACTACAGTCGTACTTAAAGTTTTAGAAATTTTTAGTAAGATAAATAGTTTAAAATTTATTCTAATAAAAGTAATTACAAACTATTATACATAAATGAACAATTGAAAATTAGAAGACCTTTTAATAACTTTTAGAACAAAAAAACTGTTTTCTCAAAGTTTAAACAAAGTACTACTAATAATATTTGTTAGTAGAAAGTTGATATTAAATTTCAAAGTCATTTAAGTGTTTAAAGTGAAGCTATGAAGTATAAATTCCATGAAGTAATATAGTATTATAATACCTATTATCCTTGAGATTTGAGATCATGTTATTAACTCTGAGAGCAAAAAACAGTCATTTAACAGTATGTTCTTTAAAAATATATTGAGCTAACTCCATTTTTTTCAGTTTTGTATTAAATTCAAACAAGTATTTAAATTGATATTTGAAGAAAATCATTTTTATTAGTTTTATCAAATCCTTATTGAAACCATGTTTTTTTTAATTAAAGCATATTTTATTAATTATTAGGAATCATTGGTTTTAATAGTCAGCACTTCTACTGACACCACTACAGGACTAAGTAATAGTTTGTACATACTGTTTGGTTTGGGCATCACTCTGAACATTTATTTACTCATAAGATTATTTACTAATTTCTTATCAATTTGACAAGTATTAATGGCACTGCTAAGTTATTTACATTATCGAATGAAGTGGAAGGATAAGAAGATGGGAAGAGAGTTAACAGAGGTGGACTGATTTGGTTCTGTTGTGACGGTCCCGTTTGCATTTACATTGAATTTGCAATCAGGTGGCTCAGCATTGGTGCAAGCAGCGTTATACGGTCAGCTCTTCCAGTAAACTCTGTCCCTCTTACCTTCTTAAACTAAACGTCATTTACTGCTTTAATTCAAAAGTGCTTACCTTCCTTATATGGTCGTGTTATTTTCAAATATTTCACTTTAGAATGAGTTTCCGATTTATATATTTTTTTTTAACAATATTATTATTGGAAATAGCTTTAACAACATTCATAATGCATTAAACACAGGAATACTAAATTCTTTTTTTTTTTTGAGAATAGAAACAATAAACTAAACGGTATTATTGCAAATAGAAAATTTGATTTCTCTCATAAATCTCACAAAATTGTGTATTTCTGGAACTCTGAAATAATTTATTTCTATTCATTTGACATACAGGTCTTTCTATTAACAAAGAGAATAATACTCCAAAGCAAAATAGCCAAGGCTATAGATTGCACTTCACAATCTTCAATTTAATAACTGGAAAGTCAATTCTTTCATTAGCATTCCACTCGTCTTTGCTCCTTCTTCTAAATAAAAGGAAAACAACATTTAGTGAAAATAGACTATTCCTTTTTATGGCTTTGTAAATAGCCCTTTATTAACTTTATTTTTACAATAATCATGAAATTTACAGTAGAGTGGAATATATTTAAGTGAGTATATGACTGCTGCAACAAACAGCGACGTTATACTCACCCTGTTTTATATAATATTATAAAATATATAAATTTAAACTATAAATAACACTGTAAATTTATAAACAATATATTAGATTTTAACAGATATGTACATATAAATGCTTGGCCAGATTTGCTATCACGGAAAACGTTTAAAACTCTAACTTTGTAATATTCTTTAAACTCATTCATATAAATTTATATGTAATACATTTTTTACTATGTATGAAGTACAAACATAGTCTCTGTTAATATTATCTGTTATTCCTAATAACCATATTCCTAATATCTGTTATTCATAATCTCATAATTTTCAGATGAGATTATGAGTATTTATCATTTCTGTTGTGTTATGTTTGATCATTATAATTTTCATCTCGTGTATTGTATTTGGTAAATAAGAAACTGTGAAATTCAGTAGATCAAAAAATATATAGCTAGTGCAATTCAAAAATAAATAATAAAACTCAAAGAAATAAACTTTTCTAAACAAAATTTCAATAGGATATGTGAATATCTAGCTTAATTCATTGGTAAACATTATAGTAGTGCCTTAAACATAAAAAAATCATTGATGTATTCACCAAGCGGTACACTTTATAAAGTTACGACCTGTTATTTAATAAAGAATTCAAAAACGGTATTGCATTATAAAACATATATTTTTCTTCTTCAAATTAAGCACATTTAGGAGTCTGAAACACATGAACTTTATTTTCTGACACTTCTTAAATTTAGTAATTTGGTACATTTTACTAACCTATGCCTCTTTATATGTGTGTGGAGTACTATTAATGGGTGATTTCTCCACTCTTTTACCCCTCTTTTATTTACCATGGATAAGGATTACTTATTACCCCTCTAAAGGTAGTTGTAAAATAATTAATTAAAAAAACCTATGCCTCAGTTCATTCCAGGTTGCAGTTTGTTTATATTTTTTATTTACTTTTTTCACACAGTACGTCTAGATTGTGATTCGTCATCAACTGACATTTCACTTTTGTAAAGAAAAAAACCATTATCGGCAAGGAATTGGAATTGCTAAAAACCCTGTCAGCTTTTTCAAGTGAGAAGGTATTTCAGGGGGGTCTCGTACCACATGATTAACGCAGTTGTGTGCAGAGTAGAATATTAATACTCTTGAAATATACAGATTTACGAGTATTGTAGTCTGGTAATATGGTAGCAAACTTTAATGTAACTCAATAACCGAGTAGAATTTAATATCTAAAGTACTTCTAATCAAATGTGAATGCTGAAAAACCATATGTTGATGAACCAGACATTGAATATAGAATAGTTTACTTTCCATTTTTTGGCAACAAATTCTCATGATTACAGTCACAGTAGTAACGAGTAAATTAACTGTATGCCATTAGAAAATCACTATATATTGCCTCAAAGAAAGTGGATCTGAAATATAGTATGCTATCGAATTACATACCCAATCTGTTCCCCTGTACAACAGATCCAAAAAGTTAGGATATTGAAATTTGTAATCAAGAAGTTGTAATATTGTATGGAAGTCAATATTGAGTGGGCGTTTTTTTAAAAAAAAGTAAAATTGATTTGAGTAGTGTTATTTAATTTTTTAAATGCATTTTTCAATATATAATAATACCAACATTTTTAGGATGATTTCAATATTTGAATGTCTTTGTGCAAGCGCTATTCACTAATTTACTTTATATTTTAGTGGACGTAGCAGCGAACTGATTAGATCAGGTCCAGAAATTTAATATTTGAGTAGAGTTAATTAATTAATTTAATTTATTATTTATGAGTTTGTTTGATCATGTTTATATAACTAAAAGCCTTGTGAATAAAGCATTCCAGATATTCTATTAACATTACACTAAATTAGCAAAGGATCATTTAAATAGAAATGTATAATTTCAGTGTTATAAAAATAAGAAAATACTAAAAGATATATGAAATTAAAACGACAAATAATATTTATTTACATAATAAATTTAAATAAATGATGTTTTTGTAAATAGGTTAGGAAGTTTAAATGTGTGAGAGGAAATATCTAGAAGAGCAGTGCAGTTATAATGATACGGGAATGTAAGCTCACCACTGGGTCTTCTCCATAACATATGGAGTTTACAGACTTGACAGTATACTGACAAGGGAAACCGAACTGAAACCAGGATTTATGGCTTCATTCCTTTGAATGTAACAGCATGTGAACATTGAGATTATCTAAAAGTAATCCTCACAGTTAATAAGGATTAGTCACTTTTGGGCTAAGGACTTATGCATTGGTGCTAATCTATAGATTTCCATTTCCTTCAAAGTGGTTGCTATAGTTTATACAGAAACAATTCAAAAGCACATGTTTGCTTTCAATGTATAACTGACTATACTGTTACTACAATTTTTTTTACAGTTATGCAGTCATTACTAGGAATTTTTTTATTCATACATGGAAAATTTATAAACAACTCACCACATATGCAAAGTTTTATTATTTACAATAGTTTTTTAACTGGATGTTTTTTAATACCTTTACTTTATTACCGCAAAGTGAACCTCAGTCTTGGCAGTCACGATCCTCTGACTGAGAAGTACAATCTTACGAACTAATTTGCTGCATTGAAATAGAAATTAGTCATGTAACCTGTTTACAAGAAAAGAAACTGTAATGTACATTATATATAAAATGACTATATATATATACAATGACTTTGTGTCGGTCGGTGGACACTTCCACGTCTCCGCCCCTGTGTTCCCTTTCCTTTTCGTACCTTTCCTGAGTACGGCGTGATAGCCGAAATGATCGATAATAGTAAGAGTTAGTCTCTTTTTGTTTTCTAATGATAACTTTAATTATATATACATTTATATATATATAAATTATGTTTATATATATAAAATTAAAATTAAACTCTCATTGCCAACGTTTCGGTTTTTATTTAACACCTTTTTCATAGGCAGAAGTATAAATTTTGAAACAGAAAAACTATGTATTACATTACAAATTATTTTACAAAGAAAAATAGTATGTGGATTTTTAACAACAACTGTAATCTGAATGAACACGCGACACTGAACTGTGTTCTAGTTATCAATATATATATATATAATACAATGTTATATATTCTATACAACAATTTCATTATATTATTATACTCAACTTACATATATTTTGTGGGCGTTGTGGGTTGGTGGCCAGTATACAGTATATGGAAGCCGGCTAGCCTGTTTTAAATATGTGACATTCACCTACTGTGGCATAGCTTCTTCTAGTTTTCGATTCGGCCTGAAGAAGAACCCCAGTAACTCTTTTCTTTCATTTATTACTTTTTTCTTCTTATAACTTTCTCCCAGTTTCTTATAACCTGTTCTTTGCAACATTCTTAATTTCTTCCATCATCACATAACCTTAATTAACCTTGTAATCGTATTTTCTCCGTCTATTGTATATATTCTCTTATT
Organism: Hermatobates lingyangjiaoensis; assembly: GCA_026182355.1. Classification (NCBI taxonomy): domain Eukaryota; kingdom Metazoa; phylum Arthropoda; class Insecta; order Hemiptera; family Hermatobatidae; genus Hermatobates; species Hermatobates lingyangjiaoensis. Next base: position 1,665,661 of record JAPFBL010000255.1, read on the forward strand.
CTTATACTTATTCATTTATTTATTCTTATTTAACTTATTATAGTAATATAAGTTTGATATTTTCTGTAACACTGTAAATAATCGCAACCTGGATTTCCGTCTCACTTTCATATATATACTTTTATTTTTTTCTAGATGTTTTTTCCTGTATGACCTTATATATATGTAAAAACGTGTCAAAAATATGTTCACAGTACTCTCGACTTGACTTTGATTTTCGTTACACAAACCACTCATACTTGATTAACCTTCTTTTATCGTTATAAAACATGTCACTTGGCCAACACCAATTTTGGTTATCTCATAATAGCAAGAAATTAGTTCGTATGATCGATTTTAAAAGTCAGAAGACCGTGACTGCCAACACTATGGTTCTTACTAATTTTCGAACCCAAAAGAGTATTATTTTTAAAATAAATCTGTTATTGACTATGGTATTTGATTATTGAAACTGAAATCATTGAAAACACCAAAGGTTAATCAATTTATTAATTTACATTTTTGTAAAGTTAATAACTCTACAACAGGAATAAATAATTTTTTAAAAAAAAAAACTAAAGTTTTTTAAAAAAACTGTGTATTCTATTAAGATAGCTCAGTACAAAGCACTGGCAAATATATTTATTATTAATAATTGGAAATTACTTTTCTATTTCATACCAAATTACTTTTTCTTAAATGTTGATGTGTATAACATATCTACTCATTAAAGAATCGACTGCCAGTATACATTTCATCCCAGATGTCTGAATCTCCTAAATAAAATCTGCAGAAACCGTTGTTAAGTAAATATGTATTATAAGTATTTTTATAATTATTATGAACTAAACTTTGTCATAACTGTTGAATAGTTTACAATAACTATAGAATATCTAAATTCAGAGAGTTGCTTAGTCGGACTGACAAGTACTGTCACGTCAAAGCGTTTTATGGAAGCAACTGAAATTAAAGTTTGTTACCTTTTATAAGATTAATGACTAAACATTAAAATTTTACTTCCTATTAAATTACTTAATAGTTTACGTTTTTGAAATGTCAAACAGAAATACATAAAAAATTGTACTGCAATACAATAATTTTTTTTATGATTAAATTAAAATATATAATTAATGTTTAATTTATATCCAATTATGATTAAGGTTTAAAGAAATATTCATATTCAACTGAGTATCTACTGATATACAGTTACAGAAATGTATTTATTAGTATTATTTTATTTGTATGCCGCCCCCCCCCCCCCCCGGGAGTTATTGATGTTTCTTTGATGATTTCGGTATGTGTATGTGTGTGTGTGTGTGTGTTTGTTTGTGTATACATATATATATGTGTACAGGTGGGTGGGTATTTAAAAGTTTGTGGGCATGCTAAATCTCATACCGTTTCATAGATCAAATTCATATTTTAAAAAAAAATTGAATGTTTTAAAGTAAATCTCCCTAAGGCTTTTATGCAATATTGCAACATGAAAAGTTGCAACTTTGTGCCAATATTTTAGACAACATTTATTTCCTTCTAAAAAAAGAAACTACTAGCTCTAGAGTGTAGAATTTCTGAGATCATATAGAACTATGATTAGAAATAACTGAAAAGTTGCTTAGATTTTTTAATGATTCAAAAATATTCTTTTTGTTATTCAAAAATACTATAAAATGTTAAGTTTTTGCTGTACGATAGCTTACACAATTTTACAAATGGACACAATACAGGTGACCCTGTTTGTTGGGTGCAGACGAGCTGCGGGCGTGTTTTTTTTAATTACATAGACGAAAAGGGTTGTCAGTTTAAGTAATTAATTAAATAAGTTAAAATTTGAGGTTGACTTTGGAAACGACAATGGGATATGGTCGCAGTGCGTCCGAGTATGAGGAGTCTATGGTTCTCAGCCTAACTGTATTAAGATTACTAATAATATGTCATGTTGTTCTAGATCAATGCTCTGAAGTTTTTTTCAACTAATAGAATGTACATAATGTCAAGAAAACACATTAAGTCATCAAATAATTATCTATGAGTTTTTTAATACTTTTTCATAGAGTTCATATTTCTATAACACAATAAGCGTAAACCAAAACTCAATTACTTATGAACAAGTTTGATATTACGTTTGATTATAGTAGAGGTGAGTGCATCATACTCCAGATTTAAATTTTATTGGTTTAAAAAGAGTAAGAAAATGTTAAAATCAATTTTATGTTCCTCCCATTATAAGTTTTAGAGTCATGGTTTAATAAGTAAGTAACAGCAATCCATTTAAATGTATTTCTCTTCGTCTCTTGTGATTTGCAAAGCATAGTTATTAATTTTGTTTGCGCTTTTAGTTGTTTCATTAGGTCAACCATCATTAATTTTACTGACAATTGTTAAATCTCTTTTACTTAACTGTTTTGATTGTCCTTTAAGATTTCAAAAAGGATTTTACTTACGTTAAACTCCAGATTATAGACAAATAATATTTAGTAAAAAACTTTTATCTGATATGTAAACCATATAGAAATTGTTGCCAAAGTGTATTGAGTCATGAATGATAAGATTGAAATGAGGATTACATAAGCCTCCTGCCTGCTCAACTCATTCAATACACTGACGACAACATAAGTCTTGTGATTCTGGTCTCGCCTTCATATTACAAGAACGTCCTCATACTCCTTTCAGCTGTCACTACTGTTGCATATCGTTTTTAATATGCTACTCTCTGGCAGGTATGTTGGCTGCCACTTGAGCTTTCATTCTTCAATGGTTATCGTCTCTTACTCGGCCCTTCATCATAACCCTTGCTGACTACTCTCTTTAAGCACTTTATTCTAATATCAGTTCTACTGGCTAATTAGAATTAGGTAAATTATTATTAATTAATATTAATTAACCTAATTAATATTAGGTTAATTATTAAACAGGTAATGTTTATTACTTTCACAAATTTAGACATGAATAAGAAAAAGAAAATTATTTCCAATGACCCTTCCATGCAAATTAACGATACTAATTTGATCTATTAACAGAGTACACACAGAATGTGTGTACTTTATGGCTACTTAAAGTGACAAAACTTGACTTATTATTAACTTATAGTAATAATTATTAAGTTGTAGTTAATTATTTAATTAATAAGGATTTCAGTTATTAATTACTGTTTTCATTAGTTATCTTTAAATTAAACCTATATTTATTTTATAAGCATTTTCTTCATGAAACTTGGGTAAGTAATGTTTCATTAAAATGAGATACCTCCTTGAATGAGATGTTGTTTCAGCATTTCTGTATATACGCAGACACGGACAGCACCTGATTATTATATTTCATGTTAGAGGCTTGTTTGTTCCTTCCATTCACAGTATATACAATCTTAATACAAAGTTCCATGTTTATTTGATAATTTTCATGTAATACAGTTGTCGGTGATTGCTCTAATAGTTATTACCTTAATTTGAATCTTCACTTAATTTCCAGTAGGTAATAATAATTTTTTTCTAAACATCCAAAATCATTTTATCAGTACAATTGACAGTTACTTCATCTCCATTTAAAACGGTTAGATACCATTTAAAATTCAGCGTTTATTGATATGTTGAATGGCAAGAGTAATTACCTTAATTGACGTAATTTATCAACAGTGTATTGAAGCCACCTCACTGACTCCTCTATCGTGTTCATATATTGAGCATTGTTAACTTAATGATATATGGCAGTCAAGCATAAAATGAATGTCTTACCCTTACACTTGTATAACCGTCCATATTTCTTTTTGCTTTGTTCTGTTAGAAGAAAAAATAAAAAATTATCTAAGACAGTCATTGTTATTAACAACAAAGGGGAAATGATATTTCATGCTTACTATAAAATATTAAAATAGAATAAAAATGATCACTTTGAAGGTATTTGAGATTATTAACAATCCCAAATAAAAATCATCATTTCTGCAAAAAGTTATCACAGTAAGTATTGTAGCTTTGTATATGTATCTACTTGGCACTCTAAGTTTACTTAAACAAAAACTATAATTTTTGAAATTAAAGATTAGAATATTTAACAAGACTGTTTTTCTTGTAAGACATAATCAAATCATTTCTGTGGTAAGCAGGCATTTAAAACTGAAATAAAACTGTGATGAACACTAATCTGTTACTTACGTGTTGACATGATCTCGTTTAATAAGATGGTTGTTCATAATTATATCGACTGTAAGAATTTAAAGGAATACCTAAATACCAAACTAAGCGACCTGTAGAAAGTCATTCTTTTTTGATCCCTAAAAGCCAGCACATCCCAGTGAGCCCCTAGCCAGAAAACTTTCTTTCGTTCAACTTAGACATGGCAATGGTCATTAACTTCGCGTTTATTAAAACCTTCTATTTTATGTTATTGCAATGAAGTTCTTATTTAAGGTTAAAACTTTTCATTTAATCTATATTTTTTTTTTACAAGAAACTTAATTTAGGTGCCTCCGTTTTGCCCTTAATGCAGCTTTGGTAATATAGCTTCGTTCGACATAGATTATATCTTATTCTTGTTTTGCATTTGAATGATTTTCTGTTCTTCTTTGAAATATACAATTTATGATTTATGCTAATAAATGTTAGCAAGTTAAATAAAACTAACACGCGCGTTAAGCTTGAGTCCCACCACTACAAGTGAAGAAGTGTAATTGAAGGAGTCTTGGTCACCATAGGTAGAGGCTAGTTATATGGGAGGAAATAACATAACCATTTTTAAATATTACAATTCGTAAACCATGTTTTGAAATTAACTTCGCTGATAAATCGCTTTTCATTTATTACATAGTCTAAACTTTCACTTGTTGAAGAGAAATATATCTACAATCTTTAATTATTGGTTGAACTGTTCATCAAAAAACAGAAATCACAATTTTTCTTTACTACATGCAAACCAATAGAATGCTTTAATTATTTTTTAGTCCAATCAGGATCACTTTATTATTATAACCGTTTAAAGGTGTTATAATTCGTATAGACTCATATATTTTACTATCTGAAACAACAAATTAATGATATTCATATACTTATTATTATTATTATTATTATTATTATTATTTGTGAGAACTATAACACTGCGTCTTAAAAAAAACTATTGTACTTCCCCTCTTCTATACTAAAGTACCCCAACAGTTAGCTTCAACGCCTCCAAGAAGCTCAGCACTTTTGCTGGTTCCAGCGATAAAAGTTTGTCTATGGTTTTGTTGAGTGTCCCGAAGCACCTGCCTCTGTGCCTTACAGTCAGTCAGCAGATGCAACGGTGTTTCTTCCTCTTATGAATTGTAAAAGTAAGTTTAAATAGAAAAGAAAATTGTGTCTAAATGAAAACTAAAGTATGTATAATCGATTGAAGAAATGGCTGTCACCCTCACTGAATAAGTAGGGATTAACATCAGCCGGATATAATTCTGCATCAAATGCTTTCACTAGTATTTTGTGACGGCCTCAAGAGTGAATGGGGGGGGGGGGGGTGCTCAAAGCAAACATGACGGTTTAAAACTTCTCCAGAGATAAAAATACACAGTTAATCGTAAGCAATTTCTTGGTGAAATGTAGATTTATTCTGACTTTCAAAAATAGTCTCTGCAAAAATTTGAGATAATAAACTTCTCCTTTAAGATACCAAGAACCCAAAATACCGATTATATCATATTCGCCTGAGTTTGGCGAATTTTTTTTTGCATAAAGATTTGGCCATTGATCCAGCACAATTTTTCAATAAGCCACCCACAATAATTTTCTTTACCCTCTCAGACAGAGGTAAAATTATTAGCGGTATATTTTTTTAAATTATAATGATTTAAATTACTATTTTAAAAAATAATTTTTATAAATTATTATGTCTTAAAAAATTATAATATACCATATCAAAGTTGTGACAAATTATAATTTAATTATTATACTTAAATCAACTTATAGGAGAAGGAATATTGCCAAGTATTATACATGGTATTTATTCAAAGTTTGAGATTAAAATTTTACACATAACGGGTAGAGCCACCGTTGGCACAAGTCCAACTGAAGCAAGGCAAACCTCCATCACCTACTAAAAAGTAAATCAGCCTATGATTAGTACTTGAAGATTTATGTAAAAAAATATCAGCATAATTGCTAAAAATATTAATAATTGATTTAATTATACTAATCAATAATTTCCATATTTAATACTTAATCATGTTTAGTTTGAAATTAAAAAGAAATATCAAAGGAATATCATTCCATAAATTAAGTATTTTATTTGTTGAATCTGTATTTTATTCTAATTAGGTATAATAGTTGCACATAAATTAACCATTCCCACGTTAATCTAAGTATTCTACAGTTATATGAATTATTATGTCAGCTAAATATGAAATGAAGATGATTCAATGTTTCGATGCATAGAAATATTTTACGTCCCCGAATTAGTTTTTGATAATTTTTACGATGAAGTACATGTTGCGTGTGTACGCGCGCGTGTGTTTATACCGTTCAGTGGGTGCTTTAAGGGGTTGTGTACACTACAAGAAGTAAGGTTATATATATGGGATGTTGAAGGATATAATGTAATTCGACACATCAATGGTTGTCATTAGATATCTGCATTAGGTGCAAAAGCTGCTACACTATTATTTCCTGGTGTATTCAGTTATGCATTATCAATTATTGTATTATAATGAATTATATTAATTAGTACGGATATCATGTTACCATTCATCTACATGACATTTACGGAATATTTTGATTTCATTTACGCGATTGACCATGTTTTCAGTTTTTAATAACCAAGGCAATTACAGACTTCATATATGATTTTCCAATTTTCGTTAAAAGTAAGTTCAACAGTGATGAAAACACAAACATAAAATTCATGCATTTTTTCATTACCACAGAGGTTAGTATCATTAATATTAAAAGCTAGATTTCTTGTAAGAACATTTTCAATGATATTGCATTGGAATCACAAGTAGTATTGCTTTCACAAGCAGTATACTTCAGAATTTATTTCTTTTGATTATTTTTATTATACTGCCGAAAAATGTATTATATTTATTCTAATATAATTTATTAATAATTATATCATATAATATATTAATTGAAATATATATTAATTTATTTTATTTAATTATTACTAAATAAAATTAAAATGTTTAATCATTGATTTAATTGATCAATATAATTATATTAATAATAATATATAATTAATAATGAATTCATTAATTATCAACTTTTGAATTATATTAATAATATTAGAAGTTAACGCAAATCCTTTTTTCTTAAAAAGTAAATGAAATATTCTTGGCTTTATTAAAATTAATCAACAAGTTAACTAAATTAGTTACCATAAGTTCTAATTATATTTTATAATAAGCTCTAATTTGGCTAGGAAAAGATTATTTTAAGAAGAGGCCATAATCGTACTTATAGCAGTGCTTATGGTTTTCGTTCTAAAGCATAATGTCTTTCAGTTTGATAGTCATTATGACCTTCTGGTTTAAAAAAAAATATATTATTAGTAAGAAAAATATGTTTTTAAAATTTTTGAGTGAGTTTTGTTTATGACAAAAACAACTATTAAAATCTATTTATAATTATTCAAGTATATAAAAAGAAATACGATAATAAAGTCCCTCATATAGCGTTCTTTGGTTTTAGCTTTTGCTAATTAGCAATTGTAGGACTCTTATATCTAACATGTGTAGCACTTTATGTACGTATACATAAAAGAACAAAAACAAGAGTTCTACATAGAAATAACAACACTATGTTGTAAGTTACACTAAACATTCTGACCATCGTGATGAAAAAAAGTATTTATAGAACTCACTACTGGCAACTGAAGAACTATTCCGTTTAAATGAAAATATGGTTCTGCAAATTGAGAAAAGGAAGGAAGAATCCCGAAAGAGGAGGATGAAACAATGGAATACTATAAATAAATTGTATACTGGAAAGAAATTTATAAATAATATACTTTAATATTTATGTACTTAGTTATATAATTAACGACAAAATGAAATTAGGAATCATTACAATTACTGTTTAAGTTTTGACCAATGGAAAACGTGTTTCAAGAAGCCAGAAATTAAGGAACTTGTTAGTAGTATTATCTTTAATATTCCGGTGGAATGATTTTAGTTATATCTTGATAAGACACTTTTGCATCAAATGACAGTTGAATGGAACGCAACTATTCCGTATCATACTATCTTTAACACTAATGTATTTCATTTTTGTTAGTGGTAGCGAATTTAAAGAATGAAGGTATAAAGTATATTTGAAAATTTTCATTATTATCAATTTTTGTAACAATTTATTTGAGTAGGATTAAATAATCTATTGAGGATTGAATATATCAATGGCATCAATTGTATTAATACAAGTAGCAGCTCTCAGTACAGTGGTGGCTTCAGAGTGACCTGTCACAAGAGAGTGCACTTCAACCTTGAAAATCGACCCGTACTCAACTTGCGGTGTTAACTTACATTAATTATCAAAATATTATTAAACTTTCTTTGGTAAATAATTCAATTGAGGTAAATATTTTTAACAACTTAAAAGGTTTGACACCATATAATTATGTACCTTCTTTCGAATTTGTAAAAACACCATAGAAAACAATTTTTTTTTATGAGATAATTTTCAGAAAAAACATACGCTAACAGACTCTTTAAAACACTCCTGTAGGAATAAATTATTCGTTTATCTTAAAATCACCGTTTTCAAAAAAAAGAACGAAGTTGGTAGCATTTTAAACACATGCAATCAGTCATATTGTTTTAAATTAATGATGACTAGTACTTTAAAATAGATATGCTATTTCACTAAAAATTAGTATTAGTTTGTTTTGTCTCTATGCTTGTAAGTGATAAGTTCTGAAGTCTGATGTCTTGCCAAACAGGAACTGCATCCAGCATTATGGGAAGGAAAACACCAATATATATTTGACTTTGAGAGCAGGGTGACTAAATCCCAAGTGTAAATTTGCTGCTTTATAAAGTATATTTATAGCTTGAAGACTTTCACTTTATCTAAGGCATCGATTGCTGCATTTTCTAGCTCGTAAGATTTTTTCCTGCTGTTGTTTGTATATAGTCATCAGCAAATGCGATAGCGCCACAGTGTACGTGCGCCACAATGATCCAGTATATGCGGCACTACTTGTATCTTGAGGAGCTCCTTTGGAAACTATAGTTGATTTGCTTGTATAATATGATGGCATGACATGTAAAATAACTTTCAGATAGCTGATATATATTTTTTTGGCATTTCAGATTTCAAAGACTTTCGAGTATTTTAGGTCACCAAGCGGCATCAAAGGCTCCTTTGACGTCTGATGAGATTAACATAAGTACTTCCCACTAATATCTATATGTTCTTTAACAAAAGATTAGACATATTTTAATGCGTCAAAAGTGTAGTATGGAGTCAGAAACCAAACTGCTTGTCTGAAATCAGATTATTTTTGGAGACGTAATGTGGTATTATTTGAACTATTAAATAATTATACATATAATTTAAATATATATGCTATACTAGTTAATACTACTATATTAACTAGTAGTATCAACTACTAGTAGTAGTAGCATAACTACTATAGTTATACTATACTACTATACTATATATTATATTAAATATATAATTTAATTATACGCATATAATTAAAGTAACTTCAGAAGAGAGTTAAATAACACAATTAAGCATAAGGAAAATGTTAAATAAGTGATATAAGAAAATATGGTACTGTTAAATATGGTGTAAAGACTATAGGAATGGGTAAATAAAATTCAAAATCAAGAAGTAACGTTGAAGAAACATCTCTGTTTGAATACATTATAATTATGGAATCTTCTTCAATTATTTGTTCTTTCAACATTAGTAACAAATAATTAATAAAAAATCACATCATTATTTATACATATTTTTTGGTCTTTTTATATTATACCAATTTTTATTGCTAAAATTGTTTTTATTTTTATTGTTACCCCCCATATCTGTTTGTATTTGGTGGATTAATTAATTTTATTTTCCTGAAGCACTATACTGTAATCCAAAAATGATAATTGTTAAAGTAATTCGCTTTGTAAAAAAATGTGTGCTTGTAAATGTGATACAGTTATATGGGTAAGATTTTCAGACTGCATTGATTTTTTTAGGGATGTTATAATGACACAAAGGACCGGGGGATACTGCCAATCATCCGCATTCAGGAAGAAGCCAATTGGGGATTTTTTGAGAGACTCCTTCAATGGTCTTATACATTCTTTCAAGTAGACTTAGAACTGTATTCCGCTGTTAACTTTTTACATTGCGAGTCAAAAAGAGGTTTTATCAATGCACTTCGACTTCCACAGGACTTCAAAAAGCATTATTAGTGACTGTATGATTTATATTTGTCATATATTTTATGTGTAATAATAATAGTTCATCTAAAGAACTTTAATTACTACTTTTTTGCAACTTTCTTTCAGTAACATATTTTTTAAACTATTTTCTTCTTTTCTATCGCTTGTTTGAAGGTAGTATTTTTTCATTATATAGTGAAGTTTTTTTTACCAACTCTTTCTTTTTCTAGTTTAAGCATATGAGTCAGATAATGATTCTTCAAGTGAACTAACAATAGTCTTGATTTTGTACTATTCTTTTAACACAGAATAATATAATATATATTGGTAATTATCCAAGAAAACTTTCGTGCAAAGATTTAAACTTAAACCAATTTTATCTTGGATTACTTTATTTCTTGGGATGTTATGAAATTCTAGAGAACAGCAAGTGTATTTAGTCAAGAACCTACACTGCGGTTACTTTTAATATTTTAAAACTAGTTACTTAGTTTAAAATATATATCAATGAGAAAAAAGACTATAACTTTGGGAAAAAATATGAGAATCTTTGAACTATAACAAGCGGTCTTCCTCAGAGCCAAATCTCAACACTGATGAAGTTGTGATTTCTTATTGTGGTTTGAACGTGGATTCTTGTTTCAGGTGTTTATTGTAAAATCCTTTTATATACAAATATATATAACAAGATATTTATATGATTGATAAAAATATAAAACGTTTAAAGTTATAGTAGCTAGCTACTTTAACTCCACATAGAAAAAAACTCCACATAGAATCAAGCAATAAGAGAAAGGAGAAGGATAGCAGGTAGAAGGGTACCTTCAATTAAATGGTAAAATATAAGATTGTTAGGCAGTAGAAGTTATGACAGCTGTTGCACTATTTTATTAACAAACTATTTAATAACTGGTCTAATTAGAACATACCAGAACTGATAATATTGAAAAAAATCGATATTATGTTTAAATGATTCTGAGTTCACTGTACGAAATTTATTGATTGATATTTGCTAAACCATTTTTGCATGTTTCTAATCGATTATATATTAAACAGTAATATAGTATAGTATAATATACTATATGCAGATTGGGATTCACGAAAATAGATTGTCAAAAAAATTGGCAAAAGCCAATTACGAAACGTATCATTACAGGTTCAGCATTAATTATATATGTTTTCAATTTTGCATTGATAATTTATATATTAATTGTATCATAATATTCAAAACAGTTCAGTTTATTAGTTTTTTTCAGATAAAGCAACAGCCGTCTCAATGTTTTCTCAAGCCTCAACAGTCAAATAATATTCCAATTCATCACAGAGTCTGTTTACTTTCAGTTTGTCTGTTTCAATTTTTGATTTTGAGACACTTCTTTAATATATATATACGGAAAATGAACAATCACTACTGTTTAAAAATGATAAAGTATTATTTTCAAAAGAAAAATTGTTGGTAATTTTATGTAGTCGCTGCCAAGGAGATATACAAATATTATTAAAAAAATTACAATTATTTAATGATTTTAATTTTATTTAGTAATCACACACTTGCAATAATTATTCTTCTATTGGATTGTTGTAGTCTACTATATAGTTCCTGAATTAAACATAAATAGATTGGTGATAATTTACTGATTCAAAGGCGTTTTATCATATAGCTCTTCTTATCTACAACTGTTGTACCACAGACACTCATCCTTTGTTAATGCCTCAGGAATAAAATGTTATGACGTGTTATTACGTTATTACGTAATGACGTGTTCGAAACGCGTTGATTATTTTTTTAAATTACGATATGTCGGGACTATTTCATTAACTTTTTTACCCAACAATATTTCAATACTCTAAAAATTGCTGTAGATTCAAATTACGATCAAAACCAATGACTTTTTAATTATAGAATACCGCCCAAAACAATATATATATCTACATTACAGAGTCCACATTTGTGCAAAATATGAATTTGATACATCAAACGTTGTGACTTGTAGCATGTCCACAAATTTTGTCATTCATAGTCACTCACTCATGTCAAAATAGACTTCGTAAACCACAAGACATATAAATCCGTCAAAATCTTGAGATTTCATTTTTTCATTATCACAACACTTTACAAACAATAAAATAAAAATTGCTGAAACCTAAACTTACATGTTAACACTAAAGCATTATATTATAATGTTACATAATGATACCTCAGTAAGGGTAAAGCCTGTCAGGTTGAGGATGAAGGTCTTATTTTATAGATTATGTAATATATAGTTTCTACAAGTATATCTTTAGTAGGTACAACAGGGATTAGAATACCTGTATTATTCAAGATATTGACGGTGTTATCTTGACAGTCTTATTATGATGTGGCAGCTTCTGGACCTGTTTCGGACGCAGACGATTTGATGATGGCAGCGTTAAACATCGGTCCAAAAACTCTCACATCAAAACAGTAAAATAGTGTGATTTAATACAGTAAAACAGTTACTGAACTTTAAGAAAGTGTTTCTTCCTGTAAATATTTTTAACATGAGATCACAAAAAGTTAGTCACTAAACCATTTCTTGCACGTTTTAATCCATTATATATTAAACTGTTTACTATATAGTGTACTATCTCAAACCAGTCACGTAATATGTCACATAATCAAACCAGTGTTTGCTGTTCTCACTCCTGAACTTTCAACACTGACAAAATTTCAGACAATCAACCACATATTCTGCAGAAAACATGAAGCAGAGAAACCTTAATACTTCTCAAAACTGAACCTTTTATGAATTCCATTATTTAGTCCATTTTTTACTATTAATTATTCAAATGATTCCAAGTAATTGTTTATTCACTTTGTTATTGGCGTTTTGAATAAACTTGTATTCTCAGTTAGACGGGACTAGCTTTTCAAGTAAAGACCAGTGATGCTATAAATCTCTATACAAATGGGCCCAGTAATAAATCTCTAAAAACGTTCGGATCTATAGCTTCACCTCTAATTATGAGTTTTTAGAGGTACCACGATTAACTGAAATCCCATGAATCCTCATTGTAAGATTAAATCCAGTTTTAACTGATTAGTTTTTATGTCAATGCCTTTTAAAACTCAGACAATTAATCAAGACGGTTTACTTTCACAAACATTTTTCTTCAATTTCTCGCTCTACTCATCTCAAGCTAATATTCCTGATATTATACATTATCAGTGTACTAAATACATTTTAATTTATTTATTATTGATATTATTTGATTTATATATTATTTTTTGTATTATTATTATTTGAGAGTGAATTTAGCACTGCATCTTAAAAAAAAAACTATTGTACCATCCTCTTCTGTACTAAAGTATCCCAGCAGTTAGCTTCAACGCTTCCAAGAAGCTCAGCACTTTTGCTGGTTCCAGCGGTAAAAGTTTTTCTATAGTTCTGTTGAGTGTTCCGAAGCACCTACCTCTGTGCAGAATCTGCATAAACCATCATTGAGAATGCCCATTCAGGCTACCTATGTTTCAGGAGAACATAACTTCTTCGGGATGGTTTCATGGAGTCCTTAGGTCACTTGTGAGAGGATGGCTCCAATTAGCGCTTTTGGACCATCTGCGCTTCCGGAGGATGGTCTTCAGACTTCCTTCTCCTTAGTATCATACAGGGGAAAATCGTTGTATCTCTATCGGTGGTACTCGTATTTTGTCCGCTCCGGCAGAGAACTGCATACCGGAGTAAAGCTATTTACTCAAGAGGATCGCCTGGTACCCTTGATGATCCGTTCATAATACAGTAACCCGTGTATCATACATCCTTCGGCACGGATCGCATAACATCTTAGATTAGGGCAGGGATAAAAGTTGGGGACTTGGGGATTAGGAAGGATGTGAAACAAAGATGGTCAGGTCCAGCCCCTGATCCCGTTCTCCTCCTCTTTCGTTTGAACCTGCTAAAAAAAATTATTCAATAAATTCTAATTTTTGATCTGAAAATTCAAAAATCAATTTGAAAAATTCACAAACTGCTTTATTTGTTAGATTTATGACAAATCAAAAATGAATTACTCTTAACGAGTTTCATATTATGTTCACATAAATCATAGTTGAGTATTAGCCACCCTGATTTTTTATTAAAAAATTGTATACTGAAAAATAGTGGTTTACACTATTACAGACATTACGAATAACATCGATAATCTGTATGACATTATAGTTTATAATTTACCGTTAGACCACAATTTTCAGAAGTCTGTTGATCTAGTAAAAAAATTGATCCAATCCAGGAATTTGAGTACTGCAACATAAGTTGATATATTATTACCGTTTCTTTCAAGAATTCAATTATGCTCTTGAACATCAAATGAGTTGGTCTCAAGTGAAAGAAACGTTAAGTTGACAGCATGGCTACTGTCAAGTGGAATGTGGCAAGTCAACAGAAGGTAATTATGTATGAGTACTGATTACTGGAAAAATATAATATTTAGACACACATGAAATAGGTTAAGTAATTGAGAAAGAAATTTATGTAATTAACTTAGTAGTTTTTTTTTTATAAAATAAGTATGAAAGAATCATATATATACAGCCTTCGGAGGAAGGTTGACAGAGATACCCCAATTAGATAGAATCTAATAAAAACAGGCCTCTTCGGAATAAAAATTAAAGATCCTTGACAAATTCGGGAAACATAATACAGGAGGCATATAATGGATTCAGCAGTTAACCAGCGAGATGTCATACGTGTGCAGCATAGAGACCACTGAGCTCGACACACGTCTTGTATTGTAAAAAGTTAACCACATTCTAGAGTTGGCTAAAATCTAAACAAAAATGCAGAACTGATATACAGTTAAAGAACAGCAAACATATTTTTCTTTAGTTGACTTAATTATAACAATATAATTAAAATACATGACTAGTGATAATAAGCAATTATAAAAACAAGACATATTTTAGAATAATTGTAATCCAATTATTATACTTCATGGTACGCATATTAATTTATGATATAATCATAAAAAGGATTAGAAATAATAATTATATGCAAAAAGTTTAAATATTGAAAGAAAAAATTAATATGTGAAGATATATGAACAGAATGAATATTATGAAATGTTTAGAATATTATATCTTACCATGTGACATTATACAATGAAATAAGGTGGTTCACTCCTTGGCCACATTTTCTCTAGGCTTCTTTGCGGGTCTCCCGAAATATTAGAAGAGGAGATGCTTAGAACCAAGGGTTATAACTTAGAGAAAAACATTGATGAAAAAACTTCTAACAGGATATTGCTACTTCATGAAGTGTTGAAACATTTACGTCTGAATTTTAGATCTGAAAAAACATGACATGAAGAATTTTACAAACTAGTTTAGGTTGTAGGAAGTGTATCCTGTGCCAATTGGTACGCTTTGATACTAATAATAACTCAATGCCATAACTACGAATAACAATTATTACCGTGTTATAAAACAGTAGTTTATTCTTAGTCGTTAATTATAAGAGTTGGTCAAGTAAGTGAATTAGAATTGTATGGCGTCTGATAAGTTCAGTCCTTTCATTCCAGTATGGGGATCCCATTAAGACGCCTATCAGGCGCAGTCCTAAATATTTGGTCATGAATACTACAATTGATAACATGGTTGACGATATAACAAAATAAACTTAAAATATTTCCTAATTTTTTTTCATGATATTAATTTTTTAGAATTAATTAAATAACATCCACTGAAACTAACTTACGGTTACCCAGTAACTAACTCTTAAAGATAGTTGTGTTATATTTATTATCAGCATGTAAGGTATAATAAACATCAATAAATTAATACAAACAGGCCTGAGTTAATACAAAAATTACGCAAAGCTCACATTAAACAATTACTAAATGACCAACTAAGCTATCTAAATTTAGAATAATTGTTATTGCAAAAAAGGAACAACTTAAATATTTATTAAAAAAAAATTAAAGGAATTAATGTTTCAGTTTTATACGAAAAAGAAGTATATTTCTCCTACTTTTCAACTCAGTTATTTTATTTTTACAAAATACTTGAAACATTGAAATTCATTATAGCAATTGAAATATTTGTTTGTAATGGTTGTACTTTGGGCAATTTTTTTTTATTTATGCATCACTTGTGTTGTTTTTTGTCATGTAATTATTTATGAATGGTCATGGCTTTAGCTTTTATTAATTTTTAATAAATAATTGTCCAAGTTTATTTCTTTATGAAAATTGTTTATAATTTCACTGAAATGTTTATAGCAGCTTTGCAATCAAAGACACCACCTAATAGGTTAATTAATTAATTTAATTAATTATTTAGCTTAATTAGCCAAATACTCAGCTAAATACTGGTTTATTTAAACATTAATAGTTAAGTAGAAAGGTAAGATTACAAATGGGAAAACATTGCGAGCCAGACGTAATCTTAAAAGATTGGAGGCAAGAATTATGTTCAGAAGAAGTAGCACTATGAATCAAGGGGAAATAAGAAAAAGAAGTAAGTAATTTTAATAGTGATTTCAGCAATAGAGACTCAGAAGTAAATGCATTGAATAGTTAAGAAATATACAACTTGGAAAGTTGATTATAACAAACAAAGCAGGACTTTTCTAAAAAATTATGAGCATTTAATAATGAATTATTAATAGGTATCAAATAGTACTGGGAAATGATAAAGAGAATTTTAATTACAGAAGAGTGTTTAGATAGTAGGTAAGAATTCTTTAATATGATTGGGAAAAGTTAGTTGGAGAGATAGAGAGAATATTGAAAACCAGTTAAGGCAAGTTTATATCGAAATTGGATCGGGAAGCAGAGAGTGGTAGCTTCAAAGCAAGGCCGTTAGTCGGTATGCTAAGATTCAAGCAAAATGAGAGATACTCAATACGAAGGACGCATATTGCTATTTTACGAGGGGTAGTCAACTGGATCTAATCAAAGCCCAATTCGATTATTCATAATGGAAAAATCAAAACTCCCAAAAAAATAAAAGGGTTAGGCAATTAACAATACCAAAAAGACGAACTCAAAGAAAACAAATCTAGAAATAAACAGCTAACAATGAATAGAATACTGTAAATCTAAAAAAATTATCCTATAAATTATTTTAATTAAACTAAATTTAAAATAATTATAATTAAAATGTAGAATAATGATTAAATTTTAATTTAAATTAAATTCTCAGTTTTATTCGTGATTGTTGAAGGTTGTGTTCTAGTGCTTTTCGAGTATCTCGGTTCTTCCGTGGTAGTTTATTACTCTGGGTAACCCCTGCAACAAGCGCATAGGTATATTGTGTTTGCCGTGAGGGACTAGGGTGCAAAGGACTTATGAAGGTACCATAAAGTTAACTTACAGTCAACCCCGGGGATAGTTAACCCCCGGGGGGTCAACACCCTTTTACCTGCTTTTCTATCCTTGTCCCATATTTGTGAATTTTACTTTTACCTTATACCAAAACCCAAACTTCTTCAATTCAATTATAATGGCCAGAAGGCCCCCCTCTCATCTAATCCATACTACAAAGAACAAGAAGACCACCCACTCATCGGACCAATAGATGATCCGCCTGACACCCCACCCTTGCCTCAGCCGTCAACCCCCGCCCCCTTCTCAGTGCAATCCCCGACCCTTTTGCTTGACTTACCCCCAATAATTAGCCTGAGGAAAAGAAGGAAAGACCACCTCCAAAAGTCCTTAAAGACTTATCGACTATCCATTCTTTACTAAAACCTTACAAGAAAAACTTGAGGGTGAAGAATTCTTGTGTAAAAGCGTAAAAGAAACAATAATAATAAAAGCGGAGACTGCAATTGGATACAGAAGAGCATGTCAGTGACTCTGATGGTCAGCCTCTTGACTGAGGGTTTGGATGATCTCAGGTATATCTTAAATTAAAGAATTCCTACTCCCACGCCATCCTCGAATATTATTCTTCAGCTGACTGATTTCGTCGTTAGATATAATTCATTCTCTTTTAATCATAGTTAGTACAAAATAAGGGTACTGCTAAGGACACTTCCGTGTATCCATTTTTCATCAACCTTTTCATAGTGAAACTTGAACAAGATTTCCTAGCCAATGTTTAACTCCTTTCTAACCTTTATATGCGCATGATTGATCATACCTCTTTTATTTGGCCCCGTTGTAAACATGAGTTTAACATGATTTTTACGTTCTTCCAAAAACTCTCTTCTTTAATTTCCTTTATTCACTAAGCGTTTAATACCCTCATTTTCTTTCGGATATCAGTGTTATATGTGATTATGGACATAGTATTACTACTTCTGTACACAATTAACCAAGCAATGACCAACAGTACCTTCCTTTAATTATATTATCCCCCCCCCCTCCACCTGCAAGAAAAATTGGTCAACCTCAGATATATGTCTATACATATTTGTTAAATTTGTAGCAATCTACATTATCGTAGTCCCGAAATTGACGAATGAAAACAGAAATTATTTTCCTGTCGTTGATGTTCTAACTTTATAATTGGTTGTATTGTCCCTGCTGATGTACATCAAGTCCTAGTCCTAAAAAGGATTACGGTGGTACTACTTCTTTTTCTGGTCTTCATAAGCTGAGCGCAGTTATCAAGTAGTTTTTCCATACTTTATTCCTGTTCTTGCATATATTTTATCTTCTCTTCCATCTCCTACCACAAACCTGCTAATCGCACTTCTATTTTCACAAATCACTCCTCCAAATCTTCCCAATACCACTCGATTCAGTGGTATGACTCAACGAAGACGTCGTTGATGTCTTACTTGCCCTATTACCAATCCTGTTCCTTAATTTGCTTAGCAATCACAACTACCCTATTCCACACAAAACCTCCTGTACTGCTGCGTCTATCAATTGGACTACACCTAATGTGGTGCTTTTTATGTGGTTTTGGCTTTTACCAAGCTAAATAATGACAGCTTAGTATGAATAACCACAGGTGTTCCGTTGGTAAGCGCAGTGTGAATACCGATACCTTTCATTTCAGTTCTCACAGATCAGTTCAAGAAATTTTTAAGGTACAGGTAGTCAGGCAGATTCCTGATCCCATGCCAATATCACTTTGTCAGCTTTCGAGAAAACCCTTATTTATTTTCATGAAGGTAGAATCCCTTCCTGGGCTTTAACTCAATTGTTAATTATTATTTAAAATTAGTTAGACACTGTTTCTAAGTAATCTTGTTTAATTATTTGTTTTTCTTTTATCGTTTGTATTTATTAAACTTTAATTTGTTTGTTAATTATAAAATATTTTTCGTTGTTTGATTCTTTTTATGGATTTGTCTTATAATTTATTTTATTCATCCTTGTTTGTCATCCCTCCGTAAGTTGGTTACACTGATTCAGTACCCCATTAAAAATACTGAAGGTAGTCCTAACTCACCTT
Organism: Hermatobates lingyangjiaoensis; assembly: GCA_026182355.1. Classification (NCBI taxonomy): domain Eukaryota; kingdom Metazoa; phylum Arthropoda; class Insecta; order Hemiptera; family Hermatobatidae; genus Hermatobates; species Hermatobates lingyangjiaoensis. The sequence continues at coordinate 1,685,346 of JAPFBL010000255.1, forward strand.
CAGAGCACCTCGCACTTTTGTACAATATATCAGCATTCTACTCCAGTCTTCAAAATAGACACATTTTTATAATAATCACGAGTTTGTAAACAGAAGTTGAACTAGTTTTTAAAATTTTCTGGATCGAAGATAATCACTTCAAATATTAGTCTAAGCAAATACTAACGAGTTCAAATGTAAATATTAGAGTGTCTAAATCATTTGCAATGAATATCAATAATTTAGATATTGAAATAATTATAATTAACTTCTTCTTGTTTATTGTACATGTTATTGAATAACTAAAAGAGTTAAAAATCAAAGGCAGCTCACATCAGAGTACCCATCTCTTATATAAATTACTTGTTTTCAATGTACAAACTCAATATTTGCCAAAAATAATATATAATATTTCTAAAGTGTTTTTTACTCATCATGTATAAAATATAATATAACTATTTTAAAAATAAATAATGTGCGATGTTTTACATAGGCGCTTTGAAATATCAAAGAAATTTGTATAGCAAATATAAGTTTTAAACTATACATGGCCTTTCTTTGTAAAAATTTGAGTGATGTTTTGAATTATATCTGCCTAGAGCCAGCTGCATTCTGGTAATACTTTACTGGGTATAACTCTTTCATTAAAAAAAAAGTAATTTCACTTAAGTAGGGCAAAATGTTCTCATTCAGCCCTCCTTTGTATGTAACCATCACTTTCAAATAAATATTCAATAAAAGTGTCCAAGTTTTTTGACAAAGTTTTTTTTTGTCATTTGAATTATCTCTCAACTTGTGTGTATATAAACGGTGTTAGATTAATTATGTTACGATGAATATCCCTTCATTATTTCAAAATAAAGTTGTAATCATAATCATATTTTAGTTGCTATATTTTTTTTTGCTATATTGTTATATTTTTCAGTAGGTATTATACTTCATTTACAAAATCAATATATTAAAACACTTTTATTTAGCATTCAATAAAAAAATAACGAGCATTTCATACTATATAAGGCGTAAAGAAGTTGTAAAACCAATTTCCTAGTATATATCAAGATTGAATAAATTATAGCATATCAATTATTAATATGCTAGTAATTAATGTATCATACATATTATATATATTAAATATAATTAATATATTAATTATAACATAGCTGTTTCTCAATATCCAATTCAGAGAATTTATGTGTCATTGATACTTAATTTAAATTCTATGATCCATGAACAACATACTCTTTACAACGATGTGTATGTATTTATAAATATTGTATATATATATATATATATATGTGCCGCAAGAAGGCAGGGCCGTGAAGAGTCACCGCCCTGCCTTCTTGCGGGACTCTTCGCTCTTCACACCTCCTAATGACGACGATGGTCATATGTAATTTACAATTGGAACTAAGAACATTCAACTAATATAGATATGCAATATAATCCTTTGTCACTTCATTATACTTGTGTCCCTGACCGAGACCACTATTACTTGGTAGGCCCATTTCAGATTGTCAGACTGTCACTTAAATGTTTACTTTTCTTTCACAGCATTGTAGTGAAAATTTATATTTTTAATAATATTTATTTATAATATAAATATTTATTTCATTGTTTGATACTGTGCATTTCGTTTCTTTTTTAAATGAAATTATTCGTATTAATTGTATAAATATATTAAAGAAAAAAGTTTACTCATAATGAAATTATAATCTTATTTCCTCCTAGCACTTATACTGCTAAACGAATTTTGAAGTTTCTTAGTGTTTTTAATGGGAATAAAGGTTTATTTTAAATTAAAATTACATATATTAATTTATAATATATATAATTTATAATATAATATTAATTAGAGACACTTATTTCTAATATTTGGTTAAAACAGAGTCAGGGGAGAAGAGAGAGGTAAACAAAGCGCACTTGTTCATCGACGGTTCCTGACTTTGTTCTGAATAATAAGAATTCCTTATTAAGGAAGCTTCAGCGTAAATTAGGAATGATCAAGTTTCGTGACTGTTTATGACGGTATACTGCAGTTTAGTTAGTGAGATCAACAATCTGTTAGTATATTACTTGCCTTAATGAGATCTGATAGAAAAAAATAAACGGGGCTAGGCTGGATTTGAATTTAGTTATGGGGGAAACGGCTGTAGATGCTTTTAAAAATTATTGCAAGAAGAATAACAATAGCACCAAAATTGAGTTTATGAATTTCAAAGCAGATTGACTTACACAAGATCTTATGGAAAGCAGAATTTTAATAAAAATTAAAGATGGATGTTTAGATCTATCAATATCATGAAATAGTATTAACCAAGCTCTTTACGGGAATACACAGCTACAACAGGCCACCTTCATGCTCTGTATGTTTAACTTTTTCTTCAAAATCATAAAGCAATTATGCGCAAGATGATATAAGAAATATCTTACACTTTTACTCACTACGTCAGCTTTTGGACCCTCTGCGCTGCCGGAGGATGGTCTCCAGACTTCCTTCTCCTTACAGGGGAAAATCCCTGAAGCTCTGTCGGTGGTATTTTGTCCGCTTCGGCAGAGCACCGCATACCGGAGTTAGGATATTTACTCAAGGTGGTCGCCTGGTACCCTTGAGGCTCCGTTCATAATACAGAAACCCCTGTGTCATCCATCATTCGGCACAGATCGCAGAAAACCTTAGATTGGGGATGGGATAAAAGTAGGGGATTAGGGGATTAGGAAGAATGGGAAACGAAGGTGGTCAGGCCCAGCCCCTGATCACCTTCTCCTCTTTCGTTTGTCTCTGCATATACCAGGTTAACAGGGTAGCCTCGTGAAGGCCGAAAGTTGGAGTTGAGTGTTAGAGGCTATTAGAGGCGCTTAATCACTCCATTACTACCCCATGTGTTGTCTAAACTTAGTGAAATAAAAATTTGGACATTCATAAATCAATAAAAGGTAATGCTAATAGGTATATTTAAAATAAATCCCTTCATAATATTTTTGTTAAAAAAAAATCATCATTGACTGATTGACAAATGAACATCAATAAAAACAAACAGAATTAAGAGAAACAAATTATTACAACACTTTATTACCAGTCGTCAGATCGGTTTCATGCGTAGTATGCGAGTCCTTGAAGATGCACTACGTTAGAAAAGGGTATCTGCACCAGCACTTACTAGATTAGATGGATTTATATAACAATGTAACTTCCTTTAACCTCAGTGTTACCAACAATCTAAAGTGATATATCCTCAGTGTTGTTAAAATTTTGATCTTCACTCAATTTCACCTCCCTAAATCTCTCCTTTGGTCTCTCAAAATTGATATGTGAAATGTCTAATGATAAAGTAAAAAAAAGTATTTTTGCAACGCAAACAACTCTAAAATTGTATTATAATTATAAATGGTGGTTGTTCCTAAATGTCTGGTCAGCAGAATCATTTGGTCAATGAGTCTGTAACAACGGCTGCTTTCTGAATCACATAGTCCGTTCATGAATATGTCCCAATAATTTTGATATTTTTATTCCAAGAAGTTAGCTAGCTCTTTTATGCAAGTTCTATCATATTTAAGATATATTTTTTTTATTTGTATCAATATTTAAATTTTTAAAGTAGTTATTTGTACCGAAACTTCATCAAACATTAAATCATGACAACATATATTTGTAATTTATTATCTTTTGTTTTTTTCTCCTAGATTTGAAATTAAATAAATAAATTTGATAAAAAATTAATTTTTACTGAAATATTAGACTCTAAATTTAAATGTTTGTTATTTTATTTACACATGGTTTTTGTTTGTATCGCTTGTTCTCATTTAATTATGTTTGTAGTGTTTCTACATTTCTATAAACCCTAAACAAGAGTAATTTTAACTAAAATTGATTTTCAATATACTAAGTTCCCTTTAATTTCTCATTATGTTGAGGAGTAATAATAATTAATATAGTTAAATATTTCTAATAGGGTTTCCCTAAAGCAATTGGCAATAAATTGTTTATATTTAACCAATCAGACATAGCAATTTTAGTAACTCCCTTAGATAATTATTTACTCTTGATTAGGTAAAGATTGGAGGAAGAAATAAATGGATGAAGTTACTATCAAATTTCTCAAAAACTCTTTGCTCTGTTCAAGTATTTATAAATTGATCTCTTCATAACAAGTAATAGTTATTTTGGTATTTATATTTTAGAAAAATCAGGTCAACCCAAGCATGTCTGCAAAGAATATTATGACTCTGAACGTAAAATGAAAGCTATGATGAGGAGAGGGAGCCGCGGACGAAATGAGTCGTGCTTCCCAGTGCCATAAAAATACTATACTGCCTTCAGAGAGGCCTTTAGCACCACCGCCGGCATATGACCAAGCAAACGCCGCTGCGAATGAAACACTTCATATTTGCATTATTATAGACATTTTAATATCATCGAGATAACTACTAAACAGAATTTATTACGGCATTCAATAAAAATAAATAGGAGAAAAAATTCCAAATAACCTATTCAAGATGCAAATCTGTAGTGCTATTAAATGGTTGAAAAACAAACTAATGTAAACTATAGTTTCATTCAAAAAAAAATTTAATAAAAATTATAATTTAATAAATTCTGACTTGGTAAAGCAAGTTTTAAAACTAGAAATGAGTGTATTAACTTTTTCTTACTAATGGATTATTCCCTAATATGCCATACACAGAAAATGTTTCCATTCATTCAAGAAATAAACACCTCCAAAAAAACATTGTGGCCAATGATTTTTTTTATTAAAAAAATTATTTGAAACACCATGTCACTTTAATTGAGAAACTATATTATATTTTCTTAATATAGTCACCTTGTCTTGTGAAAAAGTTGTCTCATTTTGTCTTATATCCTTTTTAAGCTCTTATGCCTGACTTTGAACCATATTTAACCATTTCTTTGGTCTTTAAACATATTTAAATTAATCTATTTTTTTATATAAATTAATTAACCTTCTCATGTTTTCTTATTGCCTCTCATACAACCTCATGTTTCCCTTTCATTAGATTACATTATTTTATTGTCTTATACCTATATCTTTGATAAACTTTTCTATCGCAAAATTTTTCGCTCCATTTTCCTGCACTAAATATATACCATCTAGGATTTTTTTTCACTTTTGAGTATAAACGGGACATAATACGAGTTCAAAATTCAAGAAGAGTAACACACAGAGTAAGGAAACACACTTACAGACTCAAATTTTCGGGTAATCCGTCTTACGGAGAAAAGAGAAAGGGAGACCAAGCACGTTGTAGACGCAACGGTAAGTAACCGATTACCCAAAAATTTGAGTCCGTAAGTGTGTTTCCTTACTCTGTGTGTTACTCTTCTTAAATTTTGAACGTGTATATGTATATATATATATATATATATATATATATATATATATATATATATATATATATACATATTATAGATCTAATATTATAAACATTAGTAACGGTCTCTTCAAACTTGATACTTTCGTCACGAGGGCAATAGCCTCTTCAAAGAGGGTTGACAGCTAGCGGATAGTTTTTAACTTTTTCTTACTGTACTCCTTTGTTTCCCCAAACATCCCTTTCTGGACGTTAGTCCTTTCCTGCACTTTCACCCTTTTAAAATACCACTCTTCCCTCCCACTCTTCTCAACTCCTCACCAGATGTTTTCTGCATCTAGTGTTCAGTTGGGTTTTTGACTCTGACGAAGACTGCTTGTTACGGTTGAAAGATCTTAGTCTTGTTTTCCCATTTCTTTTTGTGGTTTGATCATTGATTGTTATTTCACGTGTTTATGTGAAAGCTTTATATATATATATATATATATATATATCAATGTTGAAATCACAATAAGAACTAAAAAAGAAAGAGCTTAGTCTTTTTTTTAGTTCTTATTGTGGTTTGAACATTGATTGTTGTTTCACGTGTTTATTGTAAAATCTTGTATATATATAAGCAGATCCGATCAAACTATCACTTTAAAAACTTTGAGTGACACGAATAAAAACAGAAATTAGGAGTAAAATTCAATATTTTAACCCTTTTAACGGTCCTCCTCAGGAAAGGGTCGAAATGTTGAAGTGAGTTTTTCATTCGTATCTCTCAAAATTTTTAAGGTATATATATATGAATTGTAAGGTCATTTTGTCCTTATGGTCATTTAAGGTCATTATTGTGAAATATGTTACATTGTCAACCCATATTTCGGTTAACCTCTAATAGAAAGAAATTGGTTCGCAACATCGAACCATTCATTTAGAAAATGGTGAATGCCAAGATTACGGTGAAATATACTGATTGTTTTTCTAAAACGACTCAATAAATAAATAATAAAAAAATGAATATATAAAACAGTTTTTTTTACCTTCTGAAGAGCTCTCTTGTAAAGAGATTTTCTGTTTTTTTTCAAAATTATGTATATAAGAATGCATATTTATTTTAACATTAGATTAATTTATATGTATTTTGCAATAATCAGTTTTTCAATATGTATATTAGTATTTTCGATGTACTTTTACAAAAAACAGTGTGAACTGCTATGTTTAGCACTTCAAAATTTATACCTAAAAGCATGTAATCTTATCAAAGAAACATGCTTTGATAACAAGTGTACGTGGTACGTTTGTAGGTGATGCTTAAATAACAAATAAAAGTACAATTTCTACTTTTGGTATAATTTTGTTTAAAAAAATCCTTCACAGATTATTAGTACATTTTAAATGAATGTGATCATTTTAAACAAATTGAAACCTGTAATATCATGTATCTGTAAAATATTAAATCTCTCTCATATTACGTTTCTAGAGAGCCGGCATAAATAATAACGTTTTTTTAATATTAATATTAAACTTTTTTGGTATGTGATATTAAATGACAACAACTTAGATAAAAAAAAATGAATGATATTTTATTATGATAAAACTGCAGAATTTGTAAAGAATTTAGAACAATATATTAATTCAAGACGAGTAAAGGATAATATAAAATGATGGGGCGAATTTAGGATAAAATAATAAGGAATGTAAACAACTTCAGAATAAATTTTTGAAATATTTCATCATTTTTTAACAGTTTCATATTACATTTATTTCCATAAAGAACTAAATATTTTATGTTTATATAAAATACATTGCAGGGATCAGGTATTACAATAGCGATTCAGTGGTTGGAGTTAAAGATTATAGGTTTGAAACTTTATGACCCTAAATGTTTCCCATGTGGAAAAAAAGCTATTTTGAGTGTGATTTCATTGAGAGGATTTAAGACTGTCTGTTATAAGACTGTAAGATTTCAAGTTTTCGTTGAAATTGCCCACATTAATAAGTTATGTGAAGTTATGTTTAGTATTGCCGATGAAGAATCCAGAATTTAGTTCAGTCATGACTAAAATAGATACCTAAAGTAAATGAGCCGTACTATTAGTTTTTAGATCAGCACCAAAAGCTAAAACCTATAAGTCTGGACATTGGAAAACAATCACATCGTATTTTTTATAGCCTTCAAAATCAAATTAATTTTATAGGGTTATTGATTGCTATGTTAACCATACAATTCTCCGTATTTTACCGAAATAACATTCAGAAATAAGAAAATGCCATAATAGTTGTTTAATTCCTTCCTTATGAGAAACAATTGGGCTCAATTTAAATACCATACATCTAAATTATCAAACTTAAAATATTTGTTCAATAAATTTGTGACTTATAGTAATCTACAGTGTACTACATTCAATTTTACATGTTATCATACACATGTACATTTGTTATTATACATAAATACATATGATCATTTTATCAAAGTGTATTACTTCAGTAAAATATTTTCAAGTTCATTAACAATCAATTTAATGTAAGATTTATTTCAGTGTGGTTATCGTAAACGTGCATAATCAAACTCTGTGATAAACGTTCTATCAAACTCATAGATTAATCAACTTAAGGCCTTCATTTATATTAATTTAACTGTACAATTTATCAATTAGAATAAAACTTGAATTGTTTTACTAAAATGGTCTAAAAAGTTATGGAGATTAATCATTTCCATTTTTGAAGTAATATTTCCTCTTCCAAAATTCTAAGATCTTAAACTTTTTATCGTTCAATATTTTTATTAAGACAATACTTAATACAAAAGTTAAAATGTGCAAAGCTTTGGTTTAAAAACCTTAAAAACTTTTCTTGTATTCCGAAATTACTCAATAAAAAGGGTAATATCATGATAAATATGACTTTGAAATGGAATTATGATTTCTCAAATGGTGCGATTTATTGAGAATTCAAAATATTTTTCATATACATGCAGGGATATGAAATTTTACTCACATCTAAGCAGACATCATATAAATTTTATTCAGTGAACCATAAAACCTTTAGTTTCTCCATTGTCATATTTTTCTCATCATAAAGAGCTAGCTTACCCGGCAAACCTTGTACCTCCCAGCCGTCAATGAATCTTTTATTAACATTCTTAAAGTTAATTTAGTATTTAGTAGCTGACCCGACATACATGTGTTTTTACCTATAAATACTCAATTCAAACAGAAAAAAAAACTGGAAAAAATAAGGTACTTAAAAAAGCAAAATGCTTATGGTAATGTAACAATAATCAACTTACTTTAGATTTGACCATTTTGTATTTTCAGTCGTTTTATTGAGAAATGTGTTACAATCCAAGTTTTTGAATTGTATTTATATTTTCATTTGGTACATAATACTTTTTGTTTTCCCTTCTAGCCCATAAACAAATAAATCAGAAGGTTTCCTACACATGAGTAGGCCACACATTGTAGTAATTGCCCTTGAGTTTTGTTGATGGCTATTGAAAATATGAGTTTCATACATGGGAGCTACAAATGTTTGAATTCAAATCAAATATCTGTTGAAATCATTAGAATGCACAACAACGGTACATTTTCCACAATAAATTTTTTGTTTAAAATTTTAGTCTGAATTATGTTGTTGACAAACTTTTTTACCAAATACCTCTTGCCATTGCAGAGTTGTGTTAGTTTACTATTTCATAACACAATAGTGGGGACACCAATTTTCAATGTTACAACATTGGCATGCATGGCAACTCAAGTAAATTTAGTAATTCAGTTAGATAACTGACAACTTCCTCTCGATTCATTACTGTAGAGTTAGATTTGTAAATTGTCGTTGTCGTTTTGAAATCATTCACATATACAGTATAGATAGTTTTATTAACTCAGAAACCCTGCCGAAATGCATCTAACCATTTCCTAAAGTTTCATAATAATTGGATGAACAGTTAAAGAGATCTTAAGAAACAAACATTCATTTTTACTTATATAAATCCATTAACCAGGTTTTTATGTTTAAGAACGGGACTTCTGCTTTGTAATTTCTGTATTGTGGAGCCTATTCTTTATTTCAAGTTCATTCGATTCGTTCGATTAAAGTTTTAAATATAAACGACGATATTTTATACTAACAAATAATGATTTATATACAAATATTTATTTGTATTACGGTCATAAATGTATAAAAAATAATTTATGTTCTTTTTATCTTTATTTCTGGTTTATGACTATGTGTTTATGTATATTTTTTACTGCAGCGTCAGAATATATAAGCTTTCAAATATTATATTAACTTTTTAATATATAAGTATTTTTATTCTTAATGTATGCCCTTAAATTATTAGTAACATTAGGCTTTTACTAAAACGAGTAAAAATATCAATAATATACAAGTAGCTTTACTTTATACCTAAGCTTTGGGTGTATTTGTTGAAAGGTAGAAAGTCACAAGCCCTCTGCGTATTATTTATGAAACATATTTTACTTTCCTGAGTCCTTCTCCCCTTTAATCAAAATCTGATACATATAATATTTTTATCAACATTCTTGTTCTTATATCTGTATAGGTTATTATCTACAACAGTTTTATATATATATAATAAAAGCCTTTTAAAAGCTTTTATGTCAATATCCAGAAAAGTCGTATGTTCTTTTAGCTCTGAAGGACGATATCAGTTAAATATAGCCCATGCAAATTAATTTAAAATTAAGAAGTCTAAAGGACAACAATTTTAATCAAAAACGTGTTTAGAAATGTTTACCAAATCACTAAATTTGTAAGTTTTTATATACAAATACCCATCCAAAGAAGTGAAATATTGATGCTTAGTTCTCTGTTTCATTTCCAATCTATAATTAACTGAAATATGAAATTTCATGATTACGGATTTTTGAGATAACCTTTTTAACTATATGGGCCCATGCATGCAGACCCACTAATTCATGAAACCTATTTTATCCAACTCAGGGGACCCCAAGCCATATTTCAGTTAAAATGTTTATATCAAAATTTTGGCTGGAACGCAATATTTTAATTTCATACAGATGATAAATGAAAATAATCTTGAGCACGTGTATGTTAAGAATTGAAAAATCATCTTTTGAGTCAATTAATTCACAAAGTAGAACATGCATTGTGATTTTATACAATACCATACATGTATCACAAATTTATAACAATATATTCCATACATAAATATACATATTCTCAATTAGTGTTTAAATAAATGAGTATATTAAATCAATAAAGAATCAATTGTCCCTATCCAATGATCTTACATAATATATTTAAAAAGCTTAAGTATATACATTTGCATTAATAATACTAATACTTTTCTGCCTTTTTTATTCCAAGTTGACGGCTTTAAATAACTTTAAAGTGTAGTAAATATGCTGCTTTTGGTTTTGTTAGTTAAGTTTTTACGTTAATATAAGCAAAACTAAGAAGTACAACACACAGGGATTTATGGAAGTTAAGTTTTGCTTTTATGAAGTATTTCGATAAACTGAAATCAGATTTTTAACAAATTTAACAGTTATTTAACAGATTTAACAGTTATGTAACAAATTTAACATTTCATCTAAGATATAAAATCTTTTTTGTGTGATACCAATTTGACTTACACGTTATATGCCAAAATTGATTGTTATAACTTTAGTTTAACAACATTTTTTTGAATACTACTAAAAAAGAAATAGTGCTCAAGTTTAAAACTGTACTATCGTACTCTTTTTTTTAAAAAAAAAATTAAAGAAAATTGAACCGATGATGTTCAAGTATTGTTCTATTTTCGTGTGAACTTCCAAAATGAAGAGGATCATATGACATCTGCATAACGTATGCAAACATTTAGACTAAAATAAGTAAAAATTATTACATTTATAAGTAAACATAGTTTTCCAGCTAGAAAAAGATTTTTTTTAGTAACATAACTGTTAATTTAATATTTACTTCAAAATCAGAAATATATAGATATAGCAGTATAGGAGATAAAAATATAGTGTGTCTAAAAACACATAATGTCGATGTGGTAGATTTTACATGAGGCAATATACTCAAAAATCATTGCAGCTTATATAGATTGTAAAGACAATTTTTGAGCGCAATATAAACTTCATCTATAGAAGTGTGAGACATAGGGTGAATGCTTGTCCAAAGGCAAATCTTTGTAAGTACACTCATATTACAGACATCATGAAAAAACTTCAAATTATTGTTTTAGAATGTTGAAATAATCGTCTTTTTTATTTTTTCAAATATAATGAAAGTGTATTGAGTACTACACTATACACAGCTATCATTTTGGACAATAACCAAAACAACCATAATTTTTGTACAATTAATTCACATCGTAAAATTTAAAATCTATCTTACTAAGTGCACTTATAGTTAATAACTCTCTTTTGTCCAAAGAGAATTGATGAGAGAAACTTTATAATTACGATGAGAGAGATTTATTATTAAATAATAATATGACTAAATGATAGAATACTTAAGTGTTCTTGAATAAAAAATACTTCTGTCAACTATTCATGAACTATATAAAAGAATTATTTGGATTTTTTGAAAAATGATTTGATTATATATAGTGATACTCGTGTTTTATATGTTTTTTGGACAAAGTTTTATCTTTATCAGTAAAGAAGTACCTTTAGTGTTTTTGAGTTTAATCCATTAAATAATAATCTAGTTAGGTCAAAGGGTTCATCCACGTCTGCCCTTACTCATTACATACTTCATTAAATTTTTCTACATTTTATGGGAATTGATAACGTTTTCTGTGAAGAATATTTTTAAGAAGGATTTTTAATAACTGCTTTGATATTAGTGGTATTAATATTTTATCTAACATTCAGGTTGTTCATTTTAAAGTCAAGAAATCATTGATATTCACAGTTTTTTATCAGTCAAATTTGTGTAGTGAAGAGTTAATAAATAAGAGTTAATATTAATCGTTTAATATGATATTTATAAAGCTATAAAAATATCATTAAAATAAAGACAATATGTTATTAAAAATGAAAAAAAAACAAAAGATTGAAAATTGTTCATTGAATTTATGGTGATTTCTATTATACGTACATATGCTACTGCGCTACTTTCACGTTGTAGATGTAGAGGTAGCCGCGTTATTGGGCAGTGGCGTACAACTCAACTAAAAGAAAACCTCTGAATTTGTTACCTAATATTTTGATTACTTTGCCAACCAACTGATATTTAATAAAATTTGAAGATTTTTTTATGTACGCAAAGAAGTTTTTTTTAAAGTATGAATACGTTTTAAAAATGGATACTTTTTGATTGAGTATATCTATCATGGTTTGTGATTATAGCAAATAATATAAGTTACTATTGTCAATATATCTTTTTTAGGAGTAATTTAATTTAGCCTTTTCTTACATTGAATAACATTATAAGTTAATTTATTATCTAATATTGAGGACGTTTATTCTAAATACAAGAAATCATTGACATCTACATTTAACTATCAAAATCTGAGTAGATTTTGCACATACCCACTGTCAAGGTTATTCTAAGGTTTCTATAATGATTTTCTTTTCACTGTACTGATTGAAAGAACCCACCGTGATGAGCCTCGTCCTACAATGAGGGAAGACATTTTTTATCCAGTTGCATATTTAGGTAATTTAACTAAAATTGATTATGCTTACTCTTTTCTTTTTGAAGTTATATTCTTGCTTTCAGAGTTGATATCTTGATGTAAAAATTAACTTGTCATATCATTAGATGTAAGAAAAGGAAAATTAATTTACTTCTAAAAAGGATATATTGCAATTGTAAATTTTATTATTTTCTATAATTACCAACCATAATTGCAATACAAATAAAAAATAAATAGATTTTCAAAGTCTATTCATGAGTTCTGCTTACTGAACTCAGAATGAGTTTAACAATTAAAAAAGACATATAAAAGAAATTAAGGCACTCTATTCAAAATACTAAAGAAGAGCTTACATTATGTGATATTTAAAAAAAAATCGTTCTGATACATTTTCAGTTAGAAACCGAACATTGAAGAAATAACTATAGACCTTTAAAAAAGAATATTTTTGTTTTCAGATATACTCCGATACAAAAAATAAAATGTTACATTTCTTTTTTTTTGGAAACAGTATAAATCTACATGAATATCCACTATATAAAAAGAAGAATAATAATGATTGCAGTGTGTATAATCACATTGAGTAAATTAAATCATTACCATCTACCAAAAATTTATAGAAGCTAACAATACTTACAATAAAAAGGATGCCAGCCTCATTGAATTTGATGAAGATACAATCAATGGTGTTTACCATTAATTATAGTGAATGTTATTTTCAATACAAAAACAAAGAGCATTTATGATGGCTGGCTCAATATTGCACTCATAAATCAGAAGATTGTTAATGAATTGAAAACAAAGCTGATGAAGTACCGTAATGTCTCTCCTACGATTCGTGGCGTAAATTTCACTCACCATAGAGCACGACACTCTGTGAAAATTAATAAAATTGAGGAGAATATGCTAGTATATATGGTAAATAATAGTACTTTTCTTTTATGATTTATCCCTTGGATTGATGAAAAACAAAGGAAATCAATACAGGATGTAAATTTAATAAAGGGACTGATATTAAAAAGGAACAATGGTCTACAATTACGATGAAACAATGTTTTAGTTTCAAGAACTAGAGGAAAAACAAACAAGAGAACAAAGACCCTCTTGTTAACTCAATTAACAAAGAAATAAAATATAATTACCTTAATACACAAAAATAAAAAAAATATTTAGTTTATGATAAAAAATTTTTTTGCCTAAAAAACAAATTTTGGCCAAAAAAATGACTTTCACATCATGCAATATTGCCTCCAAACAATAGATCACATCTACACTCTAAGGCGTATTTCTATGTAAATATAAATTTGACTATCGAAGATTGTTGAATGCAGGGTCACAAGTTTTGGGATACTCAACCACCCACATATAAACATAATGGAAAAAAACGTCAAAAAAGGACTTTGGTACCTCAAAACATATGAATGCATCAAAATCTCGACATCGAATATTTCATGATTACTATAACTTACCCATATTAAAGTAAAAAAACAAATAACGATTGAGGCGAAACTCAAGAGTGATCTTCCTTTCAGTAGACTAAGTTCTTCTTCTCAATTTCTTAAAGTGCCATTGGTGTTGGAAACAAGGAAATACTTGGGAATGAGTTAATAAACAATTTCAAAATGTTTTGACTTATACAAATCTCAAGAATTTCTGCAGAACACATTTGCCTTTGAGAAGAGTGAAACTGGCAAGTAGATCAAGAAAGAAGAAAGTTATAAGGTGGTGAGAACAGTCTGATACAATCTAATTTAAAAAGGTAATTCCAACTAAACTTACTTTCAAAATCAACCATAAGTCAAAAAATCCTCTGGTGATTCACTTTATAATCCACCAACAATTTCTTTGTGGGAGCAATTCAATTTGTCACGTGTTACTAAAGTAGTTGTATCAGTAGTTAAGTTGACTTGCTCCCGTGGACTTAATCATCGTCAGTTTCGTTAATATTAATTAGAAATCGAGGCTCAATATCTTGACTTGCCATACCATCGATGCCATGAGGTTTTATGAAAGGATGATTGGGTTCATACCATAGGCCCAGAATGGCTTAAAGATTGTGCTATGCATATATGGTGTGTTAATATTTGTGTATGAATTTTGTACCTAAAAGTTTTATCAGAAGTTTGTAGCATCTGCTTCTCGTTCACTTTAGTCTTCTATGAGAGTTTCATATCATAACAGAGCTAAAGTGTGGCTGAAGTAGAGTACAGTTGCTGCTGGATAGATGATCTTATGGTTTAGGATTACTACGAAGCAATAATAATCCGAGTGGTAAAGATAAGATTTTTTTGAAACTCTATGAGCGTCTTTCCTCATTCTTTTTCAACCTAAAAATAGGTTTAAACGACAGTTTTTGGTTTTTTAACATAAACATGATATTTTCTTTGTTGGTTTTATAAAATATATTAACCATAAACATATAGATTTCGAGAGTTTAAGAATTTTTATGACTCGTGATCCACTGAAGTCATATTTGAGATGTGACTACGCGTGACTAGGTGATAACCTTCGATTGTACTCATATCATAGCCAGACCATTTAACACTCGTTTGTCAAGCATGCACATTTTCATGTGGTAGCAATTCTATTATTTTTGATTAATATTAAAAGATTGAAATAGTTTTTATCGCACTACCATATCGAAACCAGTACTACTTGTAATAATAGGAAACTTATATATTACATTAAATAATATTTAAATATGAATTATTACGGGATGAAAACATCATATCTTTTGAATATTGAAAATAAAAATGTCATACAAAAGGACGACTATGAAATTTGCTTGTATTGCTTGTTCCTATATTACCTCATTCCAAAAATCTCGATTCAACAGCAGTGGTACATCAATGCTCCATTAATGAATACTAGCACTTTATAAAAAATAATTAATTGAACAGTAACGCCGGGTGAATGATCTATTTTTACATTTGTGTAAATAAACTGTAATGCTCATGAAAGCATTCGATCTCGAGATTTTAAAAAATTGACATATTAGCAATCTTTCAACTTTTTTTTTTGTTTACTGTCAGTTTTTTTTTATCCGTGTGTAGAGTGTGTGCAGGTGAATAGTAAGTTTCTAAACGTGTATGAGCATGCTATAGAGCACATCCTTCGACGGACCAAATTAATATTTTACACCAAAATAGCACGAGAAATGTAGATGTGCTATATTGTATTGGACAATATTATATTATGAAAAAGTTCCTTTTTTGGTGCAGTTGTAATTTTAGACATTTCTTTCACCCAAGACAACCAACCCTAGAGTATTGAAATTTTGAGATTAATATGAAACTGAAAGAAAGATAACAGTGAAAACCTTAGACATCAATACAACCAAAAAGGTATTTTTTTCCTCAATAAAGTGTAAATATTTTGATTTATGATTGAGTCTGAAATATTGTGGACACAATACAATTCACATCGTTTGGTAGATCATAATCAAATTACACGCAAAGAAGTCATCTTTTGGGTGGATAAGCTGAATAATTTTCTGTTAAAATGACATGAATGGATGAAAAGGGCTTTATGTTACATTTGTGATTTCAGAAATTCTTTTTACAATAAACATCTAAATATAATCAAATGATTTATGTGAAACAATCTATCTAAATTAGTAAGCTATAAAAAAATGTAAGACATTGTGATACTGCAAAAGCCAATATAACTCTGCTTTACTTTCTATATGAATACATTTTTTTACGGGACTAAACTTTTGTTCTACACAACTAAATATGGCTAAACTATATTTGAGTGCATTGCAAATGGAGTTAAATGAAGTTAACACACTTCTGTGTGTTAAAATTTTGAGTCAAAAATATTCAGAAACAGAATTCTACAAATATCATTGTCAAAAAAAACAATTCCTAAGTAATTCTCTGCTACTGTGAAGATATTAGGAATGTCTGGAAGTACCTATGTAGGTGAACAATTTTCTCAGCCGTGAAGGCTCGGCAAGGCTGCACAAATATCACGCCTTACTGATAAACATTTGGAGGCATCATCGAGATTGATTTCTGTTAAAAAATTGAAGACTAATATTGATGACCTTGTTGATTTAAAACGCTTCCAGATGAGTATTCAAAACAAAATCTGATTAATAATGTGATCACAGTCATTAATTACAGGCACTGAATAATAAATGAATAAACTAAAACACTAAGTTTATTCTTTTCCTCTTATGTTTGTTGCATGTTTGTTCGATTAAATAACATTTATAAGAAACTGATATTCTATAATTTTATTTAGACTCACTATTTATTATTATCATACGTGAACCTCGGGTTTCTGTTATAACCGTCATTCAGCACTCGCAGGAATTTGAGTTTGAGACCTCTGGGCTAAATGATCTATGTTATAAAAAAGAGCCTAGTCTTTCAGAAAAATAGTTATTTATAGTGAAGTTGAGTGTACAGCACTCAACTTTATTACTTTACTATAAATAAAGTATAGTGATCGTGAAAAAATTCGATCTCGAGATTTTGCCGAATTATATGTTTTGAGGTCCCAAAAGTCGTTTTATTTTTATATAGAAATCAATAAATAAAAATTATAATACCCAGAATATAGATAATATAAAAACATGTTTATATGTACATATCCTCTACACAAGCTTTCTAAAGTTGTTTTAATATTATGTTATTATATTTATTGTACCATTATGCATTATATTTCCTAACAACTAGTTTTTTTATATATTTAAAGGTTTGTTTTTTATGATGAGTTGTTAATATTAGCCAAAAAAAATTCGATTTCTTTTGAAAAGAATATGATTTTACAATCAATATAAATTACCTAACATAAAATATTAATATATAAGAAAATTAGTAAAAAGTTATATGTCTTGATGTCTTAAAAAATGAAAAACAACATTTTGCCTAGCGGAAGTTAGTACCATGGTGAAAGCTATAACATCAATTTTTTTATTTCTCTTTTAATAATCTCAATTAAAATAATTACAGTTTATTAGAGCATAACATTTACAATTCGTAATTAGTGATTCTAAACTCTAGTATTCTAGTAAAACTGTGATTTCCTTCACGTTAATTACATTAGCAGTCAAAAGTTGAAGATCAGATGTTTTACCAACTCTGGCAGTTATCTTTTAACATTCTCATTTTCTTTTATTACTACTTTTTCTTTTCAACATAAAAAATACTTTTGTAAAAACAGTTATCTATGTTTGTAAACTTTTGAGTGCTATCATGGTTGAAAGACAAAAATCTTTGTTATCTATTTTTATCTGGTATTAAATCAATGTTTCACTTCCTAATTAAAAATTGTATTAATTTATTTATAGTAATCTAATTTTAAAATCCATGAATATGTATTTGCTTCATAAAAATGTGTGCTTGTAAGGAATCCTTTTGGTTCTATTATTGTAATTAGATCTGAATGACCGAACCCTATTTTTAATACTACTTTCTGGACTCAATTTTAGATTCATATTGCACCAATTCATTTCATTCGATTTTTCTTTAAAGCTATGCAAACTGAATTGCTATTCAGTTATATTGCGTTTCTTTTAGCTTACTTCATATATTAATTTTTTCAAATTCGTTTACAAAATGATAAAAAATTTTTAATTTCAACCCTCTAAATGGAAGAAAAGTTTATGAACATTGCAAGGTCAATTACAGGAACTTTAAAAGAAGGAGGACCTAATGATTAAAAAACTACCCTATAAAAAATTTTTCAGTATACGATTGAATGACTTCTATATAAATTGATATTTACGAGAAAATACTGCACAAAGTAGAACTTTTACACTTATAAAGGAAAATTTACTCACATATATAAAAATAAAAAATATTACAAATAATTCAGTTTTGAATGTTCAAACTAGAGTGTTATTTGTAAAATCTACAGAATATTTTTCTTTGTAGAATAATTTCTAATGTAGTACTTAGTTTTTCTGTTTCAAATTGTATATGAATATTGCCTATGAAAATTGTTTTAAATAAAAACCGAAACATTGGCAATGAGAGTTTAATTTGCACTTGAAGAACTGACCGATTCCTGAAGAGCAGATTCTGCACTCACGATTTTTTCAGCAATTGTTGACTTTTTCGAATCACTTTTCTATGCTGCTAAGGCAATGAAAATAATAAAAATACAGTGAGTTTTAATTCTCTAATTATCATATTTTTTGCGGTTTAAAATGTGAGTCGCCAAAATGTTAAAACTTACAATCGTTAAATTTTGAATAAAAACAGTGGCAAATAGGAGAATTGAATTCTTTATTAAGAAACCACTGAAAGTCAACAATGGTGGCGGATTACTGGTCGTGTCATAACAGCCGCCGTAGTGTCATAACAGGGACGTAGAGGTACGGATCAGTCAAGCGGTTGAGGTTGCCAAGATTAAAAAAAGTTTGGCAAATGTGGAGAAAAATGTGAAGCTTTTCCTCACTTTGTTCTTTAACCATACCGCCATAGTGTACAACAAGGAGAAAAGGATCAATAATGATTTTTAAATGTTTAACACCGCTGTGTGCATTAATCTTAAATAACCAGATTTGAAGGCATTTCAAATAGCTTTACTGTCAAATTTCCAAAATTTGAAGGAAAAAAGATGCGCCATATTATGTATAAAAATTTTTATATATGCAACTATGTGTATTTATCTTGCTCACCAAAATAAAGAAGGCTTTATAGGTTCACATCATCACTGATACCAGAGTGTTTTATTTGAACTTCTTCTAGCAAAGACGAAGCAATTAGGATCAAAAATATTTATATATGATGTAAATAACAAAGTTGACATACGCACATCTGTAACTGTAGACTTTTAAAGGGAATACTAAAATTCACGAGAGCTAAAATACGTGTTAAAATTACACGTATCATTTTCTTTTCGTTTAATGCAATTTATACATTCAATTACGTTTAATATATTATTTTAACAATGTATCCATGATAAATAAAAATGCTTTCGAAGTATATTCTTCTTTAATTGAAGCTTATATTGAAGTTCCATATCTATTGGCGGTAAGTGAGGCGGGAAGTAAAAATGAGTTTGTCCTTTGTGATTCCAAAACTCTACACCTTTAATAACTTGAACTCAAGTCACCCTCTCATGGGAAACGGAATTTTATTCGGATCACGGATTCTGAGGTAATGAACTATATTATTTACGCTTCCATTGTAGCTGATTTCAATTAGCCTTCTCCCAAGTAAATTGGACAGCATTTCAAATCTTGCATGATTTGTGAATAAATATGAGCAGATATTTCTGAAGTCTAATGTACAGCCTTTAAAAAAATTAAGCAAGCAAAAGAATATCTTTTTTATTTAAAATATTTGGTCATATTTGATAATTCAATAATAATATATATTAAAATAAATGTTATGATTGAAAGTTGTGTTTGGCATAAAATATTGTTAATTAGAATGTTTTCAATAATTATTAATGACAGAGTATTACTGTCTCAATGAAATATGGAGTGTTATATTATATAGAAAATATTTAAGTATTGTATTCGAGTCAAAATCGTATCAAGTTTTCATTGAAAATACACGTTTTGAAGTCCCCTGAGACAATAAAATTGGATTCGCAAATCGGGAAATTGGTTTGTGTATGTATGTATGTATGTGTGTGTGTGTGTGTGTGTGTGTGTGTGTGTGTGTGTGTGTGTGTGTGTGTGTGTGTGTGTTTCAAGAATATCCGGTCAAGGATAAATTTTCATAGAGAATATAAAAATAATATTTCACTATAGGATTAAATGGATTATATTGAATTCGGAAATAAATTACGTTTATTTTACTATGAAGAAATCATTTTATTAAAAAAAAATGTAGATATTTGTACTTATATATACGTTGGAAACGATGTAAATAGAAGTCCTTGGTCTCATATTTCACACTGTTTATGATATTATTTTTTTTCGTTTTAATAATATATCATTGAATTATTTTTCCAATGATGAATAAGGGATTAATTATTCTGATCATTTTAAAACCAAGACATTATCCTGATAAGGTTTTACCTCGAAAATGTGCAGAAACATGTATTTGGGCAGATGCATACAAAACAAAGAATATAAAACAAAAATAATTGTACCTTTTATAGAGATATTAAATAATAATTAAAAAATATAAAATTTTTCTCAAATACCATTTGTTTAGAATGAAAAAAAAGAAATTATTTGTTTACAATGAATCGATATACTTATTGTGACGTATTTCAACTTCAAATTAGATTTCATTTCATCCAGATATTTACTTTTTTGTAGAACATCCTACGTTATTATTTCTTACCTACTGAAACAGTTAAAACCTAAAGCTTCTGGTAGTTTTATATAGAAGTCCAAATAAGTTTCTCTAATTTAAAAATAAACCCAGGATACTTTATTTTAACATGCATTTTTACTTTTTTACTTTAAGCATTTTAACAGCTTTTTAACAAGCATGGTCATAATTGTAATGCAACTAAAACTATTTTTTTTTTTTTATTTTCATACCTTTCTTACAACTGAAATTAATTTATAGTATAAGTGAAACAGTTTTGTAACTTAATAATCACAACCACTCATTCATTACACGTCGGAATTTAATCTGACCTTTAATTAATCATTAGTATCTTGAAAATCTTGAACATGGTAGTTCGTATATATCAAATCTAATGTATATAGTAGTACATATCTATGTAGTACTTTATATCAAATGCCTGTGATCTTTCTAGCTAGAAAATATGTATCAGTCTACTAAAGAAAACTGAAATGAACAAAATCTACGGACAAATATACAAGAAGACACACCTTTTTACACTTACTTTAAAATATCTAAACAAGATTCAGATCACGTTTTAGAATTTCACTTCATTTTTAAGTTACACAAAACTTTGACTTTAATACTTTGTGCAAGTCGGTTTAATTTTAAACAAACAGTTTAAAGACTGAAGGAAGGTCAAGGTAAGATTTGCGACAGCTTTTAGCCTCTGTCTTTTGATTTACTTTTTATCAGCGAAAGACATTTTTAACAAAGTGTTATTTTCAGTTTTGAAAAGGATTACTTTTTTATTACACCTTTTTACTTCCGAGAAGTTTCTTAGATTCACAAGAAACGAAGTTTCTAGGTTAGCGAAAAGTAATATTTCCTGTTTCATTGTATTTTATAATTAGTTTTAATTCAAGTTCCATCTATTGCAACTCAACTTAAATTTATAAACTTTGCAGTCACCTTTAAGAGGTTTATGTTTTTTTTTAAAAAAAAATCACACTTAAAACTTCTAGAAGATTGAAAAACTCCATTATAGACATTCACAATGTTTATGAAATAATTTGAAATCTATGATTATTTTTATAAATAACAAAGGAAGCACAATAGGAAATACGAATATATATGGCTTTGGGCACTCAGTTTAATAATTCATGTCAAGTTGTCCTGCAAAAATGATTCCAATTTTTTTATAACTAATAAAGAATACACAAGCATATTAACAAAAAATGAAGTCTTTTAATCGGTTATTTGTTTTATATCAAAGAGATTGACAATACTTTTATGTAATAGCTGCACTAAAATAAAATTAAATTGTATTGCCTATGAGTTGGAAATTTTGTTGACTTATTGTAAAGTTCAGTGTAGGTTATTGAATTTTTTTAAGACTAGAAAAAATATAAATCTGCAGTATAAAATGAGACTGTCGTCAAAATAGGACAGAGTGCTTTGAAGCTACAGAATCGTATAAGGGTCAAGGCAAAGTTAGGAGAAGCTTTTAGCCTTGCCTTTGATTTACTAAGTGCTTTACGAATTCCTCAAATATCACACTGAAGCTTAAATGAAGAGATCAAAATAAAGGTGTACAATTTGATCATTTATGAAGTTGGAAAAGAAGACAATGATTTCTGCTGTTACTGGAATAAATTAAACAGCGAAAGGGGAAGTTCTGAATGCTGAAACACTCTTTACAAGCACATTTTACACCTTCCTGTGGACATCATTTCTCTTTCTGACTGGTGCCATCTGCATATCCAAAATAGAAGCTAGCAAAACTCAGTCAAAGATCATTAATTACAGTTTTTTTATTCAGCATTTAGTTTATATAATTGTTATTAAAAAAAATAAATTTATTCACAACAAAAAAATCGGGAGTGGTCTGGATTATCCATATGTAGTAAACACTTTTTCAAGTGTAAACATTTTTCCAAGCAAGTTGAAATACATTATTATTTACTTTCATTTACATTACCATAATTTTTTTTGTTTACTTACGTATTTACATACGTATTATAAGGCATGTTCACATTTAATGAAACAGTGTCAACCGTCTTCCAGAGGCATAAATCTGTCAAAATGTCATTATCAAGTTTATTCATAATCAATAGATTTCGCATAATGTAAAGTAATGAGAACCATTCATTACTGATGGACCTAGACTCTTCTTACAGAGAATACTATTGAAAGAAATGGAAATTGACGACAGCGTCATTATTGAATCAAGTGTTGTTTAAAAAGAGTATTTAAAAAACTTTTAGGACTAAAATAAAGTAATCGCTCAATCAGATTTGAATGAAAATTCTTTTCATTTGAATGAAAAGAAAAATGGAGGATTCATAAAACTGCTGTGTTGGAAAAGTTGTTAATAAAAGAACTGTGGTATTCATATAGCAATAATGTCGATTAAGTGTTATTTAGAAGAGATCATGATGAAGAACCGATTATTCATAAAGTGTTATTGCTGAACCTACGACTTTTACACAAAAAAAATCACCACTCACTCAATATTATTACTGTTTAATTTCTTCTAGACTGAGTTATTATTGATAATAATAGAGGATTTTTACTGCGTTGTTACCAAATTGATTGCTCTTTAAAAATAATTGGTAATGACAAATGTAACATTCATATAGCATCATAATTGTCCTTTAAACAAATGGCTACAGGTGGAACGTAATAAGTGTTATTTTCTGTAATATTTTGGACTACAATATTAAAACTTCTTTCAAACGTGATACAAGTAGTCATTATGTTGTATTTACTCCTTATAGAGTAAGAAACTAATAATATAGTCTCTACATAAGGATGTTTGATGAGTAGACAACGCGTTTCGAACATATAGTGTTCACACGAGAGATTATAATTTAGCAGTATTGTATAATGATAAGGAAAAAAATCTGGAGTGGCCTACACTCTACTTTACTATAAGTAACTCAATGTCAAATTTCTTGAGTATATAAAACATAACGTCTCATTTAAGCATAACATAAATATCTAAATGGGATATAATTATTAGCATTGCATTCGTGAGGTAGTACAGATAGTGATTGAAGGACATATCAATTTATAAGCTTATTTTTGTACATCACAAATAATTTATTATTTGCAAATAATTTCATTAGTATAACTACAGCAGTAATATCATTTTTGAAAAACCAATGTGAACATTTCTTGAAACGAAATATTATCCTACAAGAGAACATGGCTATTGTTCAAATAGCCAGTAGATTTCTTACATCGTTTACTTAACATCCTTCTACATTGAATATTAATGTAAAATTTTCAAATTTAAAACAGTAAAATACCCTTTTTTTCTCTGAAAAACATCTAAAAACTCTGAAAAAGCTCTGAAAAACAGCGAAGAAAATGTTGTTTTAAGGTGATTTGTTAATTAAAGATGTACGATAATTACGGTTATTAATTTCTAAACGAAAGATTTATATTTTGAATTATCTTTTACATTTTTGGTTTTTAACAGAATTATTATACTGGGAATTTTATGGCTTCTTAGTATTTAATAAGATCATTTTCCTTCCCCTTTGTCAAATAACATATATACGATTTTTTTTATAATGAGCGTTATCATTTACCTGCACAATATTATTCCTCTTACATCTCTTATAAGTCAATAATATATTTTCATTTTTCCATTAGAAACATCAATTTTATCTCAGTGGATTCGATCAAAAAATTTCTAAGTCAATGTAAACAATGTAAAAAAATACAAAAAATTCGACAAGTATAGCAGGTGATCTCTTAGTCTAGGATAAACAAAGAGTTTTTATATCGTTATTGCTCATTTCCGTAATTGAAACTTCATGATTTTTTTTTTATGAATTGCTAATTTTTTGTTCCATTTTTGGTCAAATTTTCATATTTTTTTAACGAGCCGTTTAGCGTCAAAAAAACATTTTCTGAAAACACAAATCGTACACTAACGCCCCTTTAGCGAATGTAATTTTAGAAAAAAATATCTCAACTCATTGTCCATATAATGTTCTATTTATAGGCATGGTTTCATTCTTGTCCGTCAAACAGTATGGCTTGTATCGCTCTCACAAGGTTTGAGATTGAATTATAAGTCAAAATTTGTACATTTTATTGAAAAAAAAATATTTCCTTTTGATATAAAATTTTGAATATATTTTTCTTTTGTTCCATTTGTAACCTCAAAGATAATGTCAAAATCTCAAAACTCTATGGTTATTAGTTTAGGAGAAATAAATGTTTTAAAAAAAACGGTTTTTGGCAAAAAAAGTGACTTTCCCATCATGCATAATTCTTCCCAAACAATAGGGATCTTCGTCTAAATGGGGCCCATTTTTGTGGAAAATATCAACTTGATCCATCAAAGATTCTGGACCGTAGCGTGGTAACAAGCAATGCTAAACACACACACCACCCACCCACCCACCCACACACACACACACAGACATCATCGTAAAAACTTCATAAAACGACTTCTGGGACCTCAAAACATGTAATTCCGTCAAAATCTCGAGATCGAATTTTTTCACGATCACTATACTTTACTTATAGTAAAGTAATAATACCTAAATATCCCTGGGAAGTATGGGATACAACTAAAAAGATTAGTAGGAGAGGATAGAGTACAGAGTGCGCATATGCTCTATCATATTTAATAAATATTTAGATTCTCAAATATTTATTAAGATTCTCAAACTACGAGTAACTCGAAGAATCAACAGAGAAATATAAAATATCAACGAAAAATTAAGACATATGAGATGAAAATATAACTTACCTTATGTATAACGAATATAAATGTTACTTATATATATTATTTTGTTAAAATTCTAGCAGACTTGGCGTTTACAACTTTTTCACTAATTGGTTTTATTTTGCTGACAATCTTCCAATGTGATAATTGCCAGAGCAAGTTAAGAAATAATATTCAATAAAGCACAAAAAATAGGGGGTTGAGATTAAAAAAACACTTGATGGTATATACCTGTATGTAATTAACTATTAAACTACAGAACATGCTTCTGGCCCGTGGGGTCAAAAACCCACATGACCTACATACAACTCACCCTCGGTCATCTCCCTTTTTAACAAATTTAAAACTATTTCACTAATTAAAACTATTTAAAACCATTCTTGAAAGTTAGAGGAGATAACCGAGGGTAAGTTGTGGGTAGGTCATGTGTGTTTTTTTTAACCCGTGCTCACCCTCATCCCGTCCCCACCACCAACTTTCACCAAGACTTAGTGTTCAATTGGCATTTAAACACCAATGTATAATATACTCTGTACATTTAGTTAATATAAGTATTTTTAAGAACCTGATGGAGACCTGAAGCTTGTTGTATTAGTTTAGTTTAGTTTAATAGTTAATTAGACACAGATGTATACCGTTAAGTGTTTTAGTGCTTTTAACCACAACATTCCTATTGTTTTGTGATTCTGAATGTTGTTTGCTAAATTGATTTGGCAATTATCACCTTCACATCGGAAGTTTGTGAGGAAAATAGAAGCAATTAGGAAAACGTGATGACCGCAGGATCTACTACAAATTTTAACGAAATATGCTTAAATAAGACTTGCTGCCGAAATAAACTAATATATATATATATAGTTTGAGAAATAATGTGCAATTAGGAAAGTTCGAACATATGATTTATTAATGTTTAGCAAAATGTAAAAGGAATTTTTTTTCTTTTCTACACAATTTCTTTAGAAACTCTGCAAACCATTTAGTCATAAATAATCGTCAATTTGGTCGGGATAAAAACATAGAGATATTGCATTGAAACAGAAAATTTTGAATAAATTTTTTTTCTAAAGCTTATGAGATTAACAAGCCATTACACTATAATAACTCCTTCTGATTGAATGAACAACTTTCTAATTGCAAAAAATTAATCATATAATCATAATCATAAAATTAATCATAATCATAAAAAAAAGTTATATTTTCTTCTCACATATTATAATTTTAGTTGGTCTTTTATTTGTCTGTGCCTGTATCTAGTTAAGATAAAAATGTTTCATGCAATAAAAAAATTCTTTAACCCTATTAAACAAGATAATCTTTTTAAAATTAGTTCCGGTGTACACTGCCCATTCAATGTGACGGTTGATGTGGTGTACACGGTGACAGGTTGGTCGGAGTGGTTGTTGACCAAAGTTCAATCTACCAGGCTAAGGTTGATAGATGTCAGAGAATTCTTACTTTTGCTTGTGATACGTTCTATTTGGTAATGATTATACTTGGTTCACTCCAAATGGTATACACAATTTAGGAGGTAAGCAGCATCAGTAAGAAAAGGTTAATGAGTGCTGCAAGGATTAAAAGAGATTTGTAATAGTGGTTTAAGAATTGGACAGGTAAGACGCCTCGCCGACAGGTCATGTTTCTATGTGAGAATAAATTTCACATAGGCGAGGGGTTTTCGAGAAAAGACGAAAAAATGGTAAAGAACTCAATAATGGTAGTGCCAAGTTTGTGGATATCAGGAAGTAGGTTGCAACAAGACAGGGAGATTCGATGTATGAAACAGAATAGGGGGAACAAACATTGTTGATGCAACTAATCTTCTTCCCAGAAAAGTAGGACAGCCTCGCTCTAGAGATTATTCCTATGTATCTGAACAAGAAGATTTTGTCATTTAACTTATTGCAAAGACGATGAATTAACGTAACACGTAACATCAAAGACGATGAACATATGAACCTGAGGACACATTTATTTATATGAAGAGGGTGAGAGCTATTAAAATGTCGATATAAATGAGAGTTACAGGGTTTGCTGTCAAACGAAATAATAAGGGTACTATTATGGAGTGACGTTTACATCAAGGAAGATGACAGCTTTGCTGGAGATATAGAGATATAGAGAGTGAAGAAAATTAAAGAGCGAAGGTTTAGAAGCGGTCAATAAAGAATCTAGTTTAGAATGACCAGATAAAGAAAATATCATCAATAACCGGGTATATATTAACTAAAGAAACGGGCAGAGAAGAAATACACATGTACTAAAACAATTATGATTATTCTAATAGAAGTTAAATAAACTGCCGCCCTTATTTAAAATTATGATGTATAGTTTCACCCAAAATACCATCAGGGATAATACGCTGAAATATATATATCAGCACTGTATTCCAAAAACGTTATATAATGCATTTTAGACTAAATTAACTTATTTCAAGTACTTTACAATGTTCTGAAAAAACGTATTTCAATCAATTTTGCACATGGGTTCTAATAAAGACATTTTTAAAATAATGAATACAAAGTGCAGAGCTGAGGAGAGTGACTGCCGCATTTTCCAAGTTACGATTTTTTAGGGTTTAATCAGTGTTTACAATGAACCAAATAGCTTCAACTTTTTTCTAGCGTACAAATTTTTCAGAGATACTGAGAAGACTGAATATTTAGAGTTTGTCGTTAAAGCAAAAAAAAAAATATTTCAAATGAACAAAACGTTCCGTAACGTCTTTTACATTGTAGAATTTCACCAAAACGATCTAAGAGATTCTTATTTAGATAAAGCTTAATATTGAGTTTAAAGTTTCTAGCACCAACTGAAGAGCAGGTTCAAATTTATACCAGCCACAAAGAAAAGTAATGTACATTTTCCATGTTTTAAAATAGTCTCAGGTATATTCCTTCTTATAGCAAGAACTTATCAATTGTGTCTTACATTTTGGATTTGTTTAGATTGACTTATTTTTTCACCTGAATTGTGCAAAAAAAGGAATAGAACTTCTCAAAATAGCAATCTTAAAAAAAATTGATTTTTTGATATCAATTACATCAATTGTCATTATTATTTCTCAAATGGTGTGATGTATAGAACTTTTTATGTACTACGAACATTCAGCCAGATACATGTAGATAATCATTAAAACGTGTTACCTTCAAACCAACAAAATTTAAAAATATTTTTTTCGTGACCACTGTAATTTACTGTAACCCACTAAAGAACAATAAGTGTGTTTATTAAGTAAATAGGAGGATAAATTTATCCCTTATATACATTATCCCAAAATATACAATATGATAATATATCATAGCATACTTATATTACAAGTATATAATTATAAATGCCATTTATATTGTTAGTCATTCTGTTAACAAAATTAATAAAATCAGTAACAGAGTGCATTGAAGGATCTAATCCTTCCTATCAAAGTTACTTTGAGCATAACTAGTACATAAATAAATGTGTTCCGGTTATGTTCATCTTACAGCGTGACAAATTTTATTTTTATTTTTTTATATAATTAAAATACCCTGAAAAAATCAATTTTTTTAAGATTGCTATTTTGAGGAGTTCTATTCCTTTCTTGCACGATTCAGGTGAAAAAAATAAGTCAATCTAAACAAAACCAGAATGTAAGATACACAGGGATTCGAGTGTTTTTCGGTTTATGTTAACTATAAGAAAGATCTGAACATATTTTTTCCATTACTCTATAATATTAGTTACATTTTAGATTTTATACAAATATTACCAAATTTTTATTTATGGGAAAAAGATTTAATCTTACTTTAAAAAACAAATAAATTTTAAGTTTTACAAAATGTGCAATAGTGATTTTTTCTTAAATCAATTTCAGTTCAAACTATACAGTTCATTTTTCTTAAGAGCACCTTTTTCGTATATAATTTGTTTATGATTTTTCCAACTGTGTATAAAAATTTTTATGTTCACAAGCATTCAGATTAAATCAAAAATAAACATTTTCACACAAAACTGTAGTCTTTATTTTTCTTAAAATAGCTCTCAATGCTTATTTCAGTTAATTTGAAAATTAAGAAATTTTTAAACTTTCCAGAGTTGATAGTTTAGGAGCCAGAGAAATGTTTCTAAACATGCTGCAGTTCAGATTGTTTGATGCATTGTTTTGATATTGTACTTCTATAATATCCTTATAATCTAGATAAACTTCATAGTTGTTGGGAAATATAGCCTCAAAAAAGTCCCTCTTATTGCCTGTTATAAAGTGTCTGTTTAACGATTTTTATTCTTAGCTATGGCCTCTTTAGTATTGGAACATTAATAACTGCACAAACTGAAAAAAAAACTGTCTGGTTTTTTAAGAAAAGCTAGTTTTACCCAAAAATATAAAAACAAATTACATATGATTGAATCTGATACTGTCCCCACAGCTAAAGGATAATAATAAAGAAAAACACAAAACTATATCCTTATATGGAGATAAACTGTAATTTTTTTAACAACATTGCATTGCAAAAATAAGCATTAAAATGTTTTTCCTTGTAATTATAAAATATGTATCTGTTGCTAACTACAAAACAGTAGAATAAAATAAAACTATGGCTTAAGAATTGACATCAAATTGTTTGTACTGAGATTTTTTTTGAAAAGAACATGCAATATTCAAATATATACAAAATATGCAAGATTTTGCTTAACAAAAAGAGGCAGTTTAGACTTAGTAATGCAAAATTCAACTTCTATCAATCTCAACCCGTCATCCAAGTTAGATTTGTTTACATTAGCTTTGAAATGTTGCTACAATAATGGCGAATCAGACTTAAATGTTTTTGAAAAGATCTTGATAAATGTGGACCTACTTTAACTGTCAGCCATTTATTTGAGGCCTACTCTCAAATAGTGGGGTGCCATTTAATGTAGCAATTGCCATGAGAATGGATGAAAGATAACAGCAGCAGATTGCGCAATCTTATTTGAAAACTAAACAGGGAAATTATTTGTTATGGTATCTGATCTTTTACAGTTCTATGCAGAAGTATATAGCCACCAGAATATGGAATCCCAGGGTACATTCTCGCTGTAACGAGAGAGGGTTACTTCTGCAGAATAAATTTCATATTCCTGTATTATTTATTTCAGTAATATGTACCGTTACTATCACATCTACATTTTTTAAGTATTTATACTATTACTTGTTGGTTCCTATATAATTATAAAGATTTTATTTTTATAAATTGTGCAATCCTTAAAATAAAGTATACTGAAAAGGCACTGATTAAGAAATTAAATAAACAACATTTATGTTGTTTAAATGTTATATGTAAAAAGTAAAATATATTATAAGAAATAATGGATATACTGGGGACGTATTAATCGGTTATTTGTAAAAAAACATTAAATCTTTCATTCCTATCTAATACTGATTCGCTTAAATAATTATAGAATACTTAAAAATGCATGCATTATATATTCTTCGTGGGCTTAAGACAGTTTATTATTATGACAAAAACTATAGAGATAAGTTCACGTTCATAAATCTATTTCGGTTTTACTAAGTCCTCTGTTTGTAAAAAGTAACAGGTTTGACGTTAATCACTAATACTTAGTGTTGAAATCGACACTGATGTTGGTTTGTTCTCTTTATCATCTTGTGACATATATTCTTTTATTAAACTGTTGTTTATTAGTGTAACGTATTTGTGGTTTGAGTTTTAGGATTATCACTTATTCTTGTGTTCAAATTGTGGTTCTGACATAAACTGAAAGACATTTGTTAGCATTTTCATTGCTGTATTTAAATTAGTAGTGTTTTAGGTACGCATAAGGTGACTAATAGATTTTTGCCAACCCTTTAAAGAAAACCCCTAATGCTAAATATCTATTTAATTAGCATATTACGGATGACGATTGATTTTCTGTACGATTTCGCAAATATGATCCATGCAAATTTACCAAGTTTTGTACTTTGATATAAAAAACAAACAATATTTCTGGCTTTTTAATAGTAGGAATAGCAGTCTCTACAGTCAGTGACAATTTAAAAAAGTAGCTTTTAACTCCTCCCTCGTGTTAACAGTGCCGTTATTAATGATTTCTGACGCTGGTCTTTTTTTTTTTTACCAATAAACTAAACATTAAACATTCATTCTGAAAGGCACTCTAATCTTTCTGGTTATAAAACTTTGTTATCGATTTTTTTACAAATTTCAATGAAACATGGGAGACTAAACGCTTTCCACCATACTCAAGGACAAAATTTTTTTTTTCAAAAAACAGCCATCCTTTTTGAAACAAATCACAAAAAATAAAAATAAAATTCTAGATAATAAGAATATTATGTAATAATTATTGATTTGCAAACATTATGAAAAAATTCTAGAGTAGCCCACACTCAACTTTACTATAAGTAATCATAATACCATACTTCTTGGGTATGTAATATATAATGACAGAATTAGGTATAATAGAAATGTCTACATGGGAGACATTTATTGGTCTGGAGGTAGTACAATTATGAATGGATTCCTTGAGAGTACCTCAGAGGCTGCTGCAGATAGACTCCTCGTTAATTCTTAAAAGAAGTCGGTCTTACTACTTGATTGCCACTAGTTTGTGTTTTACTGACTGTGACAATTATATTTCTCGTAAGTTCAAAACAGTTTTAAAAACAAGTTTTATTTTTAAATTTACATGAGATTTTTATAATAATGATTTTTACTTGTTATGATTTTTTTTAAGCAGTCTAGATAAATCAATAACAATTTAACTTACATCAAATGACTACGGGTCTGACAGTAAGGCTGCTACTATGAATGGTAGCCTAGAACTGAAACGTGCTGATTCAGCGTTCCTTATATAAACTCACAAGTGCTGAATTTACAAAAACACATGAAGCTGAAGTAGATTCAACGCTTCTCCAGTTAAGTTATATAAATAAATGGTTATAAGTTTGCACTTATTTGTTTAGTTGGTTTCTGTAAATTATAGTGGTCATCAAATTTAATGTTTTCAATTTTTTTGACTTTTGATGTACCTTAAATGTTTATTGTTATTACTTTGGGAAGGTTAGCTGGATTTCCATGAAAACTATTTTGATTATGACATTGATAGAACTTTCTATAAGTAAAAAAGGCAACCTCTATCAATTATGTCCTCGAAAGTTTTTTTCTTAGCACACGAAAGAGAATATTATTTTAACTGATCTTTAATTTCATACAAAATTCAGAAATTTTTAAAAAAATTATTTAAATAAAATTTAACCACTGAAACGTGTAAAAGGTTTTTTAGAAAAATAAGTATGTATGTATGAATATATCAATGATTCTTAACTAGACTAAATGTATTCAACACTATTTTTTGCTATGAACGTTTGACCTAACGTCCGACAGTAAAACACTATAAAACCAACTATTTCGTCAATATTTGTAGACATCTTCAGAGCTGGTACTTCTGAAAAATAATAATTAAATTTGAATAAAATAGTCATGCAAACTTTTTTCTTTCAATAAAAAAATTCCATGCCATGAAGATGTCTAAAAATATAGACGAAACATGAGTTACTATTTGATGCTGGTTTTACTATTTGATGCTGGACCAAACTTTGATAAAGAAGAATAGTGTTATATATACATATGAGCTATAATAGTTTCTAACTACTATCCAAATGTAGGAAATATAAGTAAGATAATGTTATGTTAAAGATCTACATTTTTGATAAATTAAATGGCCAAGCCACAATTACTCTTAAATATTTTTTTATAATTTTATTGCTATATTTGTTTTCAAGTATTGATTTACTGGATAAATCTGGTTATAAAACAAACAGTTATGCAATAATTCATTCGTATACACATTTAAGAAGTAATAATTAGAATACACATTATTAGTATACACATATTTAGTTGTATTTAAAATATTATTAAATAACTAATAACTTTATTACAAAATGTCGGCGGGCTACTCGACGAGTTTGACTGTCCTAGTCCAATAACTAGAGTGATGTCCACTGGACTGCCTCTTTAACTTATAACTATGCATGACCAAGAAGTCACACTATTGAAATCGAATGTAATATGTAATATTAATAGCTGTCGAGCTGTCAATAATGGTACTTTCTTTTTTTAATGTTACTATGCAATTGCGATATGAATATTTAAATGTATTGAAAACAAATACCAATTAGCTTAGTTAGTTACAATAGTATTATAGTAAAACTTTTCATTAGTTCAAATATGACTCAGTCTCTACTCATACCCGACTATTAAAACTTTATACAAAAAAAATCCTGTTAATAAACTATTCAAAGTATTAGTAATGCATTAATGTTCCACAGTCCAAATATTGTTTGAAGAAACTTAGCGGTTTGCACTATCACTTTTAATAAGTAAATTTGAACAGACGTACATAATACTCTAAACTCTTTACTCATTGACTAATTCATCGTTCAACGGTGCAAGTAGTTCAGTTATTCAGGTGGAAACGTGAGCAAAGTTAAAATGCAATCTCATTCTATTCTGATACACTCAAAAACTGCATTATAAATATTCATTCTTGGATGTAGTTGTGTTCAAACAAACTTAACCAAGTTATTCAGTTTACTAGAAAATATTTATCTCAGAACCAACTTTATTATTATATCACCATACCAGCTTTATTATTTGAGCAGCACGTTCCAACTCTGTACCAGTGAATGACAAATTTTAATAACGGAAATAATTTTTAACCATTGTGTTTTTTTATTTAAAGTAGAGAGGTATGTGGTTTGTAATTTCTACATTGTACAATACCTGCACAAAATTTCGAGTTAATCAAATTTCTAATAATATTATATTAATATATAGTTCATATATTTATATAATATAGTTAATTAATTTATAAATTAGTTATATAAATATATAATTTTATGAAGGTAATTCAGGAAGATACAATTTTAATAATAAGTAATAGCTAAATTAGAGTTTTAATTCCAATGATTGTATAAAATACAATCAAAAAAAGTATTATCAGTTTATGAGTAATATAAAACTATTTTGAATTATTATAATATCATTGGCATTAATAACACAAAAAACAAAAAAATAAAATATATAAAAAAATTAAAAATATTAAATACAGATAATCAATAAAATTATCAAAGAAATTGCAGAATAAAATATCTAAGTAAAATAGCGGAATAAACTAATATGATAGACAAACACAGCCACACCTAGTTGTCAATCTGTGAAGATTGAATTACTTCGAAGGCCTTCGAAAATAGTACAAATACGAGGTAAGGTCGTTTATAGTATTTTAAGTTATTCTTACAGCGTCTTTAGTATTAACAATATTGATAGCATGTTTATTATGAAACTGTTCAATAAGAATACCACTACCTCTGGTAGGTAAATGCTTAAAGTGTAAACAAATTGAAACAATAATTATTCAACTTTTATATTTTTTTAGTATTTCAAAGTTTTGGATGACATAACATAGAAAATTATATAATAAAATTACAGGTCATGTTTGGTTGCTTGTTCTCAACTACTAGTCGATTTTTAGACACAGACTTCCATAACTATATATATTATAAAACTAAAATATTTAGGTCACTTTAAAATAGTTGTTTCATTTACTTGTTGTACATGATGAGTTTGAGTTGTGTAATGATGTCATACAAACGAGTTCTTAAATGAATGTCCGCGATTTTATATGATTTGAACGGGCCGCACTCTCAGTAAGTTAAGTAGAAGTATACTAATTACCAGTTGATGAATTCTATAAGAAAAGTACTTAAAATTGAAGTTTCAATAATTTAATAATAATTTAATCAATAAGTGAAATAGCGTCAAATATTTCTTCTCGATGAAGTAGGAACTTTCCTTCTGGTACCATACGATACATTTGTACAAATGTCATTTTTTATAGGGATGAGCTCATCAGTGATGCTCTTACTTTTGTTTCATTTTGCATTCTGTTCTGAGAAACATCAAGGGAAAATCGTAGTTTGCGAGGTAATGATTTATTAATGAAATTGGAAACCTATCCCATATTTATTTATTGATTGAATTGAAGGTATATCTGCGTGTTTATCATAACTATCTTAGACTGCAGAAAGAATTTATCTAATTCTTTTGTCGCTCATAAATATCTTTATTAAAAAAGATGATATTCTTTTGAGCAAAGTTCAAAAGCTCACACAAAAGGTTAAGAAAAACATTTGGATTTCTCAGAATGGGAAGAAATTATTGGAGACAGATTCAATTATAAGTTCACCACACATTCCTGAAACCTGCAATACTATATTCTAGATGCTAAAAAGGTATTAATATAAGTAATAATAAAAGGTTTTGTTAAAGGTAAGTGACATTATTATTTTAAGTAATAATGTTGCAACATAAGTTCAAATTTATGATAAGGTTACTACGATATATACAAAAACTCAGTGGGATTCATTGAAATGTTAGTACTTTGACTTACTGAAGAAAGAATTTAAATGCTTTGTTTCAGAAGACTAAAAAAAAACACCTTCGTTATTATTAAAATGCCGATATGTAGGAAAGCCTATGAATATGTATGTGTTGACATACTGTTTCAAAAATCATAAATAGAATGTGATTGGGTTGTCCAACCCTTTTCATTCATAAAAAATAATCAATAAGGTTCCATTAATTATTTTTTCTGCAATAAATCTTTGAGGATTATAATTATCTCTCATCTTAATAGCCACCTCTGGACAAAAACATTTTATCTATTTTCTTTCAGCTTAGATTTCCTAAAATGTTGTTCAATTGTTTCTAGAACAGAATCACATTCAAAATTACTTCGCTTATTAGGTCCAGCAGATCTATTCTTGTGAGTCCATTAACAGGTATCTCCCGAGATCTTTTACACCTGTCTTCCGCTGTCAGATCCCTTTCCTGAATAATTTCCTTTAAAATGTTTCCATATTCTCTAACTTTTTCGTGAAAATAATGTTTGGTTATGATAACTCTATAGCTAGCTGATTTAATATATGGATAATTAATGATGAAACTGTTCCTTATTAGGTATACTTCCAATAAATAGAAGTAGTAACTAATGATACCTAATACAGTAGATGAACCTACCTCTCTACCGTTAAACTTGTACGATGAACTTATTGGAGTCTCTGTTCTAATGTACAGTCAAAAAACCGATAGTACTGTAGTGAATTCTCATATACTCATATGCCAACTGTTCTAATGTATTGCGACATATTTGTCGACGTTTTTACTTTCTCTTCTTTAATTCATTTTATGAATTAGAATGATAGAAAAATTTTAAAAGGCCATATTTGGATTTTTCCAGCTTTCGGAAAAGTGTATTTAGTATTTTTCAAAAAAAAAGTTTATTAAACCAAAATCAAAATATCATTTAGATTTTGGTTTAATAAACTTTTTTTTTTTGAAAAATAACAAGTAGATGTTTTCTTTGATAATTAAACTTCCTACTAGCAATAAAGTCTTCTCGAACTATATACCAAATAATAAAATTAATTACTAAATACACTTTATATTTCAATGTAGATCAGCTGGTGCACAGTTGTTAGTGAAAACACCAAAAAACATTGCTCCGTGATAAAACGTCTTTAATTTATTCGGTTTTAAATCTTAAGATTTGTGAGTTAGTCTTTCCGACATAAAAGTGTCTGTTTTATAAGCACAATTATTACCATCGGTAGCGGATACGAGAAAGGCGACTTTTTGCTCTATTGACATCTGTGCCTGCTCTGCCTACCTGCTGTGCTGCCTTCAAACATATACTTGTAAAGAAGTTTTATTCCTTTGGCTTATTGTCTCAACAAAATTCATTCAACAAGACCTGTTTAAATTGATCTTCGGAGAGCCCTGTCAAAGGTAATTCAATTCAGTTGTGCTTAATTACTAGTATAACATGAAAAAGAGACGTAGTCGTTCACAGACACATTCCCCACCAAAAAATAAAAAAGTGGCTGTTGCTTTACAATCAGATCTAAATTTGAGTGCGAAACAACTTCCCAAGGTTAGTGTACCATCCACGAGCGGTGCTAACCTTGATTCAAATGTGTCTGTTCCATCATTCTTATCTCCTAACAAGTTTTCTGTTCTGTCAAAGGAAATGTCAAAAGAAGAATCTACTTCAAGACTTCCACCCCCACCTCCCATATATTTAAAATCGGTGACAAATTTCCCAGATCTTATAAGAACTCTTACTGAACTGGTCGGTAAAGGTAATTTCGCTTGTAAATCAAGAGCAAGTGATGTTGCAATATATCCAAAAGAAGCAGAGGGATACCGCAAAATCAACTGTCATTTTAGAATGCTAAACATCCCCTTTCACACGTACCAGCTTAAACAAGACAAAGCGTTTAGAGTAGTAATAAGAAATATTCACCACTCCACTCCAATACAGACAATCCACGATGAACTAAAAGACTTAGGACATAATGTACGAAATATTACTAATGTTCTTCACAATGTGACGAAGCAGCCTATGTCTCTCTTTTTTGTGGATCTAGAACCAAGCCATAATAATAAAGATATCTTTGAAATGACTTCCTTGTTCCATACCAAAGTTATTGTGGAAGAGCCATATAAACGAAAAGAAATACCTCAGTGCAAAAGGTGCCAGCGTTATGGTCACACCAAAACTTATTGTAATCTAGCACCTCGTTGTGTGAAATGCGCAGGTCAGCATAGAACAGAGGACTGTATGA
Organism: Hermatobates lingyangjiaoensis; assembly: GCA_026182355.1. Classification (NCBI taxonomy): domain Eukaryota; kingdom Metazoa; phylum Arthropoda; class Insecta; order Hemiptera; family Hermatobatidae; genus Hermatobates; species Hermatobates lingyangjiaoensis. The sequence continues at coordinate 1,723,877 of JAPFBL010000255.1, forward strand.
AGTCAAGAGATGAGCCGGCGAAGTGTGCCCTTTGTGAAGGCTGTCATCCTGCAAGTTACAGAGGATGTGAAATCCACAAAAACATACAGAAGAAGCTGAGGCGAAATGTTGACTCAACTGAGAGTCAAAAGACAAGAACTACTGGTATTTCTACGAACCCAGTCGTCAAGAACGTTAGCTATGCTAATGTCGTTGCAGCAGGAGCCACATCATCTGAACCACAGCAAGTACCTCACAAAATGCCTACCTTCATTCCTCCTCCCACACCTTCCTCCGATTTCACAGTCCTTCTTACATCCTTTTTAAATGAACTAAAGTCAACTATCACTCCACTTATCTCCCTTCTCACCACAGTCATAACCAGTCTTGTTCCTGCTGTTGCTACCAAATAAACACCTCCCCAACTAAGCAATCTTTAACTATCCTCCTCTGGAATGCCAACGGACTTACTCAACACAGACAAGAACTCGACATTGTACTACATGACAAGAAAATTGACATTGCACTACTGACAGAAACCCACTTTACGTCCAGGTCATATTTTAAACTAACTGACTACATCACATATCGCACTGACCATCCTGATAACACTGCCCATGGTGGAGTAGCTGTGCTTGTACGGAGGTCTCTCAAACACCACATCCTACCTTCTGTATCCACACCTGCCATGCAAGTATGCACAATCTGCCTTGAGTCCCATCCATACAACTACAATGTCTCTTCAATATATTGCCCTCCAAACAAACGTATAACCCAAAGTGACCTTTCAAATATCTTTCAACACCTTTCACCTAAATTTATTTGTGGAGGGGATTTCAATTGTAAACACCAGTCATGGGGATGTCGAGTAACCACACCTCGGGGTTCTATTCTCCGTAAATCTCTTCTCAACTCATCTTATACTGTCCTAAGTCCTGGAACTCCTACATATTGGCCTTCTTCCACAGTCAAAAAACCTGACCTGCTTGATATATTTGTCACTTCACCCATCTCAAAACTAAACCCTTACATCACAACTCTCCCAGACCTTTCCTCTGACCATTCACCCGTACTTCTATCATTATCTATTCATCCTATGAAAATTATTAATAATCAAACTCTACTCAACGGACATATTGACTGGGAAAAATTTAGAGCCGAAATTGAACGACAGACTGACCTTAAAGTACGCCTCAAGACATCACGTGAAATAGATGACGCAATTAGTAAATTAACTCAGGATATACATGCTTGTATAAATAATGCTAAAGTCCCATCCAGACCAAAAAAGCACACTACATACCTACCAACATACCTCAGGGAATTAATCCAAGCTAAACGACGAGCAAGAGCCAAATGGCAGAGAAGTCGATACCCATCTGACAAACAAACATTTAACAGATTACAAAACCAACTAACTCGAGACTTGAAGCAATATCAAAATTGTCTTTTCCAAAAATATACTGAAGCACTGAAACCCGAAGACAAGTCACTATGGACTGCCACTAGACGAATACTGTCCCATAAAAAAATTAGTACTCCGATCCTTACTGGCGACGATACCTGGGCAAAAAGCGACTATGAGAAGGCCACAGTCTTCTCCAAACACCTTGAAACCCTTTTCATTCCCAATTCAAATATAGAAGACCCTGATACTACAGCAAAAGTAACTGATGAACTTGTAGCCCCTTTACAGCTCTCTCTTCCACCCAAGTCATTCTCCCCAAATGAAGTCTCTTTTATAATTAAAAAACTACCATCAAAAAAATCTCCCGGTTATGACCTTATAACAAACGAAATAATCAAACAACTTCCCCGTAAGGTCATAATTTTCCTTACATATATATACAACTCTATCTTACGAACAACCTATTTCCCCATTCTGTGGAAATTTTCTATTATTCGCATGATCCCAAAGCCCCATAAGTCTCCACAACTATGTACGTCGTACCGCCCAATTAGTTTACTACCAACCATGGCCAAAATCTTTGAAAAATTATTTCTTCGAAGACTTCGTCCCATTTTAGAATCGAAAAATTTAATACCCTCTCACCAATTCGGGTTTCGATCTCAACACTCTACAATTCAACAATGCCACCGTATAGTTGATGTCATTTCCTCTACTCTTGAGAAGAAACAATACTGCTCAGCTGTCTTTCTTGATGAGGCGGAAGCCTTTGACAGGATTTGGCATGCTGGGTTGCTTTGGAAGCTCAAAAAAATACTCCCACATACTTACTACCTTATAATGCAGTCCTACCTCAACCACCGCTTTAGCCAAGTAATAGAAGGCTCTTGTCTTTCTCCAGTTATTCATATTAAAGCAGGAGTTCCGCAAGGAAGCATACTTGGACCAGTGCTATACTCCATATACACCTCCGACATTCCAGAATCTCCCCATACAGTCTTAGCCACATTTGCTGACGACAAGGCAATCCTTTGCACAAATGACAGTCCTGAGCTAGCATCCTACTATATCCAGCAACACTTAAACGTTATAGAGTCATGGCTGAAGTGTTGGAGAATACGCATTAACGAACAGAAAAGTGTTCACGTAACATTTACGTTGCGGCCAGATGCGTGTTCTCCAGTCTTCCTTAACCATATTCCGATCCCTCAAGCTACAACCACCAAATACTTAGGACTGCATCTTGACAGACGTCTTACTTGGGCTCCCCATACCAAAATGAAAAGAACAGAACTAAACAGACGATATAGACTTTTAATTCACTTACTTGATAATCGTTCAAAATTAACTACTGTCAATAAACTATTACTATATAAATCTATGATTATGCCTATTTGGACTTACGGAATTGAAATATGGGGAGCAACAAAATCTAGCAATGCCCAGAGGATACAAGCTCTTCAGTCAAAAATTCTTAGAAAAATTCTTCATTGTCCCTTTTACATACCAAATCAAACAATCTATTCAGACCTCAGGATTTCAACAGTTCATCAAGTAGCAATATCTCGATACAAAGCCTTCCATAAAAATCTTTGTAGCAATAGCAATCCCTTAGTCCAAAACATCTCCTCAACAAATATTCCAGGAAATCCCCAAAGGTGCCTGAAGAGAAACTGGCCAAGAGACTTATTAGTGTGAATTACTCTAGTGACTTGTAAATTTAATCTAAGTTTCATAACATATTTCTCACGCCAGGAAGTATAATTACTGAATTATTTCTTCCCTCCTGCCTCCATGTGTAATGTATATATTTCCTTCATCATTGTCACTGGTAATGTACATTTGCATTGTTGTGACTATGTAAAATAAAATTAAAAAAAAAAAAAAAAAAAATATTTCAATGTAGGCTTCTGCAGAACTCTGGAAATATACTTCAATTTTTATTCTTTGCTAAAATATTTCTTGAAGTGACTAAAAGCATACTAATATTTGGTTATATTTTCTCAGTATACTGTCTCAACTTTTTCAACACCATGGAAGATTTCAACAAAGAGAATATTTTTCTCACAGCACAGATCAACGATTTTACAGACATTACAGATCTACTCGTATTTTTAAAGTATTGAACACTATGTTTGAACATACGAACATACTTCTTTTTTCGCAATTCGTAAGACACTTTTTAATTATGGCGTAAATACTTTAGTCTGTAAACAATATGACCACAATTATTATAAACTTCTGTTATACCTCGTATCTTGTTGGTATCATCAAGTCAGACTAATCATACTTGAATGTTGTAGAAGTTATCCCCAATACATATGCTGTAGAAAACATTCACAACAAAGTCTTACTTAACTGAAGACATGTACTTACATGTCTTGTTCTATACAACATTGCACGATTGAGCAATTACAATTAATGTATAAAAATATAAAATAAAATATTAATACAAGTATATATACGATAGCAGTAAATTTCCAATATGTCTACATCCAACAGAGCTTTTTCAAATAGTATTTCAGGGCAACCTATCAACAAATCATTTATAGCCAGTGTTATTGTTACCTACCACTGCAGTGTATAGAAAGGCGGTATTCATGATATGTTTTTTTCTACATTATACAGATAAAAACTCCAATCACAAAAATGGTTTCCCAGAAGCACAAAACTTTTTTCTTTCATGGACATATACAGAGAGTTATGACTTCATATATATGCATAAAACCGCCTAGACCTTCACTTAGTATAGAGCTTCATAAAATGTATGTTTCCAAAAGAGTGTATTATTAATGAATAATAGTACTGCTTCTGATCGCGTGACTCGGAGTACCTCCAGTCAAAATCTTATATAAGAAATTAAATTTATTATTAATGTATTAAAGAGCAAGTGCTTTCAAAAAATATAAATACGTTAAATATACTTATTTATGGATATGGGATAGTATGTATAAACAGTAATCCCAAAATTAAATAAATATAAAAAAGTAAATCAAACATAAATTATGTGAAATGAGTTTTTCATAAGTTTCAGGAATATTAAATTTAGTTTGAATGGAGCAGACAAACTTGGACTCCGGCAAACATGGCACTCCCACTACAATGCTTGGACGTCATTATATTCCAGGCTATTGTTCAGCTTATACAAGCAGATTTATATGTTCTCTCAATTTCTTGCTCTCAGAACATTTGGTAGGGAACTAGAAAATTTAAAAGTTATTCTTGTAAGAAAATATTTGTTTTTTTTTCTCATGTACGTTTTTGACATATTATTTATTTTATATTAAAGTTAAGCAATCAAATGTCAGAACATTAATTTATGTTTAACACGTATTTTATTTTGATTGCTTTTTTTTTAGTGCAGTAACCCTCAATCAAATTTGACACAAATTGTTTTAAATAAATCATAAAAAGTTCCAGGATCAAAGATATTAAAGTGATTTCAACATTATTAAACTGTATAAACAGACGATTACTTCATTCATAGATCATAACACATGAAAGGTACTCAAAATCAACAAAACAGAATAATCTTTCTCTTGTTACAGCCTGAGTAGAAGTGCACAGGGAATTTATTTAACTATTGGTCCAGTGGTGTGTAGTTAAATGTATTAATGTAAAAGTTATTAAAAAAAAGTATATATAATTATTTATATAAAAGAGGAAATTAATTTATCCTAATCAATTATTTAGACCAATTTTGTTTTTTTGCTTTACAAAACAATATGTTGACTGCGCTATTCATTCATGTGTTACTATTAATAAATGTTATCATTATTATTCTCTGAGAGACAGTCTTTGGGCTCTAAAGGAAGTTAATTCAGACATTTTGACTGGATTCAAGCATACTGGAACTCCTTCCACACTAACATGGCATTTATGAACAGTCAATTGTTATGAATAATTTCTTCGAATAATTTTAAAAACAGTAATTTTAAGGATGTTATCTGAATGATCTGAGCATGTGAAGCGACATTAAAAAGTCGAGAGACTAATGATCTAGACAAAATGAGTCCTCAGCCGAGTACTGCTTCTGATCGCGTGACTCGGAGTACCTCCAGTCAAAATCTTTTATAAGAAATTAAATTTATGAGTGTCAGTCACTTTTAAAATCTATTGGTTTGAACGTTTGATAGATTTAGTGACTTAGGAAAATCAATGTTGTTAACAAATATGAAGGTTATTAACTCAGACATCAAGAGGGCATTAGGTACAACCAACATAGAAACTCTCTACAATGAATCACATTTAGCAAAATCCAAATGGTAGACAAAGTTTTTGAGGTGTGAAATCAGTTGTTTAGAATGGAACAGTGTGCTTTGTTTAAACCAAACATTTGAGAGTATGAATGTTAATCCTTCAATATTTCTTTAACCATACTAATATAAATATTGGTTACCATTTCAAATACCTTGTTGATATCACAGACACCAACGATATGTTAGATATCAAAACGGTTCACTGTTGAATGCAACAATTATGTATGAAAAAGTATTTCTGTTTCCTAAACTACATTAGTAAAATATATTGAAATTTTTCTTCTGCCCCAAGTGTAAATTATTGTTAGCTTTAGAGAACTTCATTATCATTTCCATTTATCATCAACTTTTATTCAATATTTTTTGCTTCTCGCTGAAGTTCATGACGCAAAAAAGTTTTGTCTTATTCTTTAACCAAAGAGTTAAAATTTTAGAAAAAACGCTCATCCCAGGTTTTTTATACTTTCTATTTGCTAAAAACTGCAACTACTGTATTCGACGTCAGATGTATGGGTATATGGGGTGTACATCCATATAAGACAAACCCACATTTTAGCAGATCGGATTGAGGAAAAAAGTGTTGATTGTATTAAGAATATATTCTTGATAGTACTTTCAGAGCACAGTACAGGCATGCAGAGCGTAAAAGCGATAATTAGCTTTTAAATTACGGCAGAAATACTGTTAAAAATAAAACAAGCAATATAATAATGATGCGTGGAGTTTAGGTTGAGTTAGGTAGAAGTGCTGATAGTAATCTGGGTTAGTGTTAGAGTGTCTCGGGAACCTTTGGAAGGTCTTAACTTCCAGTATAAGACGCAGGATGATTATATGAGCCAAATTTTTGGAAAGACTGTGTCTTATATGCCATCAAATACGGTATTTTAATTTTTAAGAATAATTTTTTCAGGTTTGCAATGTAATTTTGAGTCGTTTTGAATGTATATTACTTGTGGGTATATTCTACAGTAGTTAATTGTTCCTGAAATGTGACTCACCTCAGCAAGTGGTGTAGACCTTGTAACATAGTGAACTGTACACAAAATTATTATTAGTTAAAAGTCCCGAGTTAACTCAATACTATCAAACAAATAGTATAAAAATGATAATTAATTGATTAATTACACCGAGCAGGGTTTTTACCATTAATAATGAACGTAAAATACCTTAATTGGAAAATGTGACGTATACTTTATTCTACATTGATGAAAGTAAGAGAGTTCTCCAAGACTCCGTTGACTGAAGGCTATGAATAGAGATGGCACAGTAGTCTGTTGAATATTAAAGATTATCAGTTTCGGGAAAAGAGAAGTCATATGATATCTTCCTTTGGACTTGCTTTATTTATTTTCATGACAAAGGGTTCTGAAATAGTGGCTTATATCCTGGAGGAGGAGTAAATTCATGTAGAGTTTTGGTGGAGTTTCTCTTTATGTGTGACACTAAAATTACAACACACACAATAACCCTGTAATTAATAATATTATAACATAATGTTCTTTTAAAGGAAGAAATATAACATTACTCCATTCATAGTACAAAAATATGAAGTTTCTATGGATAGATCTGAATAATGTATATCAATCATCCTAAAGAAACTGGATTCGGAATAGAAAAGTTAAAATAATTAGTGTTTGACCTGAAAATGACCTACTTTATCCTTTGAAACATTTTCATATTCTTAATAGGAGCTGAAAATGAGAGTGAAAGCTATTTTAACTGCATTTGATTGATTGACATTTGAACAATGGATACATATTTCAACCAATATTAAAACTGACGAGTATTTTGATTGAATCTTTCTTATTCAATTAGTTTTATTTAATTAAAATTATAATATTTATTCCAACTTTTTTTTAAACAAGTGCACTATATAAGAATTTAATGAATGGCATTAGTTTTACTAGAAATATGGGTAGAAATACGCTCATATTTATAGAATAGTTTTACTTTAATATTTAATAATAACTCTAAATGTAACTTGGCTTTCCAGCATGCTGAAATATATTACTTTATTCCCTGTATTTTTGTAATTTTAAAATTGTCTTTACAAATGTTATCTTAATACCTTTAAGTATAAAAATAAATTATTTATCAAAGTTGATAAAATTATTTCTAGATATAATATTCAATATGTAAACTATTATCATAGAAATAATAGTAGTGGGATTTATTTTGTAATTATCTTACTGTAATCAATCATGTTGAATCCTCAAAATTAAATAAAATACTAAAATAAATTATGATGTTTATAAACTTAGTTTAATTTTGATTTTAATAATTAAACTTATTTTTAAGATACAACAATAATGTTTTAATAGTTTCCTAATAACTATTCCTAGATATTTAACCAAACATGAATTTATACAGGACTAGCCTTTTAATAATATAAATTTATTATTTAATATTCAGTTTAATTTAAATTACGAATGGAGATACCATTTAGTAATTATTTTCTATTAATAATGAATTATTTGTTTATACACTTTGCTTATACATTTTTTTTATTCTGGTCCGAAGTTATATTCAAGTATATACTGAGGTATCTTTAATTGACATAGTCATATTACATAAATGCACTTGCTTTCCTACTATAACCCTTTTGGGAATCTCACTTAGGTCATTAAAACAATTCAACAGCGGGACTACTTTAACCAGAACTTGTTAAATAATCTAGGATCATGTAGACAAGTATTCTTTCACAAAACTGGGAACACATCAATTGCGATGGTTCACTTGTACCAAGGTAGCAGCAGTTGTGGAAGTAGCCAATCTTTTGGGAACAATGTACCCTCCATCTAAGGTAGCATTCGTAGTCCACTGCCCAGCTGCTAAATTAGTTCATACTTTCAAATCTCAGATTGACAGTATAAATCAATAGCAGGTATTCGTGAAGTGAAAGGCCTCAAGCAATCACTGTAGGGCCATAGTCCTCCGTAGTTCCTCAGCCAAGTTACCGTCAATGGGAACGAAGGGCAATTAAAATAAAAACATCGTACACTACAACAACTAATCACTTAACAGCTTTCTAATCTGCTAAATCTCAAACGGTAACATTTTGAATGAAGCTGTATTGTATCTACCGTAGAAACGGAAAGTCCTCACCAGATTCAAATATTATCCAAAGCACAGATCTACCCAGAGTAGCCCCCTTGGTTCTTTTCAGGACAATGGACATGGTTACTTTGTAGCACACTCGCACAGAACCAAGAATTCTCCAAGACCAGAATATCTGGTGAGTAAACATGAGAAAATATAAGACAGCCACTTATCAACTATCTAATTCTGACGAGACGAACATAATGATATTGCTCCTGCCTTCGTCTAATGGTAGAAATGCCAAGTTGAGCTTCCATTAACAGAAATACAAGAACACAATACGCTATGATTTTAATATATCACTTATACAAATATAGTGATATAAATAACTTTAAAATTGGTAAACATCTCAAACATTATTAGAATTCAGTCTGTAACTTATACCAAACATGTAAAATGTTACATTAGTGTAAAAATAAAATATAAAGATTTAAATAATCTTGGGTTGTTTAAAATTTAGACGGCGTGGGTTGTGCTAGATAAATAAATCACTGAAACGTTTAGTAAATACAGCGAGAACTCTGAATAATGTCCGGTTTTATTCAGTCTATTTATAGGTATCCATTGCCCATCTCCAAGTAAAAACATATCAGTCTTTTGAGAGAAGATTTGAAAACACAAATTCAAACACACGCGCACACACTCGCATATAGCACACAAACATTCACATATATATACATAATCAAAAGCACCACGTTCATATTGAATTCGTTCAATTCCATGAGTCATTGAAGCCGCACCATCGTGAAGTATTACATATTTTTTTTCCTTATTTATTGTTCAAATATTTTTCTTCCATTATATATCTTCAGCACTAGGTTAATTGTAATTATATTTCTTAAACTGTTAAGAATTCATGAATCCTACTATTTCTCTACTTTATTTGGAGATCCAATAACCCAAATACTTGGAATGTTTCTCAACCAAACCATTGTATATTTTTCACCAGTGGTTATCAGCTTTCTTTTGTACTGTCATGTGAATTTCTCTCAACTCTACACTGGCTACTATCAGCCAACTCCATACAATTAGTTGTTATGAGCCTCATTTCCCAAGTGTTCTTAGTCAGTTCTCAACAGATTAATCTTCCTACATGTCTATCTGTAGAAACAGGACCCAAGAAAGGTTAAGGGATATTTCAGCATGTTCTGTTTAATATTTTAGTGCATGATTTTCAAAATTGTGTGCACTTTAGGCACATTCGTCGTGCCTAACTACCGAACAGTGGGTTTAAATTAACCAGAAGCTACTGAAATGTCTGGGAGTACTTAAACAAGTATATTACAACTTGTTTAGTTGTATCTTACAAACAACTGGACACACATCAACTACGATAGATCGTTTATACCAATCTTAATAAAAACTTCCCCGGTGATTAATACTTTCAGTACTGTATGCCATACTGAAGTATGCCATACCTATTAAATCACTATAAAAAAAATTGTAGTAGCTACTTGAAACACTTTCTGTATGATCCTTTTTTGTGTTTCATTACCATCACAAAACATTTTGAAAGATAGAATAAAACTGTCTAGTCTAACAACAAAGTTTGTTTAGTAAAAGTAGATACTTGCATTCCAAGTCTCGAATAATCCACCAGATTAAGCAGGCAGAGCTAGCTACCTGCCACTTTTACAAATCTGTTTACAACTTCGGTTACTAGAAGTCAGGGGTATGGAAATACAAAAGAGTTATGAAAACTATTGATGTTCATAGGTTTTGTAACTTTTAGTTATAAAACCTATAAAAAGCATGCCTTATAGGTTTCAGCACATCCTGATCTTAAAAAACTAAACAATTTCAGTTAACAATAACTTTCTGACGATTCCTTTCACTTTCTAAAAAGAAGTACTTTATTAACAGAATCTCTTATTTTACTATTCATCTGAATAGGATGTGATAGACGTGTTGTAATGAATCCCAGTTTATAGTTTGCTTATCGCATTTGAATTCTTAATGGTATATATAATGTGTTTTTAAATATCTATAAAATATAATATGCATAAATATAATTTAATAATAATTTAACTATACAAACTGATGTAAAAAACTAAACTAATTAGAAATATTTTAGTTTCCATAGTACGTACTCTCGATATACATATCCAGTGTTAATGTAATCATACTAGTAAACCTTGCATCTTGCTGTATTGAAAGAAAAGAAATCTTATAAAATAACTGAAAGTGTAGACCAGTATACACTTAAATTTCACTGTTATAATTGTTTGTTTCAGACTGACAAATTTCATTTTAATAAAACTTTATTTAATTAACTATTCAGGAATATCTTTTTGCCCAAACTTTCTTTATGAATATTAATAGATAAACTTTAATATAAATCCTCTTTTTTCCTAATTGTGAATAAAATTTCTGTAGGTTGACTAAATTAAAGATATCTTAATTATTTCTCTAGACTTTGGTAATAAAATTGTCTTATAATAAATATTTGAACAAACATATAAATTACTTTTATCTATTCTGTATTGAAGGCTAATTAAAAACTTAACTTTACAAAGGTTGTGTTTTTAATAAAATGCAAAAAAAAACATAATTACAGATTCATTTTAATAAGTATAAGTTTTAAATAAATAAGACTGACTAAGATGTCTATATGCAAAAATAAGAAAGAATTATTTCTTTTAAACTCTTGTCCACAAGTAAAAATTATGTATTACTGAAAAATTAAACTGATACTGTTTTCTTTTATCAAAAATCAGTTAATATCGATGAGAATATGACTCCAGTTATTAATATGGAAGCACTATTATACAATGTAACACACACACTAAACAATTGGAAGTTATTAAATTGAATTTCCTGCTTAGTACTAAAACACAAAGGATAAATGGCACGGAGAGCAGAGAAAATTAAATTTCCCAGCACTCTAGAAGTGATTGTCTCAGAAATCATACAGTAAGTCGGTGACAGTATTATTATAGAGCAATAGATATTCGTCACTTAATTTAGCTGCACTTAATTTTGACAAAACAATATACTTTTAAACTGCTCATTATACAATTATTCTTCTTTAATGGTGTAATTAATAACCTAAAATATTTTGTTTTCAAGACAAAACTAATCAGTTTTATGTCTAAACCAAGCACAATTCTAGACACTGTAGACAAATCTGATTTTTACAAACTGCAATACTAAACTTTAATATAGCAAAATTATATCATACTCTCTTTCATTATTGACGATGTACATAAGTTTCTTTAATAACTTCTCACTTAACAATAGTTGTTTAAAAATATTGGATGTTTTCATAAATTATTACAATTCTCATATTTTTCTCTTTTTTTCTGATTTAAACTATGATGAAGGAACAGTGTTATAGAATGAAAGTAATATAGAATTTTGACGCCATCACCGATACAGTTGACAGTTATTTTATTTTGCATTTAGCATAATAATATTCTATGTTCAAAAATATGATATGCGAAATTCCAAAATTCTAAGACAGAACATTCTGACAACTAAGTTTATGTTTGACAACATTTCAAAAATGGCGAATATAGTTCGTTAAACCAAATACCCCCATACATTTTTTCAATGTATATTTCAAAACATCTCTTTATAACCATGTTCAAATTATATTTCATGAACATAAGATTTTTAATTCTAAATTTTGCCGTCAATTCACCAATTTTACTCCAATTTTTCTGTGGTTACTTAAAAATTCCTTACAACTGACTTTTTTTTACCACATTATTACAATTTTAGAATTATTTATTTATTATTTACCTTCGTGTACTTTTTAGATGTTACAAGCAGAAATACCCGGCGTTGCCCGGGTCTAGAAGTTTTAAGTATAAAATTTGAAATGATCGAAGTGAAAATTGGGTTCAATATTATTTTATGCATTTTGGTCTTACGATTCTTCATTCATGATCTACAGTCCCTTGGACGTTTTTTAACATTTTCAGGAGAATAGTGGTACCTAGGCTATGAAAGAAGCATCCTAGAGCAAAAAATCATTATATAACTTTGAGCTCAATTTTTATTTCCAACATTTCATATTTTATGCATTAAGGCCGTAGACGCCATATTTCTTGAGAAAAAATGCAAAAACTAAAAATTGGCAAATTTTTGAGGTTTTTGGACCCTAGGGGACCGGGGTTAGGCTGCCCCCCAGAGTTTAATAGCCTAAAACCACTCCAAGACCTATAGTAAGTGCCTTGCAAAAGAATTTTTGAAAAAGGTCCATTGTAGGCCGAATGCATAAGGTACAAACATACATACATACATACATACAGAACCACGAAGAAAATTTATATATAGATTCTGAAACTTGTTAAAAAAAAAAGGTCAAATCTACAATTTGTGAATGAAATTTGTTTGAAAGATAATGTGACACTTGGGACAAAAAAATTGATTTTTGAAAATTGTAATGTGAAACTTGTGACAAAATGTTTAATAGTTGAAATTGTTATGTGAAACTTGTGGCAAAAGAATAATTGTTTGGAATTTATAATTTGAAACTTTTAAAAAAAATTTAAGAAACTATTGATAATAGCTAAAGCTTTGTTAAAGTTAATAAGAAACCCATATAAAAATACAATAATTGTCTTTAATATCAATCTGAAAACAATAATAAAATTTCTGGTACCTGGTTGTTTCCAATTGAACAAAGCGTGTGGAAATATTATCATAAAAATTAACCTATCTGCGGCCGCCATTACCAATTAAAGTCAAAATGTAAACAAACAGGTTATACAGCAAACCTTATCTATTATAATATTTTTGGGATATTACATGAACCACAACTCTGATTTTCGATTTTTATTTCCAACATTTCATATTTTATGCATTAAGGCCGTAGACGCCATATTTCTTGAAAAAAAATTCAAAAACTCAAATTCGGCAAATTTTTGAGGTTTTTGGGCCCTAGGGGGCCGGGGTTAGGATGCCCCAAAGAGTTCAATAGCCTAAAACCACCCCAATACCTATAGATAGTGCCTTGCAAAAGAATATTTGAAAAAGGTCCATTGTAGGCCGAATCCATAAGGTACAAACATACATACATACATACATACATACAGAGCCATGAAGAGAATTATATATAGATAATTATTACTTTTGCATTGCATATTTTAATTTAAAATTTAACCTTCACATTATAAATTTAATTTAACATTTCTTTTGCATAACGAAAATTTTCCTTCTGATATAGATTCCTACAGTAATACAGTGGTATTATAAAAAAAAAAGTTTAGTACAAAATTCTAGTTGTTTGTTTAATTGTATTTTAACATAATCCCGAACATCTTCTGTTTAAAACACTTAGTTTAAACTTAAATTTTTTATTGCAATATTAACTCTACGTTTATAGAAGTTTTATTTTATACTATTCTTCAATATTGATTACTGATGTTTTGCCAATTTTTGAATAAAGTTTATGAAAATGTCACTTTCATTCAAATGTGCAACTTTTTTACCTTTTACTTCCTTTTTGAAAACAAGAATCCTTATTTGTAATAATTAATACTCTAACTTTGTTACCGATATTAAATCTTATTGTATCTAAATCCACACTGAAGTATTATAAACAAATAAAACTTCTCAGAATCTTTAGGCATTCAAATTAATAAATTAATTTTGTGATGGTTCATAAAAGAAGAATAAAAAATCGCATATTAAAATGACAATTTTTTCCATATAAAAAATATTTTTTTTATTTTTATATAACACATTTTAATGTTAAATAAAAAATTTTTGTATAACTTTATATATACAAGTTTTATGTTTACATGACATTTTTTGTAATATTTATGTCGTTTATATTACATTTTTTATTCAACTTTGTATATATATTTCATTTAACTGATTATAAGATAAATAATTAGTCTAATATAAAATATTATTATTTTACAAACCACTAAATTGTGGTCAGCCTAAAAAATGAATCTCTAAGAAACGTGTTCTGGTATATCTTCAATTGCAAGATATTGTCGCTATCCATTAAGGTCTGTTTAAAATATGCATACATATTTAAGACATTGCTAAGTTTACTCCATAATACACTAGTTATTAAAAGTCGGTAACTGAAAAAGTTGTCAAAATTACAATTCTTAATGAACCATTGAATTATATGGTACATTATGTGTTTATCCGATGAGTTCAATCACTTTTCCTTTGGTTTCAAGCTTGCATGGGGTTTGCAGTTCTCTAGGAAAATAGTATTTTGTCTTTTCGCAAACACACATCTCATTTCTTTCCTCAGGTATAGTTATTTTTCATGCTTGAATATTATATTTCTAATCTTTTAATACTAAATATATTAAATAAACGAAAAGCTAAGATTTAAAATTTTGTAAGACTCAGTTCTTTTACTAATAATGATAAATATATCCTCATAAGTCATCAAATTATATTTATACAGCCTCTTTTTAGCATTGACACTCAATAGTTTTATAGATCAAACATTATTATTGTATTAATTGTATGTTATTTGCTATTGAATTGTCCTTAACAGATATTACGGTAACTTCAAAATAAATCATAAGGCAAATAGGCACTTAATTATAAAGTCACGTTTGATGAACACACTTACCATGGGGCCATTGAGTGGATTGTGGATTACTCGCTTAACCTGAATACAAATCAGTTGAATTAAAGGTCCTCGAGTCATTAGCAATGATAACATCTTTTCCTTATTTTTTTTATAGATAATTTTCTTCATTAGTATAATGGAACGTAAAATTCAACTTGATTCAATAAAATTAAAGAAAAATAGTTTGTATACATGTTTGGTGGTGTGTGTGTGTATATGTGTACGTCGCGTACGCGTTAAATTCTGTGCAAACTTAACATTTGTACTGCACTATTTTTTTAAATTTCTATAGAAAACTTATTAACAATAAAATGAGGAACCAGATGTTAAAATATCATTCTGTGAAAAGATTTAATCACAGAAATGATATGTAGAAAACATTAGGTGTAGGATTTTTAAAGAAATGTAATATTCTAACTTTTCTTAAATAAAATTTATAAATTCATAAATTGTAAATAAAGTATTTATTGATTCATTTTGCTTTTGTGGTTAATCCTTGTAAGGCTATTCTATTTTTTGTCTTCTCTTCTACAAAGTAATTAAGAAATATTTAAAAAATTAAAAGCCAAAATTTCAAACGTTTTTGGAATGCAATTTAACAAACAAAACACAGCACATCAGAAAGTATATTTGCTATAAATAAACATGGCTTATTTTCTTGTCCTTCTCACCAGCCATTTTTACCTCCAGTACTTAGTCATCAACTGATATAAAAAAACTCATAGTTTTTCTTATTTAATGAATTCTTACTTCTGTAACTTCTTTAACTACTACTAAATTATTTTTAATTAAAACATTTTGGACATTGTAATAATTTACAATTTACAATTTTCATTCTTTCAAGTTTTTATTTATTGATTGGTGTTAATTTTTTTCTTCATTTTTGTAGGCCTCTAAAAAAAGTTTTTTTTTTTAAATAAAACCCGTCAATTCACCAATTTTACTCCAATTTTTCTGTGGTTACTTAAAAAATCCTTACAACTGACTTTTTTTTACCATATTATTACAATTTTAGAATTATTTATTTATTATTTACCTTCGTGTATTTTTTAGATGTTATACTTATTACTTTTGCAGTACATATTTTAATTTAAAATTTAACCTTCACATTATAAGTTTAATTTAACATTTCTTTTGCATGACGAAAATTTTCCTTCTGATATAGATTCCTACAGTAATACAGTGGTATTATAAAAAAAAAAGTTTAGTACAAAATTCTAGTTGTTTGTTTAATTGTATTTTAACATAATCCCGAACATCTTCTGTTTAAAACACTTAGTTTAAACTTAATTGTTTATTGCAATATTAACTCTACGTTTATGGAGGTTTTATTTTATACTATTTTTCAATATTGATTACTGTTGTTATGTCAAGTTTTGAATAAAGTTTATGAAAATGTCACTTTCATTCAAATGTGCAACTTTTTTACCTTTTACTTCTTTTTTTGAAAACAAGAATCCTTATTTGTAATAATTAATACTCTAACTTTGTTACCGATATTAAATCTTATTGTACCTAAATCCAATGTCCGAAATCTGATAGAGAAGGTAATTATTATAAATACCAAAAAATATCTAGTTTGTATTATTCAACTGATAATATATATTATGGCAGTATCACCTTTTTTCTAGTTTAATGCAGGATATTTATGGTTATTTATCAGCCAGCGGTTACCTGAGCGAATACTAACATATTCAGCCCTGCTCTTGTCGTTGACAACCTTCTTCAGAAAGACTGCGCATCACTTATGTCATCAAAGTTCTTATTAATAGCATACGTAGATATATAGTTTAATAATAAATATGTAATATACATACTCTTCAATAAATTCTATCTTTCAAACTGGACAACAAAAGTTATAAAAAAGAAACTAAATAAACACAAGTAAGAAGTTTGCACACATAGTCTCAAATTCTCTGTTTAATCATCATCAGCAAGAAGAGAAGAGGGAAAACATAGTGATTCTGTAGAAAGATGGGACAACCCAACGATGAGATTGTCCCAACTATTAGGAAACGGTGGACAACTTCTTGATGGATTGTCCACATTCGCTCAACTGGAGCGCTGTGTCTTCGCTTTTAGGACTTCCTCCTAGTGACAGATAAACCAAAAATTTGGGACTAAAAGTATGTGAACCATTGCATGTACTTATTTTTTGTTCGAAATTTATCCACATATATATAAAATGAAATCGGAAAGACCATCCAAACTGGACATACAAAGTTCAAAATCGAAGAAGAGTAAAGAAACACACCTACTAACTCAAAATGCGTCTTCAGGAGTAAAGAGAGAGGGAGACCCCAACAGATTGTAACTCATTGGGTCACCTAAGGTTACACTACCGGCGTGTTTTGTCTTTTTGTCTCTTTTACCCCAGATAGATGTTCTGAAAGTTTCAGTTAGTAAGTGTGTCTCTTTATTCGTTTGTTACTCTTCTTCGATTTTGAACTCATACAAATATATAAATAGCTCCAAGAACTCTATTTCAACCTTATATTCCACCATCATCCTTATATTTATTTATTATTTTGAATCAAGATTATTGTTTAGAATTTTTATGATTTTCTTATAGGTTGTTATAACTTCCTGATGCAGACAAGCATTATTCAGTTATTTCATAGACTTTGTTAATAAAATATTAAGTTAATAAATATTGCTTAAGACCGATGAATAGTTAATAAAATATTATAAAAAAGAATACTTTAAGCTTATGTGAGTTATTTCTTTCTAAGATTTTGATAATGTTAAGTAAAGATTAATTTTACTTAAACTGGAAATCTAAAAAAATATTCAACATAGAGTTTTTCAAACTTGAAAAATGGTATATAGCTACCTATATTTTAATAGAAATGTTGCCCACCATTTTGTAGGAAAATTATCAGCATGTGTTGAAAATAAGAGGTCCCTTAAATAATCTCAACTCTAGACACCTTTGCAGTAGTGAGTTGTGAATTGTTGAAGTTCAGTAAAACAAAATAAATTTATTTAAAACATCAGAATGGTAATATTAAAGTAAAGTACTAAATAATAAATATTGTTACTAAACAAAATTTTTAGCTGAAAATACTGAAATCTCGTCACTTTCACTGGCAATTTATGAATTCGATATATCTCCTAAAACTGCAAAATCTGCACCTTCAGATATGAGTTGTTTAATGAATTTGTTACATTCAATGCCATACTATTATAAATTTCTTTTTTTTAATGTTTAGCAAAACTAGTTTTTTATACAGTTATTGTGTTCAAATTCATTAAATTAAATAAATAAACATTAAATACAAACTTAGTAATTTAATTTACGCATTTCATGCTTTTTTTTTAAATACAATTAATAATCATTATTTTGAGAGTTTAATAAACATATTAATAATCGGTCGATTGTAAATCGTTAATAAACAATTGTGACCCGATTTTTTTAAATAATAACAATCGCATAACTTTGTCTTGGAATGTTGTTATTAATATTTATAAAGGTGATAGAAAATTTTACCTAAAACAATATTTAACTTTCTGAAAATACAAATGCAAATTTCTTCCTTTTACGTTTTATTCAATACTTATCAATAAAGTATGCCCATTGTGAAAAATGTGTGTCCTAATTTTGAATAATCACACGTTTGGAGGACTGTGTATGTGTGTGTGTGTGTGTGTGTTTGGTTGATCATATATTCAATCATTCGCTGGCTTAATACGGCTCTCAACAACAATGATAGCCCTTATAATATATTCCTCATTATGTATATTTGAACTTTTTCGTTTTTTTAGAACTACTTGTTCTAAATATTTTTCAACTGTAAGAAAAATGATAATTGATTCAAATGAAAAAGAAATTGAGATTATTTGAGCAAGAAAATGTCAGTTTTGCTAAAAAATAAAAACTTTTGACTTATGATTGGATTTGAATGCTTGTGAACATGCTACTGGTCACATAGTTTAACAAATCATAATGAAATTAAACACACAAATTAGACTTAATAGAAGGTTGAGAAAATATCCTAAGAAAGTATTATCCTGATTATCATTTTAACCTGAGATAGTTTCATCAAATAAGGTTATTCTTGGACATTATATGAGTTCAAAAGATACTTACTTCCCTAATATACTAACACAGAGATATTTGACATACACCTATTGTTCTTATTCTACTTTTTTACTACAAGTATAGTAGTCATGAAAGAATTAATATAAAAATTTTGACAAATCTACAAGTCTAGAGATTATTTTTTTTTTAAAGGCTATTTTTTTGACGATATCGGTCATGTGTATATCCAAAACTTTTTGGACTTAAGAGAACTCACAACATTTCATTGCTTATTTCTATATTACCCAATGATATACCTTACAATGTAGATGAACTGTATTTTTGGCATTATTACTGCCCAGGAAATTCATTTGTTTAATCACTATGTGTTTTAAACTCTTTTTTTGCTAGAACTACCTGTTCTACACAGTTAAAAATTTTTCTTTATAAAGAAACAAATATAAGAAAAATATATTTAACATTTTTAAATAATTGAAATGTCAATTTTATCAAATAAAAAAAATGTTGAACTATTATTGAATGAGAAACTTGTTAACATAACCTTGGTCACACCTATCAAAGAATTATAATGAAATTTAAAAAAAAAATAACTCATTATAAAAGTATGAGTTGTGCAGTTTTGGGGGAAAACTCGTCACAGTGAAATGACACTATCGTCATTTTTGTCAATTAGGGAACGATTTCTTTTTACTCAACAACACTGGCATGATAATAATTTCTATTTGTTATCTACGCAACATTAGTCGTTATGGAAAAAGTAGCAAGAGTTTTTGACCATCGAAGCAGACAGTAAAATCCGAAAACTGTTTAAATCAATCTAGACCAAATACTACCTCTCTTCTCGTGGGATGATTAAGATTACCTTAGCAACGTTTTTTCAAGCTCTAAATGGAATTAACCGCTATACATTATAATATTTGTGATCAAACCACAATAAGAAATGGGAGAACAAGACAAAGATCTTTCAACCTAGTCTTGTTTTCCCATTTCTTAGTGGTTTGATCATTGATTGTTATTTCACGTGTTTATGTTAAATCTTTTTAACAAATATTTATGTTATAATATTTGTAAAAAATACTTTGCTCTCTGAGTTAGTTTATTTTTTGTTAAATTTTCTATATTATCGATTTTCTTTTAATAAAAGGAAACACACATTTAAATTTAATTATAAATAGTTATCACATATATTTATAAGTGTTTTTACTCGTATAATTATCTTTTCAGTTAATATGAAGTTTTGTTCAAGTTTTGACCCACTATTGGAAAATAATTTCTTTGAATATGCCGTCATCCTTCGTTTTTTTTTTATTAATGCTAAAACTGCAGTGATAATAAAAATATATTCGACTCTTGAATATACTTTTTAAGAAGTCTGCCTGTATATGCCTGGGGTGTCTGTAGGGGTATTTTAATCACTCCACAAGACATGCAACTTGACAAATCGTAAATGACATTTGGCAAGCATATTGGAACCGACTCTTTAGTTAAGGTTTTAAAAGTTTAACTTCGTTAAAAGTTTTAGCTAATTAAAACTTTGCACTTCTGTTCAATTTAAAAACTTTAAATATTTTATTAAAACCACAACTTATAAATGTTGTATGATAAAATTTTCAAACTTTGAACTTTGGAAGAAGAAAGATTACTCTTTGACAACTAATCAGTTCTATCTAAATAGTGTACTTCCATGATACACTAATTCTTGAAGGGAAAGCGTTTGAGGAAATCAACAAATATATATATTTATAATGAAAAATGACCAAAGGTAAAGGCTATGGAAAAGTCACAAGGGATAAGAACAGCACGGAGAGAATTTAAGGCGTCAATATTAAAAAAGGAAGTGAATTTGTAAAAGCGAACGATCCTACTTCTTTACATTGTCAACATCCCTCAAACCATGTTTAAAACCTCTAGAAATATTTAATAAAATAAAAAACAACGTTATCTAAAAGCAATGTATGTTCGTTGTTGGATTGAATGAGAAAATCCTTAAAAAAGTTCATATTGTTATACAGGATGTACGTATAAAGATCTACCAAATTATTCATAAGATTTGAAATCACATTTTTCTGCAACTAAGTTATTTCCTAAATATACCTGTGTAATTATGACCTTTAGTTTATTTAAACGAATATTTTAAAGGTGATGGGAGTTGTTTCAGAGCACTCTTATGTTAATATGACTAGTCATACCAGATATATTCTGTAGGTAAGCACAACTATGCCATTGGTTTTGTAGACAACATATGGCTTATTTTTTTTTTACAAGTGATATATTGTTTTGCTATTGAATGGATACATTCAAGAAAAGATTTCTTCCCTTCTTAACATAAACGAGCAAAATATCTAAGTAGTTACTATAAACTAGTTTCAAAATTAAAAAAATATACGAATTTACACGTTTCAAGGTCGACTGAAGCCATTTGTATGTTTACCATTGTGTGGGTGAATGGCAAATGGTTGTCTAATAGAAATGTTAGAAATAGAAATGGGTGACCATTTACATGTCACCCCATCTAACATACATTAATGACAGCGGTATAGTCTTGGCTTATTAAACAGAAGCATTTATTTTAGATAAATTTAAAACATGTTATAAGTACTTTAATGTACTTAAACCGTAATGATAAAAACCTTGTTTAAAATAAATGAAGGTATTAATTTTACTTTTTATAAGGATAGTAATACAAATGGAGTTAGATACGGCGTCCAGGTATATCTACTCTACGATAGCTGTATTAAAATATGTCCAAAATTAAATTGATAATATTTGATGATGTGATAATATGTTTACATCAAATAAAGTTGAGTGCTAAACACTCTGATTCGTGTTGAATTTTAATATTGAAAATGGTAAAATATATTGAATAATATATGAATATCTGAAAAGTAATTCCACAAAGTAATCAAACCATTTTTAATCAAGGGAAGTCCATTCTGTAAATGGTTTTAAAAATAAGAGGGTGGCAAATTGCTTTTCGAAGCATCCTATTCTCTAAAGTAAACATTTTTACTGGTTTCTCAAATATAATTGGAAAGATCAAACCGTGGGCAATCAATCTGACTGTCATTTCCTTCTTACTTCTCTTTCTAAAGATAGTCGAGAGATATTTCTGCCGGCACTATGTTGTTATAATGACTATGGCCATCTTTTGCAGACTTGAAGTCATGGAGGAATCATTCAATGTCAGCCGCAACGGGACTAAACTCGCGCAGCTCGTCCCTTACTCGGAGAGGCCTGAGACATACATCGTCCCTATAGTCTTTGGCATAATATTCCTCGTCGGTGTTCTGGGAAATGGAACATTAGTCAGTACATTTCTTCATATTATAAGTTAAATATTTTTAATATTTATAAATGTTCTTTATAATATTTATGTGTAATTATTTTTGTTATTTATAAATGTTTTTAAAGCTAATTCAATGTTGGCAATGTTTCACTGATTCAATAATACACAAATCTCTTACACTGATGCTTGCATTAGTAGTAGCAAATTTTTAAAATATGTCCAACAGACCTACAACTGTTTCCAGTTACTCTTGCCTAATACTTTCAAACACCTCAAGTCAGACGTCGTCAAGATGCAGTCCTAAGTACTTGGTAGTTGTAGATCGTGGAATCAAAATGAATATTATTAAATGATCCCTATCATACCTAATGGTTACATTTAATACAAACTGTTCCATGTTTATATATTCATATGATAACGTTTTATATGCTTTATTTCAGAAATCATTGTTTGCCATATTCTATATAGTATTTAATACATTAAAAAAGAAATGTACTTAACTTAATAACCATAGTCTTCATATAACTTCAATTAAAAACTATGCACTTTTATGTTACAAAGCGATGTATTTATATACGATGCCTGTTGAGGGGTACGTGGTTCCTTACAACGACGCATAGGAAAATACAGGTTTCTATGCTGCAATATTCCCCAAACAATGGAGATCTTAGACACACCGAGAAATATATACCTTACATTATATATTCTAATATATCGATTGATTGTAACAATTTTGTTAAACAACAAACACACACATTAGAAAAAATCATAAAATGTTTTGTTGAGTTTGATTTTCATAATTTGAAGACGTAAATTTCCTTCTATATAATATTAACTCATTAAACATTCAATCAAATTCTTTTATTAATATTTAAATAACAGTTATTTCTGATTCAATTCTGATAAAAAAAATCTTTAATCTAATGTAAACAAATGCAACAAGTTATCCATTATCCCAAGTTCAGTTTTCATAACTACATATTTCCCTTTTGATGTAATTATAATTGTATGTAATTTTTAGGTACTGAATTTTTTTCAAAATTTTGTTTATCATAGTCAGTAATTTATTATACTTTTAAGTATAAATAATACGTATTTAAGAAAAAAAAATCATAAAATATACCATAATATCTCTTTCCATAGTATTGTTTTCCATGTAAGATTTGAAAAAAAGTATTTAGCTCATGTTTTGAAAAGGTTCTATTTTTTGGGTCAATTTTATCCTAACTTTGACTCCAAACGGTAAGATCTATATAATATTTATTGAGGAGCCATGTTAGCCCAGTGGTAACATGCTCGCCTCTGGAGTGGCAGATTTGGGTTTTAATACCCGCCTTCGATTAATTTACGTGGGACGTGAATAAATCTGAGCAGGTCATCTCTCGAAGAAGAGATGATCAATAATTAATCAATAAAGAGATAATCAAACGTTAAGCCTGTTTTGATTAATTCATGCACTTCAGCCTTTCCATTATATCATGATAAAGCAGAATAGGTTGATGTTTTTAAACGTGGAGCCCTTTTACGTCTTCAGAAACCAACCGTTTCCTCAAGAATGAGGCCCAAAAAGACAACCCTCGTAAAGTGGACCTTGCACTTCGGCGACCTACATCACAAAAAAAAACTATAAGACATAAGCCTGGTAGTCTCTAAGTGACTAATGGTTACTTAATAAAAGAGATCATCAAGAATTACTGGGAAAACTTGAAAAAGTAAAAAACAAGAGTAACAATTAACAGGGCGTTCAAATATAGTAAACAATGGATAAGTAAGGAAATGATAATGGAAATGGAAACACAATTTCTTTCAGAGATTGAAAGAAAATGTGTAAAGAGAAGGAAGGGAAACATCCAGACGATAACCATATCGCAAACCTAAGTCTACCACACCAACCTCGCCCGATTAAATCACAAGCCTGATTTATTACTCAATTTCACTGGGGGTGAGGAAAAAGTCTTAAAAAATACAGGTGCAAGCCAGATGATGAAAAGACCAGTTTGGGATCTAGCTCCCAAACCAGTGCCGACACTGGCTTTGGCTAGCACCCCGTCAGGTTGTGCCTTTCTTAGTTCACGCCATTAGGAAACAACAACCCAGGCGTGTTAAGCCCCCCCACCACGACAAGGTGAAGGCACACGGGGGGGAGGGGGGACGTTAAGTCCCTTGCATATAGGATGTCAGGTTAAAGATCCCTACTTTAAACACACTTGAGTTAGGCAAAATTTAGGAACCCCAATGCTGAATGTTCATTATGATATCACAAAGGGCCAATTTTCGGCCTACGTGTGTTAAGTTGTGGGATGTTATTGCAACCTAACCTAACCTAATAATATCCACAAATTCTGAAATCAGTCATAAGTAAAAATTTTGACAGTTTAGTAAAGAATTAATCTTTCTGGTCATTGAATATTTCTAAATATTCGTTCAGCTAATTTTGTCGTAACTTTCATAATAATTCTAATAATTCAGAGTTAGTTCTCTAAGTTTTGTCTAAAATCACTTTTTGGTCAGGAAAGGGACTTTACAGATATGTAAAATTGCTTAAACATAATATGGTTCATCTACATTATTGAACTCAAATGTTGGTAATATATGAATTTGATTCAACAAAATATGTGGCCTGGAGCATGCTCAAAATCATTTAGACACAGAAGTCATCAATACGTCAGAAATATTAAAGACATCAAAATATGTAGATCTATCAAAAACCTTATATACTTTTTTTTATAATCACCGTACTTTATCAAAAATAATAAGATATCATAAAACATTTTAAGATTATACAAATATCACAAAACTTAAAGTTTCTAATTTTAGGTTATTAAAATGTAAAATTGCTGAACAAGAAAGTGATAAAACTTACGTTCATTTACGTAAGTTAATGAACAAGTACGTTCATTACTTACGAACATTTTAAATTGAAAAACAATATGACATTGGACATAAAGAAGTGAACATAAAATTCATTTGTAAGCTTAGCAATAGGAATACGCTTCATTGAACAAGAACACAGTATGTAATTTTTACTAAACGATATAATAATATAATAATAATTATAATATTTAAATGACTGCTATTGCTTCTGTAGCTAAAGTATGACTTAAGTCATTTTATTATAAAGCCTTTGTCCACGTTATTTACCTTTAGTCATCTCGTTAGTTAGCTTTAATTTTTGCTTCAATAAAATAAAAAAAAATTACTTTCCCGTTAATTGCATGCATTTTTTAAGGCCGTTAGATGTATTATTCAACCTGAAATCGTTAATTTTTTCATAATATTACAGATTAGTTTCTAATTACATAGTTATTAAACTTGTCTTAAATTTTCATATCAATAGAAAAAGGTGTCATATTTTTATTTCCTTAAATATAAATAAGGGGTAGAAATAGCCATATTTTAACAGATTCCTGCAATATCTTACCAGTACTGGAATACATAATCAGTACTCTTTTTATGTTATAAACAAAAAACTGAATATTTTCAAAACTTAGTAATGAAATTTATTTAAATAACTTTTACTAATCAGAAGTTAATGTATCCTGAGAAATAAGGAAAAAAAGGAAATTGTAGTAATGTTATTACAGATAAATAACTACCCCAAAAACAGAGTTGAACAAGTACTAGTTTAAATATTTAAGAAAACATTAAACTCCATCCAAAGTAACAAATAATGTACTCAGAGTGCAAGATAAAAAGACTTCTTAAATTTTCATTTGTATTTGCTTTCTTACAAACTATTAAAAAAGTTCCTCAAAAGAGAATTACTTTAAGTAACTTTTGTATTATATAATAATACAAAAAGAAAAAGTCTGAACTGGGCTACACTCAACTTTACTATAAATAAACATTCTATCAAACTTCTTGGGAATATAATATATAATATTTTATATAAATAAATATAAATATCTAAATGGCAGATGTTCATTACTCCTTTATTCCTGGAGGTAGTACAGTTGGTGATTAATCCACTTAATATATATGCTTAATTTTGTATATCACCACTGATGCATATAATATTATTAATATAACTATAGCAGTAATCACATTTTTGAAAAGTGTTATTACTATGAAAAGAAGATTTCGTATTACGAAATTTTCTCTAACAGGAAAACATGGCTTTTGTTCCAATATCCAGTGAATCTCTTACATAGTTTACATGATCTCCTTCTACATTCTACTTCTAATATTTAAGACAAATCTTCCCATTTAAAACCTGAAAATATTACTATTTTGTCTGAAAAATGTCAGAAACATCAAAAAAAAATATATTTTTAAGATAATTTTTAATTTAAGATGTAGGATAATTATATTTATTTTTCTATAACGAATGTTTTCAATTTTGAATTACATTTTTGGACTTTTATAGACTTATTATACTGGAAACTTTATGGCCTCCTAGTATCTAATAAAAACCACTTTGCATTCCCTATGTAAAGAATCATACATACCAATTTACTCTAAGCGAGTATTATCTTTTTCTTGCGTGCTGTACTCTGTTAAAAGGTTGCTGTTAATGTATTTTGAAAAAAAATATATTAGTAATTACCCAGTTTTACATACTCAAATCAAAATCAATGCAGGCAATATCATATAATTTAAAACTTTTATAATTGGAAGCTTGAAATTGTTGAAAATAGTGGATTTGAACTATTAGACTAGAATAGTGAAAAAACTGGATATTTGTCTACAAACAGAACTAATCTTTCTTGTGGAAAGAGTCCATTCTTCACACTTCAATATTACCCCAAAAACTATGATTTATAAACATAAAATAATTTACTACTGATATTTAGTTTTGTTCAATAGTGCAATAAATAGACTGATTACAGCATTTTGTGAGACAAATCCACCATACCATGGAAATCAACAGAAATTTATGTTTATTGGCAGTTATTATTTACATGTGAAAATATTATTCCTTTTACATCTCAAATAGGTCAATAAATTATTTAATTTTTTTCATAATAAACCCTAATTTTATTTCAGTGGATTCACTCAAAAAATTTTTAAGTCAATATAGACAATGTAAATAAATATCAATAAATTCTACAAGTATAACAGTTGATCCGTTAGTCTAGGATAAACAATCAGTTTTTATAGCGTTATTGATCTTTGCCGTAATTGAAATTCCGTGAATTTTTTTTATGAAGTGTTAATTCTTAGTTCAATTTTTTTGGCAAATTTCCATGGTTTTTAATGAGCCGATTAACGACAAAAAAACATTATCTGAAAATAGAAAATGTACTGTAACGGCCGTTTGCTGAATATCATTTGGACAAAATTATCTCAACTCGTGTTCTACATAAAATTCCTATTTTTAGGTACAGCTTTATGTTGATCCGTCAAACGGTATGGCTTGTATCGCTCTCACAAGCTCTCGAATGGAATTATAAGTCAGAATTTTGACATCTTTTTGAAAAAAGTTATCTTTTGTTTTAAAAATCTGAGAACATTTTTGGTTATTGCTTTTGTAATCTGAAAGATAATGCCGAAATTTCAAGACTCTAGAATTAGTAGTTAAGAAGAAAAAAATATAGTATAAAAACAGGTTTTGGGCAAAAAAAGTAACTTTCTTGTCGTTCATAATTGCTCCCAAACAATAGGGCTCATTTACACTATGGGGTATTTTTGTGTACAATATCAATTTGACCCATCAAAAAATTCTGAACCACACACCACACACACACACACACACACACACATAGACATCGTCGAAAAAACTTCATGTAACGACTTTGGGGATCTCAAAACATGTAATTCCGTCAAAATGTCGAGGTCAATTTTTTTCGCGATTATTATACTTTACTCATAGTAAAGTCAAAACTTGTTCTTTAAATCAGAAAACAAAGATCCAAAGGAGTTACATAGTAATTCCAGAAATTTAATTCAATACTTTGAAAAAACAAGTTGTTATTTGAAAGAGTAGTAGTACGAACACTCAAAATTCACAAGAAAAATAAGAGAAATTGCACTAGCACTGCATTGTCAGCACGTAGTATCAATGAAATTTATAATTTTGATTTACTTAAGGAAGAATTATAGTTTACAAACAATATAAGCAAAGAATAAAAACGTAGAAAATGCTATGTACCTAATAAGGATTACTCATCTCTTAACTGGAGAAGTTATATCGCTAATTTAATTAGTATTTATTCAGGAGTTAATTTATGATTTCTTTGTCTCTATGTGTTACAGTCATATATTCTTTAGCTAAAATTTACTTTTATGTTGATATCATTATTTAGTGCAGCTTACTTTTTTAGTCTGAGAGTTGTGCTGAAATTGTTTAAACTTATTTCTTCATAACGTTTAATTCAAAAGTTTATTGAATTTCAAGTTCATACTTCTGTAAGTTTTAGTTTCTTTTTAGCTCAATATATTAACATTTATAATATTTTATACTTTTAACTTTGCATGTTTTGGCGTATGTATAACGGTTGACTGTTAAATGATTACTTTTTTTCTGGTTTACAGGCCTATGAAAAAACTTTTAAAAAAAATGAAAACATTAATTAATACCAATCCCAGATAAATATTTTTAATATATTCATGGGTTAATAAAGGAAATGGAAAAAGTTGTATTTTGAACGTTTTCCATTTATGTTACTAAAGGTGATTCTTTTTAATATATATAATAACACATATGTATTTATTTCAAAAATCAGTTAAATGAAGTTATGCATGAAAAGTATAATGAAAAATTCAGAAATAGTACCAGATCTCCTCACAGAGTAAGTTTGTCTCTGTGAGTGTGACTTCGGTATATATATATATATATATATATATATTAATAAGATTTCACATAAACACATGAAATAACAATCAATGACCAAACCATAATAAGAGAATGGGAAAACAAGACTACGATCTTTCAACCGTAACAAGCGGTCTTCGTCAGAAACAAAAACCCAACTGGAATATATATATATATATATATATAACAACATTATACAATAAACACGTGATATAACGATCAAAGTTCAAACTACAAAAGTAATGGAAAAAAAGACTGAGATCTTTTAACTGTAACAAGCGGCCTTTGTCAGAGTCAAACCCAACCAAGATGGGTATTGACTTTGACGAGAACCGTTTGTTATGGTTGAAAGATCTTAGACTTTTTTTCATTTCTTATTGCTCTTATATATATATATATGTATGTATGTATGTGTTATATATGTAAAAAGATTTCATATAAACACTGTGAAATAAGATTATTGACAGAATATTGCAGTGAACTCCTGGTCTCCTTCTATTTCTGATTTTTGTAGTGGTTGGGTGTTTGTTTTGTCTATTATCTGCTACGAAAACTGAATTATCTTAACTGATACTCTTATTTGTCTTCAATGAAAAGAAGCCTTTGTCTTCATGCCAATTGGAGCAGAGGTTGCACAGTCCCTCTTGATTAAAAGATGTTAACACTCGACTCCAACTTCTTCACATAGAGACCCCTTCGAGTTACTGGTTTTGTTATGTTTTCTCTTCTGTTTGTTCTGTTTACGTTTCCTCTTCAGTCGATTGTTCTTACTGCTATTGATGGATGTCTGGTTGAAGGTGGAAAGCTCTGCACTGTTGATCTGGTGGTGGTATACAAAAAAAAAATTTAACACATTGGGGCGCTGAACTAACAAGCGATGGTATCAGCGCTTGGTATCACTCATGCAGATTTTATATATATGTGTAAACTGGAAAATAAAATTCACATGAAAATAGAAAAAACAAGTCACACATATATTTCCGATATATGGGTGATTGCTTTCTAGCAATAAAAAAATTATATGTACTGATGGGAATAACAAGAAAGTTCGATGAAAATTGTACTTAAATTCAAGCATGAAGTAGGTATTAATAACACCAATAATTTTCTTCATGTTCAGATAAGTGCTAAAACTAATGATTTATCAACAGCAATGTACTTCAAACCGACACAGAGTAGAATAAGAGGAGCGAATTACAAAGAGATACAAGCATTGTACAATTAAAACGTTAATAGATAGAGCCAAAAAATCTGAGCCGATTGGAGCATTTTCAACAGAGCAGTAGACAGTCTACAACATGTCTTCATAAATAATGGCTATAATAACAGTGAGTTAGACAAGGTTTAAAAAAATTTTATTAAACATCAAAACAGAATTAATGGGAAAGTGAAAGAAATAAATTAAAATACAGAATATTTTAAGAAAATCAGTTTTCAGGAAACTAAAAAAACTGATGAAAGAGAACTAAAAAACTATATGATGGGATAGCATCAAATGTAAAAAAAAAACTAGAAGGTACGCTCTAATTGTCTACTATAGGAGCAAAATCCTACGATCATAATCCTATGATCATTGTTTAACAGCTTCTGAAACGGACTAATGCAATACATGAGTTCTGTTGTATATTAGGAATCTGTGAGTTCCGAAATTCCCCATACATAGAATCTACAGTCATCATACTTTCGTGTGATATATGCCCTAAAATCATAAGATAATAATTAGCAGAAAACCCCTGATTAATGGTATAAAACGAATAACTTGATCTAACAGTGAAAAATGATTTAGGATATTAAAAGCACTTTACACCTCAGAGGAACCCCTAAATATTAATGAACTAAAGGACAACTTAAGCAACCAATCAAAAAGAAGTGTGAATTCCAGAGGTCGTTACCTTTTGATACAAAGACTTAACACAACCTGACACCAACACCAGCTAACACCAAGCATTGTAAACTTAGATTTTTAAACACCATGTATGTAGCTATATATTTAATTTATTAATTTCTGAGGATGTAATATAAACTCACCAAACATGTTGAGAATAACTCATTAAATGATAACTATGTTGAACTTATTCTTCTGAAACTGGAAAACCTTTTATACAAGAAGTGTTTCAAAAGACTATAAAAACTCTGTACAGAGTTTAAAAAGCAAGTTTTTCATCTTAAAGTAAGTCATGGTATATTGTTCTTTTTATTGATATATATAGGAAAGTGTAAAGCATGTCACATAAGTCTTGATGACTAATACGTAAAAATATTAATGTATAAGTATTAAATATAGTAAATGTATATTATTTTAAATATATTTTAATATAACTTAGTTTTTTTTTAAGTAGAAAGTATAAGTCATCAATGTCTATTATCAATTTAATTTTAAGAAGAAATAAAGAGACACAAATTTAAACATGGACAACTAATCCCTGATTAATTTGAGCTATTCAATTTCACAGTCGATATCTATATCAAATTGTTTATTAGAATTTATATATTAACAGAAACAAAAAAGAGTGCACATAACACTTAGTTAGAAAGTTCTTTTTCTGGTGACAGAGGACATATAAATATTGAAGTGGGTTTGATTGGTTGTTTTCTGTGTCGCCGTCCTATTTGTATGTCAGTTCATTTCTATAGAATTTGAAATGTAAAAACTTTATTTGTTGCTGGCGTTTGTCCACTACAATATAGATACTTAGAATGAGAGGGAGAAAAAAGCTAGTAGAGGTGAATGAATGAGTGAGTGGGGGAGCGAGGCAGATATTCAATGACTATCGGATACGGGAGGTTATTTTATCCCCTTTCACCGTTTATCCAACAGAAGTTATTCTACTTTCTGCTTGGATAGATTAAATCAATCGACTCTTTATCTCAAGGAGTAAGATTCAATGTTCTCTGAAGAAAATTTACAACTTGTTTAAACTGAATTGTTTTTTCTACAGGGGCGATTGCTTCAAGTCAAAAATAAATTTCTGAATAAACTTGGTTTGGTATAATCTTCTAATTTATTAAGTTATTTAAATTTATTTCCCATTCCTAAATTGGAAGTTGTTTTTTAAATAGAAGTGTAACGCAGTAAGTACGAATCGATAACAACAATGTGAGAAGAAAGATTAGAGTTTGGGAGATAGAACTCAACTTCGATTACCAAGTACATCAAAACCCCATCAGCAAATGAAATTAATCGAAAAATTTCTAATTTCAATAGTCTTCCAGCTTATGAGAAATAGGTAAGTGAGTATGTTTTAATTACACAGCAAGGTACGCATATTGGAATTAGATTATATTAAATATTAAAATATCTGGTAATTTAATAATAATAATAATCTATACACAACTTCTATTCACTGAGACATTGCTCACAGCAAATCACGTCAGAACCATTCTTAATGATACAATAAATAACAAACCATTTTATTTGCCTGGGTATAGAGAATTATCTTTCTTTTTATGAAATATTTTGTTGCAACTCTATTTCAAATATCTTAATAAATTCAAATTTGGAATTGGAATAAAAAACTAATGTCAAAAAATTTATAACAATCTATGCATGAAATATTTTATGAACTTCACACCAATATTAAGGAGTTGGTTTGTCCTTTATACATTATCATGTTAAGAGAACAAAAATTGTAATCATATAACAGTGTTCTGGTAACTCTTATCAATAACAAATTTATTAATATTACCTGTCATATCTCGTATAATATAATATCTCGTATAATAGAAGGGCCCGAAACCAGTCGAGCTCCCCAAATATCACACGAGGTATGACGGATAATATCACTAGCCTCAGTGAAAATAAGCCATTAATTATAATTAACAAATTTATTACAGAGTAAAAATGTAATTTGTATATGGACAAATTTCATTAAACCATTAGCCAAACATTTTTTTTATATTTCAAATCTGTCGCTTTTAAAAAGAGAAAAACTAAAACCATGATGACTGGGAAAAACGACTATTTTTAAAGTTAATTCAATATCCATAATATTTTTCCTATACCCATATTGTTTAGCGTTATCAATTGTATTCATTCATTCAATTACCTTTCATATTTTCTAGTGAGTCAAATATTTTACAAGCATTTATTAATGAAATATTCAAAATATTAAGAGATTTATTGAAATTTAATTTTTGTTTTGTAGATATTTGTTATGGCAAATATTAAGTAAATTGAAGGTCATTTTTGTGAAAGAAATCGGTGTTTGAGTTTCATCTCTGCTGCTGAGAAGCTATTTAACACTGATGGTATACCTCTTCTTGTTAGTTGGTTAAGGGTTTAATGTAGTCACAACAAATCTAACAAGCTGTTGTCGCGAACATACTTCCAGCCCTGCAAACTTCTTCATTAACCTCCTGTATCCCTGCCTCCCTGCCAACTCCCATTAGCCCTTAAACTGGCGGCATTAAATCTCTTCTACTCAATCTGTATTAAACGATTTTGTGCATGTATTATCTGATTAAAATATTCTACTTGGAATATTATTAAGATGAATAATTATTGAAATGTAGTTTTGATATAGAACCGAAAAATTCTAATTTTGTTCTTTTATTTAAAAGTAATTTATTTGGCCTTGAACAAGTTATTTTGACTCTTCTAGAAATAAAGTATAGTAACTAAGAAACAAATCGGATTTCAATTAGCAATTTCTTTATCGTTGTCAATCCCTAGAACACCATATTTGTATTATACATTTTGTTCTGTTAGCAGTAGCCTTTTTGTACCGATAACATTCAGTCTAAAATGTGTATTCAACAACAAAAAATTTGTTTAAATACATCATAAAATTCTGGTATGTTAAGTACAATTACGTAATCCATATATATATATATATATATATATATATATATATATATATATATATATATTTGTGTATTTTGGGAGCAGACCTTCAATCAAACATGTTTTATTAAAAATTATGCCAATTTTAACTTTTGTTCTTTTCCGAGTTAATTTTTCAAGTTTTCTCACTATGGATTTCCACCTTTCTGGTAAAAAATAAAGTAATTCACCAAAAGATTTATTCTTGACTTCCATTTTATTAACTAACAAGGTTTAACTATAACAAACAAATTAACCTTACATACTAATTACATACGACGTTTCGGTCAGCTCTGACCATCTTCAGGCACTAATAACAATTCATAACAGAACTCAAATACAAAAATAAGAACTATCTAAATTATAACACAATTATTAAACATCCTAACAGAATAAGAAATATTTACATG
Organism: Hermatobates lingyangjiaoensis; assembly: GCA_026182355.1. Taxonomy (NCBI): domain Eukaryota; kingdom Metazoa; phylum Arthropoda; class Insecta; order Hemiptera; family Hermatobatidae; genus Hermatobates; species Hermatobates lingyangjiaoensis. The sequence goes on from JAPFBL010000255.1 coordinate 1,758,489, forward strand.
AATTGAGTGGGAGGTTATACAGGTTATAACGGTCCTCAGGTTGCTATTAATTAAAAGTACTAACGAATTTGAAAATAATCAGGGATTGAACTTAATATTATCCTACGTTCCTGCATGCAGTTTTAATAATTCTCAAGCATATTAAAACTGCATGCAGGAACGTAGGATAATATTAAGTTCAATCCCTGATTATTTTCAAATTCGTTAGTACTTTTAATTAATAGCAACCCTGAGGACCGTTATAACCTGTATAACCTCCCACTCAATTCATGTAAATATTTCTTATCTGTTAGGATGTTAATAATTGTGTTAATAATTTAGATAGTTCTTATTTTTGTATTGAGTTCTGTTATGAATTGTTATTAGTGCCTGAAGATGGTCAGAGCTGACCGAAACGTCGTATGTAATTAGTATGTAAGGTTAATTTGTTTGTTATAGTTAAACCTTGTTAGTTAATAAAATGGAAGTCAAGAATAAATCTTTTGGTGAATTACTTTATTTTTTACCAGAAAGGTGGAAATCCATAGTGAGAAAACTTGAAAAATTAACTCGGAAAAGAACAAAAGTTAAAATTGGCATAATTTTTAATAAAATATATATATATATATATATACACGAGTTCGAGATTAACAAAGAGCAACACACAAAGTAGGGAAACACACTTACAGACTCAAATTTTCGGGTAAACCGTCTTCAGGAGAAAAGAGAATGGGAGACCAAGCACGTTGAAGACGCAACGGCAAGAAACGTTAGAATAATATATATATATATATATAATATATATATAATCATATAGACAAAGAAACACAGAGACTGTAAGTGTGTTCTTTTGATTTCATCTATGTTCTATTTGTCACATGAACTATATTTGTCCGTTTTGGATCGTATTTCCAACGTAAAAAAGTATATTATATATATATATATATATAATATATATTGCTTATATATGAATATATAATAAATTTTGCAATAATCACGTCTAAACTTAAGTTAGAAACACAGAAAATTGGAATAAGTTTTTTTAATCCAAATAACTGGTTGAATTTATTTTTTCAACTGAGTCCACGATGTATTGACCAAAGAAAGGGGACTTGTGGTACAGTATTCAGAAGACAAATTATTCAAAGAAGGGAATTCGAAGTTATAATTTAGTGCACATACTTGTTTTGATTCTAGTCATCTCAAATAATTTTAAATTTCCGTTCCTTTTAACAGTTCATTTGTTAAGAGTTTGCCTTTCTAATAATTTTAATTATTCTTTTAATTAAATTAACAGCACTATTTATATTTTCCTCTTATTGAAGTAACCTTACTCCATCTTATATAGACTAGACATATCTAAAAGGCATTAAATAAAATCATTTTTCAATTTAGTAGGACAAATATTATAATATCAACTGCTTTTACTTTATAATATAACAATAAGTAATTAACTTGCACGGACTCGCAAGTTATTTATATAATATAGTATTATATACGTATTGATAACTTACAAAAATAAGCCAATTATACCCCACCCCCAAAGTAGTGAAGCATAGTGGTATTTACAAAATTTCACGCCAATTATGTCTTACAATATACATAGAAGAAGCTGCTAGTAATTATTGCCGAACAACATCAATATTCAATAGTTTGAAGCGAACAAATTAGTGCCCTAATTTTTCATATAACTAATATAAATAATGCTATAAATTGGTTAAAAGCTGAAATGGCACGCACTAAAGATTAACAGTGTTAACAAATAAAAATCGAGTCTTCATTAATTAAATTTATCAGATCAAATACCATAAACATTAGTTTGTTTTCATTTATTCAAATTAAACTCAATACAAACGAGAGCAAAAGACTGTCTGCAAAGTTTTCAGCACACCAGCAGGTAACGTTCTCTTATTTCTGAACTAAATCACATTGATGGATATACCTATATATTCAATGGCGCACATTGTTTTCTTCCTTTTGTTTCTCCTGACAACTATTGCAACAAAACTTTGTAACTCTAAGTGTTAATCTATTTTTTGTTTTTTTTTCTGTAAGTTTATCTTTGTTCTTTTGTTTCCCCTTCAGATTGATTTTCTATTTACTGAAGAGTGTATATAAATATATACCCAATATATTTGTACATACATAATTTTTTCGAATACCCACACCTTTTAATGCTATTCTAGGGTAAGAATTGTACCACATGTTATTTGGCCCCCAACTTAGCTAGCCACATTACCTGTTTTGATTTATTACCATACGCCATTTATCCTTTCGACCATTATATGGAAGGTAGCCACATTACCGGGTTTATCATGTTTTAATCCATATTATAAACATATCAGTAACTGAATTAAAGATATTTAAATATTTTCCAATAATTAAGAGACGTCTAGTAAAATTTGGACCAACATTTTTTAAAATGAAATAACAGTTTGTTTTGAGATAATACCTTTATCTCATTCCTGTGGCTAGTTAAATCCTATGGGTATAATCCTTCAGGTTATGTTCCGTAAACATGGTTCCAATGATAGACAATGATATTTGATTGACAATGCAACTTTAATTTTACATAATATGAAATCTACTGAAGTATTATATTGTTTACATAACTAGTGCACGAGTTTATGGTCAATTATTGAAGTGTCATACCTCTTTCAGGACTTTATGATGAATAAATGTTGGTAGTTTTGGTATTAATTAACAGAGTAATTGAATGTCGCGCATTAATCTCAACTATTCGTTCCTCCATTCATAAACTTGTTAACTCTAATTCTCTCTTTTTCCTTTCTTTCCTCTTTTCCCTCCCTTCGTTTCTCTGTCATTCTGTAGCTTTCTGTTGCCTTTAGAATTCTCTAGTTTCTCTCCTTCTCTTCCTGAAACTCTGTTTTCCCCTCTTATCTATCTTAGATGCCTAAATGTCTTGAATTGAATTGAATAGCGGTTTTTATAATAAAGCCTAACTACCTACGCAATTACAAAAGTCTATTCATTATAAGTCTCATAATAAACAATAACAATATTGTAAGCACATATTGTACAATTGAGTAAGCAAGATATCCTGGACGGGCCCTCAATCATGCAATAACATTTGGCGTGCCACAGTACGCTTGTACAAGCGCACACCTGTTACACCTCGACGTTTATTAATTTTTGTTTCATTCCTCCTTGATCAAGCAATTTAAATTTAACCCTTTAAAACTATTGAAATCAATTATCTAGTTTAAAAGAAACAAATAGTGATCAAACTGATAATAACTGGCACACAACACCAATTTATAATTGAACTTTACACAGAAACTTCTATTAATTCAAACAAAGAAAAAAATAGCTCAAGGGAAAGATCCAACGAAAACAAAAAAACAAAAAGAAACAGAAGAAAACTCACAAGTAATACTCAAGCCAAATACTCAGTTAATGTTCACTTAAACGAAGGGGCGACTCCTTTACAATCAGTCCACAGTCCTTTTCTTAAACTTCCTGAACCTCTAACTGATGAACAAACAACGTTTCCTAGAAACAACCACTGTCCTTGACAATGACTCAGTGGAATGAAAACTCAAACATTAACAGAAACAGCAACTCTCAGAAAATGGCTCAGCTGAATGCAAACTGAAACACTTTGTAGAAGCAGCCATTCTCAGCCAAATGCAGATCCAACACAACAACAGTTCCAGAACTATCTAGTCGATCTGGTATCTTCACCCAACCAAAACTCTCAGTTTTTTTCTTCTCCTAACATTTCTCACATGGTTCCTGTTGAATATTTTTTTCTCTTTTTAAAAAAAAATATCCAGTAACTATATTTATAGAACTCAAAACTTCATATCATTATGAAAGAATTCTAAATCCTCATAATTGTAAATAATTTATTATATTGAATATCCTGACTGGTTTGGCCCTGTTAAACTTGTTTATAAACTTTATGCGAGAGTGTTTTGACCAAACTGGTGCTGATTTGTCTCACAAATGTAAATGCTTCAGAGATATTGACTTGGAAAGCCTCATAGCTCTTTCCATGGGAGAATGTTTACTATTTATAAACGTTTTGGTAAATTTTATCAACATGAATATTTAAATAAAATATTTAATTGAAAGGTACAAACATAATTTAAGTTATTTTTCAGTTTTAGGTTACATTATTTATGCTTACATTCGTTTTCCCTAGTCCCGTTTTTCTTTTAACAATGAATATCTTGGATTTGGATTGGTTAAAAGCCATGCTGGGACTCTATGTTCAGTTGTTGATTTTTCGAATGGGAATAGAATTGCAAGGAATAGATTACTAATTCTTCAATTGCACAGAACAATGAGATAAAACAATAAGTATTATACCAACTGCTTTAGAATTCTTCACCTAAGATAGTTGAAGTACATACTAGAATATAATACTCAGTAGCCCAGTCACACAAAGACCTCCAAACACAATTACAGGTACCTGTAATCTTGTAGCTGTCTATAAATAATGCAGCCTTTCTGGCCAGATATGTTAAGAAATAAGAACTATATAACAAAAAACGATTTCTTGATAGCCTGCAGATTTAAATTGCTTTAAGGATAACAGACTACCAAGTTGCATCGAAAGCTTTCTCAAATCTAACAATATAATACAGCTTTTCTTATCTTTGTAAAGTTTTTCTTCAATGACACATTCTGTATCTATTATTGTATCCGCAGTACGCTTCAGGAGTGCAAATTCCGTTTTCCGGTCTACATTCACCGAGAGCTTCTGAGCTTTCATGTCCTGATTTAACTGGCATAATCAACCCTAAATATTTTGAGTCCTCAGAAAGTATCTCTCAGTAAACATTCATTATAATTATAAAATTCAGTGTACAACTTTGAAATAAATAAAAACTGTAAGAATAATGTCTTTAACAATTCCATCTAGCCCCAGTTTTTTCATTGACTCAAATCTGTAGAATAGTTGGTTTAGCTCCTAATTGTTCGTTAATTAGGTCGTTCTAAAAAAATTTAGAATGTTCACATTTTGAACAAATTATTATCAAAAATTTATTATCAATAATTATCAAAAATCCTTGACACAGGTAATTATGACAGCAACCTCACCTGAAAAAAATCAGGTTTATTTAACAGACAGTATGGCCCGGTTTCCAATCAAATGTAAAAAAATGATTCTGAAAGGTTGTGGGCAAGATACTGGCCACACAATTCATGCAACAGCTATACACGAAAAAGCACATTTTGAGCGAATGAGCTGAATACTATTTTGAGTATTCAAATATGAGTGTCTTCAATTCAATTCATATGGTTTAAAATCTCTACATTTTAAAGAGATTACATGTAGGAAAGGGAGTTACAATACACCTTATAATTTTAGAAAAAGTATTTTAAAAGTTAAAAACTTAACTAAAGTAAAATATATTTTCGTAAAAAATAATTATTTTTATTATACGATAAAACAATTTCAAAAAAGTTTCATATATGGCAAAGGATAGTATAGCCCTAAAAATTGAAAACTAAACTTGGAATTACAGATCCATATTTTACATATTCCGCTGCACATGTTGAATTTGAATAGATTGATATTGAAATTTTTCATACGAATTGAGCAAAAAATTAGTTAAATGATATTAAAAGAAATTGAAGATATTTTCATGATTTAATAGATACGTAGGAAAAACAAAATTCTCAAATTGAAAAATCAACACTAAACACTCATATATTTTATGTTTTCTAGCGTGATGTATAGTTGTCTTAGAAAAGTGTTGTATTCAATCTGCATGTTGTACCCTTTAACAAATCTTAATGTCAGATTTATAGCCCTTATTCTTTCATAACCGCATTGTTTTTTACCATTGAAATATGAGAAGGTACTTTTCCTTCGTTTGATCAAATGGCTCCTCATATTAATCCAATTCTCCTCAGATTCAATAAACTTAAAATTTTGCATTAAGTATATATTATTAGGTATACAGATATAAAAATATATTAGGTAATATTACTACGAATATTTCATGAGCTTAAATATTGGAAAGTAGCATCTAGCATTACCCTTAAAGTGATAACTATTTGTTTCTATAGTTTTAACGTGAGACGTTTTTTGGTGAAAATACATCTTGGTAAGATATATGGTACATTTAAGAAGAACAACAGTCAACAGAATCAGTTCTAAAACCCTTGGTTAAAACTAATTTTTTTTTTTCAAATCCAAGATGAGTCTTTGTGACTTTAGCTACTTCTTGGATCAAAACTAATAGATAGCTGTTTCATATAATTGTTCTGATGAAGTGTATAGACGAAGCTTAGTAGACGAATTGTTATTTCTGATTCACCACTATGTGTTATCATATTATATTTGACACCCCCCATTAGCATCATGAGTATCTTTTTTAATTATTTTTAAACAAACATCACATATTTAATGTCGTTATTAAATTATCAGTAATATAAAATTCAACAAACAGAATGGGTGTTTAACTAGATAAAGTTTGAAGGCTTTTACTTGTTCAAAATATAATTCTTTTGGAGAAATATTTAGTTTTATAAAATATTGAATACCTTTTTTTTCTTTTTTAAATGAGTTTGCAAAGTTATTCCTGAACTGAAATTCTTTCTCGTTTCGTCCCCTCTGCCCTTCTTTTGGAAGAAATACAATCTTTTAACCTACCATATATCTAATCAAACTCAAAATCTCTGTCAAAACTATATTTATTATATGTACTTAGAACAAAGCAATTATTTGAACTCTCAATTAATATGAGAGCACAAAAAAGTAAATTATAAGTGTGAAATAACTTATATTTCCTAACTGTGATAAGAATAATAAGCACATAAATATAATAATGAATAATAAATTATTATTTGAAATAGTACAGCATGTATGAGTAGTTAATACAGACGCAACACATCAATTTCTTCATATGGGTAAACCTAGTACTAAATTATAATGGTTGATAATTCCTGATAAATTTTCTAGACATACTTTTGATACTGTTTTAATAGTCTTTTTTTTCTTCATCAATTTTACAGTTAAAAACCCCATAAGAAATGACAAATAACCCTCTCAACAAACAACATCATTCATATTGGGTGAGGTTCCTGATACATTAGATAAAAATACTAACTATAAAAAACCAACTGTGGCCTACACCAAATTTTACTGTAAGTAAACATATATCAAATTAGTTCACAACCAATTAACTTTTAGTTTCGCAACTACAAATCCCATACCCAGATTTATTGCATCCGATTGATATTACCACCTTTTAACTGCATTCTTCTTGATTTATTTGTGAGTTCACTGCTCTGAAAGTTAAAGCGTGTATTGCAAACATTCTCGATACTGCAGGATCTTTTAATGGTTCCAAACATTTATAAATTGTTTACTAACTCATTCCCAAGGATTCCTTTGTTTTCAGGTACTCATATGAAATCAAATTATTTACACTGTTTTTATTACTGACTTATCACTCGTCAGTATGTCAGACTACAGCCCTAATATTTCAGGTGATCATTCGTGTTCACATCGAGATCCTAGTTTAAAATAATCTACATAGAGCATTCTATGTAACAAATATATAAACCAATCTATTGTTATTTAATTCTATAACTTTTTTGACATTTAATTTCTCATAGATCCTTTTTGGTTTTGTAGAACAAAGTAAAAATAAATCATTTCTCATATAAATGTCAAAGAAAGACTTTGTTATATATGTTTTTTATAATTTACTCTGAGAGTAGGTACTGAAATACTTCAATATTTTCTGAGAGTAGCCCAGAAGTACTGAATTTACTTCAGTAAATGGAGAAATACAATATCTCGCTACATACGGTTCTGATTGAGATTTCATAAAAAAAAAATGCCTTAAAATTTCAGAATCATACGTTTGATTTAATGACTTCAATATCCCAATAGCTCAGCAAGTATCAATATCTCGATAATAATCCTTTCATAAACATCGTCTATATATTGTAATAGAAATCCCTTTCTCCTGATTGTTCATTCCATAACTATCCCAGGAATACCCATAAAACATACGTCTAAGAGAACGTAACCAAAGGACTTATCGCCATGCACAATTGCAAGGGAATATATTTATTTTCATTTCTTATTTTTACGCGTACAGTTAATTTTTATGTTTCAAGTCAGAAACCATAATCACTATTGTTTCTTCCCTCCTGTCTTCTTTTTAAATAATTATACACCTCTGTAATACATGTATACAAATGTTTTTGCATTTTTGTAACTTCTTGTAAAATAAAATTTAAAAAACTTGTAAAATTAATTAATCTACAAAATTAAATTGATATCTTGTTTTCAGCATTAATATTTGAAAATTTATATACCATTTAGTAGAATATCCTAATTCTGGAATTGGCACACAACACACACACACATATATATATATATATATATATATATATATATATATATAATCAATTAAATAAACGGTCCAGCGTACTTTTAAATAAAACCATTACAAAGATAATAGCACACAGAATAGACACAGGAATAACTCAACTTCTATATTTCGAACCATCCAGTCGTCATCAGGTAGCAAGATCCTGCAGAAGGCAGAGTGTGACTCACTTGCCCACTTTGCCCACTCTGCAATTCCTGCGGGACTCTTCGCCTCCTGATGACGACGATGGTTTCGAAATATAGAAATGAGTTATTCCTGTATCTATCTGTGTGCTATCTTATTTTAATTGGTATGTATATATATATAGTAATATTATATATTATTATATATATATATATATATATCATTCACAAATGAAGAAAAGCAACACAACAGAGAAAGAGACACACTTTACAAACTCTAATTTTCGGATGATCCGTCTTCAGGAGAAAAGAGAGAATGGGCGACCAGCACGCCGAAACAAACGGCAGGAAACCCAATAAGGAATGGGTTTCCTGCCGTTGTGTTTCCGGCTGCTATGTCGCCCATTCTCTCTTTTCTCTGAAGACGGATATCCGAAAATATAGAGTTTGTAAGTGGTCTTTCTCTGTGCGTTGCTTTCTTCATTGTGAACTGATTTGCGTCCATTTGGATCGTTTTTATTTTAATTATATATATATATATATATATATATATATATATATATATATATATATTAATGATCAAACCACAAGTTGATGGGTTTGATCCAAATTAAATTTTCAAAAATTAATGATAAAAATAAGATATCAATTTTGTGGAATAATTAATTTTAAAGTTTTTTAATTTTTTTTTACAAGAGGTTACAAAAATATAAAAACATTTGTAATGTATACAGGTATTACAGAGGTATATAATTATTCAAAAAGGAGACAGGTGGGAACAAATAATAGTTGGGTCAGTTGGGTTTTTGACTCTAGTTTTAGTTGGTTGAAAGATCTTAGTCTTTTTTTCCCATTTCATATTGTGGTTTGATCATTGATTTTATTTTCAGGAGTTTTTGTGAAATCTGTTTTACATACTTTTCACTAACAACACACAAAAAACACACACAACACACAACATCCAAGATTTTAAATAAATATACCCGGAATAAAACCGACCTTAGCCCTAGGAGGTACATCTTGTTGCTCGGCGGCAGTGCACTGGTCTAACCTTAAATATTTTTGTCATTTTTATGAGTGTTAAATTAGATTTTATTTTCTTTTTCTTTGTTGCCTTTTCTTATTTTGTAATCTATTTGTTCTTCATTACTATAGTTTTTTTATCTATTTTATTTTCTAAATTTTATTATTATATTCCATATTACCTTTTATTATAAAACCACCAAGTTGAATGGGTTTGTCCAATTAAATTTTCAATAATTAATTTATAAATTAAATTTCAATTTTGTAAATTAATTTTAAAGTTTTTTAATTTTTTTTATCTAAGAGGTTACAAAATTTAAACCTATTTGTAGTTATCATACCAGGTATGTTATTACTAGTTAGACAGGTGGGAACAAATAATATTGGGTCAAGTCGGTTTTTGACTCTAGTTTTAGTGGTTGAAAGGTCGTTATTTTTTTTCCCAACTTTGGTCCCATTTGTTTTCTGAAGATGATTTCCGAATTTGATTGTAGAAATCTTGTTTTACACATTTTATCCACACACACACAACCACACACGACACTTGACCCACTACGTATACATAAATAAAATATATATATATATATATATATCCATTCATCGACCTGTAGACTTTACAAATTTACTAATATGGCTATTTGATATTAAAAACTATTTATTTTAAAACTAAAATTAAAAATCAAGAAAATTGAGGTTTAAAAGACCTCTGTTGCAGTTCCCTTCATTTTAATACAGTTTTAAGATAGTTTTGGTTTACTGATAACAGTTCCTAAATGAGAAACAAAGATACCTTGCAGAGGCAAAACATGGTCTGTAGATCATGGGTTGAGGAAACATTCAGAAACTTTTTATTTAATCGAAAAATAAAGGGTGAAAAAATTTTGAATTCTCCATCTATCTCATGATCATCCTAAAACAACTGTTTAAATCTATTTTGCACAAGGTAAAAGTTGGGATAAAAAAATGTAGAAGCATAAAATACTGAAACTCAATCTTTGAAATACACATACAACTTCTTTTTTTAATAGTATAATTTTCATAACATAACAATTTAAAATAACTGCCTTACATAAATGTAAATACTTTAAAATAATGAATGTTGAAGGTTTTAAACGCTTTATGAATAGTTCTTCTTTTAAACAATAACATTTATTACTTCAGTGTAATAGAGTTTATAGCTGTTTAACATTTTGATTAAAAGAAACGAGAATCGAACACTAATATAATAATTTATTATACAAAAAATGCATTAAGGTGATCTGTATGTGGTTCAAGTATGTTCAATCTAAACGCTTTTGTGTTGTACACAGCTTATTTTATTCGACTCATGAGACATCAAAATGTGTTTTCAATGAAATTCTCGATATCTAAATTATGTCTCGAATGCAATGCCTCTATGTCAAATAGAGAGTAATAAGTACTCCTTAAAATGTTAAATAATTATTTTTGTAGGATATTTTTTTGCTTTCGACTTGCCATAACAAACTCCAAAGAACTATTCATCGTTTGTAAGCCACCTTGAAAGAGGCAACTCTTGCAATCACAAACTTGTATTTCCATATTGCTATTTGGTTTGTCTGAAAGAAATAGTTGACGTAAAATTTATTATTACAGTGCAAATATTTCAATTACAAAAAATAAAGACATTTCATTTTAAATATTACTCAGTTAATGTATATTTTGATATTTATTATTTAAAAGAAGATAATATGTCAGCAGTAAATTGAAGTAAATATTTAAGCAAAGAGAATCAAGTGACTTATGGGACTGCTAACTAAATGAGTTAATAATGTGTTGCTCTTGAAACAAAAGAAGGGAGCTCAGAGGACAAGAGGTTAGCTCCTGGGGTAATATATGTTCCTTTCAAATATAGACTAACAAAGCATTCAAAAATAAATTTACATCATCTAAATTACTTTCATTAGACATTAGTTTATTAGGAGTGCATAAATTAAGTTCAAAGCAACATAGACTTATTACATTTCTTGCCATGCATGGTAAATACAGACACAAGATTCATTTTTACATATTACATATATATATTTGAAATATTATTCATGCAAATTATGTACTTAGCATGCAATTCCTCAGCAAAAAAATATTCTTCAAACATAACACCTAAAACAACCTAGAAAATTATGAAACAAAAATAAATACCAAAAAATGAAATAATAATAATTATTATAAAGTAAATAATAATCTAACACCCTAACTCCATGGTAATAAATAATTGAAAAGTTAAAAAAAGAACAAATATTATTATTACTATTATTGTTACTATTGCAAAATAATATCGTTAAGTCAAGAACAATAGCAGATCTTGCACTCAGCAACCTTCTAGGCCAAGTGCTTAAAATGGAATTGATATGATCACTGAAAACACTCTAAAACTCGAGATAAGTTAATTTCACTCATTTAATGGTTGACCATATATCTGTCATTAGCAGCAACTTATTACTTATATGTTGTTAAGTGTTCTAGAATTCACACCTACTTAGAATGTGAAGATTAATTTAAGGTTGGAAAGTGAGCTAGCTCAGGAGTAATATAAATTATGAACACGTTTACAGAACATGCACGTGCTAGCAAAGTCAACAGGAATTTGATGTTAATAATAAGTGAGAAGAAATGATAATTAGGGTTAATAACATGACAGAATAGGAGTTAACAACGTTCTTAAAGAACAAGTTCGGAAAAATGGTGTATCAAACTTCTGTTCGAAAAGATTTTTAGTGAAACTTAGAAAATTTTTAAAGAATATAGAGTATGGTTTCATGAAGACATGATATGTTAGCGAAAAAAAATGAGAATGATACATAATGACATATTATATAATGTTGAGGGTAGTAGTTCCTAATGTGAAGAATCAATTGATTTCTTCATGGCGGAGTTCTACCCATATAATTGATGATCAAACCACAATAAGAAATGGGAAAACAAGACTAAGATCTTTCAACCGTAACAAGCGGTCTTCGTCAGAGTCAAAAACCCAACTGAATCTTGTTATTTTTTGGACTACCCATTTTCAGCAGAAACGAGAGAGTTAGACCAAGCACGCCGTAGATGAACTCCAAGTAACCGACCTGTAACCCGGTGACCTGCCATTGCTCTCCGGCGTGCTTTCCATACCCCTCTCTTTTCTTCTAAAGACGGATTGTCCAAAAAATTGAGTTAGTAAGAACTTGTTCAAATTAGTTGGAAAAAATTATATAATTAATGACTTCTCAAAGAAAACCATCTTAATGAACTAAGTTCTTAAAAAACACAAAGAAGTGTTTATTATAGTGTCATGCCTACCAAATCAAAACAAAAAAAATCTGGAGTGGCCTACACTCTACTTTACTATAAGTAACTTAATGTCAAATTTCTTGAGTATATAAAACAAAACGTCTCATTTAAGCATAACGTAAACATCTAAATGGGATATAATTATTAGCCTTTCATTCCTGAGGTAGTACAGATAGTGATTGAAGGACATATCATTTTATAAGCTTATTTTTGTACATCACAGATAATTTATTATTTGCAAATAATTGCATTAGTATAACTACAGCAGTAATAACATTTTTGAAAAACCAAAGTGAACATTTCTTGAAACGATTTATTTTCCTACAAGAGAATGGCTTTCGTTCAAACAGCCAGTAGATTCCTTACATCGTTTACTTGACATACTTCTACATTGAATATTAAAGTAAAATTTTTAAATTTAAAACAGAAAAATACCCTTTTTTTCTCTAAAAAACATCTTAAACTGCGAAGAAAATGTTGTTTTAAGGTGATTTGTTAATTAAAGATGTACGATAATTACAGTTATTAATCTCTAAACGAAAGATTCAGATTATGAATTATCATTTACATTTTTGGTCTTTTATAGAATTATCATACTGGGAATTTTAATCTTTAAAATAATAATAATAATAAGCTTCTTAGTATTTAATAAGATCATTTTCCTTCCCCTTTGTCAAATAACATATATACGAATTTTTTCTGAGTGAATGTTATCATTTTCCTGCACAATATTATTCCTCTTACATCTCATATAAGTCAATAAACAATTTAAACTGTTCCTTAATAAAATCAATTTTATCTCAGTGGATTTGCTCAAAATATTTCTAAGTCAATGTAAACAATGTAAAAAAAATACAAAAAATTCGACAAGTATAGCAGGTGATCTCTTAGTCTAGGGTAAACAAAGAGTTTTTATATCGTTATTGCTCTTTCCCGTAATTGAAACTTCATGATTTTTTTTTTATGAATTGCTAATTTTTTGTTCCATTATTGGTCAAATTTTCATTATTTTTTAACGAGCCATTTAGCGTCAAAAAAAACATTTTCTGAAAACACAAACCGTACTGTAACGCCCCTTTAGCGAATGTAATTTTAGAAAAAAATATCTCAACTCATTTTCCACAAAATGTTCTATTTTTAGGCATAGTTTCATTTTGATCCGTCATACAGTATGGCTTGTATCGCTCTCACAAGGTTTGAGATTGAATTAAAAGTCAAAATTTTTACATTTTATTGAAAAAAAAATATTTCCTGTTGTTTTAAAATTCTGAATATATTTTTCGTTTGTTCCATTTGTAACCTCAAAGATAATGTCAAAATTTCAAAACTCTAGGGTTATAAGTTTAAGAGAAATAAATGTTTTAAAAAAAACGGTTTTTGGCAAAAAAAGTGACTTTCCCATCATGCATAATTCTTCCGAAACAGTAGGGATCTTCTTCCCTATGAGGCCCATTTTTGTGTAAAATATCAACTTGATCCATCAAAGATTCTGGACCGTAGCGTGGTAACAAGCAATGCTTAACACACTCACCCACCCACCCACCCACCCACACACACACACACACAGACATCATCGTAAAAACCTCATAAAACGACTTCTGGGACCTCAAAACATGTAATTCCGTCAAAATCTCGAGATCGAATTTTTTCACGATCACTATACTTTACTTATAGTAAAGTAATACTTCAATAAAACATCATTGTTCTTTTCACTGTCTGTAGCAAAAAAATGTCAACATCCAACCACTCTTTGAAAAAATATTTCTAAATTAAATAATTTTGATTTAATTGGAAATATAAAATGGACCTCCTGAGGTATTTTTCTTCACATTCTAGTATATTCTTTGAAGAGCCATGTTGTACTATTCAACTATTTATGTATGGTTATAGAATATAATCGAACATCAATAAGGGCAGCTATTAGTTCTAGTGAGGTAACACCTAGGCTCTTATTTTTAGATAACTCTTAACCTAGCTATCATCAAACGGATATGTACTACTTGCGCATAATGTTTTCATGAAAATGCGACTTCCAAAAAACTAATTGAGTTTTTAATTTTGTACACATATAAGATATTCTAATGTAGTGCAATCAGTTATTATGTGGTATTTACTCATTGTAGGGTAAAAATCTAATGAAATGGTCTCCACATATAAAACTTTTAATGATATAAACAACGCGTTTCGAACACGTAGTGTTCTTCTTCAGGCATTAACTAAAAAATACAATGACACCAGAGAGTTATCTATAGTACAAAGTAAATAAGTACAAAAAGTAATATAAAATAAAATAAGGCAGAAAGTACGAACCTAAGGATGAGTGCCTCTGAATAAGACTGACTGGAAATGGAATGGACATGGGTGGGGGTATAGGGTACATCTGTTTCTTATTAGAGCAGGTACATTTTTCTCTTAAAGTTAGGCTGAGCTTTTTATTTTATTTTATATTAATTTTTGTACTTATTTACTTTGTACTATAGATAACTCTCTGGTGTCATTGTATTTTTTAGTTAATGCCTGAAGAAGAACACTACGTGTTCGAAACGCGTTGTTTATATCATTAAAAGTTTTATATGTGGAGACCATTTCATTAGATTTTTACCCTACAATGACATATAAGATAGTTGTCTGTATCAGAAGAATTCAGTTGCTTCTCAGATGTTTCATGGTAATAATAGGAATCCTTTTCTGAAAAGTATTTCACTATTTCTCAAATCAATAAAGACTTGAATAATTTCAAAATGTGACCCTGCAATGCCCTAAATGATTACTTCTTTTCCATTCCACCCTCTCTAAGAATATAAAATCTCAACATATTACGGCCAGTTTTGTCTAGACTAATCTAGGAAATTACCGTTTTAGTATCTGCTCATGTTTCAATGTCCTTTACGAGTAAATAACAAAATCTAGTACCTGATGGTTCTAGATTCAGTTTTATTAGATCTTTCAGCACAGTTGTACTGCATATAATTTTGCAGTATAATTTGCAGTTTCCTTCACATAAGAAACATATATACCCATATTTTACCATTTCTTTAAGCACTGCAAACAACCACCTATTTCTTTATCATATAACTTCTCTCTTCCAAGGCAGGATCCAAGTGCTTTTTCACACTCCAAAAAGCTGTGCATCTTCTCGAAAAATATACAACTACCATTACCGTTCGAGGAGGTTTAATTAGTATTAGTTTTGACGTGGTTATAAGAACAGTAGCTGATGGAATTCAAGATTGTTCTTTGCTTTTAATTGCAATTTTGTTAAGGCGATACTATTAGTGGGAGCCTCACAATTACTTCGTCTTAACTTAAACCTCTCTCAACTTATACTCAAAGAAACTTATTATTTTTATAGGTTTGATAAACAATGTATTTCTAGATATTCTTCATGTTTACCAACAATTATTTTTTTCTAGTGAATCAGGTTTTAAAATATGCATCAAGAAATTAAATTCATCTTTCTCTCGAATAGATATCATAGTAGATTATTTTAGAACTGAGCCAGGATCAATTTATTGCCTTGTTCCCGAAAGATTCAATTTTTATCACACAATAAAAACATTACATTATTTTATAAATCTAAACAGAAAAGTGGCAATCAACCAGTTTATATTATAATTAAAGTTTATTTGAATTAGTAGTTATTAAATTGAACTTATCAAACACAAAAGGTCATCAAAATCATTCAAAAATTTATTAAATTTTTCACTTTTTTCTAAAATATGTTAAAAATATATTTATAAATGTTTAATTTTTAATGACTCTGGTAATAAAGGCTTTAAAATATCCAGTTAAATAAAGTAAACATGGATTTTTATATATTATCTAAAGTCGTATGAAGAAATTAAATAAGTGTATTTTCAATCAATTTTAATCAAATACAACTCTGTATGCCTAAGCTTGTATATTGATTGTCTATCACTAATTAATTTTGAGTAAATTATCAAGAAACTTTATTAGAATAGGTAATACTTTCCTGCTTGATTTTGTATTTTCTTATAAGTAAGACTACTTTATGATTTTGTAGTATTGATTTTTAAGAACTGTGATTAATGACGTTTAGTTTTCAGTCTCACCAATTGAATGAAGTTAATAAATTCACCTGCCAATAAACTCAGGCATTCTTGTCAGAAGGCTTTGAATCCATTTACTCGAATCTTCTAGGCATGTGGCTAAAAAAACCACAGTGTCAGTGTTCTTTTGAAAACTAAAATCACATTATCAAACCTCAAAAATATATAAAATGTCTCACATTTTTTACTTATTATATATTTTTATATTTTTAAATTAATAACTTCAGCCTTAATTAACAGTGTTGGTGGTGGCCGTTTTTTGTGCATATTTTGATCTCCTCATGGCGCAAATAATAAAAAAAGTAGAATAAATCTAATGCATGAAAATCGCAAACGTCAACTTCAATATGATTTTAAAAACTAATTACTTATTTAAGTTAGCCTTATTACTTATTGTCCTTAGAAAATATATATATATATATATATATGAAATACATATTAATAAGGTTAGTTTGAAACTTCTAAGCGGTTTATTTAAGGTGGCTACAATATAAGTTCATGAGTGGAGTTGATCAAATTCTTGTCAGAGTGGGGAATCTCCTTCGCTACTTTGATTCCACCTGCTGTTTGATTTTAGTCAAGCACCTAAACCTTTTAGCTTTTCCATTAAAAATTAGACCGGAATAATGTTTTTTAAATGGAGCAGTTTGACATTATGAAACCAAAGTACTCCTGATGTAATTAATACAGAAGTCTTAGAGAAGGTCCTCCACAAATCTCAGTACAGAAAATATTGTACATAGGAATCTTAAATATGACTGATTCTCATGTACAACAAGAAGTTCCTAACGTATACAGAAAAAAATATTAAGGAAGAAATGAAGAGAGTGGAATGCTCAAGGAGACAAAACAAACAATATAACGAAGAAATAGAGTGAAAAAAAGAGTGAAGAAACAAGGACTGTCAGAACAGCTACATTGAGGGACAGTCTCCACCTACGCTAACAACCTGAGTTAGAAACGTTAGTTCAGTGAAGTAAGCCTGATCAAGAAGGCAAGCCCTCGCAGATAACATAAAACGACCAGACTTGCCTTTTATGGCAGCCACTTACCTCTTCATTCCCACCACGACCCAAAAAAAAGTTGATTAAGCCCCTCTCCACATAATTAAAATACGTCGTGAGGATTCTTTCTTGGTTACATAATTTTACAAACTCAAAGAAAAAAACATTTAACTAATGACATTCTAACAATATGAATGGGCAATTATATTTATGATATATATGATATCATAAAGTTTGAATATATTCTTTTTAGAAGTATATAGAAAATATATATTTTTCTTTTTCTCTATTTCTGAGAAAAGGAATCTGAAAAGCTATGAATCTACATCTCTATTATTACAAAATATTCAGGTTATACTACTATTTTATTATATGCTTTTTTTTAACTAACAATTTTGATAAAGATAATATTCATTTCAAACCTCTAATGCAAAAGTTAATGCAACATACTTTCAAAATTTTATACTTCCGCTTAGTACGAAGGTTTTTATCAGACGTTGGCTTCGAAAGTTTGATTTGATCCTGGAAAACTGGTTGATCCTTGACAAATATAATTTATGATATATAAAACAAAACTTTACTGTAAACACGTAAAATAAAAAATATACTGTTTAAACTGGAATAAGAATTAAAAAATTACACTAAATTCTTTCTTGAAAAATAATTAGTTAATTTTAAACCCTATCACAGTCATTAATTCTCTATTTCTGGAGTCATTAATTTTCCTTAGTTATATTGAGAGAATTTTTTTCTCCTTTCTTTTTAACCTGATTATTGGCAATGTAATATCATTATTCATTGTTTTATTCAATCTTTATTTGAATAATTTGGCATAAACTGAAAATGATAGATTCCCAGAACATAAAGTCAGATAATATCTACATAAATTGCATACTCTACATCTTAAACAATACCAACTATAAGGCTAAGATCACTGTGTTTACAGATTTTTACGAAAAAAAAACATATTTCTTCTTTTTGATTCCCCTTTATAAAAGGGTAATATTGGTGCTGGTTTGTCGTTTTGTCTTAAAGCAAATAGAAACTTAAATAGCAAATTTGATGAATGCAACTCTATTAATTTTTGAGTTATTTTGTTCAGGCACATACACAATAATTCACTCACACAGATACATTCTGACATATTTTTTTGTACTCAGAAAACCTCAAAAACGCGTATCGCTATTGAAATCATGATATAAACTCTTTGACTCCAATGCAATGCTCTCATGTATCTATATTTTACACAAAGCGAAAATCAAAGCTCAAATGAATCATTTCTAATAATTGAACAAAGTAGACATTTTTGTTTTGCAATTGTTTTGAACTCAGGTGTGTTCATGCATATGTTAAAAAGCAAGTAATAAGTAACTTCATGTCACTCTGCAGATTTCTAAGTCATTTAAACGAACTGATTTACCGTTCGATGTTTTTGATTTAGAGCTGAGAAAAGGTTTGCCATCAATAAACCCAGATAACTTGTAATAGAGTTCTCAATCATAGCTTTTCCAGCTGAGGTGATTTTATGGTTTGTGAGAAGTAAATAAATTCATTTGTTTTATAAAATGAAATATTAAATTCAAATACATGAATAAAATTAATAGTGTTTCAAAAACGCGTAAATAAACAAAGTAGTTCGGCAAATCATTAAAAAATTGTGCTATTGGTAATTTTTTGATAAAACCTGAAACAGCCTTATCACGGAATTTTGAGAATGGAGACGTTGGACATTAGTTAACTTATGATCACAAATATAAGTTTTTGGTATAAGTTACTTGGCCTTAGATTAATTCTGTTTTCCGATATGTTATATTTATAACTCAGCTGTACACCAAAGTTTTAGTTTTTTTTGAACAGATTCACATCTAATCAAAATAAGTAAGTACTACTAGAACACCAAAATAAAAGAAATATTTATAACGCGGAAATTATTAATATAATGAATAACATAGAATTGTTAATGCAGATAAAATGAGCTAAGCAGATAAGCCTATATGATTGGATTATACAAATCAATATAATCTGAAACGGTATATTTCATTCGTATATTTGGAGAAGCCAAATATGGCGATATTTGGCGATATAACGCATATGGATGCGTTATTTGCATCCATGAATTTCATCAAGTTTATTTAGGTAGAATACTTAAAGGATCTTAAAAATTTTACTTCAAATTATCCAATCACTCATACATTAAAAAACTGATACTACTTCAATCTGAATTACTGAATTTCACTAATTATTATTAAAAATAAAATAATAAAGAAGTCATATGAAGTAAGTAATCAATTAATTAAAAATTGAAAACACGATGGAAGCCTTTCCTGATTGTTGAGGACAAAAAGCCCTCTGACCAGACCCCATTTGATGTCACAGATGTTTTCACGACAAACACTTCACAGCGAATAAATTGAGTAAAACTAAAATATGTAAAACCAATTAACCCAGTTAGGTGGCATGGCTATCACTGAAATAGGTGCCAATTAACAAATAAGCCATATTTTTCACCTTAGAAGAGCCTATAATTAGATGTAGGCGAGTTGGAGACAAACAAGAACATTAATATTACAAACTTCATAATTATGCTTAAATATGTAGTTTAAACACTGCTTTAAATTAATATGTTAACCCCAAAGTGAGAAGTTGAACCAGTGGGTTTCATTCTTTGCTCATGTGCATCGATGTCATTGTGTAATCTATTACTAAATATGCTTGTTACGCATAATATGCGTAGTTGTATATTTGTAAATAAAGATGATAAAAAAAAATTAATATGTAATAATATCCAAATTGATAAATACACAACTTGTTGTATTGTAATTTATTTATCTTAATAATTCCATCAAATTATTGCTGATAAATACATAATTTCTTAACCCTTCAATGCTATAATAAATTAAATAACATACACCACAAGCATTTTAGTTTGTATGACCTTTGAGTTATAATCACTTTTTGTGATACCTAGACAGGTATTAGTGTAAAAATATTCATTGAATAACCACTTGTTAACACTTTAAACTGCAACTGCTTTTACAAGACAACATAACCAAACTGTAAATTACGTTTAAAAACTCAATTCTCTTGTCTTCTCTTCAGATTCCATTGTAGACTATAACTCAAAGGTGCCTGCCCTTTTAGTTTTATCTCAATTATAGGCTTTGGAGTGGGTGGGACAATCTGCAAAACTGCTATGTAATTGGTGTTAAAGGCATGTGTCTCGGCTTAGACCTCCTTTTAATAGATTTACGATTATAGTGTCCCGTTATGCCAGACCAGTAGACCCAGTGTAAACCCAAGTTTGCGTGAATTGGCCGCAGCTTTATAATCTGCTTGTATCTTTATGACCTATAGTATGTTATTTTAAACGGGGTAAACAGTATGAAGATAAAATAACTTAGATTATATTTGTTGTCTGTTGTGTTTTCATGGAACTCAATCTGACTTCATACCAATTAATTTTTTTTATAGGTTTCTGTCTCTCTCTCTCTCTCTCTCTCTTTCTCTCTCTTGTCTTCTCCTTATTTTTTAAGTATTGTAATAGTATTAAAGAATAATATATTTTTGTAGAGCAATAATATGTTGATGTCTGACGATTTTTTTATATTTTTTACAAATTTTGTACCTTGCATTTCCGTATTTTATTAATGTATATTTCTCTGATAGACAAAACATTCTTTTTTTTAAAACTCTATAGGTCTTAACCTATCATATCAGACCTAAATATATAAAGTACATAACAGAGAAATCCCGCAATATATATATATTACCCAGACATTCTAAATAATCGGCGGAATAAATAGCACAGACAACTTATTGAGAAGCTATTTCACACCTTGGATGGAGGGCATATTTTATATTATTTAGAAAAAACCAAAGTATGGAAAAGTACTAACACAGTACAGATTCTACTATAATAGATTAATTATTTTGATTTTAACTCAAGTGATGAAACAGTAGGATGATGGGAACAGGATTGAAGTAGTAAATAGTTCAGTAGCTGCAGTCTGTCACAGAAAAGTAATGAGGAAGCATTATTCACAAGAAAGTCAATAAACAAAGATTGATATAAGTATTTGCAATAATGCATTGGTTCTCTGCTCACTTGCATCTTAGTTATGTAAATGTCTACTAAACGTGTAGTGTAGACGCTATTATCGGCAACAATGTTCTTGATCACAGCTTGCTTTTATTCTCCTTCCTTCTTTATTTGTTTCCGTTACCTTAACTCTTATAGCTGATAATCTACGTGTTCCTGAAAAATCTACATACAGTTTATTCTAACTGAATCCTGCCTAAAGTTAAAAAATTCCCACATTCTCAAATGCCGGTTTTTGTGACTCGTTTATGGTCCTTGCTTATAATAAATAGACATGAAACTGCAGTCTCTTTAAACTGCGACAAATTATGATCCCATGGAGACACCCAACAAACATCTCCAATTTAACGTTCTTTTAAAAAACGTGAAGATTTTCCATAGCTGATGATATTCCATGGCTAAAATTTAAAAGTACTACAAAATGTATCTGACCTTTCATTGCCCATACTTTGGGTTAATCTGTATTGGATAAAATTTTGGCATCACTTGACTATGCCGTCTATAGCGTCTATTTTTATGCTATGGTCATACAAAATCAATTAAAAAATTCTCGGTTTTTGTTATTCATTATTAGTTATCATACAGAACTATGAAAAATAATTACAATTACTAACCAAAAACTATAATTAAAAATGTATAATAAATTTAACAGTGGTTTTTATAGTTGAATGCCTTCTCTTATTATTCGTAAAATAGGGAGCTGACTCCGAATTAGCACTGGACGTGCAGAACTGCACACTGATTGGGCCTTAACTAAGTTATTTGTTTGGAATGGTGAATCCAAGCTTAATAGATAGAGTTTTCTACCTAAAATTGAAAATTCATCTATAATTGAATATCACTTTTGAGTAGTCTGAATTCTGATATCAATACAAATAGAATTAATATTGAAATAAAATTTTAAAGATCAATGAGAAACATCTTTTAATTAGAAGATTTTGTTTTATTTTTTGTATTTTCTAAGTATAATATGAGTCATATATATATATTTTTAATAACATCTTTTATTATGTTAAATGTCTGTCGGTTTCATATTTCATATCAAAGATCATAACCGATATTAACTTCTTTTGGTATGGTCTTTACATTAAATCATTGCTTCACTCTAACCATTTGGGTTTTATGAATGTCGTCCAATATGCCATTATAAAAGTAAATACACATGATTGTAATGACTAATAATAAAAGCACTTTTCTTTTCCAGTACATCGATTCTCAGGCACATGCTCGTTTAGAGTTGTCTATCAATGTTACCAGTTAAATGTGATTTTTTTTTTTTAGTTACTAACAATCTTTTTTTGTGAAGTTCGGGTTTTGGTCCCTTACGAATGATGAATAGCATCATACATTGAAAATATGTTTTTGAAAATGTCTTATATAGTACAAAATGCTTTTGCATATATTACATATGCGTATTAAAAATGCCTACCTTAAAATGACTCCATAACATATAAAAACATTTAAACAAATGTTCTCATTATTCCATAATTTTATTTAAATATTAAAATTTTCTGCTTCAAGTAAGTCAGTTCAAAATATTTGATGTTTTTTTAATATGAAACTGTCATAGAAATACAGTTTAATATAATAAAATGTTCAATTAAGGTTTTCAATAAATGCTTTAAAAAAATATGTCTATACGAACAATTAAGTATGGTATATTAATTGATTCTAAACAAGCTTCTCGGTCAACACTGAAGTTTTTAAACTTATATAAGAAAAAATTAATTTACAACAAAGCAAACCAAAAACTGCGTTTATTTAAAACTCACTAAACAAATTATAAATTTAGTAAAACAAAACAAACCTATACTTTTCCTTAAATTATTAACCAACAAAAATTAAATTTCTACATACTTCACCTAAATCATAAATCAAAAATTATCTAGAGCTGAAAAACAGTTCTAAAAAAAATGATTAGGCCGTACAATACTCAAACTAACCGCTATAAAGCTGAATATTTGGGGAGCAAACAAATTCTTCAAACTTGTTACAAACATTAAACCGGACTAGGACCAAGAATGGGATTGGACAAAATAATGCATTAAAATGTCAAAAAAAAAAATAAAAACAGGAATTTATTCTTAACAAATTAATGATTAAATATACTGGTTAGTTCGAGAGGAACTTTATAAATAAGCTAGTGGCCAACAATAAATGTTACTATTCATAAAAATATTATCAAACTCTTTGATGACCAATTGATTTTTTTTTTAATGTGGCTATCGTGTAGACATAAAATCAACTCATAGATAACTAATAATTATACCACATTATAAGTGTGGCAGGAAAAATTGTATCAGTTGCAAGAAACTTGAAATAATTGATCGATCCCACATTAAATTGAGCGTCTGAAACTTATAGGATTATTGCGCACCGATGCATATCAGTCAAACTGAGTGTCGATCGTCCTTTCTAAATTAAAGTTCAAAAATTTGCTTCGTTAATGATCTTCATTAACTAATTAATATCTAATTCTAAAGAAATATTTACGTATTCCATTGGTTTTAGGTATAGTTTGCGAAATACTTTTATCCTTTTCGAGGCGATTGACTAGTATTCAGGTGGAATATAATTGAAGGTTTTCACCCCTTCCAGACAGAGTTTGCATACTTCATATATTGTGTATTTCATCTGGAACAAGTATTAGTTGAAAAGACAAAATTGGTTAGATATTCTACATTTAGTTTTAAATCTTTCCGTTGAAGAATACTGTCTTGCAAATACAAGTTTAGTTGGAATGAGCTTTTAAACTAAATTAAACCAGGTTGTTCTATCCACTTTTTCCTGCTTTCTTCTTTTTTCCACTCATCAATTTAACTTATATAAAAGCAGGGATTTGTAGTGCAAACAGATGTAAGACCGAAGGAGGTTTCTTTCTCTCCAGTTTTTTTCAAATTTCTCATAACCTCATTTCCAGTATTCCCGTACCAACATGAGAATCAATGTAATTACTAATTGGATTCATTATTAATTTTTGAGCCTTCAGTATATCAGACTGGATTGTCTTTCCAGAGATAGAAATTTCTGAATCCAGGTAATCATTTGTGATCATTCCACGTCACTGAAAACATTCTATGAGAAGCATTGTATCTGGCAACGTTTAATTCAAACGCTAATAATGTTTTGCTCTATTAAATTTTTGAACATTTCATTTTTTTAGGGGTCACTGCATTTAGTACTTGTCTCAATGGACTGCATATTGATACATGTTAATGATAAAATGTTAAGTAAAGGACCTTTATTATTTTTTCCATCCTAATGGCAGGGAAAATTGTCATTGCTCCAGTTATCTCTAGACACATTCGTTTATTTATACCAAACAACCAAGGCATATAATACCATGATTTTACTAAAAATAATTTTGTAGATACAAAATAAAAATTTGGTGTTTCCACCCATTGATTTACACCTAATGAATATCTTCAAGCAAAACATTGCTTTTATGAATTATGTCAGTTATCTGTTAAATGACTTTCCAGGTTAGTCTTTCCTCTAATTAACCTCCATAAGTATGTCCCTAACTTTCATAGTTCCACATTAATATTTTTAGGGAAGGAGTTTCTCTCACTTTTCCTCTTGGTAAATGTAGAATGGCCATTATGTGTGGATGTATATCTAGTCCATTCTGCTTTACCCAGCTTTCAACAATTTTGGAAGCATACTGAGTTATATCAATGACAATACCGTCATGTTTTCCTGTTTTCGTAATAAAAATCCTATCTGTATTTTGTAGAGCACCACAACCATCATTTTTTATAGTTTCCAGTAGTCATCCTCAACTAATCTCCACAATGAGGAAGACTAGCACACCTTACTAAGGACAGTCTTTAATGTTCAGAAATTAATTCCTCGTAGATATTTACACTAATTATTCTTTTTTTAAATTACTATAATTAATTCCTTGGTTTGTATTAATTTATCTTTATATTAGCACTGATTTATTAATCTGAATGCGTCTAAAATGAACCCTTTTCATATCCAAGAAGCAAGCTAATGCACTCCTTTGATATCTCAAGATTTTTTTGAATTATTTAACCAAAAATTTGGATAACATCACATCTAACATGAAAAGGTTAAATTATTAAATTGTCTTGTGATGGACATGCTGTTCCTTATGATAATTGTTATTTACATAAAATTTTCACATACTGTAGGTAGAGTATTTGTCATTTTTAATTTAGTAGTATTCATTCCATGTTTTAAGTTTATAAAATATTCAATAGAAAGATAATACGTAATATGGTATGCAATGTTTGTGCATTCACCAGATATGCATCATAAAAATAGTAGCTGTATGAGCATAAAAACAAAAAGTTCCTCCTCATGCTACGATATTGCTCAAAACAAAGAGTTCTTAAACTCACTAGGAATTATGTACCGATAAATAGTATTAACGAAAGCTAAACTTTGATTTATCACAACACATTTGCCAGACCACCATCATTTTTCCCGGACAAACATGACAAACGTAAACTGATATTTTATAATGACAAGTTCATCTATATTTCCTTACATATCACAACCATCATGGTTTATAGTACCTAATATGTCATCCACAACTAATCAGTGCAATCATTTTTTTTTATAAAGTATTTTTCATAAAGTAGCATTATATAAAAGAAAAGGCGCCAAAACGATTGTTTTCATTTGCTTTTATAGTTCTAAGATGATTTTTTTCTTAAATTCACATAAACTCTTTGAAATATCTTCAAACTTCGTCTTTAAACTTTAAAACAAGTATTATGACTAACTGGATTCAGTTAGCAAATTTCCAAGTCATAGCAAACAAATTCAACAAGATGCCTTTGAAATTTTTGGGATTTTTTTATAAATTACTAATTTAAAACGTTTTCTTCCCTTTACATACTACCTAATCCTGAAATCCTACCTTTCTAACAGACATTCACAAGTATCTATAGGCACTGCTCTGTCCCCAATATTTCCTGTACTAGCCGGTGTACCTCAAGGTAGTATACTAGGTCCAGTTCTGTATACCATTTATACTTATGACATTCCTCTTCACCCTCAAACTCTTCTCTGTACCTTTGCTGATGATACAGCAATCCTATCTCGAAACCCTCATTATCGCCACAAATATTCTCCAAGATCATCTGCATAATATAGAAGCCTGGCTGAAAAAGTGGCACTTAAATATTAATGTAAACAAAAGCACCCATGCAGTTTTTACATTAAAAAAAGGACTATGTCCGAATATCAGTATGAATGGCGCTCTCCTTCCAACTGCAGACGTTGTCAGGTACTTGGGGCTCTTCATTGACAAACGCTTGACTTGGAATCCCCATACTCGACTGAAAAGACTTGACCTAAAACGACGCTTCTTACTACTGTACAGACTCCTCGGAAAACATCCAAAATTGACACTCCACAACAAAGTGCTGTTATATAAAACATTACTGCGACCGATCTGGACTTACGGAATTGAACTATGGGGTTGTGCAAATCCTTCCAACATTTATAAAATACAATCATTGCAATCAAAAATCCTCCGTACTATCACAAATGCTCCTTATTACGTAAAAAAACTACACCTCCATAAAGACCTAAAAATTCCATTTATTCAAAACCTAGCCTCTGATCGTTACAAGTCCTTTCACAACAACCTTTCCTCTCACCCAAATCCATTAGTACGAATCCTTACTTTTCCTCCTCACTTCCCAGAATCCCCAAAGAAGACTCAAGAGAAAATGGCCCAGAAATCTATTATTACAATAATATACTAAAAAAAAAAAAAAAAAAAAACCCAATGTGAAAAGTTGAACCAGTGGGTTCTATTCTTTGTTCATGAGTATCAATGTTTTTGAGTAATCTATTACAACAATGCCTGTTACGCAGAAGATTGCGTAGTTGTATATTTAATAATAAAGATGTTAAAAAAAATTAATTAATTTATGTTTCTAAAAAATATTTCTAAAAAAATGGCAAAATGTGCCATAAATCCATTCTTAAATGTTTAATGGTAATAAAATTATATTAGCTCATCTTCTCGAAACATACTATTTTTGGGGGAAATTTATTATGATTGATCAACCTGTGTGATCTATACGGAACACAAAAACTTTTGGAATGAATGATTATTAAAAAAATTTAAATTTTGTACGAAAACTAAATTCTTTGGTTATTCAAAAAGTTGAATGTTTTCTTTAGTTTATTAACACATTGTGTTCATCGTGAAATCGTGTATTGTTTATCGTAAAATAGTGAGTTTCCCATGATGTAATATTTCTTAAAATCAATAGAGCAAACCTACAGTAGAAGTCCACATTTCTTTGTAAAACAGAATCTAATGTTGTGTCAAATATGAATTTAATCCCACAAAGGTGTGGCCTGTAGCATACGCATATAATCCTTACTATTGTGTGTATGCTATGCACATCATCATTATCAAAAGATGACAAAAAAGGACTTTGAAGAGCTTAAAACTGAAAATCTGTCAGTTTTTAAACAAAATCTCGAGATCAAATTTCTTCATGGTTACTGCACTTTACTTAAAGTAAAGTAACAAGTAATTGTGATTAACTTGTGAACTAACAAATGCCTGGTTGCATGGGCAGACCAAACAGAACCCTATACCTAATAACGAGGCTCTAGAAGAGTAGGCGTTAAAGGGAGACATTATGCTGATAATGCCTGTTATAAATCCCGTATACTAACGATCTTATAAATCTTAGATATGTTTCAATCTTAAGTTGCTATTTTATGCATAATAACAAACATTATTTCACAGCATGAAGAAAATATTTGTTTTTTTACTTTACTATAAGTAAAGTATAGTGATCGTGAAAAAATTCGATCTCGAGATTTTGACGGAATTACATGTTTTGAGGTCCCAGAATCGTTTTATGACGTTTTTACGATGATGTCTGTGTGTGTGGGGGGGGTGGGTGGGTGGGTGGGTGCGTGGGTGGGTGCGTGTGTTGCATTGCTTGTTACCACGCTACGGTCCAGAATCTTTGATGGATCAAGTTGATATTTTACACAAAAATGGGCCCCATTTAGACAAGATCCCTATTGTTTGGGAAGAATTATGCATTATGGGAAAGTCACTTTTTTTGCCAAAAACCGTTTTTTTTAAAACATTTATTTCTCCTAAACTGATAACCCTAGAGTTTTGAAATTTTGACATTATCTTTGAGGTTTCAAATGCAACAAACGAAAAATATATTCAGAATTTTACAACAACAGGAAATATTTTTTTTTCAATAAAATGTAAAAATTTTGACTTATAATTCAATTTCAAACCTTGTGAGAGCGATAGAAGCCATACTGTTTGATGGATCAAAATGAAACTATGCCTATAAATAGAACATTATATGGACAATGAGTTGAGATATTTTTTTCTAAAATTACATTCGCTAAAGAGGCGTTAGAGTACGATTTGTGTTTTTCAGAAAATGTTTTTTTGACGCTTAAACGGCTCGTTAAAAAAATTATGAAAATTTGACCAAAAATGAACGACAAATTAGCAATTCACAAAAAAAAAAAATCATGAAGTTTCAATTACGGAAAAGAGCAATAACGATATAAAAACTCTTTGTTTTCCTAGACTAAGAATCACCTGCTATACTTGTCGAATTTTTTGTATTTTTTACATTGTTTACATTGACTTAGAAATTTTTTGAGCGAATCCACTGAGATAAAATTGATGTTTCTAATGGAAAAATGAAAGTATATTATTTACTTATAAGAGATGTAAGAGGAAATTATTGTGCAGGTAAATGATAACACTCATTAAAAAAAAAATCGTATATATGTTATTTGACAAAGGGGAAGGAAAATGATCTTATTAAATACTAAGAAGCCATAAAAATCCCAGTATAATAATTCTGTTTAAAAACCAAAATGTAAAAGATAATTCAAAATATAAATCTTTCGTTTAGAGATTAATAACTGTAATTATCGTACATCTTTAATTAACAAATCACCTTAAAAAACATTTTCTTCGCTGTTTAAGATTTTTTTCAGAGAAAAAAAAGGTATTTTACTGTTTTAAATTTGAAAATTTTACATTAATATTCAATGTAAAGGATGTTAAGTAAACGATGTAAGAAATCTACTGGCTATTTGAACAATAGCCATGTTCTCTTGTAGGATAATATTTCGTTTCAAGAAATGTTCACATTGGTTTTTCAAAAATGATATTACTGCTGTAGTTATACTAATGAAATTATTTCCAAATAATAAATTATTTGTATTACAAAAATAAGCTTATAAATTGATATGTCCTTCAATCACTATCTGTACTACCTCACGAATGCAATCCTAATAATTATATCCCATTTAGATATTTATGTTATGCTTAAATGATACGTTATGTTTTATATACTCAAGAAATTTGACATTGAGTTACTTATAGTAAAGTAGAAGTGTAGGCCACTCCAGATTTTTTACTTTACTATAAGTAAAGTATAGTGATCGTGAAAAAAATTCGATCTCGAGATTTTGACGGAATTACATGTTTTGAGGTCCCAGAAGTCGTTTTATAACGTTTTTTACGATGATGTCTGTGTGTGTGTGGGTGGGTGGGTGGGTGGGGGGGGTGGGTGGGTGGGTGGGTGCGTGGGTGGGTGCGTGTGTTAGCATTGCTTGTTACCACGCTACGGTCCAGAATCTTTGATGGATCAAGTTGATATTTTACACAAAAATGGGCCCCATTTAGACGAAGATCCCTATTGTTTGGGAAGAATTATGCATTATGGGAAAGTCACTTTTTTTGCCAAAAACCGTTTTTTTTAAAACATTTATTTCTCCTAAACTGATAACCCTAGAGTTTTGAAATTTTGCCATTATCTTTGTGGTTTCAAATGCAACAAACGAAAAATATATTCAGAATTTTACAACAACAGGAAATATTTTTTTTTCAATAAAATGTAAAAATTTTGACTTATAATTCAATTTCAAACCTTGTGAGAGCGATAGAAGCCATACTGTTTGATGGATCAAAATGAAACTATGCCTATAAATAGAACATTATATGGACAATGAGTAGAGATATTTTTTTCTAAAATTACATTCGCTAAAGGGGCGTTAGAGTACGATTTGTGTTTTCAGAAAATGTTTTTTTGACGCTAAATGGCTCGTTAAAAAATATGAAAATTTGACCAAAAATGGAACGACAAATTAGCAATTCATAAAAAAAAATCATGAAGTTTCAATTACGGGAAAGAGCAATAACGATATAAAAACTCTTTGTTTACCCTAGACTAAGAGATCACCTGCTATACTTGTCGATTTTTTTGTATTTTTTTACATTGTTTACATTGACTTAGAATTTTTTGAGCAAATCCACTGAGATAAACTTGATGTTTCAAATGGAAAAATGAAAAATTATTATTGACTTATAAGAGATGTAAGAGGAATAATATTATTACATGTAAAAAATCACCGCCAACGAACATAAATTAATTTCCTCTGTCTTCCATGGTATGATGGATTTGTCTCATAAACTGCTTTAATAAATCTATATATTGCACTCTTGAGCAAAACTTAATAACAGTTATAGTTTCTTCATCTTTGTGAATTGTAGTATCTTACCATGATATTGAAATGTGAGGAATGGACTCTTTCCTCAAGAAAGAGGATTTATATTTGTTGACGAATATCCAGTTTTTTCACTATTCTAGTCTAATAGTTGATATTTATTATTTTCAAAAATTAGAAACTTCCAGCTATAAAAGCTTTATATTATACTGAATAGCCGATTTTGACTTTGAATGGAGTATGGAAAACTTGATAATTACTATAATTTGTTTTCTCAATATACATTCAAAGCAACCTTATAACAGAGTACAGCAGCATGAAAAAGGTAACACTCGCTCAGAGTAAATTTGAATATACGCTTTTTGACAGATGAAAAGAAAAGCAATTTTTATTGAATAGATTTTTTAGACAATTCTTGTTATTTACATGTTTTGTGCAACTTTGTTTCCAAAAAAATTAATGTTTTCATTCTCCATTTAATCATATCCCATTTAGATGTTTACGTTATGTTTAAATGAGACGTTATGTTTTTCTATACTCAAGAAATTTGACATTAAGTTACTTATAGTAAAGTAGAGTGTAGGCCACTCCAGATTTTTTTCTAATTGTTTATGATGAATATCACATACAAAAAAAATTTTGTAGCATTCTGCGTTTAAATTGTTGTTTCAAATAAGAAATCTTTATGCAAATAAATTCTAAATAATACTCAAAAAATAAATAGTAAATTACATGAATTTTCTCTCAATATATTTGTTTCAAAATTTAAAAGCTTTATTTCCCTATGCTAATACAATATTTAAATATCATATCTCGTCTACGGAATTGCATGAACCCTGTGAACCCTTCTTCATATATAAGGAATCTTTCTGAAGGCTTACTTTTAGCTCTTTGGCCAACAGAAAGGACCACTATCCTGCAATATGTCTTTCAACTGTTGACCTGTTCACAAAATATTTAAACACACCTTTTCTTTTTCCATTTAAATTAGATTAGAGTTATAATAGTAACAAATGTTCAAAATAATAAGGAGCATTATGATTTTTATTTCTTTATATTGTTAATCATTATTGACCTAATCTTCAGTGCAAAAATAAATTAGCATGAGAACAAGAATTGAAAACAATCGAAAGTTCTGCTAATGAATTTAGATAATTAAAAATATCAACCTCCCGGATGCCTCAGTTGTTTTAAAAATTTATGATAAAAGAATAATGAGACCAGATAATGAAAGACAGATGTGCAGATACTAATTTCAACCATGTCTCATTAAGATAGAAAGAAGTTAACTGGTAAGGTTTCTTCAAGTAAATGAAGAACAACACAGTCATGCAATGTTTTACATCTCTGAATGCATGTATTTAAAAGGCATGCTAATAGTTTTGTACATAATTGTTTAGGTGACAAAAAGCAAACAGTATATTATTCCAATTATAGCTGAAAATTCTTCATGATTGTTAGAATTATTTTTGCAACATATCGTTATATAAAGTAAAATAACGTACTACGTTACGTTTTAAAAAAAGTAAAACGTGACAATAGAAATTTCAGATGTATAATAATTTAACAGAAAGTATACTTAAAATATGCATTAGTTTGTCATTTTCTAATTAAACGGTATATAATTATATTTCTTATAGTCCTAAACACGTGGTGATAACACACAGCAAAAATTTAAAAAAAGTGACTTTCCCATCATGTACAATTGCTCCCAAACAATAGGGCATATCTACAGTATGAATATAGGTTTTTCTGTAAAATATTAATTTGATTCATAAAAGATAATGAACTGTATCATCTCCTCAAACTTTTGGACACATACACACACGCAAACATAATACATATTAGTGTATTTGGGGAGCAGGCCTTCATTTATACAAGTTCTATTAAAACATGCCTATTTCTAATTTAACCCTTATATATTAATATAATATATATATATATATATATATAATATAGACAAACGAATAAGAAAATGGGAAAGTAAGACTAAGATCTTTCCCATTTTCTTATTGTGGTTTGATCATTGATTGTTATTTCACGTGTTTATGTGAAATCTTTTTATATATATATAATTAATTAAATGAAACGGTCCAACGGACTTTTAAATAAAAACCAATTAAAAAAGATAACACTTACGAGTAGATGGACACATCTGTGTCGCCACTATGCCTTCCTTCGGGACTCTTCACCTCCTGATGGCGACGATGGTCGAAATATAAAGTGAGTTATTCCTGTGTCTATCTGTGTGCTATCGTTTTTAATTGGTTTATATATATATATAATTATATATTCACCAAAAAACGTCATAAAAGGACTTTGGGGGCCTCAAAGTATGTAAATCCGTTTATCTACAGATAAACCCTTAGCGTTTTACAAAATACCAGTCAAGGTACAGTTGAAAAATTTATCAATTTACGTAAATACACTAAAGAACATTTGTGTATTTAGGTATAAAGAACATTTTTTAATTTAGGTATCCTCAGATTTCATAACTAAATTATTTGTTGTGTTCTTTTTTAAAAAAAAAACATGAAGAAATCTTTACTTCATTATAAAATCATGTTAATAATATTATTAATTATAATTGTGTTACTTTTTATCGCCTATATTTATATTGATAATATTCAGTATTTTCTTCATGTTGTCGTATGCATTTTTTTTTCCATTAATACATTTTTGCAATTTATTATTTCATAAGTAGTTTCAATATTTCATACCATAATTCATGACAGATTTGTTTGCATTTTATCATTTAGTGATTTCTTTGTTATATTATTATAGTCTACAAATATGAGGAGCCAGTTATGAATATAGTATCAGAGTAAAGTATATAGTTTTTTTTGTTCTTTGAAAATATTGATTTAAATATTGGAATTGTTATTGGATTTTTGTGCATCATACAACTATACTGTTAGTATTAAACACTTTTGTGTAAACTGTTAAAGATAAATGTCAGTTTTCTCGAACGATAAATGAAATTCAATTGGAGAACCTTCCGAAAAACTTAATTCTATTCAATTTAAAACTTTCAGTTGATTTATTCCATAGGTATTCTTCTATCCCCACAAGAGAATGTCTCAAATATACCAGAGTCAACTAAAGAAACTTTCATATAACTTGAGTTAAAAAATGTTAACAAATACATAAATGAAGTTTTCAATTGAATCAATTTCACTATATCTGAATAAATTGTAATTTAAATATTCCTGGGGAGAGAAATGAAGTAGTTTCAAAAAATGATTGAAATGTTTAATTTATATTCGAAGTAATCTTAAGATACATACACAAAATCATCTTTATTCTATTCATATTATAAAATTCCTCAATACTTTTAAGAGTGATAAGAGATTTTTAATGTTTATAAACATTTCAATTCTTTGATAAGGAAGAATATTTAGAATATAAACAGATTTAAAAAATGTATTTGTAAAACATAATGGTTATTTGTAGTACATTGGCTTAAAAACTGTCCAACAATGTCAACCTTTTCAATATATGAAGGTTGAAAATTAATAAAAATATTCGAAAATGTATCTGCAGTTATTCAAATATCTGTGTAGATCGACTCTTTGTGCATTTAGTGAAAATGTAGCGAATATAGACTATGTGATAAACATTATGTGATGTTTACTCATATATTTACTCATTTGTATGTGTTAACTTCAATTATCTGATCTGCATACTTGTTTATATGAACCCTTTTAGGAATGGACGTTACTGTTTGTTGGTAAAGTAGGTAATTCTGAAATATATATGTTATGTGCTACTGTCAGAATAGCTTCACTTCTAGGATAATAATTGCATTATTTCAGAGAGAGTGCGTTTTCAATAAGTTATAACTCAGCATATATGCACATTTTTAAAAAAAATATTAGTGCAAATTATTAATTAACTTGCTATTTATTAATTTAGTAAAAGTTATCTTTTCAGCTATCTTCTAAAACCTTTTTCAGTGGGTACATATAGTGAGTTAGTCCGTGATAATGATCCTTATATTTTCTGCGTATGAGTACCTTTAAAGTTTAATAAACTAACATTATAAACGAATCATAAAGAAACCAAATAGGTAGTTTCTTTGTTGAGATTTTGACAAACACCGGTTTGTATGTAAGTATGCAAACTGACATAGAAATTTAACGTATAAATATTACAAACTAGATGAAGAGAGAAGAGAGTTTTTGGATAACATAAATAAATGAGATGATCATTTTATTGCACACTAGCAGACCTATTACACACAAAGATAATTGTACCCATCTTTGATGGGTATTTTACAAAAATTGAGAGATGATACGTGGTATTCCAAAATATCATTAGAAAGATATAATAGTAAAAAATATAATTATTAGTACAGTATTAAGTAAGTGCTTTTGTATATACCACATTAGCTGCCTTTTCTTCAGAGGCATGGAAGAACACAGAGTTGAAATCTCTGAGGATGAGCAAATGAGATGCAGTTGATCAAGTGAGAAACACTTGGTCTCACTTCAATTCCTGCAGTAGCTAGAGTTTGTCCATGCAACTTATTTACCGTCATTGCAAAACAGACGCTGACAGGAAATTGCAACCGTTTGAATTGAAGCGGATAATTCGAAATATCTGTTTACTGATTTGAAAGTTCATTATTAGGAGTGAGAATTGCTCGTTCACAATGCCGGTTATTCTAAATAGATGGCAGATCTCGTACTCCGGGAACACAGTTCCAATAAGTTCTTGCTGAGGACTTCAACGTAAATGAAATAGAAATTAACCAACAGTACCGACTTGGTACAGTATCAGGCACCTAAAAATGCCTGTATATTTTCATTTTTAAGACAAAAATGTCTGTGTATATAGCCAAACACAGATTAAAAGTCAATACTTTGCTTCTACGTTGAATTTCCAATCTACTCAAATCCTTGCTTTTAAGTTAGACATACAAAAATAGTAAATTTACTTATCCTAAAGTTGACTGTAGGCTAATCCAGATTTTTTAGTATACTCATTGTGTTATTTTGTTAATTTGTGTTGAGCTTATTGCACAATAAATTCCCTCATCCCTCAGGTTTAAGCAATATATATTTTTTTCAGAATTTTTGTTAATAATCGTTTGAGAGAATAATCATGTTTATGATTACCCAAACAATTATTAAATAAGTCTCTGCTTTATTGTGATTTCTTAGCAACAAAGCTAAGACACAGTTGATTGAAGGGGTGAGTTTTATTTCTTTCACGTGCTCACTAATCTTCAATCCTTACCCTCACAGCTCATCCCCTAAGGAACTGCTTCAACGGTTTTCTCATGCCCTTTGAATCATTATAACCTTATCTCTTTCGTATGTCATACATTCAAACAATAATTTTTTTATGTTTAATAATAAAACAAATCAAAGAGTAATTATGCTCTTTCATCCTGTGTTTAATATATCATTGTGTGATTTAAATACTGTAATTCTTGAATACATAATTTATTAAGTATTATAATACATACGAGTGAATATTTTAATAGTTACAAATGAAAGGTACTAAAGATTGTATGTTCTGTTAATATTTGAGCATGCTCGTGCAAGATTAACGAATTCAAAAGTAACTAATAGAGTACATTTTCTTCAATAAAAATTTATACTTCTAATAATATAGCATTCTTTTCTGTTTTCGGCAACTAATTAGTCCACTGGTTTCTAATGATGTTTCACGGCATTAAAGAGAGTAGTAATTACCAAAGATTCTAAGATTCGGCTCCCAAATCATTAACTTTCTACGAAGTTTTAAAAAAACTTTCATGAAAAATTAACTCAATAAGAGAAGTTTCCCAACTTTCCCCAAAATTAATATCAAATAGAAAATTAATTTTTTGAAACAATATTGAAATTTTTTAAATTTTTGCTAAGCTTAACATTTTTTTTAGGAAATGTTTGAAATTAAGTCTTAAAATAGAATAAAATGGAAAGACTTCCATTATAAAAATTTGAGTTTTTTTACAAGATACGTAATAAACTTTTTACTAGATAGAATAACCCTACTTTGATTTTTTTTTTTAAATGTAAGAATTAAAATAAAGATCAAATTTTAAAAATTTTTAAAAAAGGGTAATATTTCTTTAAGGATTAAGGAATTATTTTGGATGAAACCATTAAAAATGAATTTTTTGAAAAGGAAAAATTTTTTATTTATATTTAAAAAAAAATTTCCGTATTTTAATTTTAAAAATGTTTAAATCCAAAAATTTTATTTTTTTTTTAATTTTTCCTTAATTTGTCTTTTTTAATTTTACTTACAAATTTTTTTTTTTTAAGTGTTTTTTTTGAATTTTTTTTATTTGTTTTAATTTTTTTTTTTATTATTTATTTTTGTTTAGGTTTTATTTTCTTTTAAAATTATTATTTTAACAACTTTTTTTTAATTAATAATTTTTTCAAAATTTCAATTTTTTTAAAATATTTAATTCCCTTTTTTATTTATTATTTGCTTTTAATATTTTATTTTATTATTTTTAATTTTTAAAATATTTGTTTTCATTTTTTCTGTTTCCTTAATTTCCAACTTATATTATTCCATTTATTTTTTATGTTAATGAACGGTATGAAAATTTTCTCCAAGATTGCAAATGTTCTTTGTATTTTTGCTTAGATTAAAAAAAATTTTAAAATGTAAATTTTTGTCCCTTTTTTATTTTTATTTTTTTGTAAACTTTTTGTTTTTTTATAATTTCCTTTTATAAACTTATAAAAATTTGGTTTCAAAAAAATCCATTTCTTTTAAATCCTGTATTCAAATAACTTATCTTTAGATGTCATTTCATTAATAATTATAAGCGTAACTTAATTTTAATGAGCTGCCTATACTCAAAGTTTAACAACTTAAATAAGCAACGGCAAAAAAAGGGGTTTAAATTTTTAAAATTTTGTTGGTTTCTGCTGCGCGGAGTTGTTCCAGTAATCTGAAAAGATATAAGTCTTACAGAAATAGTTTCTGCGTCTTTCAATGGGAACTGAAAATCGACTTGATTGAGCTGTAGCATTGCTACCAAGGACGATAGTAAACTTTTCCTTACCAATAACTAAATTAAAACTGAGTAATTTTAGTATTCCGTTAATTTTTCTCCACTATAATTAATGTCAAAATACGTTCTACTCACTGACTTGTCAGTACCAATTATTGTAATTTTGAAATATTTTTTGTTCAAAATATTTTCTATCAAACTTATTCTTCCACTCCTTATAGAATTAAAATGAATTGCTCATGTCCAGAAATATTCAACATATTAGAAAACTACTTTCATTTTCAATTTCTATCACAAATGAATCTATTTGATAGGCAAACTACTGTTAGTATTTCATATGATTGTATTTTTCAGTTTTATAGAAAAAGAATGGTACAAAATAATAGATGAAAAGAATAAGAAGAATAGAAAGAAAGAATAGAAGTTCTGTCTCTAGTTAGAAGTTCAGTATGTTTTCAAATCATCTTTCTGATAGTGTAAGGAGCATCACATTCGCAGCATGGCAGTCAATCACTCTTTGTATAGCACTAAAAGAATCAGATGGAGTTTTTGAAGCGGGTTGGCTGCCATGAAAGCTCTGCAGCCCCGATGCCCTTCACCTCACTACTAGTTTTCACCTTTTTTATCACTGCTTGTGCTACGTGTGCTAGGCTTTAAGAATTTTGTAGAGTGCTCATCGTACCGTGCAGGAAGCTCATTTCGAATATTCCATGAATATTTATCAAAGTGAAAACTGAAATGTGAATTTATTTTTGAAGAAATAAATATGGTATTAATGCGTACTCGCAATTCGAGCAAATCTAATGGATGTTTGGATAGGTTGTTGATTTTTCCATCAAAATGTCCTACAAAGCTGTATGCACAAACAGGAGTGATTTAAGCAATGTGGAGCGTCAACCCTTTCCACCACTTCAACTGCTTGAGAATATTCTCTCAAAAATATATGTTTAAATCATTTGTTAGACAACATTCCCTAAATTACACATTCATTTTAAAACTTTTTATTTACTTTATTCTTGTATCATAATACTGTTATAACGGTTATACAAATAGAACTGTTCACTCACAAATCCATATTAACAGATATGTAAATATCTCATGCTACATAGAACTGTGAATACAAAAATCATTTTTAATTTTATAAATTTATATTTTATGTCTTATCAGTAGATGCTGACAAATTTAAACATTTTTTTCTTTTTTTAGAACAAGAGGAAGATATTGTGTTTATTTTCATTTTGATAATTTACCACCTCCTTCCCCGAATATTCAGAATTATACTCCAGAGCTTTTTGGTCCAAAAATAATATATATATTCCTTGAATATATATTATGAAAACATCTAAACAATCAACTAATAAGGGTTTCTGCACCACTAATGTTAACTTAGACCAATTACCTTCTCATATATTTTGCATCTTATTACAATCAATAAATATCTAGTATTTTATTCTTTATCGAAATTGCAGTGACGTTTATGAAAAGTTTCGTTTAATAACAATTTATTTCAAAAAAAAATATTCGGCATATCTATAACATTGGGAAAAAATCCTTATATTACTGAAATATTCCACATCTATGCCGTATCACCTAAATGAAATTTGCAGAATACTTAACAGAAACTCGAAACAGAATATATATATGTATCAATAAAATGATTTCACATAAACACGTGAAATAACAATCAATGACCAAACCACAATAAGAAATGGGAAAACAAGACTAAGATCTTTCAACCGTAACAAGTGGTCTTCGTCAGAGTCAAAAACCCAACTGAAACACTAGATGCAGAAAACATCTGGTGAGGGGTTGAGAAGAGTGGGAGGGAAGAGTGGTATTTTAAGAGGGTGAAAGCGCAGGAAAGGACTAATGTTTAAAAAGGGATGTTTGGGGAAACAAAGGAGTACAGTAAGAAAGAGTAAAAAACTATCCGCTAGCTGGACATTAGTCCTTTCCTGCGCTTTCCTAAGCAAAAGATTAGTCAATGCAGAAGCTAATACAAAATATATAGTATTAAACCTGATTATAACACTCATCCTAAAGTCTTAATGGAATGAATGAGTAAGGCACTTTCTTAGTCAAAAAAAATGTTATCTTTTATTTCTTTATGAAATATTAGGATCATAAATAACTTCAATGAGAAGGTGAAACAGAAATAAATTTGTCTCTCGTTTTAAATGGTTTCCTGAACTACTTCTGTCTTATACAAAGCACAGTAAACACCTTCCACTGCCACATGTGAATACATGCAATTCCAGAGTTCATTTGACATCGTTTAGAGTGCCATCCAGATTGTATGAAGATAGTTTGTCAACTTTTTAGGGTCATATCAATTCACCCTTTACTTCACTTTTCCCTTCCAAACTCAACAGTTACCTCCAATTCTTTCACAAAAACTCAAAAATATGAATTTATATATGTGTATATGTGATGTTATGTGTATATTATATTTGATTTTATTGCTTAGGTAAGATTAATTAATTAAAAATTTTATTAATAATCTTAATATAATAAAGATATGATGTAAGTAAAGAGCTTACGTATATATCATCAAGACTACAGAAGATAAATTGCAATAATGATAAATTATCCTAGTGTAGAACATCTGATGATTTCAATTACTTCAAGTTCCTTGCTAACCTGTATGTGTAAGGGCTGTTGTAAGAGATAAAACCTGAATCAGAAAGGTAGGCTGTTATCGAAAATACTTCGGAATACTTTGGTCAGGGAAAAGATGTTTTCGATGGCGATCAATAATTAGTACAATACATAGGAAAACCGGCTCCCCTAAACTTTCTAAGACCTACATAGATTATGTTTAGATAATTTTCAACTCATTTGGAAACCATAGAAATTGTATCAGATTACTTTTCGAAAGTGTTCGTACAAGCTCGAATTAAATTGGAATCACTTAAAAGTAAATTTGCTAATAATGCGGTTAACCACCGGGCAAGTCATTGGACGTGACAAAATTTTACTAATTAGAAGTGATGTAATAGTCATTAGGGATTTTACACCACCGCAACCAAAAAGATGTTTCATCAGATGTTGGGAAAATCAAATTTTGATTTCAATTTATGAACACTTTTTACAAATATTAATGTTCAAGCATAGTTTATTTAAACAAAGGTGAAACATTTACAAGTGCTTAGAAATATGAAATCTATTTCAACACAAATAAATAGTTCTTTTAATCCAGCTAGTCTTAGCTACTTATGATAATAACTGTAAAGTTGATACTTGCTATTTAGTTTCGGGAATTCATGAAAGAGATCCAAATCGACTGGTTTTTGCATGTGTTATATTTAGCAAACTATCGTAAATTGACAACGTTATAGATCACACCTGTTGAAAAATTGATTTCTAAATCGAGCTGAAAGAAGGAATTAGATTATAATGTGACACTAGTCTCAATATAAATTTAAGATTACTCTAAAGAAAGTAAAGTTAATTATATTTGTTTTCTAAAAACCAAGGTTAAAGTATTTTGAAAATAATTATGATTACTTA
Source organism: Hermatobates lingyangjiaoensis (assembly GCA_026182355.1). Lineage (NCBI taxonomy): Eukaryota > Metazoa > Arthropoda > Insecta > Hemiptera > Hermatobatidae > Hermatobates > Hermatobates lingyangjiaoensis. Next base: position 1,800,457 of record JAPFBL010000255.1, read on the forward strand.
AAACATTATGGAATTGAATATGCTAAATGCTAAAATTCAATTAACTGTGAAATAAAAAGGACAAAAAAATATTCTTAGTGAGAGAATTATAATTTTAAAATTATACCAGCAAATTTTCCAAACTTTGTAGATTCTAAAAATAGTCAAATGCGGCTTACCCATTTAAAATTACGCCTATAGATGCCGTTAGGGGACATTCAACAAATTCACTCATTTGCTTAACATTCATTTCATCAGATATTTCCTTGGAGTACCACTTCAAGAGGATAAGTTATTGATGTTTTTATTAAAATACTAACCAAATCTCAGGATTACACGATATATGAATCTTAGACCAGTGTCAGTTATATAGTAGACCAGTATAGTGTCATACATTCAACAAAATTTGATAATTAATTAATTGCTATTACATTGATGGGATTCTAATTAACTAATTAGAACGCCACCAATTAGTGGTGACGTTAAGTAAAGATTAGTTAAATTAACAAACTAAACTTTGAGTCAATTTATATATTTCTTACTTATTCAGAATCAAATACTCTAATACTTCAAAGTTTTAATCAAACTCTGGTCAATAGGTCACTACATTGTATATACAATAACAAAGTGAGAAAATATCATTGACAAAAAGCGTTAACTCATTTGAAGGCAAGAACTGACTTATTACAATAAATTTTCAACACAATTTGTGTAAAACTATTATTTTATTGCAGTCATAATGAAAATGGTGTTCAGAAGCTTCAAGACCTGTGAACGTGTTGAAATGTAAAAATATATATTTTTCTGTTCAAAAAATTGAAACTTTGAACATTTTGTCGTATTATAATCCGAAAAATTATACAGTCATATCTCTTCAACAAAATAAATTTCTTCCGGAAATGGTTTCGTAAGATGAATTACTAATTTCATGTAAATAGTTTAATACGTTCCTAGACCCCGATACCCACCCCAAAACACACTTGATAAATTAAAATAACCAGTATAATAATTGTTATACATTTTACGAGTATTGTGATAAGCAAAGAGGTAAATTATGAAATTATATAATAATAATATGTAAAGTCATTTGCTTTTGGATTTGACTGGGTGGGTGGGGAGGAGACAAACGTTTCCTGACTGCAAAAGGAACACGTACTGTACAAGCACACGGGCACAACTTACTTTAAATTTTAATTAAAATTATAAAAAGAAATTATTTGTTTAACTTTCTGTTTTATTTTTTTTTTTATTTTATTTTTCACTTGTTTTAACTACTATCGTCTTCAAATCCTTCAGCCTTTTTTCGTTCAGGTTCATTTTTAGCACTGGTTGTTTCCTGAGGTTTTGTGAAAAATCCAATGCAAAGACGTTTGTCTTTGACAACTTTTAATAATCTTTCTGAAGTATGCAAGGCAGACGTCATCAAAGTCAGCAATTGTCTATCTAGAGAATACTTCTTCTGGGTGATTCTTGCCAATAAATTCTGAAATTTCTTCGAATTTTGATATCATTTGTTTTATTTGTGTGAATAAGATAAAGAGACCCTCTTCTCTACGTCACCCGACTTCAGGCAAACGCATTCCTTTTTCATGCTTCGTGATTAATCCTTGCTTAGTTTCTATGAATAAAAGAACTCTCTTCTTCTCATGAACTTTGAAATTTATTTTTCTTTGGGCACATATTGAAAAAATGAATACAAAAGTAAACTGGAATAAGCACAAAAGATGCTTTCGTTTGTAAATGCTTTCGACTGAAGTGCCTTGGGATTGAGCCTTAAGTGTCATGGGATGCTTTCAAATTACAGATGGCTGTGACTCCAAGCCAATGGGGAATACCTGGAAGGAACAGATAAGTTTCTCCTTGTCCGAGATAATGCTTGGGGGTAGGGATTCACCTGTGCGATAACAATTAGAAAGAGACACTGTCAAACAAAATAAAACGAAGCTATCAGTGTTACACTAAAACCCCGAGATCTTAGGAAAATGCCAAAAAAAAAAAGTCCTATATTTTAGAGGCATATTTACGCCTGATAGCTGAGGAAAGGAGCGCGCACTTTGATAATTTGGCCTTTCCTATAATGTTAAAAAGTTCATAAGATGGTCACTTTTTTCCAGAGAAACCTTTCATAAGGTGAAAATTTCGTAAGAAGATGCTTTTGTATGAGGAGTTACAACGGAACTGTACGTAAACGAATACAAAAATATGAACTAGTCAAAACTCAACTGTACGACAAGTAAAAGTATTATAAAGTTCAATCAGAGTCAAAAGTATTAACTTGTTTTATTTGGAGTAGCAAAAATATAGTAATTTGCATTCTACTATTTTAGAAATTACTATATATAGAACTGATGGGCAGGCGTCTTTTTTGTCAAAATGTATATAACTTTTCTCAAGAGTGATTCATATTAAGATAATACTTATAGGAGTTTAAAGTTTTTAAAATCACTAGAACTGCCGGTCACAGTTATTAAATTATTATTTTTCATCGCATAATGCCCCATGATTTTTTTTATTATCTAAAAAAATACGATTTTTTACCACTGCAAGAATGACAGGTTTGTTAAATGGTAAAATTATAATAATAGTGCATGTAATAATAAAATTATGAATATAAACTCACGCAGCTAAGGGCAGATAAATACCATTCACTCAAATTAAAACATGCAAATAGATATAAAATAAAAAATTAACTTCAATAAAAAAACATAAAAATCAAATCGATGATTCCAACTGGATTGACTAAAAAATTATACGTCATTGTATTAACGAAATGTTACATTTTGATGAATCTAAGAATGTGCCTAAAATATTCTGTATCAACATCTGATTTGAACATTTAATAGAAAATTCGTTTTTTAACAATGTTTGAACAGATATTAATAAAATCCTGTTTTAATCTAATAGGATGACTCAATAAAATTGTAATATTAAGTAAGCAAGTTTTGTGTTGAAGAGTGTCGCTGAGATTGGTTCAAACTGATTAAGGAACCATTTAAGGGCTCCAGGTTAAGGCTGAGAGCGAGTGTCAGAAAGCTGGGGCTTAAACCGTTTAGGCGACAAATTCGGTTAACTGAGCCAATTCAAGCTAGCCTTTCAAGAAGAGACTATTCCACTCTGTCTTATCAGTTGTTTGATTAAACTTTTCATCCCATTTTTGTTCTTTACATACTTCTATCATTAATTATGGAATTTAAATTGAAATACCAAATATCCGAAGAATCTTTTGATAAATCTAATACCTACAGTTTGAAAAAAGTTTTATAAACCAATTATTAATTAACCATCCCACTACCAATTTTCTTAAAATATGTGAAGAATAATTTTTAATTATTTATTCAGGATATTTAATAAGCTCTGTGCTAGTAACCTTGTAGGTTGATTTTGTTTAATATATATCCTGTTCACTTCATGACTAATATTTTCAATATTACATTAGAAAAATCATTCATAATCTATTTTATTTTATTATTATTCTTTTCCATGGTTCATACTTTTATGCGTAACAACAGCTACAATAAACAAACAATATCTTCAACAATATTTCAAATAAAATTTCTTTTTCAGGAGGTTATTATACAGATAATTTGAGAGATAATTTCTTGTACTGGAATATGAAGACTAAGTGTCATGAAACATTAGAAAATGGTTTGTCTGTTGTGTGTTTATTTATTTTCTTTTCTTTTTGTTAAGCCTGGTTAGCCGACTTATTTTTATTCGTTATGATAGACTTTATACTATATATAACTGAAGTACTTGGAATAATACTCGTAGATAAAACACACACACACACACACAATTTGTTGGAAACAAAATTTCATAGACATGGACAACCTGGTAACATGCAGTTAGCAATTTGTGATTGGAAGAACCTACAGTAGTTGTAGAGTCTGCACCAGTGACACATACATCTTTATTCATGTAATTCTCGGTTTCAATTTGTTCAACGATTAAAATTCATAGTTTATAATAATTTAGTTGGTATCGGAAACAATTAAGAAAAATATGAAAGAATAATTAATACTGATCTTGTAAAATGTTGTAGGAAATCCTAAACTAATGAATTCAGACTAATTCATTTATTTATAACAAATTTTCATATAAAATACTTAAGTAAAAGTTTAAACAATGAGAAGAACCATGTTTTATTGCTAATTCCTACTTCCAAGTTATTGTATTTAAAAACAAACTTCATAAATTATAATAAATATACATTTTCTGTCCAGGTTCAGCTAACTCGTTTTTCTTTTAATAAAAAAATATTACAGCCAACAGTAAATAATTATCCATTTTCAACAAAAAGTATACTGGTAGATATTTCCTTGTACGAACGACATTATTAAACTCTTATTTATTTCAGTCTCACTGGTAAAGAGGGTTTCCATGTTTTTTTATTTAATTCATCCTACAATTTATTTAGTTTTATTAAAATGAATATACTGGTAGTTATTTTTGAGATTTCATCGTCTTAAAAGTACTAGTCATGTTTGAAGGTACAAGTACAATCTAAGCATAATACTGAATAATCAATACAAAATGCAACAATATAGTATAAATAAATAATATGAATGTTCAACAACAAATTATTGATAAGATATATAAATGGAATTTCAACAGCTTAACTTTAAACAACCTATATTAACAGAAGCTAAAAAAAATTGTTTTGAATATGGAAACTTAATGTTCACGGACACATTGATAAAGACCCAGAGAGATGTCTAATGTACCAACATGGAGGTGATAACACCAGTAGTATGTCAGGTGGTATACACTTCACAGGTGGAAAACCAAAATAAAGTAAAATAGACCATTAAATTGGTTATCAATAACTTTGATTATAATTTAACAGAGAGTTTGATATTACAACTTTACGAAAATTGAGTATAGATTCTGGGTTTGACGCAGTTAAAAAAAACCTTTGGACTTTGGACTTTTGACTTTGGTTATAATTTTACAGAGAGTTTAAAACCAAAGTCATAGATAACCAATTTAATAACCTAATTTGCTTCATTGTGATTATAACTATTTCATCATTTATAACAACTTTAACCATTGACCTAGAACAATTTAATAAGTAATTGCACTCACCAAAGATATCTGGTACTGGACTTTTCCAGCTTAGTATATCAAGAAACTGCAAGGTTTGGACCATTAAGACTTCCAGTACAATATTTTGTAATCATGGTTTCTTTGAGGGTTACTTCCATTCTCCGAAAGAAATGTATGAATACTACATTAATTCAAACATGTTAATCAATACTATATCAGTTGTTTACACGTGGCTATAATCATTTTATCAGTAAATAATTACAACAAACTTAATCACTGATTAAGTTTAAATTAATAATTTATCAGTGATTTTACAACAAAACTTAAAATCACTCATCAATCTGAAACATTTTTAAAATATTAAACAGATGGCCTGAATCTCTTCAGACTCGTGTTCCCATCGTACCTCTCGTATTGCACATACACTCTTGTAACTAAATTAAACTTCAGATTTTAAGTTGGTTAATTACTTTCGTAAATGTACATAGAGAATTATCCCATACATCTATAGTTTTAGGTATGAGTGGACAATAATCTTTATTCCTATCCAAGGTGGTTGATTCAAATACGGATATAATATGACCATGGTTTTTTACCTATTCTAGACAGAGAGTCTGCATTCTTCTTATGATGTCAAATACAGCTTCCATGCAAGTAGTTAAGTAGACAAATTTCTACTAGATGTTCTATATATATTTTTATTTTTTTTTCTTTTGAAGGTTTAGTATTCTTTACGAAATACATTTCAAATGCAAGTACAGTTGGAATGTACTTTTTAAACTAAATTGGACCCGGCTGTTCTTTAACTGCTTTTTTCTTGATTTATTTATCAGTTCCACACCTGTGAAAGCTGAGGTGTCTAATACAAAAGTGATCAAGAATGCTGGAATAGGAAATGCAGAAAAATTACTTTGGAGTAATATTACTTGAAAGACTAACACTGGCAAATTCTTCAATAGTTACATTCAGTAATGTCACAAATGGATTGTAAAACTGTAAAGAATTCTTCAAAACATTGGCCTTAAGGAACATGAAGTCTTAAAAACAAGCTTACAAACTTCTAATATTATTTTAATATATTATTAAAATAATATTACTGCTGTCATAAATTGAATGGCATGATATGTATTGGTTCTATACTGCAAGATACATAAAAAACGTATCCATATTACTTTTAATAAATGACACAGACAAGTGTATCAAAGGATAATAATATAATTATCTCCTGCACTAGCTTTAGCAATAATAAATTATTAAACCTCTTCCTATAGGGTATTTTTTATAAAGAAAAGAAATTCCAGATAATTAAGAACTGTAAAAATTATAAACTCCTCTTTCTGAAATAAAATTAAAAAAAAATAATAGTGCGAAACATTAATAATTTGGCCTATATGTTGCCAAATAATATCCCTAATAAAATATTCTACAAGTACTTCAACAGTGAACACAAACGAACACCTCGATTGTAAATAAGTTTTCAAGTAAGAAAAGCTTCTCTGGTACATTAATGGATCAAAAATGAATAGTATAATCAGTAAAATAAGTTCACTCTCGGGTGAAAACCTGGACACAAAGGAGTAGAGGGTAATGAGGCGGTGGATGGGAAAGAAGAGGTTAAAACTAAACATATCTCCTGCTGTTTGTAGTCCTCTTGCAACGCACCCCCCAGCTTTTGTCAGAATGTAGTTAAGGAATAAATGAAAAGGAAAGTAGTTAAACGTAGCTGAAAAAAACATTTTTTTTTTAGTTTAAAAAAGCTGATTCCAACTGAATATAAATTTTTATAAAAATTAAAAATTCTTGATGTTAAAAATTTAATTATTTAACCCTACATCTTTCTTTTACATACTACTCAACTATGCTGCCAATTATGATATACGAATAATGCAGACTCTGTATTGATAAGGCTTTCCAACGTCTGATAACATTCTATGTGAATGTAAGACATTGATTCATTGATATGTGATCGATTGCTGTGATGATGTTAATAATTTCGTAAATCATACCTAAAACCAACAAAAGTAAGAGACACTTCTCCGAGAACTTTATTAATTAACTTAAAATGTAAATCTGATTTTAGGAAAGAGAGATGAAGTACAATAAGGAAATATATGCCATGGTGTCCACGAGTCCCACGATACCCGGTGTCATAGTATAATAATAATAACATTAACAATAATAAGAACATATCAGATCCTTTTAAATCAATGAATGCTAGTTTGTTATGACTAATTAAATAAATATAAGCACATTAAAATTAATCAAATCATTAAACTTATTACTATGATTTTCATAGCATTCACCATAGCGTTTTATATTACATTTACACTGTAGCTACATTAAAATAAAAACAAACTATTCAAAGAGTTATTTATTATAAATACTTACTCTAAAGTTGAATGTTGAAAACTCAAGATTTTTTTAACCAAATACGTCTTTATTAAACCGCTAAACGGTAAATGCAACTTTCTTAAGGCAGAAAAAAGTTTCTGAAATGGCCAGTAATTGTCTTCTGATGAGTTAAATAGATACAATCGTGAAGAAGAAGTATTCTGTCCTACAGATTAACGAGAGATAACATTTTTAGAAAAGCTCCTTTTTATTTACTGTCTCTAACTTTTTCAAACACCATTATTCGACGGATTTATTTATCTTTTCTTGCTAATATTTTAATTAAATTAATAATTATGGTTTTGTAAAAAAATAGGTTTCAACTATACAGACTTTAGATAGTTTATTGTTTTTAACTAACAAATAAAAACTTTACAGCATTTAATATTTTATTTTTATTTTAATTTCTAGTTTGTATTTCAAATGACCCTCTTTTTAGTTTTGTATATTTCGAACTACAGCACACAGTTGTCCAATAAATCCTTCAACAGATCTAAGATGGTCTCTTATCTCCTTCTGATAGTTGTTATAACTTTATTGAACGTTTTAGATAGCCTTTATACACTTTATATATGACCCGAGGTGGTTACCATCATAGGTGGTGATACTACCAGGTATCCTTGCATGCACTCTAATTTCAATTATCTCTAGGTTCTTCATACATATCCACGTAAGATCAAATTCGTATTTATCCAATTATATACAGCCCTTTATTGGTTTATGAATAAATGTTGAAAAATAGTCAACCGCATTATTCAACAAAATGAGATAAATGAAAAAGTTAATTGTTATTCTGGATAAATAATTTGTTCTTTCATAAGTTTCCAAATATTTATTCTCGAGATATATACTTAAAATGTTGCGTCATAAGTGATGTTACTAACATACACTTTCATTAATGTATTTATTTGATAATGTATATAATGTTCTAACATAAAAAAAGTAAAAATAAATACTTCCAATTAATTTTAAAAGTAATAAAAAGTCTTTGGTCTCTTAAAGGAGCGTTTAAACGAGTTTACAGCTCAATTATTTACATAAAAGAGTAACTGAAAAGAAAGTTCAGACCCCCAAGGACAGTGGAAAGTTTCCTGCAGTACTGCGGCTAACTTTATATTTACAAAAATAATTATTGTTTCACACCGCAAGTAAATCACTTTAATGGCGATGAATATCATAAAACACTTAAACATGCTACTGTTTATTTCTATAAATACGATTATTAAATTTGTATTCTAATTAGTGAAATTGAAATTTTGTAAAAGAATGGGAAACAAATTTCATTATATTTATATTTGTCAAACCCAAACTTTGAAGAGAGAAATCTTTTTTAACATTTATTTCAAAAGATTGAGTTTTATAAAAAGAATTATTGACTTTGTGTTTTATAATATTGTTCTGTCAATTCATGAAATAAAATATTACACCACTTAGGAAAGTTTTTGCATTATTTCATATTGGCCCGAATTGTTTAGAGACTGTGAGATAATATTCAACTCTATATCAGTTTTAAACAATAAAGAAGGTCGTTTTTTTTTGTCAGTTGGCATAATGAATGGCGAAATTGTCTTTCTATAAAAGGACTTCTTATCTTCATGTTGTGAACCCTTAGCCTTGGGCCTCTAAACTTTCTTCTCTAAAATATTGCCTAGATAACATTTTAACCTCGCCTATCATGAATTAGTTGAAAAAAAAATTTCCAGTTTTGTTTGATGCAGTAGAAATAAAAACATTTTTAATTTAATCAATGTAAATATTAATGTTCAGGAATGAAATAAGAATTTCTTATAAACATAATTCCAAATTATTTTAAAACTTAGTTGAAGCTAAACTTAACTTTATTTCAAGTAAACTTTAACCAAACTTGTTATCAACCAATTTAATTATGAATTTATTTTAATGCCGCTATATTTATTTTAAGAGTTGCAATAAATATAGAATTGCTGTTGTTGAACAATTTGACAAGTTACTGGACACAGCAGTCTTACAATACTATTGTTTACTGTAATATTTCCACTTCAAATATGCTGATTTCTTAAAGTTATTATGCAATATTTATATTACATCATTACTTAAGCAGAAATTTCTAGTTTGTAGAAAAAAACATATGAGTTGAATACCAGAACCTCTAATAAAGTTTTCCAGTACTACATTAAACAGCATGATATCTCCTTGTAACTTCCTTTATTTAGCATGTAATTTTCTGGCAAATCTTCTGTATTCGCACAATCTGATCTCTCTATGATATGTTCTAGTTCAAAAGGTATTCTAAATCAATCCAGGAGCTGCATAATTTCCTTTGTCAATAATATCAAAAGTGGTTTGAAAATCTATATATTTTACTTGTGGCGAGTTTTGAAAAAAATCCTCCATGGTATATTCAGCATCATTTCAAGGAAAATACCTGATCTGTTATACTTTTCTCCCTCAGAAGTCACTGTGATATTTGCATAATACTAGATCCGCCAAAAGTAATATTAAAATGAAATAGAACATTTCATAGTATCCTATCTAATAGGTGCTTAAGAGTAAAAAGATACCTCTATAATTTCACAGCTCAATCTACTATATTTTTTCTTTTTTAAATAGGACGTATCATTATTTACTTCAATCTGTAGGTAATACCTTCTCTTTCTTGATGTTCAAAAGGAGCTCAAATAAGCTTTTGAATAGTTATTTGATTAACATTATCAACATATTTGTGTACGTCAGCAGGAAATCCATCAACTCCTGAAATTTTATTGTTTTTGAGCCTTAATATAATGATCTCTGTTTCCTACGCACCAGGTGCCTTCAAATCTTCATCAGCATTATATATATATATATATATATATATATTCATGTAATGAGCCTTCTCCGACATTTCTTTCAGTAAGGTGGTGTTTGAAATACTTTTTACACCTATTCCTAATTAATTTTGCCAAATTGTTACCATCTTCATTCCTACAGCCAATGACGATTGACTGAATAAGGTTTGTACTCTTTAATAACTTTTTTATAAAATTGTTTCACTTCATTTAAACTTCTATTCCACTCAAAGGTTTCCTGGTTCCTGTTTCACATTCAAACTTTTTGCTTTACAATATGTTAAGTATAGTGAAGGTGAAAAATTCGATGTTGAAATTTTGACGGAATTACAAGTTTTAACATCCCCAAAGTCGTTTTATTATATTTCTTCAATAATGAGTGGGGTGAATGTGCATCAAAAACTTTGTATAGACTGCTGCAGTCCAGAGTCTTTGATGGATCAAATTGATATTTTACACAATAATTGGCCTCATGATGTGAATCAGCCTTATTGTTTGGGTGCCATTATGCATGATAGGAAAGAGTCTTTTTCTAGCAACAATTTTTTTAGAAATTTATTTTTTCCTGGACTACTACTTCCAGAATTTTGAAAATTTGAGATTATACTTTAAGCTAGAAAAGCAATATGTTTTCTCTTCTTTTGGACCTGTTTTTTACATTTGACCTGAATCATTTTTTTAGTTTTGCTTGTTTATATATTGGCGGGTAGAAAGGTGTGTGTTATTATGTTACAGGTGTAATTTCATTTGCAGAAATAATGAAGGTATAGGTATAATTTTCTCCTCTTGATGAGGGAAACAAAAATTGAAGCTGTGTATAGAATTGAAGCATAAAAAATAACCTTAGCCCTTGGTTTTGTCAAATTGAAAACTAATTGCTAATTGTTAATTAACAGTTAGTAACTTTTACCTAACAACTATGCAATAGTGTATTAAAAATATGGATTTTCAAACCAATTTCATAAATTTTAGATATTAGAAAAGGTAGTCACCACCAAGATCAGTTAAAAACTTCCAACTATGTTTTATTGGCCTACTATCTTTGACCTGAAGCCATTTACAGAACACCCTCCAGTCATTTGATGGATGTAATTTATGAATGAATTAAGAAAGGAGATAAAAGATAGTTGGAACAACTGGGTTCTATTTCGTGTAAAAATTTATTACAACTCAATTTATATTTATCAAGATAATAAATTTTCAAAAGAGGTCAAAGATTTTTAAAATCATATCTAGAACTAATAAAAGTAAAAGACACTTCTTTGTAATCAATTATAAAGTTCAGCAAAGTACTTTAAAAATTCAGTTGCTTTTAAAAAGGACAAAGAGAGTCACAATAAGACAGATATTTTCTGTCCTAGTTTCATGGGACTCAGGAGGATTAGTTTGATAGTAACAATAATATGTCACATTATTCTAAGTCTAAATATTGGAAAATTCGTTATAACAAATTAAACGTATATAGCCACAACAAAACAAGTAAAATTGTTTTATTTGCAAGGAGTTTGATATTACGTCCCCACTATAACCACATAAAACTAAAACCAAAATTTAATTGATTGTCAGTTGATATTATATTTACTTATAGTAAATCTGAGTATACATCACTCTAGACTATTTTTTATTTCAACCATTAATTTTGAAATATTGTTATCCTCTTGTAATGAAATATATTCAAAGGCATTTATATATTTGTTATATATGTTTTACATCTTCATTTATTTACATTTTTCATGCATTTGTACATGTTTTATATTTTATGTTATATCTGTTCTATTTATTCACAGTTTTTTAATGCCTTTAATTTTTTTTAAGTATTATTCTATGCTTTACAATTACCTAGCTTTCTTCTTTACATGTCATTCATTCCTCAGTGTATATTTTTCCTTTTTTTTTTCCTCAAACTTTCTAGTTATAATAATTTTACTTTTTTTCGTTTCCACAACTTCCAACCAAGCGTGCACTTAGCTGCAATATTGGTACCGGTGCGCATGTACTTGCATCGGAGTGCTCAAATGATGATTACTGAAAACTAGCATTTGTGACCTGGTTAAAGAAAATTAGGTCATCGAATACGGAAGGAAAAACATTAACTCCTAAAGATAACTCAACCTTGAGCTTCACCGAAATGACTAATTAATTAAAATAGGAAACTTCCACAGGTTTTCAACATGGTCTTTATTAATTTTCTAAGACTTTGCAAAGAAACTACTACATTTAAAATGACTTGCATCTAAGGACCATTCTCTACTGATCGGGAAGATCTGCTTGGTTGCGACACTAAATGGCAAAGATAATAAAAGTGGGTGTTGAATAAACAAAATCTATAAATGTATTTCAAATACGTCTTTTTTAGGATAGCAACACGAATGTCACCAAAAAACTGCAGTTTGTCGACCACTGATGGCATTATGTATATTCATTCATCATATTAGTTTGTATTGTCATTACTACAATATAATTTACAATTTCATGAATCAAGATACATGTAAACCTTCCAGGGTACAATATGTTAGTTTTACAATTTGCAAATCGAATATTATTAATAACTATGAATTTTCAGTCAAGAGAAATAAAAATCTATGAAATATCATATATATTCCTTTTTGATAATATCAGAGCCAAATAGAACTGTTACCTCACAAGTAATACTGTCAGTTACTACCTTTTAGAAGATTCAACATCCCTCTTACAGGAAATGGAGCTAAGAAAATTAAACATAGCTGTCAAAACTATTCAAAAATTATCCTCATAATTCCGAATGAATTAAAAATCGGGAAAATAAATCAGTGAATGAACTGAATATCCGTAAGTTAGATAATATTGGTAAAATAATAAATAAACGTTTGTAAAGTTGAGATCAGACTAATTCATTTTCTTTTCCTTCTATGCGGCAACTTCTACGGGCTTCTTACTAACGCTCTTTGTACAGGGGTTTTTTGTTTTTTGATTAAATTTCATTAAAATTTAATGAGTACGAGATACGAAGGCCCACTAGGTAAGTTTTCCTTTGGTGAGAGCCCCAAATGACTTGGTAAGGCTAATTACTTTTTGAGGTCACCAGGTATTCTAGACGCTGTGTTAAAACATGTAAATCCGTCAAAATCTCGAGATCAAACTTTTTCATGATCACTATTCTTGACTTTGAGTTATGAAACATAACATTTTAAAATAATCAATTGAGTAATAACAAAGATTAAAATTTAATTTTTTAACATCAAAAATTGTTATTACTTTATGAGAGAGAGGTTATTTACTAATATCTAAATTGATGTATGATCTCTAGTCTTTGGTAATTGTCTTCAATTAATTGTAAACATCCTGTATGAATAACGAATAAATAGTGCAGGTAGCATTCGAACCAAGGACCCACAATAATATATGCTATAATAATTCTAACTAAGTCAGACATATAACAGTACAAAACACAACTGTTAGGTTATTATTTCCATCCAGAGCTTGCAGGTTAAAGATAAAAACTATAAACTCACTATAGCCATCCACTTGTAAACATTCGGGATATTAAAATGACAATAAATAAAAGAAATTCATGATGTTCCTTTGATTCCAAAAAAAAAAAAAAAAATCTATGGTGCCCTATACTCACCTCTTTATAAGAAAACATATTTTCTAAGTCGTTTACAATCAATTGAAATTTGATTTTGGTTATCATGAATTATGTAATATCAAAATCATAGATAATTAATAATTTAATTTGTTTGAATATGGCTATATCAATTTAGTGTCCACATTTTTTTTTTTAGTTGGACTGGGATTATTATTAGATTCAATTAGATCTGGTTATTGCAGCCTACTTCCGTTATACCCGCTCATTAATTGTATCCTTCAGGAAACTAATGGGTATAGCGCATAAGGAACCAAACAGAAGTGGATTGTTTCAGTCCAACCTTTTCAAGCTGGTTGTCTACCTCATTCCTCATTCCCATGTGTAAGGTACTTAATATCCAGATCCTGATTAGATATCAGACATTGCCACAATACCTACCCAATAATACCTATTACTGTCTGACCAACCAATGTACCAGGCAAGAACGTTTTTCTCAAAATCAGGATGATTGCAATCCATGGCAACATTTATGATGCCTTGACAGCCCAGTATGGAATTGTCTTCGAGAGGCATTGTATTTAGCAACATCTAAGCCAATCTATAAGTGATTGGTCCTATTACATTTTTCGACACTTTGCCACCCAAAGAGTCTTTTTTCATTTCCAAACAGTCTATGCAGACTGCATATAAAAATATCTAACAGAGTGAGATACAGCATAAATATCCTATGCTTGTTGCAGAGACCAGTTCATTATTCCTGTTATCTATAGACAGACTTGTCTTTGTAGTTTATTAAAGCTAGTTTATTCACCATTTGCATTAATTTATGTATATCACAAACGCTGCAGATGATAGCATCAGGTGTTTCAAAGCAGTTCAGAGCAAAGGTGTAAATGTGTTGTTTAAACCCAAAGTTTTAGAAAGAAATAGCTTACAAAAGAATAGTTTATTTATGGCCTTATCCAAAGTATCCGTTATATAGATTCCAGATTTATATTTAAAATAAAAAAGCCTTTGATTCTTACTTTTTTTGTCTTTAATATAGTATAACGACTGTTTTAACTTAGTTCATATCCAAACCTTCATCTTTCCAGATTTTTTACTCATTTATAGCAAGCAGCAGAAGTTCCAAGGCAGAACTCTTCTTTTTATAACACCAAGTTTAACTCTATATCTTTGTTTATCGCAATCATAATTATTTAAATAAATGTACTCTAGCAATAGTTTAAATATCTTTTGGTTAGAGGTAAGTTAGTCAAGATTCTTTTCAAATGTGTTTAACACCTTCAATTCCTGCTTCCAGAAGCTTTAATAATCCCGCAAAAGAAGATTATATAAAAGGTATAATTCCATGTAAACCATTTTCTGACGAAATAATGTTTAATTTTAGCACTATTTGTTTATATAAATTCATACAGTTCTTTCAAAATTCTTTGAGAGCTTAAAATTTAGCGGCGTTGTTAGTAGGTTTACCTCGTCTTCCATAAATCTTTTTAATGTAAGAATGAAGGCTTTACTTTTTAAATGAGATACTATTTCATATGTATGCATGTAGTACCAAACCGGCAAATATAAAATCAATTACTTCATTACTTCAAAGAATACATACCTTACGGTGAGTAGTCAGCATAAGAAATACAATTATATAAAAGGGATGCATTACTTGAATGCATCCAATTCATTACCTATTGTCTGATTAACTGATTTAATCTAATAGTGTCGGTATACTGTCTAATTTTTGTTTGGCAAGAGACCTCCACTAATAGATCAAAACGTTTCTTGAATGGTACAGATTAATTTGTCACGACCTCAGTGTAATATATTGACATGTCTCGCCTCAACTGCTATTTAGTTAAACAACTCCTTTAGGCAATAAAGTTGGGCGCTTTTCGTCACTGTCAAGTTTTGTTTCTTTTTGTCACCTACCGACTCTACCAAGTCTAACTTGATCTAGGGAAAGAGACAGTTTCATTATGCTGCTTTCACTATTCACAAGCCTTCCTGTTTTTACAGATTCACTTCTTAAAAGTACCTTCTCTTCCATTTCTATACGTTTAAGCACTGCACTAGTTAGACAAGTTCTTACTATATTTATTTTATTAGACATTTTTTAATGAAATATTTAATAAATATTAGCCAATCTATGATTTTTTCAATAAGATGTTTGTATTACTAAATAGTTTCATTCATAATTCTGTATTACAAGTCATAGGCTGATTGGATGACTATTCATCGTTAATATTTTACAAATATGACCATTCCACTGAAACGAGTTAGTAAGCTCTTGGCAAGCAAACCTATTTTCATTACATTAGCTGAGTAATTTTTTTATGCATGAGACGTTAATCGTTAAATCAGTTAAGGTTTGAATTTCACTGGCAGGGATACTGACATTCAGTTTCTTTATTATTATTACTTTTTTTTGTATTCTGAATGTAATTTTCACTCTGAATTTACGATCTCTTTGTTGTTTCATTCAAGAACATTTCAAATAGATACTCTTTTTGTGTTAAGTTCTTATGGATGTCGGTAACAAATTTATCCAACTTTCAAAATGATTACACTTTATTATTTAGGTTACTTAAAACGTCAACAGCAGTACACATGGCTCAGTCATTGTGTGTCTCTATATTGCTGTAACTGATTAGCTTAGCGGCGATGATCCATCTGAGCTTAGTTTTTGAAAATATGTCTTTTGGTTTCTTCGAATAAGAAACCAGAATAGATCTGTGTAACTCAAAATACAGATTTGTTTAATTGATGATCTGCTGATTTAATGTTTGTTTTGAAAATCAGTATAAATTTCTTGACAAACAAAATAGTAAATGAAGACGTGACATTAGACATCACTAATCATTCCAAGTTGAATGAATAATTGGTTATTAGAGATTCAAATGAATATTGGTTTTGTATAAGATATTTGTTTCCATTTCACCTACGTAGCATACTCTTTTTCAACAGATCTTGTCTCCAAATTAAAACTCCCACATAGCTTGATTGCTGTTCCCTGTCTTAAAGCAATCTAGCTGTCAAACACAGATTATTATTCCCAAAGTATTGACTAAAATATTAAAGTTAACAATAGAAACTGCATAACACTCTATCATCAGCGACACCACTTTACGAAAATTGTGAAAGTTTTTATTTTCAGGTTTTATTTTAAAAAAAGATTTTTTTTATAAAAAAAATAGCGCCGACAGAAAAAAAGTAGCGCTTTATTCTTGTATATAAACAATGAAAATCATCATATTGATTGGGTAGAAGCTAAATTTATTACCTATGAAAAATCGATGTTGTTAAGAAATATTATTGAATCGTCTCTAATTAAATTTAATAGATCAAATTATAAACATTAGTAACGGTCTCTTCAAACTTGATACTTTTGTTACAAGGGCAATAACTAGCTAATCTAAGAGGGTTGACAGCTAGCGGATAGTTTTTTTACTCTTTCTTACTGTACTCCTTTGTTTCCCCAAACATCCCTTTCTGGACATTAGTCCTTTCCTGCGCTTTTAAAATACCGCTCTTCCCTCTTTCTCTTCTCAACCCCTCACCAGATGTTTTTTTTCTGCATCTAGTGTTTCTGTTGGGTTTTTGACTCTGACGAAGACCGCTTGCTACGGTTGAAAGATTTTAGTCTTGTTTTCCCACTTCATATTGTGGTTTGATCATATAATTTATAAATATATTATTTATAAATATATAAATAAATTATATATTATAAATATAATATAATCTAATTTTATCTATATTGGGTAACTTTATTAATAAAATACATTATTTGTGATAATGAGTTAACTTATACTAAACTTGATTGTAGACCACTCCGGACTTTTGCTTATAAATTGTAAGGTGTATTATTGCATATTTTTTCATACAATTATTCTTTGGAAAGATGCAGTTCTTTATTCATTTACCTTTAAACAGGGACGTTCAAGGTCATGGTAGGGTCAAGGTTATGGTTTGAAGAACGGAAGAGTATTTTAAAATGGTCTTTCAAATTTGGCAATACTTGCTGAAGTCTTGGAGGCATAAGTTTGAAAATGAACCTCCAATACGTCTGACAATTTTGCAAATTTCAAATAAGTTTGAAACACATAGTATCGTGAGTGATGTAAATAAAGGAAATTCCGGCAGACCTCTTACAGCAACAAGTGCAGCTTCGTCGGCTATGGTGTTCACCAGAGATGTTTACCGCACAGTGTTCACGTGAAACGGGAATAAGCAGCACAAGTAAACGACGCATTCTTGAGAGCGCTTAGTGGAAAGTTGACATTTCTAGATTATTACATCTCATTAATCCAGATGATGTTGATAGAAAAATTCAATTGTTCATGTCAGTGAATCCTGACATGAATATAGACTAGGCAGTTAATTTACCAGGGGTCAGCGTCTGGTGTGGAATCTCCTCAAGAGGTTTAATAGAACCAGATTTCTTTTGAGAGTTCTGTCACTGGTCAAGCGTACATGCTATACAAGTCTATCTTCTCTGCCGTACGCAAACTTTGTAGCAATGAGAAATTTATCTTTCAGCAAGATGGCAAGAAATATTTCGTAATATCTGTTATTTACTTCGTAATAAATATCTAATATTTATTTCCTAATACATACATTTACGAAATATTTCATAAGTATTTTGTGAAACGAGAAATATAGAATTTATTGAAGCCTTGAAACTAAACTTGTTGGCACTTATTTCAAAATAGAAACTGAGATACAGGGAGCTGAAAGTAAATATCATTATCATGGTGATTTCAAATACAAATTAACAATTTTAATCAAATTAAAAAGTTTAATTAATATTTATTCACCGGAAAAATTCTTGTAAAATGAAATTAAAATACAATTAAAGGGAATGTTTTGCCCTGTTTAGAAGAACAGTAATTACGTTATTCATAATCTTCATTGATTATTTGTTAACTTAATAATGAAACATTTATGAGATAAAAACCTCAGAAAAGAAAAAAATGTTCGAATCAACACTTCTAAATTAAGAAAAGATTCACATATTACTTTTCATTACCTCGTATAATTAATTTTGAGTGTGTAATACTATTGTTTTCTTAATCAAGTTGAGTATATTAAAACCATTAAAAAGTTTACTGTCACATATATGCATATGTAATGTATTTATTTTAATAATAATCAATTATTTGCCAGTAATATCTAGTTATTGCTAATTATCACTCGATTTCAAAAAATAACATACTAATTGCTATTTTAAATAGATATTGATTGTATTTATATTATTTTTACTAAACGTTTCATCTGACTAGGTTTAGCTAAAAAGGATTCTGCTATTAATTACACATACTGCTGGGCTTCACTAAGGACGTCATTAATAGAAGTAGTCTCATTTACCAACCCCGTATAGCGAGGCAACTTAGCTGATATTTTGCAATTAAAATAAAACGATATTATCAATTCTACTTACAAAGCAATAATTACTACACAACATCATCATTATTTCAAATGACATATCATTTGTCTCGGTGAAATCATACAAAATATACAACAATGCATTAACCATAAGTTAAATGTTACAAACACCAATTTTTATAGCCTATTGTATTTATAAAACAAATTTGTTTATATGATTTTTATATATATAATCAATAATAATACATGAAATTATATTATATAGATTGAGCGTACATTTTTCGGTTCAGTACAATTTAAATTAATAGAATTCTGTTAATATATATATAAATATGCGTTATGGTAACCAACTCCAGGTTTGGAGTCCAGAGACGTTTTTGTCACCATTGCTTCCTTTATAAATGTAATGGAAGATAATTGAGAGTTATTCTCTGCTTTTTTCCTTTCCTAACAGTGTGGTATTATTATTTTTCTCTCTGGATCCACGTTACTGGTGCTGAAACCCGGTACGCACACCTAGGCTGGATGTGAAGACTAAGCAAGATAAATAAAGGGGTCTATTGGATAAGTTTATTGTATTTGATAAAAATATTGAAAGAAAATGCAAGGGGAATATTCTATAGAAAAAATGGAAGCAGCTAATTACAGCACAGTTCGACTTCCCTACGGACAAGAATATCCGCAGTATCATCTTCACAATGATGCTGGAGCTGGTACTCAAAATAGGAAACCAAACGACGGCTCTCATGGAGTACTATAAAGAAGTTACAAAACTGTTGCCTTCAGTGCTTGGAAGATCTTGTAAATATGAAAGAAAAGTGAGCAATCAGCTCGTTATGTCGACTCCCAGAAGGCTAAATAGAAAACGAGATTGCTAGTGACATTATACTCAAGAATGGCACTCCAAATTATGAAAGAAATACATCATAGTTGCTGCTCATTCTTTTTAATGGAAGAAACAATTAATACCATACGTGAAAAGGAAGCATATTGATAGGAAATGCTCCGGTTACGGTGCAAGACCTGAATGTGAATAAACTTCTTAAAAGAATATAAAGAGCACAACAAGAAAAGATAAAGTATCTTCTCTACAAGAAACAATGACACAGAAAATAAGATTTCACTCTACGATGAAAAACTTCAACGAGTTATGATAACTGATACTATGGGGGAAGAGGAAATTATGAAGCAGCTGATTCTCTCCTATGAAAGCAAATAGTGTTGAAAAGAATATGTTAGGAATGTAGAGAAGCCGTTCATTTAGCGAAGCAAAAGTTCTGAGAGATTAACTAATAGAATTAACACTACTTGGAGGGCGAGACATAAATCAGACAAAAATCAGAAGAAGGGTATAACTGAGGAGTGGAAATTGCATTTGACACAATGGGATCAGAGTATGATGCCCTACGCTTTGGCGTGAACGCTGATGTGAAGAGCAGAAAGAAGAGCAGAAACCAGTACAAGGATGCATTGAAAAAACTATGATTTTTTGAGTTCTCAGATCTAAACCATCCTCTCATTGTGATGGCAGGTGAGAAGCAAGAAATGATCAGAGGGGTATCAATATAATTGTAACCTGAGGTAAAAATCCATTATCACATGCGAGCAGGAATGACACCAACCGAAAAACGTTAAAGTACTACAGAATGAGATACCCTAACAATTGTTTGTTCAGTAGAGTATTTTTACCCTTATCTTTTTTCCCACAAATTTACAATCAGGACCAAAGACCTCTGATCTGAATTAACAATCTAAAAGAGACATATGTAAGGATATCAAAATGGAAGGAAATAATGGCTGTCTGCAATGCCCGAGGATAATTTATGAGGACCTAGGGTAGCAATCAAGTATTACTGAAATGAGTAGCATTTTAAAAGATTTTAACTTATAAACTCTATTGGTGTATAATGGGTTACCCAAAACATTCGAGTGACTGCATAACACGTTGACAAAACACCTTCAATTGTTAGGACTTGCTAGTGACATAAGCGGCTAAAGCCAAGGCAATCTTGGCTTACACCAGTAAGTTCCTACAGTGACAACACCTTTTCAACTGCATAGACAAGAAGTGGACTCGCAATGATTCCACAACAAACCAATGTCACATGAAAAATGGATGAAAGGACATAACAATATAAAAGTATAGGTGGCAGTTAGACTAATAGGATACTACATAATGTATAAGCACAAAAGACAAGAGAGGCATAAGTCAGATCCAAGATACACATCATCATAAGAGATATTTGGCTAATTGGCACGGATACTACCAAGTGCGAAATTATTTTCTTTAGAGACTATAGAGAGTGAGAAGAATACTTCAGCCTAAGATCTCGAGAATATAAATTGTATTTTTTCTGCATTATTTTATATAAAATTATATTTTTTGTTGAACAAGAAAAATGAAAACTAGTTACCTCATCATCAATTACTTTTTTCTTTCTTTATATTTAGCTTTGTATTAATTTTAGTTCCATTATATCTTATTAGATTATCTTTATGTAATCCACGTTATTTCTGTAGAGGCAATGTAATAATGACAAGGGGGGGGGGGGGGGAGGCAGCCATGTCCTCCTTCGGCTCACTGTGGAGTCGGAGGCCTGAGACGTCCTTGTCAACATTGCCTTCTCCATAATTTCGAGGGAAGACAATAAAAGCAGTCATTTGTTTATATCAAGTTTATAATTAATCTTTCTTGAAAAAAACTTTTCACATCTGATCCAAGTTATTTTAGTTATAATATACTACAAAAACGTTAAAACTTTGCGACTGAACATCACAAAGCTGAAATATAGAGAACAAATAACAGATCAAAACACTTACTGAGACTAATGTTTCAAATAGACAGTTTGTCGTCAGGGAGAAAATAAGAAAGAAGATAAAAAGAAGAAAAGAAGTGTTCAGAAAGAATAATCACCTCCTCAAGACCACTCCTACCCTACTGCACGTAATATTCTGATAATTTCCTAACAATGATCTGCCAGTTTTATTTAAATAATGAAAGAGATTCCAAAAACTCACAACTATATTTTGACTACCTTACCATCAGGTAGAAAGGTCACAAGGCAATCGATGTATAGCAGTCATCTCTTTGATATGTGTTTTCCAGTGAATTTAGTTTATTTTCATCGTTTTATTTAATTGTCTATATATATATATATATATATATATATATATTATATATATCAATGATCAAACCACAATAAGAAATGGGAAACAAGACTAAGATCTTTCAACCGTAACAAGCGGTCTTCGTCAGAGTCAAAAACCCAACAGTTGGGTTTTTGACTCTGACGAAGACCGCTTGTTACGGTTGAAAGATCTTAGTCTTGTTTTCCCATTTCTTATTGTGGTTTGATCATTGATTGTTGTTTCACGTGTTTATGTGAAATCTTTTTTTATATATATATATATATATATATAATGAGTAGTAAATAATGAATAGTAAGTAAATGAGTAGTAGTTTGCTTCTCAACGCGAGTACTTCGCACTTCTTCCCGATGACGACGGATGTCGAAATATCGAAGTGAGTTCTGTAGTGTCTTTCTGTGTTCTTTTCTATGTGTTAAAGTGTATATATATATATATATATATATATATACATATACATATATATACATACATAATATATATACATAATATACATTGTATAATATACATAATTTTATATACAGTAATTATATATAATAATGTACAATATGATATTAAATAAATCTTATTTCGAGATGAGACGAATATCGCATTAAAATTTGGGTTGGCATAAGCATATAAACTTTTTTTTTTGTTGCTTACTTCCTGTTGAAGCATAGAATAATATACCTGTAATTTCATTGTTTTAAGAAAATAATTTAACACTAGAAAATTTAATTTTAAATTCATTTGGTATTTGAGAACGGCTTAAAATATTTTTATATTGTATTGAAAGAATAAATAATTAATTTTTACATCATTCTAAGTTTAACATAAACAATAATTTGCACTATTTATACAAAAAGCTTTAATGTTTTTAGTCATGCAAAATTGAAATGTAAAATTTAAATGCATGTTTCATACAGACCTTCCTTAATATAAATATGTCTTTTGTCCCTAGGTGCTGATATTCATAAAACACAGGACGATGAGAAACGTCCCCAACATGTACATCATCAGTCTGGCGCTTGGAGACCTACTTGTGATCCTCAGCAGCGTGCCATTCACGTCAACAGTTTACACATTTCCCTCTTGGCCATACGGAGAACTGGTGTGCAAGGTCTCCGAAGTCACCAAGGACGTCTCTGTGGGTGTGTCCGTGTTCACGCTCACCGCGCTCAGTGCAGACCGCTTCTTCGCCATTGTCGACCCTATGAGGAAGATGTACTCGTCGCTTGGAGGTCGAGGCCTGTCCCTCAGAACTTTCATCACAGCATCAGTAATTTGGCTCATCGCTATTGTATGTGCCACCCCCGCAGCCATCGGATCTTACATTCGAGTTTTCAGGTAAATACTTTTAGTACTTGATTTCTGGATGAAATAATCTAAGCACCCAAATACATTTTCTTCTAATTGTTAAAATTCTCGCGATTTTCTAAAAAGTAAATTTAATGTTTTCAATAAGATTTTTGTTCGCAAATAGACTTAACTCCGTCTATTATTTTAAAATAAAGAAAGCCATTAAAATAATTTCATTTTGGTGTAGTATGGTTTAATATATTCCATTAAAATATGCAAAACTTTAAAAATAGATTCGGAGCTTAAAAAATAAATGTAAAATTTATATAATGGTTTCAATTATTTATATGAGTTATTATATATTTAATAATTAATTTCAGTGAGAGCTTTTGAATTTTTCAGGAGAATTAAAAAAACAAAATCAAAGAGTTTAGTATCTAAAATTTTGACTAAATATTTTAGACCTTATATAGATATATTAATAAATTCATTTTAATGTCCAATTTACTGGTATACGGTACATTATAAAATAACACATCCGGCCAATGATCTTAAAAGATGGTATACTCTTTCAATGTATGAGACTAACTTTTAGCATAATGACAGCCTTTCTATCTGAAATAATGGTTAGAAACTTATTCTTCTAGAATATTTCAGTTTTGTATTTTTCATACAAATTGTATTGTGTATGTAACAAATTAATTATGACCTTGATCAATTCAAAATGCATTAGAAATAACGAGTTAGACGTAATGATATACAACCCTGTAGTAATCGAATCAAACCTTTAAACCAATACGTTGGTTATAGGATTATTTTTTAAGTACTATCTATTGGCATGAGGAATATCTTACATTTTCACTTCTCATCTAGCAGCATTTCTATCGCACTCATTGTTTGCTATTCAACTATTCAGTAACTATTAAAATATTCCACGTATTGAGTAAAATATTGAAATTTGAATATTTGAAATAAAATTATTTATGAATGATATGGTTGCATACGAGAGGTTCTGAGAAATCAGATATTTGAGCAATAATAGTCTGTCTGACAACCCTTCAACAGAATTACAAAAGGAGATTTAGTTTACAAAGGGTTTTGCACCCACACACCAAACAGGTTGGCAACACTTCAGGATAGAGTTTCCCCAATTTTTCTCCTTCTGTTTACGACTTTCCTAATGAATATAGCTTTTGAAAAGATCTGCCGTTTTAACGACGTTTGAAGCAGACATCAAATTTTTCTTTCTATTGACATCTTTTCTCTGATCTCCTTCTTTGTTTTTTCACTATTTCGTTTCCTAATTTAATATCAGTGCCGTTAACTATGATCTCTTCGGTAATAACATTAATATCCTTATTCCATTCCATTTTTAATTTATTTCCAAAAGTTTATAAGCTCTATGACATGTCTGGCTTTCCTCCTTCTGGATGACGCATTATATCTTTCTACATGTGCCTTAATGAGACATTCGCTAACCTAGTCTTCGTTGTCAAAAGGACGCAATCTATTTCTTCCAAGTCTTTTAATAACTGTCTTGGAGACTGTCATACGAACAGTTATGGACCTTTATGGACCATTATGGACCTTTTATTTACATCTAATATTAATATTTATGATATTATGCAAATTATTTCAAAGAAGAGATGCCAATAAAGAATTGTAAGAATCAAGGAATCCAGAAAATGTTTACTGTTTCTAATAATACAAAGTTCTAATAATACAATATTTCAATGAATTATTGAAGTTCGAGTTAATTTTCGTAAATTCATTTCAATAGTCCAAACCAATTCTAAAACTTTACTCTTAATTAGTAATATATCTGACAGACACTGTGATTAAAGCACAGATTTAGTTAATTTTTTATCCATCTACTTCTGTCTCTTTCTTTATTATACAGCTAATAAATGAATTGGGTCTCATATCCTTTTCTTCAAGTCATACTTCAAAGCACCAAAATGTAGTACATTCAAATCTAAATGTGCATTATATCGATTTAACTGCTATATCCATACTTAATGGAGAGACGTACAAAGAAAGGTCTACTGTGTAATGCCACACAACCGATTTATTTCCTTCTTGAGAGTCCTTAATTTTACCGTAGTCAAGTTTTCTATAGTGGTCACGACGAGTACCCGACATGATAGGGTTTGGAGGACACGTATTTATGAATGAATCGGTATGAATGAACAGTCTGTATATGATCTCCAATCTCAGAAATTAAAATAATTAGAGTCATTGCTTGAATAGAACTCCAAGACACCCAACACCAAGACACCACACGACTATTATAATATTATTAATAAAATTAAAAACAGTTCACATAAGAGTAATAAAATTGACTATTCTATGATTTAATCCCACCTCTGTTCTGTTATCTGTAAAAATAACAATCACACAAATCCCAAAGAATTATGATTTCTTTGTTTTTAATTATCACATTAAGATATTTATTAAATCATTTTATAGTATTTATAATTTAATTACGTATGTTATTCTCAAACAATTAGCAAATACTCCAATTTTTCTTCGTAATATTTTAAAAGCTCAAACTACAACTGCTAGATGCTTGGTTCCGCACATTAACATAAAGATTCACTATGTTACTAGAGTGTCTCTATACAACCCGGAAGAATGTTGAGCCCGAGTGGCACCAGCGGCCCCATGACTCTTAAAGACCCTCATTTACCTCCTGCCGTCCAGAGTCTACTGCAATCTAAACCCATTGTCCATTAACAACTAAAGTGAAATTTAAATTAAATTTAAATCGTCAGTGAGTTGACTTTTTATACCTTTGAAATGTAATAATTTTCAGCATTCATCCAAAAAAACTCTCAAGCCAACAAAAAAAATCTAAAAAAAATTAGCTTTTTTGTCAGGTTTTAATTAGTAGATATTAAAACCGGGTTTTGAGTTTTGTCTTCTAATATGAGAAAAGGAAATGAAAGAAAAGATCAAACGAAAGATGAAATCAAAGAGGTGAACTGAACATGCAAAGAGATGTTACAAACTGAGATAGATCAGTCAAGTAGTTTTTTTTTTTTTTGGAAGTGAGATATTTTGTTATTTCATGGATTTATGAAGCGGGACAGGTAAGTTTGCTTTGACCCTAGAGCGTAAAAGACCTTTTTTACAACCCTCTTGACAGACCTCTTCCTTGGGCTAATTACAGCAAAGAGGAAATAACACAACCTGCAGACTTCATAACTGCTGTATAAACTCCACAACCAATTACAACATTCACAAGAAATATCTACTGTTTATACAATTCCACTTGCCCTACTTTTAACTTCAACACCTTCTATTCTAAGCGGATACATTCAATATAAAACCATTATACTAAGAAAAAATTTATCAATATTATTTTTAGAACCAAGCCAAAGAATTTTCAAACTTAAAGACATTTGCTAACAACATGTCTCTTTGTTAATAATTCACAGTAATATTTCGCTTCGAATCCTTCCACGAAATGTATTCATCAGTTCTGAAAAGAAGGTCCTAAATTTCTCTTTTCTATTATTACTGTAGTTCTCTAAGGACGTCCACTGGAAGGTGGCTAATGGTCCAGATGCAAATTTCAATAAATTTGAACTGTGCATTTCCTTTGTATGTCCTTATAATAGTAAGTTTTTAAGCATAATGATCAGAAAATTGTGCAATCATTATTTGACATGATACATCACAAGCACCTGTATGGTATTATGTAATAATTCATCACTTCTTGTTCCTTTGTTCTAGTGGCATTCTATTAGTACTAAATACATACAAAATTAATAGCGGCGTTATTTAGTTCCCTTTCTCAACAAGTTAATAATAAAATTGGCTACAAATAAGTGAGTAACTAGAACAAAGTTTTTTTACGTTTAAATATTCGAAATTGATATCAATACCTGGTAAACAAATTAATGCTGCACATAATTTGACAATTGATAAATTAAATAAGTTATTTGTGAGTTTATTTTTTTTTATTTGATTTTATCATTTCAATACAACTGTGAACACTAAAACAACTATCATATAGAGATTATAACAATACTAAATATTATCAAGATTTTATAAATAAAAATTAATTATTATTTTTAAATATTGTTCATATTATACTTTTTCTAATAATTCTAACATTTGCAAGTCATTTGAAAAAATTGCCCTCATAAAATCAAAATAACTGTGTTTATAACTAGTACTTGTGTTTATAAGTGAAAACGTATAAACGAGATTCGTAAATATGAGGCTAAAGATTAAACCACATCTCTGATAGTGATACATTAAATGATGTGCCTCAGGGGGCCAGTAATTCTAAAACTTTTTTATTTTATCTTTTAAAGTAGGTGTTGCACTTTTTTTCTTCCATTAATTTGAATTTACTTCTTGCTCTGAGTCAACCAAGTTTTATTCCCTTTTCATTCTAAATGTTTTTATGAATTGTTTCTTATTTTTTAAAATATCAACATTAATTTACATACAAAATCAGTTGTTCACCTGAAAGTTTTCTCAATTAAGAATATCATACATCCCATATATATCCTCTGCATTTGTCTCATTACACTTTTGCCTTTCGTTTGCACTATTTCATTGTATGATTATGTACTCGTAGGGAATGAACGGCTGCATAAACCAAAATATCCGCTACGGCCTACACGAAACCGCTATTGTACACTGCATGAAGAGTCCAACTTATGAACTTTCAAATATGTAGAACATTGGATCTGTTATTTTACAATCAAGAATGAATTCAATACAACAGAAAAAAATCTGGAGGATCCTACACTTAACTTTACTATAAGTCAACATAATATCAAACTTCTTGGGCATATAATTTATAATGTCTCATTTAGGAAAAATATAAATTTGTAAATGGAAAAGGTTTATTAGTTTTTCCTGCAGCTAGTACTGATAATGACTCATCCACTTATCAATATCACGCTTATTTTTATATATCACAATAACTACCACCATAATAACATTTTTGAAAAGCGAAAGTGAAGATTTCGTGTTCCAAAAGAATCTCTTACAGAAAAACATGACGTCTGTTTCAATAGCTATTGGATCATTTACATAATTTATCTGATCTTCTTCTACATTGAAGATTTTAGACAAAGTTTCCCATTTAAAACATAAAAATATTCCTATTTTCCAAATCAATGTAAATAAATGAAAAATGAATCTGGCAAATATAGCTGGTGCTCGATTAGTCCAGGATGAAAATCTCACTTTTTTTTTAATCCCAGTTATACTTTAATATCAATTATACTTTAAATATTGTTATCTTATGAAATGTTATTTGCAAAGGTAAATTTCATTAAATGAATTCCAAAACGTTTTTGTAATAGCAGTTTAAAACGATGTTAACTGAGAATGCGTTTGAGTTTTATTAGTGATAATTATCTTTGAAAAATGAAAATAATTCCTTTGAAAATAAATTTATATTAAATCAACTACCATGCCCTCTGTACCAGCTATTTGACAGCAAATTGAATTTGAGTGGGCATAAAATTTCAATACATCATGTTACAAAGTGGATGGTTTATTCAATTACTATGCAATTAAAGAAACACCCACATGATGCAGCTTACATGTAGAAAATTTTTTTCACTTAACTATGCTTAAGTAAATATCTTCTTAAACTTCTTTGGTATATAATTTTCCACTTAAACATAAAGTATATGTCTATAACGCAGATTATAATAAAGTTTCATAAATATGGAGACTCTACAGATATATATACTTATATTTGATTATCACACAAATGATAGGTATATATTCTTGATATTATTAGAGAAAAAACACTGTGGCGAAGCCAAAGCGAAAAAACGTATTACCAAATAATAGCTTACAGGAGAATATGACGTTTGCTACCACATCCAGTGGATCTCATACATGGCCATCTATAGCACTATAGTGCCAGTGAATGCTGCTTATCTGATCTTCTTCTATATTAAAGTTTATTTGAGTCAATTCTCTGAAAAAATCTGGAGTGGCCTACAGTTAACTTCACCACACTACTAACTTAAACATAATATTAATCTTCTTGGGTATACTCGTATAATATATAATGTCCCATTTAGGCATAATTTAAATATCTAATTGGAAAAGATTTATTAGTCTTTCATTCCTGGAGGTAGTACTGATAGTGATTTATCCACTTATCAATATGCATGCATAGTTTTGTATATCACACCACTGATTCCTATAATATCATTAGTATAACTACAGCAGTCATAACATTTTTGAAAAGCGCAAGTGTAGACTTCGTATTACGATATTACTCTTACAAGAGAACATCACTTTTTTCCAATAACCAGTGGATCACTTACATACGAGTAGTTTATTTGACCTCCTTCTACAGTGAAAATTTAAGGCAAAGTTTCCCATCTAAAACTTGAAAATATTTTAGGTATTTTAAAAACATTACAAAGTTTTTATCTGAAATGTCAAAAAATGTAAGAAAAAATGTCGCTTTCAGATAATTTTTAATTTAAGATGTAGGATAATTTCATTTATTTTTAAAAAAAAATTTTGATTCTAAAAATGTTCTACATTTTTTGTCTTTTATCAGATTATTATACTGGGAATTTTATTGCATGCTAGAGTTTTTTAAAAACTCACTTTTCCATTCCTTTAGTAAAAAATCATAAAAAACCAATCTACGCTGAGTGAATGTTATTTTTTTCCCAGGTGCTGTACTCTGTTATAATTTTGCTGTAAATGTATATTAAAAAAATATATATTGGTAATTAGCCACTTTTGCATTCTTAAATGAAGTTTAAAGCCGACTTTTCTATATAATTTTAAATTTAAAAGCTGGCAGCTTGAAATTTTTAAAAATAATGGGATGAAGTATTAGACTAGAATAGTGAAAAAACTGGAAATTAGACAAAACATAGAAACACTTCTATAGCACATAAAAGTTCATTCCAAAACTTCAATATTACCCAATAATAATGTTATTCATAAACATAAAAAAATCAGTTTCTGAAATTAAGCTTGGTAGTATTGTGCAACATATAAATTGATTAGAACAATTTGTTAGAAAACCCATCATACTATAAAAAGGATCAGAGATTATATGTTTCATATGCTCTATCGTTGTTGACTTTTTACATATACAAATATATCACATATAAGTCGTTAAATCATTTAAAAATTTTCATTATATGTCTAAACATTATATTATATCAGTGAATTCACTGAAAAAATTCTAAGTCAATGTAAACATTGTAAAAAAATATCAAAAATTCGACACGTATAGCAGGTGATCCCTTAGTTTAGGATAAACAAACAGTTTTTTTAGCTTTATTACTCTTAGCCGTAATTGGAACTTCGTGAATATTTTTTTATGAATTGCTAATTTTTTGTTCCATTTATGATCGAAATTTCATAAGATTTTAATGAGTCGTTTAGCGTCAAAAAAACATTTTCTGAAAACAAAAATAGTACTTTAACGCCCTTTGGCAAATATAATTTTGAAAAAAAATTATCTCAACTCATTTTCCACATAATGTTCTATTTTTAGGTGTAGTTTCATTTTGATCCGTCAAACAGTATGGCATGTATTGCTCTCAGAAGCTTTGAGATTGAATTATAAGTCAAAATTTTTACATTTATTGAATAAAAAATATTTTCCTTTGTTTTAAAATTCTGAATATATTTTTTGTTTGTTCCATTTGTTACCTCAAAGATAATATCAAAATATCAAAACTCTAGAGTTATCAGTTTAGGAGAAAAAGTTTTTTAAAATACGGTTTTTGGCAAAAAAAAGTGACTTTCCCATCATGCATAATTCTTCCCAAACAATAGGGATCTTTTTCCTTAAGAGGACCATTTTTGTGTAAAATATCAACTTCAATCATCAAAGATTCTGGACCGTTGCGTGGTAAAAAGCAATGCTAACACAAACTTTTTATAAATTATAAATGTTTTTAACATTTTTTGGCAAAATTTCAATGTTTTTATTTAGCCGTTTAGCATCAGAAAAACATTTTCTGAAAACAGAAAATGTACTAACGCCCTTTGGTGAATGTAGTCTAAAAACAGGTTTTGGCATAAAAAGTGAGTCTCATCATGCATAATTGATCCCAAACTATAGGACTCATCTACAGTATGACGCCCATATTTTTGTAAAATATCAATTGAACCATCAAAGATTCTGGATTGTAGCGTGGCCAAAAACTTTAGATACATACTCACCTACCCACCCATACACACATACAGACTTCATTGAAAAAATTTCATAAAACGACTTCTGGGACCTCAAAACATGTAATTCTTTCAAAATTTCGATATCGATTTTTTTGACAATCAATATACTTTATTTACAGCAAAGTAAAAATCTTTAAAATTCAAATAAACCATAACCGATTGAAATAACCAATTTTTACTTTTCTTGATGTAAAATCATTTTTTTAAAACTGCAGTTTAATCGAGGATTCAACTTAGTAGACAAACGGTAGAATAAATTTAAGCTACACTCTGAAATGCCTAAGATTTATCTTTTCTTACTTATATACGAGACAAGATATTTTACTTTGATATAAACTAAAATTTGAATCACCAGTGGTATTCTCCAAAATCACCAGTTCATACCAACATAGTTCTGCTTGAATTATTAAAAGTTGAACGCAAGAGTAATTAGCTTAAGTATGAGATCAATCACAACTAAGACAGGAAAAGCCTTGTAACAGACACATTGGCTAAGCTAACAACAGCAATGTTTCGTCGTAAGAGATACTTTGGTAGAACATTAGGTTTTATTCACTAATCTCTATTTCTAGTTATACAGTATTACAATTACTGTTATCATAAAACCAACTGCATCATATGCATTGGGTGTAAAATGAAAAAAGTACCCAGATGAGCCTAATGACTGTAAAGACAAGCGCGGTTAATTTCAGCAGCAGTAAAGATCATCGGCCCTGCATCTAACATCAAAATGTTATTGAACCTCTCCACCTTAAATATTCTTATCAATAAAAAGGAAATTGCCTGTCAAATAAAATTTTTACAGAATGAATATTACTCTATAGGATATAAAATGTTCACCAATTATAATAGAACGTTCGTCTTCAACAATAAAACTAAACATTAATACAGATTTCTATTTCTTCCATTCTATCTGGAAAAAATTTAAACCATGAAACACATTCTATTAGTCTCTGAGAAAATTGGCTTTTTGAAGTTAAAAATTTTGTCAATTCATTACTATAGCCAGTAGAAGCAGTGACACTCTTCAAACAATAATTATCAAGTTCATAAGCAACTTAATATCCGAAGTTGAAAATAGAAACTATAAAGAGGACAGGAGTCTGACGAGACTCAGACCATCGGATTTTTATTAAAGCTGATAAAATGGATATAGCCATATTAAAATAAATGACATCATTAAACTAATTCTATGAGTTTGATAATACCTTATAAGTGAGTTTGATATTGCGTCAACACAATCAGTACCAATACACGATAGCTACACTTAAATAAAACAAAAACAAAATTCGCCAAAAACTGTGATACCATGCTTACTTATAATAATATTATGAGCAGGCCACTCCTGATTTTTTACTTTTATATATAGTATTGTCAAAAAAAATGAAAAAATCGATTTGCAGATTTTGATGGAGTTACATACTATCAAGTCACCAAATTCCATTTTATTTTCCTGTATGTTAATGCATTCGTAATAGTAATCACGAAAAACTTTTATCTAGAGATTTTGACGCATTAACATGTTTTGAAGCCTACAAAGTTTTTTTTTTAACTTTTTTTTAATGATGTCTGTTTAATATTTGAAAAGGTTTCTGAGCCACTCTGTTTAATGAATTTAATTCATATTTTCACAATAATGGGTACAATAATGTGAATATGCACTATTCGTTTCGGGTAATATTTCATGATGGTGAAATCACTTTTTTGGAAAAAATATTGTTTCAAAGAATTTTTTTCTCCTACACTAATAATCCTATAATAATAAAATTTTTGAAACTAATAACCGCAGTAAAGGAAAAAAACTAAGAAACTTTATTGATATAAAATATATCTTTTGTAATAAAATGTAAAATCTTGACTATAAAAGAATTCCAATTTTTTTGGACACGATACAGGTCACACCATTTGATGGATTATGATGAAATTATTCTCAAAACTAAAACCTTGTAAGTGAATGAGCACAACAACTTACATCATAAAATGAGTGTTATGATGAATTTTATTATTTCAGAAAATTTTATTTATATGCTACACCATATTTTTAAAACAATATATCAGACATGTTTTACATTTACCATGTAAACAAAGTTACTTATGATATAATTTGAAAGCTGGTAGACTCGATAAAAGATCTCACTACATACTGGATCATAACGTCATTACAAGAAAAAAAGTACATTTTGAGAAGAAGAAGTGAATGCTTTTTTGTTGAAAATAGAAGGCCAGAAAGAGGAATTATGGTAATTATATTTTTACATAATTTTTTTTTACATTAAACGACTGATAGTAGAACAAGAAAAGTTGATGTAAAAATCAACTTAAAATATTATATACAATTATTATATTGCACAAAAAATGTCAAGAAATAATGACTACTACAAAAGCCAATACAGCTCTAAAATTCTACTTGGAATAACGGATGGCATTATAGAAATTTTATAACGAAATTGGGTAAAACAAATTATTTATTAAAGGGTGTACAAAAGAGATCTTTTAGTGAGCTAATATGATTTTTAAGAAGAATAAATTCTTAAATGTAAGAAATCTACACCAGTGAATCATTCAATGAAATGATCTTTTCAGGGATATGGTTATGTATAGAAAGTGTTGTAACCTATCTAAATAGTGCCCCTTATCAATTGTTAATGTCATATATATAATTCTTAGTTTGCTTAAAACCAGATTGATTTTGAATAATATTGAAGCATGCAAAAGACATTTTTTTCTTTCTTCTTCATAACAAAACAGCTTCTGACTTTAAAAAACTTTTCGGGTACTCAATCCACTTTGAAATTGAGTATTCTACTATATATAATTCATCACTGTGCAATACTAAAAACTTTTTATTAAGCTAAAACTAATAACTGTTGAGTTCTATCTCTAGGGACATATAAAGTTTAGAGAAAATAAGTATCATTCTAAGAGGCAACATACTTATCAGATGGGTAAATCAACAGAATCAGATACAAAAATGTTAATTAAAAAAATAGAGAAATCCTTAAGTCTCTATGAGCTGATTTTTGACTGTAGAAGGAGCTATTGATAACACGCATTTCAAACTATTAAATTATTGGTAATATGTAGATGTATAATCCAGAAACAAAAATGGATTCCAAGAATCCAAACAAAAATAATTGTCGTAAGTATAGAGTCTACCATAACTGTAATGGTGACTACTAAAAACTGTTTTTGAAGGTATGGTATTCACCTTATAGCGGTTATTGGTTCAGGAAGACTTACTGAATATTCAAAATAATCAAGGTTATGATGTAGAAGGATACGCAGACGACACTACCATCTAAAAATATCCTTGTTGGTACTGTATTTTAGTTGTGCTGCATTGTCTATACCTTGTTGACAGATGGGTCATTAGACAAGTCTGTTACATATCCATATAAAACAGTCCTTATTCCTTTCTCAAGGATAAAAGAAATGCTTCGAAGACCTGTTCATACCATGTTACTTCAAATCATTCACGTTTAAGAGATTACTAAATTTTTATAATTATATGTAAAACCAGTGAAAAGAATAGATACTTTACTAAGATTAATTATAAATTTATTAAAAAACTAAAAAGATATAGTTTATTTAGGGTAGTTGTTAGTAGCTACCATTCAATCCATTCGATCCATTCAATGAGCATTAAATACGGAGGGCCTCTCCGAAGGATGATGTGCACAATTTTTTTCAACCAGATCTACCAGTTCAAAGGCTGGCAAAGGTTGGTTCGAAAACAGGACAGATATGGTAATGATACATACAAGCCTTACGACAATTTAGTCATAATACATGATAGATTGGTCGACATCAATGATCACGAAATAGCCATAAGTGGTAAAATCGAATAGACACAGAAAGGAAATTAAATCATGATCAAAGGTAACCTTGACTGTAAGTCAGTCCAAACTTTTTAAAGTAGAACTCATAGATAACATCAATGACAGATATAACTTCTGAAGTAATTTTAAACTAATGCCAATTATAGATTTTTATATTAAAAAATTAGAATTCTTACAACAATTCTTTTCAAAAAAAAGTAAGTTTATTTTCAATAATTTTAAAAGTACTTTAACAGGTTGTTCAACACATTATTCTTGACTTCTATTGATTTAATATCGAGGTCGTTTATAAATAATTACTAATCTTATGTAATGAACTCGATTAGCCAAGCCCAGTTCTCAGACGACTGCCATGTGCAAAGAGTTTTAACAGGATTGAAAGGGATGAAACTTCCTCCAGTAGCAATGGATGCCAAACTAGCAACCAACAAGATTTTCTAGTTGATGCCTGAATGCTATTAAAACTTGTAAATTATTGGAAGTAATTCTCTTGGTTCATGCACTAATGATACATTTAATAGCATCAGAAAATTGAGCTCCATTAAACATAAATTCCTATCAAATAATTGAATAACTCTTTGTTGAATAAAACAAAAAGTTCAGTGTATATATGTAAATATTACTATATATTATTCTATACATAATAAACTCATAATTAAATAATAAATAATTTAATTTATAATAGAACAAATATTAGAACACTAAACATTTTTAACATTACCTTAAAAAATATTTTGATTTCAATAATACCAAAAAAATAATATATATATTAGTGAAGGTTGGTAGCAATCCTTCTTGCAAACATGTTTCTAAAAATTTTATGCCAATTTCATGTTTGGTTACCTTTTATGAGAGTTTATCTAATGTCCTACAGGCTCTTCTCAGTTCCTCGGAAAATAAAAAAATCAACTGGCCCAAACTTTTCTTTTCATAACTACACATTGTAACACTATTTATATCTAACACTATTTAGTTAGTTCTTAAATAAAGAGCCTGTAGGACATTAGATAAACTCTCAAAAAAGGTAACCAAGCATGAAATTAGCATACAATTTTTAGAAACATATATATATATATAAATTTCACCTAAACACGTAAAATAACAATAACAATCAATGATCAAACCACAATATGAAATGGGAAAACAAGACTTTGTGGTTTGATCATTGATTCATATATATATACTTTATTTAAAACCGTTTGTTTCTATTCCACGGTCGATACTTTTACCAATATATATATATATATATATATATATATATATATATATATATATATATATATACACTTTAACTCAGAGAAAAGAACACAGAAAGACACTACAGAACTCATTTCCTTATTTCGACATCCGTTGTCATCGGGAAGAAGTGCGAAGTACTCGCGTTGAGAAGCAAACTGCTACTCAATTGCTAATGCTACCTACCTAATGCTAATTAGCTATGCTGCTAATGCTATCAACTCAAACTGCTACTCATATATATATATATATATATATATATATATATATCCTGAGGTCCTGAGGCAGATTGATCAGACTAATTCGAAAGTTACTCTGAGAGCTTCAGAAGAAGCACTTATTAGTCTTCTGGGTGGTAGATCGGCTCCTGGGCTTAACCTCAATCGTTGATTTTTTTTTTTTTTTAAAGTTGTTATCAGCTTTTAATTTTATTTTAGTTAAATGTTTTCATTTTTTAATTTTTATTTGGCTTTTATCTCTTTACTTCCCTGACTACCTTTCCTCCGAAAGTTGGCTACACTGTTTGAGTGCTTCAGTTCGAACGCCAAGTCAGTCGTTATCAGCCTTTGGAGCGATTCACTTCTTTTCCTGAAGACGAGGACATCGAAATATAGTAGTGAGTTCAGTGGTTTCCTTTCTATGTGCTCTTTTTTAAATTCTAGTTTATATATATATATTATATATTATATTATATTATTATTATAATAATAATAATAATATAAAGTTATTATATATATATAATACGTTAAATATAAAAAAAGACTTAAAGTCTCTAATTTTCTGTTTAACCGTCATCAAGAGAGAAGACATCAAGACACCAAGCGCACTTGCGAAGAGATGGTAAAATAAAATAATTAATATGGCACAGTGAAAGTAAATAATAAGGGAATGAGAAACTATAAATACGAGCTGTGTAAATAAAGTAGTGAGACTGATTTTTTTTAAATTTTCTATTCAAATATAATTACAATGTGATATTGTCACCTTCAAAATAGTTCCCTTCGGAAGCCACACAGCGCTGGAGACGGTCCTTCCAATCATTGTAGCATTGCTGGAACTCGGATTCTGGAATGGCCTTCAGCTGGTCGGTTACAGCAGTTTGTATGTTTTGTAGTGTCCCGAAATGAGTTCCCTTGAGGTGATTTTTCAATCTCGGGAAGAGGAAAAAGTCACAAGGACTCAAGTCTGGTGAATAAGGAGGCTGAGGAGCAACAGGAATGTTTTTACTGGCCAAAAACTCGTTTATCCAGGAACCATTTTCGCACAAATTTTTCTCATCTCCAATTCATTGGTCAAAATGTGATGATCGGAGGTGTGATTCAAATTCAACTGTTCCCCGATCATTCTGACTGTCAAGCGTCGATCTGAACGCACAAGGTTCCGTACTCTGTTGACATTTTCATCGGTGTTTGCACTTGAAGGCCTTCCGCTTCGTGGTTCATCTTCAATCGACTCTCTTCCTTCTGAAAATTCCTTAAACCACCGAAAAACCTGTGCCCTTGATAAAACACGTTCTCCATAGGCCGGTTTCGGTTGCATTATGTCCAAGTCTGAAGCAAAATTTGATTGCACACCGCTGCTCAACTTTGAGGTCACTCATTTTTAAAACGCTCAAGAAAAAACCATTTCACGAAAACCAACGCTACGGACAAACAAATGACTGTGGCGAGTTCAGATTCATACTGGAGACGCATCACACGTGCACCTGACGCTACTCAAGGCCACGCGTCTCCAGCGTTGCCAGATCGAAAGCGACGTTGCCAGTCTCACTACTTTATTTATACACCTCGTATTACAGAATATAAAAAAATTGTATGTTAAAATCAATAAAAAACTTAAGCAGTATAAATAACAAAACAAAACTTAACATTTTTAAGTTAAAATAATATTTTAAAAAACATTTTTATGTTTTTTAACTTAACGTTGTATTTTGTTATTTATACTTGAACCGTACTCACATGGACAACACTGTTGGCCTCCAATCGTAGCTTCGCAAGTGCGCTTGGTGTCTCTATCTCTGCTCTCCTAATGACGGTTCAACCGAAAATTAGAGACTGTATGTGTGTTCGTCCCTTTACTCTATATCTATTGTTTACTGTGAAACCTATATATATATATATATATCATATACGGACAGGAGAACCGACAGCGGACAATGCCACATTTGTCTCTGACAAACATCACCTTTTGGGGTTTAAACATCAAATATATACATATATATAACAATTAGAATAATAGAACACGTAAAA
Organism: Hermatobates lingyangjiaoensis; assembly: GCA_026182355.1. NCBI lineage: Eukaryota > Metazoa > Arthropoda > Insecta > Hemiptera > Hermatobatidae > Hermatobates > Hermatobates lingyangjiaoensis. The sequence continues at coordinate 1,839,575 of JAPFBL010000255.1, forward strand.
ACAACACAATTTACTTCAATATTTCAACCCCGTCGTTATCAGGGGATGGAGAAGAAGATGAGTTTTGCTTGGCTGGCAAACAGCAACTGACCTCACAGCGCATACGGCTTAACAAGTAGTATTTCCAACTCACAAAAAAATAAATTACAAATAATGTAAAAAACTAAATAATAATAAAAAATAATAACTAAAAATAAATAAAGGTTAAAATAGCTAAGAAATAAAAAAGCAATAATGACAAAAGTAAAGAAGGAGAAGTAAGAATACAAAATAATACAAATAAAAAATAAGACAACCCGAAACGGTTTAAGTTGAGGCTTGAGTTAGAACGAGCTTTAAAGACGCAAATATGTGCTCCTTCTGAAGCTCGTACATTAACACGGGGATTAAAAACAAGGATCTGTTTTAGGACTTGGAAGTGCTAATTAAATCCTAGTCGATAGGAACTTGTATGGGTGGTGATTGGTTGGCCTCTGCGTTGACGAACAGAAGACTATATATATATATATATATATATATATATAAATTAAAGATATCATAAGAAAACAAAAAGGAGCTAGCAATTCCTATTATAGATCATTTCGGCTATCACGCCGTCCTCAGGAAAGGTAGGAAAAGGAAAAGGAACACAGGAGCGGAGACGTGGAAGTGTCCACCGACCGACACAAAGTGACACCCAGTGTATCCACCTTGCCCCCGTATACCAGTTTAAGCTGAACTAAATGTCAATAAAACTAAAATAAATGTAAGAAAGGATAGAAAATAAGAAGGAAAAAGGAAAAGATGAAATTGGATGATTTATCTCACGATGGAGATAAAGTGTTCGAAACGCGTAGTTTGAATTATAAAACTTCCTTTGTATGGAGACTTTATATTATTTATTTACCCCAGTATGATTAAAACAAAAAAATTCGGTGTGCACAACTAATGAGTCAAATTAAACTTCATTTTTACATGGAATATGCTTATATAAAGTCAATATCAATATTTTTAATGACATAAATTAATGTCATATCTGAAGTTATTTGTATGAAGATGCTTTAATTTAAAAAAAAAATTGCAGATATTTAACTTAAATATTGAATACAGTTATGTTAACTGATTAATACTTAAAGAAAATTGTATTTAAAAATTACAAATTGAAAGGAAGCAGTTATATTATCTTAAATCACACTTATTGCAACACTACAGTGGTTAAAATAATATATTTCACTTCATAAAATAAACTATGATTTAAATTTTCTTAAGCTATACATACATATGCAAACTTATTTTTAAAAATAAATGCCAAATATCAGTTCAGATTTTTTAAGTTGTTATTAAAACCCAATTTTTTTAAAAAAAATATGAAAAATTAATTCAAAATATGTCCATAAATAATTCTAGCTATTAAATTCCATAAAGATTATTATTAATACAAAAAACGATGTTTTTTATTTTATTATACTTAAATTTTAAATGTAATTACTTTGGGTAGGTGAGGTATTGTAATTTTTAATCGCAAGCAGAATTCAATGTTCTTATCGTAGCCAGTGTTTTTCACAATACTGACTTCATAAATTATAATAAAGTTCGAAATATGATTGGTCTTCGGTTAGCAGAAAAAGTGGACATGATTTAAGATATATTGTAGACAAAAAAAAATCAGAAATATTTGCTCTTCACAGATTTTTAATTATTGTTGCCTTTTAAACCGATTCTTACGAATAAATTATTTTGCTTCATCTTCTTCTTTTTCTGAATATGACGAATACTATCTCTAAAACTAATATATGTAATTGTATACCCATTCTATACATGATGGTATAAAATAAAATAAGATAATATTAATTGCTTACTAAAGCCAAACTTTAATTTATTTTTGCGTTGTCAAATTAATATGATATTTTAAAGTTACATTTTATAATTAATTTCCATGCTACTTTTATATAAACTTTTATTCAAACTTACATTTTTTATTATCATATTCTACTTTTTTCATATTTTTGTACTCTCCAATATTATATATAATGTAGTGTAAAAAAGAATTGTGTAAATTATTATATATGTTAAATGATATTCAACAAAAAATGATTTAAAACTCACCGTATTAAAAAGAGAGGGGTGTCTTTCTCACAATACGGCAAAAAAGGGGATATATATATTGTTTGAAACTTTGGAAAGCTGTTATAAAAGGGCTTAAGCATCGAAGTTAAAACGCTAGTATTATCAAAGTTCAGCCACCTAGTTTTATTGCTTAATGGCTTTCATAAACTAAGGCCGATTACTTCACATTGACAATAACCGTTAGATTTTCAACTTCCAGTCAGCATACAAATGATAAAATCCTTTTATATTTAGACGTTAATATTTTAATTAAATCCCCATGTCAAAACCCTTATTTATCACAATTATACAACTCTCACCATCTTCTCCTTCCCTCTATATATATTCTACTATTTTTCTTCAATAGAAAATTCTACTCAGTTAATTTTCTAGAATTCCGATCAAAAAAAGATAACATCTAAAAACAACTCCCACTCTATATACTGATGTTATCACATTTACTTAATTATTTACGTAATTACGAGTACTGTACCTGATTAAACCCACTTTTTATTATTAAAGACCTTTTGCTGTCACGATAAGAATAAATAATCAAAAATTATTGAAGTGGCTCAATAATTGAGGTTCAATAATTTTATGGTTATGAACCATAAAAAAATTATGGTTCATATCCTCCCACAGCTTTCAGATTGAATAATAAGTAAATTTTTACATTTTATTGAAAAAAATATTTCAAGTCGTTTCAAAAATTTGAGTATATTTTTCCTCTTCTGTGATAATGGTAAAATTTCAAGACTATTGTTAATATTTTAGAAGAAAAATATCTCGAAAAACTAATTCTGAAAAAAAATTGAGTTTTGCATCATACATCATTGCTCCCAAGCAATAGGGTACATCTACACTATAAAACCCTTTTTTTTGTCAAACATTATTTTAATCTATCAATGATTGTGCACTGCAGAGTCCCAACAAACTTTTGGATGCACACCCACCCACCCATAAACACATAGAGATCATCCAAAGAACGTCATAGAAGAACATTGGGGATCTCAAAACATTTAAATCCGTCAAAATCTCGAGATCAAATTTTTTCATGATGACTATACTTTACTCATAATAAAAATGGAAGTGACTCACAGTCAACTTTACTATAATTAAACATACATATTACCAAACTTGTTGACAACCAATTGCTTTTTAATTTCTCAATTAAAAATTGACGCTCATCGGACTCGCACACTCCACGGTCATATCTGAAAATTCAAAAGAATTATATCTGACAAAACAAAAAGGATAAGATAAATTAGGATTAAGGTTGCTTTACTCTCGTCTGTCAGAATAAGGCTGTACAAACAACCTCATCCTGTCCGGGGGTCACCACAAGGAGGTGAGAGTAGCCTAGAGTCAGAGAGGCTTTAAGAGACGCATCATGACTCCTAGACCCCCATATAAATGTTTAAGAGGGAATTACAATATTGGCGGTAGAACAGATCGTGATTGTCACACAAACAATGTATATGATATCAATAATACTTTTGTGAATCCCGAGTGAAGATTTCGTGTCTGTATATTCAAAGAAATAATCTCTTATAGCAGAGGGACCATTGTTACTGTTCCTTAGCGCTGGATCTGTTACATACCTTTTCTAATTTAATTTTTCATCCAACAAACCTCCAAAAGTATGACGTACCTTTGATAATTTTTTATCCTTTAAAAAAGGTATTAGGACCATTTTATTGAATTTACAAAATATTTTCGCCTGTCTTCATCTTTCAAGAGTTTAATGAGCACGCTGCATCATCTGAAATGTGACAACAAGAATTACTGTTCTTCTAATAAAAGGTTCTTGCATGTAAGATGTAATAATCATAGTCATCACTACATGGAGTATTTAGCAGGTCATCCACAACTAGTGATTAGAATAGGAGTAACAGAAAACCTCCCTGAGAAAATCTTTTAGTTTAAACAACTAAGTTAAGGTAGGTCCAATCTTTACACTAATTATTCTTTAAAATAATACTGTAATGCATACATTCTACAGTTTGTGGATCAACTCATCTGACTTCTATAGAACTTTACTATTTAATAATTTTCTTAAATACCTGATGTCATTAATAATAAATATCAAAGTAATCATCATCTGCTGCATAAAATAAAACATTTTACATGCATATAATTTATACATTTACATTCTGTTTGATTAAATTTTCAATGACTAAAAACTGTAATTTTCATTCAAAATTAATCTCTATGTTTTTTTCTTCAATTTTAAATTAAAAACGCAAAAGAATTAAACTTGTTCAGCTGTCAACACCAATTCCTCGGAAAACAATCTATTACATAAGGGAAACACAATTAAAAATTTCCACCCTTTCTATTAATTTCATTTAATTAAAATTAATTTCATTGAATTTAATTTTCGAAAAATAAGTGAAATGTCTAAATTTACTTGTTTATTCAGATTTGTAGTGATCTCGCCAAGCAGACACGAAATGATCTCTAGAGTTTCACTTTCTCCACAATTCATTTCCTGCTGATATCTTCTCTTCATCACAATCTTATTTTTTTTTTGCAAATTATATTTTTCTATTATCTCTTGTGCAAGAAAACAAACTTTCGGATCTGAAACGTTTAGAAAAAAAATGACTATTTTTTTTCTTATACTAATCTTTAAACCAGACTTAAAAATATCTCTACATTACTTCCTTATTAACATTTTTTAGCTTGTATTATTCTCTATCATTTTTTTGGTTATTAATCCTTAGATTTAAAAATTTTGTTAATGATTTTATTAATAATTTAAATTGATTAAACATATAATTCAAAAATTGAATTGTTTATATACCAAGTAGACAAAAACCTCACATTTTCAATCCATTTCAAACCATGTTGTACTCTACTTTACAGTTTCTTGTTTGTTGTTTCTCCTTATGTATGTCATTTACTTCCTTCCTTTCGTTAAGTATAATATTTTTTATGTTACCAGCTATTCTTAAATCATACTCCTTTTTACTGTTTTTATCTTTAATAGACAGTAATATAATAATAACAGCTAACTGATCCGACAAACTTTGTACCGTATATCACTCAGTGAATGTCATGTTAACTTTGGCTAACCTTAATTTCGTATGTTATTATCAACATAATACATATCCCCCACTGACGATACGCTGACTTACCTGTAATATACTAAATTCGAACAGGAATAAAACTAAAAAAATAAATCTGGAGTGGCCTACCTTTAACTTTATTACAAGTATAAGCAACACAATATCAAACTCGTTAACAATCAATTGATGATTTGTTTAATTAGTCAAACATTTTGTTCAGAACCATCCTTCACACCATGAAATCCATTAGGAAATATATGTTTGATTAGTGTTAACTTTTTACATATAACAATTTATTCTTCTAATATATATTAACTTATTAAAACAATTCAATTTTTAATTAATAAATATGTAAATAACAATTTTATCTTACTATTGGTAATTGATCAGTACTTCAGTCCCACTCAGTTAAACTTCGAAAACTCTCGCGTTATCATCGGTTCTACTCGGATTACATAGGTAACACTTGGGCGTGACACGCAGGTAGTAACTAATGTATTAATATACAGGATATAATAGAACTACTAATAGAATAGTATAGGATAGAACTACATCCTTGTTATTATTGATTAATTATTAATTAAATTAAAATGTAAAGTTTTCAATTCTTCAGACTTATATCATCAAGGGTATATTGAAGACCTGGATAATGTTGTTCGCATTGGTTTGTTATCTATACATTGATAATTCCAAAGTTTTAATATTTCTAACAAGTATAAAATATAAAAAATCTCTTCATCGGCAGACAGACGGCGAATATTAGATATGTACTAAAATAAACCTCATTAAAACTTATTTCATGTTTCCCTATAAGGAAGAATAATATTTCCATCACCTTGCTTTCAAAACCCCTCATGGAAGTATGAACTCACAGAGTAAGAAGATAAATTCAAATATCATTCATGAAAACAGTATTAATAAACAACTGTGTATATCCTATTTATGTTCTTCATAGAAATTGTGGTGACTGAACTCATCTTCACAAAATCCTGAATCTGTATGTTGACAATTGCTCTTGAAAGATCATCACTCAAGTTAACTTCAGTGATTTAAAATTCAGGGACTCTGATATAAACCCATCCCAGTAATTTATCCCACTCGTTACTTAAATGGGATTCAAAAATAACTTACACTCATATATTTTTATATTCACCTCTAATATAGCTCCAGCTTTCTTTACAGGAATGTTGTGTATATTTGTTTTGAGAAAACTCTGTTTGATTTAAAAATAAAAGTTATATCATTTTAAATATCTTTAGTAGTGTAAAAAGCTTTTAGGTGAAGGAATAGTTTCATAAGTTAGTATGTTCAGATGATTTAATGTTATAATATATTAACATTATTTTATATGCTAATCAATTCATGCATTATGTAAACAATTTATTCATGGGATAAATCCAATATGTCACTGTAGGGTAGATTTTTCCTAATAGGTTCATTGAAATCAACAAAAATTGAGATACTCCTGAATCGATCAAAACTGCGACACCACTTCGAATTCAAATAGAGTGAAATGTTCTTATGCAAGATAAATGCTTCAAAAATTAACATAAATGTCTTTAATAAGAGCCTAAGTTTATAACTGTCCTCATATGCTGAAGAGTCAATCGAAGGGATGACTGTAGCGATGAAAGAGGATGGTTTTCTGTCAGCCTCTTGGGGTGACATGTAATTAGAATCCTTTAGCCCCAAATCAGTTTGATCAGTTACATCAGCCAGTCATCGTCAAAGCCAGTAGGACACTGAGTTTACTATATATGCATCAAATCAATAACTATGCCTCTGAGAATCCCTAATCTTTTGAACAATCAGAAATATATAGATTTCTCTGTGATACATTTAATCTAGTAAATATCAGAAAAACTTAAAGCTCATTTCTAAGAATACATCATTATTCATTATCTCTAATAGTCATATCGTCGATCATACTTGATAATTAGTCAGTTCTTAGCAAACCAATAGCTTTACTTTTGCATTATATGAAAATAAATCATTTAACCAATATCGAAGCAGTAACTTAAACTCTAATTTGTGTGAATAGCTATAGCATCAAAGGTGGTCATCAAAATCTGAATGATGATGTCTAAGGGTGATAGTTACATACAAAGGTGAAGCATTAACAAATTGAATATAATTGGCTATGTAACAGGCAGCAATCTAGTAGTAATGACTTATGACATTCTTCATATGTTATGACATATAACCACATTCTTCTACTTGGAATAATCTATACTAGAGTAGATTAGCATTCGTGAATCCCGGCACTGCTTCATAATACAAACAACTGAACAATTTATCACAGTTATTCAAACAGGATGCTAAGACACCATGAGATGAGTTTATGGAGAGACGGTATGTGCATGCATAATCATATGTTTATCAATATCAGAGGTGTACAAACGTTCAAAACAATAATTCACCTTATAACTAACTACATTTACACAGTGAGAATTAAATGGAATTTTAATACAAATTTGGTATGATTTAAAACAACATTTAATCAAAAATTCCACTTCATCAAATTTTTGTTAATAGGTGTTGATAACTTGTATGCACATTGGATACAATTAGTAATAAAATAATAATTTTATTATTAATAAACACATCTCCATATGATCCAAAAATAATGAGTTTATAATTAAAATTATACTCTTACCTAATCTTGCAGACTTCTGAATGAATATTCTTTTTTTCTTTTCTGCTTCCTTTTTGAAACTAAACAAAAGATATTCATTTATATTTAGCCGACACCTAAGTGTGGCAGTCGGACCATGAATCACCGAGCCTCCCAGTAGCATGATGCTCGATCATAGAGCAGGTCTTGTAAGTCAGGAATGGCATGATGTGGCTTGACACCATGCAATCGGTTCAGCAGAGGAGACACGTCCTATCCAGTAATAATATCTAGCATTACTAAGCCATGGAGGCGGGCCCACCGTGATGGAGTAGTCATCTAACTGACCGGTTGCCTCGTTTGGTCATCGCTGTAACACAGATTTTTTTAAACTTTTTTCGACGCAGAACCTTTTTTGGTTCCAGTAACTTTCCCGGTAATCCCAGATTCTAATGATATCATACAATTATAATTTAAATATTTTCATATGTCTTTTTAAATAGTATGTATGTTTATAAACAATTAAACAAGTAATATTACTGCAATGTGTATTTTTCGAATAAAAACTCAAAACTAAAATATTTTAATTTTCATATTTTCCACAAATCCATAACACATAAGACAGATTACTAGCAATTTTAACACAGAGTTTGTTTTGTAATCATTTTTGGCTTTATAGTTGAGAGTTTGATTCACAAGTTAGCCCCAGCATTAAGTCTACTTCGGTATTTGGTTTCTATGGCAGTTTAAAGGGAAAATCCAGTTTCACATAAGTAGGTAGTGGGAAATGGCAGCAATGTGTGAAGTGCTACTTTTGCAATAGCAGGAAATTTGGGAATCAGATAGTTCCAAAAACTGACTAGTGATTCATTCTAAATGTGAATAAAATTTTGACCACTTCTACTTATGGGTATATGTAGACATAAACAGTATTCGGCTTCGTTATTCACAAGAAATATAGACTAAATCCATACCAACAAAAAAAAAATTTTAGAAAAATGTTTTTACTAAATGTTTTTCACGGAACCCCAGACAGTCCGTTAAGGAACCCCTGGGTTCCTTGGAACCCACTTTCGGAACCTCTGCTGTAGCAGATTTAGCGTTTTTAGTAGAGGAGGCTTGCTACTTTGCACCTCACTAAACGAAGGAAAGACGCCATATATAATATAAATGTTGACATCATACCTTCCTTGATAGTACTTTGCAATGTAAATATTGCAATACATAAACATTGCTATTATATTAAAAGATAATGCAATATAAAGGATATTTTTTTTAAATTTAATCAAAAATTTATTTTTTCATTTAACACGGCGGTATCTAAACTTTCTTGTGTGGTGTTTCCTCGGCATAAAGTTAATTTACAACAACCCACTCCCTCACTTCATCACCTGCATAAGCCCCCTTGTCCTTATCTCTAAATTCAAAACAAAATTAAACTATAATATTTATCTAAAAAATAACACATAATTTCGTTTTAGGTTTTTTAAATGGAAAAATGTGTTTGGTTATATTTAATCAACAATTTAATTTCATGAAATATCACAAATATTTCAGTACAATTTATTTAGAATAAAATACAAACATCGAAGTTTCCAATACACATTTATTTTTGGGCATATTTACTCCAAAACAAGAAAAGGGCTTACTATCATATTAATGCAGCACTCTTTCACTAAGAATGGCATATTTCTTACGCCAGTTTTATTGTCTATAATTAGATAAGTGTTCTCTCATCTTACAATTATCTTTTCTATTATATGGAAAGAGAATATGTAAGTATGTTTAAATTTCATATAATTTGGATTTATTTCAATTTTTATTAGTTTTTTTGCCATCTTGGTGCCACCTTTTGATCTTCTGCCTCCATTGTGCTCTCTATGTTCGGGCTTCCTTGACGATCCAAGGAAGAATAAAAGTAAAGATAAAAACCAACGTGTAATTATACGTTGTTTTCATCATTTCCATTATATATATATGAGTTCAAAATTCAAGAAGAGTAACACACAGAGCAATAAAACACACTTACAGACTCAAACTTTTGGGTAATCCATCTTCAGGAGAAAAGAGAATTAATTTTCATATTTTCCACAAATCCATAACACATAAGACAAAATACTAGCAATTTTAACACAGAGTTTGTTTTGTAATCATTTTTGTTTTTAAAAACAAAAGTATTTTTTTACAACAAGCACGTTGTAGACGCAACGGCAAGTAACTTGCCGTTGTAATATATATATATAAAGATATAATATAAATATAAAGATATAACAAATATATATAAAGATTTATATATATATACTAGTATAAGATATACTAGTATAGAAAGTCTTTGAGGAGGTAGATTTCGTTGAAGTGTATCGGAACTTTGGTATTTCGGACTTTAAAATAAAACTGTTCCAGTTTTCTGACAGTCTAGCGAAAGGTAGGCGATAATTCAAGAACTTGAGATACTTTTTTTAAAAAAAAAAAAAAAGTATTAAACATTAAATAATGGCAACAATTTTAACAAAACTGACAAACTAACATCACAGGGAAAAATTTTTTTCCACTAATGTTCGTTCATACGTAATGTTAGTTTGTCAGTTTGGTTAAAATTGTTGCCAGTCATTAAAGGTTTTTTTCGAGACGTACCTTTCGCAAACTTTGCCAATTTCCTCAATGAAAACCGAAACTTGTATCTTCCCAAAACGATACACACCAGAAGACGAGTCGAGTACAGATACATTCAGAGGTACCTTTGTACACGCTTAGTTTCAGAGATTACTCTGAAATTACCTTACCTACACCAGAACAAACAAAACATTCCAATAAATAACTAATAAATACATCACAACGAACATTCTTTGCTACTGGGGTTTAAGTTGAATAAGAATCGTCTAATGATCACATAAGTTCTAACGTTGAAAAATATATCAGCAAGATAATTCCTCGCAGAGAGTGAGAAGCAAAGACGCTCAATCTAAGACAGTTTTACATTTCCTTTGTGAGGTCCAAAATATTTGACATCTGCAAAGTGTAGCTGAAACCCATACAAAGAAATTGCATCTAACGCAACATTGCTCCCATTGAATTTGTCTGGATGCCCAAAAATATATAGCAATTAACCTGACAATTGAGTTTACGGATTTAAACATTCATATGTTTAAAATAAGAAATCATCACCAAATTTGTGTTATCTCTACTGCAAATGAGTTTGATACAGAAAGAAATAACAGTGTTCGTGAATCGCTTTTCAACCACGGAAGAAAGCCTAGTATTGAGCCGAAGGACTGAAGCCTGAACTTATTTCAACTCTGTAGAACATTTGTCTTAGCTTCAACCGGAAATGTAACAATCTGAACATTTTTTTATCATAAAGAAACCATATTGCTAAAAGTTCGGAAAATGGTATTTTTAAACTCATACGTAGAATATATATAACTTACTTACTTTTCATAAAGCTTACACTGATAGATCAGTGTCAAAACAAATAGCCGAGAACCGGATTCAATTCCCTAGTACTTAAATCGGTATCTCAAACTAGCCACATTTTGCATGAGTCACATTGCTACAAACAAATACCTCCCCAGATTCAATTGTCAATCCCAGATCAATGATTAACAGATCACATAATTTAAGGAATCATAACATTTTGAAATATTTGAAATAATTCAAAACATTTGAATTATTTTATCGATTTATGTTTATTTTATTTTTTCGATTAGCTTATTATAAGATTGAGTAATTCATGTCTTCTATGTACAAATTACAGATTTAAGTATTACAGATTTAACTTCAGTAAAATTTGAAATTTAAGCTACATAAATTCAACAATCTATTTTATGATAAGGAATTACAACTAAAAATTTAATTTTAAATAAATTATACTTGTGTTTACATATTTTATATATTAAATTTTCACAAGTTTTTAAAGAATGAAAATCTTTATAAATAAAATAATGATTTTGTCTGTACATTGCTTAGAACTGACTCATTTCAAGTTTTCTTTACGTTTCATACATTGGAGAAACCGAATCCACCCTTAGAAAAATTTCTGTCGGTTTGTCGGTTTGTCGGTTTGTCGGTTTGTCGGTTTGTCTGTTTGTCCGCAAAACTTTGTCACAGGTAAACTCAGCTACCATAAGACATATAAAGCTGAAACTTTTACAGTAGATTTGTGTAGGTCTAACTTAAAATATAGGCTATGAATTGATTGGAAATTCAACGTAGAAGTGAAGTTATGGACGTTTAACGCAAAAATGTTTGTCACAAGTAAACTCAGCCACCATAAGACATAGCGAGCTGAAACATTGACACTGGATTTGTGTATGCCTAACTTAAAATATGGGTTCTAAATAGATTATTAATTCAGTACAGAAGCGAAGTTATGGGGCTTTTAGCTGTATTTTCCTAACTTCACAGACAAGTTTGTTTTGAAAATACACAGGTGTGGCAAGTAGGTATTGTAAGTTGATTTTAATTTCAATTGAGCATATGAATATATTGCGTATTTGACATCATTGAAATGGTGTTTCACAGAGTTGAGGATGTACTATCTATTGAGAATAAATGTTTTGTAAACGAGCAATTCTCAGCCCTTAATATGAACAGGCAGGAGAAATCAACAAACAAGTTCTTACGCTATATGAAGCCGAGGAAAGAACTTACAAGTCAGTAAAGAGATTGGATTAGTGATGAAGAAGCAGTTCATTATCTAATTGAATTTCTTGACTCTGAATTTATTTCTCCTGGACTGCCTGCTCATGAGTAAAAACTTAAAGAAGGAGAACCAATCATGCTGAAATTTAGTAACAGTAACAAATTTCATGTTACGAAACATGAGTGCCCCAAAACTGTGCAACGGGACACGACTCTGAGTTCGTGCTCTACACAGATATGCCATAGAGGCAGACATAACGACTGGATGTGGTATTGAGGAGTCTGTGTGTATACCACACATACCATTGATTCCGAGCCACTGTCTGTTTACGTTGAAATGATTGCAAAGTCCGGTCAGAGTCTATTTCGCAATGACGTTAACTAAGTCGCAAAGGGAGACTTCATCTAATGCAGGAATACAAGGTAGCGAAACCAAGTTTTTCTCACATGGTCAAATGTAGTTTACTTGCTCAAGGGTCAGAGGTTTCAACTCTTTCTTCTACCATGAACCTGAAGGACAGACAGCTAATGTAGTGTATTTAGAGGCATTTGTTTAACACTGTAGTAATAATGGTATTTTCTACTGTTCTATAATTTCTAATGACATTTTGGAATACAAAAAATGACGGAACTTCTGATTCTGTCAAAGACGGGTACGTTTGCTATGTATTACATATAACTGTAAACTTTTTTTTAATTTAATATTTGCTGGTATAATAATAATACACTGGTAATAATGTAAGGTATGGGACCAGAGTAGCCCAGTGGCTTGCATGATCGCCGATGACAGTAGTGCAAATGTATTATAATTAAATGTAACCAACAAATATTTTTTTGAATTTAAAATGTGGATAATAAAAAAATGGTAATAAAGTAAAGGGATTTAGCCAGGGTAGCCAGTAGCTTGCTTGCTCGCCGATGACAGTAGTGCAAATGTATTATAAATAAATACAACAAAAATATTTTTTTTTTAATTTAATATTTGCGTAATATAAACACTGGTAATAAAGTAAGGTATGGAACCAGAGTAGCCCAGTGGCTTGCGTGCTAGCTTTTGACTGGGAGCACGTTAATTAGAACTAACTTATTTCAAGTTTTCTTTACGTTTCATACTTCAGAGTAGCCACATGTACCCTTAGAATAATTTCTGTCTGTCGGTTTGTCCACAAAATATTGCCCCCATAAGACATATAAAGCTGAAACATTGATTGTAGATTTGTGTATGTGTAACTTAAAATCTAATCTTTGTATTAAAACATTTGTTTAGCACTGTACTAATAATGGTATTTTCTACTATTCTATAACTTCTAATTGTAGTATTAGTATAATACTATAATTGATATTTTGGAATATCAAGTATAATAGAATTTTTGATTCCGTCAAAGACGGGTACGTTTGCTAGTATATAAATATTATTGCATTGTTTACCTGTGTTGTTGCATATGAAAACAATAACAATTACAACTTTTTGTTTAGTAATTATCTTGTTTAGTGTTTTTCTCAGAGATATAAAGCTATATCTAATTGATTTTTTTTATAATTCACAATATTTATAGAAAGGGAATAAAATTATACAGTAAACTTGGTTTAAATAAATTCATTCAGTAGTTAAAAAAAACCTATTAATACTAAATAATTTCAAAATATCAATTTATTTTAAAATATTTAAATGTTGAGCAAGTAAGCATCGATCGACTGTAGTCAAATAAGTTGTCCTCAGATGTATATAGGTTTTTTAGAGCTACATGTTGTATTTTTGTATAACTGTATTTTTTATTTATTTTAATTTCAATTACTTTAAAATCGTGAAATGATTTTTGTCTTTTATTATTGTTTCCTGAATATTTCAGGAAACATCAGAAATATTAGATAGTAATATACAAAATAAAATAGAATAAACCAATTTTATTCCATAATAAAAAATCATAACTTTATTGCTTAAGGACTTTTGGAAACATTGAGAAAAACAATTTCTGGGATTCTAAGAATGAGTTTTCCAAAACTTGCTGGGCTTAGTCAAAAACTGAGGTGAAAAGATAGATTTCTGTAATTCTGACTCAAAAATACTTGTTACCTCTATAGAACTCAGATAGTATTGCAATTAATATGCCTTAAAGGAAAACATTTTCAATTATGAAAAAGAAAAAAAAAACAAAAGTTACACAGTTATCAAGTGAAACTACATTTAAAAAATCTGACTTTAGGGCTGAACTAAGATACCTAAGGATTGGAAGTTTGCGGAGAATAAGACAAATAAGAAGTGTCCATAGAAGATGATTACATCAACACAGTAAGCTGCAATAAAGAAATATCAACATATAACGTCTATAGGCTGGTGATTCTATGTATTAATTTGGATTAACGTCCATTGACAAAAAACTGTAATCAACCGTTAATATTCCATTTTGCCTCTGAATCCCACTGAAATCTCCTTGGTAAGAAAGCCATGTTATAAGGAAAGGAAAAAATGAAATATTAACTGATCCTTTTACCACTCATCCACCAACTTCATCCTCATGTTCTTTCACAAAAACACATGAAATAACAATCAATGATCAAAACTACATTATGAAAATGGAAAAACAAGACTAAGATCTTTCAACCGTAACAAGCGGTCTTCGTCAGCATCAAAACCCGACTGAGTTGGATTTTTGACTCTGATGAAGTCCACTTGTTACGGTTGAAAGATCTTAGTCTTGTTTTCCCATTTTCATATTGTGGTTTGATCATTTATTTACTTATAAGTAATATAATTTTACATTTTATTATTTTTTTCTATTCTGTATAACAATAATTATCATAAATAATAAACATTTATGAAAACGAAAAAGTTATGTTCTTTTTTTCCCCCACTACAAAAACGGCAGTTTCAGATCTAAAGGTAACTTTTGAGATCTATTGTCATATTTTTTTATTAACTCAGCTATAAAAGATATCTATTCAAAAATATTTGAAATGTATGCTTAAATGTAAGCAATGGATTAATAATAGCAATCAGGTAGACCTAATTCGTGAACCTCTGTAACAAGATTCTCCTTTGGTGTATCGATTTAGTGTAACCAATGTTTGTCGACTTTATTTCTTTGACTGTATTGGTAAGTTTTTTAAAGATTATGAATGCTTAAGAATATTTTCTAGTGTTTTGTGTATTTTATTTTACCAAAAAATCAGCAACACTTAATCATACATTTTTATCATAAACGCTATTTCATTTTTCAACACAATAAATAATTGTCAATGTTGTTTAGTTGTTTAATTTAAACGTATATAGATAACTTTGATTAAATATTATCGGTATATTATTATGTTATATAAAATAAATCTATCATTCTGATTCTCTTCATTTAGAAATATTGATAACAATGCTTGGATTAATTATACATAGATTAATATTTGGCTGGAACAAAGTTTGAGTACTGTTGACCTGTCTACCACCAAATTATGTATTTTAGTTTAAAATCGAACTTCGAATTCAGACAAGTATTGAATAACCTTTTGATTCCTCTCTATCTTGTGTTTCTGACAACGAATTCAATAATGCTTTAATGCAACAGCTAAAACACAAATGGTACAACAAATCAAATTCAAGATAGATCTCGCGTCCATCAAGTGTCACTTAT
This sequence comes from Hermatobates lingyangjiaoensis, assembly GCA_026182355.1. NCBI lineage: Eukaryota > Metazoa > Arthropoda > Insecta > Hemiptera > Hermatobatidae > Hermatobates > Hermatobates lingyangjiaoensis. The sequence goes on from JAPFBL010000255.1 coordinate 1,855,606, forward strand.
CACAAATAAGTTTGAAAGTTATACTCGTAGAGTGCCCAACATTTATATAAAATTAGGGTTTTTACTCTACTGTAAGTAAAAAAAAATCTGGAGTGGCCTACACTCTACTTTACTATAAGTAACTCAATGTCAAATTTCTTGAGTATATAAAACATAACGTATCATTTAAGCATAACATAAATATCTAAATGGGATATAATTATTAGCATTGCATTCGTGAGGTAGTACAGATAGTGATTGAAGGACATATCAATTTATAAGCTTATTTTTGTACATCACAAATAATTTATTATTTGCAAATAATTTCATTAGTATAACTACAGCAGTAATAACATTTTTGAAAAGCCAATGTGAACATTTCTTGAAACGAAATATTATCCTTCAAGAGAACATGGCTATTGTTCAAATAGCCAGTAGATTTCTTACATCGTTTACTTGACATCCTTCTACATTGAATATTAATGTAAAATTTTCAAATTTGAAACAGTAATATACTCTTTTTTTCTCTGAAAAACATCTTAAACAGCGAAGAAAATGCTGTTTTAAGGTGATTTGTTAATTAAAGATGTACGATAATTACAGTTATTAATCACTAAACGAAAGATTTATATTTTGAATTATCTTTTACAATTTTGGTTTTTAACAGAATTATTATACTGGGAATTTTATGGCTTCTTAGTATTTAATAAGATCATTTTCCTTCCCCTTTGTCAAATAACATATATACGAATTTTTTTTAATGAGTGTTATCATTTACCTGCACAATATTATTCCTCTTACATCTCTTATAAGTCAATAATATATTTTCATTTTTCCATTAGAAACATCAATTTTATCTCAGTGGATTCGCTCAAAAAATTTCTAAGTCAATGTAAACAATGTAAAAAATCTGGAGTGGCCTACACTCTACTTTACTATAAGTAACTCAATGTCAAATTTCTTGAGTATATAAAACATAATGTATCATTTAAGCATAACATAAATATCTAAATGGGATATAATTATTAGCATTGCATTCGTGAGGTAGTACAGATAGTGATTGAAGGACATATCACTTTATAAGCTTATTTTTGTACATCAAAAATAATTTCATTAGTATAACTACAGCAGTAATAACATTTTTGAAAAACCAATGTGAACATTTCTTGAAACGAAATATTATCCTTCAAGAGAACATGGCTATTGTTCAAATAGCCAGTAGATTTCTTACATCGTTTACTTGACATCCTTCTACATTGAATATTGATGTAATATTTTCAAATTTGAAACAGTAAAATACCCTTTTTTTTCTCTGAAAAACATCTTAAAAAGCGAAGAAAATGTTGTTTTAAGGTGATTTGTTAATTAAAGATGTACGATAATTACAGTTATTAATCTCTAAACGAAAGATTTCAATTTTGAATTATCTTTTACATTTTTGGTTTTTATCAGAATTATTATACTGGGAATTTTATGGCTTCTTAGTATTTAATTAGATCATTTTCCTTCCCCTTTGTCAAATAACATATATAAGAATTTTTTTTGAATGAGTGTTATCATTTACCTGCACAATATTATTCCTCTTACATCTCTTATAAGTCAATAATATATTTTCATTTTTCCATTAGAAACATCAATTTTATCTCAGTGGACTCGCTCAAAAAATTTCTAAGTCAATGTAAACAATGTAAAAAAATACAAAAAATTCGACAAGTATAGCAGGTGATCTCTTGGTCTAGGATAAACAAAGAGTTTTTATATCGTTATTGCTCTTTCCCGTAATTGAAACTTCATGATTTTTTTTTTATGATTTGTTAATGTTTTGCTCCATTTTTGGTCAAATTTTCATTATTTTTTAATCAGCCGTTTAGCGTCAAAAAAACATTTTCTGAAAACACAAATCGTACTGTAATGCCCCTTTTAGCGAATGTAATTTTAGAAAAAAATATCTTAACTCATTCTCCACATAATGTTCTATTTATAGGCACAGTTTCATTCTTGTCCGTCAAACAGTATGGCTTGTATCGCTCTCACAAGGTTTGAGATTGAATTATAAGTCAAAATTTTTACATTTTATTGAAAAAAAATATTTTCCGTTGTTTTAAAATTCTGAATATATTTTTCGTTTGTTGCATTTGTAACCTCAAAGATAATGTCAACATTTCAAAACTCTAGAGTTATCAGTTTAGGAGAAATAAATGTTTTAAAAAAAACGGTTTTTGGCAAAAAAAGTGACTTTTCCATCATGCATAATTCTTCCCAAACAATAGGGATCTTCCTCCCTATGAGGCCCATTTTTGTGTAAAATATCAACTTGATCCATCAAAGATTCTGGACCGTAGCGTGGTAACAAGCAATGCTAACACACTCACCCACCCACCAACCCATACACACACAGACATCATCGTAAAAACGTCATAAAACGACTTCTGGGACCTCAAAACATGTAATTCCGTCAAAATCTCGAGATCGAATTTTTTCACGATCACTATACTTTACTTATAGTAAAGTAATAGTGATCATGACAAAATTTGATCTGACATTTTGACGGACCTACGTGTTTTGAGATCACAGAAGTTCTTTTATGACCTTTTTTTCGATAATGTCTTTATATAGTCTTTGATCCATCAAAGTCCACAATCTTTTATGGGCCAAATAAGTGTTTTACACAAAAATGGTTCATGCATATTGTTTGGGAGCAATTATGCATCATGGGAAAGTCACTTTTTTGGTCAAAACATTTGTTTAGACACTCTTTTATTCCTCCTATACTACCAACCCTAGATTTTTAAATTTTGTTCTTATCATAAAAAAAGCATCAAAATTTTGGCGGGCTTACATGTTTTGATGTACTTTTTGACGTTTTCTCGATGATGTCTGTGTATGGGGGGTGGAGGATAGGTAGTTCCTAGGTAGGTGTATATGCATAAAGTTTTACAGATACACAAAAAAAGTAAAAAGTTGTACTACAGTTCACAATCTTTGGTTTATCAAATTAATATTTCACACAAAAATGGGTCTCATAATGTAGATGTACTTTATTGTTTGGGTGCAATTATCCTTGATGGAAAAGTAACTTGTTCTGCTAAAATGTTTTTTAGATAACATTTTTTTGCTGAACTACTAACTCTAGTCTTAAAATTGTTACACTACAATAGAAGAGACAAACTCAATAACTGAAAAATTCTCAGATTTTTAATATAACTTGTAATATTTTTTTTTCAGTAAATATAAAACTTTTCCCTTAAGAATCAATCTTAGGAACCTTAAGAAGCTTGTGAGGACTATAGAAACCATACCGTTTGACAAATCAAAATGAAATTATACTTAAAAATAGAGCATTACTTAGGAGATGAGTTGAGGTAATTTTTTTTCAAAATTCCATTATCTAATAGGCTGCTAGGGTTAATTTATATTTTAAAAAAAGTATTTTTCACAATAAACGGTTCAATTAAGTAAAATGATATTTTGACAAAAAATTGAAATGAGATTTAGCAATTTCTAAAAAATATTCCTGATATTTGAATTACCAAAAGAGTAATAAAGCTATAAAAATTACATCTTGGACTAATAGATAACCTGCTATACTTTTTTACATTTATTTACATTGACTTAGAGTTTTTTTTAGCAAATGAACTGAAATAAGATTGATGTTTAGAGGTTTAATGAAAAAAATGAAATGAGTTAATGATTTAATATGAGGTGGAAGATGAATAAAATCCTTACAAGTAAAAAATGAGCACCAATCAAACGAATAATTTCTGATGCTTTCCATGGTAGGATGGATTTGTCTAACCAAATTCTGAATTTGGTTAGAAAGTAAACTTTCTTCTGATTTTGAATCATACTATCTTTGGGTAGTATTGAAGTATGAGGAATAGACTCTTCGTTCTATATTACAAAACAAATACTAATTTAAGCTAATTCTTCAAGTTATCAAAAATTTTGAAATTATGTTTACCTATAGTAAAGTTGAGTGTAGGTCAGTCAATATTTTTTTAAATAATCTTACAGTAGAACATTGCTTTTGCTCCTTTAGTCAATGTCTTTTCTAATTTAATCATTGATGTAAGGAACCTCCAACTGTATAGTTTAGAGTTTCAAGTAGCCTTGACAGTTTCAATTTATCTTTTTTCTGCTTCAAAATAATTTGAAGAACCGTTTTAGTTGAATTTGTAACCACACATTTCTCTTTTGCCCATCTTTCAACAATTTAGGGGATGGCATTCTGTATCATCTGATAGGTGGCAGTACCATCGTGTATTACTCTTCTTGCATTAAAAGGTTTTATAGATGTTCTTTCATATCATAACCGTCATTATATAGAGTATTCAGTAGGTAATTAACTACCATTACTTGAATAGGAACACTTGCATACCTCCCTGAAACTTTTATAGTGTTCGCAACTGTTGTAGATTTAATATTTGCACCATAAGTGTATGTTCACAGTTATTCAGTATAAACGTGAATGTACTGATCTCCGTTTACATTCATGAATTCATAAAAATTTATTTCTTTAAGATTTCAAAATGTTTCTTAAAGTTTTAAATGGGAATCTTGCTTAATTCTTGAATATAGAGGGAGGTCAGATAAACTATGTACGAGATCCCCTGGGTATTGGAAGTCATGTTCTCCTGTAAGAGGTTACATCGTAACACGAAATCTACACTTTCGATTTTCAAAAATGCTGTTAGTTCTGTAGTTATACTATTGATATTATATATTCAGTGGTATGATATACAAAAATAATGCATATATATTAATAAGTGGATCAATTACTATCTCTACTACCTCCAGGAAGAATAACTAATTTTTTTAATATTATTTCTTCGTATTCAAATCATCATTTAATATAACGCCAGCTTGAATTAACTTCTTTTTTTTTTGCAGTAATATCTGCTTTGTGAAATCTCTTCTAATCCAACCCTTCACCCTCTGATGAATTACCAAATATAAAGTTAAGTAATTGAGTTTAAATTTGACGCCATATTTTCAGGGATCTATGTGTATGAAATTTTACTGACTCTCTTCAAACCTTTGCCCTATAGTTACAACACACAAGTTAATTCAAATATTTGATTCTGATAAAGGTTATCATATCACTTCAGTCTTATTTTTATTATAAATATTATTATATTGATAACCTTTATTGAAGTAATATAATTTAATTAATCTCTAGATTGTTGCATCGTTTTAATGAGTCAGAAACTTACTTAAATAATGAACAGATTCCGTAGAAAAAGTTTTTTAATAGTAGTTATATCTGTAATTATCTGTTTACTTTTAATAAATGATAAGAACTTTATTCAAGAAATGACTGATAATTCCTTGAAGCCGTCGCTGAAAGCACCTTTTTTTTGTTTTTTAATGGGGAATATGTTAATGTTTTGAATATAATGGCTGTTTTTATTGTGCGGTCCTCAAGAGGGCTTTCAAGTATTCCGCCACTTTGCAAGCCAAGAACTCTGCTTCAACTACAAACTAGACTTCCTTCATCTCAACACCCAAGTTTTTGTCACAAATTTGACTCATGGAGAATTAAATAGATTTTATTAAAAATTTATAAAATTTAATTTAAGCCTAAAACTTTTTTGTTTCATGAATATATAATTATTGAAATATGCATGTATTTATGTCGTCTCAAGAGCTTCAATATATCCACTTAGCAGCCATGAATGCTGCTGTCAATTACAACTAGATTCCTATCATCTCTAACCCAAGTGTTAAGTCACAAATTGACTCATGAATTAAAGTGCAATGGTTTTATTAGAAATTGGTCAAAATTAATAGTTAAGTAAAACCATAATCATATGGAATTCTGGAAAAACAGTATTAAGATAATAATCTAGCTGATCTACAGTGTTGCATGTAGAATTAGAATTTATATTTAAACTGTAATAAATAGCAAATTACATAGTAACAATGGTTTTTAGAACTTGGTCAAAAAATAGTTGTTTTTCAGTGGAATTCTGGAAAAACAGTTTAAGTAATACTAGCTGATCTACCAGAATTGCTGAGAAGAATTATAGATTTCAACTCTAATAATAAATATATTATATAACAATTTAATTATCTATAGTTCTGCACTTAATTTTTTTTCAGATAATTAAATTATTACAGAATGTAATATAGATTAAGTAGATTATCATCAAAATCAAACTGATTACATCAATGCAACTTTCTTTTCGAAAAATTAAAACAAGTTTCTGTTATAAAATATCCTTTAACTTTTTCTTAGATATATAGGGTCTACATATCTAAACCATTAACATGACTAGGCAATATTGAGCTTAACATTTTAGTTTCAAAAAATTCCATATATAAATTACTGGGGGGGGGGGGGGGATAAGCAGTTACCCATTGAAAGACCAAATTTTTTATTATAAAAATTATTTTCAAACTGAAAAATGACAATTTACCACACATAACTCAATTCTATTATAGTGGTAGAAGGTAGGGGGAGAGAATAATTAACTAATTCCTCTTGGAGTAAGCAAAAAAGATCAGTTAGTTACAGGTACATTCGTAAATAGTGACTTAACATCAAAACTAGTCAAACTATAATTTTTATTATTAGAAAATCTGTGGCCTGCAGGGATTCTTCAGACATTGTGTGCAGATTACAAAACAGTTGAAGAAACGCTTCATGATATTGGTTATCTTCCACTGGCTCTAGAGAGAGGCTGCGTTACGTGGGGAATGGTGGAGATGAAGTGATAGAGGCATTAGGTCATCATTAATGATTCCATATACGCACATGTATACACATACATACATAACAAGATTTCACATAAACACGTGAAATAACAATCAAACAGTTGGTTTTTGATTCTGATGAAACCGCTTGTTACGTTGAAAGATCTTAGTCTTGTTTTCACGTATATACATGTGAATAAATACTTTTAGCAATTATAATATTACCAATGTATACATATACTCTTCAAATAGAAACTACTACTTAAAATAATAGAAAAGAATACAGGAGCAGTAAGCAAAAATACTAACTACATAATGAAACGATGGTGAAAAAGTGTATTGCTGTAGGTGTTGTAGATTGCTATGACTTCTGATTCATGAAAAGAGAACACAATCAGGGGTGCTATGTTGAAATAACAGAATTTTACTTATTCAGGGTAGATCCTGCAGTCCAATTTCAATTAATGAATATTTCATGAATATTGTATATTGACAGTCTTTCCAACTTCGTTAATGCCTGGGAAGCAAATACGATGTTTCGTCCGGGTGGCAAACAATTCACATTTTAAAGTCAGAAATGTGTCTGAAGGAACCAAAAATCAGAAAGGTACTCTTCTTAACTCCACAGATGGATTTTGATCTGTTAAAAGTATTGAGTGTGCATGACACAATTTTCAATTGCATGCTCTTACTGTAATTTGTTCTAATCAAAACAACTTTAGAGATTATCTGCAAACAAAGTCATTCAGTAATGTGACTCAACTTCAACCGCGAGAGGCCTGCTCCTGGCGACATTAGATGTGTCCCCATCAATGTTAAATTTCCTGCTTGTCACAACATTCTTATTTTTTGAAAAGTATTCCTTTATTTTGTATTAATAATATTTCCCAGAAATGTTAAGATATACGAGATATAAAAACTCTTTAATGTATTGTAGAAGAAGAGAAAGTTTTGTTAAACAAACATGGACCGAAATTTACCAAAATGATATTTCTCGAGAATACAAGAGCCAATAATCTGATAAAATTCTAAGTGTGTATTTAGTGAATTAGCATTCAATGAGATATTCTACTACCCATTATCTCTAATGATACTATTTGTCTTTAAATGGCCTATCTAGATGTATGTTTCACTGGTGATTGAAATTATTATTCTTCTTCGTTTAAACATCGTTTACTACTACTTTATTACGTTTACTGATTTGTCTGCAGTGATTATTACAACAAGATGAATAAACACTGACGTCGAATGTTTTAAAATTATACGTAATAGACACATGACTCCAAATTAGCTAATAAAATTAGCTAGACCAAAATAATAGTCATTTTAATTCATCACCATTAGTTCTTAAATTAATTCTATAAATTACAATTTCACACTTAAATTTACACTAAATCGTGTTCCCGAAATATAGTTAATAAAAAGAAATGTCAATTTCAATTCACATGTATGTCCATTTTGATGCAAAACACAACTGAAATTAAATAATCAATTAATTTTCTTTTTGTTTAAAATTTACCCAGTATGATAGTAAAATAATAAATCCTTCCAACTATGATTAAAAAAAAAAAGTATTTTTTATACTGAAACTATCAGAGCATAAATACATTATGTATATATATAATAAAATACTATGTCATTTTGTTCCAACTGTTGTTTAATTTTGATTAAAATCCTAATTAATAGACATTATTATTTTCTCATTGCATCGACAAACACAATTAATATGTGATTTTTACTATAGCTTTCAAAATTACTCAAACATTATTAGTCAGTTAAATTTATTTACATTAAATGTTAATGTAACTAAATTAAGTTATCCTTTTTGTTCTTTTTTTATCATTTTGTGTTCTTTGAATGTACCTTTTCTACTCTCTTTTTGTAGAGAAAACTCATTAAAATTTTTAATTATTTTAATAATTACTAAACAAAAATTAAAAAAAGAATCAATTGTAAAATAAATGTTTACCAGTGCCCTAGTTCTCCTAGTCTTTCTATGAAACTACCTAAAAATGTAAATTTTATCGTATCTACCAAGCGAATACTAACTAGTTTTCCCTGAATATTTGTGTGTTGCATTTAAAATTCTTATATATTTTTGTCACATGTAATACAATACATGTTTTCACGTTTTACAAACTGTTTATCTCATTATTAGAGTTTTCTGTATTTACTTATGCATTAGAAGTTAACATTTAGTACATCAGAACAAGCCAATGTTATTCAAAATGTATTTCTTTTGGAGTATTTAGAGGCATAGCATACTTCATATAAATATATATATACAAAATTAAAGTTTATCAGGAGTCTACTTAAACTCTCATTGCTAACGTTTTGCTTTTTATTTAAAACTTTAAATCAGTCAAATGTATAAAATTTTGAAACAGAAACTTTAAATAAAAACCGAAACATTGAGAATGAGATTAATTTGAACCTGAAGAACTGCTCGAGTCCTAAAAAAATTTTAATTTGGTTTCTATTTCACGGTCGATTTTTATCAATTACTTTACAGTTGAAAGATCTTAGTCTTTTTTTTTCATTTCATACTGTGTTTTGATAAATGATTGTTATTTCATGTGTTTATTGTGAAATCTTGTTATATATATGTATATATATATTGATCAAACCACAATATGAAACCGGAAAACAAGACTAAGATCGTTCAACCGTAACAAGCGTTCTTCATCAGAGTCAAAAACCTAGCATTTGGGTTTTGACTCTGACGAAGACCGCTTGTTACGTATAAAAGATCTTAGTCTTGTTTTCCCATTTCATATTGAGGTTTGATCATTGATTGTTATTTCACGTGTTTATGTGAAATCTTTATATATATATTATTCTAACAAACTTTATTTAACATGAATTAACATTCTTCAGAAATTCTTTAACTTACTTAAGCATTGCTTACATCCATCAGGTAGTAAATACAAAATTTCACCAAAGCATCTTCTAAGTCAATCTACATTTTTTTTTACTTTTTATTGAAATAAAAGAACTCAGTAAATGTCATATATACTGTTGCTATTCCATCACATATGTTTCAACGATTTTCCGTAAACGTTATTAATTAGGTTAAAACAAATTCAGACTATTACTAAAAAATTCCACGACGAAAACTTGCAGGGTAGTTAAGGGCAAAAAATTGAAGTTGTTTGGCTCAAATAAACTAAATTTGTTTAAAACATATTTTTTCTATGGAATGTTTGTACTCAGTTATTTATTGTTTGCTTGATAAACTAGGAACTTGAGAAATGAAGTCATCTTTATTTTACAATTCTACTTAAGCCATCAATTTTATGTTGGTTTCAGCATATTTGTCTAAAGAGTCGATTTTCTCTAGTATTTATGGGGCTTTTTTAAAACTTTAAGGATAAATTATTCTTGTATCCTTACCCAAAGTTTCTCTATTTATTTTACGTATAGATTTTTTCCATATCCCTTCTCAGAAGTTCTTTAGCAAGGTGCACAATAAATGTTCTTGGCCAGGTGGTTATAGTTATCAAATATATCAGGAATTTGGAGTACCTGATTGGCAATTGTCTTCAAACATTGTGATACCGTTGCCGATTTATTTAAAATTAAGTGTGTGTTCCATTAATATAAATATTTTGCAGTAAGCTATTCTTTAAAGCACGCTTTCAAAGAGGTACCATTCGATAAAATTATTATCTTATTGTTATTATCGATTTATTTTATTACCTATTATTAAATTTTGATGATTCAGATCTTTTTTCAAAGAAAGAAAGAAATAAATTTTAAAAAACATTAATAATACTGTAAATGCATTTAAAATTTAATATTTTGAAATAATTAAATTTTAATAATAAATATAAAGTTCTTACAAAACCATTATCTTAATATTTATACAATTTAATCATTTAAAAATAGGTTCATTGATTTACAAAATTTGTTCTCAGATATATATGTTGTTATAAACGTTCATTTCTTTTCTGTTATGTGTAATTTTAAATTTTTTATTCATTAACTTATGAATTAGAAAAAATGTTTGATTATGTTCATTATTCTTATATATTTTTTATTTTAATTTTATCTATATAACGTCAGCTAGGTATATGTATTTCTTCTATGTAAACATAGGGTGTGTTTCTTTTATTTGATTGTAAATATCGGTATTCTATAGATGTTCAGATTGTATGATCTTCCGCGAATGTTATTGCCAAACCATTTCTTTGTAATGACTGTAGGTTTGAGAGCCAAAGCAATAACTTGAACCTTCTATCCTGTAAATTCTCAATTTTTCTGAGTAACGGTTGAATATGTTCACAGAAATAATTCATATGTGTAGTGTATGTCCCACTCAGAACGGGCATTGTAATTCATGAGCTGGTCAACTTTGCACCGATCACCCCTTTTACAGTTTGGATTGTTATGTTCCTGAAGCAATATACAGTCTAGAATGTAGTGTGTTACCTCATACAGCTCTCTTTTTTATTTATAATTGTTTGCTTCTTTGCAAAGTTGAATTATTTTATTGAAATATTTTAATAAAAAAATATCTAAAGTGTTCTACACTCAACTTCACTATAAGTAAATGTAATATAAATTTCTTTGGGTGTATAACGTTTCATTTAGACATAATACAAATGTCTAAACAAGTTTGGGAGGTGATTATTGACCATACAGATAGTGATTGAACCAGTTATCAATATGAACACATATTTTGGTACATTACACAACTGAATCATATAATATTCGAGATATTACCACAGCCAGCAGTAATAACACTTTTGTAAAGCCAAAAAGAAACACCTGTTACGAAACAATCTCGTACAGCAGGACATGGCTTTGGTCCCATTGCCAGTGAACCTCATACATATAATTAATATCTTTTATCAGACCTCATCCACAGTAAAGTCAAAGTTTTCCTTCCAGGCTTCAAAATATTTCTATTTTGTCTAAAAAATGTCAGAAATATATAAAAAAAAACTTAAGTGTTATCGAATAACCGAATAATTAGATTAAAATTAGTATCCGTTTTGTAATTTAGAACAAAGTCCATTACTCATACGTCAATGTTGCCCATATGAATCAAGATAACATGATTCATAAACACATTTATAAATCTATATATGATATTTAGTTCTGTTCAAGACTGCAACATATAATTGATTAGAACATTTTGTTAGCCAAATTCATTCCACCATAGAAAGCATGAGAAATTATACTTAATTGGCTTTGATATTTACATTTAAGAATTCTATTCTTCTTACATTCCATATATCATTAAATAATTTCACATTTTTTCATTAAACCTCTAAACAAAACCGCTAAACCTTTAAACAATTTTATTTCAGTTGATTTACTTAAAAAGTATCTAAATCAATATAAACAAAGTAAATACGTGTAATCAATTCAGACAAGTATAACAGATGCTCCATTATTTCAGCATTAATATTCAGTTTTTATAGTTTTATTGCTATTTGCCGGAATTGAAATTTCAGGATTTTTTTTAAAATGCTAATTCTCTGTTAAATTTTTGGATAAAATGTCATTGTTCTTTAATTAGTCGTTTAATGTCAAAAAAAATTTCTGAAATCATAAATTTGATCCTAACACCCTTTTCGTTTATGTAATTTTGAAATATGTTTTTTAACTCATGCAGCACATAATGATCATTATTAGGTATAACTTCATTTTGATAAGTAAAAGGATATGGCTTGTATCGTCCTAAACAAGCTTTCAGATTGAATCACAAGTCAAAATTTTTACATTTTATTGAGAAAAAATATTTGCAGTTGTTTGCAAATCTAAGAATTTTTTCGTAACTGCTTTTGTGGCTCCAAATAATACCAAAATTATATGACTCCAGAATTAGTAGTTCAGGAGAAAATGAGTTGTCTCAAAAAACATTTTGGCCACAAAAATGACTTTGTCATCATGCATAATTGCTCTCAAAGTATACAGTACATCTAGACTATAACTCCATTTTTATTGGTAAATATTAATTTGATCCATCAAAGATTGTGAACGTAGCGTTTACACAAACTTTTGAAAACACATCCACCTACCCATACATACACACACAGACATCATCGAAAACATTTCATAAAACAACGACTTTTTCGACCTCAAAACATGTAAATCTGTCAAAATCTCCAGATTGATTTTTTTCACGACCACGATACTTTGCTAAGGAAAGTAAAAATGATTCTGTTATAACAAAAGCATATATGCATAGTTATTTATATAATAATTTAGTTTACTTCAATATAGATATCAAGCCCAAATTTAAGTTTCATCGTAATAATGAAAATATTTAAGGGAATATTTTTAAGGGAAGTTTATAAATTAGCAAAATACTGCACGGTTTAAATAATTTTAAGATGTTAGTCTATCAGTAAAGCATGCTTCAGTTCTATTGATTTCAAACAATAAGTTCTAAAGTAAGCACCTTAAGTTTAATGAGTTATATAACTTACTCTGTTTCTAACTTAATAAATTTCAGTACTTATGAATAGAATTTGTTCTGACTTTTCCAGTTTCTTGAAAATCAACACTGATTTCCAATTTTAAAATAGATATTAACCTTCTCTGAAAATAATATCCAGCAAATTATTAAATATCGAAGAATTTCTACTAAGAAAAAATCTAGATCATCCTACACTCAACTTTACTATAAGTAAATACAATAAATTTTTTGACAACCTACGTATTTAAATAACAGGAGAACTGATTACCTGCACTACATTCAGTATGAATGTTATAAAACATTTTGCTTTAAGATATATTTTTTGATTTGCGTACAGAATGGAAGTTTGTTTATGTAAGATAAAATTTATAAAAATAGAACGAAACATTAATAGTTTGGCCCATATACTGTCAGGAACACAAAGCTTTCCATTAAATATTCTAGAAGTGAGTTAATGTGATGACATATTATCATATTGATTGTAAGAGCAAAGACATCTTTTCTGGAATACTCATAAAATGTGACTAGGAAAAAACGGTTTATTTAAGTTTAAATAGCTCATTTTAAGAGCACATAAATTTGTATGAAAATAAATTAATCTTTATACTAAGGATTTAAAATTAATATATAGAATAAATATTAGGATTTTAATATATATAACACATAACCAGACATTGTTCTTTTATATACGCATACACCATCTGCAATTAACGTTATACTAGTATTGCAAATTTTATATCAAAGATACTTTGGAACGTTTGATTTCATTTTATGTGATTGCGAGGCAATTGCCTTTAAGAGATTAAAGATATTCTCAAACCATTCCTGAAACGAATAGATATGAGAAATACTTCTCTGCAGAAAATTATGAATTTAACTTTAGGACATGAAATCTATAGTTGATTTTATCAACTTGGCAAGAGCCTGATAAGGCACAGTGTTTTAGTTTGATAATAGTAATAATAATAGGAAGTTGTCACATCATTCGATATCAGTGATTTCAATTTTGTTATTACTAATGAAATTGATGTAGCTACATTAAAATAAAACAAAACTCAATTTTTTGTTGACTAGCTCGCTATCATATTTACGTACTGTAAAGTTAAGTGTAGTAGACTCCAGATTATTTTAAGTGAATCGAGTGAAATCAAATTGTTATTTAGAGGTTTTATAAAAAGAAGTTTGGAATGTTTTATTGTCGTAATTTGTTATAAAGAAAGAATTAATGAACTTCATAAAGTAAAAAATCAACTCTGAACAAACATTTATTTAATTATATTTTCCAGGATATGATTAAGGGTTGTCTAATAAAGTCAGACATAGAAGCAAACGGTCGATTATACCTCGATTATATGCTTTCGATTTCAACAGAAAGTTTAATCATGGTCCAAAAATTAATTCATATGTACTAGTGAGTGTGTGGTGTTTTTTTTTCTCAACATGTTCCACATTATGTATTACATGCAAGTGATACATTCTTTACATACGTTTATACAACCATATAACTTAGAACTATAATTTGGCTATATACAATGTTGACAATGATGAAGTATTAGCAATTAGACTATATACAGTTGTTATGTAACTATACATAATATGACAATTTTAGTACTTCAATGTGGTATGTTTGTGGTGTGTGTCTGAGTGTGTGAGTGTGTGTGTGTGTGTGTGTGTGTGTGTGTGTGTGTGTGTGTGTGTGTGTGTGTGTGTGATGTGTATAACTATTGTGTGAGCATGTGTAAGTTTGCATGTGTATGTGTATGTGTCTCGCGAAAAGGTGTTTGGCGAACTAAACTTCAATAATTTGAAAATTATTGTAATAATCCACCAGTTTTGCTTGCATTACTTCCACTTTGTCATCTATGTCCTTTTAATATAAGATTTTTAACTGCAAAGGTATATCATTCTAATTTCCAATAATCATTCCAGAGACCACTTTTCTGCTTTTATGACATTGTTTCATGAAACATGTCATACTACGACTATTTATGTTTCATGAAACATGTCATACTACGACTATTTATGTTTCATGAAACATGTCATACTACGACTATTTATGTTTCATGAAACATGTCATACTACGACTATTTATGTTTCATGAAATGTCATCTAGCTATTATGTTCATGAACATGTCACTAACATTATGTTTCATGAAAAATAAATATTACTGACATATTTATGTTTCATGAAACAGTACACCTGACTCCATATTCATGGTTTATCATAATAATTGTAACTGATTTTACTTTCAATGTTATATCTAAAAGCTGCATATTAAATCCAAAATGTTATCTTGAGGAATATTTTATTTTTGAAATCAAGCTGATTAACCTTAAGTGTCCTAACATTATTATAAAAAAAATAAAACATTACTGTCATATTTATTTGATAATCGAATTAAGCAATAACCATATCGAGTCCTATATCTTAAGATAATTGACATTTAGCACAGCTATATATAAGCTGATTAACAGGTTTGTTTTCATGAACATAGAAGATAATATCATTAACGTACTCACAAATCATTGATTACTGCTTCCTCCTCCAACTTAGAAATCCTTCTTTAATAAAATTATTGCGTAAGTTATTTATTATAATACGGATAGTATTTATTATTTATGAAGATACTTCAAAAAGCATTCATTTTCCTTGAACAAGACACTCATTATATTGTTCCATTCAAATTACATTTATCGTTCCTATTTAATAAATTAAATGAAATTTATCTTATGTCATAAATTGATTAGACTTTTTCTTATAACTTGACTTAAATGTTGTTTGCTTGTAATATGGTGCCACTTTAGTAAATTAACCTGAAAATATCTTATATATATCTATACATATGAGTACTAATGATAAATTAGTCATACAATTGTTTGTAAAGCTCATATTAAATTACTAAGTAAATTGGTAAGTCATTATTCCTATATCTTAAAACTTTTATACAAAAGGTTTCTAACATAAAAATACTCGTATTAAAAGATGCCTTCGATTCTTCTAGAAGAGTGCTGAAAAACTCAGTTATTATATATATATTTTTTTAGAAATAATTAGCTATATATATTTTTTGGGATAAATAATTTGAATGGCAGGATGGATTAACTTTTGTTTTATTTTAGACTACAATTTAAAATTTTTCTAATGAGTTTATTAAAAATAAACACTAAGAATAGATATTGAAAGATTTCCAGAGTAATGTATTGCTAAGTGAAAAGTTTGAAGGGAACCTGTACCTGCAGACTACTGCTGGCGTTCCAGAACAATGTGGTATAACAAAGCACTAGATTAAATACCACTCTAGTTCAAGTCTACGTAATTTTTATTTTTGTTTCAAACAAATTTAAGTGTAAAAAAATGACACGTTCTTAGTTGTATTACATTAATGACAAAGAGTTAAAGTTATTAATCTCCCATTAAAGTTATGGGAGAGCTATTTTACCAATTCTAACATATGCTTTACCTGTAAGGTCTAAAAAAACAAAAAATCAAGCGAAAGTTATGTCAAGTTGAAAGAAGTATAGCCCTTAGAATTAGTAGATCGTTTAGAACGGTATCATATGAAGCAGTATGTGTTATGGCTAAAATTACCCCACTGAATTTAAAATTCAAGCAATAGTCAACTTGCATGGTCTAATTAAATCAAAATGAAATATTTTAGATTTACTTTGAACAATTGGATGACCCAATCAACTTCATAGATCACCCTACGAATTTTTCTCCAAATATCTCCATTAAACTAACTGAATGATTAAAATAACGATGGTACAGACGGGCAAATAGTTCAAATGTACACAGATGGAAGCAAGATAGACGACTGTGTTCGCTCGGCATTCTTTTCAAAAACTGTAAATTTCATAAATAAATTATAAACTATCCAAATATATGACAGATTGGAAATAGCTACTAGCCTATCCTGTACACGTAACGCGGAGACACCCCAATCTCCTGGACACTTGGTGTATGAGTGTTGTCCGAGGGAACCATAAAGATTGCCTGTCATTCGGCAAGTTTTTCCTTGTAGGGAGGAGTGACCTATTAACCCTTCCTTATTAATTACAAAAGATACTATAAAGAATATATAAAATTGTTGTGCACTTTTGAACCTTAAAAATATTATAATTCCGAGGCACTTAATGTATATATCATCTCAGTCACCTTCATATTATTTATATTCTATAAAATTGACTTAACGCGACAAAAATTTTTAATTTAAAAGAAATTATAACCGTATCATTATATTATAAAACTAAGAAATATTATATAAAACGTGTAATTAATGCACATAATAAAATGTGGAACATGCTACAATAAAATAAAAAAAGGTCTTGTTATTTTCTAACAAGAACAAACAGGCAGAAGAAAATAATTTTTTGAGAAATAACTCGATAGTTTATATCTTTGATGCACGAGTAGTGTGTGACACACATTAAATCGAAGTTAATTATTTTGATTAAACTGAAGTGCTACTGATTGGAAGGTTAGTACTAACAGAATATCACTGCTGGAGGATGCCATACGATGAGTGCTTTCATTGTAATTAAAGGCACAATTATTATAATAACCAAACTTGGCTTATTAACATATACATACACAAAAAGTATTAAAACATTATACACAAAAGCGAAATCAACTTTCAGTGAGTCCCATTAGTATTCTGTCAGATATTTAAATTGATTCACGTATGTTTGAATATTAATATGTAAAATGAATGAAAATCTAATTCAAGTTGAAATTACTTTAAAAAAATACAACATTCAGAGAGACTGTAGACCTAATAAAAAAAATTCTAAACGAGAGTAAATTGTTGAAACAAATACAATTTTATTTTGTTAGAGACAAGCTATTAATTAACAATTATTGGATAGAGAACACGAAACACAAGACAACGTATATTTTAAAATATTTTTAAATGGGTTTAATGTTTTTGAATTTCATTACTTGTATTGTCTCTAAATTACACAGTTATGAAAAGTTAACAATATTAGAGTTTGCTTGACTTTTTAAATTATAGTTATATGACAATATTGTTCTTAACAAAAATGGTAGTAATTGACTTACTAAAACAGTAATATTCGTTAAAGTTATTTTTCTGAAATCTTCATTCCCTCGGCTTTATTTTACCTTTTTTGTACATAAGAACTATTTTTTTTCATACTTATTCATAGTATATTTCTATATATGAATACTAGTAACTCTTAGTAATAGTAAGAGTAATAGTATATAAGTAACTCTTAAGCCAGGAGGGAGGGAGTATGTAGGGTCGGCCAACAATGGCCAGACGGCTACCTGGAAATCATTCAACTCCTCACCTTTGTTATAAACTTTTAACTTTTTTCAAAAGTCCTAAAATGTTTAGATCATAGTTTATAAATTTAAATTGGAGTTATTATCCTTGATGTATAGTGCCTCCAATAAAAGTCCATGTTGCTGTCGCTGTTGCATTGTATGGAGAGTATAGTAAAATAGAATACAGAAGTTTGGTAACGTGAGCTCGTTTGTTCTACAGAGCATATATTAACAGCTAATACGTATAAGCAGGATGAGTGAGGGTTACGAAACATTGTTTCAGTTACGGTGCAACGACAAAAAAAAGTTGCAACGTTTCTACAAGAATAATAGGACCAGTAGTATTTTACTGAAGAATGGTTCCCGATGTGTTGCTCTGAAACAACAGATAAGTTACCTTTTATATCAGTGGTTCCCAACCTGTGGGTCGCGACCCCAAACGGGGTCGTGACACCAATGCCATGGGGTCGCCAATTGATTTTGACCCGAATGTGAATATTATATAAAACATTATATAAACATTAGTTAAATAAAAAACATTATAAAATAAAATTAAGACAATTATATAAATTCAGTAATATCAGTAGTAATATCAGAAATCGCAATAAGGAATTTATTGCCCTTCCCAACAACTTAAACAGCCTTCTCCCAACTACTCATCCTTAAAAACAAGTACCGAAATAAATTAGATGTGGAACACGACTTGAGGTGTGCCATCATATCGACAACGGAGCCCAGGATAGAATTGCTAGCTAAAAAGCTACAATACCAGCCGTCTCATTAAGGTCAGTTCATAAACATACTTTAGTAAAGTTACATAACGGTATGAAATTTGTTTGTTTGAATACTTCGAAATTGATTTGCAATTAATTAATGTTTTGTAGGAGCTTTGAAATTAATGAATAAATTCTATATTAATCATATATTTAAGGAATATACAGTTACTTCACTAAAAAAATTGCAATATATGCCAGTTTCTTATAGAAAAAATAAATGTATAAAAGATATTTTAACGATTGGGGTCGCTTCCTGATTGCTTGTTCTAAAATGGGTCGCTATATTTGAAAGGTTGGAAACCGCTGTTTTATATGAATATACTTGCAATTCATGGAACTCGGGGAACCAAATCAGCATGAACAAGTAAATCTTATCAAAATATGTATTGATTTTACTAAAGATAGATAAATTTGAATTCAAGGAAATATGCCAAAAATATTTAAAGGATACAAAATGTATACATTAAATATAGAATTCCATAAATACATGCTATTTGGGAGAAGAAAAGAAAACGTTTTCTGTTTAAACATCTAACAATGGAAGACGCTTTCATTGAATGACGAGTTTGCATCAATCGACCTAAGTATTCTAAATGTAAATTAGTTAGTCGGAATGAATGGATCAATAAAACACCTGAAAGGCAATTAATCTACCCTTATTTGAAATTATAACAGTTGAAAATAGGTCAATAATTAACGGCAAAGCATTTTTGTTAAAAAAGTTAACACCTCAACAGTGTCCTGGGTGCCATAAGAATGGTAATGTATATAACATATTGCATCAGTAAGAAAATACATAATTATAGGCCAGACAATCTTCCAGAAAATGTAGAAATCATATGTATCCCAGTTAAATATTGCAGTCATAAATGATATAAACAAAAGCTTATAAACGCCGCTCATATACTTATAGACATATTCTAACGGCTGTAAACATTACTTTATGAGAATGAAAACACTAACTAGACGTCTAAAAATTTCTGCTCATGTAAAGAAAGATATAACTTTCAATCAAGTGTTCAATACTCCATTGACACATAAGAAAAATACATTGGATTTCTTGAGTGATGGGACAGCACTTCCTCTGATCATCCATCAAAATCGAATAGGCAACATATTCAACAAGAATTACACTTTGAAAACAGCTTCCTAATGTAGACAGTACTGATACTTAAATATAGTACATTAGTAAACTCAATGACGTTAATATCTACCATTATAAAGAGTAGTAAATAATGTCTAAACCTACTTAGCGTACTAAGCTAAGTGGATAACAGCATATTGCATACCATGGACTTTACCATTACGGCGTACTCGCAATCGACATGACTAACAAAATAAATTTGCTGAGAAGCAAAATATTTTCATTAGTAAGTTTCAATAATGTCAGAACTGTTTCAGGCAATCTGTAGAGAGAGAGCTGTATGTGACACTTAAAGAATAATAAAATACAAAGTACTAACCCTCTAAAACATAACAATTCCGGATTTCAATATAACTTTTTTTAGAAAATCTATAGAAGTTTCATTTATTTATCACCTTCAGAACAACTGTTCACCCTGCTCCATTTCAAAACCCACATCTCCACACAACAGTTGTTGAAAATACTATTCTTGAAGTTGTAAATGTTCTAGCTATCTAGCAAAACAAACTGTTTGATCCTTACCATAAATTACAGATTGTTGCATATCAACGGTTTCATGTTTTTTATGACTTCAAAAGTGAATAAATTGATTATATTTGTCTTATAATACCAAATAAAAGAGTTTGATATGACGTCAACAGGATATTCACATTAAAACAAAACAAAAACTCAATTAATTGTCAACAAGTTTGATATTAAGTTTACTTATAGCAGAATTGAGTGTAGGCACTATAGATTTGTTTTTCTGGTGTTGTTACTAAGGAAGGAATACAGTAACAATAATTAATTTAAATAGATTATTAATTATTATTTAAACTGTTATCATACATTGCAATACTAATACTAAATTAATAGAATGATCATGCTTTAGCACATTTGATTTTCACTATTACCTTCGAACGTAATGAATATAATTAGCGCTTAGAGAGTTTACTGGGAGAGTTAGTCTCTCTCTCAAACTTCATTCATTAGTGCAGAAATTCTGAAATTACTACCTTATTTTCGTCTGTTTAGATTATTGGGGTCGCTACTATTGTCAACAACGTCTACATACAATTGGATATATAACAATCACAACAAAAATAAGCATAAATAACTACTAAGTAAATATTAAGTATTTTACCTTGTATTTACTTCCTGACAAAATTAAAAATAATTATTATAAAAAAATTGTATAATTGTTAGGAAAGGAATATACATAGATAAAGAGAAATTACATAATATTCCATTAGGTGCTGAGAACACTCCGGAAGTGAGGCGCAGAGTGGCTTAACCCTTCCAAGCTAATAACATTGTTTTGTCTTACCCTTCCAATTTATTATTTTAAGATTATTAATTCCTATAAACACTTTTACCTATATTGGTAAATACAATATATTATATTATTAATTACATTTTATTCACAAAGATATATATATCTGAATGTATCATTGTTCATTATAGAAATAGCTGTGACAGAACTTATCACTTTGAAAATATTTAGGTATCTGTTGATTTAAGTCAGATTATTGGAAAGTTTTATCACGATTGGAAAAGTTTCACCCCTTAATTTCCCAGCATAAGACAACTTTAACTGTATTGACTTTTGATATTCATCTCTGTGACTTTCAAATATTCTTTAAAGAATAAAGTTTAGAATAATTTGACTATACTGCTCTGTTAAATTTTTTAAAATAAGATTACTTGAAATATGTCTAGCCTTAAATAAAAGTGTTTTGAATGTTTTATATGGTCAAAGAATTTTAAATTATCGAATATGATGAGCTGTCAAAATGATTTAAATAATAAAGTTCATTACTTAAAATGTTTTCGGTTTTATTTAGTTGTTTGTTCAACTATAAATGAAATATGATGTCCCGTTGACAATAGCAAATAAATGATAAATTTGATACGTTTATCCAAATGCAATATGAATTAAATTTATTCTTATGTCAAACCAAGTGACAATAACACTTCTTCATTTCAAAGCTACTGAGGAATCTAAACGATAAAGTTGGTGAAGTTTGAGTGAGAATTTTTCATTTATGAAAAATATTTTGGTAATCTGAATAATGGTAAGCTGAAATTAGAAAGTTTCAAGAGGTAAGGTTAGGTTAGCAGCCGTTGTCATGTCTTGTTTTGAACAGTCTATTGGAGCGATGCGCTGTTGGGATGAAAGGGGGATGGTTTTCTGTCAGCCTCTTGGGGTGACATGTTTGGGTAATTAGAATCCCTTAGTCCCAAATCAGTTTGATCAGTTACATCAGCCAGTCATCGTCAAAGCCAGTAGGACAGTGAGTTTACTATATATGCATCAAATCAAGAACTATGCCTGAGAATCTGAGAATCCCTAATCTTTTGAACAATCAGAAATATACTGATTTCTCTGTGTGATACATTTAATCTAGTAAATATCCGAAAAACTTAAAGCTCATTTCTAAGAATACATCATTATTCATTATCTCTAATAGTAATATCGTCGATCATACTTGACAATTAGTCAGTTCTTAGCAAATCAATAGCATTACTTTTGCATTATAACTCATTCAGTCCAATATAAAAATTACAACTTAAAATTCTTAACTTATTAATATCAAATTAAACAGAAGTTTCTGGTAGTACCATTTTCAGAAACTGTTTTACAATTTATTAAAATGAAAGTGCTTTTAAATTATATGGCTTTATATTTCAGACAGATATATCAAATAACTGGACAGAATAACTTACAACATATGAGAAACCAATTTAGGTTGTTTATCTCTGATTATATTGCTTAAATAATAAAAATAATTATTTAAAAACAGTATTTACTAATATTGATAAATCAATTTTACCGATAAATAACATACAAGAAATAATAGCAGCCCACTAAAATTGAATAACTTAACTAAGTTTACTTGACGGTAGTTTAGAGTGATTATTAGTGATTATTTTCTTGGCACTGTAATGATTTACAATCACATAAGCATACATAATAAGCTCTGCAATTTTACCTATTTATAACTTCTGAAAGTGATTTAGTTAGAGGAAATCTGCAGTAAAAACAGTTTGTGAATCAATTTCCTAATTCCATTCAAAGCTGACATACTAAGTAACCTTAACTTATTTAAACTGACTTATTCATTAAACGAGCATGGGTATTCCATTAACACTCTAAATCTGATACTAATTACTTGGTGATAGAGTTGGATGAACTTGTTGGAGAAAGGTATAGGTGCTTGTTAGATTGGGTTTTGTTTTGGAGTTACAGAACAGTAGTTAGTTTTACCACGTCACCACCGTGTACGCGAAATCGTTTTCAATCTTCCAACTTCTCAGCGCTTGGTCTATGGCATGTAGTTCAAACAGAATAAGTTGTTTCATATTTATGTTTAATTAAAATCCCAATAATCCTTCTTTGAAAATATTGAGTCATTCATGTTTCCCAGCATCTTTTAATAGCTTCTCTTCATGCTTTATGTATTGTCTTAGCCCAATTAAACTTGATTGTCTTTTATTAGGAACCTCTCCTGATGCTATGATACTTTTCTTAATAAATCATCCTATTTTGTTTTTGAGTCCTTATTTATTATCCGTTGTGTGGTGAAATTTTTTATGTATTCATCTCATAGAATTCCCTTCGAACAACTACATTCTGGTATACCAAAGTTTCTCAGCCACAAGACGAATCATTTTTTGTATACTATCTAGATGACTTAATTGGTCTTAATAAATATCAATCAAGTCCTTGGTGAGAGTATAAAAACTGTATTGTTTTCATAAAAGTATTCTATTGCAGTGTTCTGAGACCGAATGTCGTGCGCCAGTGTGTTAACAGTGGCTCAGAAGTCAACAAACACCTTGGAGTACCAGTCCACGCAGAAACAATGCTAATGAAATTACTTTTAGTTGCAATTTTAAATATCGAACCAAATCTAAAACAGTTGTGTTTACAGAAACTAGATAACTCTTTATTAACCTTATTTTAAAATTCTTTTAGTGAAATATAGTTTTTAGTTATTAGGTATGATTATTAGATAAGATGTTCTAGGTTCACCGTAATATTTGAGGAACACAGATACTTCAGGTCAATATAGAAATTATCTTAATTTTATCTAAAAATATCTAAATTTTAATAATAACATAATAAATCTTAGAATTATTATTCTTTATTCAGAATAATTTTTGATAATTTTTCAGAATAATATTTGAAGGTTGTATAGAAAAATCATAGCTAATCACATTTGCTTACGTAAAATAGTGTCCAATTTCAGAAATGGGATAGAAATATAATTAGATTATAATGTATAGCTAACACTCAAGTCCTAAATTGTAGATTTATTCCAAGAGCAAGAACCATTACGTTGATTTTTGTAAAAATTTATGTAATAATCACCACATCAAATGAATTACCAATGAGTTGATATTACGTGTCTACCTATAGCAGAAATACACGACGTCTTTTTTTTTAACAAGAATTATTAAACCTTAAACAGAATAACTAATTTTATTAGTCAATAATTATCAACAATAGTGAATATTTATTTTGGTTTAAACTCTGTAATCATGCTATATTGAAACATATAAAAAGAGTTTTACACATTTCTAATACGTTTAAAAACATACAGATATGAAAAATAACTCTTTCTTTTTGATTTAGAATAATGATAGATATATTTTCTGCTGGTCTGCTGTGCTTACTTAATAATTGAAACAGGAGCTCATTATTGATGTCCAAGGAGAGAAATAGACTTGATGGTGCACAGTCAGACATTGGGATGCGCATGTATCAGGCGCTCGAGAGGCAGACGTTGCCAGATCTGATTTCCAATTCTAAGGGATAAATCGTTAACAACAAGCTTACATTCGAATTCCCATTCCTATCACATATTCACTATTGCTTCAGAGAGCTTTAGTGTTTCTTAGGCAAACAAAGAAGTGGTTTAAATTTAGGGAGCATTAAAGAATTTACTCTGTTACACGACTGGAGAATGTTCAGTATTAAAGAAGGTGTGCTACTGTCAATTTCAAACTTTTCATTTAAAATTTAATTTGATGTTATTTAAACGTATTACAATATTTATACTCATGTAAAAAATTACTGTAAACACATAGTTTAAGAGGGGATTTAAACACTTCAAAATAGAGTGATCTAACAGTACCAACCATTGCTATGTTGAATACGCCGGTTTCCACTAGACATCGAGGATCGGGAGTTAGAACTTACGCTAATGCAGTCCTGTAATTACAAACACAGTAATGTAGTTCATTCATAACTAGCAGATGCCGAATCATGAATGAGTCACACTTTTGCTTCTGCATTAGCACGAAATAAGGATCCAGGCGTTGGATCGAAAAAGCGAATGTCATATGGACCCACTTGCTGCTTAAAATAATCATTCCAAAGCATGGATAATTGATCGATACATTTATTTAAGGACCTCTGAAAAACCGTAGTAAATAAACAAAAACGACTGTTCATTGAATAGGAGCCATCCGGATTGTTGTACTGGGCAAACTGTTACTGAGCAAACAGCAAAAAATAGTTGTTAAACTTTTACTCTTTATATCCATAAAACTAGTATTAGCGCTTAAATCGGGGTGTTTTGGTTACTTTTAGTTTAAATCTTTTTTATTTAAATTTTTTATCCTGGTCCTGCATCATTTTCCAAACATATTTCCATCAACTATATTCCAACAGAAATGAGCCTATTATGTAGACCGTAGTAAAGCCAATGTATTAAAGGAATATCATCATTCAGATGTCGTTGCCAGTACCCTCAGTCAGCTTAAATTCAGTTAATTTTGACCAACTATTTTGTTCATGCATTGAATAGCTTGAAAACGGCTTCAACAAATTTCAGTGTTCATCAGATACAATTTCTTGCAGCTAATGTAAAAATCAGGTATGCAATCTGTTTTGTAATAGGAGATGTTGTTTGAAAAACAAAATTAAATAAATATGTTTCATTTATATTGCAATGCAATCAAAAATTTAACTTTATTCTTCTTTATTATTCAAAATATTTTTTTTCACTATATTTTGCAGCACTTTACTCTTTGTACTTGAGTTTTAAGAGGCAAGCACTCAAAGTTTGTACCGCCGTCTCCAGACATCTTCACACCACAGTAGAGGTAAAATGTTCATAGAAGGAAAAAAATAGATAGCTGAAAATTATATAAGCCCACCTCCTTAGGAGATGAATATTGCTCTTCTCTTAAAGGCATCAACCAAATAGTCAATCATGACTGTGCTCAAACTACCAATACTCTTAATTGAATCACAAAACGAATTGCTCATTTTCATTCCCTGTGATAAATTATATTTTGAATGACTTAGGATATGTTTACTTCAACAATTTTAGTATAAATAATTAGAAAGGATTTTAAATTACAATCTAGATCAATCAGTAACAATAATTTTAATGATTTGTAATCCTATCAGATTATAATAATTATAAATAATCTGTATCAGACGTAAATACAGATTATTGTTTATCAATTTTTCATTTAGAGATGTTGATACGGTACTGTTTTCTTGACCCCAAAAGTAGAAATGTGACCCCATCAAGAAACAACTTGATGTTTCTAAAGTAGAAATGATAAATGTCCATTGTTTATTGTTTTTTTGTTAGTTTATAGCCCTGAGGATGTCTTAAAATAAAGACGAAACGTTGGCATAAAGGTGATTCTATATATTTACCCTGACCAAATTCCGAGAAGAAGAAAAAGTGTTTGTTTAAAGTTAAATGTTATATAAGCCTGACAAACGAAATGGAGCAATACATAGGGCAGTTAATCACAATAATTTATCACAAAAACTCTTTATAAGCTACTGAATATACAATTTTTAATTTTTGCATAATAAAGGAGTAGTTATGTACATTTCTGAGTTATTAAATAAAAGATGGAACACAATTATTTTAAAAAGAACTGTCACCTCTGTTTCTACTGGTTGACTAGAGAACAATAAAAAAGTGAAAAGTGAAATACAAAAATACCATCAATATTCCTGAAACTTTAGAAAAAATCAATAACAACTTTAAAGAAAATTACTAAATAGAGTAAGAAAAATACTCCTGTTAAACTTTAAAATGACTCTAGTAATTATTAAAATCTGAGTAGTACAAAAGGTAAATGAATATTAGAAAAAATTATCCTAACAACAAAATAGCAATTAGAATTAAAACATAATGTTGTTCGTTTGAAAACATCAACAATGTTAAATCAATGATTTAAACTAAACGGAAAAAAAAGGATTAAAACTTCAAATAAAATCCATGTTAATCTTCCTGCAGGATTATGAGAAATATGTTTACAGGATTTAAATCTCTAACAACGCTTTATAACGTAGTCACATTTTTTTTTGTTTTTTTTTTTAAAGATATCCACTGTCACAGTTTAAAATGTTCACTAGCATTACAAACAATCTATTTATTCTCAAAGTCAATATCAAAAATTAATCTACCTGTCTCTGAAACGTTCAACAATCAATAATTCAAATCAATGGCATTAACTCAGAACCAGCAAAAAAATCTGGAGTGGCCTACACTCAACTTTACTATATAACCTGTGTATATAATATATATTCCACTTAGGTATAATATAAATTTATATATATTGAAGCATGGCTTTTGTTTCAATAACCAGTAGATTGGATGTATAACTCTTACATAGTTTATCTGAACTCCTTCTACATTAAATATTTAAGACAAATTTTTCCATTTAAAACTTAAAAATACTCCTATTTTCTATGAAAAATGTCAGAAACATCTAAGAAAAAATGTCGTTTTAAGATAATTATTAATTTAAGATATAGGGTAATTACATTAACTATTAATTAATTATTATATTTTAGATGTTTGGTCTTTTATAGAAGTATTATACTAGGAATTTTATGGCTTCCTAGTATTTAATAAAAATCACTTTTCTTTCCATTTGTCAAAAATCATATATACCAATTCACTTTGATCGAGCGTTATCTTCTTCTTGTTAGCTGTACTCTCTTATAAGGTTGCTGTGAATGTATCTTGAGGAAAAATGTATTAGTAATTAGCCAGTTATACATACTCAAATCAATGTCAAAAACAGCTATTCAGCATAATTTAAAACTTTTAAAAATAGTATAATAGCATAATTTAATTTAAAAATAGTAACTGTACAGTAACAACTTTTTGGTGAATGCAATTTGAAAAAAAATTATTTCAACTCATAAAGTTCTATTTTTAGAATAGTTTAATATTGATTCCTTAAATGGTATGGCTTGTAACGCTCTCACAAGCTTTCAGACTCAATTATAAGTCAAAATTTTTATATTTTATCGAAAAATAAATATTTTCCGTTGTTTTAAAAATATGAATATATTTTTTATTTATAGCATTTGTAGTTTCAAAGATAATACCAAAATTTTAAACCTCTAGAGTTAATTGTTTAAGAGAAAAAAATGTAGTCTAAAAACAGGTTTCTGGAAAAAAAATTACTTTCTCGTCATCCATAATTGCTCGCAAACATGTACACTATGAGGCCCACTTTTCTGTAAAATATCAATTTGATCCATCAAAGGTTCTGGACCGTAGCATGTCCTCCAAGCTTTGGATACATATAGTACTTACCCACCTACCCACAGACATCATCGAAAAAACTTAACAAAACGACTTCTGGGACCTCAAAACACATAATTCCGTCAAAATTTCGAGATCAAATTTTTTCACGATTACTATACTTATAGTAAAAAGTAATAAAAGTATCTCTAGATTTTTTATGTGTTATAAAATTCTTTAAACTATACTAATCAATAAACTAATTTAAAAAATCTAAATGTTTAGAAGTCATATTTTTTTCTGATATTAAAAAAGTAATAAATTGGATTTTCTACTGTCAATATAATTCAGATATGACTGAGTATATGAATTATCTAAATTGATTACTTTATTTACTTTATCCAATCAATCATCATCCAATAAAATAAAATTAAGATAAATAAAAATGAGTTTGATATTAATTGGGTAAGTTATGAATTTATAAATAGCATACCAATCTGCTATTGATAGCTAATAACACTCATTAAACATGAAATAATCTATTATTTCAAATTTTGATAAACAAGCCATTAGTACAGACAAGTTACACAAAGTAAGTTCAAATTCACTCAACATTCATTACTTCCTCATTGATTCTTCCATATAAAGCATTCAACTACACCTTTTTATAACACTTTTTCAATGATACCTGACTGTTTACAGAAATCTAGACCGTTCATCATTCTTCATAAATAGTTTATCCTTTTTGTAACGTAGGATCGTTTAATTCACAAATATGAATAATTTATTTTCAAAATCAAAACTCAATTATTCTGAAACTTCTTGTTGAACATAAAACTATCTTTTGTTGACCTACTTGTGCGCAGAAAGAATAAGCTGCTAGTTTGCTCAAAAAAGTCACCCTTGTTATTTTAAACACAACCAGAAAACTATATTCTTGATTTATTCAGTCTTCCTCTTGCTAACCGCCATAGCCGTGTTGAATAGGCTTATTGAAATGAGATCACCGAAGTGAGGAACATTGGGCATGGTTAGCACTTGGATGGGTGGCATCACCCTTATGGCACCATAGTGCGGGGCTCCTAAAATGGATGCTAAATAATAAATGAGCAACAATGTTACCCCTTGTAAAACACAAAAGGCGTAACACATTTATAAATGAAGATATTCGAAAAAATATTGTCAATTTATGTTAAATTAATTACAAATATTAATTGACAAAAATTTAAGAATTTAGAAAAATATTTTAAGCGTGTATCTAGTTACTATGCTTCAAACATCAAACAGTTTCTTGAAAAAAAGACTATTTAAACAAAGATATCATTAATGTTACCATAACTCACAAAATTTTGGATGCATTTTTCTGCAGCAACTGTCGAAACAGTATAAAAACATTTAAAAATATTTCAAAATGTAAATTTTAATGTAAATAGTTTCTACGTAGTTAATAATTTGGATAACATATGTAACATTTAGAAGGCATTTTAGACAACATATTTAAAATATAAAACTGATACGTAAAAACCATAACCTGGTTGACAATATAAAGAACTAACCATAAATAAAAAGAGTAAAACAAATTAACTATACTGTTTTTTTTTTAAATTCATAAGTAATAAAAAATGATTTGTATATATTTTATTCCATTTTTCAAACTTTTTTTATTAAAAATGTAAATTCCAAGTTTCTCATGA
Source organism: Hermatobates lingyangjiaoensis (assembly GCA_026182355.1). Classification (NCBI taxonomy): domain Eukaryota; kingdom Metazoa; phylum Arthropoda; class Insecta; order Hemiptera; family Hermatobatidae; genus Hermatobates; species Hermatobates lingyangjiaoensis. The sequence goes on from JAPFBL010000255.1 coordinate 1,886,110, forward strand.
AAATTTTTTTTTAATAAAATTCTGTCAATTTAAGGAATTTTCCTTTTATCCGTTACTTTGAACGTTAATTAATTCTGTCTCCCTTTTTCTCTAAGAACTCTAATCACTTCTTCACTAAAAAATAAAGAATAGCACTAAAGAAGCAGATATGAGGAAAGTAAGATTCATAAAAATGTACTATTTGATTACTCAGAAGTATGTAATTATATTGTTTATTACAACTATTTTTTTTAATTTTAATATTGTTATTATTATTTGAAAATTACATATCTTTACACAATTATTACCTCATTATTTTAACACAGGGATGAAATATTTCAAAATGAAAATTTTAATTTAAGGAGTTTCTGCGTAGTTAATAATTATGAAACCGTTTTTAGATAAAATACTTAGAATATAAAACTGAGTATGTAAAAACCATAACCTTGTTGGTTAATATAAAGAACCAACTGTAAGTGTCCTGGAGGTATTATGCAGTACTTCTATTACCATAAATCAATAATGTTGTAAATGACGTTTAAGCAAGATATATTTTACACGCATATTCAAACAAGAAATGTCAACTGATAGGATACCACAGTTCTTATTGTTTCAATTCAAATTACTTCTCTAAACTTCTACTTCTGATACGATTTCCTAATTCATTCACTATCCGAATCATTTGACAACGTTATTGAAGAGAAATCTTTAACAGCTTTCTCACTGTCCAATTCAGAACACATGACTTTTTTACTTTACTATAAGTAAAGTATAGTGATCGTGAAAAAATTCGATCTCGAGATTTTGACGGAATTACATGTTTTGAGTCCCAGAAGTCGTTTTATGACGTTTTTACGATGATGTCTGTGTGTGTGTGGGTGGGTGGGTGGATGCGAGGGTGGGTGGGTGCGTGTGTTAGCATTGCTTGTTACCACGCTACGGTCCAGAATCTTTGATGGATCTAGTTGATATTTTACACAAAAATGGGCCCCATATAGACGGAGATCCCTATTGTTTGGGAAGAATTATGCATGATGGGAAAGTCACTTTTTTTGCCAAAAACCGTTTTTTTGAAAACATTTATTTCTCCTAAACTGATAACCCTAGAGTTTTGAAAAATTGACATTATCTTTGAGATTACAAATGGAACAAACGAAAAATATATTCAGAATTTTAAAACAACGGAAAATATTTTTTTTTCAATAAAATGTAAAAATTTTGACTTTTAATTCAATCTAAAACCTTGTGAGAGCGATACAAGCCATACTGTTAGACGGATCACAATGAAACTATGCCTAAAAATAGAACATTATGTGGAGAATGAGTTGAGATTTTTTTTTTCAAAATTACATTTGCTAAAGGGGCGTTACAGTACGATTTCTGTTTTCAGAAAATGATTTTTTGATGCCAAAAGGCTCATTAAAAAATAATGAAAATTTGACCAAAAATGGAACGAAAAATTAGCAATTTATAAAAAAAAAATTCATGAAGTTTCAATTACGGGAAAGAGCAATAACGCTATAAAAACTCTTTGTTTAACCTAGAGTAAGAGATCACCTGCTATACTTGTCGATTTTTTTATATTTTTTTACATTGTTTACATTGACTTAGAAATTTTTTGAGCAAATCCACTGAGATAAAATTGATATTTATAAAGGAATAATTTAAATTGTTTATTGACTTATATGAGATGTAAGAGGAATAATATTGTGCAGGAAAATTATAACACTCACTCAGAAAAAATTCGTATATATGTTATTTGACAAAGGGGAAGGAAAATGATCTTATTAAATACTAAGAAGGCATAAAATTCCCAGTATAATAATTCTGTTAAAAACCAAAAATGTAAAAGATAATTCAAAATTGAAATCTTTCGTTTAGAGATTAATAAATGTAATTATCGTACATCTTTAATTAACAAATCACCTTAAAACAACATTTTCTTAGCTTTTTTGATGTTTTTCAGAGAAAAAAAGGGTATTTTCCTGTTTTAAATTTGAAAATTTTACTTTAATATTCAATGTAGAGGGACGTCAAGTAAACGATGTAAGAAATCCACAGGCTATTTGAACAAAAGCCATGTTCTCTTGTAGGAGAATATTTCGTATCAAGAAATGTTCACTTTGGTTTTTCAAAAATGTTATTACTGCTGTATTTATACTAATGAAATTATTTGCATCAGCTGTGTGATGTACAAAAATAAGCTTCTATATTGATATGTCCTTCAATCACTATCTGTACAACCTCAGGAATGAAAGACTAATAATCATATCCCATTTAGATGTTTACGTTATGATTAAATGAGACGTTTATTTATTATATGCTCAAGAAATTTTTTATTAAGTTACTTATAGTAAAGTAGAGTGTAGGCCACTCCAGATTTTTCATCAAGTGATACAAATGCATTTGCAATCGACCCACCTGTATAAATATTCACAATCACTTTTTTCCTGAAGAATCTGATGTTTACATTCTAAAAGTCCATATCATTGTGATAGACTTTTCTTATCACTAATAGTTCTCCAAATCCTCGTAGAAACACAAAGTTACGTGAAACCTTCATGGAATTCTGCCGTCCGCAATTGATGAACCTATGTTCTACCCTAGCGCCTGCCAAACGCTTATGACTCGCACATTCCTTACATCACTACATCCATAAATGACAATTTATATATTTTGATTAAACATATAATAATGAGGTTTCTATATAAATCACTATCTCATAACCTTCATTTATATATATAATATATATATATATATATATATATAATATATATATATATATATATATATATATAATATATATAAATGATCAAACCACAATAAGAAATGGGAAAACAAGACTAAGATCTTTCAACCGTAACAAGCGGTCTTCGTCAGAAGTTGGGTTTTTGACTCTGACGAAGACCGCTTGTTACGGTTGAAAGATCTTAGTCTTGTTTTCCCATTTCTTATTGTGGTTTGATCATTGATTGTTATTTCACGTGTTTATGTGAAACCTTTATATATATATAATTACGTATTAAATACTTTTTAACATTAAATTACGTCTTTTCATCATACAGCTTCTAAAGATAACCACCAAAAAGTTCCAAATATTGAAATACGAGTTGTATTGTTGTACATTTTCTGTTTGCTTTGCTTTGTGTTTTCCATTTATATGGAACGATTGAACAATCCAGATTAAACTACAAAAGTTCAAAAATAAAATTGAAATTTACTTACTTGCAATCTTTAATTTTTGGTTGAACCTTCATGTAGACAAAAAAGATACTGTGATATCGATAAATTATATGCAGGTATATATACAACCATCAAGAAAGTCAAGTACGATAAAATAAAAAAGTCACTTTTTTTAAATTTCAAAAAAAAACCTGTATAAATAGGACATCACTCCAAATTCATAAATCAAAAATAAGATTATGCTTGAGAGGCATAATAACTATAACTGAGAGGCATTAATATTTATAAGTTATGTATTAAGTTAAAATAATGTATTTCTTATACGGCTGCCAAGCATCGCAGTGACTAAACATCATCTCCTTAGCAATAATCTCCGATCCTTCCCTCAACTACAAGGAATTTAATATGAGGATTGAAGCTGCAGACATTCAGCGAGTTATGATGTACTAGATAATGCTCTTCTCTTGATGTCAACTATTCCTTGAGTGCACTCCAAGTAAATCGATAACTTCATTTAGCATTAGAATTGCATATATAAGAACTGAGAAAAATATTATATACAACATGTACAAAGTCGATCTTTTTTTAATGCATAATGTTTTTTTTTTTAAATTAGTTCCACCTTTTAATGTAGATAACGCAGAGCTAATTTCTTGTATATAGATCATATGTTTTCACTGTACTAAAACTATTGTAATGAATGATTATTTGATAAATTTATATCACATAAATTTATTGTATTCTTATATCGTTTAGAATTTCACTTCTTAAAGCACCAATGACATTAGTAGAAAGTTTAATGCCATTCTTTCTTGAGTTTCAGTTTTCAAGAAGTTAAGAATAGTTTTCTTTGTTGTCCTTTGGATTTCTTGCTGGAGGGAGTTTCTTAACTCATAGATGTTCCAACGAGCAGCTATGGAGAGGGTTGTCCGCTTCCATAGATACCCACATACCAAAGTAAGGCTAATTACCAAAGAGGGTTGTCTGGTAACCTTGAGGCTCCGTTTATGATACAGTAACAGCTGAATCAACAACCTTTTGGCACGATTGTATAACACCTTGGATTGGGGCCAGGATAATAGGAGGGGACTTAGGAAGATGGAAGTGAGTGTGGAACGAAGGTGACAGGTCCAGCCCCTGGTATGTCTTTCATTTGTCCCTAAATTCTGCAGATTTACAGGGTAGCCTCGTGAAGGCTGAAAGTCGGAGTTGAGTGTTAGAGGTATTCGGAGCTCATAATCACTCCATTACTAGTCCTTGTGGACTGTATCATGTACACAAACTTTTAGATACGCGCCCACCCACTCACCTACACACACACACACATCATACACACACACACACCTCTGGCTTTTTCTCTCTATTTATCCTAATTAATTCAACAATTATTTTTTATTTTAACTAGTTATTTTGCCACATCCATTTTATTAGTAAGTACATATGTGTAAATTATATCCTTCACTATAATTAAAAGGGCAATGATTTTATATATTACCATCAAACGTTTCCGTCTTTGACGTTTACTTTTTCAAAAATTCGGAGATGACACATGGTATTCCAAAATATCATTTCAAATTATAGAATAGCAGAAAATATCATTATTGGTACAGCGTTAAGTAAATACCTCTGTATGCATCACATTAGCTGTCTGTCCATCAGGTTCATGAAAGAACAAAGAGTTGGAACCTCTGAATCTTCAGAAAGCAAACTACAGTTGACCATGTTGAGAAAAACATGATCTCACTCACTTCAATTCCTGCTATAGATAGAGTTTCCCCTTACGACTTAGTTACCGTCATTACAAAATAGACGTTGACGGAACATTGCAATCGTTTGAATGGAAACGGATAGTGGCTGGGAATCAACAGTATGCGTTGCATACACACAGACTCTCCAGAATCACACCAAGTCATGATGTCCGCCTCTATGGCGTATCTGTGCAGAGCACGAACTAATAAGAGTATTGTCCAATTCGCACTTTTTTGGAGCGCTTAAATTTCGTAACATGAAATTTGTTACTGATAATGAATTGCAGCATGATTGGTGCTCCTACTATAAGTTTTTACTCAAAACTGGAGCAGTCCAGTAGCAGTCATGGAGTCAAGAAATTCAGTTGGACAATGAACTGCTTCCTCATCACTAATCACACTGTTTACTGATTTGTAAGTTCTTTCTTCGGCTTGATATAGCGTAAGAACTTGTTTGTTGATTTTTCTGCCTGTTCAGTAGTAGGAGTTGAGGATTGCTCGTTCACAAACCTATTTATTCTGAATAGATAGTAGATCATGAACTCTGGGAAACACCTTGTCAATTATCTCTTGCTGGGAGCTTAAATGCAAATGAAATTGAAATCAACTAATAGGACCTACTTGCTATACTTGTATATTTTCAAAATAAACATGTCTGTGAAGCTAGCCAAAGAGAGCTTAAAAGTCCATAACATCACTTGCAATCCATTCAGAGCTTAAATTTTAAATTAGACATACACAAATCTACTGTCAGGGTTTCACTTTGCTATATAGTCTTATGGTGGCTGAGTTTACTTGTGAAAAATTTTGCGGACAAATCGACAGACAGAAATTTTTGCAAGGGTGGATACGGTTTCTCTGAAGTATGAAAAGTAAAGATAACTCAAAATGAGTCCATTCTAAGCAATTTACAGATAAAACCTTTCTTTTATTTATGTACATTTGTTTTATAATATATTGATAATTTTATCAAGCAAATATAGTGTATGTTCTTATGATGTTATCTCATTCACAAATGGCTTTAAACAATTTAAATATTCAAAATCATAGTAATTTTTGATAATATTTTTCAGCAAGTATTCCCACCTTTCTTAGGGCTGACTCTCCATTGTGCTTGTTTAAAACAAGTGTTTAAGCACAAACAAAAAACGTTCTATGGTTATTAACCAAAAACTGTGGAAACAATGAAAACATAAGAAGGGTATAATGTTGAAATGAATTAATTGTCAACAGCAAGAAAATATGAATTCAGAAAATATAACTGAAAACTTAAACTCCATTAATATAATTTATTTACTGTAACTTAAGTATTGGGATCATGAAAGAATTAATTTTAAAATTTGGACAGATATCAAACTTTTCCCTTTCCAGGAGCTCCTTAAACCCATTATTCATATCTTTTTTATGAGGTCTAGAAGTGGGTGGTTATGCAAAAACTTTGTAATAAATTAAAAGTAGCATGCTTGATGAACCTAAATAAAGTATGTAATTCAGATAAGAACTAGATATATAATCTTCGGTGTGGAAGAAAACGTATTGCTTTGGAGTAATATTCATGGAAAAGATACATTATCGTATTTAAAGTCGTTTTCTCATTTTTTACCGCTTTTCTGGTTATTCTATAAACTAGAATGTTGCATATGATACTGCCTCAATGCAATATGTTGTGTGATAAAACTTTAATGTTATTGAGTTAAAGGCAATATAACACTAAAATGACTAGTATTACGTAGCACTTGTGAATCACCTGTCAGTCTGGTTTACCTTACTTTAAATAAATGTCATCATACGTAACTTCTATTAGCATATTCCTTTAAGAAGTTAATACAAAAACAATAATTTACAATCAAATGAAATAATCTGCATATGAAATAATTCTGTTAAGAAGTTACTCAACAAATATAATAATTTAGAATATAAGATTCTACTTTTTAATTCAAGAAATTAATAATTAAACTAAAGTTTAAAATAAACTAGTTGATATAAAATTTTAAAAAATGGTTGTATTATAGTTATTTAACTATATACTTAAATGGTATATTGATGATGTCTGTGTGTATGTATGTGTGTGTGTGTGTGTGTGTGTGTGTGTGTGTGTGTGTGTGTGTGTGTGTTTGTGCGGGTGGGTGGTACATAATTGGGAGGGTATAATTGATATTATAAACTCTTTGAATCAACAGCTTAAAAAATTGAGATTTTTGACGTTTCATTTTGATCCGTTAAACAGCATAGCTTGTATCGCTCTCACAAGCTTCAGATTGAATTATAAGTCAAAATTTTTACATTTTATTGAAAAAAAATATTTCCTGTTTATTTTAAAAATCTGGAAATATATTTCGTTTAGCCTCAAAGTTATTGCCAAAAGTTTAAGACTCTAGAATCAGTAGTTTAGGAGGAAAAAAAATCTAAAAACCGTTTTTTGGCAATAAAAGTGACTTTCCCATCATACATAACTTCACCCAAACAATAGGGCACATCTACACTATGAGGCCCATTTTTGTGTAAAATATAAATTTGATCATCAAAGATTCTGGACCGCAGAATGACCACAAACTTTGGATATATACTCACCCACCCACCCGCACAAACACGCACGCACACACACACACACACACACACACACACACACACACACACACACACACACACACACACACACACACATACACACAGACATCATCAAAAAACTTCATAAAATGACTTCTGGGACCTCGAAAAACGTAATGCCGTCAAAATCACGAGATAAATTTTTTTTCTCCATTACTATATTTATAGTAATGTAATACATAGTTTATTAATTGGTAATTACAAAAATATGTTTGTACTTTCCAGTTTCTTTTGCGATGTAGTTTTTAATACTTTTTTAAAAATTTTTGAGTTACCCAAGTGTGATATTAAATGTTCGTTAAACTGTCGCTATAGGGAGCACTATAGGCTAATTTGAATACAACGGTTTTGTAGTTATTTTTGTAATAGGAAAATACCAAGGTAATTTTGTATATTAATTAGATAATGTAATTTATAAATTTTTTTATGTTGAAGAACGTGATAAATTAGAGTCATTACACCTCAAGCTAAAAAAGCCTGTGGTGGATAAGTAACCAACTGTGGTTATCAGGAAAATTAAACGATGGTCTTATTTGCCTTGCTTACTTAGATGGGCTGCTTTTATGTAGCCCACTTTAGCTGGTAATTGCAACTTAAACCATTTGCCTGAGCACTACCTCCCTGGTGTTTCTACCTCTGCGTTCGTGTCACATAGGACCGGACCATGTCTTCACAATCACGTGTATTAATAGTAAGACAGAGCATCAGCTCTCAATATAACATATTTACCCAACATTTTTATCTTCCATTTAAAAAACCTATCAATTTTAAATAAATTACTGAGAGTTTTTCCCTGTCATAGTAGGAATGAACCTGGGATTAATTTTTTATACTGACTAAATAATCGATTTCATATCAATTGTATTCGACAGCAATTTAAAAGATAACTTCTCTGTCTACGAAGTTTTTGATTAAATTTTTTAATTAAAAACTTACTCAGTGAAACAAATAACTTTGATCAAAGGGGGATTTAATGAGTAAAAATTGAAATAGTACTTTTTATATTAAATACTATGAACTCTTATTTTTGAAAAGGTAAATTTAAATTGCGTTTCCCTTTATATATTCATGTATCTAGGGTTAATAATAAATCCATTAAGTCTGAAATATCTATCCAAATTCTATTTATTAGTAAAATTTACACGGTATTCAACATCCAGTCCCAGGTGCAGCTGATTCATGGACTCAAATAAAAATTTCAGGTATGATATTAGTCTTACCTTCATTTCATACCATTTTAATACCAAGACATTACATTCCTTTTTTTCAAAAATATTACCTTTTTCACATGGTTAGAAACAAGTGTCGAGAGAACTTTACTGATTGTTCATTTTTTATTTATGTCACATTTTGGTTGATAAATATGAATTCAAAATTGAATAAAATATTAGAAATTTGGTGGGCCTCAAACCCACGACGTCGACATTGGAGATACGGCGCGCTACTTATTGTGCCAGAGAGACTATTGAACACTGCTTTCAAAAACTTATATAAATGACGTAGAAGGTTAAAAAATTGTCTTTTGACCTAAAATTATATTGATTTAATAATAATAAATTTAGAAAGAGAAAATTTAATAAATAATCGACGAGAATATGAAATAATTATTTAATATATCAAACAATGATATCTATTATAGTTAACAGAAGTTCTAGAAATTATCAAATTAATATAAGTAAAATATTAACAGCACACAATTATGTCTGTAATAAAAACAGTTTCTCATAATGCCTATATTTTCTTCTTTTGTTATATCTATTTCAATAAAAAAGATAGAGTAAGACTTTTGATGCATTAAAAGCCGCAGGTAAGTTCTTAATAAAATTAATCCTCTCTAAAATAAGGGTTTCAGGACTAATTGCATTGGCTGTAGCCTCTTAGGAATTGACAAGTTCTTCCAGTTGTCAAGAGAGGAACTGATGCTGATATTTATAATGCTTGAATCAGTCTTATAACTAGCAATATAAAAGTTCAAGAAGAAGATGAGGAATACTCTGAATTTCTGATAAATATTGGTGAAGATAGATAATTTAGAAGAATGAAAATAAAGAGATTATTACTGCCAGAAGACATGTTTATCAGGGCACATAATGTTAATTAATTTATTGAATACATTTGCTCTTCATTCGGCAACCAACAAATATTGTTCACAGAAAATTCTACATAAGTTATATTTAACGAAACAGACAGTAAAATTAATCATAGGTTCATTGAATAATTTCCAGGAGAAATTAAATAATATCTGTCATATAACTCGGTTTCTGTTGGAACGTAACCCACATAGGATTATTTTTAGTTGTAAAAAATCAACGACAATAAACATAAATTGCTGGTACTTTCAATGTTTGAAGAATTTGTCTCACGAAATGCTCTAATCAATCTATATGTTGGACCCTTGAAGAAACCTTAATATCAGATGAAAACTTTTTTCTGTTTATCAATCATAGTATCTTTAAATATTATTGAAGTGTGAGGAATGAATTCTTTCCTCAGAAAAGAGGAATTACATCTGTTAACAAATATCTAGTTTTTTCACTATCTGTACTACCTCTAGGAATGAAAGACTAATAAACATCTCACATTTAGACATTTATATAATACCTAAGTGGAGTATTATATATTATATACCCAAGAAGTATGATATTATGTTTACTTATAGTAAAGTAGAGCCTAGTTCACTCCAGATTTTTTTTTTTTTTTGCTTTGACAAGATTTAAATAACTTTTACATTTTTGATGAGTAGATGTATTGAGAGATACCGCTTATATTGAATGTTAAGAAATGCTTTACCTTTGCCAGAAAGAGTATGAAGTGCATGAATGATGAAACAAAGTAGGGTCTAGTTCTATAAAAGTTTCTATTCTTCTCATATACAGAAAATGTTAGCATTTACTAAAATGGTATTTTATTATAGTTTTGAAATTCTATTAACTTAAATTAACTTATAATTAACTTAAATTCTATTAAGCTCATAAAGGGAGCAAGTAGTTAGATTTAAATAATTACGAATGACTGGCACATATGCAAACTATTAGTTCAAAATTCTCACACTGATAAATTAGAGAATTAGAGTATTTTCTGACAAAAATTAGATTTATTTTCAGCTCGCACACACACAGTACTAATGAATATTTTATGTTAATCTTCGTTAATATTCAATGTTAACATACAACATATTTTCAAACGCTTACATAAAATACAGAAAAATGAATGGCAAGCTAGTAATTTACGAAATTAATGCATTAAAATTATAAAAAATGTTATGTACTAAAGTATAAAAAAGTAAATTCTTTAGGGTTTGTTTCAAAAAAACATCTGGTAATGACGAAAGGATTTAACAGCGAGTGCATTAGTAAGTAGGAAGTAAAACTAAGTTATTAAGTATCTTACATTCAGAAAATGATTTCCTTAATATATCATTAAAAAATCATTTCAATAATAGTAACAATACAAACACTAAAATCTACATATAAACAAATCTATATTCTTTATTACTGATATAAGGTTAATTTTATTAAAACCTTTCAGACGTGGCTGTGTGCAAATGACATTGCGTTTTGTCTTACATTATTTTCTACTTCAATTGCACTTACTTCAATGTTTTACTTTCTAGAATGTTTGATATCAAAATGCTTAAGATGGAAGTTTCTGTAGAAGTATTGCTTTCTGTAAGGCACAAAAAATAGAAAGAGATATCTGAAGTGGACAAATAAAAACATGCCAGTCATGCAAAAACTAACTCCTACGACTCTCACTTAGGTAATTCAAAATTCTCTCCCCTTTGAGATATTCATTACTTTTTGTACTCACTATGACGAGATCATTTACAATTTTTTTCCAGAGAGATTACTTTATTTCAAAACATTATTCATCTTAGTTACATAAAAAAATTTGGAGTGATCTACTCTCAACTTTACTACGAGTATAAGTAAAGAATTATAAAACTCGTTAACAATCAATTGAATTTTTGTTTTATTTAATTTAACTATCTTTAAGAAGTTATAACAGAAACTCTGGTCAAGTATTATCAATCTTATTTATAATCAACTTAATGATTTAAGTTTTTTTTATTTTAGCTTTAAAAATATTGTCAGTAAAAACAAATTTGAAATCGTTGATCTGGAATAATCAGACAGGTTCTTATTGTTTAGATGAAACTGCTTTGGATTTTAATTGCTTTATTGACCTTCAAAATTATCTTTATGGATTATGCCTCAATTCTATTGGTTATAGGTATTGTTGGTGAAAAATGTTTATTATTTTCAAGGAACAGACAACACTCAACTTTACTGCAACTAAACTTAATATCAAACTTCTTAATAACTAGAAGAATTAGCTTAAAATTAGTATCTCTTTTATAATAGAACAAAAGAGTTCATTCCTCATACTACAGTATTACCAAAAGATAATATGATACAACAAGAAAAGGAAATCTCCATCTGATATTAAGTTTTCTCCAAGGCTGCAACATATAGATTGATTACAGCATTTCTTTAGACTAATCTATCAAACTATACAAATCTATAATTTTTTAATTTTGTATATGAACAAATTTCTAGAAAATTTAAAAATTTAAAATTTATTCTACAAAACATTATGACGAATCATATGGCTGAGGATTGTTATAACCTTAATCTTACGGGTAGAGAATGAACTTCTTTTCTTTAAAGATTTTTAATTTTTACTTCACTATAAGTAAAGTATAATGATCGAGAAAAAAATTAAATTTTAAAAATTCATGAAATTAGGACATTTACAAAATTGATTATTCAAGGTGACACTTATGAGCAGCTGCAAATAGAATATTGAGTAATTCAATAGGTAGTCAGACCGTTATGGACTTGCAATTGATACAATGATCTCTGAGTGTCATGGTAATTGAATATGTCATTATAATGAGATTGTCTGCTACTAAAGATATCCGTTGTGTTAATATCTAAAGAAAGAACCATTCACCAGATAAGCAGTAACCAACCATATATGTCAAAGTACAACTTATAGTCTATAAAATAATTTAGGTAATCCGCGCAAAATTGGAAACAAGATAAATTAAATAACAAGGCAATTTACTCGTCTTTCAAATTGTTTAATAAAGCCTTAGAATTTTTGTTCTAGTTAATGTCAACGAGTGACAGGCGAACCCTAGGTTGATCGTTTGGATTACGCAGGGGGCACCACGTGCAGGCGATCAACATCACCCCCCATTTTTTTTTTGTTTTCCCTTTAAAGAAGCCCAGTTATACTGATCAGTGCGTCACCAAATGACTGAACAGCCAAACGTGGTCTTTGGCAAGAGAAGAAGAATTTGTTTCCCAAGAGTATTCTCATAGAATGATATAGAAGTGTATACTCTTAAATTTACAAAAAAGAAACAAACTTTTGTAAATTTGATAACATTTTAACAGTATTGCAATCCAAAAAAACATATTACACAGCTAATATCTATTTTACAAAAGAAATCAGTTTCCGAAAAAAGCTAAGTTTTAATTATTAAATCAAAAATAGTTATAAATACAACAGGTTTAAACACTCAAAGGAAGGTAATTGGAAAAAGTGAAATCATTAACAGCAGTAACTGAACGTTTTCGTATTGCAAAGTACGTCAGTTGAAAATTTAAGAAATCCAGAAAAGTGATGAAATATAAAGAGTATTCTAGTAATACATAATTAGTCGAAAAAATCTAATATTAATTCAGACTGCCTGACTAAAAATATCATATCATATATTGCAAGTAGTGTATGCGAAAGTATATCCGAGAATAAAATGTCCAGCAAGAAGAAACTGTTTAAAACGTAATAAATTGATGTATATTGCTACTGTTTATAAGTCAATAAATCTGGAGTGGTCAACACTCAACTTTAATATAAGTAAACATAATATTAAACTCGTTGATAACCAAGTAATATGTTGTTTTATTTGGTTGTTATATATAAAACGTATAACGTTTATTATATTATACATGTTGTATAACGTGGTTATTCATACATAATAATCTATATCATATCTCGGTTTATATGAGGCTATAATCAACTTATCAGTTATAAAAAATTAAAATCATTGATCAGTCTTACATAATATTAAAATTCTTAAACTTAGTCATTATTCTTATAGGAAACGTACACTCCATAGTCATACCTGCAATATTCTATAACCGATTGTTGTAACTCAGTTCAAATTCAAATTTTAAGTTCATAAATGTACTTTATCTTTAATCAACTTAGGTAGCATGCTGCATAATCTGAAATGCATTGTCATCAGGCATTACTCTTCTTCTAATAAAAGCTCTTCGGCTTATCCTTGCGTATCATTGACATCGCTATTTAGAATATTCAGAAGATCATCTATAACCAATCACTATAATAGTAGTGATAGCACACCTCCTGAGAACATCCTTTAGTGTTCACAACTTATTTGTGATAGATAACGAACTTATGCTAATTATCCATTTACAATTATACTTTATAATCTATACTTTGTGTATTAATCCATATATTATTATTACCACTCATTTATTTGAAGGCGTCTATTATGAGCCACGTCTACATTCTTCAAAATAAATAAAATGCATTCTAAGACTTCAAAATACTACTATTTTGTCAGAAAAATGTAAGAAAAATTATAAGGTTCATCAAAGCAAAATATTAGCTTAAGATCAGTAATTGATTTGTAATAAAAAAAAAACTACATTTTCAATACTTTATTATTAATACTACCCAAAGACAAAGAGGTTCAATAAACACATCAAAAACTATATCTGACCTTGAGTTTTTTTCAAGGGTACAAGATGTACTGTTATGAACACTTTGTTGGGCAACCTTCTATCATACCATGGAATGTATCAGGAAATATGTGTTTGAAACAACTGAAACAAATGTAAACAAATTCGAGAAGCACAGGAGATGATCTGTTATTCCAAAATGACTTTTCAGTTTTTATAACTTTGTTGTCCTTTGCATTTATCGGACTTTTATGATTTTTTTTTATAAATTCTTAACTTTATGAATAATTTGTTTGTAAAATTTCATTGTTTTTAATGAGCCGTTTAATTTAGGACTCTCAATGTGGAGTCAATTTCATTGTGTGGTATCACAAAGGGTCAATGTTGGGCCTATGTATGTTCCCTTGTGAGACTACTACTGCAGCCTAACCTAACCTAACCTAAGTATTGATGATATTAAAATACTTGTTCTATCTGGCAGTCCAATCATACAAAGCTGATGCTTTCAGTCGAGCGTCATCGTGTGTGAAGCCAAACTGTTTCGAACAGATACGTCTGGTAATACCTATTCCGCAAATGTTGTGAACAGTTTAAGGGGCCACCTAGGGAAGAGTACTTTATGTGTCGCAGTAATTAACTGTGCTTCAGATAGTTAACTATATTTAACTGGTTCATTAATTTAGACAATCAAGTGTGGAAATTTCCTAAGTGTGGAAAAACCTAATCAATCTATATTGAAAAAAATCTGGAGTGGCCTACACTCTACTTTACTATAAGTAACTTAATGTCAAATTTCTTGAGTATATAAAACATAACGTCTCATTTAAGCATAACATAAATATCTAAATGGGATATAATTATTAGCATTTCATTCATGAGGTAGTACAGATAGTGATTGAAGGACATATCAATTTATAAGCTTATTTTTGTGCATCACAAATAATTTATTATTTGCAAATAATTTCATTAGTATAACTACAGCAGTAATAACATTTTTGAAAAACCAAAGTGAACATTTCTTGAAACGAAATATTATCCTACAAGTGAACATGGCTATTGTTCAAATAGTTAGTAGATTTCTTACATCGTTTACTTGACATCCTTCTAAACTGAATATTAAAGTAAAATTTTAAAATTTAAAACAGGAAAATACTCTTTTTTTCTCTGAAAAACATCTTAAACAGCGAAGAAAATGTTGTTTTAAGGTGATTTGTTAATTAAAGATGTACGATAATTACAGTTATTAATCTCTAAACGAAAGATTTATAGTTTGAATTATCTTTTACATTTTTGGTTTTTAACAGAATTATTATACTGGGAATTTTATGCCTTCTTAGTATTTAATAAGATCATTTTCCTTCCCCTTTGTCAAATAACATATATACGAATTTTTTTTTATTGAGTGTTATCATTTACCTGCACAATATTATTCCTCTTACATCTCTTATAAGGCAATAATATATTTTCATTTTTCCATTAGAAACATCAATTTTATCTCAGTGGATTCGCTCAAAAAATTTCTAAGTCAATGTAAACAATGTAAAAAAATACAAAAAATTCGACAAGTATAGCAGGTGATCTCTTAATCTAGGATAAACAAAGAGTTCTTATATCGTTATTGCTCTTTCCCGTAATTGAAACTTCATGATTTTTTTTTTTATGAATTGCTAATGTTTTGTTCCATTTTTGGTCAAATTTTCATTATTTTGTAACGAGCCGTTTAGCGTCAAAAAAACATTTTCTGAAAACACAAATCGTACTGTAACGCCCCTTTAGCGAATGTAATTTTAAAAAAAAATATCTCAACTCATTTTTCACATAATGTTCTATGTTTAGGCATAGTTTCATTTTGATCCATCAAACAGTATGGCTTGTATCGCTCTCACAAGGTTTGAGATTGAATTATAAGTCAAAATTTTTACATTTTATTGAAAAAAAAATATTTCCTGCTGTTTTAAAATTCTGAATATATTTTTCGTTTGTTGCATTTGAAACCTCAAAGATAATGTCAAAATTTCAAAAATCTAGGGTTATCAGTTTAGGAGAAATAAATGTTTAAAAAAAAACGGTTTTTGGCAAAAAAAGTGACTTTCCCATCATGCATAATTCTTCACAAACAATAGGGATCTTCGTCTTTATGGGGCCCATTTTTGTGTAAAATATCAACTTGATCCATCAAAGATTCTGGACCGTAGCGTGGTAACAAGCAATGCTAACACACTCACCCACCCACCCACACACACACAGACATCATCGTAAAAACGTCATAAAACGTCTTCTGGGACCTCAAGACATGTAATTCCGTCAAAATCTCGAGATCGAATTTTTTCACGATCACTATACTTTACTTATAGTAAAGTAATATTGTTGTTCTATAAAATGTTAATATTAATTTTAACAACATTCACTCAAAAAATTAATTTTGGAAAAACGCATGACTCATAATATGGAATCAATTAAACAAATAAACGAACTGCTCAACTATGTTTTTACATAGAATAAATAGCGATACTGTTTAAGTAGTTTAAGGTTGTAAAATTTGTTTTACATATCAGAAATAATCGTAAAGAACCATTCATGTATAAACTGTATGTTTTAATAGTTAAGAATAATTCATATTTTGTAAGGCATGATCAATTTTAAAATGGTTCAAAATAATAGACAGCTCTTCATAAACAGTCGAATCAGTAATTTTAAAGATCAAACATATTTCTAGCGCAAATGGCTGTCCGTGAATTTTTCATTAGATACTAAATTGTTAATTCATTGAAACTGAAATAGTTTTCAAAAAATTAGGATCTCAGTGTCACCACGTTTACTCCTAAATATTCGCAAAGGATAGATTCCACACTCTTTCCAATCGTGGAGTAAGAATCATAAGAAAAATGATGTTAAAAGTTGACATAAATAGATAGAGTCTACTCTGATGAAGTTTGAAACACTCCAATGATGAGTTTCTCTCTGAATGATAAAAGTAAGTGAAAACCAGGGATAGTGATCAAACCTCATTCGACTTCAAGATATTTGATATTAAAAAATGAAAATGAAGGGGTATTGGGTTGAAACTCATTCCATTTGAAAGCAGGGGTTTTCAAAGGAAAAGAAGAAGGGAAAGTGAATACTGAGGATCAAAAGAATCAATGAAATAAGTGAGTGCCTCATTTAAAAAGATACGTTTTTAAAAATACCTAATATTATTAAAAAAATTCTGCTGAATTGTTTGATTGAGATCAGGTGAGTTGGTTACGATATTTGCCCATAGAGACACAAATAAGGTGCCTAACTCTATGTTATGGTTATCTGTTAATTCCAGTTTACAATAAATTATTCAAATAAATATTAAAGAATGCTCTGATTAGTGTAATACTTTACAAATAATCACATTAAAAAGAAAGAAGAATGAAAAAAAAATTTTCTCTACATAAGTAAAGAAAATTAATGACTCCAGATCTAATATATACTTTATAAACCTCTTATATTTATAAGAAATTATATTTATCCGGAATACGTTAGTTTTTCAGGTACAGCTTATACTTTCAAAGCTAACGTTTTGATTTAGAATTTATATTTCAAAGCTTCATAATAAGCAGAAGCATAAGATTTTGAAAGCATATTGCAATAAACTATTACATTAGAGGTAAAATATATTAATAATTTTAAGAATATAAACTTTAACACAAATATCAACTTAAAAAAAAGTTATACATAATGTAACTGTGTGTAGTGTTACATGTATTATTGTATATGTATATATATATAAAAAGATTTCACATAAACACGTGAAATGACAATCAATGATCAAACCACAATAAAAAAATGAGAAAGCAAGACTAAGATCTTTCAACCGTAACAAGCGGTCTTCGTCAGAGTTTAAAACTCCCAACTGAAACACTAGATCACCAGATGTTCTCTGCATCTAGTGTTTCAGTTGGGTTTTTGACTCTGACGAAGACCGCTTGTTACGGTTGAAAGATCTTAGTCTTCCTTTCCCATTTTCTTATTGTGGTTTGATCATTGATATATATATATATGGTTGTAGTTGTTCAAAACATCTTTCTTAGTAAGTGCTGTGTTTTCCTGTAGTTTATCTAGTTTAGTCTATTTATAAATATAAAATTATATTACTCTGTTTGCTTGTCTATATGCTTGGTTAATACAAATTCTCAATCGTGAGTGACCAGCAGGGTCACGGGTTGTCTAGCAATATTTAAAGTTACAAACTGTAGCTAAAGTAAAACCTTGGTTGAAAATAAACAATGTAGTAATGTCAATCTGTGTTTTATAAATTAAAATTTATTGTTGTATGTAAATTATTCTATTAAAACTTTTCGTAGTACCTACCTGGAAATCAGGGAATACACGGTTGTGTGTTTTAGAATACATTATCACCAATGACACACTACACACCCGGAAAGTATTCATTGTTAATACGTAGTAAAAAAGTAAAAACAACAATATAAGTTTAGCTTACCCTTTGGCCTATACAAAAGAACTCGAATTGTTTCTTTCTGAATTCTAAATAGATTTAACTTCTTAAAAGATATATAATGACTGTAAAACTTTACACACCTACATTTTAATAAATACTTGTTATTTGCTCATTAATAGCATTGCGAAAAAGCTTAGGTATTTCAAGAGGAAAGGAATTCTGAACTTTCTATACAAGATATATTAGATAGTGGACAACAGTTAGTAGCATAAATCAGGAAGAGCCGGAAACAAAGTTATTACAGCACTGTTTAGCATGTTAGTAACCAAAGTTGCTGAAGGAAGATTAGTTGACCCACATAGTTCCCAAAACTTTCACTTACCAGGATTAAAATTTATTCTTTTTTGTTTCACAGAAAATATAAAGTCACTAATGTATTAATTTACTAATATAATAAAAATAATTTAATATGAAATATTTTCTTTTATATCTGACAGGATTTTAGAATACCAATTTGAAACATGTTTTACTAATGATTCAAGCGAGTGAAGAACAAAGGTTAAATTTTAGCATTAGTTATATGTTATTCCTTATTCCTCCAACATTTTTTAAAAATGTAAGTATTTTATAGCTTAATTAAAAACTAGAATCTCTTGTAAAATTTCAATTTCATTTATGATTGGAAAACATATATTTCAGATGGAAAAAATTCACTACATATAATGAAAGCTTTCAATAATAAATTAATATTCAAAATATGTTTCAAATAATTTAATTATGAAATGCATAATATGATACGATTAAACACTTTGGATGGATTAATTTTCTGTTAACATACAGTTAGCATTTTTACATAAGTTATACCTTTATTAAGCCCATTCAAGCTGACCTATAACCATTTATCTATATATAAAAAAAGGCTATATGTGTGTGTGTGTGGTGTGTGTGTGTGTGTGTGAATGTGCGCATGTTATCCCTATAGAAAATGTATACCAAGAACTCACAAAAAACTTTTTAATTCATTCTTATCTAACGTTTTCCAAGGAATTCAAAGGTGCTATTTTCATTATGATCAAAGGTCATTGAGGTCTACGAACCTCTTATTTATAAAACTCTTCATAACAGATAAGGTTTGCTTTATAACCTGTTTGTTTACATTTTGACTTTAATTCCTAATGGCGGCCGTAGTTAGGTTATTCCTTATGACAGGACGGACAGGTCAGAGACGACTTAAAGTTTAAAAGACAAAAAACAGATTAAATAAAATAAAATAAAACTGTTAGGTAGAAAATCTAGGCATATATATTGGCAGCATTGAGTTAAAATAGGTATTTATAACCGTGATTTTGGAAGATAACATTAGTCCCGTTGATGATGCAGCCATTCGAAACCGGTCGGGCGACTTCACCAGCGATAGACGAGGTATGATGGTTGATAATAATATCTTATTCTATTATTGTTTTCAGATTCATATTGAAAACAATTATTGTAATTTAATATGGGTTTGTTATTAACTTTAACAAATCTTTGGTTATTAGTAATAGTTTACCATTAACTTTCTTCGCATTATTATCCATAATTCAAATCTTTTGGCCAAAGTCTACACTTTATTCCCAGCTAGGAGTCCACAAAGTTAAAAGTTAAATGTATGTAAGGCTTGCTTATTTATATCTAATTGATTAATTCGTTTGTTTAAGATATTAGTAATTAGTATCCCACCCTACTCCATACAAGCAATAAGATAATTTATTATATATCGATGATCTCTAATTAGAAGACGTTTATGATCAGCTCTATGTTTAAATCAGTAAAACTTATAAAGGAATAAATGCAGCATAAAAAATTAATTTAGAAATATTGATTCAAAACGTACATATATAAAACTCAATCACTGTTTTGTATTTGTGTTTTTTTCCTCCAAAGTAGTACCCCTACTTGAAGAAAGTTTATTGTAATATTTTCACATGCTCCATGATGTGTATGTGTATTTGTATTTGTGTGTGTAAACACAATCCTTAACATAACATAATAAAAAATGTGGGCTCAATTTAACATTTAGCATTCAACTGACCCTTTTCAACACAATGCTTTTTCATAAAGAAATATTAATATTTCACCAAAATATTCTTATTTAAACTTTTAAGAGACAATTTTGTTCATTGATATAATTTTAATTAAACATTCATAACTGTGTGAAGTCATCAAATTGAAATGTACTGTTATATGGTTTAGCATCACAACTAACTGTCACCTAATTGAGATGATTTGTGGGTTTTAAAAAAAATATTTTTCTTATTATTTTTTTAATCTAATTTATCAGCTACCAATTGTATTTTACATGATATCAAATATATCTCAGTTACTAAGAGATAAGATTTTGAAAAAGAATCTAATTAAAATTTAGCAATTATTTAAGAGTCCTGTTAAAAAGGACAATTAAAATTGACTTAAATTTAATTTAGTTGCAATTTCTTTTTTATTCCAAATATTCATTTTATTAAAGTTTCA
This sequence comes from Hermatobates lingyangjiaoensis, assembly GCA_026182355.1. Classification (NCBI taxonomy): domain Eukaryota; kingdom Metazoa; phylum Arthropoda; class Insecta; order Hemiptera; family Hermatobatidae; genus Hermatobates; species Hermatobates lingyangjiaoensis. The sequence continues at coordinate 1,907,283 of JAPFBL010000255.1, forward strand.
TATCTTTTATTGTTTCCCCGGTAACGCCAGATGGATCAGTTAGTTAATCATAAATTTCTATTTTAGGTAAATACTATATAAAGCGACATGAAAGCACCCAAACTTCCTTTCCCGGTTTAATTAAAACATTAAATAAATTCTTCCTTGTATTACTCCACATCAATAAAATACTGAACTGAATTACTTTGTAATTAAATAAAAGTTTACTGGATGATTAACTATTCTAATTCGTTTTCTGTAAAGTGACCACATGTTTTACAATTAAATGGGGGCCATGTGGTAAAGAAGTTTCTATTTAAATGTAACAAGGGCAGTCATATATAAAATTCTGCCCTCTCTTGGCTAAGCCACTTCTGTGTAAAAGTATTTCTTTTTCAAACGGTGATCCATCGTAAATTAGCTTTTAGAGATAACAAAAACATCTGAAGAGCGCAAATAAATCAATTAAATATTGCTTAAATATGAACTAAACAATTATATTTTATTTTTTTATATGAGTTTTTTACAATTTTCTAAACAATTTACGATAACTGGTTACATGCAGTATATTTTTTTGTATAATTCTTGAAAGAATGTTTTCAATCTTAAATTATGTTTTACATTTAATATTTTACAAAATTACTATACTCGGAATTTTATTACATTCTATTTTTTTATTATATCAGTTTTTTTCCTTTGTTAAATATCACAAAAAACCATTCATTCTGAGTGTGTGTTAGCTTTTTCCTGCGTACTCTTCCTGCGTTCTCTGTTATAAAGATGCTGAAAATAGATATTGAGAAAAAATGTATTTGTAATTAGACAGTTTTGCATACACATATTAAAATCGAAGGCGGCTTTTTAGTATAAATTTAAAACTTTTATAGCTGGAAGCTAGAAATTGTTAAAAAAAAAATAAATAAAATTAGACTAGAATAGTAAAAAACTGGATACTGATTTTTTTTAAACACAATAACATAGCAGCTATATTAACAATAACATAGCACTTTTTATATAGAACAAAAGAGTCGACTCCTCATACTTCAATATTACCTAAAGATAATATGATTCATAAAACAGAACAAAATCTTCATCTGATATTAAGGTTTTTGAAAGGTGAAACATATAGATTTATTAGAGTATTTTGTTAGAGAAATTCATCATTCCATGAAATCTTTTTACAAATAAGAATATATTTTATGTCTCATTAAATCATGTCAATTTTTGTCATTAAACCTCTAAACATAATTTTAGTTCAGTTGATTTACTTAAAAAAATTCTAAGTCATGTAAACAATGTAAATAAATGTAAACAAATCCAACAAGTATATCAGTTGGTCTATTAGTCCAGAATTAATATTTAACTTTTGTCAGTTCCCTTAAGGGGAAAAAGATATGCCGGAAAAAAGAGGAAAAAAGGTGCAAAACCTCTTCTGGATTTCCTTTTCCAATTTACATATCCTTTGTTAAGTTTATAATTCATTTTCTATATGAAAATATCTATAGGCAAAAAATATTCTTTGCCTAATACTCAACACATCCCTATTCAGTTGAAAAAAAAAACAATTAAATGGAGATAGTTTCGCCTAGATAGTAACTGGATGGCAATCAGAACTGTTACTGCTGGTACTCGACTATTAATGGTATTGCCAGTTTAGCACGAGCCTTTTTATACAGAATTTTCAAAGATGTAGGTAAGTTCCAGTTGGATTGAGCTACAGACATGAAGAAGATAAGATTCACAAAAGTAAATCTTTTCCTAAGATGTCAGGGTCAAGTCACTGAAGACCGAGATATCCAAAGCTGCTGCCATAATCTGACCGTTGGAAAGATAGGAATTAAATTCATCTAACGTACCCATGTTTTATATGTTACTTGATAAAATAACCATTATTTCAGTCGGTATTCTTTTAACTCATGTGACTCGCAGGCTATTTCCCTGTAAAAAAAAGTAAAAAACAAGCAACCATATAGGAAAATACAGTTGTTATATTTTTTGAATCCAACAACTTAAAAAGAACTAAAATTTGACAAAGTTGAATCAAAGAATGGCAACCTGCCAACACAGGAAAATAAGGAGTAATGGTTGTGAAGTGCACTGTAACTACTTTTCTCCTTCAATTCAACAATAAAAAGTCAGGAGTGGCCTACCCTCAACTTTGCTATAAGTAAATCTAATATCAAACTTGTCGGGTATATAATGTCTCATTTAGACATAATATAAATGTCTGCATCATAGACGTTTATTAATATTTTATTCCTGGAGACCGTACAAGTACTGATTGAATCAGTTATAAATATACACGCTTCTGTTGTAGCTAAAGCCACCATCCCTAGTTTTGGAAGCCATTACGAGGTAGTAATTTCGGGTTCACTTCACAGTGTTTTCTTAGTCGTTGTGTGATTTACATACATTGAATTTTCCTTTAAAACAGAAAACATAATCTACATTCTTGCTTGTAGGACTTACTTCACCTTCTTATATTTCAAAATAAATTCTCAGCCATTAACGACACCCGTGCATGAAAACCGAAATTAAACTCAAATCATTAATTAATTGTATACTTAAAAATTTAAATAAAATTCATGAGTAAAAATTCCATTTATATTATAATTAATAGATTGGTATTTTTATTGTGGTCAAATTGATAAAAAATTAATAACTGGAATTGTTTTTATAAACGAAATTTCTAATATCTTAACTTCATTCGAAGATCTTAAGATCGCTAGAATGCTAGGGAACAGACCATGAGTACAATATGAAGAAATTATTGCAAGAGATAAAGTTATTAATTACATTTTCATCATAATTGGTAAAATTGTGAGCTACGTTAATATCAATTAATTGAATTGATTATCTATGAGTTTCTTTTTGCAAACGACCTTGTGAGCAGAATGTGTAAAGATCAAATAACCGTTAAAGTTAAGAAAGTTTCCTTCTTTATTCCAATTGGCGGTCAATCTTACGTTCTCTTTAAACCTTAATTCACTCTCTTGTATCAGACCTTTGTCTTCCACATGCCTCAGTGTTTCAAAGAGAGCAGGTTTTTTTTTAAACGTGTATTGCTTACAACTGACTTATTCTTAAATAAAAGAATATGTGAATATATTCTTTATTGTATAGGAAATTGTTTGAAAACAAATAACAAAAATTCAAAAGCAAACGAACAAACGAAAAGGGCACGATAGTTAAGCTCATTTACAGTCTCAAATTTTCACATGATACTCAAATATTGATATCTCAAAATGGCATAAATATAATCCATCACTGTTAGTCTCTGAGTCAGGTGACACAGAGAGGTGGCACTAGATGTATACATAACTGCTACTCAGGGAGTACTTATTAACAGTATTCCTGAGGGCAGCTTGATTGAGAGTCATTAAGTGATTGTGATTGACAAGTGGTTGTGATTTGACAAATTGGAGTTTTCTCCTTGATCGACTGTAGATAACTTCTGCATAGGTATCGAATGGTGGCTCTCCTCGTATTAAGTTATATTCCTATCGAAGAAAATTATTGAGTTACAGAGGGAATAATTTAGTTTTACGCTAGCAGATGCCTGTATATAATAATTCCCAATCAAAAGTTTAATTAACAAAATTTTAAAGAGTTCTTTAAAATATTTATTGTACTAAGAAAATAAAAAAAAGTAATTTATTTCTGTATTGAACACTGTTATGAGAATTACATATGACAAACAATACTATGTATTTAGCATTTTCATGTCTTTTAAATAAAAACCAATATGATAATTTTGGTTCTAACAATGTAACTAGTTTCTGAAATTTGTGGCTAAGGTCAATGTACGAGTAGAAAGCTAACATACAATTACTGCGTGTTCAGTAGACATTGTTCGTCACATTTATTAACACTTTACTCCCAACAAGTGTGGGCAATAATCTGATCTTGATAGGCAAGATTTAAACCTCTGGCTGAAAACATGTGACTTTAGCAGAAGGTTTACTTGCTCCCTCTATAAAGCATGTCTAGTTATACATAACTTGTTGATATTTTTTTTGTTTATAACATTGTCAACTTAAGCATTCAGTTTACTAAACTTATTGGTCAATATTTTGTTATTTCCTTTTCTAATAATACAGCTCTAAAAATTGTGTGTGCAATATATATATATATATATATCAATGATCAAACCAAAATATGAAATGGGAAAACAAGACTAAGATCGTTCAACCGTAACAAGCGTCTACGTCAGACTCTTGTTACTGTTTAAATATCTTAGTTTTCTTATTCATTTTCCATGAAGTCACGAAACCACGATTTCATATTGTGGTTTAATCATTGATTGTTATTTCACGTGTTTATGTGAAATCTTTATATATTTATACATATATATATAATAAACGATCAGATTATTTGAGTGCTTCTGTATATTTTGCAGGAATGAAGAGAACGTGACTATATTCGAGGCTTGTTATCCATTTCCTGATGAGTGGGGGGAGGACTATGCCCGATTGGTCGTGCTGCTCAAGTTCCTGGTTTACTACGCAGTTCCTCTCGTGGTGATCGCTGTCTTCTACGTGGTAATGGCCCACCACCTTCTCCAGAGTGCTCGCAATCTCCCAGGAGAGCTCCAGGGTCGTCAGCGCCAAACTGCCGCGCGCAAGAAAGTTGCTAAGACAGTACTCACTTTCGTGCTTGTCTTTGCACTTTGTTTTCTCCCCCATCATATCTTCATGCTTTGGTTTTACTACTACCCAAACGCTCAGTCTGCTTATAACTCGTTTTGGCATGCTTTCAGGATCATTGGCTTCTGTTTGAGCTTCATCAACTCTTGCATCAATCCCATAGCTCTTTACTGTGTGTCTGGAACTTTCAGGAAACACTTCGACAGGTATTTCAAGAGAAGCAATACTATTTAGTAACCGAAATTCTTGACATCTCCAAAATACATCAATAGTCCACATTTTCCTTTCACAGTTGTGCCAATTTTTAGACACCTCACGTTATTTTAGCACAACGAATATAAACGAATATATTGACTAATATTGGGCATTAGTCAAAAACGTAAGCTGGAAAGGTTAATTGATAAGTAATTCATAAGATCATTGAAGTATTCATTTGAAAAACATATTTATTGGTATTACGAAGCTTACAGTTAATGTATCAATTTTCAAAGAATTTACTAAAAGTAATAATCTTCCCGCTTTACTTATATCCATTCCTTCTACTTGCGGAAAAAATCTTTGATTTTAACCTGCACTGCATACTAATAACTTTAGGAGTTCAAAGGAAAAGCCCTGTTATACCTATTATTGTTTTTCGTATTTTTTTTCAGGGAAACTAGGAAATCTAGATAAAGATAAAAAAAATGTAATGTTTTTTTCATATAGCGTCCATTTTTCAAGAACTAAAAAATGCAACAATTAAAATAAACTAATTTTTCACTTCCGACAACCACTTTTAACAACTACTTTATGATATGATCTTGAAGATCAATTACAAACTTGATTAAATTAATAAAATCGAGTGGATTTCATTAATAAAAGGTTGTTATTCAAAATTTAAATCACCACCAATATACTTAAAAATGACATTACAGGGTTATTCTTACAAAACTAAAGAAATACTTAATAGTCCTTACGTTGAGTCACTAAAGAAATGATTGATTTGTTTAAGTTAAATTCAGTCCTAGTTATATGTGCTTATATAATATACTTATATAATGTGCTTATATAATAGACTGATGGCAATATAGAGTATAAAGTATGATTAAAAATAAAGGCAGGCACCTCTATGGTCTTTTATGAAACAATGATATTATTCGGGGAAAAAAGTACGAAAAATTTAATTCAAATTTTGTTTATTACCCAAAATTAAAATATTAATTTGGACATCTTAAAGCCAAAAAACATGGCAATAATGTTCAAGTGAATAGCAGTTAAGTATATTTAATTTTTATTAATAGACAGAGACTATTATTTATTGTATAGTTGACCGAAACGATACTTAGCGATAGAAAATCGTTATTTTTAAGTTTACTTTTTTTTGAAATTTCGCTAAACCTATTGCTTAAAAAAAAAGAAACTTCAAGTGATTTAAAAAGATTCTACCTAAATACTGATTTTTTAATTTTCTTAAAACATTCAGCTGTCCAAAACCTACAACCTTTAAAACCTTTAGTGTTTTCCCTTTTCTATTTATATACTATTTAGCTCACTGAATATATACAGGGCCGAATGATCTGCGACTATACGAACTAGGGGGCGCCAAATAAAGTGACGTCAAAGTTCCTCCATAATCGTTTTATTTAAATAAGTAATTTAAATAATATTAATCTTTATAGTTGCCAAATATATGGATGTAAATAAATTGGAGTTTCGACGAATGGTTGATAGTTTTTCAGTAGTCGCGAAAGGTTTTTCTGAGTTAATGTTGTTATAGAAAATTTTAGATAAACTTCAGTACATTAAAGATTTACTGTAATTATTTGTTAGTTATGATTGCAATCCTTTAACTGAATAATAAATTTTGATACTTTTTTGTACATAACATAACAATTTTTTAATTTTCTTTCTAAAAAGCGTTGAGTACCCTATAACTGAAACAAACAAGAATTCCATTAATCTCCACAGTTTTTATTTGTCAATTTACTAGCGCTGGTAATATATAAAGGCCTATATTAACATTTTCCTATTCCTTTAGTCTACTGTGTCACCAGGGATATAAAGCTCAATGTATTTCGCATATTTTTCTTGTTTCATTTACTTATAAATAATTTGGCAAAAATATACCTTATAAGTTATAGTGCTCCAAAAATCACTCTTCACCTTGGGTGCCAAATTGTCTTCGACCGGCCCTGGATATATCATTAGTTGTATACATATAGTAAACTGATCTTCAGATCAGCAACCAAAACTAACTGAATTTATTTAAGGAAAACAAAAATTCCATTTTTTTGTTTCCATTTGAAAGATTCTCCCTACCTTAATATATGCCCATAATTTAATTTGCTAAATAAAACTCTATGCATTCAATCTCACTTGTGCATAAAGGATTAGAATTATTTACTTTACTTACGCATGTATATCACAGAGCACAGGGCCTCCACTTTGTTCACTTCAAACTACAGGTGCGTGTTTCAGATATCTGTTGTGCTGGAGACGGAACAGATGGCAGCAGGAGAGTGGAAGTAGATGGTTTGCTTCAAGTCGGAACCGGTGGGTAGAGAATAGTTGTCACCCTTTGACTGCTCAGGGCACCCTGCGCAGCCACGACCACACCACAGAACAGGTGCGCGAGTCAACCGTCGTCACGTCCTTCATCAACGGCAACCGGGCCAACCCCCCCTGAAGCCTTGTCTTTGCTCACTTCACCTCCTCCAACCTTAGCCATAACCATCTCCACTTTTGAATTTCTCAATTAACCAAGACCAGGGGAAAATCTCTACGTTTAGACATTCGGTATAACACCGCTATTGAGCATTTATGTGCTATAACTGTGAGTTATCTGTACCTGATGAAAACTGTGGATTCGTTTAAGAGCTTCAACAAACAAAAATTGTTCTAATGTAAAAATTGAGGTACACGGCCAAAGTCAGATACTGCATTATTGCAAATGATTAAATAAAGTTATTCGAATACTTAATATATTTAATAAATCAAATGGATTACAAATATTTTTTTAAAATGATCTAAAATAAAAAAAACATTGTTTGAAATAATTGATCTTGTTGTGGATATTTTTACATTTTAAATATCACTAATTGTTTCCAAATATATATATATATATATATTATTACTATAATAAATAGAAACATTATCTCAAAGAATTAGATATAGTGTTAAAACAATGAGGGTAATCGTGAATTGGTACAATACAATCATCATCATTTTGACAATTCATTTAGATAACAGAGGCGATTTTTGAATATCAATAATATAAGAAATGTAAATAATGAGAAATATACCGTTAGTTTAATATACTTAGATAAACAAAATCACTATCATCTACCCTTGATTGTAGCCATATCTTAGAACAAAAAACCGTAACCGTATCATATTAGTGAATAGAAACAGATGCTATTTCCTAATTATTTTATATACTATATCAATGTTAGATGTGCGATTCAATAGAATTAACTGAAAACATAATTTAATGCTATAAAGCATTTTTATTAAAGATAATTTATTTTATATTTATATATATCATAATTCACTTAAAACTTTTTACTTCAAATGCAATCAACATTATTTTTATTGAAAATTTCATTTAAAAAAAATCGTTATTTATAAATAATGATTTAAAATGAATATAATCCGTTTAAAAAGAGATTTCGACAGGAAAAGCCATTTCTACCTATTTCAGCATTATTCCTGCCTTCTAAATAGTAATTTCTCCATAAAGTCTAACCAGATTATTTTTAATGTTTTTGACTTTTATGCTTAAGCTGATTTTATTTTGAGTGTCTAAATTATTATTCTAAATTTTGATATTCAATACATTGGATTTTTTTTCATCTTATGTGTATTTAAACTAATTGATGAATTAAAATTTAGTTAACTAAAATACAATTTGTATTTATAAACAGTTTTTTGTGTTTGTTATTAATTGAACGGTGGTTAAAACAAATATTTAAAACATTAATTCCAGATTATTTCCACTAATTAAACAGCAGACATACAGTAAAATTTTAATTTTGTTCTTTGGTGCCAAAAAGAACCTAAATAAAAAAAAAATGTCCTAGATAAAAACAATAATTTTGTAATAATAACAATCCTCAAATCAAAATTATTTTCGGCTTGTTAGGAAAGCGTTATCAGACTTTATATGGAGTGAAATAGCTGAAGTTGTCTTGAATGATAGAGATTTACAATTTTCAACCAGGTTACGATGTATTTGCCCATCAAGATAATTTCCCTTTTACCTAGAATGTATTGCTCAGCTATACCCGACCAAGTACCACTTTATTTCAAAATTTAAAAGTTTGCTATGATGAAATCACTTCAGTGAGTAATGCTCTCAGATCTTCCATTAAAATTAAATCAATAAACATACTTACACCACTCACTCTTTTCAAAGTTATTCACATTTTCATTTGAATGAAATTAATAATTTCACATTTTTTGTCGGAGTTTTAGAAATAAAAGGCAATCCAAGAAAAGTAGCATATTCAGACTAAAAGAGGCATCCATAAGAGGTATTATTTGGAGTACTACTTAAATAGGTTTACATTTTATTTGCATTACTATTATGTTAAAGCACAGTACTACTATTACCACCTAAAACTCTGACTAAAGTAATGCTTGGATAATCCGTCAAGGTTCGACAGATTCGTAACTTACCAATAGTAGTACAGAAATTCGGCCATTTGTAACGAGTCAATCGGTCAAAAAGTTTTTGACTGGACTTTTGAGTGCCCTTTATCACATAAATTGGTCAATAAGCATGACCAGAATCAAAACCCATAAGACATTAAGCTCACTGTTATTTTTGAAAAAATTAACATTTTAAGAGTTCCTTACAGTCCCCAAAAAAAGGTATTTTAAATGCAAACGTTACTATTTCAGTTCTTTTAGTTCAGAAGAGTTAAGACCTTATAAATAGAGTTGACATTCACCTCTTCTTTTACAAAACAAATTTGTATTTTAGAACACTCTTTTAGGATATTTCATTAATGTCTACCTAAATGAATTAACTATTTAAAACATTTCTACTAATTAGACAGCAAACTTACAGCAAAATTTTAATTTTGTCCTTTTGTGTCAAACATACCCAATTATTAGGTATTGCAACCTAGATAAAAATAATAACTTTTTCAACTAATAACTCAATAACTTAATAACCAACTGAAAATCAATAATTTACTTCAAGACTACTTTTAAATCCACAGTCTGAAAAAAAAAGATAAAACAAAAAGGCATAAATATGTCATAGTTACCAAAACTCGGCATTTTTTACCCTCCTGTGTTTGATGTTCTCCAGTTTCTTGCTATATTTTAATTTATAAACTTATTTAAGTATAATTAACATGTTTCTTACGAAGTAAATGAGATCAATGAAACTGGATGAGTATTTAACTTGTTTGTCCATAACTCTCTCTCTCTCTCTCTCTATATATATATATATATATATATATATATAACAGATTCAATAATATATCGACCGTTTGATAGAATAGGTGTGTTCTCTAATCGGGGTTCGGTCAATTTTCCAGGATAAAAAATCAAACTCTCGTTGCCAACGTTTCGGTTTTATTTAAAACCTTTTTCATAGGCCTACAAACAAAGGATAATAAGAAATCACATATCAACATCAAACATATACACAATATGAAAATGGATTGTTACAACTCATGAATATTACAAGCAGAAATATTTCAGAGATACATAAAACAATATTACTTACAGAAGTAAGAATTTTTTAACTAAGAAAATGAAATTTACATTATTTAAAGGAACAACAATGTTAGCCGGACAAAACCTTCGACTAGACTAATAAGATAACATTACAAATAACCTCAACACTGTTCACTCAAGGGAACTAAATAAATCAAATTTCACTAAACCTCAGCACAACACTCCAGAATAAATATTACTTAAATTAGTAATATCACTTCTATGATTAATCGAACTTAGATCCTTTTTAATATCACTTGAGATGTTATATATTAAAAAGGATCTAAGTTCGATTAATCATAGAAGTGATATTACTAATTTAAGTAATATTTATTCTGGAGTGTTGTGCTGAGGTTTAGTGAAATTTGATTTATTTAGTTCCCTTGAGTGAACAGTGTTGAGGTTATTTGTAATGTTATCTTATTAGTCTAGTCGAAGGTTTTGTCCGGCTAACATTGTTGTTCCTTTAAATAATGTAAATTTCATTTTCTTAGTTAAAAAATTCTTACTTCTGTAAGTAATATTGTTTTATGTATCTCTGAAATATTTCTGCTTGTAATATTCATGAGTTGTAACAATCCATTTTCATATTGTGTATATGTTTGATGTTGATATGTGATTTCTTATTATCATTTGTTTGTAGGCCTATGAAAAAGGTTTTAAATAAAACCGAAACGTTGGCAACGAGAGTTTGATTTTTTATCCTGGAAAATTGACCGAACCCCGATTAGAGAACACACCTATATATTATATATATATATATATATATATATATATATATATATTTATATTATATATATAGTATAAATCATTACTTACACTTTCTATATTTTTTCTATTATTTGGTCTTCTCATATAGATTAATAATAGTTTCTCCAGTAATGATGAAAGTAAACTTTTTTGTAACTTTGGTTCTGTAAAAGATTATTGGATGCTTTAAACACTAATAACAAATCATATATTAGATTATTTTAAATATTAGCCTGTTTGAAATAGTAAATGTGCGTGATCCGGAACAAATCATATCGTCAGAGTAGAATGAGAGTAACGTTTAGATGAAGTGATCCGTTCTGTAAATTTAGTTTCCGAGTAATTTCAAAGAATTCAATGTATCTAAATGTTGATATTATCCACTTTTATATGAAGAAATGAATGCAGACGCCAGCAGCGAGCTTAGCCTCTCACTGGATTGTGTATTGGATTGCGTTCGCATGCCATGCAGTTAAGTGTTGATGTTTGTTTGTCTTTGTATATATTTAATGTTTAAACATACTTTTATTATACATCTTGACTTGTTATTATCTAGCTATGAAATGTGTGTAGCTAATGTATTCAGTAATGTCGATTAATGATACAAATCATTCCAAAAGGACACTCGTAGACAAATAGTACCACAGCCGCATGGCACAGAGTGGTTGTGAGCCCTCATGTTTATTTTTCTTTTTGCTACATCGCAAATACTGAATAACAAGAGACAGATTGCTATCTGCAATATTTCAGTGCATTGTACACACTTATCTAGTGAAGTGCGGCTATCAGTTTATCTTCCCTTCTTAACCTATCTTTCAAAATGTCATACTATACAACCAAAGAAAATACTTTACATATAATATATGAAATATAACTGTAAGCTGCTACAATCTAAGATGATTGATATCTATCAAGACTAAATATTTGTAAAAGGTGGCAGCAAGTTTTTGTGAGCACATGTTTCACTGAAACGCAGCATGGTTTCTGCACTGGTGACCTTTAAACCTAGTTCTTCTATTGTTTTGGCTATTTTGTTATGGATAAAAATAGTTATCCAACTTCTACTTTGAGAAACTTGAAAGAGATTTATTTGCATTTTTAATATATTTATAATGTCAAAGTTAAGTACAAAGTCAACTATTTCACCAAAAAATGAAATATTTGCGCATCAATGGGCAACAACTTCCTTCTCTAGAACCATTAACAATCAAAGCATACCTGGACTTTATCACTGTGTTCATAGAAAAGCCACTAATCCTGGCTTTTTAGTTAAATGGTCAAATGCATGTCCTGAAAGATACCAAAGAGGAACAATTTTTTCCTACATAAAAAGAACCTTCAACGACTGAAGTAACTGAGGTGCACTAAATAAAAAGTTAAAAAATTCGATTCAAATCAGACTTTACCACTTACGATGTATCCACATTAATCATGAGACTTGTAGACAACATTCAGAACCAAAGAGCAAGAAGCCACACATAGTTCAAACCTTCTTCATTAGAAACCACCCCGGAAATGATACCCTGTAACTGCTTAGGAGTGACTTGTATATCTATGGAACACAAGGAACTGCAAAGCCTTGCATCTAGGTATATCATGATGACAATCACTAAACTTACAAGACGTCGAATCTTGACTTAATGGCAAGAGCTCCTTAAAAAGCCTGCTCCAGAGGTGCATAATAAATTCAGTGAACACTGGTTGAAGAGACGACTATTATAGAGCTGAAAACAGCGTAAACAAATACTAGAAGTCCAATACAGCAAATAATTAAATTTATCCTTAAATTGACCAAATTATTACATGAGCGTCTGTAATGTTCATATATGATCTTATCTCCCTTATTCTATGAAAAAACAAGTGAGATAGGTTTTTGCAAAGTAAAGAATTGTTTTTATACAACTCTTATTTCAATTATTAAAATTCTAAAACAGTTTACTTCAGTTTTGTTTCAGTCACTACTTCATAAGAATTAAATCATCTGTATTTGCTGAAACTGGGTAAAGTATTCAGTGAATTATACTCACACAAAATGGAGCTAGATCGTCTGGGAATGACAGTGCAGTAAATGAAGTAACAGAAGTGTCAGCAAAATTTTCGTCATTTTGGAGATCTGACGCAGAAATATCGATTAGAGAAATTGAAGTTTAATTTCTTTAATTTGTCACAAACAAGATAGGTTTGGTCACAATCAAGAGAACACCTAACCCATGTGTACTAAGAGTAGGGGTCTTTAACGAGTAGCTTACATCGTAGACTCGGGACGATTTAACGTTCTCTCCGATTGGATAACGTGCTCAAATTTATTCACCTCCCATATGAATAAATCGAGGGCCAGAGTGGGTATTGAACCCCGGATCAACTAGTCCAGAGGTGAGCACGTTGCCACTCGGAAACCTGATCCTTTGATATATTATCAAAGGTAAGTAAAATTAAAAAAAAAAACCTCCACTTGAGAACAAATATAAAGCATTGAAAGATCGCTTAATAGGCTAATTATCTGACAAAAAAATTTAAGTCAATAAAGTTATGGCTCGTATTCGGTTTAGAGATAAAAAGTCATCCGAAGTTCTACTAGATATACTAATTTAGCTGGCCCTCAGTTAAATTATGTACTTAATCACTTTGGTAGGACGGCCTACCTAGTCAAGTATTAAAATTCTGAAACAGTTAACTTCAGTTTTTTTTTTAAGTCACTAGTTTCTTAGTAAATGCATGTAGAAAACTGTCTTTACTACATGCATTATCTTGCCATGTGGTAAAGACAGTTTAGATAAACTTTCTAATATAGCAGACAACATTAATTGTTATCTGCTATATTAGTAACTGTAGGAATTGTAAATAAAGTAAATATTAGTAAATAAAGTAGGAACTACAGAATTTACAAAAGGTTATCCTAAATTGGACGTCTTCATAAACACATAATATTAACGATAGTATAGAACGACTAAAAAAAACAAATAACCCCTCTAAATAATGATTTTGCATCTTAATTTAGAACATAAGTCAACAATGAAGAAATGGCTCCACTTCTAGACTCCATTTAATTAGAAAGCTAAATATTGTTGGTACCATATTAGTAACAGTAAAAGGGCGAGAAAATACACTCAAGTTTGTAATTCTAACTGAAAAATTTAAAAAAAAAGCTGAATATTGACCAGACAGTTAATATTCAAAAGCAAAAGTCTACTCGTCAATATGATAAAAATAATATTTACTTGCTCATCGCTATAGATGAGGAAATACATTTGTATTTTCGATAGAAGTAGATTTGTCTGTTTGCAGACCATCACGACTAGATGAAAATAAAATTACAACCTATGAAAGGTTTGCAGCTAATGGTTCCTCAATTACTAGAAATATTATGACAAGTAACTGAAGTGAAGAAACATTGCATTGAGGTTTAAGATGTGAATTTAATTGACCATTTGTGATTCAGATATTTCCAATCAAACCAGACTTTATAATAATGTAACTTTTAGTTGATCTTTAGAAAAAATGGTTGGCTGATACAACCACTGGATTTAACTCAATTGAAAAAAATTTTGAAATTTTCAACATAAATTTTGAGAAAAAATAAAAGAATTTCGTAAAATTTCTCAGTAAACCTGTAAGAGAATATAATTTTTGAAAACTTGGACAATACACGTCACAAGCATTGTTATGAAGAGTCCGATATTCTTACAAACCTAATGGACTCCAGCCAAAAATAGCATAGTAGACTCCAAAAAATTGAAAATAGCCCGGAAGAATTTCAGATAATGGTTAAAAATTTCATTTTAAGAACCACAAAAAGATTTTCAAATAATGGCTATCCAAAGAATGGATTGATGTGACACCATCAAAAAGCGCTTGGTGAACTCATTTTCACATGGTGATTGAAGACCTCGTGGATGATTATATCACGCCTATATTCAGTGGCAACTTGGGACAGTTACTTAATACCACATTCAAGGCTTTCGATTTATTTCAGCCAACAAAAATTTATTCTCAAAAATATATATTATTCGGACTTATTACCATACACTAATAGATCCAGAAGATATAGAAAAAGTCATAACTATGCCATTTGATACATACGAATTCATAGTTATGCAGGTTTGCAATACTGCACAAACATTCCAACAATTTACGAACTTTATTTTAAGTAAATACAGTTTTGCTGTCCATATCTAAATGACGTTCTAATGATATTGAAATACATACCATGAGACATACAATAACTTCACAATATGCTTGAAAGACTGAAACAATATATTTCCACAAACAAGACAAAATGCATTTTTGGTATGACAACATCATTTTTAGGCTACAAAATATCTAAAAATGGTACAAAACCATTCTCAGAAAAAGTCCAGGCAATACAAATTGGAGCATCTCAAAATCGTTAAAAATTTACACAGATTTCTTGGACACTCTACAGTAACTCTCGATCTGATTACATTGCCTTACAAAGGGAGAATAACAAGAAAACAAACTAATTGAATAGACTGATATTGCTAGAGAGGGACTACCTGAATAAAGAAGAGATGAGTTAGGATGCAATTTTAGCACACTCTTCGGCGAAACTGCTATTGATACTATTGATGTCTGATCCTTCTGATGAATCAATGAGTGCAGTTCTTAACCAGATTTACAACGATAACTGACAGTCATCGGGTTTTACTCACACAAATCAATACCCTGTCAAAAATGTATACCTACTAAGATCGTCAACATTTGGCAATTTACAGTACAATAAAATACTTCTGTCATATACAGGGACCACGAACTACTGATCTAGTCATTCCAGGAAAAGCACAAAACCAAGTCACCATATAAACTTGACAAGTAAACTTTTATCACACTTTTTTCAACTGATAAAAGACATGAATCTGGAAAAGACAACGAGATTGCTTACATATTGTCACGAATAGAAACTAAAAATGTGCCTGATTCCTTGAACTACAAAGTGGTTTGTAATTGTAAAGGATGATCCTTTCATCATCCTCATACCAATGAGCAATCAAAGGATGATAAATTGCAGTACCTGTCAGACAATCTTAAAACCGTTCGCGAAATAGCCATACAATTACCTGGAACAAACACTCCTATATAGTGATAGTTCACCAAAAAACCCAGACTACTTATTCCAAAGAGATGAGGGAAAAATATTTTGTATAATTATAATCTTCCTCATCCAGGGATCAAACAAAGGACAGATATGCTTAAAGGCAAATATGTTTGGCCTTCACAAATTTTCTGAGCTGTAGGCAAAAGGTTTCTTGGTATGCCAAAAAAAAAAAAAAAAAAAAAAAAAAAAAGACATATAGAGTGACAGGCTGTTTTCAGCGCATAGACAGACATATACTTATCATCCACCAAATAATGATATGAAATGTTATATTATGTTTATGCTATGAAATTCTTTGGAATGTTTGTCAACCTGGGAACGTCCAACTTGTCTATTGCTTGTTCGAAAAATTTTTAAAATTCTACTAGTATTTTCTAATTGTAAACTTTTATTTAGTCTCATTTTTCGAATAACAACGGTTTCTATAATTTGTAATCAAAGGTGATCTGTTTCTTTGTTTTATTATTGTTCTTAGATAGTTAGTTTCATGTATACAATTGTTCTACATGTTCCCTAAAACAAATGGAACCAATTCATAGCATGAAACTACCTCGATAATGAGACACCCAGAATGTTTAAAAATAATAAAAACAGAAAATGATCATTAAAGACCAAAAATCATAGAAACCCTTCTTACACAAAAAAGGAACCATACAAAATATTACTTTTCTATCAAAAAAATAGTAGTACAATTTTAGAACTCTTTGAAACAACCCATGGGCAAGTTGGAGCTTCTTATGTAGGCAGACGTTCTACCTCTAGGTCACACAGCTTAGAGGAAAGGAACAAATCTCCTTCATTTTCTACTTGCTTATATACATTCGAAATTAAAAAGAAGGCTCATTCATATCTTGATGATGACGGTGACACTTGGAACATACCCATTATAGGTAATATATTACACTGTGAAGATGAAGGTACCTGAATTTTATACACAAGAATTAAGAAACTTATTACAAATAACGTAACACTGAAATATATAATATTGGTAACGATATATTTATTCAGATCTAGTAATTTTCCATACATCACTGTGATATATGACTAAATAAAGAATTGTGAATTACTAATCCCATTAAGAACGTTTAGTTAATAACAATACAAGAGTTTATAAATCAGATCAAGGGCTGTCTAAAGGAATCGTTGAACAAATTGGATCATTATGCGGAATGGGGTAGAAATATTTGGACAGATATGATAATTTCCCAATTTCTTTTATCACAAGAATCTCAACTAACCAGAGCTACTCGCTTCATCTGAAGACGATTATCAAAGGTATTGTGGTAAATAACTGGAGACATATATCTAACTAAATACACACACTTACAGTGTCTAATTTTGGGTTTAATCGTTATCAGGAGAATGCCTGGTTCAAAAACAACGCGTGGCCGGTTCAAGAGAAGTAAAAAAATAAACCAAGAATGAATGAAGAATAATTAAGTGAAAACTGAGAAAAAATAATAATAAACAATAAGGCCCTGTAAAAATTAAATAATAAAGAAAAAGAGTAAAGGAAAAATAAATGGTTTAAGGTTTCGGGAAAATGCTAGAGGTAGAGAGGGAAGAGAAATAAATGGAGAAGAGCTTTTAAATTGCAGGGCCAAGTTTGTGGATGCCAGGAAAGTAGGTTGTAACAAGTTAAGGAGTTCAAAGGATGAGGAAATGGAAAAAGAAGTGAGGAACAGACGTCGTTGCCGGAACTAATCTTCTTGCCAGTAAAGAATGAGGATAGCCTCGCTCTAAAAATCTATTCTTAAGTTTTTGAAGTTGGAGATTTTTATTTAAACTTTTAATTTTTATTGTTTCACTTAAAAAATTGCAAATACGATAAATTCTAAGAGAGAGGAACCTAAGGATAAATATCTTGATATAGGAAGGGTGACAGCTATTGAAATTGTAGTACAAATGAAGCTTAGAGCGTTTGGTGTATAACAAAGTAATTAGGAGTGAGACATTAACATCAAGGAAGGTAACAGTTTCTCTGGAGATATTGAAGGTGAAGGAAACTGAAGAAGGGAAGGCCTGAAAGCAGTCAATAAAGACCTACATTCCAGAACGACCGCGCAGCCAGATTAAGAAAATATCACGAATGAATTAGGTAAATAGTAACAAAAGAAGCTAGCAAGTGGAGAAGAAGTTATTTTCAAAAGTGGCCATAAACATACCAGCAATTGATAGGGCCGTTCTGGTCCCTATAGGAGTTCCATTTAAGGGAATATATAATCATTGAATTTGTTTCAAGACAAAACTGGTGAATGTTTGTGGAAGGTAGGTGTGAGAGTGGACTATACGAGGTTAGGAAGTTAAGCGAAGCACCTAGACCTTCATTGTGGTCTACATTCATACAGAGAAAGCTCACGACCATCGCGGCAAAAAGAATGGGTTGAGTTGGGGATTCGGGGGGGGGGGGGGGGGATCAGTTTCGATTTTTTCGACTAAGTGGAAGGTCTCTTGAATGTTAACCCTATTCAGAAGGAGGGTTGACTGTTTACTAATGACTACAGAACATGGTTTACAATTGCTGAAGTGTGAACCTATTGCATAACATCCAGCCATAACTGGATACAATTGGTTTGGAAGGGAGAAGATTTTTCGACATTTTGGATGGTTTATAAATTACGGGTAGCATGTATAAATTGGGACAGCGGAGAGTAGAAGATATAAGGATTTAAAGGTTTTCATTGGAGAGACCTTTCGCAAATTGAATGTGTCGACCACATCTTCAAATTACTGGTGAAAGTAAGGGGCAGTAAATTGTTGGTAAATAGCACATCATAATAAATAAATTTTGTTTTCTAGTCATCTAAAGTTAACATTCCAAAGCAAAAACAACAAATCTTTTGATTTTGTAAATTGCAGAAGAACAACGAAAAACAAATAGTTATTAACAACTAAATTTTAAAAAAGTAGCAAATGCTTGTTAACATTTGTATGTTAATATGCATACAGAATTTTGAATGTTAATAAATTCTTTTATATGTTAATATGCATACGGTTTTTTGAATGTTAATTAATTCGTTATAAGTAGTCAGCACCACAACAATGTAGTTTCACTTCAGCAATAACATAAATTTTGAGAGGTTAAAGTTAAATTATTTATCATATTAAAATGTTTCTCTGTTAAATGTCCACTCTTTAAATATATATATTTGATTATTTATTTCATTTTTTTTTTGTTAATATTTAAAATAAGTGTTGTAGAATTTGGAAATGTTAATGTACTATTCATTTATAAATGTTGCTGATTGGTGTCATTGTAAAGTAATAATACAGAATATAAATATATGTTTAACTATAAAATACTGAAAATACAGTATCATTAAAAAATGTCAGTAATGTCAGTGTTTATTGTTTCAATGCTCTGAAATGGCTGTGATTGGAAGCGTGCTAGGTCGGGGTTCCAGAAAATGGTATAAATTAATCATAAAAAGCTATGCTTTATCCAAGAGTATATTCCAAGTCATAATAACGAAATAACAATAAAAACATTATGTATTTTTATTTATATCTTTTTTGTATAGTTGCAGGTATCAGGAGTGACAATGAATCCGGATATCCATAAATAAAGACTTAATTACCTATATATATTATTAAAAATTATTCACCCTTAAAGAAATATATTTTCAAGGTCTAAATCATATTTTCATTTAACTGTATGTGAAATTTCAAATTATGATGAAAAAATTATCATAATGAAAACGACTTGTGTTAAAGTCAAATTATAAATGAATAATTTAAACAATCCTTAATGGAAGTTTGTGAAACAATACCATTTAAGATCTTCATAATTATTATTACAAAATCATAACTGAACTTAACAAATGAGAAACATTTATAATAGTCGTTAATTTTATAAATTTTAATTTATATGGTTTAGAATAAATAAAAGGGTTGGTTTTCGTTATTTGTTTACTACAGAAAAAAAAGGTCCTTTTGCTTTTCGTGGATATCAATAATAACAAAATTTGAAAAGGAGACTTGTAAACAATAAAAGCAATACCTGCAGTTAAAAAAATTAATTATTCATACTTTCTACATTCACATCGATGATGAGCAAATTGTTTATTATCACACATTTCAGTTCAGGTGCAAACAATCGTAATTATATTACTTTAAGTTGTTATTCTCCTGTTTTTGAATTGTTGTGAAAGACATTCATGGTTAGAAATGTTATTGTAAATTATCAAAAGTGTTTGTTCTGAAATAATATAACAATTTTTCGTCAGTTGTAATATTACACCTTTCCCATTTACAAAAATTAATCAACTGGTAAAGAAAAGAAAGAATATCTTTTTCTCTATATATGGAAAATATTGAATATATATTTTGTAAAATATTCTTCATATGAAATCCAAAACCAAATGCATGCCACATTTCATGTACACTTCGGAGCTTTATCAAAAACACATTCCTTCAAAAAATGGAAATATCATACAATATTAATAATAACATTAAATTTACCTAGAAAATCTTAAATCAATACTTGGAAAATATGATTATTAATCATACAAACAATAGTAGTAATTATTCCAAAAAGCCTAGACGATAAAAATTAAGACTTACAACTTTTATCTTTCACTATAAGTATTGTAGAAAAATAAGTAAAATGTAACATGTTGATTTTCTTTATAACATGAAAATTTAATCATGTTATTTCAATATTCGTTTTGTATTCGAGTATATATAAACTTTAATCGTGTCTTACTAGTCAAAACTACACAAGAAGTAAATAAATGTACTTAAATATGTTAAACAGATGGCACATACAAAATTTACTATTAATAGATGGTTATATTACAAGCAAAACAGAATTATAACAAGCAGGTATGACTAGAAAACACAAGGCATGTGGGGGAGGGAGACTTGAGCAAACATTTCTTAACATGGAACAACCTTCTCTCCATGAATATGAGAAGAAATTAAATCCTAGCCAATATCAATCCAACACGAGATGGTAGGTACAACTGAAATAAATAACAAATAAATTGTATCAACTCATGGCTTATTAATGTAAATATGCAAATTTAAGTAAAGTGGCCATTTAAACGAAAATTACCAATAACGTAAAAGTATAAAATAAATTAATTGAAATTGTTTATAGTTTTTAAATTCACTCTAATTACCTGTAAAGAATAATTCCTGCCAGCGTAAGGAAATGATTCTGTGTTGAACATAGTTTCATGAGATATTCTTTCAAAACCTCCAAACCTCTTTTCATCTGTATCCAAAACAATTGTATACGTTCCATCAATCTCAACTCCAACTCGGTAATCCGGAAAACTTTTATTTGGATGAAAATTAAAGGCAAATAATAGTCCAGCTCTTTCGAACACAATTACCTTATCATCCTCATGTTTCCAGGTTACATATCCCTTAAAATAACGGATTAGCGATAGAAAAAATAGCAGTGTTAAAAACAAAAGTAGACGTCCCTATTAATAGCTAACAATATATTACCTTTATGAACTAAACTCAGGATTTTGATTATTAATAAAGTACTAATTTTTTTGGCGATATAATTTCTGGGCATAAACTGGGTATAAATACTGGGTATAAACGGAGTCTTAACTCACGTTAATTCGGACACAATAATGGAATAAACATGTTCAAATCAAAACTCTTAATTTGTTAATGTTACTTTTTTAAAATAAATAATCGCACATTATCTTTTTTGTGATACCTTTAACGAATACCATTAATGTAGATTCATTTTGTAAATACTTAATCAGAAAGAGAGAACTATATCGAATATTTAATAAACATTCAAAAAGAGATTACCAACAATGTCATATTTATAGTAAAGTTAGATTAAGAAGTCGTTAAAAATTATAAATTTATGGAATAAACATAAAAAGTATTTCTAAAATTAATTGTAACTTTTTTTTAAGAAAAAAATAATTGTAACTAAATAGAATAAATTTATTAAAGCTGAATTTTAATAATTACTATTAATAATCTGAGAATCCAAGTTCACTAACTCAATGAAATACAAATAACCTACAATATATCTCAAGTTGATAAGTCAAATAAATTTTTTTACATCATCTTGAAAAGTTATCTTGAGCCGTGTTAAGACCTAAATCATTCTCAATTATTAAGATATTTGATCACCTAAAACACTTAAACGTTTTATCAAGGTCTACACGAATTTAAAATAATTTAACTTCTGTAATACTGAAATAGAGAAGTATAGTCAAGCAGAATTCATAAAATTATGTTTTTGATTTATAAATGGGAAAATCAAATTGTCTAATACGTAGGAAAAAAAATGAGGAAATTTTTCTAATTGTAATGATTTTTTTAATAATTTTATAGCTCTGGATCTATTGAATTCTAATCAAAAAAGTTCTATAAAATAACAGATATATAGTTGGGTTTTATTAATATTGAAGATTAGAAATAGTGGTTCCAATTTGTAAAATTGATAATTGATACTAACTGGATTGGCTGATAACCAATGATATTCCATTTCGCAATGATTCATAGCAGTATCGAAATTATTAAGGAGCTGATAACGCAAATTAGGATCATCTACAAGGTTCCACTGTCTTCTAGCGTAATGGTAGGAGCTATTGTTTCCCTCACGTGGGAAATCCAACCATTCTGGATGACCAAATTCATTGCCTAAAACAATATATTTCCATTATATTAAACAAAAATTTCATAAATATCTATTCAAATGCAAATTTAATGCATCCAAAATATTAAAAAAAAAATGTAAAGGTAGGTCAGATTCGACATGAGTTGGATTTTTGAAGATACAAAGTTTTCTTGGATTTACTATAAATTCTAGTAATATTAGCTATAATATCAACATTGTTATATTAGTTCTCACTTTATCCAAAAAAAAAATTAAAAATGAAAGCCGAAGAAAATAACAGTTGGAAATATTCGACAAAATACATATTATGACTGTATGAAGCCTCATCTTGGAAAGATAAGAAAATATGCATGACCAAAAATTGGTTAAATGTATAAGTTTAACATTGGGGCAATTTAAAAGTCCCAATTCTTAAATCAGATAAAATTATACAAAAAAGTGAAGAATAACTTCATATCAGGGAAAATCTTTTCTAAACATAATGAACTTTTCTGACAATCTTTTTAATTCATATTTTAATCCAGTAATAAGTATATTAAAACTGTGCATAAAATATTCTTAAGATAGCAGTGGAATAATCACTCATCATGCAATTAGGAAGGAAATACTGAAATACCCAGAGCAAATGTTTACAGTTTGGGAACAAACTTTGGTAACAGATGGTGACTACTGTGGTTCTACAATAAATACTCGTAAAAGGACTAATAATTATACAGTAGATAGTATCTGTTTAGGAATAATTCAAAATCTTAAGGATAGATGTATCAAAAGCTTCTAGCGATTCTAACCTTGTTAGAAATGAACACTGTTATGGTTAATACGGAAATAACTGGAATATATTAATTTCTTCCAACAAAAATAACATTGATTATTACTGGTGTGAAGATCGTATATACAATCCGGAGATGTTGCATAGTGGCAGACTTGTTTTAACACTGAAGAATCATTTTATATTTGGCTACTTCTTGTGTACCTTTAATTTAGTGTACTTTTTTTATTTTAACATGATATAATTAACATTATTATTATTAATTTTAATTCTTTAATAATTATTAACTTTAATTCTTTTTGGTTAAACGTCATAAAAACAATTAGGACATATTGTCTGAACACTAGTACTCTTATCATCGGCAAGAATCATTTCATTTTCCTTGACGATTCCCTGAATATCTTTAATTTAGTGTAACATACGTTTATTAATATATACGTTTAGTATATTACGTTTAGTAATATTGCGTTTTATCAACAATTTTAACAAATTTGGATATGCAACATCACTTCATTGTTTAGCAGGAAGTAACTTCAAATTACTACCAAATCCATATTAAAAACCAAAATATATATAATAGAAAAAAAAATACTAGTTTGTTCTAATAACTTCAGTAGAATAGTATTGGGCGTATATTTTAAAAATCCTTCAAAATTGGAGGGAAATATTATAAATATATTTTCTTGATTGAACATTTCTTTACAATTAAATTTACGAAAGAATGAAATCATATAACCCAATCAATATTCTTGGGCACAATAGTCACAGCATACAAACTTAAAACAAAAGCAAAATGTTATTATGAAAGCAACACTCTTCGAACAGGTAGTGTTGTTCTTCGCATTTATCTACACTACAAATCATAAAAATGTAACAACTAATTAAACATCAAGATTATAAATTGAAAGAGAATATATATACCGGTCGAAGTAAGAAGTAAAAAATGGAAATAGTCTACAAAAAGTAATAGTTTACACATTAACGAGTTTGATGAAGGAAGAAGAGGCTGGGAAATCGCTTTTATAAATCCATAGAACCATTGGTAAAATAAATTCATAGAAGCAGGCTAACAAAACAGTTTAGGATTACAATTAAAACTGAAAAAGAAAAGATACCACCTTTTTTATAATATTCTAAAATTATATTAAAAATTTACTAATATTTCTTTAACTATTCAAATACCTGTACTAGTATGTTAATAAAAACAGATCATTCTCAGTTTTAACTGTAATCTTCAAATGTATGATGTAATAAACTATTTACATTAAATTACTTCTAATATGGGGTACTAATGGAGTGATTTTGCACCTCTAATAGCCCCTAACACTCAACTCCGACTTCGGCCTTCGCGAGGTTACCCTGTTAGCCTGCTGTATGCAGGGACAAACGAAAGAGGAGGAGAACGTAATCAGGGGCTGGGCCTGACCACCTTTGTTTCACATACTCCAACCATCCCAAATCCTCTCCTCTTAACCCAGCCCCAATCCAAGGCGTGCCGTTCCGAAGGATGCATGATACAGGGGTTACTGTATTACAAACGGAACCTCAAAGGTACCAGACGACCCCCTTGAGTAAATAGCCTTACTCCAGTATGCGGTGTTCTACTGAAGCGGACAAAATACCACCGACAGAGCTTCAGGGATTTCCCCCTATATGATACTAAGGAGAAAGAAGTCCAGAGACCATCCTCCGGAAGCGCAGGGGGTTCAAAAGCGCTAAGTAGTGGGAACCAACCTCTCAGAAGTGCACCTAAGGACCCGAAGAAGACTGTCCCGAAGAAGGAGAAAAAAAGTTACTTTCTCCCGAAACGTAGGGAGCCTGAATGAGCATTTTCAATGATGGTTTGTGCAGATTCTGCAAAGAGGAAAAAACACCGTTGCATCTGCTGGCCGACTCTCAGGGAACTTTGCTGCACAGAGGTAGGTGGTTCGGGACACTCAACAAAATAGAAAAAAATTTACCGCTGGACTCAGCAAAAGTGCAGAGCTTCTTGGAGGCATTGAAGCCAACTACTGGGGTACTTAGTATAGAAGGGGGGGAAGTACAATAGTTTTGAAGATGCAGTGCTACAGTCACCCTCAAGTAATAATAATAATACTTCTAATATCGCACTCAATTTCAACCTTTCGATATAATTCGGTGTATTTCTCATTGACCTTTCACATTCCAAATTATATTTTACTTTTAATAGGTTATAACAATGTCATAATTTGTATGATAAATAAACGTGAAGAAAGACACGTCTTTGAAACGAATTGTTTTCATAATAAAAACTTTTTTTATAACTAGAAAAGCATCATTGATATCAATCACTTTTTTAATCTTGAGTATATAAAAAGGAAGAAAAGTTATACCCATGAAATTTAGATATCCTTCACCACCAAGTGCATGTGTGATGAGCCTTATAAGTTTATGAAGAGCAATTCCACGATGAATAATTTCATTAGATTCAAACAACAGAGACATTCCGGTATACATTTCTTTATCCATTAACCAGAAAGCAAGTGTTTTATCACCAACCAAAGCCTGAAACAGTTTCACAATAACATTCATGTTTAAAAAAAAAGAAAATTTATTTATGAGCTGGAGTTAGTAAAAACCTGATCATGAGATTCAGCATAAGATATTGTCTTTTCTTTCCACCTCCTATTGCACAATGTGTGAACAACATTACCTACATTCCAATCTTCATCTTTCATTGTCTTGAGAAGTTTAATCCACTTATCTGGTATAGCCATTCCTAATCTATAATCGAAGCCAGTACCACCCTCCATGACAGGCCGACAGAGAGCAGGCATTCCAGACACATCCTAAAATCATGTATGAGAACAAGCAAATTTCAATAGATTATATATATTTCATATGAATATATTAATGAATAAATAAATCCTCCACAAAACGTTATACAGATTTCATTCCTTGTAATCTATAGAAATTAAATATCAAAGGTAAACTACAACTAAAGTATAATTTCAAAGAATACAGTTACAGATGGGTAACGAAAGGAGACCAGAGATTGTTATTATTCCTATGAAGTAAGTTAATACCGAGTTAATACAACAAATATGATATTTAATTATTTAACATGGAGAGTTACCTCTGCTATAGTGATAACTTCAGGATAGAGTGTATGTAAGGTATAATTAGCAAGCATTAGATAATTGAGTGCGTCTGTATCCACTCCTAAACCATAATATTCATTGTAGTCTCCACTAAATCCTTGCATGCCGTGGTTATGATACAGCATAGATGTAACACCATCAAGTCTACCATACAAATAAAGTATGTCATTAACACAACACAATATTAAGCTCAAGACAAAATTATGAATAAAGAATTTTACCTGAATCCATCAAATTTATATTCTTCGTAATACCACCTCAAATTTGATAACAGGAATCTTAAAACTTCAATCCTAAAAGAATTACACATTAATATTCAATTTTTTGTTTTTAAATAAAATTATTTGTTCATAGAAACAATAATCACAAAAAAAACCTCAATAGATGAAATTTATTACTACTTCTTTAGAAACTTACTGTGAGTAATCAAAGAGTCTGCTATCCCATAAAGGATGAAGTCCTCTAGGAGGTGCATGGAAAAAGCATGATTCAGTACCATCAAATAAGTTGAGTCCATCAAGTACATTTTTTGAAGCATGAGAATGTACAACATCTAGTAAAACATATATATTTGCCTCGTGACATGCATCAACTAAATATTTTAAATCATCAGGGGTTCCATAACGACTGCAAAAAGTCAATAACGGTAATGTAAAACTTGCATTTATAATGTATTATATATTATAACTGTTTTTTTTTAAAAAAAACTATAATGCATTAGTCAAATTATTCTTGACATAGTCTTTTAAGGAGATAAAGTGTAATTATTTTTTTACGCTGTTAAAAGAAATCATAATCATAGTTGAATGGGATAAAATATTTGTGATCCACTCAAACACAATTTGTATTACCTAGAAGCAGCAAAAAAACTTGTGACTTGATATCCAAAAGAAGCGTAGTAAGCATGTTCCATTATTGCCATTATCTGAACAGCGTTGTAACCTAAAAATATTAACATATCGGATGAGTGATATCTCGGCTCAGGTCCTCTTCAAATATATCAAAACTATACTAAAATTATTCTAATAAAATTAGTTTTGATTAAACCAAAATACAATCATCAGAACAAGTATAATTTTAGACATATAATACCTAATTTAACAACTCGAGGCAGAACATTTTGCACAAATTCTTTATATGTTCCAATTCTAGGTTCACTGGTCCCAATACCAACATGACATTCGTAAATTCTTAAACTTTTCGGTTTTTGAGGCCTCTTGAAATGAACTAAATATCTCTAAAACAAAAAACCTTATTAATAGTTCTAAATGGATCAAAAACTCATCTTCACACACAATTAAACACACTGAAGCCCTAAGATCTTACTCTCAACTTTACTTTAACTAAACGTATTACCAAACTTATTGACCATCAATTTTTATTAATAGATCACTTTAATGTGGCTAAATCCATTGCTTCTTTTACAATGAAAATATAATCGTTGTAGCACTTAAAAAATTTAAGTAAATAATGACTAATAAGATTAATGCATTTAGTCAACTATATTATTAAACAAATCATTAAATGAAATCAAAGATCTGATGCATTGTCAAATAGATACTGCAGAATTTAAAGTATCTCTTTAATAACATTAAATAGTAGTTAATAGCATTATCATTGGTATCGTTTAGTTATCATTGAGAGCCTATAAAATCAAAATAAATATTTCTAATGAATTCTGTACTTATGTTCTACAGTGCAAAGAAAAATATAGTCTAAAGTTATAAATTTAATAAAATTAAAAAACAACTTTTACAAATACAACAAACGATTGTAGGTGGAACTTGATATTAGTGCTTTTAGTGTTATTTTGACTCTTGAAATAATTCAGTATTCCTGAAATCTTTATCATATAATAATCTTATTAAAATATTATTAACCATGTAATTGAAAGTCTCAGGAATAACAATTAGAGGAGGAAAAAAGCTGGTATTCACTTTGACATAAAGTACGATAACGTACTATTTCATGCTTTAACATTTCGCAAAATCAATAGGATGAATCACACGAAGAACTAAATATTTGTCATATTTAGTAAGATTGTCTGTTTGTGTTTGGAAAATTTTGGATAAGCCACACACAGATAGGCATCATAAAAGAATAAACATCAAAAAGTA
Source organism: Hermatobates lingyangjiaoensis (assembly GCA_026182355.1). Lineage (NCBI taxonomy): Eukaryota > Metazoa > Arthropoda > Insecta > Hemiptera > Hermatobatidae > Hermatobates > Hermatobates lingyangjiaoensis. Next base: position 1,936,089 of record JAPFBL010000255.1, read on the forward strand.
TTCAGGGAATCTCAAATCATGTAATTCCATTAAAATATCATAATCGATTTTTTTTCATGGTCCTTAAACTTTCCTAATAATAAAATAAAAATTATGTATTTCATTCGTTACCTGTGTAAAAGGAGGATTCCATAGTAAATGCTTGTATGCTTCTCCTTTTTCCTTCGGTTCTACAACATATTTTGCCCATGGAGATATTCTGTCTACCAATTCGCCGTTTTTAGTTTTCACGCAAAGCTGGAATAATATAAATGAATGTCAACATTTAGTAAATAATACAAACAATATTTTATAGGAGTAACAAAAAAAAATGTTAATTTTCACCAACTTTAATTTCAGATAGATGCCATATAGGGCAAGAACCGTCAGCTTGAGGAGGGATGTGGAGTTTCCATTTTCCAAAAGGTTCCTTTTTAAATTCGTGACTTGTTCGGTTCCAACCATCTAAAAATTAAATATATGATAACTCTATTCTAATATTCATTTAAATATTATTGACTTTTACTCGAAATGTATTTACTTTTTTAATTTTTAAAATACTTTAAATGAGAATCTAATTTCAGTTTTAATGAAGGGATTAAAAAAGAGTGTAAATAACAATACATTTTAATTAATGACAATAATTATAACTTATAGCAATAAGTTTTAAAGTGATATTTAACATTCAAATCAATCAATACCAATGATTAAAGAAAATGGGACTCTTGAGAGGAATATCATATGAAATAAAATTACAGTATAATTAGTGCGTCTCACAACTTAGTTTACTTACACCGTGACATTATTATAGGATAATATTAAATATCATAGTAAAGACAGATATAATTGAAAAACTTACTGAAATCTCCTGTAAGATACAGTTGTTCAGCTCCAGGAGCCCATTCCAACCAATCAATGGAATTATCGTGGTTAACTTTTATTCCAAATTGAATATAGCCTTTTGTGAAATTATCCAATCCTCCAAGTTCGTTTTCAATTTTGGATACACTATCGCTGAACACAGCATATCTGCTTACCAAGAGGTGGTTTAGTTTCTGAATTGTACAAACTACATAATATAAAATAAAACTATTGTACTGTTTAATACAAATATTTTATTTATAAATTGCATATAAACATTAAATGATTAATTTTAAATCCTAAAGATAACGAAAAAATTCAATATTCACAATTGCACATTGTAATTACAATGTTCCTTCCAGAGTTATTAAAGCTATCAATGATTATCTATTTTGAAGTAGTATCACTATAACTAAAAAAAATTAATAGTATTCTATTATTCCATTGAACTGTATAATAGTGTATTCCATTCATTTCTTCAGTGATATAATCCACCCTGAAGACACCTATTTCCACATTGAGCAAATGCATTTATTTTAACAATTTAATTGCATTGTCTTCTTGAAAGTATCATAAATTATTAAAACTTATTTTTTTTTTGCTATGAGATAAGGATTTGTAAATTAAATGCAATACTTATTAAGCATTATTATCACCATAAATATCTAATTATAACTAACTTCAGGGGAAAGTAGTGAATCAAAATGAAAACTGCTAATGAAACCATACATACCAGTTTATTTTTACAGTCAGTCATGAAACAGAACAAAATTATTCAGAAATCATTTTTATTAAAAAGAAAGTTTGACACCTGTATTTTCACCTGTTGCTATGCCTCAACTACTAGAGAACCTGTTCACTGGTGGAGGTTTAAAACATAATCGCTCAGTTAATGAGTTCATTTTGTTGTGTCCATCTTTAATTTATTATGGTCTAGGCTTATAGTTGCAGTGAACAGACTATTAGTGAATAAAAATTTAAAGGAATTTTATTAAACAAGTAAGATAAACCTAACTTGCAAATATACTTTTGAAACAGGAGCTACATGACATCCGCTATAGGGCTGCAGCATTATCCCAAGGAGGATGAAGTAACTATTAAAAAAAATTGATAAAAATAGGGCTTTTGGTCAAATATTTCAGCAACAAAGTTGAACGAGTCTATTGTGAATAACGTTCTACTTGAACTTTAAGTTAACATGACTTGTAGATTAACCGTCGCAGTTGCCAGTATTGTGTTTCACTTTTACTGTCCTATCTACAATTATTCTAGCTAAACTTTACAACTAGATAAAGTGTTATTTACAAAAACGCATTATATATCAAATTAATGAACTTGTGAATTACAAGTTCAAGTTGGCAGAGATTTGAGAAGTGATACAATTACTCTATAACCGTGAGGTAGGTTGCACTTTATCATTAACACCTTAGAAAGCTGTATATTTACTGGATATAAGCTATCTTGGTATCTAATAATTCATTAATTAGAAGCATAATAGCATTATATACATTTTAATGTTTTCTAAAGTAATAAAAAAATTAGGGTCAACTTTTCAACTTCCTATTTAATAACAATTACTATTTTATCAATGTCTGACTTTAGAACTTATGATTAAAATGTTTTTCAGCGTAACAGAACAGCTCTTAAGTGAAATAATTTCCAACAAAAAGATCTTTTATTCATTATACGTATAAGAACGAATATAAATTTCCTACCTTCGCCTTATTTCCTTTTCAAACGGCTTCAGGTAAGGATCTCTTTCAAAGAGATTATCTATTTCTGGAACTTTTACTTCCATCGGGTCCAATGAAGAGAGTTGGCCACCCATTTTGTTCTAGATGTGAAGGGGAAGACTGACTAATAAAGGTCACTGATTACAACTGAACTATAACCAGTTTCGAAGGACATACGTCCAGCCATCAAATCCCATGTTTTATTGATAACGAGTAAACATATTAGTTTCAACCATTCCAATGAAGTTATATTATTACTTGCTGTTTGGACTTTTCTATTTGAACATTATTTTTCGATACAAAAGTACTTTTCATACAATAGATTATTCCAAATTATTGTATATTAATAAAGTACCATAATTTATGTTATTTATAAATCCGACAAGGTCATATGTTATTTATAGATTCAACAAGATCTATTTAAATATTTTTTGTACTAAAATATATCTTCATTGATTTTGTGGTCCCAAGCATAACTTCTATTTCAAGTTAATGGGCAATAATATCTTACTACAAAGGAAACTACTTCATTTTTTTATTTTTTACTATAAGTACAGTATAACAATAATGAAAAATTCGATTTCGAGAGTTCGATAGATTTGGATGTTTTTAGATTACCCAAATCCATTTTTGACGATGTCTGCGTGTTTAATCAAAAGTTTGTGGACAGGCTAGAAGTTACACGTTTGATACATCAAATTAGCATTTTACCAAAAAATGGTATCTGTAGTGTAGGTATGCCCTGTGATATTTGAAAAATATCGCATATCGAGGAATATATTTTTGCTTTGAACTACTATGCCTCGACCGTTGAAACTTGGGAATTTATATCAAGCTAACAGTAGCATTAACTGAAATAATTTACAATTTTTAAATAACCGGAAGGGTCAGTTTTGATATACAATATCAAATCTCACTTATGATTGATCCGAAAGCTTGTGGACAAATTAATTAAAAGCAAAGCCAAATCAACTCTCCGTGATATTTTTCAGCGTGCTAAATAGGTTTCAAGAAATTTCTGTAGTGTAGGTATGCCCTGTTGATATCCTTGAAAAATATCGCATAATCGAGGAATTATTTGTTTGCTTTGAACTACTATGCCTCGACCGTTGAAACTTGGGAATTTATATCAAGCTAACAGTAGCATTAACTGAAATAATTTACAATTTTTAAATAACCGGAAGGGTCAGTTTTGATATACAATATCAAATCTCACTTATGATTGATCCGAAAGCTTGTGGACAAATTAATTAAAAGCAAAGCCAAATCAACTCTCCGTGATATTTTTCAGCGTGCTAAATAGGTTATCTAAGGAAACTTTTGTAATGAATTTACATGTTGTTCCCTTCAAACAACCTTAACATCAGATATGTGATTCTGGTTTGCTTAAGAATTCCATTGTTTTGGGACAATATTGAAGCACTAAACGGGTACTTTTCGTTCTTTATGAAGAAACTACCACTAATTTTATATAAGCAACGTCTCTGGTGATTCACTAGTAATTAGATCCTGTTTATAATAACATGAGAAGTTTTTGCAACGAAGCATCTTCCTAAGAGACAACATGTGTATAAGAAGGGAAAATCAGCAGAATCAGCTACTAAAATGTTGATTCACTAAACTGAGAAATCATTAAGCCTTAATGAAATCATTCATGGCTGTTTCGTAGATGCAGAAGGACCTATTTTAACGCCCCTCCGAATCCACTGAATCACTACCAATATACAGATCTATTTGTCGGGGAACTAGAGAATGGATTACAATTATTTAACAAGAATAATTAGTTTAAGTATTGAATGTTCCACAACTAAAAATTTAGTCTCTTTAGATGAAAGGAGGAACTAAAAAATCTATGCAACAGACTTGTCGCCTAAGGCCACAAGCATAATGTTCTGTGTAAGAAGTTTTTTTTGTAGAACATGGTGTCTAAATTCAAATTTACCATTTAAGTTCTATAAGATTAGTTTAATGCCATGATAAAATCAATTGTATCAAACCATCGAATGGTAATTATACTTCCCTCATACCCTTAGATGTTTACTATCCCCTTAGTTATTGAGACTGCTACTTAATGGAAATGGCTTTATGGAAGATAATATTTTCACAAATTTAATAGAACAAAATGATAATAATTTGTCCTATAAATGCCAGTTATAATGTCCATGATAGAATATTTTACAGGAGGCGTCGATATAAACGGAAATGTTCACCTTGAACTGAAGTTTTTTGATTTCAAGAAAGGTTTTTTTTGTTCTTTTTGGAAATACAGGTTATGAGGCAGAGGACCTGTTAGAGCCAAACAAACCTTATGTGGCCTAAAACCTTTTTTCACAACACACCATGCTTTCTCAAGAATTCAATTAATTTATGACTGAAGAAGGAAGCAGACAAAAGGATCCGAATACATACAGGTCTGATTTAGTCTAAAAGACTCATTTCAACTGAACTTATTTTTTTTAAATTTTAAGGATTTAATACATGTAGAATATCCAACAAGACATTGTCTTTTGAGCTGCCGTTTTGCTTGCTACATTTAAAATGGATCGAGACTGAGTCTGGAACCTTTGGTCACAATCTATATCACTACGATATTTGGAAAATGACACCCCAAACCAATAAAAGTGAGAGGAACTGAGGTCCTCAGTTTATTACAATAGTAATAACATGTCAGATTGTTCTAGATCAAAGAGTTCAAGTTTATTAGAACTGATAAAATGGACAATAGCACATTAATAATATACAAATGAAATCAATAAGTTGATCATCCATGAGTTTGATAATGTATTACTATTGTGGTTGATATTACGTTTACACGACAGCCACATTACAATAAAAAAAACTCAATTCAATCATTTTTTGATGTTCTGTTTACATATAGTGAAGTTGAGTGTAGGCCACTTCAGATTTTGCATTTTATAAATTCAAATATATACTGTATGATTTTTCTTTGAACTGAATTATTATTATTATTACTATTAATAAAGTTTAGCAATTATAAAAAAAAAGATTTGGAAATTTTGACGGATTCACTGTCTGTTGTGTAGCCATAAGTTTATGGGCATGCCAATTGAGTGATCAATTTTATATTTTATAAAAGAAATGAGGCTTCTAGTAATGATGCACCCTACTGTTTTTGGGCAACATTGCGTCTTAGGAAAGTCACTTTTTTGGCCCGGCAAAATGAGGTTTTTGATATTTTTTTCTCAATTTTTTTACTCTACATGGCTCAGTAGAGGAAAATTAAAAGTTCGTGAGAAAAATCTACGTAAAATTAGTAGGCAGGTAAAATTTTAAGAAATTCTGACCATCGCAAAAGGTAAAATAGCTCGAATCACTGAAAACTGAACTTGGATTAATGCACAACTTTCTGTACTTGTTTACATAAATCTATAAAAGAAAATATTGTCACAAATTAACCTTTTTTTTTTTTTTTTCAGCGGGCGATGGATGTATCTTTCTTACTCTACACCTTTGTTTTCCCAAACATCCCTCTCTGGGCATTTGTCCTTTCCTGCACTTTACAACTTTTTAAAATACCACTCTTCCCTCCCACTTCTCACCAAGATGTTTCTGCATCTACGGTTTCAGTTAGGCTTTTGACTCTGATGAAGACAGCTTGTACGGTTGAGAGATCTTAGTCTTTTTTTTTTCTTTTTCATATGGTGGTTTGATCGTTAATTGATATTTCACGTGTTTAAGTGAAATCTTGTATATAATTCTTGGAATGCATATGAATTCCATTGTTTTTTTGTAACTTACAAAATGAAACATTACAGAGACGTGGCACTTTATCATTCATTATGACGAAATGGCGACTAATCTTAAGCCACTTGTCCGCTGATTCAATATACATGAAATGTATTGTATTTTCTCACTGCAAATATTACATGATCTTAAGTACTGCAAGAATAATATTATGTTAGGTTCTAGCTGTAATAACTTGAGAAGTTATTGGTAAAAAACCAACTTTGTAACGGACAATATACCTATGTGAAGAGCAAGTCAACCCATTTCCAGAATATAAAACCTTAAGTCTTAAAGAAAACATTCTGTGGGGCTACTTAGATATTAATAGAGCTTAGATAGCACGCCTTCAAATCCAGTGATTATAACTAATATAGAGATTTTTTGATCCAATAACTATGGAATGGACTACAATTATCTAACGCAAAAACAATTTTGTAAGTACAGTATACACCACAACCGAAATTGTGACCACAAAAGCTGCTGTTCTCATGGAGGAGTGCTATAACCCGTATGAAGGTGATTGTTTATGCATAACCTCCTGGACACTCTAATTAATATTTCTATACACATGGTTATTCAGATTCCCTTGTTATTATAAGGAAAGTAATGCATGATGGTTCTGCATTTGGGCTTGTGAGTGGTGCTCTCCAAACTGACGATAAATGGTAAAGGATACAGTCAGGATTATAAAACAAGCTTAAACTCTCCTTATCCCCTTTCCAGAAAGAAAATAAATAATTATACATCAGATTTTCCTGGATAAATAATTTAAGTGTATATAACTAATAAAATATATATCAGAAACATCATATGGATATAGCAACAATCAAACAAATAACGTATTAAACTGTCTATGAGTTTGATAATATCCATCACCTGGGATATATAGTGGGCTGTAAAAACATTATTACCTGAACGCAGTATCATAAATTTGTATTACAGTTGAATTTAAAAGATTAATGGAATGGGTTTTTAAGAGATAGGTAACGAAATAAAACATGGTGAAAATAAATCAAAGCAAGTATCAAACATCATTTAATTCTATTAATAATACCAATTTACAATTTTAAACAACATAATAAAATAAATTAAAAGTTGATTATTCAATAGTCCAATATCCAGATTACAATACCACTCAAATAAATTCAATAATCTTTCTCTTCAAGGGAATGTTGGTCACTACCATCACTTTCGGAATCTGTCTGGACAGACTCTCTGTAAGAAGAAACAGTTTCAGGAGGAGGAAGGAATACATTTGGAACTATTTTGCATTTTTCTTTCAAACGTTCTGTTGCATGCTTTAACTGGACGGTACGAAGTTGTTTCGCCTGTTCTGTCTGTAACCTCAAGGATTCATCAAGTGAAAGCATTTTAGAATTACCATGTTTAGGCAATGGAGGAGTGGCCGCTGTTATTTCTTTTATCACTCTTTCTTTAAGGACAAGCTCTTTATTTAATGTTTTAAACGGAAGAAACCTGTCCTTTGATTCAACGGTGTCCATCTTTTTACAAGCATCCTTCGCGTAAGGTTCCAATCGAAAATCTCTAACCTCTTCTAAATCTTTTTCAGTTATTAACTTCTCTTCAGTTTTCTCAATCCTAAAAATGTCACTTTTAATTTAAAAGAAATAAAGATAAAATATATATATAAATTCAAATATAAACCTGTATTTTTTTGCATTAAAGTTTGTTCCACTATGGTTGACAAAAATTTGTAGAGGATTATTGGACTCAGTGTCATCATAATCTTTTGCTGCACTATGTACATCATCAACTTTCGTCTTCTGCCATTCTAATTTATCGTTCAAAACTTTTCCGTTCACAGACAGCCCATCCATTACTTTACAAAGCCCTTCCACGTCTCCTCTTTCATTAAGTTCATCTTCAATCCTTCGCTTCAAATTTTTAATTCTTTCACCTTTATCAGGGAGTTTTCCAATAAATTCCCTACGATTTAAAAATAAATATGCACTTTAGTTATAATATATTTATTAATACATCTAGCAACTAATCTACATTAACTTAGAAATGTATAAATTTAAATGATTTCAAAACTGAATACGATTAATTAGAATTTTATATTAAAATGTGGTTTAGGCATAGCATTATAAGACCCAGTCGGGTATGGAGCAGAATTATTATTTGCAGCATCAACAGGATACGGGAGCGAGGGAGCTTGATGTTTCTGTCGAGGATGTGGTAGAGGTTTGTCATTATTTAAACAATTGTTCTGATTAGAATATGCCATTCGTTTGAGAACCATTTCTGACATTTTTTCAGCTTTAACTCGACGTATATGCATATCTTTTCTCTTAGCTAAAAAACTTTCAATAAAATTTTCTACTTCCAGATTCCCATTCAAATATTCTTCAGCGAGGATGTCTGATTCTTCTTCTGCCGTAGCGGCAGACGTTTGTAATAACGCTAAAACTGTTTGTAAATTAGAGCAACCCGATTTTTCCCCAATCAGTTTCAATTTCTCCTCAACAGTTCTACACAAATCTTCACCTTGCTCACTAAGTTTTATTATGCCTTGCTTCAATTCATCAATATCTGATTTCTTAGTTAAATTAAATTCAGCAAGAGATTTATTCGATGCTATAAGGACATCTTTGTCAGTCTCAAAATCGTTGCAATCAAAAGTATTTTTCATAACATCATCAAATTTATTTGAGTCATTTAGAATTCCTCGTAATTCATCATTATTACAATGATTTAACAACTGCGAAGCAGCAGCAAGTTTGCTGGTAATGAAGTTATCCTGTTGATACATCTCAAAAGGCTGTAACGAAAACACAGAGTCAAGATTCTAAAAAAAGACTCACCTAGATAACAACAGTTTATTCTGTCTTTCGAGAAGTTCTAATAAAGCTGCTCGATTCAATTTTTTTAAGTCTCCAAAATATCCTTGTTTCTCGGTAACACTCTTTGCGACTTCTCCTGGAACTTTCTTCACTGCTTTTGAATCATCCATGATTTAATAAACCAGGAAAGATGCATATTGAAATAGACTCAGAATTCTAATATTATCTTAACATACAAACAATGGATAAGAACATTGGAGGATTGAGTAACCTTCACTAGTAGTGTTGCACAACATATGAAACGGCAAACTATTTAATACGGTCCTTAAATATATTTCAGGTTACTAGAATATTTTTAAATATGAAATTAAAAAGATTGTAATTTTCAAAGAGGAAGTTTTTAATAAGTTAATACAAAAAAGATTCATAGTTAGTGTAATTTGTCGGAACATTTATCTTCGTAACACTGCATTGTTTTGATTGAGACTGTCCTAAATTATTTTTCCGTGAAAATATGTATTTTTAGGTGAATAACCATGTCTCGTCAGAATGATAGAAGTTCTTACTTTCAAACCTACAAGTTGGTTGTCGTTGGGGGAGGAGGTGTTGGAAAATCGGCCTTGACTATTCAATTTATTCAGGTATTTTTCTTAATTTTTCACTCATTTTTTAATGAGATGGTAGACTTTTATATATTTCAATGCCAAATAATTTTTCGAGTAGTTTGTTGTAAGTATTTAACTCTTGTTTCCTTTATATTTCTTACTTAATCGAATGTTTAATAAAAAAAATGGGAATTTATTTCTATTGTCTTTTCCAGGTTTCCGTTTTAACTCTATTTAATTTGTATTTTACCATATGAAAGAGAAATTCGAAGATATCTTTCTTAATTCCTTATTTGGTATCCTTGTCATTCCTTGATTTCTATTGGTATAGTAATACTCCCACACACTATTTTAACTATTCGTTTAATCATATCTCAACATAAGTGTGATTCAATGAATGATGTTACAGTAATATCCTTAATTAGTGGATATTAATTTACTCTTAATATGGAATTGAGTAACAGAACTTAACAAATATATTTTAGTTTCATATTGACACAACCTTAGTTTATATGAACCTTGAAGAATTTATATAAATTAAGTTTTAGAAATCAAGTAATTGTTTGTATTAATGCTCTACAATCATTGTAGATGATTGCATTAATTCTATTGTAGAAGTTGTATCCTTATTAACAGTCTAATACAGCTTTTGACATATGTTCATTATTAATTAGCTTTATTATAAATGATTTAGGGGTACCTCAAGAATTCTGGTTAAAAAGAAGAATGTTCTCTAAGATTAATTAAGGGCTATCTTCAATTGTGTTACGTTTTATCCTATGGTTCTTTAAGTATGACCGTCTTGTTAAAAATAGTTATACATTAAAGAATTATTATTTATTAATATTAAATGATATAATTAATTAATTAATCAAGTTATCTTTTGAAATACTCTTATGCTATATACAAACTATTACATAACTATTATATTTTTTACCAATACATTCAACTACCCAATTACAGGACATGAATGTTCTATCCAAATAGTAGTAAGTCCTACTTGGACCTCCAACCTTATCATGTATCTCGCATGATGCTAATGTGACAGCTTTTACCTTGGCGAAATGAAATGGTCTCTTTTTAACAGAATAGAAATGGTAGTAATTCGACTACAAACTATTCTATCTAGCTCAAGTCGGTAGGCGCTTGGTTTGATATGTAGTCATCTTCCAAATAGCCCAGAAAATTGTTAAAAACCGTTTGAAAATTTGCTCTAAGAAATTATATTAATTTTTTTCGCCTATCCGAATAGTAATTTAGAGTTAAAAGAAAGTAACTGTTTGTAGTACCCAAGGAGATATACCTGGTATGGTCTCTCCAAGAACAATATATTTCCTGATAGCCAAAACTACTCCGGTATTCTTAAATTTTTTTTCAAATTGGTTTTTGGTGTTTATTGTTTTGTTTTTTATTTATTTCACATTTATATATTATTTTTTCGTTATATTTGTTTAACTACCATCCTTGCATCCCTTTTATTTTTACCACACTATAAGTAAAGTATAGTGAATATGAAAAAATTCTATCTTGAGATTTTGTCAGAATTACATGTTTGAGGTCCCCAAAGTCCTTTTTTGAAGATTTTTCACAGGTGATATCAGTGAGTGGGTATCTAAAAGTTTGTGGGCACACTGAAAGCCGCACCGTTTAATGAATCGAATTCATATTTTACACATAGGGCTGCCCTATTGTTTTGAGCAATACTGCATCATACGAAAGTCACTTTTTTGGCCAAAATATGTTTCAGACCTTTTTTTTCCTAAACTCTTAACTATAGAGTGTTAAAAATTAGGGATTATCATGAAACTGACAGCTACATTAACTGAAAAAAACTTCAGAGTTTTCCAACAACTGCAAAGGTCAAACGATTTATCTGTCGTCCTATTGTTCTTTTGATATTTCGTCTTCCACAGAGGTCTTCTCATTTTATAAAATGAAAAAAAAATTAATCCATTTCGGTATAAATGTCAAAGTGTTTATATCGTAGACATCATAGAAAAGACCATATATAAGGACTTTGGAAACCTCAAAACATGTAATTCCGTCAACATCGATTTTTTTCACCATCAATATACTTTACTTATATTAAAGTAAAAATATAGCTTTAAGAACTGAAAACTACTCATGGAATATTGAAAACTTTCTCTTCTCCCCGGATTTGTTTACTTACATTGACTTATTGTAGGGCAAAAAGCTAATGAAATGGTCTCCACATATTTCATGAGCTTTTTACCCTACAATGAGTAAATACCACATAATAACTGATTGCACTACTTTAGAATTACATTTGACTTCACAAATTTTTCTCTTGAGTCCATTCATACATCATATTTGTTTAAGGATTCAAAACAAGATGTTTGAAGATACTTTAAAGTGTTAATATGATATATAAGGACAATAAAATTTAGAACTTTAAAAGTCAATGCCAAGCAATCATATTTTATTATGTTCTCCGGATTGTTTAGTTGAAGTGTTGCAAGAAATGTACATGTTGCTCCCTTAAACATGTTTAGTTTTCAGGCATATAGTTCTTGGTGTATTTATGAACTCCATTGTTTTTGGGTATTATTAGAGGTGGGAAAGGTAGTTTTTTATCTTTATGACGATACTTCTACTGTTTTAATGACACAACTCCGGTGATTAAAGAGACATAAAATTTCATATTACGTATTGTCTTTAAGACAATATTTCAAGAGCGTACAATAGTGGAAGAACAATATTACATTAAAAATGTCGCATGCCCTATCAGCAACAAAACAATTTTGGACAAATAGGAGTTTTCATAAAAGACCAAATAAGTTCTAAAAATTTGGCTAAGAAAATGATAAACCTTTAAAACTTAATGGAATTTCTCTGGCCTGCTTTTTGGATATAGAAGGAGTTCATGATATACATTTTCAAGTCCATTGAATTAGGAGTAGATGACTTACTGGATACTCTTAACTAATGAAGGTTACGGTATGGAAGGGTCTTTCTTGATACTTCTGACTTTTAAATTATGCAGCATGCTCCCCAATTTGTTGAAAGATAGGTGAAAGAGAAAGTTCTGTATATCAATTCAGCTAAAACGGTCCTTATGCATTTCTCAAATAGAAACAAAAGTAGGTGTTAGAACTCTTGTCATTAAATATAGTAAGATACTTAAATATAGTCTTGGAGGTATCGTTGAGAGCTCTATATTTCAAATACTATATAAACTGGGAAAGTCATGTAACAGATACATTTTGTGAGGCCACAAACGAACTGGACTGCTGTAAGAAATTCTTTGGTAGAGCATGGATCTTTAACCCCAAATTCTCAATTTGAATGTTTTGACGACGTGTCCTACACCCCAGCATGGGAATGAGATTAATAGTCTCACTTGGAAATGTTTTATCTCCTAAAGATATAAAAAAGGAAAAGGCAAAGAAATAAGGTAGTGGACTGGTTGGAAAATTTTGGAAAAACAAACTCTTTATGGCCAAAGAGCAGGGCGTGGAGTGGGAGTCGAATCAAATTTATGGACTAGAGCAGACAGAGTCGGTCATTTCCACCAACTCCTACTCCTCAAAAAAAAAATAAATAAATAAGAAATATAGGCATCTAAAGTGTTGTGCCTCACTAACTCAGCTCTTTAGGGTTAAGTTTGCAAAAAAAAAAACTTGATTCTGCCTACCTATGCCATTGTATTTGTTATTGAATAATGCAGATGCAGCGAATTATTGAATAACACATGCCTAAGAGAGTACTTGCTGCCAATATAGAGTAACATTTCTATTTGTACATATATGCACACCATATTTAAACATTATGGTTACTTTAGTTACAGAGATATGATGCAAAGAAGTAATATTAAAAAGAGAATATGAAAGAGTATGAAAGAGAAAGAATGTATAAGAGTTTTCCTTTTTATTTCAACTATGAATTTGTTATGATTACACGACTGTAATGCAGCAATATGTATGTAAATCTATATAAATTAAAGAAAGGTTTTGTCTGTACATTGTTTAGAACTGACACATTTCAAGTTATCTTTACGTTTCATACATTAGAGAAACCGAATCCACCCTTAGAAAAATGTCTGTCTGTTGGTTTGTCCGCAAAATTTTGTCACAAGTAAACTCAGCCACATTAAGGCATAACAAGCTGAAACTTTAACAGTAGATTTGTGTTGATTTATTTATTGTTAGTTGATTTCAATTTCATTTGCATTTAAGCTCCCAGCAAGAGATAATTATCAAGGTGTTTCCGTAAGTTCAAGATCTGCCATCTATTCAGAATAACTGGCTTTGTGAGCGAGCAATTCCCACCCCTACCAATGAGCAGGCAGGAAAAATCAATAAACAAATTCTTACATTATATCAAGCTGAGGAAAGAACTTACAAGTCAGTAAACAGAGTGATTAGTGATGAGGAAGTCAGTTTATTATCCAATTAAATTTTTTAACTCCGTGACTACTCCTGGACTGCATGATCATGACTTAAAACTTAAAGTAAGGTCATCAATCATGCTGTTATAAAACTTGACTACCCCAAAAATGTGCAGCGAGATGCGACTCCGAATTCGTGATTTACACAGATACATCATATATGGCTGATATCATGACTGGGTGTGGTACTGGGGAGTCAGTGTTTATACCACGGATTTTGATACCTATCAGCTGTCCCTTTCAGTTCAAATGAAATTGAAGAAATTGAAGTGAGTGAGACCTAGTTTTTCTCACATGTTCAACTGTATGTTGCTTGCTCAAGTGTCAGAAGGACAGACAGCTATGGTGTATACCGAGGCACTTACTTAACACTGTGCTCGTAAATATATTTTTTCCTATTCTATAATTTTTCTAATAATATTTTGAAATAGCAAGTATGATCTTTGAATTTTTTTAAAGTATTTGTCAAAGACGGGCACACATCTGCTAGTTATATTAATATAATTTTATATTTTCAACAGCCAGTGTTGAAATACTTAATATATTTTTTCAAAAAAGTTGATAAAAGATGCCAAGGAGGCATAGCTATAGCCATCAAGTAATTTATGACTTCAAAATTAGCCTGGTGATTTACATGGTATTGATAAAATGCCATTTTAGTAACTAAACATGAAAATGATTTATGCATAAATATTATGAACAGGTCAGAGTCGGAGTCGAAAGTTTAAGAGTCCCAACTCACCAGCACTGCTAAGACTTTTGCCACTTTTACAGACTTCAATTACCACTTTTATACAACACTCCATCTTTCTCAAGGATTCAATTGCAGAATGGACGAAGAAGGAATGAGATACAATGCATCTATAAGAACCGCGTCTAATTTTTCTAAAAAGCTTATTTGAGGCGAACTGATATTGTATAGTAAATAATACATCTTTTTAGTAAGGATTTAAAATTATATGTAGAATGCAGAAGGGTTCTGGCACAGGTGAACACCACTATGGACATATTCTATTCAAGCGATGCAATCGAGTTTAATTTAGTAATCATACCAAAAACCATGTAACTAAATGAAAGACCCTTTTCTGAGGACAATTATAAAGTTCATTAATGAACTTTAAATCTGATGTCGAATTTAGAAAAGACCAAGAAATACATAATACGACAGATATGGCCGCGGTGCGATCAAATTCGATGAGATTAGGCCCCCAGTTTAATAATAATTATAATAATAGCAAATCAAATACTTCATATATAGAGTCGAGATGTTGTAGTACTATTCTTTTCACACAACTACTTTTTTTTCACAAACCATATTTTTAAAAACATAAATTTAACAAGTTTTTAAAAAGACTTAATAAATAAAGAACAGTTAACCATTGAAGTTAAGCCAAGGAGGAGATCTACCTGCCAGGATACGAATAAGTACTTCTGAAGTTCTTAAAGGGACATGATCTTCGGATCAGAAAATCATTACCCTTGTCTCCCCTAACTTAGAACTTTACATTGCATTTATCGATGTCTGCACCCAATACGGGTGCTATCGTACTCACATGCTATACATGTGAGTTTAGCTTCCACCAAGCTAAGGTTGCATATGAATAGCCATAGGTCTTTAGCTGGTAATCGCAGTGACCATCCCGTAACCATTCATACCAGTTCTCACGGTCTTAGTTTCATTCACTGTTTCCGTGTACAGGTTCTTAGGCAGATCCCTGGTCTTCAGGCAATTCGTCTTTAAGAAAAAAAGGGAGACCGTTTCTATCCTAAAGACGGATTGCCGTGAAATTTGAGTTTGTAAGTGTGTTTCTTTACTCTGTATGTTACACTTCTTTGATTTTGAACTCAGATATATATATATATATATATGTTTGTGGGTGTGTGTGAGAGAGAGAGGTGTGAGAGAGAGAGAGTGAGAGTAATAAATGGAATTCATTTGGTCTAGAGGTTTATAACAAAAAAAAAACTGACACAAAGAAAGAACATCAAAATTGAAATTATTATCAGTATTTCGATAACTGTTATATTTGATGGTTTATTAAATGTAAAAGGGTGTAACATTTTTCTGTAACTAGAAATGACAAAACATTTTTTCACTGAAAGTATCACTTCAAGCCCGGTTGTCAAACATAAATGTTTTGACCTCTAGTATTAACACAATCCTGATTTTTTACTGTGTCATACAATCATTAATACTAATCCATACGTGATTTTCAGAGTTACTTTGTAACTGATTATGACCCTACCATCGAAGATTCCTATACCAAACAATGTGTCATTGATGATATTCCAGCTAAACTTGACAGTAAGACACTTTATGGTTTTTTCTTAGTTTAATAATGTATACTCTTGGATTGAAATTATGATAAATTATGAATCAATATTACAGGATATTTGAATAATAATTCTTCTATGAATTTTTGGTTGTATTCAATTTTACTATATTTTTTTAAAAAAATAAAAGTAAGGTTATTATCTTGAATTTTAGTTCATGTTTTAGAAACAAAAATATAAATTTGAAATATTAATAAAAAATTTATTAGATATCTTAATTAATTGGTATAACTCATGGTGAAAACTAATATAAACTGTGCATTTTGCAGTCTTGGATACAGCTGGTCAGGAGGAGTTTAGCGCTATGCGAGAACAGTACATGAGATCTGGAGAAGGTTTCCTCCTAGTATTTGCTGTCAACGACAAATCATCATTCGATGAAATTTACAAATTCCACAAGCAGATACTTAGGGTTAAAGATAGAGACGAATTTCCAATGCTTATGGCGGCCAATAAAGTTGATTTAGATCACCAACGAGTGGTATATTGTTTTTACATTAAGTATTTTCATTAATTGTATTTTGTATTTTTATGAAGAATGTTAATTATTTGTGCCAATCCTTTAAGATTCAGTTTTTGCAAATTAAGTCGTTAAAAATATCATATTTATGTCTACTAATATATTTAAATTACTCGAGTTTATTTCTTGAAAATTAATTCACAAAAATGTATAATTCAGTGATACCGTGAGATATTCAATCATTAACCGGATGTCAGTTATTTGTATATTTAAGTAACTTAAACTCACTAAGGAAAGCCTTGGCTAGGTTAAGTTATAGTAGAGGACGGTCAGAAGGTCAGTGTGATGTCATTCACGCATACATAAGGGTTTCTTCTTCCACCCCTTGCTTCACTACGTTAAATCAACCAGAGATCTGGCTAACAAATCTATAATTGCATCCCAGATTTCATCCTGCTAACTCTCTTAAATTTCAAAGAACTCCCCCTGTTATGTTTGTCTCCTCTGTGTCAGTGTAGACCAGGGTATCAAACAAAAGTCTCGACAGATGGCCATGACTGACCCGCATAATGAATATAAAAAGTTTTAAAATTAATAATGATTCAATGCAATCTTTACCAGAAGTAATTGTGATTTAATAACACTGAGTTCTAGAGATCCGTAAATGTGTTATACTAATGCATTTAAAAAGCAGAATTGTATTTTTCTTCTCAGTGATCCCCTCTTAAGTTTTAACCGTAGAGGTGTTAAAATATGTTATTCCATTTTTTTCACTCTTAGAAAGTGTTTAGCTCAAATTAAATATTACATTTTTTACTTTCCTATAAGTAAGTATAGTTATCATTAAAAATCCCAGGTTTTGACGGATTCACATGTTTTGAAGTCCCTTAAATCGTTTGACGTTTTTTCCATTGGGTGTAGATTTTTTTACTTTACTCTAAGTAACGTATAGTATTCATGAAAAAAATCGATCATGAAATTTTGACATATTTACTGTCTCTAAAGTCCTTTTTTGCCGTTTTTTAGAGGATATCGGTATGTGGGAGGGTGGGTGGTCTAAAAGTTCGTGGAGGAAACACTGCAGTCCACAACGGTTGATGAATGGAATTCATATTGTACATAAAATTGGGTCTCATATTGTACATGTGCCCTATTGTTTGGGGGAAATATTGCATGGTAGGAAAGTTACTTTTTTGAGTGTAATGTGTTTTTAAATAATTTTTTTCCCATATTTTTAATAATTAGACCATTATTTAATAAAATAACCATTATTTTTATAATCAGAGAAGCAACAAACAGAAAAATCGTCACATTTTTAAAACGACTGAAAAGGTTTTTTTTTCAATGAAATTTAAACATTTTGACTTATGAGTGAATCGGAAAGCTCACGAGGAATATACAAAACATACTATTTTGTGGATCTGAATGAAATTGTACCAAGAAAAAAAATATTTTGTTTGGTAATGAGTTGAGGGATTTTTTTTTCAAAATTAATGAAGAAAAAGGGTAGTTATGGTACATTTTATAATGCAGGAAATGTTTTGTTTAACGACAAACGTTAAATCGTAGACTCATCCTCCCAACGTGAATGACTACTCAGAACCATCTCTGAGTCGCTGTTCTCAATACTGTTCGATATTGGTAATTTACAAGTATCAAACGGGGACGGACCCCAGAATATATTATGTTCGTAGAGAGGTATCCGAAATGACCAGCTCATTGGCTACGAATTGCCTACCCATGTGTAATACGACACAAGAACATTTTAAAATATTTTTATATGCACGTTTTACTCTAAATCATATTCACCAGTCTTTTTCTGTTTTCTACATTGTAATGTTTAAATAAAAAAAAAATTAAATTAAATTTAAAAATAAGATCATATTAAATTTTCCTTTTGGGATAACAACTAATACGATGAAACTTACGTTTTTATGGAAGCTCTCCTCAGACAATATAATATTTAATCAACCTAAGTGATTTTAAAAAGACTATCATTTTTTTCAGGTATCGAGTGCGGAAGGAGCCAAAGCTTCAGATGAACTCCACATTCCCTACATTGAGTGCAGTGCTAAACAACGAATGAATGTTGATAATGCCTTTTATGAATTGGTTCGCCTAATCAGAAAATTTCAAGCAATGGAACGTGCTACAAACTCGAAACCAACGACAAATAATAATAACAAGAAAAAGTGTATTTTATTATAGTTGTATTACGGTAATTAACTGTTGTAGCTTCGGTAAATTAATGTATGTATCAACATAAGCATGTTAACATATTATACGATGTAGCAATCGTAAGCTATTAAAATATATAAAAAAAAAACTCTTCTTTGGCTTCTAATCAGTGCTTTTATCTATCTGACGGCTAATGGGATAAATAAAAGTATAGATTTAGACTATTTGTCCATGTTTATTTAACAAAATTTAAACATTTCCTCAGTAAACTAATGTTAATTTTAAAATTAAGTTTTCACTATAAATGCTGCTTAAATTGAAATTTATGTTAGGTAACTTTCTTTTGTAATCATCTAAACGAATCCTCATAGTTTTATATTATTACGTTATATTTAAAAGAGATTTTTTTAACTTTTTAATTAGTATTAATTAACATAAGAAGAGCTCGGATACAGGTTAAAACAAGAAATCGATTCCCTTTACCATATTTATGGGAAATGTTATTAATTGTTGAATTTGATTTGTTTCCGCCATATGCGGTTTTATACTTGAATTTTATGAAAAGATACAGAACGGACTGAAATAGTTCAAAGTTGGTAAAAATAACATAAATAATAGGAAAAACTACAGAGCTACAGTCTCCAGTTTTTAGTTTCAATTGTCGTTAGGAGAACAAAGAGAGGAAGGTCAAACTCATGAAAAGGAGACGATGGTCTCTTTTTTACTGTTCTGAAGACGGTTGAAAGTGTGTTTTTCCTTTTATTTGTATTTCTTTACTAACTTTGAGACTTATATGTAATGTAAGTAATTATAGTAATTTTATAATTATGTAACCTTACATACTGGGAACTTAAAAGAAAAAACTGGGAGTCACCAGATGAAATAAATTCTGAGTATCTTTTGACGGATGCTAGTATAAAAGAATACGAAATAAAAATATAGTGTGTTTGTAACGACATTCTCTGAAGTTATTTTGTTTTCTTTTGTACAAATGTTATATTTATACAAAATAATAATTATTGGAGTTTAATATAAATAATTTAGAATAGTATATTAATCCATGTATACTTTATTTATATTTATTGATATATTTGAAAGGATATATTGTTTGTCAATAATCCCCGGGTGCCATATTGACTCATACATATATGTACCAAAATACCGAATTAACCGTAGTATTAGCACAATTTTCATATTGAAGGAATTGTGAAGGTAGGAAATATATTGTGGTAAGGTCGTGCTAATTATTTATAAATTTTAAGATTTTTTTTCTTAAAAACTACAAGAAATTTTATAATAATAATAATCCTAATTTATTACTTTTTTTATAACGCAAATGCTAATGTTAGTTTTAATCTGTTAGCTTTACTGAATTTTTAATAACTTTCTTTAATAATAATTTAATTATTCTTTTCACTGTTGAAATTTCTTTGTAGTTAACATCAATTTGGATACCTTTATACTTTAACTCTTGAATAAAACAACAAAAGTGGCACAGGTTAATAATGTTCCCTAGAAGTTATTTCTGAGTATATTAAAAAGAGAGGTAATGTTTATTAAATTAAATGTAAAAGACCCAATATACTTTTGTAATTTTTTTTTCTTTGAATAAGTACCATAGCGAATTTTTTATTGGCATAGAACTGATTACTTACCGAGTTGCGTATGAACTACATATTTATAAGTGGACATTCTTTATAAAATATATATATTTCTTATTTTAGTTATGTATTTGTTTGTTTCTTTGTATTCCGTCAGTAATTTAAACTTTTTAAAAGTATCGTGTCACATACTATTATTGTTGTAAACTGCAGAGGCAGTTATTTATGTAAAAGTCATGATTACTTTAATTGCAACTAATTATTCAGAGCCTAGTTGGGGGTAACTTTTCTACTTATGAGGTCACATCATTTTACCTTTAAAGGGAAACAGACATCAAGAGATTAATAAAACTTCAAATTTGGTGTATTATTTATTATCTTAATAATAAATATAAATTAAGATTTGCTTATTTTTATTAGTGTTTAATATTTAATTAAAACTACATTTAAAACTATATTCAAAAAAGACTTAAGTTCCAATAATGAATGTGTAAAATACAGACAACAAAATACAGTAACTTCCACAGGAACCACTAATCAACTATTGTAAACTTTACCTGCCATACCGGAATGGTCGAAAACAGAACTGTTCAAAAAATATTTTTCGTATAATTGCATTTTATTATGATTTGTTAAGCTGGGAAATATGATTAAATTAAATAATCATATTTATATTTTTCGTATAGTCTACAATGTAAGAGGGAAAATATCTTAATGAAGTTAGCTTAGAATGATCTATCTAATTTTTTTAGTATTGGATTTACACCGAAAATTTTGTAATTTTTCTGTAACATACTTCTAATTAATACTTATTAATTAATTAATACAAATATTGGACCCAAGAATACACCAAATAAGAGTAAGATTTACGAGCATATATATATATCAAGGGTTTATAAAAAATTGTGACATTAAGAATCCATTTATGTAAGGGGATAAATTTAATAATTATATTTTTCAAAAATATTTTTTATTAATTGGAGTAGTTTTTCTATTTCTGGGTTGTATGATGATTACTTATTATATTATTAATTTTAAGTTGGACCTTTATGGCCTTAAATTTTATGTGACATATCAAGCAGTGGTGCTCGAATAGATTACAGAAAAATATATTTTGTAATAAATTCCATATGGCAGTTCCATTCGGTTATGCGAAAAAGTATCCTTTTCTAAAGAAATTCTCATTATAATTGTTATTGAGTTGATTTTTTTTTTATTAATCTAAATGGATAATCAACTTTTTTCATGTAATGATGATCCTGTATTTAGTACATTAATAATTTGAGTGGCCTAAGTACATATTACTACTTCAAGGTTCAACTCCCATTTCCTTCTTTTAAGCAATTGCGATGTTTTTTTCCACTGGTACTAAAAAAGTGTTTCATTAAAGGAATTTATAAACAGATGTTTGTAACTTTAAAAGGGCATTAATTTGAATCATGCTGCATTCAATAATTTGAGTGTTCCAACAAGCATAATTGAGAAAATATTTTATGATTTAATTAATGAGTTAAACAATACAAAAAACATTAAATGCAAATATGAACTTATATTTCTTTTTTTTTCTATTTAACTCCTTGGTTATTTAACTTATTTAATCTTGCTATTTAAATTTCAGTTATTAAATTATGTGATATACATGTTAGTCTATTTGTTTGTAACAGTTATGAATATTAATATAATTATTAAACGTCTTAAATAACTAATTTTGTATTTTTTTTTTATTGTGATAATACTGTACAACCTGTTGCTTACTTTTTAGGAATATTTCTTTCTATGAAATAGAGACAGATGAAAAGTCTGAATTGTTTCTTTGTTCTAATTCATCCTATTTGATTGAGAAAAGTAAAAAAAAAAGAATTATTCATGTTGACTAAAACATATTCACGTTTCCTTTTGATGTCTGTTATTATTAAGGGATATTGTAATTATTTTCATACTGAAAGCGTTTTTTTTAATCTTTCATAAACTTATTTTGTTAAATGTATGTTAACAGTACAAAATTCGTTATTTATTATTCATGACAACGATGTATGTCAAATCATCTTATTGACTTCCTAATATTTGCTTAAATATATTTTATATACTTTAAAAAAATACATATTCTGAAAAATCCTCCTTATATATTTTAATTTTAACGTTCGTATTTATTCAGAGTTTCTATTGTTTTGGATTTTAATATATTTATAATAATTAGTCATATTTATTTTTTCTTTGAATTGAAAAGAAACATTTATTTATAATATTTGGAAGGACTTTATTTTATGTAATTTGAACATTTTCATTCTTAAAAGACGTAAGCTAAGTTCATTTTCAAGGGTTTTAAGGGAAGTATTTTTGTTATTAATTCATTTATATAATAACATAGGTAATCTGACTAGTAAAAAATATATTTTTTTATGTTTTTTGATTTCACTTATATTTTACATATTTGCGTGGTAGTAACTATAAATGGTTATGCTTTAATGTAATTTGCTTGTCTTTGACATTTTAAAACTCATTTATGCTTCACAAAGGTAACATTGGACCACTGAAACAGATATTTAAATAACCATTTTTAGAAGGAAAAATAAATATACATATTTAACCTTTATAACTATTTCATGTCAATTGTAACTTCGTGTCATTTCAAATGTATATTTGTCTTCCTTTCAAGTAAGATTTTTGTAGAAATCAAGTGCCTTTTTAACATATGATATATTTAAACTATTTCGGTGCTTCGGTTTAATACCATTACTATAGGTTATTATTTAATTTATGTGAATACCGTAACCAATGATAACTCTAGGACGTGTAGATTTGTGTAATTGTTAAAAATTATTTTTAATAGTTTCTATTGTTTTAAGTCATTTCATGTTAAGAAACTTATATTGTGGGCCAATGTAGTTGTTAATGCAATTTATGTATTTACTTAAAGAATTATTAGATATTAATGTCTGGTATTGTGTTGTTCCATGACAAATAAAGGAATCATTAACAAGAATTATATTAGTAATTAAAGCATTTACTTTTTTTTACCAAATCCGGAATTCTTTCTCCATATCTCTAGTGGCATGTCTTTTTGTTCTGGATGATTACCTAGTTCTAAAAGTGAATATTTGATTTTTTAGCAGAGAGGTCAGGCAATGGTTTTATACTGATAACCTAATTAGTTTTAAAGTTAATTATTGCATAAATAGCAGTACGGGATATTTATATTTATTACGTAGATAATTATTTTACACTTGGTGGTTTGAACATTTTTAATTATAAAACGTGCCTAGCAGAAAAAGAAATGGGTACAAGACATTAAAGTAGAAATTAGGCATTAGTTTTAATAGAACTTGTATAAATGATGGCCTGCTCCCCAAATATACGAACATATATATATATATATACTTTTTCGTTGGAAATACGATCCAAAACGGACAAATATAGTTCAATATAGACAAAGAAACATAGAGAAATCAAAAGAACACACTTACAGTCTCTAATTTTCGGTTTGAACCGTCTTCAGGAGAGATAAGAGAGGGAAACCAAGCGCACTAGTTCAGAGATGGTTGGAGATCAACAGTGTTGCCGCATGCGCGCCCGGTCACAGAAAATTTAATGTAATTATAAATTGATTCCTGTCTACCTTATTTTCTGTGACCGGGCGCGCATGCGGCAAGACTGTTGGTCTCCAACCGTCTCTGAACTAGTGCGCTTGGTTTCCCTCTCTTATCTTTCCTGAAGACGGTTGAAACGGAAAATTAGAGACTGTAAGTGTGTTCTTTTGATTTTTCTATATTGAACTATATATATATTATATATATATACAATTAAAAGAAACGGTCCAGCGGACTTTTTTAAAATAAAATATTTTCAAAACGAAGGAAACACACACAGAATAATAATGATATTCACATCGTATCAGAGTGAACTCCGCCTCTGGACTTTACTCCGATGACGACATCATATCGATTGATTGTCTGTTTCTTCGTTTTGATTTATTTAAGATCCGCTAGTATATTGAACTGAAGAACTGACCGAGTCCCGACTGAATTTCTAGTTTCGTGTTTCTATTCCACGCGATACTTTTATCATTATATATATATATATATAACAAGATTTCATAATAAACTCTTGGAAAAACAATCAATGGTCAAACCACAATATGAAATGAGAAAAAAAATCAGATCTTTTTACTGTAAAACCGTAGTTATGGTTGAAAGAGTTTAGTCTTTTTACTCATTTCTTATTGTGATTTGAACATTGATTGTTATGACACCCACACACACATATATATACATATTTGTAATAAAAAAAACGGATACTGATAACCTAAGTAAAATATATAGTCTGTTAATTAGTAATTAAAAAAATTGTCTGTAGTTTCCAGTTTCTTTTTGATGTAGTTTTCATGGATTTTATTTAAAAAAATTTTTTTCACTTATCAAGTCTAATATAGAATGTTCGTAAAACTGTCGCTAGGAACAGCACTATATGTCGATTTCAAGATTAAGGTTACGTAGTTATTTCCTTGCAATAGTAAAATACCAAGGTAATTATGTATATCAATTAAATAATGTAACTTATAAACATTTTTTACTGTTTATTAAATATTGTTTTATTAAATTCTGTATTGATGTAGCCCTGGAAAGATGTCTACAAATATAAACGAAATGTCGGCTTAAAGGTGTTGTATTGTTTGAAGCTAGACCAATCTTCGATAAAAAGAAAAATAGTCTTCAATATATGTGGTCGAGTTAAGAAAACATTTATGTTGTATATATTTTGCCATATAGCACGCCATATTTATTTATCTTCGATTTTATTAGAAAATTTTCCAATGTTAGTACTTTCCTCGTCTCTTCATTAAAATTGAGTAAATCGCTTGATATATTATTGGTCCACATGTTTCGAGTGGTCCCTATTCGTCATCAGAATATAATGGATTTGTTATATTATATTAATAAAGTTCTCCCAATAACTGACTATAAATACCCAACCGTTAGTAAAATAATAATGAAAAATAGTCCCAGCGCAAAGAATAACAATTAAAAAGATTTGGTGCCGATCAATAGGAAACATGTCATATCGAGAGATGCGAAGCCTGCAAAAACTCATAGATCGGAGTGACAACTTCTTTATACAACAGACTCACTATGCACCTTATTCTGGTGCTCCAAAAGCCCATACTGAACATATCCATAAATGAAACTAATAAAAGTAAAGATGGTGGTCATTGGAACCAACATTATTTGTGAAGAAATATACCATTTTATATTACAAAAATATAAAGGCCTTAAAGAAGAAAGGCCAGAAATAAATATTGAAATTGCTAGTACAAACAGGGTTTTAAATTGTTTACAGTATTAAGAGGCCAATCATCCTGCCCTAATCTCTCAAACTATGCTTACCTGACACAGAAATGAACAAACCTTCAATCACCGCCGACGTTTAACGTCAACCACTGCCGTCCTTTAAATATAAATATCAAGAATCCCCAATATGTTCTGATGATGACTGAATTATCACGTGATACATGTCGGGTAATAAAACAGCTAGTAATATTTCCATTAAACTGTTTAGCTTACTGTCAGTTAAGGATCTAACGAGGGTATTCACTCTTTGCATTTAGGAAATGTTGTCAAGAAACACATTTTGGCAAAAAAAGTAACTTTCCATCATCCATAATTTCTCCCAAACAGTAGGGTTCATCTAAACAAATGAGACCTATTTTTGTGTAATATATCGAATTTATCCATGAAAGATTGTTGACTGTCGCCTCATCTTTTGACGTGTGGGGATACACACCGACCCAGTCACCCACCCACATACACACAGACATAATCGAAAATCGTTATAAAACGACTTTGGTGACCTCAAAACATGTAAATCCGTCAAAACCTCGAAATTAATTTTTTTTTACGATCACTATAAATACTTATATGAAGTAATATAAAAACTGAAAATTCATCTTGGAATAATGGATCAGATGTTTTACATATCGGATTTGTTCACATTATTTGTACATTGTTTACATTGACTTAGGAATATTTCAAGTGAATGAAATTGTTAGTATCGATTTATTTAAAAAAATTTCATACTCGTATAGTCTAATGAGTCAATATGATTTGTTAGAGGGAAAAAATTTCTAAATGTACAAAATCAACGCCAATCAAACATATATTTCCTAATGTTTTCTACAGTATGGTGGAAGGTTGTCTAAGTGTTTCAATTAAACTGCATGTTACACCCTTGAACAAAACTTAATATCAGATATAGTTCTTATTTACTGAATGTATACTAATGTAAGCTACTTCTTCGGTGTTTCAATGAACCTGAAGATTGTTTCGTAAATTTTCTGATAAAATAGAAACATCTTGAAATCTTAAAAGAATTGCAAAATTTTTTAGAACAACTGATGATAAACCAAATTTTCCATTGTTTATTCAGCAATGATCTACTGTCCAAAAAACTTTACGGATTCAGACTTCAAACAGGAACACTTCAAGTTGTGACAAAGGTAACCAAATTTATAGAATAATATAAAGAAATAGGATGTAATGTCATAGCTATTTTGCTCGATGTTCAAGGAGCTTTCGACGCAGCAAGGTGGCCAGCAATTGAGATCACTGAGATGCCCAAGAAACCTTTTCAAATTAAGTAGCAATTATTTTAGAGACCGAAGAGCCATCTTTTCAATAAACAGTATCACTAAACAGATAACTATTTCTCAGGGTTGTCCTCAGTGGTTTTGCAGTTTCAACAATGAATATCTATTATTTATTCATTCTTGAAACTTGATTACCCTCTACACTGCAATATAATAGCTTTTGCAGATTACTTTCTGTCTCTGATAGCAGGACAATCACAGTTAGACTTTGAGATATTGCATTGAGAGCCCACGAAATAATACGTAACTGGTCATTGAAGAATAAGATAGTACTTATTGAATCAAAATCAGAAGTTATATAATCATCAAAAAAAGGGTAACGCCCAGAATTAGCTTAACCTTGCAAGGTCACCTGTTGAGAAAAGTTAACTCACTTAAGTACTTGGGTGTCATTATTGACAAGAAACATCTCATGGAATAATCACGTGACTTACAAGTTAGAAAAAAGCATAAGAGTGGTCAATTGCTTGACAAGAGCTGCAAAAGTCCACTGGGGGCTTAGTCATGAAGCCCTGCGAACAATCTATCTGAGTGCCTTCTTAACTATGCTATTATAACTGCGTCCCTGTTTGTATCGACGCATTAAAGAAGAAAAAAATAGTATTAAACTTGAAAGGGTTCAGCGTCTTTTAGCCATACGAATGATCAAGAGCTACAGAACAAGTTCTTATAATGCCTCATGCGTTATTGCGGGAATAACTCCCTATGCATAAAAGTTGAAAAACAAAAAACAATTAATTTAGTTTCTTTAGGAGTAGTAGTTTCAGCTGGGAATTTATTTATTTCATAATGCATGCACCGCTTAAAGCATTACATGTATTACATATACAATATTACAAATTCAATAATATATCAACCATTTGATAGAAAAGCTGTATTATCTAATTGGAATTCTGTCAATTTTCTAGTATCAAAATCAAACTCTCGTTCCTGACTTTTTGGTTTTATTTTAAAACCGTTTTCATAGGCAGAAGTAAGGATTTTTTTATTAAGAAAATTAAATTTACATTATTTAAACGATCTACAATCTTGACTGGTCAAAACCATCGACTAAAATGTCTGTCTAGACTGTTTGACCAGACAATACTGGCATTATACTTGTAGTAATATGTTAGATTGAGCTATAAAGAAGAATACATATTCGCTATATAATCGACAAAATAGTGATAACTGCATTAAAACAAAATAAGTATTGTTAAGTATAGACCTCATGCACACAATTGTTGTTTACAGATAGATGCAGTTCGTATAAACGAAAAGCAAATTAAGTGATTACTTACTGGTGACACTTAATAACATGGTTTCTTCACTGTGAAATTATTGTAACAGGAAGTCCCATGAGGGCATTCTCATTTAATCTTATTCGATGGTTTAAGAGAATTTTGACTGGTCAAATCAATATGGATGAGTGATCAGCCTGACTAGAAATAGATAGTCCAACAGTAAATTTATGAACAACGACCACCTGCAGATCTTCGTAATGTTTTTGTAGGGTATAAGTTTCGTACTAAAAATATTTGGATTGCAATATTAGAGAGTTTGGTAAATTACAACGTTCTAAGGCACAGATCCAGGAATGTTGAACGAAAAATAAACGCTCAAATTTTTAAATGAACTGAAACTACAGAAAATACAAATATCGTATATTGTGAATGTAACTTTCAGAGAGTCAAGACTTCAGTCAGATTCCAACACATATCTCAGCTCAAGACATACTGGCTACTTTAGGATTTATAATTCTAAAGGTTTCATCAGTACCATGAATAAAAATAATGTTTACACAGTATCTGTTTATGAATAAATCAAACACTATTTACCGCAAAATTTTAAATTTTGCCAAATTTACGCTGAAGTTTCTGTATTGTATGTATGTATGATTAAATAATAAATATATATTTATTATATATTATAAATTATATTATAATTATAAATATATATATTCATAAATATGTATATTGTATGAATAAAATGCCAATTATTTACATCCAAATTTGAAATTTGAAATATTTCTAAAACTAAATAGTGAATAAGAAAGACGATTCTCATCATATTTATTTGATAAATCACCGGTCCTTGGACATAAAATATTTTAAAACTCCGATTTAAAGGAAATTAACTAAAACAGGCAAGTACATACTATCCGAAGATTTTGAAATAAAAAAGTTCCATTTTCAGGTATTTAAAATTATATGCTATTAAAACGAGGCTGGAGGGGTTGGTTCGGGACCCCTTATTTGTTATTCAGGGTTACCCTGATAACGAATGGTCATACAGGGCATTCCGCTATCCACCACCTGCGGACCCGCCTGGTAGCCACCCAAGCCCCAGGACCCCCCCTGACCCCCTGACCTACGTGATTCTACTGCAATAGAACGATTTTACATGTTACAAAAACAATTCAGAATAAGTTAATAAGCAAAAAAGAAAAAAAGCTGTTCACTTAATACAAACTACTGATAGCTAATTTACTTTAGTTGCATGAGCAGACGCTTGCATTCTGTACACAGTAGAGATATTTCTAGAAATACCTCATATTAGTAACCTGAATACAAAATTAAAAGAAGAAAAAACTTATAACTCTTTGTATATAGACCAAAATAACAATAGAATAAGACAGACATCTGACAGTAGAATACAATCAAAACCCAAGAGAATATTTCAATATCATCAAACAACTACGTCGTGAACATCTATATGTAACCATTAATAAAAATAATTACGGTAATATTAAAATCATACCTTAATATACAACTGAAATCGTTTCTACCCCCAAAACATATAAGTCATATGAAGCATTAAAATAGAAATAGCTATGTAAATCTAGACATAAAGATAATAAAATACAAACCCATTTAAAAACCATTGCTTAATATACAGTAAAATTAAAAGAAAATGTAATCATACCATTCTGTACAATTGAAAAGCGTTTCTAACACAAAATCATATAAGTTATATGACTAACTAAAATAGAAATAATTATGTAAATCTAGTCTTAAAGATCAAAAAACACATACCTATTCAACGAGATAGTTTATTTACACAGTGGAATAAAAATAAACATGTATCAACACATTTGAAGAAACCTGAAAAGCGTCATATAATCTATAGCAGAGACTAAAATACAAACAATTATGTAAATCGTAACTTAAAGCTAATGAAGCACATACCTATTCATTAACCACAGCTCAATGTGTACATTAAAATTAAAATAACATTGTAGTCCACCTTAATATGTATCAAAGGAGTGTTTCCACTAAGAATATATATATAAGTTACATGAGCAACGAACATCAAAATAGTTCCGAAAATCATAAATTAAAAATAATAAAACAAACACCTATCCTACAACTATGGCTTAATATATACAGTAAAATGAAATTAACATTGTAATCAACATTTGTATACACCTAAAAAGTGTTTCAACCATCAAAACTTCATTTGGTTCTGTATGAGAGACTAAAATAGAAACCATAATGTAATTCTATACATAAACATAACAAAACACATACCTATTTAGTAAAAATACACGGTTAAATAAAAGTAACGTTATACCCAATATATTTATATACCTGAAAAGATTTTTTACCCGAAATATATAACTTACGTGAGAGAATAAAATAGAAACCATATGAAAATCTATACATAAAACTAATAAAACACCTGAAAAACTTTCATACCCGAACATATAACTTACATGAGAGAATGAAATAGAAACCATGATGAAACTCTTAACATAAACATAATAAAACACATACCTATTTAGTAAAAAAACACGGTTAAATAAAAAGAACGTTGTAGTCAACCTATTTATATACCTGAAAAGCTTTCTTACCCAAAACATATAACTTATATGAGAGACTTAAATAGAACCATGATGTAAATGTATACATAAAGATAATAAAACACTTACCTATTTAGTAACAATAAACTGTAAAATAAAAATAATGTTGTAGTTAACCTTTTTATATACCAGAAAAGCTTTCTTACTCAAAACATACAACTTACATGAAAGACTAAATTAGAAACCATAATGTAAATCTATACATAAAGATAATAAAACACTTACCTATTTATTAACAATACTTGGTTAAATAAAAATAACGTTATAGTCAACCTTTTTATATATCTGAAAAGCTTTCTTACCCAAAACATATAACTTAAATGAGAGACTAAAATAGGAACCATGATGTAAATCTATACATAAACATAAGAAAACACATACCTATTTATTAACAATACATGGTTAAATAAATAGAATGCTGTAGTCAACCTATTTATATACCTGAAAAGCTTTCTTACTCAAAACATATAACTTACATGAGAGACTAAAATAGAAACCGTAATGTAAATCTATAAATAAACATAATAAAACACCTGAAAAGCTTCATACTCAAACATATAACTTACATGAGAGACTTAAATAAAAACCATGATGTAAATATATACATAAACATAATAAAACACCTGAAAAGCTTTCATACCCGAACATATAACTTACATGGGAGACTAAAATAGGAACCATGATGTAGATCTATACATAAACATAATAAAACACATACCTATTTATTAACAATACACGGTTAAATAAAAAAAACGTTGTAGTCAACCTTTTTATATAACCTGAAAAGCTTTCTTACCTAAAACATATAACTTTTATGAGAGACTAAAATAGAAATATGATGTAAATCTATACATAAACATAATAAACACTTACCTATTTATTAACAATAAACGGTTAAATAAAATTAATGTTGTAGTTAACCTTATTATATACCAGAAAAGCTTTCTTACTCAAAACATATAACTTACATGAGAGAATAAAACATATATAGTTGTTGATATATATCAGAAATCTTAACTTAAAGAAAATATTTAAACAACTATAGCTTAATATACACAATAAAATTGATATGCGGATATAATGACATCTGTCTGTAATCCTGAGAAACTTTTCTGCACCCATAACTTAGATGTATATAAACGACTAAAATTGAAATAGTTATGTAAATCTTACCTTAAAGATAATAAATACGCAACTATTCAACAATTATAGCATAAAAAACATGGTAATCATCCTTTTTATATTCTGAAATGCTTTCTTACCCTGAAATGCTATGTTATATGAGAGACTAGAATAGAAACAATTAAGTAAATTTATACACAAACATAGTAGAAAACATAGCTAACTAGGAACAATATCATAATGTATACAGTAAAATTAAAATACGAATGTAACCCCACCTGTTTACACCTCAAAAACGTTTCGAATAAAAAAATATATAACTCATATGAGAAACGAAAGTATAAATAGTCATGTAAATGAGACCTAAACAAATAAAACAGATAAACATTCAACAACTATAGCTAAATATACGCGCTAAAAAAAAAGAAGAATGTAACCAAAGCTGTTAATATATCTGAAAAGCGT
Source organism: Hermatobates lingyangjiaoensis (assembly GCA_026182355.1). Taxonomy (NCBI): domain Eukaryota; kingdom Metazoa; phylum Arthropoda; class Insecta; order Hemiptera; family Hermatobatidae; genus Hermatobates; species Hermatobates lingyangjiaoensis. The sequence goes on from JAPFBL010000255.1 coordinate 1,968,867, forward strand.
TTCTACTCTGTAAACATATAATATATAAGGGACTAAAATAGAAATAGTTATGTAAATCTTATTAAAGATAATATAGGATACACCTATTCAACACTATAGCGTCTTAATATACATAGCAAAATAAAAATAACAATGTAATCAACCGTATGATTACCTGAAAAGTGTTTTTACCCTGAAAACCTATAAGTTATATTAGAGACTATAATGAAAACAATGATTTAAATCTTATTATAAATATAATGAACCACACAACTATTTTGTAACAATGGGATAATATACTATGTAAAATGAAAATATAGTACAGACAAATCGTTGTCAACCTTTTTTATACACCTCATAGGCTTTTCTAAGTCTGTAAATCTAGACTTAATGATAATTAGATGCATACCTCTATAGAAATCATATCTTAATATAAACAGTAAATTTAAAATAAGAATATAATCACACCTTTTGATGCACATGAAAAGCGTTTGCAGCCTTGAAGTAAAAGTTATTGGAGAGACTAAAATAGAAACAGTTCTGTAATGCATGATTTAAGATAATTAAACAGATAGCTATTTAAGAACTATAATTTAATTTTTACTGTATAGTAAAAATAAGAATACAATAGATAAAATAGTCCGATATATGAGGCAGTATACTTGAAGTACCTCAATGAAGTCCGTTTCCCGATGATGAAGGTTTCATTAGTAGTGTCCATTCAAGATACACACTTGGCTACAGCATTAAATGGTTTGAATAGGAGCTCATGTTTGTAGCATTTGTCAGGTTTTAGGGTAGTGGTTCTGAAACTGTCTGACGTCCGGCAATTCTTAAGTGTACAAATAGCTGAAGGTACTCTGTATACGTAACTTCGAGAAGTTTTATTATTAAGTCAAAGCTATACGAAAGTAGTAATCATTAAAAAAAATATAGAAAATAAAACTTACATACAGTTTGTTTATTCTTGTCCTCGAAGAATATGGACTTGATGAGCCTCGGCGTCTTCTTCAGAGTTCGGGGCTTTCTTTGATAGGGATAGGGAGGAGCTTTAATTTCTTCTTTTATATATTAAATACTTTTTATGCTATCCTGTTTCGACTAAGAAATAATGTTTTTGCAAACTATGGAATTTTTTTTTGGCGTGGTGAACAAATTTTATCTCTCCGTTGGTAAAGCGAATTCGCTGCATATATAACCTCCCTCTCTGAAGTGAGTAGCTCCCTTTTAGAATAAAATCGCTGTTTCTTGTAATTCATAATAATGATTCATTCATAAAAGGAGATATAATGAGTAATGTGAGGTCTGGAAAACTACTTTTTTATGTCTGGATACGTTATTCTATTCACTCAGAGAAGCCTAGAAAGGTTATAGACACTCTTTGAAAATAACTCTTCTAGAGCCCTAACAGGTCACGATCGGTTTGAGAAGAACAGTGGAATTGACAGGGTTTCACAATGTGTATGAGGTTGGAATGTCAGTTTGATTTCCAGTACGCTCTTACTCTTATCAATATAAACAACATAAACAACCCAAGCCACTCTGGACACTATAATAAGAATGACTTATAAGCTAAACACATGATTACATGTAATAAAGACAAACATGCTCACTAACCTGTGTACAGGTATCCTTTCGTCTGTACCTGCAACAAAACACACATGTTACAAACACAATGGTGATGTAAAATAATGGGGACTCTTTATCAGTCGTGGTTCTGAATAACCATAATCAAATAATTTTATTGCTTTCTTGTAACGGTACATACTAAAAGTCAACAGTAACAATAGTAACAAAGGAGTATAGCGCCTATTGAAATTGTTTAACTCCTCCCCCTTCCACTACGTATCGTAACCCCATAATGATCAAAAAAAAAAAAAATTAATATAAAGCAATGTTAACAATTAAATTTTATAGGCTAGGTTGGGTTGCATTGGCAGTCCAACAAGGGACACAAATATGCAAAACAATAGAGCTCTTTCAAAATCTACATTGAATCCTAAATTTTACCTAACTCAAATGTATTTAGAATAGGGATCTTTCACGAGTACCTACATCGTAATGGCTCGGGAATGACGTCTTAATGGTCACCACCCACATGGATAAATCGAGGGTCAGAGAGGGTATTGAACCGATCACCAGTACACATTGCTACTACACTAGCCTATTTCGTAAAATCAATGTACATTAAAAATTGACGAGCTTCACACAAGCTTTTGATACACACCTCCCACAGACCACACACACAGACACACAGACACAACAAGACAGACACAAACACAGTCACAGACACACACACACTTCTTTACCCAAAATGAATACCAGCCATCTACGCAACGCCAAACGTTATTTATTAACTCATTAATGCATAATTTCATTAGATTTTGTACTCATAAAAATAACTGTCTTATTTAAATAAAAATCAAGTATCTTAGATGTTTATCAGATAGCAAATTCTCCTCTTCAGAACACAAACTTATATTTACTAATAGAGTAAAAATTAACTTTGCTATAAACTTTTATTTTAAATTTATTTTTAAATTATATTCTTACGATAAGAACATTTGTTTTATGTTTGCTTGACTTTGGTAAATCAAAGAGAATAATTAACTTAATAGAAGTGATGATGGAAATCAATTCCCTTTTAACTTTTAATTTATTTTATATAGTAGACATGAAATCATAAAACTTATGAATATGCACAACGAATAGTGTTGAGGTAAAATAGCAAATGACATTATCTATGAACTAAGAGAAATGATTGCCTTGAGAATAATATTACCTTGGCATAATTCCATAGTGCAGTTTCCTCCATGTTTCTTCGATGATGAGCAATCCCACGACTGGTTTAGAGAGTCCAAAAGATCACGTATACCATCTAGGGTTGTCATCCCCACCATGAGCGTTTTTTTTTTAATCTGTACAATGATAAATGTTATGTTTATTGCTGTATAGTTTGCTACAATAAGAAACTGAGAATAATATTTATAATTTAAATTTAAAATATAACACCTTTTTTTTTAAATTTCTTTCAAAATAAATTATTACTCAATGATTTAACAATCGGTTTAGGCTACAGTACTTTACTTCACATAAGTAGAATGTAGTGAAAATGAAAAAAATTATATTTAAAGTTTGGTGGATTTAAAAATCTTGATATGCTCTAAAGCCATTTCCAACATTGTCTTAATGATATCTGAATGGGTGACAATCATATTAAAAGAAATTTCTTTTATAAATAATTCCTAATTAGGAGAAGAACTGTCTAGTTTTTGTCAATTTCAAACCATGATGAAGGTTTTTGTTGATCATTTATGCCAAAAGAATGACAATTGTTTCCCATTTTTTTCGGAGATAATAAAAATTGCCATTTGGCAATTAGAACATCATAACTAATAAGTTCAACAGAAAACGAATTTTGCTTTGGATACTATGAAGGCAAAGAAAGCCAAGTAATAATTTCTTTCTGTGATTACTTGTCAGAATCACAATCTTCAATGTTAAATATTAAATAATAACTTTTATTTAAAATAAAAAAAATAAGCAAAAATCAAGACAGCAAAAAATTTAAAAAAATGTTTAGGTGTTATTTAATTTATTAAACATATTAAATTTGTAAATATATATTTAAAAAAATGAGTGCATAATAAATTTGACTGACTTCCATGAAGAGACAATAAAACATGCTCTTAATCGTTAATGTAATTTGTAAGTACGGACATTTAGAAGCGTAATTATTGATTACTTAATACAAAAGATTGTACTATAGATATAATCTTGCTAAATGAAGTCTGACTATAAACAGAAATATTGTACGCAGTATAATTTGTACACAACGTAAAAAAGCTGGGGTAGTCTGCACTCAGTATTACTGAGAGTAAATACAGACATTATCAAACTCATTAATCAATACAGCTGTCTTCATTATTGAAATTATATAGAGGGTATAATAAATAGTAACAGGATTTGAAGAAATATTTGCAATTCTTGATTGGAGGCATTTAAACCATTAGAGGGATATAAGTTGTAATGCAAGGGATCTGCCTTCTAGGAACACGAGTAACAGTTCAAATTTTAATTGTTCATTCTAATATTCGCCTTGAAACATTTTACGGATGGTGATGAAAGTGTAATCAATTGTTTTTATCTGTTGAAAAAAATCTGGAGTGGATATTATTACACTTTACTTCACCTCTATAAGCAGACTTTATATACCATAAATTAATTTATATATTAAGATGTAATCGTGAATTATAGCAATTTATCTAAATAAGTTCAAAATATTTATTGTAAAAATAAAGACATAGTCAATAAATGTAGCTAATCAATCAATAACTGGCGGAAATATCAATGCAGTCAATATATGAAGTGTGAAAACCTAGTTAATATAACAATTTTAAAAGAATGTTCAACATTATTAATCACATCAATAACCATTACGGAAATAAAATGTCTTTATTTCAAATTACAATCGCAGTCCGAAATTCACTATTTATAAATAACTTTGTCAAGTACATCTTCCTTAATGTACAATAAATCTTTAATTGACATTATCCTCTTTTTTAGGACATCTAAGTCATAATAGGCTTCCTCTAAGTATATACAATGCTTTTATTTATGAAGTAGAAATATGTACATCTTTAACAGGATATATATCAAAAATATTTTGTTTAATTAACGCTGTTACATTATGAAAAGTATAACTTCATATTTCATATTAATAACTTAAATAGGAGGCTTACCATCGTGAATATTATTTCTTCATTCTTCTTAAATTACAGTTTAAATTAGAATTTATAATTCTATAAATGAATTAAGTAAATCATTTTTAAATACTTGAGTAAAAATATCTTAATTTACAGTACATTTCTAATTAAAACAGGCTTAATTTTTATGCAACATATTCTGTGACAAATATATACTGTTAATAAAAAAGTACATAATTACACTTCATAAATAATCCATTAATAAGCATTTTAAATTGTTTGTAACATCATGTTTAAACTACAAAATTTTGTTTTATTAATGATATACAAAATGTGTTAACCAAAAAGAACGCTCATTGAATATTCAGCCGCCATATTGAGTGAAAGTAATTAGTAATTAACTAATTTTCCATATAACATTAATAATAAACAATTTAAGTAGTTATTATACCGTGCAAATAAGTTGGAACGAAAATTGTACTTACAATTTGAAGTTATCATTGTATGAAACATCAAGATGAATGAATAAATTTCTAAATTATTAAAACATTATTTAAACGCACTCCCGAACGCGTAACTTAATCGTACGACAATGGCGTTTAATGGAGGACAGTTTTGTTTTAATAATAGCTTTTTTAAATTAAAAATGATTTTCGTAATTTTTTATTTATACCTTCATAATTTATTTAAATAAGTTAAATAGAAAATTATAATATGTTTAAATTTTTTTAGTTATTTCTTTAAAAAAAATTATTTAGTCTCTGTTCAAGTATATTATAATTAAATTTATTACCAAAATCGCGAATAATCAATTTAACTAAATAATTTTTTTAAATATAGCATTCATCATTTTACAATGTGATGAAAATGTAAATAAGTATAGTTTTACTGTAAAAAGCTGTTACGTTGTTGATGATGATGACGTTACAGTATTCAACTGATAATTATTTTTCTGGCAACTATAAACTTTATGTCAAATATATATTAAGACCTTGGGTAGGGATACAACACAAACAAATTGTACTTGAATGCAGTTTTGGCTTGAAATGATTCAGTTTGCAAGTTTATTTCTATAATTCAAAAATATTTACATAATAAGTAACCCAAGATTCCTGTTGATATCTACTTGTATTCGCTTCATTATAACAATTCAAATGATTAAAAAAATAATAGTAAATTACTCCTGAAGGACTAATGGAGTCAAAACCTCATGTATTTGTAACATTTTGGTTACCTATATTATTCTTGTTTTATAACCTTATATATGTAATTGTTTAGGCCTATAATATTTGTAGAGAAATGAAAAATATTTAAATAAAAACCGAAACGTTGGCAATGAGAGTTTAACTTGAACCTGAAGAACTGACCGAGACCTATAAACAATTCAGTTTGTTTATAATATTTTATATAGATAAAACAACATTCAGTTAATACTTCATAATGTTTGTAGAAATTTACCTGAACACACCAGTGCAATTCCTTTTAATGGTATTGGTGATATGTGCAAAATAAACACATTTCAGGTTAAATGGTTAAAGAAGTTTTTTTATAATTGATAAGTGCATCACCTACTTCGGCATTAGAACTTAAGGATGTGATTTACTCTTTTTAACTTTTACTAATATAATAAATTATGATTTCTTTCTTATTAATACTAAAATAGTGATGGTATTAAAAGCAAAATCACAAAATTTTCTATTTACTAGAAGAATGAGAAAAAGATCTTGGTATAATGAGAGGGTAAACGGGTTTTTCTTTTAATACAACGTAAGATAAGGTATTCTTGTCATATTACCACTCTCAGTTTTCTCCTCGTCAAGGACTAGGTATGAATCGAATTCTATTACTTTTTTGTTAAACCATGACCTATAGCGTGGTCACAAACTTTGGATCGAGACATGAAGACATCATAAAAACATCTAAAAAATGTATTCTGAAGACATAAATACGTGCAAATCAATGAAACTCTCGAAAATACATTTTTTCATTACCAATATATTTTACCATAATAAAGTATCAGTGTTCAATTAAAAAAGTAAAATTAATCTTGTTTGTAATCTTCTTATGTTCAGTTTTCTATTTAATATTCCTAAAAACATTCATTTTGCTTAAGGAAAATTGATTATTTCTGAACTTATTGTTACTTATTGTTGATTATTAATCACATATTGTTGATTATCAATATTACTTTTATAACTAAATCAATATCATTCTGTCTAACTTCTTCTCGAATTCTTTATATTTAAAAGGTATTGTATTATAATAAAATTGTCATAATTATATAAGTTTTTAATAATATTATTTCTTGTTCAGAAACGATGTCTTTATGAAAAACAAATATTAATTTTAGGAGTACTACTTCCACAAGTGGTAAGTTCTGCGGTTAAGTTTCATATTAGAAGCACTATAACAAATTGTTTCACATTTTATTCTTAAGAAAATCTCTATTTCACTTTGAATTTTAGTTTAATTTTGGAATTATTCAAGGAAATATACTCATATTTACTTCTTAATTCGTAATATTCCTTTCCAGTAATCAAAAATATGAAAACAAAGACTTTCATTCTTATTACAACAAACTTTTGCTAGGCCTCATTTTGAAATTTACATTAAATTTCAAATCCCGAGTAGGTTAACTGATGTAGTTTAAATATAAATAACACCACTATTTCAATTAATTTGAAAGTATTTTAAAAAGATGAATTTAATATTATATGAATGATACATATAATGCCAGATTGGTTCCCAGTCAATAATGTAATAAAGTTTATTACTTTATTTATCATTAATACTTGACATTCATTACTTATTGATATATTTTCTTGCCCTTAAGAACAAGTTCTGAAAATTGTATCAACCCATTAAAATAATTGTTATCTTAGTAATTGTTGATATCATTTACTGGGTCAGGAGAATAAGAAGTAAAGCAAATCTTTATTAAATTAAATAGTTTAAATTTAAATTAATTAAATTAAAATAGTTTACATTTATTAAATGTAAACAAATTTATCATTTGTTTTACGACAGTATTTCATGGATTATCATGAAATCAGTTGAAAAAAGAATAAAACCTGCTTTATTTTGCTTAAATTTAATGATTGAAAACATATTTGAAAGTAATATTCAAGTAAATTTTGAATTAACCTAGTAAATGTAAATTAACCTAGAGAATCATCCAATCTAATTCTTATTGCATTAAAAAATGTGCGTCCCTTAAATCTAACTGCAGATTGAAACCTACAAATGCCATGTTTAACTAAATCTAATATTGACTTATTTTCATTGTGAGTTCTGTTCAATTATATCAGGATCAATGTTATTTTCTTTTCACAAATAATGGCAATTATAGAAGTCACTTCTTTGCAAAATAACAAACTGAATAACCTAGAAAAGAAAAAGGGAAAATGCACTTATCTCTGTTATCTAATATAAATTTGACTTACAGCTTTACATTAATCATGTTAATCAAAAAATGAATATTATTACTTTATACAACAATAATAATAATAATTATACAGGTTTTTATTAAACCAAACCTGTATAATACGAATCATAATTAAAATTAGAAAAACAGTTATTTTGGAATAAAGTTATTGCAATAATGTGGATTAAATTAAGAAGTAGAAGCATTGTTTATGAGGTTAGGAGCATTAAAGATTGACCAGAATAATTCTTAGATAACTATGTCATTTTCAGAGTATTTTTCTTAAGTGACTACTAGGCACTTAATTCTAACGGTTTATATATAATTTGACAGTAACAAGTGAGAGAACGTTTACCGATAATTCTTACAATTCTGCAACAACTAAACAGATCTAACATGGTACTGAATCGCTGATAAATAATACTTTATTTTATTTGTTTATCCCGTAAAGAGTGACATTTAATTACCCTGCTTTCCCTCGTTATTATTGAATAGTGTACATAATTCTGGAAATCTCATTTGATGTGGTTTTTATATTTTCACTTTTGAATATTATTTCACAAGAGGCTGAAACATAATCCGAACATCAGCATCTATAGACTATGAGTGAATATTGAAAACCAATTCTGGTTAATAGGAGAAGAAACAATCATTAATGATTAAAAGTTAACTTATTAATTATTTTAAGGTATTTTTAGTAATCAGGTCATGTTATGTAATGCCATGTCATGTAATAACATTAATAGTAATCATGTTAAATTTACTTAAATATATACATTTTTTTAATTTTTAACTTTCATTATGTTAGGTCAATTTAAAATTATTAACTGTTAAATGTTTGGATTGATGATTAAGTTAAAATTGTATTACTTGAATGAAATGATTTACTTATATCTTATTCATTGAACGGCAAAGAAAACAGAAATGATAATAAAATATTTTCAGAATAAAAAAAATAAGCTAATGTTAATTTAGATTTTACTAACAACTATTCTTGTTAGTAAAAATATTCAAACATCCATTGTAAATTAAAGTATAATACAAACTGTGGTTCAAAACCTATTTATCAGAAGTAGTTTGTAATCAATTCATTTACAATTGTTTGTTTGTAATCAATTTATTGACTGTTTGATTAATTTTAATCTATTTCATTAGCTCTCAAGTTACTTTATAATTTTTGTTAGTATGAAATGTATTATATTATTATTTTTTATAATACATACCATAATTTATATGTAAATTGTATTTTTATAAATGAACTATTCTGCTAACTTTGTATCCAGTATTCTTCAGAAATAAAAGTATTTACAAAATTAGGGATTGAACTGTAATTGTATTAAACATAAAATCTGGAGTGGCCTATACACAACTTCATTATAAGTAAATATAAATCAATTCGTTGACGTTTCAAACTCCTTTCAGTTGTATTTTAATGTAGCTATACATACATATTAATCAATAATATATCATTTGTTTACTTGTAGCAACAACCATTTTTATTATTCTGAGGTAAAATGGATAAACAAACAAAAGTCTCTACAAAAATGAAGTTTTATTCAACAACAACAACGCGTTTCGAACACTTTGTGTTCATCATCAGTAAGATAACTCGTAAGATACATAATATGCATTACCCTTCTTCTAATAAAAGGTCTTCTACATATCCTTGCGTATCATACATATTGTTAAATAGAGTATTCAGTAGGTTACCACAGTTCTATGATATTGTATTTCCCATTGTTGTAAATAAATTTAATTTCAGGTTTTAGGTTCTTTAATTACCTGCATAAATTTACATAGAAGTATCCTTCGAAAACTACTATAGTTTTAGGTATGATTTACCAAGGCGATTAGCTCGCATTCAGATATAATGTGATCCAAAGTTTCTACATCTTCTGGACGAGCAGTTTGAATCTTCGTATGATGTCAATTACATCTTCCATTCATGGCAGTTTCAAAGTAGATACATTTCTAATAGATGTTCAACATCTATATATTTTCAAATTCTTTCAACGGAGATATAGTATTCTTTGCATATGTAAGTTCAGTTGGAATGAATTTTTAAAATAGATTGGACCCAGACGTTCTTACCACCTTTAAACTGCTTTAAGCCGATAAACAAATATTCTTGAGACTCCAGGATATTTATATGGTTCCAAACAATTCCAAATTGTTTACTAATTCATTGCCCCAAGTTTTTACTTGTTTCTAGGTAGTTACATGAAAATCAAATTCTTACACTGTTATCAATATTAATTTATGACCTATATTAGATTAGATTAGATATCAGATTAGATACCAGATTAGATTAGACATTAATTAGATTAGATATCAGATTAGAGCACTTTTATTAAAATCAGAAAGCATTCAATCAAACTGATTATTTGTATTCACTTCGTTCCCCTCCTGTTAAATGATCTACGAAGGTGATTGATTATATCTAATCAACATATAGCTAAAACGATTAATGCTTCATTCTATTGATTTTTTTTTATTTACATATTTATCAACCAGAGAGGTCTTTACATGTTGTAAAATAGACAGAAAATGAATCATTTCTGACATAAATGTCTAAGTGGGAGATGTTGATTAATCTTTCAATATTTGAAGTAGTACAATTCTAACCTGATTGATCCCTGCTGCTTCTATACACGCTTGACTTTGTAGACCACACACCCAATGCATATAATATTAGTTTTTCCCTCAGAAGTATAACTTCTGTATATCCAAAGTTAAGATTTGGTCTTAAGTTCCTATGTTCTACAAAATAATCTCTTACTGCTGACCATTACTTTTGTTCCCTTAGCCAGTTGACTCTTACAGCCTTGTAACTAACAGCCAGAGACTCCCTGTTACATGAATCTTTTTCTCCTTCACGTAGGGATAAGGACCGTTTTAGGTGGATTTATACTTAAGAAATTTCTCCTTTTTTCATCTTTGAACAGTTTAAGAAGCATGCTGCATAATGTGAAAGGCAGTACCAATAAGCATTACCCTTCTTCTAATAAAAGGTCTTCTACATATCCTAGCGTATCACACATATTGTTATATAGAGTATTCAGTAGGTCACCACAGTTAATGACTAGAATAGGAATGTTTAGGACATCTCCCTGAGAAAATCCTTTAGTGTTCATAACTTGTGTTCATAAGTTGTGGTATGTCCAATACTTATTAGGACATACCTCAACTCTAATTATCCTTTTACAACAATACTTTAATATATTCTGAATCTTGTAGATTAATCGATCTATATATTAGTACAGCAGAATGAAAACTGTTCATTTGTATTTTGATGATTTGGTTTCTGATTATCCTGCTTATTTTTTATTTTCAGCAAATGAGATGGAAGTCAGAAGTTATAGTTTAAAAGTAAATACATTAAATTAAGCAACATTTTTTCCAGAAACAATTGTTTCCTTAGAATGAAAATCTAAATTAAAATTTAATAGTTGAGAGTTCAAATGTTACCATTTGTTACAGTATTTATTAAATTATTAGTTGCTACATGTTTAACAGTGTTGTTTCACCGTAACCTTAGAGGAAACCTCCAGAGCTCTATTTTGAATTACCTATTTTATCCCATTATGATATCTGTAAATTTAAGGAAGACATTGCCTTGGTTTTGTTGCGACTTTTACAGATCATTTCAGCTCTCAGTAAGATCCAAGTAGTTATTTTCTTAGTCTGTAAAGTATTTGTCAGTAGAACTAAATTTAAAAGATGGAATGACTTTTTCCTAGGTTTCAGTATGTAATAAGGTTGTGGTCCGTCACGAAAGTTCTTCAATTAATGTGGAACAGCTTCCCGAAATCGGCGAAAATAAAAAACTTAGCAAGTCTATGAAGGCCTATTTAGAACGTTCCAGAGCTTATAGTAAGCCTTTTCAAATTATGTTGCATTGATATGTTCAGTAATGAAGTGCTTGTAGTTAAAAATCATTTAATTTTAATAGATGAATTCATAAAAAAAGAAGAGCTGGAATTTAACATGGGCAAACGACATCTTGCCAATATGATGGGACTGAACCCGGAATTAATCACTCAGGAAGAAATAGATGTAATTAATTGTTGGTTTTATTATTATACTTGTAGGGAATATTTTTTGAGATGTACTTATTTGAATTTTCAGGAAGCTATTGAATATCTTTTTCCTTCTGGCATTTATGACAAAAAAGCACGTCCAATGATGAAGGAACCAAGTGTCATATTTCCACCAAAAAAAGATGCGGAATTTGATGAGAGTGGTCGTCCTTTTCATTATCTCTTTTATACTGGCAAACCCAACTTTTATTCCTTTCTTCATGTAAGTTTTACCTTTTTAAACCTGTTCTGTTTGTTGATTAACATTACGTCTTTTTACTCTTTAATTTAGATCAATGGGTTACTTTGAATTAAATAACTTGTATGACTAAGTCAAAGCTTATTTGACATTAAATATGAATTTACATCTATTAAATTTATAATGTTTTCATATAATAGTTTTATGTTTGACAGTTATTATTCGGTATACCACTTGTGATGATTTTAATGTTACATCGTATAATTAATATAGTTAAAGGTAAAAACATTTCCGTAATTAAGGGTTTAATAAGCTAAAAATACCTTTATTATGGAAACATTATTGTGGCCATTAGTAACAGAGAAACTATGAGGATATTCGAAAGGAATGAGGTAAAGTTACACTTGTATCCGTTGAAATGGAAGTTTAATTCCACTCAGCGAGCAATTTGCTTACTGCCATTCATATCAAACCGTATAAAATAAAAAAATACGTAAACATATAAATAGGAGGTTTGATCTGTTTACAATTGTTTTTGTAAAGTAATGGTAATAGAAAACGTCGTTGAATCTGAATGGTACTCTCCGGTCTCGTTGGGGACGCTGAAGTGGTGCGGGTATATCAGGTAGCTAAATTAAGGGGCTAACTTGAGGCAGTACGCTTCAGGAGTAATTATAGCAGGTGTTGAGTCATTATGTTACTTTTAGTCTGACGAGACTGAGTTGCCAGACAAAGTCTTTTATCCTAGCTTTCCATAGAGTCTACATTTATTTGATTAGTGCTTTGCAATGGTATTGCATTATTAAAATGACCTTTGATTCCCTACCTGAGTCAGGGAATTTCACATATTCATACTGAGGATTAGAATCTAAAATTTAGACTCTTCCCCGACTAGGAGATCATATTTACTTTGTGATTCATGTTTGAAGACTGTCAGCTTCAAGTTACCACTTAGCTAAAGCCGACAATTAATATTTCTTCTATTATACTTGAATAAGCGTTCATTTGGGGTCTCGTTAGTGCTATTGCATATGGGAGAACGTATAGAATAGTTTCGGTTAATATTCTCTCAACATGTAAGAGACAGGTTATGCTATTCCAATGCCAAGAAACATGAGGACTCCATGTTTCCTCAAGAACTACTTTAACTCGAGAATGATGAAGGAAGTTTCTCTTCTGTATTATTAAAACTAGGCTTACCGAATATAATGAATTAAGAATAAGAATTTTGAAGAGCTAAGAATTTTATGACTGGGTAAATTTGATTCTTTGCTCTTAGATCTGGTGGGTTGGTTCACCTGTTATTGAACTGTTAGTTGAATTGTCTTCATTTGTCAGGGTACTGTGACTGCATTTCATTATTAATGAATGAAAGGACTATTAATCAATTGTCTGGTTTCGGTTAAACTATCAGTAGTTTAGTTGTCCTCCTTTCTCAAAACAGTTCCACATTACGAATTGATTCAGGCGAATTTAGAACATTTAGATTTAGATAGAAGACAGACAATTTTTAAAATAGTTAAAGAATATTATTGATGTTTCTATGCAAATAACTTTGATGTAGGCTCCATTAAATCTAAAGAAGCCTGCTAAAAGAAGAAAAATATGTGTCAAAAAAACTGTGAAGATGTTCATTAACTGATCAGGTAGAAAAAGGCAGTACGCCTTTTGATATCAGATTTCTAAAATTGCTCTTCCAAAGATTTTTGGCCATCTTTATAAGAAGATATGATATGGATCAGTATTGCTAAATTATATCGACAATATCTTGATTGCTTCAAAAACATTCGAAGAACACCTGAGACACATAACATTGTTTTTGGATGCGATTAAAAAGGAAGGTTTTAAATTGAAGTTAAAAAAATGTGCTTTCGCTAAACATTCCGTGCAGTTTTTAGGCCACGTTACAGGAAATGGTACAGTAAGTATCATTAATTGGTACAGTACAATTAATGATAATCTGTGGCTATAACAAAATTCAACGTCCTACTAACAAAAAAATAGTTTCTTATTATTGGGTAAAATTAATTTTTATCATACATTTATAAATCATGTACACAGAAGTTAGTTCCTTTACACGGTTTATGTAAAAAAGATGTGAAATTTAAATGGATAAAAGATTGTGAAAATTGTTTTGAAGAAATAAAAAAGTATTTGTGCTCGAATCTATTTATAGAAGAGTCGAATTCCCCTTTTGCTTCGCCAGTAACATTGGCTTTTAATTAGAATTACGAATTACGTAGAGGGTGTCAAAATTCCTGTATGAGGTTGGCTGCAGAAAGGAACACAAAGAAGCAAATTTGTTTCATGCAAGCAAGTTGACGCCTTACTCTTTTTCTTGAGAAAAAGAGTCTCCAGTGGAGGAAGATGTAAATTTGAATCTTTGTTCTTAAGTCTAGTGGGTTGGTTGACCTGTGATTGAACTTTTAGTTGACTGATCTTCACTTGTCAGAGTACTGTGAGTGTATTTATTGTTATTAATGAAAGGACTATTAATCAATTGCCTAGTTTCGATTAAACTAACAATAGTTTAGTTTTCCTTCTTTCTCGAAACACTTCCACATTACAACTGTTAAAATTGACATATCAAAGAAGTTGAGGGCAAATTGGAACCTGCTGTATTAATCAACGACTGCTAGAATTAGTGGTAACCAATGACCTAAAATATAAACTGAATCAATATGTTCTGTAATATAACTGGTTCGATTATGGCACAAGCTTCTTTTTCAACGGCACCATACTTTTTTTTTCTGTTTGACAAAGCTCTAGAATAGATCTCCCCGACTGATCTAGGATTCCCAACATTGAAATGTCTGTACCATCAGTCCCTAAGACAAATAGGATATTCTCGTCCACATGATTGACTAATCAAACATTTTTAAATTTTCGAAGGCTTTTTTCCCTACTTCATTTAAAAGAGCATTGGGAACATGAATTTGAGGTATAATTTGTCTAAAACATTTTAGGATTCACTTTGAAAATTTCTAGTTCAGACGTTTATCTGCTATCTTAGCAAGTTGGGTTATTATTTTTTTTTTAATTTATAGCTCATTAAATTTATGTAAAAACATTTTCCTAACAAGGGCTTTAATAAGGTAAAGTACAAAATACTTGTGACCACTAGAACACCACCACCACAGAATACCAAGAGGATAATCTAAAGAAATCCTTCCAGGTTTACGATTCCGTAATAAAACAAAGTTACGAATTCTTTCGTTGCCATGCAAATTTTTGATAACTCATCGATCAACTTGCTTGCCACCATTCTTTTTCTTAGAATGTTATGAAGAAAAATAGAATAGATTGAACCAATATCTTTTTTTTCCTGTAATTAAAACTTAAATGTCAATTTAATTTCATATTTTTTAGGAGATGGTGAAGATTCATAAAGAAATAGATGATCTAGAGCTTGAAGCTGTGGGAAAAGACCTCGTAATAAAGAAGCCTTTGTAAGAGCTTTTTATATTTTGTAGTGAATAAAATGTAAAAAGTTTATTTCCCTGGTTTAATCACTTGGTTTTTGTTTATTATTTCTAATTAATCTGGCGCCATCTATAGTTATTGGTACAAACATTCTTTATTATATTATTTTAAAATTAATGTTAATTAAACTATTTATCCAAATAGTAGGAAATAAACTAATTAAATATTTGATTAAAATTATTGGTAGGGTTGTTCTGATTCTTCAAAGGAGAGGGATAACACAATAGTCTTTTCTTACCTGGAAAACATAAATGAAAATTCGAAATCATAGTAAGTTAATATGCATAAAAAATCATTATATAAATAATGGCATATTCGGTTGCTTTGATTTTTTTTTTAAATTTGTACTGATGAAATATTTGTGTTATGAATACCCAAAGAATATAGTTTTTAAGAAATTTGTATTGAACTTTTTTAGCGGGATTTAATAATTTCATTAACCACTTTCATTGTTATTCTAATAACTTAAGAATTCATTCCATGATCTCTTACAAAATAATTAAATTTTGTAAATAAATAGTTAACTATTTTTTCAGGAATTAAAATTCTGTTATTTACATATGTTATTAATTAATATGTGAAGACCACTTGATTGTTTTATTAGCTCTCAAACTATCATAATCATTCGTATGAACATAAGTACAATGTAGTCTTTCTTAGGGCTAATTTACAATGTACTGAAATAATTATTTGAGCATATCTTTGTTTTTTTCAGGGATTTAGGTGGTTCACAGTGGCTTACCAAAGAAGAAATGCAATTGAAGATGATGGAACCTTTAAGTGATTATGATGTATATTTAATTTTCTTTTCTTTTGATTTATATATTGACGTGAATAACGACTTTGGAGAGCTATAGTAATACAGTGTAGCGATTGAATTACTTTGAACCTGCTGATCGTGGAGGAATAATTTTGATATCATTTTGAAGATTTGAAAAAATATAGAGTTTTTTTATTTGGTGTAATTAACTAGAACTATTTTTGAAGTATTGAATATTGCACTGTATCTTTGAGGGTATTCTGAAGCTAGCAGTACCAACTAGCGCTTCCATTCATTGTCATGATTGTCAAATATGGAACTCCTTTACCCCATTTCTAATCTGTCGCAATGGCTGGATACTCGCCACCCTCATCGTTAACCGCTTGTCACTTGTTAACCCGTCTACACTTGTTCAGTATTTACCTCTTGAACTGATAGCACTTTGTCTTGAAAAATACTGTACCTTAGGTAATTTTATTTTATAGAACATACAAATTATCTTGATTTTTGAGTATTTGACCAATACTTATATTAAATTCTAAAAATGGTTAAAGTCCAAATTAAGTGAAAAACACATATTTAAAATATCAGAATAATCTATATATGTTATTAATAACAGTTAAAGCATTGTTGGTACATACTGTACATTCAGTGCTTTTTTACATTTTCACAGGAACCTGATGTCAGGTCCATGGAGCTGCTGGATTATTTTTTAGTGATTTATCTTATAATATATTTATATGTTTTATCATTAGAAGAGCTTAAATTAGGACAAATTTTCATTAATGTAATATTCAATTGAATTAAAGAAATTTTTTTTGTTTAAAAAATATTGAGATCAGGTTGTAGTCTGTTTTGCCGCAAGTGAAATAAGTATGTAACGGGAAATCTTCGATCTTGGAACAGATGAAATGCTTAAAGAGTTATTAAGGAAATACGTTGAGAAGGAAATCATCAACTGTTACTACTTTCAGCTTCTAATTCATTAAGACTTTCTTTTTTGGGTTCCATACATCTCGTTGATTTTAAAAAAATCCTTTATTTCACGTCTTTAGATCGCGAGTTCCTTTTTATTATTTCTTACTATAAATATGTGGATGTTACTTTCTCCTTCATTTATTTATTTTTTGTTTGTAGTACAAGACCTTCGTACAAGCTATGGAACGTTTATCTGATCACAAATACAGTTATAAAGCTGAAGAATTCATAATGAGTGTGAGAAAGGGTTTAATGGACACAACACTCTCATTTCACGATACACCAAAGGTATTTATTTTCCGATAATGCCATCTTATCGGCATTATTAAAGTACTTGCTAACAAAGCTTTGTTTTCTAGCCATTGCTAGACGAAGATGGCAGAGAGTTCATTACAACTAAAGGTTTGATCTCTTTTATGTTTTTCTTATTTTTATTCTAAAAAGTCAAAGTAACACAAGTACTGGCAGTTCTTGTTATTGAAATTGAATGTTAATATTTTTAAGTACTTGTGAAGCTGTTTATTAGTATTAACAAAACCGTTATAATATTAATACTATTACAGTGGAAAATCTGGTAATAAATGAAAAATTTTCTTTGATAATTTTGGAAGAAAAAAATTCTTCCTTGTAAAAATAAGTTCCTTGAATTGGTTGGACAAAATTTACATTTTAATAATTTAACTATTATTCTTTCTTTTATAATAATTTTATCATAGAACTATTTGTAGGGAAATCTTATGGATTTAGCATAAAAGGAGTAATTCTGTATTGAATTTCATGTAATATCTAGAATAAAAAATTTGGTCTCCAAAACAAAAAAATAAAATAAATCATGTATTAATCAACAATTATACACATGTCAAAAGATGTAAAGTTAAAACATATTAAATGTTACAGTTGTAAATATTCTTGGTTAAAAGGTGAGAAAGCTAGAAAAGTATGAAATTTCGGAATTGAAAAAAAGTGAACTATTATATTAAAGGTTTAAAATACATAAGTTAGGAATGAAAATATTTAATATTAATACCTAGTATTAAAGCAATAATTAATTTTTTTTATCATTATAAAATTACACTAACAGTTACAAACAGTTAGAACATATTTAACTTAAAACACCTAAATACTACTACTTAATTTGGCAGCATTACTTCTAATTAGCCGTAGTTAAGGGATAGCTTAGCCTTTTAATATGTAGCATTTACATTATTTTTCTTCTTTGGACATTTTGTTCTTTAGCTATAATTCATTCTTCAACAAATCAGAATTATGGCCTCCATTGATATTGAGTGATTGACAGTGCAGTAGCAGCAAACATGTTTCCTTAGAAATTATGAATGTTGGTACAACGATTCTTTCAAAAAACGACTTGTTTCTCGATAGTAAATGTTTCACTGTTTTTACATTTTATAGAATATCTGGAATTACTTTCTAATTCTTTTGGAATCTTCTTTCAGAGTTAAAAACAATATTTTTACCTTTTTTTTATCATAAAAAGCAAGAGTTACTTCAGGTAATTCTTTTTTAAAAATCTAAATATTCTTCGCGACAAACCTTGAAAAAATGGAATTAAAAAATGTTTTACCTTACTCTTGTACGTCATTGTTTGTTCTATTCTGTTGAATGGAATTTGTTGTTGCCTTAAGTATTTAAAAACCAGCATCTTCAATTAATTTTCTTGGATAGTTATTTTTGTGTAAAACAGTTTTTATTCTTTTCTAACTTTTTCTCCAGGACACATGAATGAGTAGTTTTTAAGACTTCTTCCGGCACTGGTCACCAAGCCTTCCAGGTCTATTTAGGTACAGATCTGAACTTACTTCTTGTAATCGTCAAATAGAACATTGTTTTACAATTTCAAAATTAAGTGTTTCTGAAATTTTTCTCACTTTTTGGTCCAGAACATTTATATCTGTAACTTGCTATATGTTGCAACATGTGTGTGTAATTTGATTGATATATGATTTCTTGCTTTTTATTTTGTATTGGGGGCGTATGAAGAAGGGTTTAAAGAAAACCGAAAAGTAGACTTTAAATGTTTGATTTGAACCTGGAAAAGCGGCCAATTTCTAATAAATATTTTTATTCTATTCGATTACATGTTAGTTATTTTTATCATGGTATATATATATGGTCTACACGGACTATTAAAACTTTAAATTGAAGAAACGGTCCACAAGGACTTATTTAATGTTTATATATATATATATATATATCAGTTCAAAAAATGAAGAAAAGGAACACACAGAGAAAGAGACACACTTACAAACTCAAATTTTCGGATGAACCGTCTTCAGGAGAAAAGAGAAAATATATATATATATATAAGTTTAAACGTAGAAGAGTATACACAGATTAAAGAAACACTTACTGACTCAAATTTTCGGAAAGTTCATCTTCTGGAGAAAAGAGAGATGGTGACCAGCACGCTGTAAACGCAACGACAAGTAACCCTTGTTAAGAGTAGTTTTTAATTTGTATACGTCCAGTTTGGATCGTCTTTCCAATTTTATAGTGAATATATCTATAGTTAAATAGCAGAGTAGATTCTACATTCACGATCTTTTGCAATAATTGATCTTTTTTCCTAATATTTTTCTATTGTTTCTATGATATAGTATTTTACTTTAAGGCAGAAAATTAACAAATTTCCTAGAGCCATAGTGGAGGCAATAACATAATCTAACAACTGAAACTGTACATCAAGCAACTACCAATAATTACATTATAAGAAATAACACAAACTTTTGACCTCGTAGGTCATCCTCAGGTAAAAGGAAATAGAACAATTAAATAATAGCATTGAACAAATAAGAAAAGACAAATTAAAAATATAACATGAACAGTTCAAACACAGAATAACCATTGTGTTTGACTCTCAGAGTCAAGTGAACGCTAGACTCTGGTCGGTCCTCTACTCCTTCATTTGGAAGTTTACCTGACGATGGACACGAAGTGTTCGAAACGCGTTGAATAAAAAAGTTTCGTTTTTATGTGTGGAGACTTTGATTTATCCATTTACCCAAGTATTAATTATTCTTATCCATTATTGCTCTGAAATTACCGGACTCAGTGTGAAAATCACTTCAGAAAATATGAAAAATGTGTATTTTTAAAAGAGACAGGATTAGAGGGATTTGCGTGCATTCCTGATTTGACTTCTTATTCATAATTGAACCCTGTCATTAATAAATTATGATTAAGAAACATCAGAATTTCTCCTGTTACTGCCGTCATTTTACTTCATTTTCTGAATAAAGGGTTTATTCTACATTAAATAACCTTTCACTCTCAACAGAAGATGGGGAGGCGCACAAATTGGAAAGTACTTCTTTGATACGGCTGACAAATTTGGAAAATTGTTCTGGTTGTTGCACCACCAACGACGAGGATCTTCTTCCTGTACAATCTATTAACTTTTTCATAGTTAAACAGCGCAAACAGATAACTCATGGGCCTGGACGTTTGCAAACAGAGCCTAAGTATGTGGCGGGATAAGCAAACTCATTAAGATTATCTTTAAGTAATTAATAAACTTCTTGTACATCATATTAAATATGACATAAAAAGTTCTACGAGGTTTTTATTGTAAATGTTTGTTTCTATTAATCTTCTTTGAAAGAAATGGAAGCATTGTTATTATAGTTCAAATAACTTAAACATTTAAGAGAATCGTAATTAAAGAATTGGAAATATAGGGTATTTATTTAACGATGCGATCCGATTCCCCCCAAAATCACGATTTTTACGATTAACTATTCCGAGTAATCGTTCCAACACTAGTTGTAACTAAACTCAACTTCAGATTTTAAGTTTTTTAATTACATTTATAAATGTGCATAGAGAAGTATCCCTCACTTCTATAGCTTTAGGAATGATTTGACCAAAATCACTATCTTCTCTGAGGCGATTAGGTCGCATTCAGATATAATGTGATCAAGGTTTTTACCTCTTCTAGACAAGGAATATACATTTTTCGTATGTTGTTAAATACAGCTTCCATTCGTAGTAGTTAAAGACACAAATTTTTAATTGAAGTTCTACATGTAATTTTAAACCCTTACTTTGACGTTATAGTATTCCTTACAAATGTAAGTTCAGTTGGATTAATCTTTTCAAACTAAATTAGACCTGGTTGTTGTTGCCACCGTATAACTGCTTTCTGGAGGATTTATTTGTCAGTTCCGTTCCTGTGAAAGTTGTCATGGTTGTAAAATTCTTGTGACTCCAGGATATTTGTTTTTTAAAAATTTTCAAATTGTTCACTAACACATTCCCTAGGTATTCTGTTGCTGCAAGGTATTACATGAAAATCAAATTATTTACACTATTTTCATTATTAATATATTGCCCGTCAGTATATCAGACTCTTACGAATTGCATTCTATGTCCAACATGTTGTTTTGATATTTCATCTCCCATATAGTAATTTTCATTTTGTAAGATAAGCAGAACATTAATTTTTTTTTGTAAATGTCTAAGTGGGAGATGTTTATTAGTCTTTCAATCCTGTATCCAATTACCCGTGAATATTGCACAAACATTGCATATCGTATCATTAGTTTCACCACAGCAGTAATAATACTTTTGTAAAGACAACGTTAAAATTTCATGTTAAGTCCTCATGTTTTACTAAATAATCTCTTACAACAGAGATTACTTTTGTTCCTTAGCTAGTATATCCATGACATGGCTTTTCGAATTTGTCTCTCACCTAAAGAATTTCCAAAAGTATATCCGTAACTTTGACAGTTTTAGGCTAATCTTTTTTCTCCTTCACGCAGATGTAATATAGTTGGTGGATTTATACCAAGATATTTTTCCTTTACCCATCTTTCAACAATGCCATCATCTGATGACAGCTCCATCAATTATTATTCTGGTTCTAATGAAAGGTTGTCTGCATGTCCTTTCGTATCATAGCTATCATTTCATTGAGTATCAATGAGGTCATCCACAACTAGTCAATAGAATAAGGTCCAAAGAGCCTTCCTTGATGACAGCCTTTAGTTTTCTCAACTTAATTTGTGGTATGTCCAATAAATACTAACACTAATTATCCTTTTACAATAATACTTTAATATATTCTAAAGCTTGTGGATTAATCCATCTACATTACACTAATTACTAATTTTTTTTTTATAATATTAATGTAAGCTATTGTATGGTTTATGGAGTAATTGTGAATAGTGCCGACTCATTGATTCCAACGCATTTATTATGTGCTCTTTCTACATCCAAGAATTAAGCCAGAGTGATTCTATTATGATTTCAAAAGTTTCTATTTCGTCAGAAACATGTAGGAAAAAATATCAGGTTTATGATATAGTCGAAGAATTATGTTAAAATTATATTGTAAATATAATATTGTAAAAGAGGACGAAAGAAAATACGTTTACCATTCCTCAGTATTATCCAAAGATAATGGGGTTCATAAATACACCAAGAACTTATCTGACATTAACTTTTATTCAAGGGTACTACATACAGTTTGATTAGAACACTTTGTTAGACAATCCATCCATACTTGGTCTAACAAATTAGGACACTGTTGGACAATCCATTGAGAGCAACCGGAAATGTATATCTTGATTGGCGTTATTTTTTTACATTTAAGAATGTTATTCTTGTTACATGTCATATTAGCTCATTAAAATATCCCAATTTTTTTTATTAAACCTCTAAATAACAACTTTATTTCAAGTCATAACACTTAAAATTTTTCCAAATCGTTATAAATAATATATGACTAGATGTAAATAAATCTGACTAGATGATCCATTGTTCCAAGATGAATTTTAAGTTTTTTTTTTTAGCTATATTTCCCTTCGCAGAAATCGGAATTTTATTATTTTTCTTTTATGAATTGCTACTTTTAGGTTTATTTTTTGGCAAAATTTCATTATTGTCTCATAAGCCCTTTAGCGTTAAAAATCATTCTGTTAATCATAAAATGTACCAGAACGTCTCTCTTTGTTAAAGTAATTTTTTAAAAAAAATTCTCACTCATCCTCACATAACGTTCTATTTTTGGGTATAATTTTATTCTGATCTGTCAACGGTATAAATTGTATCCTTCTCATAATCTTTCAGTTCAATCATAAGTCAACATTTTTACATTTCATTTGAAAAATATGTATTATTTCTAGATATTTTAAAAATCTGATGAGTTTTTCATTAATTGCTTAACTGATTTCTATGATAATGCAAACATTTCAAGATTCTAGAGTTAGTTAAAAGGGACAAAAGAGAAAGTAAGTTTTTTCCAAAAACACATTGTGGTAAAAAAAGTGACTTTCTTGTCAATCAATATTGCTTCCAAATAATAGGAACATCTACACAATAGGGCCCATTTTTATGTAAAATATGATTTAGATCCATCAAACGGTAAGGGCTACAGCATGATCACAAACTTTTTGGATACACACCGACCCATCCACGTAGACAGACACGCACGCACCCACATATTTTCGAAATAAATACCAAAAAAGGACTCTGGGGACATTTTAAGACATATTCTCGTGTTCTTTTCGTATTTAAAAACTCCATTAATTTTGGGTGATACTGGAGCATGGAAAAGCTACATTTTGATCCTTTATGACAGTACGGCTACTATTAGTTGCCCATTTCTCTAGTGGTCCAATGTGCTTACAATTTTATATTAGACTACTAATTATGTTAATATTAATTAACTCATTAAGTTACGACGAATACTTAATGAATTTACAATACTGGAAGAGTTAATAATATTAAAAATGACAAATGTTCTACCTATAGTAATATGAGAATTATAGATAAATAACAATCGTCATCGACATAGCATGCAAGAACAAATCGACAGATTCTTTTCTAGCGATTTCGTATATAATTATAAAAATCTTTAAGGCTTCATAGAATTATTGCGAACTTATTGTATAAATATGGATAAGGCCTCTTTCGCACGACTTGGATGAGTCAGACCCTGAGTTTAATAATAATAATGATAACATGTCAGTTTGTTCTAGCTCAATGAGTTAAAATTTGTAATAAAATTATATATCCACAATGATAGCATCAATATAACTACACTGAAACAAATAAAAGCATTATTAATTATCTAAGAGTTTGATATTATGTCTATGTGAAAACCACTTTGGAATAAAACCAAAAGTTAATTGATTGTCAACGAATTTGATATTATGTTTGCAGAAAGTAAGTTTAGTGAAGGCCATTCCAGATTTTTTTTTTTACCGAAATTGTAAATTGTTTTTGTGATAGTAGATTGTGTGTTATTATATGATACATTATTACCTGAGATAGTAAAGTTTCCCAGACCTTTCCTACTGCAGGAACAAAACTAATTGGTAAATATTTTGAATCATCTTAGTAACTTTCCTTACTATCTTCTTCAAGTATGTTTATTTTTGACATTATTCCATATGAGTGTGCCTCATCTGTAGTAATATCTGTAAATGTCAGCTGAAAACGTATGCCTCTGGTGAAATACTGATATTTGTATATTTAGTTGAAAAATTGAAGTAGTTTTGTGTATTTATGGGCTTTTTCGCTTCCTGTCTGCATTGAGTGTGAAATGGTCTCTAGAGGTGCATCATTGATTGAAAAAATATGTTTTTGATTCAATAAGAGTTCCTTTTATATTTGCAGGAATGCGGAGGTTAGATTAAAGTTCTTAAGGTTGTTTACTTCTGCAAACAAGCGAAATCTGTCGAAGGGATCAAAAGTTTCCACCTCTAATAGCAGTAAACATTGGTAAAAGATGTTTATGGTTTGCAAATTTAATAGCGGATGCGTTAGTCTTAACGATGGGATTCATAAGGAAGTCTCAGAGCTGCTGTCACCCAAGATACATCAATGTTCACTAGGACTGATCGAAGTAGATCCACGTCACTTGTAATGCGATTGTAGCATTCCTGGGCTTCAGAATAACTCAAGTATAGACAATTAATTCTGCATGCCCATTAATGCTCAAAAACTTTTTTTTTTTTACGATAGATTCCTTGCAATTTATTCAGATTTGTCAGATGATTGTAAAAAAAGGACGACTCGAATTGGTGCTGAGACACCTAAAAAAATTTAATCGAGTTTCATCAGATGCAATCTTCAACGTGATTTATTATATAATTTGATGAAGCCTATATTAATTATTATAAACACTAAATTAATTGTCATTCTAGTGTTTGGGTTTTAAAAAGCGAGAAGAAAGTCAGAAACATTTTTCTTTCTTGCAGTGTTTCAGAGAAAAGGATTGCTTCATTTTTCCAAATTTCTAGACACGTGACACTAGTGGTATTGAAGATTGAAGGACATTTAATGCCGATTAGTACACCAGCCCTGCTTGTTCAAAGTCCTTCTAGAAACAATCTTAATCGATGAATCACACTGTATCTTGATAGAGCAAACTTCTTGTCCTACTGCCAGGACAGGCATATGTTTACATAAGGAGGCATTGAGCTAATGTGCTACCCTCTATACAGTTAATGACACCTGGTCGAATGCTATTTCTTTTGCATTGGGATGCAAATACACGAGTTATTGATTTTGATTTATCTGAACATTTAACTGTACAGATCCTACGGTATATTTATTTATTGTAATAAAACTTCTTGGAGTATTAGTGGGTGAAATAATTATTTTGTCGTAGTATATTTATTTGTGTAATGTAATTTGACAATTCTTTTTTAACACCAACTATTTACAGTTGTCTTTTAGACAGTCTCGTGAGAAAAGACTTTCTCTACTTTTACATTTAAGCAAATTTTTGTTCCAAAACATAGTGGGAAGTCAGATTATCTTCTACATCACTGACTCTATGCCCAATTCTGCAGGATTTGTAGCATTGTGTGACTCCTCTAAAAAATTTCATAGCGATTTCAATCCTCTTTCAGGGAATTTAGTTTTCAGTTAGGAGATGCTTCAAATAAGAAATGTTTGCAATTTTCTTTTACCAAGCAAAGTTAAACTTTTATTGTCATTAGTTGTGCAATCCGTAATTGTGTGGTATTTATTCATACTGGGGTCAATGGATAAACAAAGTCTCAACTCATAAAAAAGAGAAGTCTTCTACTGTAAGCGTTTCGAACACTTCGATTTCATCGTCAAGTAAACTCTACAATACAAATTACAAGTTAAAAGTTACAAAAACAACAGGAATTGTATACAAAGTAAGCAGTACAGGTTGAGTAGATATAAAAGAATCAAAGGGAATTGGAGAAAAATTTAAAAAAAATGTGAGTGTATATATTAAGAATATGAATTAAACACACGCAATAAACAAATATATGTTAATTAAAATGCTCTAAGGCCTTTCGTTACAACATCAAGGCCTTAGATCATTTTAATTAATATATATTTGTTTATTGTGGTGTTTAATTCATATATTATATCAAGAGTTATTGTTGATTATTAATTTATATTAATAATATATATAAGAAGTATCATAATATATATGTAATATAAATTCAATAAAAATCCAAACTGAATTAATCATAAATAATAATAGAGAAAAGAAAAAATGAATAAATAAATAAACATGTAAATTGTAATGGTGTTTACTAATGCCCTATGACCGTTCATACGGAGGCTGAGTTTGTTAGAGGACAGTCCTACTTAGAACGCATCACAACAAGTACAATCCACTTTGTAGCACAATTTTCGTACGTACAAGAGCAATCCTTAGCAACAGTGAAGGACTGGTTGCAGGAAGATGGAGTGAAGCATGAAAGGGGGTTGAGAAGCGGACATGTCAAAAGCCCCGTCTTTTGCAACTCTTAGCGCCCAGAGACGAGTAGTTGACGCTCCTGAAAAGAGGTTGCCATAGTTAGGTGGACGTCTATAGGAGAGGCCGGGTTGACTGGGGGAAATAGCAGATGTGGAAGGAGAAGAGGATAGGATAGGGAACAAATCTTTAAAGATACGTTTAAGTTTTTGTACACCAGGGAAGAAAGTAGTTACAAGGAGGGGAGACTCATTCACAGGGCAAGGCGAGACGGAAGGAGGATTGAATGGTACATTATTAGGGATCAGTCTTCTTTCTAGCAACAACGGAGGATAACCACGCTCCAGGAACTTGGTTCTATTGGAGTTGAGGTGCAGGTTCTTCTGTTAGAGTCGGTTACAAATTCGGGTGTATCTGGGGATAGATTTCTTAATGTGGGAAGGATGGCAACTATTAAAGTAAAGGTACTGGTGTGGGTTTGAGGGTTTAGAGTGGAATATATATATATGGAATTGAAATAAGCAGCAGGCTTTGCATTCACGACTTTTTTACTGATTGCCTCCAAATTCCTCGCTTTAGTGCATTGTTCTGGAGGTAATTTCCATAAATAAAAATCCAGAGACATGTAAAGAAAACTACGATGAAAACTAAAATGAAACAACTACTATATTAAAAACACTAACATACGAAAATTTACTTTTGAACAAGCTTTCGACCATACATTGGCCATCTCCAGGTTTAAACTAATTAACTAAACTATTATAAGTTAATAAACTAATCTTTAATACCTACATATATGGGGAGTGCTGTGGCAAGAATTAATAGCATCACTGGGTGAGGTCACTCCAGAGACCATAGTTCAAAAGATGCTCCTAAACGAAAACAATTGGTCAAAAGCTGCAAACTTTGTAGAGGCGGTTCTCCATCATAAGAAGAACGAAAGTGGTGTGAGGCAAGGGCAATTATTGAACGAATGGAGACAAGAAGGTGAATCCTATTCAGGAGGACTGAGGCACCGGCACGAAGTAATGTGCAAACGGTTTCCGTGTCGGGTATTGCCAGGAAATAGGATGTGGTTTTTTAGTGGGTCGGGACCCCCAACCCCACATACCCTGAGCAAGACGTCTTGCTAAGGGATCTGATGAACAGATTTTTCCACATCCTACGACGGAAAAAAAACCCTACATATAACAAGTACAATAGAAGTAAATTATTAAGCAAACAATGAACCAAAGTGAAAACCAAAAAATAGGTTCAAGCAAGGTTGTAACTTCGTTCAGGTTGGACCCTCAATTGTTGCCCACCCTACTTGATTGCATCTCTCTAAGAAGGTTATAACTATTACCAATAATTTTAGAACTTGGAATTACATCCATGTTCATAATTCAGTATGTTAAGGCTAGGATTGATATCTGTAATATAAAGGGCTTCCAGAATGGATAATCTGTAGGTGCCATTAATAGATTGCAGTTTCGAAGTATCTAGTTACTAAAGATTAATTTATTAACTTATTATAGTTTAGTTACTTTGTTTGAACCTGAAGATGACCAGTGTATGGTCGAAAGCTTGTTGATCGTTAATTTTAGTGTTTGTGTTTTTAATATAGTTGTTTCATAGTAGTTTTATTTACATGTCTCTCGCTTATTATTTATGGAAATTACCTCCAGAACAACGCACTACAGCGAGGAACGCAAAAAAAAGACGTAAATGCAGAGGCTGCTTCTTATTTCAATTCGATATATATATATATATATATATATATATATATATAGGTGTGTTCTCTAATCGGGGTTCGGTCAATTTTCCAGGATAAAAAATCAAACTCTCGTTGCCAACGTTTCGGTTTTATTTAAAACCTTTTTCATAGGCCTACAAACAAAGGATAATAAGAAATCACATATCAACATCAAACATATACACAATATGAAAATGGATTGTTACAACTCATGAATATTACAAGCAGAAATATTTCAGAGATACATAAAACAATATTACTTACAGAAGTAAGAATTTTTTAACTAAGAAAATGAAATTTACATTATTTAAAGGAACAACAATGTTAGCCGGACAAAACCTTCGACTAGACTAATAAGATAACATTACAAATAACCTCAACACTGTTCACTCAAGGGAACTAAATAAATCAAATTTCACTAAACCTCAGCACAACACTCCAGAATAAATATTACTTAA
This sequence comes from Hermatobates lingyangjiaoensis, assembly GCA_026182355.1. Lineage (NCBI taxonomy): Eukaryota > Metazoa > Arthropoda > Insecta > Hemiptera > Hermatobatidae > Hermatobates > Hermatobates lingyangjiaoensis. The sequence continues at coordinate 1,998,380 of JAPFBL010000255.1, forward strand.
ATTAGTAATATCACTTCTATGATTAATCGAACTTAGATCCTTTTTAATATATAACATCTCAAGTGTCTTCCTTCTTTGCTCATCTTTTTCTTTTTCTATTATAGTTGTATCTTCAAAATCGAACGTGTGACCTTCGTTTATTGCATGCCCAGCTAAGGCTGTTGCGTTACTTTTATTTGTTCTTATGGAATAATTATGTTGGTACAACCTTTCTTTGAGAAAACGACTAGTTTCACCATAGTAACACTTGTCACAGTCTTTACATTTGATGGCATAAATGAGGTTACTTTGTAACTCCTTCGGTATTTTTTCTTTCAAATTTGAAAATAAAGATTTATTTTTTCTTTTATTATAAAATGCCAGTGTAACTTCAGGTACGTTTCGTTTGAACACTTTTCTAATTGATTGTGATAAGCCCTCAACATAAGGAAATTTGAAATACTTCCTATTTATAACTTCCAGTTCAGCATGATCTTCATTTGAATGTGCTGGTTGCTGTCTTAAATATCTTAACCAATATCGTTCAACTAAGTTCTTCGGATAACAATTTTTCTGTAACAATAATTTCACCCTTTTCTTATTTTCATTTAGAAAACATGGACTACTTATTTCAATAACTTTTTTAACCAAATTTTGGACGCAATTTAATTTTTGGTTTATAGCATGAGAAGAATGGTAGTTCAGGATTCTTGCAGCACTGGTAGGTTTTTTAAACCAATCCGTTAAGATATTGCCATTTTCACCTCTTATAACTTTCACATCTAAGAATGGCAGATTTCCATCTTTCTCTACTTCACAAGTGAATTGTAGACGATTATGAAAAGAATTAAATATATTTAATACATTCTCTTCTTCTCCCTTTTCAATAATTAAAAACAAATCGTCCACATATAATTTAATAAATTTCACCTTCGTACCTAATTTATTGATACTGTTTTCCAATAGTTCAATAATAACTATATTTGCGAGAACTGGTGAAATTGGTGATCCCATTGGTAATCCATATTTTTGTTTATAAATAGTACCATCAAAGGTGAAATACCTTGCTTCACATATAAGGTCCAGTATAGAAAGGAAAACCTTTTTCGACATTCCAACCTGTGAACTAATCTTATTCCACTGTTTATTTACTAAATCAAATGCTAGATCTAAAGGTATATTAGTAAACAACGACTGAACATCTAGTGAAATCATAATTACGTCATCACTTAGTATTTGATTTGAAAGGGCTTCTTTGAATTCTAATGAATTTTTTACATTCAATTCATTCTTGTTAGTAATGTAACTAAGATATTTCTCTATATATTTAGACAGTTCATAAGTTGGACTTCCAATTTAAGTTGGATTTAAATTTTTTTTTTTTTTTAAATTTTTAAAGTTGGACTTACTAATTTAAGTAATATTTATTCTGGAGTGTTGTGCTGAGGTTTAGTGAAATTTGATTTATTTAGTTCCCTTGAGTGAACAGTGTTGAGGTTATTTGTAATGTTATCTTATTAGTCTAGTCGAAGGTTTTGTCCGGCTAACATTGTTGTTCCTTTAAATAATGTAAATTTCATTTTCTTAGTTAAAAAATTCTTACTTCTGTAAGTAATATTGTTTTATGTATCTCTGAAATATTTCTGCTTGTAATATTCATGAGTTGTAACAATCCATTTTCATATTGTGTATATGTTTGATGTTGATATGTGATTTCTTATTATCCTTTGTTTGTAGGCCTATGAAAAAGGTTTTAAATAAAACCGAAACGTTGGCAACGAGAGTTTGATTTTTTATCCTGGAAAATTGACCGAACCCCGATTAGAGAACACACCTATTCTATCAAACGGTCGATATATTATTGAATCTGTTAATATATATATATATATATATATATATATATATATATGTAAAAAGTTGGAAGCAGTCCTTCATTTAAACATATATTGTTAATGATCAAACCACAATAAGAAAATAGGAAAACAAGACTAAGATCTTTCAACCGTAAGCAGCAGGCTTTGCATTCACGACTTTTTTACTCATTGCCTCCAAATTCCTCGCTTTAGTGCATTGTTCTGGAGGTAATTTCCATAAATAAAAAGCCAGAGACATGTAAAGAAAACTACGATGAAAACTAAAATGAAACAACTACTATATTAAAAACACTAACATACGAAAATTTACTTTTGAACAAGCTTTCGACCATACATTGGTCATCTCCAGGTTTAAACTAATTAACTAAACTATTATAAGTTAATAAACTAATCTTTAATACCTACAAATATGGGGAGTGCTGTGGCAAGAATTAATAGCATCACTGGGTGAGGTCACTCCAGAGACCATAGTTCAAAAGATGCTCCTAAACGAAAACAATTGGTCAAAAGCTGCAAACTTTGTAGAGGCGGTTCTCCATCATAAGAAGAACGAAAGTGGTGTGAGGCAAGGGCAATTATTGAACGAATGGAGACAAGAAGGTGAATCCTATTCAGGAGGACTGAGGCACCGGCACGAAGTAATGTGCAAACGGTTTCCGTGTCGGGTATTGCCAGGAAATAGGATGTGGTTTTTTAGTGGGTCGGGACCCCCAACCCCACATACCCTGAGCAAGACGTCTTGCTAAGGGATCTGATGAACAGATTTTTCCACATCCTACGACGGAAAAAAAACCTACATATAACAAGTACAATAGAAGTAAATTATTAAGCAAACAATGAACCAAAGTGAAAACCAAAAAATAGGTTCAAGCTAGGTTGTAACTTCGTTCAGGTTGGACCCTCAATTGTTGCCCACCCTACTTGATTGCATCTCTCTAAGAAGGTTATAACTATTACCAATAATTTTAGAACTTGGAATTACATCCATGTTCATAATTCAGTATGTTAAGGCTAGGATTGATATCTGTAATATAAAGGGCTTCCAGAATGGATAATCTGTAGGTGCCATTAATAGATTGCAGTTTCGAAGTATCTAGTTACTAAAGATTAATTTATTAACTTATTATAGTTTAGTTACTTTGTTTGAACCTGAAGATGACCAGTGTATGGTCGAAAGCTTGTTAATCGTTAGTTTTAGTGTGTTTGTATTTTTAATATAGTTGTTTCATAGTAGTTTTATTTACATGTCTCTCCCTTATTATTTATGGAAATTACCTCCAGAACAACGCACTACAGCGAGGAAGTTCGAGGCAATCGCAAAAAAGACGTAAATGCAGAGGCTGCTTCTTATTTCAATTCCATATATATATGTAAAAGTTGGAAGCAGTCCTTCATTTAAACATATATTGTTAATGATCAAACCACAATCAGAATATAGGAAAACAAGACTAAGATCTTTCAACCGTAACAAGCGGTCTTCGTCAGAGTCAAAACCCAACTGACTCAGAAAAATTCCCATTTTCTTATTGTGGTTTGATCATTGATTGTTATTTCACGTGTTTATGGGAAATATTTTTATATATTGTTAAATAACGCCCCATATTTGGCTTGTATCTGTTTCTTACACAATTTCTCCAGTTTCCGGAATTCCTTCCTCGTCTCTTCATTAAAACTATAAAGCTTATCACCAATATTGCTAGTCGACATGTTTCGAATGTACCACATTCATCATCAGGACAATAATGAGAATAATAGTAGGATTGTAGTTTATAAGTAGAGGTGGATTACTATTGGAATGTTCACAGGACATCGCCCTGGGTCACGGGGAATTATGGGGGATTAAGGCAGGGTGGTTGGACTCGCTCACTACCTGGCTAATCTGTTTTGGCCTGTTGGAAAATAGTTTTAAAATTCCACAATAATTATTAAGTTGGATATTTATGGCTGGCTGCTTTTCTTGAATTATTAATGCTTCTAATATTCGTAATTTAACATGGTTTCTTTATTTAGCGATAATTTCCGTGGAATTCACCATCATTTCTCTTGTGATTCTTGTCTTATGGAGTGCTGTTGTATGGGATTTTGGCGCGCCGGCAGAAAGGTACATCGTAATTCTTGATAATGAACGGTCATTCCTATATATGAGCTTCTTACGGGCCTCGGAAAAAAAAAAAAAAAAAAAAAAAAAAAAAAAAAAAAAAAAAAAAAAAAAAAAAAAAAAAAAAAAAAAAAAAAAAAAAAAAAAAAAAAAAAAAAAAAAAAAAAAAAAAAAAAAAAAAAAAAAAAAACCCCCCCCCCCCCCCCCCCCCCCCCCCCCCCCCCCCCCCCCCCCCCCCCCCCCCCCCCCCCCCCCCCCCTTCGTACCTAATTTATTGATACTGTTTTCCAATAGTTCAATAATAACTATATTTGCGAGAACTGGTGAAATTGGTGATCCCATTGGTAATCCATATTTTTGTTTATAAATAGTACCATCAAAGGTGAAATACCTTGCTTCACATATAAGGTCCAGTATAGAAAGGAAAACCTTTTTCGACATTCCAACCTGTGAACTAATCTTATTCCACTGTTTATTTACTAAATCAAATGCTAGATCTAAAGGTATATTAGTAAACAACGACTGAACATCTAGTGAAATCATAATTACGTCATCACTTAGTATTTGATTTGAAAGGGCTTCTTTGAATTCTAATGAATTTTTTACATTCAATTCATTCTTGTTAGTAATGTAACTAAGATATTTCTCTATATATTTAGACAGTTCATAAGTTGGACTTCCAATTTAAGTTGGATTTAAATTTTTTTTTTTTTTTAAATTTTTAAAGTTGGACTTACTAATTTAAGTAATATTTATTCTGGAGTGTTGTGCTGAGGTTTAGTGAAATTTGATTTATTTAGTTCCCTTGAGTGAACAGTGTTGAGGTTATTTGTAATGTTATCTTATTAGTCTAGTCGAAGGTTTTGTCCGGCTAACATTGTTGTTCCTTTAAATAATGTAAATTTCATTTTCTTAGTTAAAAAATTCTTACTTCTGTAAGTAATATTGTTTTATGTATCTCTGAAATATTTCTGCTTGTAATATTCATGAGTTGTAACAATCCATTTTCATATTGTGTATATGTTTGATGTTGATATGTGATTTCTTATTATCCTTTGTTTGTAGGCCTATGAAAAAGGTTTTAAATAAAACCGAAACGTTGGCAACGAGAGTTTGATTTTTTATCCTGGAAAATTGACCGAACCCCGATTAGAGAACACACCTATTCTATCAAACGGTCGATATATTATTGAATCTGTTTATATAATATATATATATATAATATATATATATATATGTAAAAAGTTGGAAGCAGTCCTTCATTTAAACATATATTGTTAATGATCAAACCACAATAAGAAAATAGGAAAACAAGACTAAGATCTTTCAACCGTAACAAGCGGTCTTCGTCAGAGTCAAAACCCAACTGACTCAGAAAAATTCCCATTTTCTTATTGTGGTTTGATCATTGATTGTTATTTCACGTGTTTATGTGAAATCTTTTTATATATTGTTAAATAACGCCCCATATTTGGCTTGTATCTGTTTCTTACACAATTAGTCCAGTTTCCGGAATTCCTTCCTCGTCTCTTCATTAAAACTATAAAGCTTATCACCAATATTGCTAGTCAACATGTACCACATTCATCATCAGGACAATAATGAGAATAATAGTAGGATTGTTAGTTTATATGTAGAGGTGGATTACTATTGGAATGTTCACAGGATATCGCCCTGGGTCACGGGGCATTATGGGGGATTAAGGCAGGGTGGTTGGACTCACTCACTACCTGGCTAATCTGTTTTGGCCTGTTGGAAAATAGTTTTAAAATTCGACAAGAATTATTAAGTTGGATATTTATGGCTGGCTTTTCTTGAATTATTAATGCTTCTAATATTCGTAATTTAACATGGTTTCTTTCTTTAGCGATAATTTTCGTGGAATTCACCATCATTTCTCTTGTGAGTCTTGTCTTATGGAGTGCTGTTGTATGGGATATGTGAGTGCATCGTAATTCTTGATAATGAAGTCGTGGTCATTCCTATATATGAGCTTTTACGGGCCTCGCAACTCCCGATATTACATGAGTACTCATATACAAGATTTGTTTCTTTTGAATCCTTTACGCTAGGACTATTTTTCATTATTAAACTGCCTATTGAAGGGCTTTGGTAGTAGGTTATCAGGGTCAAACTATCCTGATAAATTAGGTTGTACTCTTCACCTTGACTTAAATTATAACCTGTCTTTCTTTTAACCTCTCTATTTCCCTAGCCTGCCTTCATACATGTCTTAAGTATATTTTTACATTTGAATATATAGCCTTTCTATATGTCCTTGTTTAAGTTATTCCTTACACTCTGCTAACTTGCTCAAGTTTTACAATAAGTTAGATTAGGTTAGGTTGCAGCCTACGTGGGAACAAACGTAGGCCGAAAATTGGCCCTTTGTGATACTACAAAATGACTACAGTAGGAGTCCTAAATTTTTCCTAACTCAAGTGTATTTAGAGTAGGGATCTTTAATCCCTAACATCGTACCTGTTATCAGGATGTACCTGACATTGTATAGGCTCGGGACCGATGGTTTAACATCCTTCTCCGAGGGACGACGTGCTCAGATTTATTCACCTCCCGCATGAATAAATCGAGGGCCAGGTGGGGATCGAACCGCGGTCCTATTAATTCAGAAGTGAGTATGTAACAACTGAGGTAGCCTGGTCCTATTCAGCATCAGTTAGGAAATTGTTTTTACTAGGTTTTTCTTATTTATTTTTATAAATAAATCTTGAACATGATATTATAAATAAGTCTTAATATTTATTTATTTTTCTATCTTATTTTTATTCAACAATAAGTTACTAGTATTCTTAACAAATCACCTTCACCAGGTGTATGTGATAGTGTAATAAGGTTAAAAATGAGTAATAGAAGTAAAAATGAATTTCACCATTGAGAGAGATTAAAATGGTTAATGATTGATAAAAGTTGTTGTCATTTGAAAATAAAAAAGCTAAGTTTTGAGGAAAGTTGAATAGAATATTAAAATTGTAAATATAAAAGTTTTGTATATTAAACTTCAAATTCGTGATTATTGAAGTAATATCTGAAATTCGGTTGATAGCATGATGGAGTTCGTTGCGTTGTAGGTCGTGAGAACTACCTGAAGGACATACTGCTCCTCCTGAGAACCAGTGTAGACGTCCTTGAGAAACCATGTGACTTCTAGCTTACGCTAGACTAGTCTAAAATCAATTGTAATGTTTTTTGATAACTTTCACCGATTTTGTTTTATCTAGGCTTTCGAAGTCAGTGTAACCAATTCCGTCTCGAGTACGGGAAAACAGTTATTGTCCTTAGAAATAGTGTTGCCTGCTAAAAAGTAAATTCAAGATTTCAACAACTTATTTCCCTGTTAAATAATCAGATTGTATGAAAAGTATCCTAAACATAAAGCCATATAGTTTCCAACACTATTTCAAAACCCTGTTTTTTTTGAATGACTGAATATTAAAAAAATCTGAAATGGTCTACACTCAATTCTACTCGTAGATTGAGTGTAGACCTAAATAGACTCAATAGTAAACGTATTATCACATTCACTGACCATAAGTTTAATTTGATTAATTATTTTGATTGAGGTATATTCATTTTGCCAATTATAACGAAAATGACATTGTTACAGCAGTATGAAAAACAGACAGGCAACAATGACTAACATACAAAATTAGGACTCCTGGAATAATATCGATTCATACCTTGATCAAGAATAAATCTTAAATAGATTATTAATGAGCCATAGACAGCATCCAATTCGTTATGAGTATATACTAATAGAGTTTATGTTGTAAATTACCTTCTCAGTTATTTTTTTTGATCATTTATAGGAATTTATAAAAATGAAATAAGTCATTAGTAAAGCTTATACTAAAAAAAAAAATTTGTGTATTATGTTTAAAAATTTTGTTTGATTAATAAATTAATTAATTCAAATAATTTTAGTATACTCGTATTGAAGATTATGAATTATGAGTGTTATATAATTTTATGTACTTTTTTATATTTAGCTAAAATAATTCTATTGCTTATAGATTACAATCGCAATTTTAAAATGATTTCTACCAATTCAAAAAAATCTAGTTTGGTTTACTCAGCTCTATTATAAATAAACTCTTTATCAGAAATAATGAACAATCAATATAATATACTTATTATTTTAGTGTGGCTGCTTGATTTGGCTAATTATAATGAAAATTAGGGATGTTTCCCATGATCAACTGTGATTCAATTATGAAAAGAAATAGGTATCATTAGCGTTAATTTAGTTTAAAAAAAACTGCTTATAGAGTCAGACAAGTAACCATGACTAAGAAATTATATTTGTCATATGCATTGAAATTTATTATTAATTCAAAGGAAGTGGCAAACAAAGCAATCTGCGTTACTAATTAGACTGACAGCTGCGCAATTGTTTATATTGCCAATTATCATTTGGAAGATTTTATGGAAGCGTGATAAATAAACAGTAAAGCTCTAAGCTAATAATCAAATAACCTTAATTATTATTTTGTATGGATTTTCTTCATTGGTCTGATCAACTGATGAAATAAAATGGGGAGCGCGAGTATACTTTTTAATAATTTTATAAACAGAGAAAATAATAAGTTTCGTTCGAAGTATAATATATCGGAAAATTATCATTTAGAAAGCTTAATAAAGTGACTGCTGTTATAAATTATTATTTCAATTTATGTATATTTCTTAGCGTTTTTTTTTATTGTAATAATGTTCATAGTTATCTAATTATTTTTAATTTGATCTTAAATAATTATTTGAGATGATAATTAATTTCTATTATTATTTTAAATGTACATAATATTTTTTCTATTGAGTTGCTTTCTTTTACCTTTGAAATTTGAATAAAAATCATGACAACAAATTTGACAAAGAACTGCAGATGGAAGTTAATAATTGCCTTAAAATCAGAATTGTAGTCAACAAGTTCAAGTCTTTATAACGGAGGGAAGAAAAGAATATTTATTTTGATAAAAAGTATATATGGTGAATATATAGGAAGGCTAGACTTCGTCTGTAGTAAGTAAACCTTTGTCAGACGAAGTATTGGCCTAGTCGTTGGCACATTTTGACACTAAGGAATAGCTGGTATGTTTGACAAATTGAAATGTGATGCGTATGTGGGTGTCGTCAGAATTGACACTGCATCTCCCTGAACACTCAACACACTGGAACATTTAATTATTCTTCTAAAGTCACGCTATTTTCTGCTACTTGTTTCCTTCTCCCTCTGCTGCTATTTTTCGCTTGCAATCACTGTAATCATGCCACTTCTTTGCTTGTTTCTTTTTTCAAACATTGAAACGTTTGTATTCTTTACTGACGTCTAACCTTAAGCCTGCAGTCTACTGGGGTGCTGGAGACCTTTCGGAGAGTTGCGGCTATGTTACAGAAACTGTCCCTACTTTAATATGACGATATTCATTGGAGATTCCTCTTTGTGACATTCCCGTTCTCGCAGTCAATCGAGACAAGTACTGATTAGTTAAAAATTCAGAACTCATAATAGTTAACTTAAAGTTTAAAGTTCTGCGCTGGCCAAGGGGTAGGAGTATAACTTTGACATAAGGTATATCCTATAATGCAGTAGTGTCCCTAAAATGGATAAAATGGATTAATTTCTCCTGAAGAATTATATGCCAGTCAAATTTCATAAGGATCCGTCAAATGGCATGAGTCTCAGGGTGATTACAAAATTTGTACAAATCCAGACTCAATAAAGGGTATTCAGAGGACCTCAACAAGGGTAAACTGTCAACATGGATTTTCGCCCTTGTAATTATATTGTATATGCACTAAATAAAACTTTCAATTTTTTAATCTTGTTTTATAATTTCCATTGTATAGTTCATTTTTTTATGAGACAAAACTTTAAAGTACATTTAGGACCAATTTTTTTTCTTTCTTACAGTAAATTAAGTGTTTGTACCTCCATATTTAAGTCAACAGTTGCTTGTTTAACACGTCCGTATAAGCTATGTTATTAAGGCTGAATTTGTTCAAGTAAATTTGTTTAATTAAATAAAGTTCAATTTTTTTTTTGTCTAGAGGTACAGGTAGAGATATAGACACGATCTAAGAAGTAATGCATTAGAACTTTGAAAGCTTAATTAACGATACTTATTTTGTTTATTCGTAAGTTATACGAGTATACTCGTATAGCGAGAACCATTAAGCTGATCGAAAATATGCTGATTGTTGTACAAAATTGTGTGATTATGACATTAATAAGTACAAATCGATTCGTAAGTACGGAAAGTATGATTTGAAATTTGGTCGGATTTGTAAATTTTGACGTTTCCCAAATCAATTTTTGATCCTGATACCATTTTATCAAAAGTATTTTTAACTCACTTCATTGAACGCGTTTGGCAAATCTTGATGTGGTAGCCGCTCTCTTGTTATTGTATAAAGTACATTACTTTGTAACAAACGGTACCAATTTTTTACCCAATAACATCAGTCTAGTCATTATATTGATTGCCAATGAGTTGAGCAATCGTTTAGTTGTAGTGAAGTTGAGTGTCAACTACTCCAAATTTTCTATAACTAGGAATATTCATTTCAGCAGCTATCTTTTATTTATTCTTTCAATTATTTATTTTTATTACAATTTTATTTTAATTTTTTATTTATTTTTATTCATTCATAAAACTATTATTGTGTTGTACCTCTCAGGAAAAAAAAGGTAAAATAAATTTAATTGAATTTTAGCCTTTATTTTTAGGTTAATATTAAATGATTCCATGAAGGTTCGTGGCATTTATTAATTTATTTTTGGCATATTTTAGTTTTATATTTTTTAGTTCATTAGATATTCATACAAATTGTTGACCGTATTTTATTCTGATGACACAAGCATTTTCACAGAAAGAAATGCAAGCCATTGTTTGTTGCCTACTAGGTGCTAAAAATCTAACACCGCTCAAGGAAAGTGATTACTGTTGGGCGTTTTATTCCTGAATGATTTCTGTTGTTGAAAACTAGTATATGTCTACAAGTTAGGTGAAAGTCAAATCTCCCGAAAAAACGGCTTTCTCTATCCCGTCTGAGTCTATGTAAATGACTTCTAAGTCTAATAACGAGAATTAAATAATATTGATGTTATGTTCGATAGTATGAAGTTCTGAGTATTCAGGACTTGTTATACAATTACTCTATTTTGAAATGGAATAAGGGCTTAGTTTTGACAATCATGTGTTAATTGCAATATTTTTACGAAATGCGAAACATCACACAACTTGTTGTTCACGTATTTGTTATTCATAGATGTTTGTTAGTATAGGTACTGTAACAAACACTACGCTTTAAATTGGATTTGTGACGTTATGTGGGTCAAACATTCAGGTAGTCCTGCCTGATAGTATACATGCCTAGTATGTGCTCATTTTGCACATACCTTCGTTGAGATTAATCAGCCTTAAAACTTAAGCCCTGATTCCTCTGATATTGTTTTTCTTTGTGAAATACCTCTTTCTTTTGGTCAAAAGGCCATAGTAAATTAAACCTTTCTGATTGACTATCAATTGATTGATTGATTAAGAGCGGTTAATGAAGCGTAGGTGTAATTGAGTTGTCTACTAGTGATATACTCTAGTAGTAATGTTTCATCATCAATTTTCAAGTTTTAAGAAAAATGCGTATATGTTGGGGGGGAAAGATTAAACAAGGAAATTTTCCACCAAGATTCTACTAAACGTATGATGCATGAAACATGATTCTGGCGAACTATTGTGGATCAGCTTTAAAAAATATTATTTGACGGAATTGTTTTTTACAGCTGATTGTTAACTTGTACCATAATGTATATGTTACCTTATTTTATTCAGTTTACTCTTCTTAATTAACGAATTCTGAAGCCGGTTATGATATTAAAAAACCATATGGGAAGAGACGATGAATTTCTTTAGGTGGTATTAGAAATAAATTCTGTAGTAAGGACAGTGATATTCGTTTATTTTACCCTAGTTTATTGGAATAGGGATTGATTGCAAATAACTGACATCGGATCGGGGGGGGGGGGGGGGTCTGGTTAGCCCATTGGCTAAGTTCTCCTCTGAACTGGTAGGTCCAGGATCCAACACCCACTCTGGCCCTTGATTTGTTCATGTAGGAGATGAATAAATCTGAGCACGTTTTACCTCGTACGATGTCAGGTACTCTTTATAGAACCTAAATACACTTGAGTTATTTAGGACTCTCAATTTAGAGTCAATCTTCATTGTGTGATAGCAAAAGGGCCAATTTCCTTGTGTGGGACTACCACTGCAACCTAACCTAACTGACATCATACGGCTCTGTGATTGATGGCTTTACATTCTTGCCGAGTTTTTTCTACCTCCTTCATGAAAAATCTTGGGTTGAATAAGTTTTAAAGAAACTTTAATACCAAGAAGTTGACTATCACCGGACCACACCTGATACCCAGATTGATTATATGGATAAAGGGTATTAATTAAATAGAGAATATTGATATTTACTTGAAATTTACTGTTGGAAATTTTAACCTGCCAGTAAATGACAGAAGCAAGGCTTTTGAGCGATGACGGTAAAATTTTTAGACAAATGACTGGGATTCAAGAGGAATATTGAAAATATGTTTAAATAAAAACTACGATTGTGTTTATTTGCCTGCCATTGTCTTGTAATCGTTCTTCAGTCACTTGAAGAGGAAAAATACAGGTTGTAGGTCATCATGGGATCTGTGGGAAGTCCCGTGTTTCGCTATACCATTACGAAACAATCCCTTAGTAATTCATGAGATTGATTCAACCTACCTTTCAGAAGAATTTGCTGTAGTATTAGGCAAGTAGTTTCATGATTTTTTTTAGGATCATTTCCTTTATTATGGTAAATCTATTGGCCATTGACTACTTATGTTTCGACCTTCGAAACACAAACTTTCCACATTATAATTGAAATAACACCTATCTTTATTCGTCTTCAAGGTTACAAAGAGGTAATTTGTTTCTAAATAATGAATGGAGATGTCAGAGTTACCTGGGAAATTACTAACTTAGTATAAATAAACATTCTTATGTTAACATCAGTGAACTGAAATCTTGATTTATTCAAAAAATTATGGATAAATAGTGTTGTGCAATGCTAGAATTGGCAGGTGGTGAAATAAGTTAACAATTTTTCTTTTTAGCTTACTAAAATTCAGTAGTTTTAATTTGGATTCTGAATTTACAATCACATATTTTTCATCACAAAAAGTGAACTGAGAATTCTATACCTTTATTTCTACCTTTAGGGAGAGAAAAGAACGAAAATTCGTTCCTTTTAGTGCTAAATCCTCAAATACTCTGTCTATGTAAAATCACTTTTTTGTTAAAGAAATCTATTTGACCTAGTTGTAATATACAGGAGCTGGGCTTACCTTCGTCGTGCTGATCACCTCGACCTACATAGACGTATATTGACCAAAAAACACCAATATAACATAAATGTTTTAACATATTATTTAACGTTAATTTTATCAGGATATTCTTTGCTAAATTTACTGCTATTAATAACTATTAGAATTGTATCTTAATCTTGTTAAACTATTAGTGTCTGGTTCAATTGTTTCCTGTTGTTGGAAGTATGCATTTGTATGAATCATTAAGAATCACTTAGAAAAAGTTACAAGAACTCACTGTTACTCCTGTACGATTAGCGAATTGTTAATAAATAAATTAATATTTTAGTTATGTAATTAACGCAACTTAAAATAAAAGGGGCATTTTTCAATTTTTTAAAATTAAAAATTGGGGCAGGTCTTTTGCAGGAATGTTTAGTAAACCACACAGAACGGCCGATCTCTCCTAATATGTTGTTACCATAATTATAATTCTTACTCTGCTCATAGAAGTTTTTGCTTCTCTTAACCGTTCAATTTCTATATCCAGCGATATTTCGTATTCCACTGCTCTATCTGTTCTTCATACAATTAACTTCGTTGAAAAAAGCTAATAAACTCTTTTAACTTTTACAAAATTGGATACATATGCAATGAAAAACATTGCAGCCTCATATGAGGTAATCTTAAATTCTATTATAATACGCAGTGACAGCAGTCGTTGGACCCTCTTCAACTTTGTTTTCATCTCAAGAGTTTTGACCCCTCTGCTGCTCGTACGTTAGTATTAATTCTATTACAAATTATAAATCGTTCTGAGAGCTTACCGGTAAGATACCAATAAACATTTGTTGAACGTTAAAGAACGTTAACTATTTGCTTCTTTTTTTTTTTTTGCAAACTTATATCAATATATGTATTAAAGTTGTATCTATACAACACAACACAAAATCACACAAGTATTTGAGCTCTTGTACAATTTCTAGTTAGTTTATTTAAATGAGCACCAGCATTTTTCTGGTCCCTGTTTCTTTTGAAGAGTAATATATTATCCAATATCCAATATAGTAATATATATAATATATAGTATAGATATTATATGGCCAATATATAGTAATATATATACATCCAATTTTATGTAGATGGTTGAAAAATATGTTTACTCTCATCCAGTTGTGATTAGTTACAGGGATAGATTACGGATTTTCTGTAATCCTAATGTACATTTAGATGACATTAGAAGTACGAAGACGTCTGCTAAAGTCACTAAATCATCATTCTTTGAATAAGATTATTCAAATATGGTATCGAATTTTAATTGCTTCAGAAAGCCACCACAAGGTTGAGTCAAAAGGTCCCTCCAGATCTAAAGAAACCAGTTCAAACTTTCTTCTCTTTTGGAAGTTTTCTTCAGCGAAACATTTGACTTTCGCTGCATCGACAGTAGTTGTCTTTATTCCATCTACTGATTAATCAACAACTTGTTTATATTTAATGATTTCGCTGAGCTTTAATGTCCTGTTTTGACTAGCATAATCACCACTGAATTTGTTCAGTTCTATCAAAATGACCCCTTATTAAACATTTAAGAAATTTGGGTGCAAAACTTACATTTTACAAAACATTTTACAAGTATTGATGTAGGTATTGAATTGAGAAAATTTCAGAAGTCGTATGTATTAAATTTAAAAAATATTATTATTGATGATGATTAAAATTAAAAAAACATACTAAATTTAAAGAATAAGATTTGACTTATTTAATATTTTGATTATAATCGAAGAATGGTAGCTTTGTGACCATCCTCAGGCTTCAAACCTTGACATTTAGAGAAAGTTTAAATTCCGCTTATTCAAAAAGCTTATTCAAATTTTATTCAAAACAAAACTCCTTATCCTCTCTCCACGTCTACTAATCGGCCTAAAAGTTAACATGTTCAACTGTAGAAAAGGAGACAGTAGCTGATATAAGGTTGAAGTGGAGGTCCCCACGCGATGGGGGGGG
This sequence comes from Hermatobates lingyangjiaoensis, assembly GCA_026182355.1. NCBI lineage: Eukaryota > Metazoa > Arthropoda > Insecta > Hemiptera > Hermatobatidae > Hermatobates > Hermatobates lingyangjiaoensis. The sequence goes on from JAPFBL010000255.1 coordinate 2,013,693, forward strand.
GATCTTTTTTTACGGGGTATCGGGTGGCGGATTTTTTTCATTTGATCGAAATTTTATAAAAATGGCTTAATTGACATATGTTATAATTTGGAATTTAAATAGCCATATGTAATTTAAAAAATCTCTCGATATTAATAAATTGTCATCTCAATGTAAAATGGCTGCCTCATATCAAACTCCATATTTGGACGATATGTTATTGTTTTGACTTGAATGAAAGGTCGAAACCCATCTCAAATAAGCAAGCCGTCACAAAGGGCAGTTGCACACTGAATGTTTCCACCCATCAATCTTTAAATAGTAACAACTGCTTGTAAAGATGATTATTTTAGAATTCCATTTTTACGCCTCTGTTTGTTTGAAGCTGAGTAATTGTTCTTTCGTAGAAGAACCATCATCCCTGTTTCAACGTCAAATTGACATTGATTTATGATCTACTTCTTAGTTTTTAATACGCCAGAGTTAGTGATTTGCCCAATATTTTTGATCGCGTGTGATAGATAAGGTAAAATGGCATCGTGTTGGATCACTGCCACTCCAGAGCTATCATACTCTGCAGCCTGTAATAACAGATTAGAAGGGAGCTTAATAATAACATATCCTCTGAGATAATTTTCCAACCCTGGTGGTGCTTACACTCGTGGATAACAAACCATGATTTACTTTCTATATGCATCTAATTATCTATAAACATTTGCTTTGAAAAGTCACTTTAAATTCGTCACGATAGTCTTGCCAGTCAACTGAAAGATTTTAACTTTAAACAAATCACTGAAAGCTCTTATAACCGCACTAAATAAAATATTTGAACCTGGGAGGTGTAACGTGTTTTAACGATATGAACGCTTGATCCATGTTTCCATACTCTTCAGTTAACTTTCTTTTTTCATTATAGCGAATCCCTTCCTAATTTCTGTTATCATAGAATGAGAATGTATGGTTATGTCATGGCACTATGTAATAATAGTAGGTTATAGGTTTGACGCAGTATGGCAAACCTCTTTCTCTGCTGCTTTAAAACAGCTCTGGATAAAGTTTGTCATAAGTATCACTAAGTAGAAAGCATAGAATCCAGGCATTCTACTTTATAAACAGCGATTCTACATTCAAAGAAATCACTAGATATAAAATCATCTTTTATAAAATTATACCTTTTTAATCATTTTTGGAGTGGTTTCTTTGAAAATATATTGTGTATCAACAGGCTTATAGAAAATATTGCCACATGCTATAGTGGCTGTGATATAAATTCTACAGATGCCATGCTATGCACCTTACTTCTAATTTCATAATTAAGGTAGATTTCGAAATAAAGTTCATTTATTATTGAGTCAAACAATCAGTCATGATTAAGAAGTGTGTACAATCTTCTTTTGGCCTTTGGCCGATTTCCAATATAATTGATATGACATGCGGGATGATTTCAAGAAGTGCTTCCTCATCCCTTTGAAGCCTACATATATTTTGAAACCCTCATATATTCATATTTTGTTGAGTTATTCTCTCTAGATTATATATAATCTAAACATTGCTGTCTAGTTTGGCGTTTTAGAAAATTAGAATGTAAATGTTAAGTCATCAGGATTAATGAAGGTTTGTAAAACCGCTCCGTTAACGGTTTAATTAATTAATTATTTAATTAATAAATTAATAATTTATTTGTTCTTTTATTATTTTTATTATTTATTTAATTAATTATTTAATTAATTCGTTTTACTATCAGTAAAAGTATTGAACCTTCGGCTTGATTAGTGTTTGTGTACTGGACAGCGTGTTTCAAAGTGCGCCTTTATTATCTGCCATTTGAAAGTGGACATTGACAATTAAAGAAAACTTTGTTTATTTCCAACGTCCACTTATAGACTTATACTTTCATTACCGTCCTCGGGGTGGAAAATATGGCTCATTTCTTACTTCACATTTATTTTAGTATTGGGCTAGGCGTGCCAGATAAAAGAAAATTGTAGTTGCTGTTTTTTTAAATTTAACTTAGTTTTGAGCATACTCTATCACTAAATATACTAAATAGCACTATACTCACTAAACTTATTTTGTCCTTAGTAAACATAAAACACATGTACACTTCATAAATTGTACAAGATGAAATAATTACACTATATTATAAAATGTATCAATTTAATAACTGAATTTTTCAAATAAAAATCTACGACCTGAAATTCATTAAGGACTGAATAAATAAAGTTTTAACTGAATCATCTGAGCGCCGCCGTTCTGCCGTGACCTTGTGCACATTTGATATACATATATCCTGTGGGGAAACCATTTATATGTTTAGTCAAGCAGGGTTTCTACGTACAGACCTTGAACATGTTTGGACAGAGTATTTTAGTGAAAGGAGTGAAATTGAAGTTAGCATGGTTGGGAAGACAAGTGGTCTAAGAAAGCCTCGTCGCCGTTAGAGCCATGCCAGTGAAAGTATGACTCACCTGCACTTTAGCCTCGCTCTGCCGTCCTCAAACCAGGAATTCCCGTGTACTGTAATAACCTGAATCCATTGTGTCAATTCACTTGACAATCAGAGTCCTGCTTTGCGAAAAGACTTGCCCCTTATTACGCTATATCACGAAAAATAGATTTCCTTAGATGAATGAACAAAAAACTTCGTTAAAACGAAGCAACTTCAGTATTTTATATATGATAATAATTTCTGCTATGAAGTACATTTATAATTTTCGAAATACTTAAAAATCTAAACATTTTTTATATATAAGTTAAAGAACTTAATATATGGATTATTAAATCAAGAAATTCTAAAATCAATTTAGACATTGTTACTGAATACGTTGAAATATTAAAATGTCAACAAATTATTTATGTTTTATGAATGGAGTTGTTTGAAGTCATTTTAATTAAATCCTCAAATGAAATTTTGAGTGAAATAAATCTTGAAAGTATAATTACTTGAAATACACTTTTAATTCAGTATTCAAATTGCCAGTGTACTTTAGGTTTACACTTAATTTTTGAGTTGAGAATAGTTTGGAATAGTAGGGAATGAAGTTTGGCTTGCTCACCTATCTAATTGTAATCTAAAGTATTTTCTCTGTTCATGAGTCGAACTCGAAATCTTTATATTTAACATCGAATTGCAACTATTTTTTGCGTCATTTTTTTATAAATAGTTATGATTAAATTCTCTTTTAGCGTTTATAGAATTGAACACTTTGTGAATCACAATTATTAGTAGTAACAGATTTATAGTGGATTAAAAGTCTGGAGCGGTTTACACTCAGCTTTACTCAAAGGAAGCCTCTGTTCAGAAATATTAAACAATGAATTTATGTAACTCATTAATTTGAATGTGGCATCTGTAGATTGCAGTTATAGTGATAATGTAAACGGAAGCGGTATTGTTTAGAGCAATTGGAAGAAATGTATGACTGATCAAATAATGAAAAGGAATAGGTGACATTAGCGTCAATTTTAATCTGATGGTTTAGTAATTAAAATTGCAAATAATAAAATCGGGAAATAAACTATGTATAACTAATGCCCATGTTACATTTTAATGTACATTTGAAATAATTATTAACAGCGAAATGAGCATCATATGATTGGTTATTAATTAAGGCCAGTGGAGTTTAGATAATCAATTTTTCTGTCTACTTGCTTCGGTTGTCATTAAGAAAGATTATAAAAACCATAATAAAATAACTTCCCCTCGCATCAATCCAAATGAGAAATGCTCATATTAATACAATACTGAGTAGGAAATTATAATTTAATAGAATTATGAGACAAATTGAAAGAGAATAGTACTCCTTTTATAACAAGTATCTTAAATACGATCTTAAATAACTTAAATACTCGTAGTTTGGTATACTTCCCAAAAACAAGTGGATTCTATTCCTCACCAAGTACTATGTGTCTGTCAAATTTCATCAAGATCCGTCAAATTGTTATAGCGTGTTTACAAAATTTTGGATTTACAACCTGTATCTAGTCATTATAATCGAAATTTGTAATATCTTTCAACATATTTTTCGTGATCACTATGCTTTAATTATAGTGAAGTAATAAATTACTAGCAACTTATTAGATATATGTTCTGAGTTTTTACTTTTATATTGTTTTCAGCATTATTCATTCTTATAAGCCGTTGAAATATTAAAATGAACCAGTTCTTGGTTTTAATTACTGAATCTTTTAGGAAACCTTTACATGCTCAAGGTGCTTGATCTTATCATTCTTTTTTCTACTTTTAATTACTTATTCAGTTATAGCTTTGATCAATTAAAATATAAATCCTTTCAGAATGGTGAATTCATATTTCAGTAGTTACCATGGTAAATGATAAATGATAAATCTTTATATGATGTCCTAATGATTATATTTAACCAAAGAGGTTAAATCAAGTCTTCCCTTATAAAGTGTTTGGTAAATGAAGTGTTGTGGCGTGTAGACTTGGTGAGATAGGTTTTGCTGTGAGTAGGTAAGGTGTGTCCAAAGGTAATCAATCTCTTTTTCCCTGATGCCGCAGACCGTAATTTTTTTCCGTGTGAGAAATAGGTAGCTTATACACAGTGCCCAAGAAGCGGGCGTAAAACTGTATATATTTAAACATCCTGACTGTAAATAAATGTACCGACATATATTGGCGAATACAGTTCCTTATGAGGCAAGGGTGTGAAACTACTTGATGTTTTCTTTTCGATCCAGAATGACTTGTGTGAAACAATTTGAACATAGGCTCGGGACAATGTGACAAGTATCACTTTTAAAACTTTGTCAGACTTCAGACATTCATTGTTTATCATTCATCAGATCACATGTTCTTCTCCTGGAAGCATCAGGAACAGTAACATCAATAGTCAGATTTTGTTTTCTGTCTTTCCGTAACCTTTATGTGTGGAAAACGTGTTCATCTTGTTTCTTACTTGCCTTTTTTTTAATAATTAGATTGTTTAATAGAAGTATAACTGCTTGAGCTGCCACAATTTTCTTTCTTGACAACTTATTCTTCCATCGAATCATTTGATTTTAATTAATTACACAAACAATTTATTGCTATATACAGCTGATTGGTGGTAAATTTTGGGATGTCTGGTATTTTAACAGATTGTCCCAGAAAAACTGCCAGAGCAGACGTGACTGTTCGGCGGCCGGGTACTGGACTCATCTCTATCAACGGAAAAGGAATAGAATATTTCTCCACCATCCAAGCAAGAGCACAGGTATAATATCAAATACTTTGTTGTTTATCCTTTGTTGTTAATACTTTTGTCACTTTTTATTTACTCCATGTCAAAGTTATAGTTCTTTAAAACAAATTAATAATCAAAATTATAAAGGAAAAGGGATTCAAAAGAAGTTAGTGAAGTGCAGGTATGAACCTCTTAGTATTAAATTTTTAATGAATATAATCATTCTACTGATTTCTTTATCATTGATATACTGAATGGTGTTTCGAATCATACAGGTCCTCGATTATATGTAAAAGTTTCAGACGTTTAAGTTTAAAAAGATCTATGAGTAATTTTGCTTACTGAAATATAACTCTTCTTTGCTAAAGTTATTGAGAAAGTCCTAACCATCTTTGAACATCTAATCTACTATTCGACAAAATAGTGAAATGATTTCATTTCATTTAATGTGAAACTTTATCGTCCATCTTAAAATCATATGTTCTGGTCATAACTTGAGTTGTTTAAATATTTTTTGATGGTTCAGTTCTAATGACTGTTATATTTGATGTTTGTAATCGAGTTTTGTGTTACAGGCCTTGTAGAGAGGTCCTCTAGAAAGTCACAATTTTGGTCCATTAAAAATCGCTTTCTTTCATGAAGTAGTTCCTTTGTTAATTGTTGTAATAATTGGGCTAATCTCCTCTTTATGTCAATATCTCTGATGAAGAAACTAGACATTTTAAGTGATCTTTTTTTAGCTATTGACTTCTGTCCTTCATTAGATCTACACAGCAAATAATATATTACTTACCTTAAGAAGTTTGCATGCATATGATGTTATTACAGAAACTAATTTGTTTTATTTTTTAAAATTGAATTTACTTATACAGAGTAATTCTGTAAAATTTTAGTTATAAGAGGCTCCCATTAATAATATCATGTATTAGGCCCATACAAAATTAATGTATTATTGAACAGGTATGAATATCAACCCATAGCTGTTATTATATACTCTTATTTACAAATCCTAGGATAGAAGCTACTGAATTTCTACTATTGTGTAATAAAACTTATGACTATAGGCACTGTCTCGTATTAATAAGCATTTCGTTATGATTCCTGTAAGAGGGGATCTCTTTATATGCTACATTTTTTTTTTAATTCTTGATATTAATTGTTGATTGTAACGGTAAAGTTGTTCATTGACATAAGATAATGACATAAGTCTTTATCAAGCTAAGTATAGATATACCCACTTAATAAACTTGTTTACAAGTTAACGCGAAGCCAGATGGGTTGGATTCTTTTTTGCGAATCTATTCTCAGGCTGTTTGTTTATTGTGAACTCTGCTCCATTGCCACTTCTGTTTCTTGTTTCCTTTATCATTGCTGGTGTTTGGGCAAGTAGTTGATTGTAGTATTGTTTGAATCTTTGTGAATTGAATATCTATACATAGATTATATTTTTCTTTAAAATCATAATAATATATCTATTTTGATTGAATGTGACGGACGCAGTGACTGGATGACTGACTGTACGGGTACCGATTAGTTTCAGCTGGAGTGCTTGGTGGGGATGAGTGGTGGAGGTTGGGAGAGGAGGGAGAAGAGCAGTCGTGCCTCGGTTGTTAGAGAGTGAAGAGGGGTGCTGAAGGACCATCCATCGGGCCGATATGGAAGACTCAGTCACGGACAAAATAGTTTTAGAGCGAGCGACTAGCGTTAATCTCGAAGAACGGAGGCCCAAAACAGGGATTATTAGTAAATGGAAGAGTTTCAGGTTGTCTAAACAAAGTGAAGACTGGACTTTACCTGAGGAATTCGATCTACCAAGAGAAGAGGATGAACTTAGCATCCAAATTTGTAAAGACACTATACGAACTTCGCTTTTTGATGGAATGAGGGCTTCTGGGGGAGATGTGAAAGTGCTATTAGATATCGAAGATGGTAAGCAGTTCCCAATCATTGCTATGAACCAAACATGTTTATCCATTACTCTCCTCTGGTCTTGCATGAGTCGCAGACATGATTTACTAGCGGAATTATGCATGCGCGGTGCGACCCTAGACTATACCTTGCCAGGAGAACGATTCAGCTGCATCCATCTAGCAGCTTTCAGTGGATGCTCTAACTGCATCAAGTGGCTTATTAATCAAGGCATTGATGTAAATCTAACTCTCGACAAATACTCCCCTTTACATTACGCTGTTCTTGGAAATTCCACTGATGCTGTGAAGTTACTTTTAAGTTCTGGAGCTAAACTGGAAGATGTCATGGTTCACTCAGCAGTTAGAGCAAATGCACTAGAATGTCTCAGAATTTTACTGGCTCGTGGTTGTTCCCCAAACTCGATAGACTCAAGTGGTTTTGCTCCTATACATATCGCTGCGGATAGAGGGCTCCCTCAAGCTCTAAAAATACTTTTAAATTCTCCTAAAATAAATGTAAACATTACCACAAGGGAGAAGAGCAATACAGCACTTCATTTATCATCAGATGGAGCTAATATTGATTGCATCACTTTGCTTTTAGAAAAAGGAGCAAGTGTTAAGTTGAAAAATTCTAAAGGCGAAATTCCTTTACATTTAGCTTGTAAGTCACAGTATGTTGAATGTATAGAAGCTTTACTAAAGGCTGGATCGGATGTAAACTCTTGTGATTGTGACAACAGAACTCCTTTGCATTCAGCAGTAGGAAAGGCTTCACAAGAACATTTAGCAGTTGAAGTACTGCTTCGGTGGGGCGCTGACATAAACAAGCAGGACAGGTATGGCTACACGCCCCTTCATATAGCCTCTGTCAATGAGTTATCTCAAATCGTTGATGCGCTTATCTTGGCCGGAGCTGATGTCAGTGCAAAAACAAGAGGAGGGTTAACTGCTTTAAGTATTATATCAAGAAAAACTCCAGCTTCCCTTTCGACAATCGAAAAGAAATTAGATTCTTCTTTAACTATGAATGAACCTGAACATACAAATCGGGAATTAGAATTAAAACTGGATTTCCGATATCTCCTTCAACATTCCTCTGGCGGTGAGATGGGGCTTTTGAAAACATTAATTAATGCTGGTCAAAAAGACCTCTTACAACATCCTTTGTGCAGTGCTTTTCTTTATATCAAGTGGTTGAAAATAAGAATTTTCTACTTCTCTCGTTTGTTCTTAACCGGCTTATTTGTTCTCCATTTGACCTTGTATGTGATGACAGCACTGGCCCACAACTGCTATAATTTTGCAAGGAATCGTACTACCACTGACCAGGAATTGTGTCAAAATAACTCTCTTCTCGCTGGCCTTGTACTAGATTATCCTTTGTATGTGGAAATTTTATGGTGTCTGATGGTGATATTAAGTATTGCTGAAACTGTCAGAAAATGTATGGCTATTGCTGGCTACACATCAGTGAAACAATATTTTTTACAGTGGGCTAATTTAATTGAATGGTTTACCATAATAAGTGTTTATATAATTTCTTACATCTATACAGGAAGGACATATGTATGGCAGAATCACATTGGTGCCTTTTCAGTGTTGTGTGGGTGGACTAATCTTATGGTCATGATCGGCCAGTTACCAGTTTTTGGAACTTATGTCGCAATGTTCACTAAAGTCCAAGCTGAATTTGCTAAATTACTGTTGGCTTATGCTTGCTTACTAATAGGATTCACAATTAGTTTTTATGTAATTTTCCCTACTTCTCAAGCCTTTCAGAACCCGGTCATAGGTTTCATGAAAGTTTTAGTTATGATGACTGGAGAACTTGATTTAGATTTATTGTTGGGATCGAAACGTGACAAATTTCCTTTAGATATTAGTGCTCATATAACTTTTTTCTTGTTTATACTATTTGTAACTGTTGTTTTGATGAACTTACTAGTTGGTATCGCTGTCCATGATATAGGGGGTTTGAGTCGAACTGCTGGGCTGAATAAACTTGTGAGACAGACCGAGTTGATTTCCTTCTTGGAGGTTTCACTATTTAAAGGATATTTACCGAACAGTGTCATGAAGGTAGTTAGAAGAGTGGCCCTGGTTGCACCTCAAGCTTATAGAGTTGTTCTTCATGTTCGACCCTTAAATCCTCAGGAAACAAGACTTCCTAGAGATGTCATGAAAGCAGCTTTGGAAATAGCTAGAAAGACACGAGGGGGACTGTGTTCCACTCCCAGTTTGCGCTATACTAAGGCATCTTACAGAAAATATAGCTCAGAGACTTGAAAGGATAGAGACTATTCTTGAACAACAAATGGCGCTACTTAATAATGTTATTTCTTCGATTAAAAAGAGCCCTTAATTATACAATTTATATGCCCTGATGGATGAATGTATTAATTTGTTTGTCGTTCTAATAGACTTGAGCATTGTGCAGATTTTATTTCCTTTGGAACTCAGTGGTATGCAGAACTCAGTAGACATCGAAGCGACAGTCACTGGTGGAGGTGAAACAGGTCAAGCTGGAGCAATCCGTTGGGGCATCTCTTGGGGACTTCGATCATTCGTCTCCCAAGACATGATTGAAACTATGAGAATTGGTAATTTTATGAGTATTAACTTTTATAAACCTACTGAAATAATGAAAATGTTAATTTATTAAAAAGTCATAAATCTAGTTTTCCAGTAGCAATTAATTGGATTTAGAAAGGTCTTAATTCCCTGTTTGATCCCAGCAGTCATGGTCATATTAATAAAAAAAACTTCGATTGTCATTTGTCATACTGAAAAAACTCTCCACTTGTTTAGTATAGTATTGTGAAATAACATCCAACAGTATGATTAAACTTTTACCAGCATTTACTTTATATATTTTAGTCAGTTAAAAACAGTAGAACTTGTGTTCATAGCTGGACTTCTCACAAGAGACTTCAGACGCAAAGAGAGGAAGAAGCCTGGACAAGAAGGAGCCAGAAGAAAGTTCACGTGGAAAAAACGATAGTGGACTTTACATGATTAGTGTTTTGGTCAGTTTTAAACTTAACGTTTATTTAATACTTTTTTTGTAAATAAAAGAATATTATGCTTTTTTCAAATTATTTGTTCCTAACTGATAATTTACTATTTCTGATTTTTTTTTAATATTTTACTTTCTGCTATGAGAAAAAAAAATTGTTTTGAATTTCAAGAAAATATTAGATAATTTTTCGGAAAAAAATACTATGGTAACTTGCTCTTCACACTACTCGAATAATAAACTAATTAGAGAGAAGGGAATATCATTAAGAAAATTATATTATATAAAAACTATTTTATTATTCAACTGTATTTGAGGAAATTAAAAAAACAATCTACATTTCATTTAGTGGTTTCAAACCTAATATCAGCATTCCTTTCTGCAAAACCATCCTTGCAGTGTGAAACACAAGCAGCCTCTGTTCAGCTATATCAGTCGGTTCCCCTTTTATTCGTACATTCTTTAGAGCTTTATTTATTGACCTCCTGAAATCATTTTCAACGTTGATATATCATATAAGACCATGAAAAATGTTTCCTTATTTCAGATTTAGAAATATTTATTTTACAATAATCAATAAAAGTATATTATTTATTATTGTTGAAGTTATAAAATCACTAGATGAGAGATCTCGAAGAAAAATTTGAAATGGTCCACTCTCCAGCCACCCATTCTCAGAAATAATGAAAATTGATTTTTTAAATTTATTTAACAAATATAGATCCTATATTTTTTCAGTTATAATAATTGTAATTGACATATTTCTTTAGAACAATTGCCTAATATTTGGTAGGTATATTTCTAATGAAATCAAAACAACATAATAATTTAAATCCTATGGTTAGCAAATAAAATTTGTAATTAGAAAATCGGACAAGATTCTATAACTAATAATCACACCTCTCATAGAAATATATTATTGATAAAATTGTTAAAAGTAATCAAAGAAACGGAGATGTCATCTGATGGATTTTCAATGGGTGAATTAGATATCAGGTACTTAATTAGATACTCAATTTGTATTATCATTTAATAACGAGGTAATAATACTATAAATTTTATTTTAAATTATCTTAGTGGTTATATTTTTGTAGTGAATATCTTAAAATTTAAGTTATTTTAATTGATAATAAGTACTGATTTTATTTTATAATTTTAAAAAGATGTTTACTGTGACACATAGATAGAAAATTAACAAAGGACTCACTTTTTAATATTTCGACCGTTATGGCTGTTGTCCACAGGAGAACAAGTGAATTAAGGGAGGGACGACAGTCAACTGAAGAATTCTCTGGTTAGGGGGCTAAAGCAGAGCTGCCGCGAAGGCTGTCATATGTTTACTGCTCCTTATAGTACTCTTATATAATTTCGTGCTATAAAAACAACGAAATATCTATAATAAACTGTAAGAAAGCAGTAATAATAATTTACTGATAAAATCAGTAATTATTATCAATTAAAATAACTTAAATTTTTAAGATATTAACTATAAAAACATATAACCAGTAAGATCATTTGAAAAAAATAAAGTGTGAGATTTAAATAAGACTAGAACCGGCTTTCCTCGAATGGATACGTTTTACAACTTCAAATGTTAAATAAAACATTTTTTAAGCAAAATGCCTTATGTTTCAGTATTCTACATATTATTGAGATGTGTTAGTTGTTGCTCTGCAGTTCTTATCTTCTAGTCGGACATAAACAATTTTTCAAGGCTTCTACTTGTTATCATTACACTATGAATTGCTGGTTTCATTTTGCTATGTTCATTTTTAATATTCTTAACAGAGCTTCCGTAGAGTTTTTCTTCCTTTGGGGGGGGGGGGGGCTCACCCTTTATACTTTCATGGCATAATGATTTTGGGATTTGGAAGATAAACAAAGGTCTTCCAAGTATGTGTTATTTAAATAAATTTTTTTAATATTAGCTTCTGTGAGAAAATTTCCTTTCACTAACTATTGAGTATCAAAATTCAAACAAACAGTAGGTAAAGGAAAAAAGTATTATATGAAAATATTAAATTTTTTTTATTATCTTTATGCTCTACATACAGTTAAGTAAAAAATAACCATGCATTTGGAAACTTATATAACGTTACGGGAAGTCAGGTCGATGTACTTGTACAGTTTACTTTCAGAAATTCTACTCCATAAATGTTGACAATCTTGCTAAGACATTCCGTTTATCATAAGGTTGTTATTAGACCATGGAGCTGTGGTCTACAACCGGTGGGTCCCTACCCCAAGTGGGCCGCGAAAAGTTCAAATTATATATGTTTAAATCTAAAATAAAGGGCTAAATTAAATAAATAATGTCTTAAAAATAAATTTTGGAAGAAACAAATCGAGAATAAATTTATCAACGAGATGTAATTAGGTACTAGTGATACTCTACTGCAAAATTAATTCGTTGTGGAGTCCTTCGTAACGTGCAAATTTCGTAATTAGAGACGCTTTTTTCTTGTAAATTCCCTGATCAGTTCAAAGCGCCGCAAATTTGGATATAATTCTTTTATAAATTTATTTGTAGCCAACAAATAGTTCATATGAGATGTTTTTTACCTATGATGGATAACTTCATCCATACAAAATTCATTCATCATTCATTGAAAGCACAAAAAGAGTTTGCCGACCTTTCATGTGATTCTACTTTTAAAATGGACTTATAAAAAAAGAACTGAAACTCTTTCACTTGTGTCGAAACAGAATGCAAATATTGTCCGAACTAGTCATGGATACTCTTCTTCCTTTTGCCTTCACTTATTTGTGTGAAAAAGCTTTTACGGTATTGACTTTTATTAATCAAAACTGGAAGACATCGAAATGGTGTTAAGATCTGCCATAATTTAAATATAACCAAGATTCGATTTTTTATGTCAAAATATGCAGGCACAGCAATCTCCTTAAAGTTACTGTTGATCAAAATTTTAATATCCCCTGTCTTATTAGTGCTTAATTTTATTTGTGTTTTCACCAAGGGGTCACAAATAACTGGTCGTCAAAATGGGTCGTGTTGTATAAAAGGTTGAAGACTCCTGCCATAGAGGCTATTGGCATAACTTTGGAAACATTCTTAGATTGTAATACGAACATTTCTTGTAAATTTTCCTCTATAATCCACCAGTTTCTGAACTTGTCAATTATTTAGAGTCTACTTGCTGTATTGAGTTTTAATGGTAAAGTACACGTTCTGAAACCAGTAGAATAAAGAAAACAAATTTAAAAAGAATTATAAGATTATATACTAATCATGCCATAAAAGCCTGCGGATGTAGGCTCATTTTTCTACTAATATTTTTCCTGTAGTGATTTTACAACTTCAAAAATACATAAATACTTGTAAGTTGATCTAATCCTTATTCAGCAATTATTTCTTATTTTATTACGGAAGTAATTTAAGTTTTTTTTTACAAAATAACATTCTTGTGTCATTTATTAGGTGGTAAATATTTGTTACCATGTTTAAGGATACTTACATTAAACGAAATAAATAACTAACGACGTAAGATGACTCAAGATCTCGCTCTGCATTATCCATGACTTGGTCAAACCTGAATAGAAAAATTATATTTGTTAAATCAGTGAAATTTATTATAAGTTATAAAGTAAATGTATACATATATATAACCTATTAGATAAAACGATTCTACGAACTGAATAAACTAGAATTTTCAAAAGAACTTGTAGTAAGTTTCAGTGATTTCTTTTCTGTGTGTTCTTTTGAAATTCTAGTTTATAATATATATATATAAATTAATATGAGTACAGGTAGAAATAAAGAAAGACTAGCACTTAGAGACTTATTTTCGGTTTAATCCCAGAGGTGTTTTGAAACTCTTTCGAACCAACTTGACTGTTACTGCATTGGGTCTCTCTCTGTCTATTCATTCTCCTGATGACGGTTGAAAGCGAAAATTAGGAGTGTACCGTGTTATTATTTCTTTATTTGTACTCATGATGTGCAATTATGAACTTATTGATAAATATGTACTTATGAACTATTGGTTTCCGTTTTAGATCAATTTCTTATTGATCAATGTATTTATATATGTTCAAACACTAGAAACAGTCCATATTGTACACATGTATTTAAAAACATATTACATTACGCTTCATTAATTTTTTTAAGGTTTTTTGAGTCATCTAATTTTTCTCATAAATTTATAAATAAATAAAAAGCTCATCTAAGTTTATTTTTGTAAATGAATCAATGTTTGTTCATCAACGAAATATTTCGGTCAAATAATATCATAATTGGAATTTTTGGGGTTACAACGTAGTTGATGTCAACTAGTTAAATTGAAATCAACTTAATTTGTTTTAATAACTTAAAGATAACTACAAAACTAAGTTACAGCATTACATTGAAGTTGCAAGTAAAGCGGTTGCAGTTCACTGAAGGTTTATGTTCTGACTAAATTTTCTCCACAGGGATTCAGTCTTTAATTGTCTCTATTTTTTCTTGGCTAATTTGAATTGGTATTCATTTCTGTTTTTTGTTGTGTGAAATTCCCAAATGATGTTAAGAAATTACTGAAATTTTATTTTTGATAAATGCCAATATACATAGAGGATGCACAGTTCATTTTTCATTAACAAGAACTAACAGGAGACTTTGTTTCCCTTTATACTGAACTGCTAGGTTCCTTCTTATTGCTTCAGCTGATTCTATTTTTGATTCTAGTTATCCGTTTTATCTGATTTATTCAGTCTCCTAGGCAGGAATCCACCAGTGATGAAATAAAAAAGTGGAAGTGACACACTACTGTCGTTCTTTGAATTACGCTCGTCGGTGTATTGCACTGGACTTGAACTTCACAGAGTATTTAATTTGCTGTTTGGTGTCCGACCGGGGATTGTTACTGCTGTTACTAGTAACAGTATTGGAAGGTTTGACATTTCTTCAGGCTATTGCTTGTATGAAACTCTCTAAACTCTTCAGTGTTATTTCGCTTAAAGTCAGCTATCAAGCCAAAATCAGCAATAGTAGTAAATCTCTACGCAAAAAAGTATAAGCCCTGTGTCAATTCAGTTATTTCAAGGTGGTCTGTGCTACGTGCACTCTCATAGTACACGACGGTCACTTCTCTGCCCAGGAGACTGAATAGGGCAGATTGCATAAAACGGACTCTACAACCAATAACAGAATAAATCAGCATCCCAAACAATAAAAAATGTCTGAGTGGTCAATACTAACTTTTTATGTTAGTAAAAGTATTATGAAACTCATTGAAAATCGCTTTAATTAATTAATTTACTGTAATTAAATTTACTACAAATTTAATTACAAAAATAATAATTATTATTATTGTAGCTGTCGTTGTCGTAGGGTAAGCATATCATAAAATCTGTAGCAAAAGTATGATCCATCTCATTGGCAATAAATTTAACGAGTTGTTTTATTTTAATCTGGCTTATCTCCATTTTGTCAATTGTAATGCTAATGCAATCATTATTGTAGCAGAATCTGACAACTGACTACTTGTGCAACTTACCAGTTGTACTTTTTAATGTAATGCTTATTCTTCGAATATTAATAACATTTATATCATGCTATTAGGATATTACCTAATACCAAATTTAAATCTTACAGGATCACCAGAAAGGTCAGTTACAATTAATATCAGTTTCGGAATTAAGTTCAGAAAATACTTTTCCTTGATACTAAAATGAACAAAAATTAATATTAGATGTAGATCTTTTTGGGTTTGTGAAATCTTATCTTCGGGGATGAATCGTAATAATTGAAATATGAATTGAATCATATTAATTGACGAATGAGGAATCGACCCTTCCGTTCTATATTACAAAACGGATATTAATTTTAAGCTAATTCCTCAAGTTGGCAATAAGTTTGATATTATGTTTACTTATAGTAAAGCTGAGGGTAGGCCACTACAGATTTTTTTATTTGAGTAATCGAATAAATTCAGCACCTGCTTTTGGTTGTATTCCACAAATTATTATAAACATAAATAAGTAAATAAACAATATTTATGTACATATATACTATATCATTATCTATAAATAGTGGTAAAATTCAATAGATGTTGAAGTATGTGCATACCTTGCTATTATTAATATTAATTCTGACAAGGGTTCTGAAATCAGATCTGGGTTTACTTCAGATGGTATAGATACTCCAGATCTCTTCTCCAAACTCCATAGTCTACTGTGAGTGTATTGAAGTTTCACTCCTGAGTCGCCTGTACTCTAAAAACAAGTATAGTTACTAATAATACAAAAACATTTCATAATCGTAATTAGTTTATATAATTTTAGCCAGACAAACTTCACTCCCTACGGCAATAATATTATTTACCCTATCTTATCTATTAATTGAAATCCAAAGTATATGAATAAACCTGTAATGCAATATCCCAGTCGAACTTGAAATCTTTCATTCTCCTTTGTT
Organism: Hermatobates lingyangjiaoensis; assembly: GCA_026182355.1. NCBI lineage: Eukaryota > Metazoa > Arthropoda > Insecta > Hemiptera > Hermatobatidae > Hermatobates > Hermatobates lingyangjiaoensis. The sequence continues at coordinate 2,030,202 of JAPFBL010000255.1, forward strand.
TGAGCAGGTAGATTAATAATGTGGATAAAGCCAAGATTTCTGTAGTTTTGTTTGATGTATCTCTTGTATCTACAATTAAGAACTTCATTGAAATGTATAGAACTATAATACTTTATAGTAAACTGTTCAAGCACTTACTTATTGATAGCTCTTGTTGTTTTTCCATTTTTTCTATGGTAATATTAAGAATGTCAGAGAGAAATATACCAGTACCCTGTCTGGTGCTCATGCCCACAATCCTGCCAAATTTTACGTGGTCCACTATATCCTTTCCTAATATTTGGCTAGTAACTTTTCTTACCAGTTCAATATGATTTTCCTGACTTTTATCAATTACATATTTCATTGAATCACATTTGTATCTTTCGCATCTATCTAAAGCTGCTGCTATATCGCGACTTAGATACAAGGAAGTGCCATCTTTTTTTACTAGAGGAATCACATTATCCCCCTGATTTACAACCTAATAACAAATTGAATATATTCAAAAACTGATTAGGGACACTAAGTTTACAATTATATAATAAAATTACCAACTGTCCATCAACTTCTTCAGCAATTTTTTTTGTTTTCAATATCTCTAGACAATTAAGTAGTTTTTCCCCTGTATAAGAAGACTCCCAAGAATATTCATCAAACTTTATTCCTAAAATTTGGTAAGTTTCCTTCAGATGTTTCACAGTAAGATTCCTTATTTGTTCCCATACTTGATTAGTTTCAGAACTATTGTTTTTCTCCATGGAAGCACTCACTTCTTTTGCCAGACTTTCAAGAGATACATCTTTATTTGCTGTTACATAGGCATTATTAATTATTCTCAAAGGGTCGCCTTCAAAATTTGATAAGTCAATGTTTAACTTGTCTAAACCAACTTTAATAAAACCAAACTGGGTACCCCAATCTCCCAGGTAATTCATTCTTGTAATATTATTGGTCTGTTCAAGAATGTTTGAAACAAAACTGCCAACAACTGTGGATCGCAGATGTCCCATGTGAAAAGGTTTAGCAATATTTGGAGAACTAAAAGCAAATAACATAATAAACGTTAATAAATGTATTACTCAATGAAATTATCATGTTCTACATCATTAATATTATTAGAATTTATGGCATATTTAATTTCATTTGGAGGAAATGGATAATTAAAAAAGTTACCATTACTGGGGTGGTAATAAATTTTTATTTAATTAGAAGAATATATTGTTTAGAAATAGTTGGGCTTAATATACATATATTGGGTCAATGCTAGGTGTTACATAAAACTTTATTGGATGAAGTAATTCTAAAGTTAATATAAAAAAAAATTATTTATTCTTTAGGGCAAAGAACAAATGAAAAAAGGACTGAGTATCCTTCATAATTGCATAAATACTAAATAAAAGTATTTGATTCAGAAGAATTGAGTTAAATAAATACTAATTTGCATCATAACTTTCACCACAGAATAAATTATTAGTTAAAATGTATGTACACAAGTTTGATATATCCATAAAGAAAATAAATCTTACATGTAATTACAAAGAAATCAGTTATTGTGATTGTATTTCGTAAGGAACATTTAAAAGAGGAAGTATAAAACAGTTTTTCAGAAGTAAAAGCATTAGATTTTTTTATTAAAACAATTTTGTATTTTATTTTTTTATTCAATCTTCGTTATGGATAATATTTCATTAAAAATAAATTAACATATTGGTTGAAGTAATGTTATAAACAGTTTGAACCTAGCAGGATCAAGAAAAGATAGCAAATTCCATAGTGAAATAGAAACTTATTTACTAAGTTTGTATTAATTAAGATTAATAAGATTACCTTATTAACCTTATAAGGTTATATATATAATGGATGGATAATTATATATATACAATGGATTAGTATATTTTATTAAATAAAATATGTACTTTATTAATTGAAATCAATCCAGACATTTATTTTACCGTATCATTAATGGAGAGGTAATATCTGTAATAACATACACAATGCATCTACCTGAATTCGACTAAAATATTGCGCCTTTTAACTTCTGCAGCACTTCTTGATTGGCTAGTTAATAAAAGTTTGATAAATTCATTTCTATTTAACATAAATTCCACCATTCTATTCTTACTGTTAACTGAAATATTATGGATTATGGAATCAGGTTTCATATAAATGATTGGAGATAGGTCATTGTTCATAACAGATTCACACTCATCCAGAGGAGCTTCGAAAAAGTATGAACCTCCTTTGTCCTGTGAAATTGACAAAACTTTTGATAATCCATTGATGGACTTGCTTAATTGTTTACATTCCTGGGAAACCTGAAAGATGTATACAATTATATTATGAAATGTACAGTTCCATTATCTGTTCACTAGTAATTTTGAATCCCTGATATTAAAATGAAAATACGTATATTCAATGAAAGAATAAATTTTCTTTTTTTTTGTATTGATAAAAATGAATTTTTATTCATATTGTGCCCCTTCTATAGAACATTTATAAAAAAATTTAAGATTGTTGTTCACCGAAGTAACATATTACCCTGTGTAGTAAGTGCTCTTTAATAACTGATAACATATTCATGTAAAGTAACCTTTCACTGTCTACATTTACTGAAATTTAACCTTCTCATAATTCAGTGTTTCCTTGTTACTTTTAATTCTAAAATCAATGAAGTTTAAGTAAAAATTAATTGGTTAAATCAATCGTGAAGTTTGAATCATCATTAAAGTTGTTCCTTTAAAATAAGTGTCTGTCATGCTTTATACATGTCAATTGATAAAAAATTACAATCTAAAATCTGGTTAAAATTGTATTATGTATATGTAATTTGTTAAACAAAAACATTTTATATAATTCTGTTATAACAATTAGTCGAAAATAAATTTAAGTAAACCCATAAAATTTACTTCGAATCTTTTGTACAATATTTTTACAAATCATTAGCAATATTCGTTTCCAGGGCAGCTTATCTATTTTGTTTGTAGTTTAAATTTAATTACATTATGAATGTCCTAAAACTGTATGATAGATAATGAAATATATTGTTTTCAAACGCCAAAGCAATACTGTGATGTGTTGGTAGCAGTGCAAGAGTTCATTATAGCTGTGGTATTTGTGGAAGCCATCTTGTGGGATATAATTGTGATTGTTTAGGTGTTCCGCAGTTTGCTAATTTCAGCACCTGGATTGATCAACAGAAACGCGTGAAAGGAATGATTCTTCTCTTCAGTATGTATTAATAACTACTCTTGTTACGTTCTAATAAATTAATCTATACTGAATCTTTTGAGCTTCAATGCCCCGACTTCGACCGTGCAGCCGTACTATGCATTTAAAGCTTCTATTGCAGATAATGTAGTATTGGTTCTTTTAAAAACCTAATTAGTTTACGAATATAGGATATTTTATCTGATTGATGGATTTTACTACTTATTTTCTTTGCAACGTTTTTTAAAATGGACGAGTTAGATGAGGGTAGGATATAAAGTGGGATATTTAATGTAGTGACATTTTTTCTTGACTGATATTTACTCATAGATGTTGATTGGCTAAGTGATTAATTGTCATGTATAGAAGAGGTAATATTGTCTTCATGCCATCATTAAATAATGAGTATTTTGAAACTTTGAATAATAACTAATAACTTTGAATAATGAGTATTTTTATGCTTAATAAGTTAATATGCTCCATTAGATACCAAAAACCAAAGGTTTTTTTTGATATAACACGGTTATTAAAAAGAAGTAATATGACATAGTAGGTTAAACGCCCATTGTATGAGGCTTGTATATAAGTAAGTTCTTGTGTATTAGGTGATTTGTGAAAAAATGAATACTGTTTTTTTATTCTAAAAATAATTTAGGTACCCAAATTAATGTGGTAATGTAATCAGAAGGAATTTTATTAGGAGATTTCAGTTAAGGCCTAATTAGATACTAGCTGCGGAGTAACCTGTCTCAATAGAGCGTCACAGACTTCGGCTATTCATCAGACGGCTATTCACTCATGTGATGATTACTATTCATAAACTTTTCTGCTAGATCTGTTTTAAACTAGATATATTGATTTTGCAAATATATTTTGTCTTTTCTGAAATATATTATTAATATTTGTAATAATTATATTTGGATAATTTAAACACTTCCTATAGTAATACTCAGTTGTGCAATTTTCTTATTTGTCATATATGCATTGAGATACCCCAAGAATTTGAAATTTATATTTATTTTAATTGCTTAAGGATATTATTAGTTGTGTTGTTAGTTATATAGGTGTTACTTAGTAGTAGTTGTTCATATTTTGTCTCAATAATATCTGTAGCCGTCACCTTTAATGTTTATAAATATATTTTTGTCATGTTTATAATGTATTTTTTATACATTAATCTTCTTATACATGTGAGTGATACACATACATGCTAAAATTTTCAGCGAGGAAAATGTAATCGAAAAACTATTTTTTAGTCAGTAGAACATCTTTTTTTATATAGGTTTTTTGCCATTTACTAAGTTCTGTATTATTTGATTAAGTTTAAAAAGAAAACATGATTTTTGTTGTGCACTTTTCCTTTTTTGTACTTACATTGTTTGTGTTGTCAAGTACACATTAGTCATTATTGATGTCATTCATGTGTTCTCGTATCATGTTTGTAGTGTAGATAATTCCTCATGTATGTTCAAAAATTACTCTTTAATAATCCTATATTATCTTATATATATCATAGAAGTATAATGTATATATGGCGGTTTCTGTATATGGTGATATAGCTCTTGTGAATATTTAATTTTTCTATTTCATTACCAGTTAATTGGTTATAACAAATAAATTATGAATGTTTTTCGGCTATTTAGATAAGTTTGTGGTATATACATTAATGATACGGTTGATGTAGTTTATTCTTCTGTACATCATTCCATCCTCAGGTTTATTAAGTTGAAAAAGAATTTATCATTAATGGTTTGTGAATTTTCTGTTTAATTGGTATAAATTATTTTTAATTCCTTCAACAGGAATAAATAACGAACGTGCTCCTGTTTGCTAATATAATTAAATGTATCTAAAGTTTTATTATTCCTAACTATATTTTTTTTATCAATTAATTGTTCAAAAATACTATATTCCAGAGTCTAAAATTCAGCTTTTTTTTTTGACAATGCAGTTGAAAGTATGAAGAAAATATCTATAAAAAAAGATCCAGGATGCTTAAAAATAATTAATAAAGAAAAATATTGACCACCCTTACCATTCAAATGCAAAAAGTTCAAAAGACTGAAAATATAATTTCTGGATATCGATGTTACAGATGAATGTTATTTAAGTTGGACGTTTAAATTCGTAAACCCACTGAGATACAATAATTTATGGTTGATGTTTATGAATTTTTATACTGTTATCTAAGTAAAATATATTAACATTTTATTTAAACCATAATTAAACGAAATCTTGTTTTATTTTGTGATATTTATTACTGTATAAATTACTAGTGATAATAATAGTGGTATATAGTTTTATACGTAAATTATTATTAAAAGCTGAAGGTAACCTAAATAGCAATTCATAAAGTACAACTTATTTGTCAATACATCGGACCTTCTTCATCATTTATAATCATTAGGAGGAGAAATGTCATTTTGATCAACATAATATGTATATAACTAAAGTATATATATATATTAACTAATTTTTTAACTAATATTTATAACACTATTTGCCTTTTTTTATCGAGGTTTTGTCTAGCTTCAATATAATAAGCCGACGTTTCGTCTATATTTGTAGACATCTTCAGGGCTATATCAATAAAGAATTTAATTACAATAACATGAAAAGTAATTATATTACATTATTTACTGTGTGGCTGATTTGAACACAAACCGTTATGTAGTTGCTTTCTCACAATAGAAAAATACCAAGGTAATTATGTATATTAATTAAATAATGTAGTATAATTACTTTACAAGTTATTGTAATTAAATTCTGTATTGATGTAGCCCTGAAGGTGTCTACAAATATTGACGAAACGTCGGCTTATAGTTGTTGTATTTTTGAAGCTAGACCAAACCTCGATAAAATAGGAAAATAGTGTTAAATATATGTGGTCGAGATAAGGAAAAAATTCGTATATATATATAATAATCAATGTTCAAACCACAATGTTCGGTTTTTGACTCTGATGGTTAAAAGATCATAGTCTTTTTTTTCCCATTTCTTATTGTGGTTTGAGTATTGGTTGTTGTTTCACTTGCTTATTGTGAAATATTGTTATATATGTATATATCATCAAACCGCTATATGAAATGGGTAAAAAAGACTAAGATCTTTCAACTGTAACAAGCGGCCTTCGTCAGAGTCAGAACCCAACTCAGTTGGTTTGATCATTGATTGTTATTTCATGTGCTTATGTGAAATCTTGATATATATATATCAATATTCAATAATATATATATTATATATATTATCAATAATAATATATATATATTATTCAATAATATATCGACCGTTTGATAGAATAGGTGTATTCTCTAATCGGGGCTCGGCCAATCTTCCAGGATAAAAAATCAAACTCTCGTTGCCAACGTTTCGGTTTTATTTAAAACCTTTTTCATAGGCCTACAAACAAAGGATAATAAGAAATCACATATCAACATCAAACATATACACTATATGAAAATGGATTGTTACCGCTTATGAATATTACAAGCAGAAATATATTCCAGAGATACATAAAACAATATTACTTACAGAAGTAAGGATTTTTTAACTAAGAAAATGAAATTTACATTATTTAAAGGAACAACAATGTTAACCGGACAAAACCTTCGACTAGACTAATAAGATAACATTACACATAACCTCAACACTGTTCACTCAAGGGAGCTAAATAAATCAAATTTCACTAAAACTCAGCACAACACTCCAGAATAAATATTACTACTTAAACGACTACTTAAGTATATTATATATACTTTTTCTTCTTCTTGGAGTTTGGTCAGGATTAATATACGGAATCACCTTTTCGCCAACGTTTCGTCTTTATTTTAAGACATCCTCAGGGCTATAAATCAAGGCTAGCTTCTATTTCCGAACCAACCTGGTTGGGAATAACGACAACGACGTCGTTGTCTGCCTGTGGAGCGACTCGTTTCTATCTTCCTAGTAGTGAAATATAGTAGTGAGTTTCTGTTTGATTTCTGAGTGTTCTTTGTGTCAATATAGTTTATATATATATAGTTCAATGTAGAAAAAGAAACAGAGAAATTAAAACTCACACTTACAGTCTCTAATTTTTGGTTTGAACCGTCTTCAGGAGAGATAAGAGAGGGAAACCAAGCGCACTGGTTCAGAGACGGTTGGAGACCCATATATATATATCAGGATATCGATTTTTATTGAGATAAATATATTTATCTATCCTATATTTAAGTGGTCTCATTTAATTATTATCATGCTTAACCTAAAAGCTGCTCTCTGTTGTAGGCTATTCATTTCTACTGTTGTAACGGTATAGTGAAGTTATGTCTGTGTCAAGTTGCAATGAATGGTGTTCATTTTTTATTGATTTAATTTTTTTTTTCAAAAAAAACAACTTCATTGAATCCCGAGTCACTTTTGCTATAATGATAATGTTTTAATTAAGATAAATTTCAAATTGCTTTGGTTGTTGGAAAATGAAGTGTTTTGTTAGGCATATGTCAGAAATGTTGTGTTTCAGCGACTCCTCTGTCATATCAATTCCCCCCCCCTCCACTTGTTTTTGTGTTGGTACAAATTACTATATTTTTGGATAAGCAGTGTAATATTCATGATTTTAAAATTTCTATATTTTGTTGTATTTTCCGTTGTTTTATTGAAGTTCCAAGCAATGAATATTTTGTAATAAAAACTATTATTGTCATATATAAAGGATAGTCATAACTATAAGGAAATTAAAAAAAAATATTCTGATGATTCATTTGGCAGTGATGAATGCCATTTTTTTTCATTGATGGATAGCAAAATTGATGTTACAATTTAGTTGATGTCTGTCAATTTAGACTACTCTTTTACAAGGTTGAAATATTGTAAAAGATAAATATTGTTGTTATAGTGAGTTGAACTTTCCATTTTCAATCATTTGTGCCTATTAAATATCTAATGACACTAACCAAAATCACAATAAAATTAGTGGTTAAGAAAAAGGCAGTTTCTACTCGCTTAAGTTTGACTCTTCTTCTCCTGATGATGAAGGATATCGAAATAAGTTTCAAATAAAGTAGGGAGATAAACACAATACATTGTCTACTATTTTTTGAAACGAATACCCTCACTACTCTATTGCTGTAGTCCATGTGGGACATGACGTGTTCGCCATTTATACAGCCATCTTTATATCTCTCTTGTTAGCTGCACCGGAAATTAAAACTATAGCAGTACTGATCCCTTTGGTTTGTCTTTAAAATAATAGAATTGATTCTCTTGAATATTGTAAGAGGATGCATTTCTGTTATATTATAAATATCTGTGATATATATTTACGAGTTCAGAAATAAAATTTTAATTCTTCTCTTTTTTTAGATAAACTGTCTCTAATTTTCTTCTGTTGACGCTTTAGTTGAATATTTTAGATTAGGTAAATTTATCTATTGAATGAGAATTTCAAATTTATTTCAATACTTTGGCAGAACGTCGTTGTATGTATTAATTTAGAGTTAACACTCTAAACAAGCGATATCATTTGTTTTGACTAAATTATCTTAGGTAAAGGGAAAAGAATTATGATCTTTGCCTTTCGAGTTTTCGGCTCTGCAAATGCTATACTGATATTGGCTCTGCAATGAATTGGATACCTACAATAGGAGAGGCTCCAATGTGAAATCAAGGTGAGGAATGTGGTACTGAGTGGAGAAGTTACACCTCTGTAAGTGGAAGTCACATAACTATAATGAGCTAGCTGACTCCCATACCCTGCATGCCGGTCGCCAACCCAACAAGACTCGCGATTACACCTTCGGTATCAGTCCCACTGATACCCTTCGGTAGGGAGGAAACATGTAGTCAAGTTTGTTCCATCATACCCCTCATCAGGACGAAATTGATTATTCTAAGTTTGGTGAATATAACGGTAGGATGGCCCATACCGGAAGAGATATATAGAAATAAAAATGAGAAACAGACGGTTAGGACAACTGATCAAACGATTAAAAGAAAATAAAGAAACAACAAAACTCACTTCAATATTACGACCTTGTCTATATTTGAAATATTGAAGGGGATTTGTTGTTGCTGTTAAGCTCTATTCTTTTCTCTTAATCGTTTAATCTCTTAATTATGTATATTCTCTATAACTGTACATATATATTCGAATATGATCCAGAAGAACTTATTTTAAACTGAAAATTAACCCGGGAAGTTTAAGAAAGTAGTATAGTCCATATGTCGAAGTGGTTAGTTATCGGGGGATGATTTAAGATGTTTTCAGTCTGGTGTATCTAAGCTGATTGATTCAAAATACAATTAAATAAATAAATTTTAAATAAATACATTCAAAATTGATTTAATTCCTTGATATGTGTTTTGTTTAATCTTCAATATATATATTAAGATTTGACATATGTGAAACAAAACACGTGAAATAACAATCAATGATCAAACCACACAGTCTTGTTTTTCCCATTTTCATATTGTGGTTTGATAATATATATATATATATATTATATATTAAAAGAAACGGTCCAGCGGACTTTTTTAAATAAAATAAATTCAAAACGAAGGAAACACACAGAAAGACACAGACATAACTCACATCGATATTTCGACCATCGTCGTCATCAGGAGGTGTGAAGAGCGAAGAGTCCGGTGTCACCGCCCTGTCTTCCTGCGGGATTCTTCGCTCTTCACACCTCCTGATGACGACGATGGCCGAAATATCGATGTGAGTTATGTCTGTGTGTTTCCTTCGTTTTGAATTTATTATATATATATATATATAGAGAGAGAGAGAGAGAGAGAAGAGAAGAAAGGACCTCAGCACTTCATCATTTCGGTATTCGTCATCTTTAGGAGAATAAGTGACACTAGGCCTTTGAAGAAGTCGTACACATGCTGATTTGTTCTGCAGTATTGCCACCTTTCGCAAGAGTGTTAGAATTATCTGAATAAATTCAGATATTTAAAGAAATATAACAAGAAATTCTATAATCGGATAAAACCGAGATGAATCAGTGTGAACTTCTAAAAAGAAATCTATAAAGAATGAAATGAAAATAAAGGAAATGAAATAATAATAAAAAAAGAAATATTCAAAAATTGTAGAAATAGAGATACCAGTAGTGGAGTGGGCTTTAAGGAAATATAGATGTGCTTCCTCTCATGTTGTTCATGTTACCTGAGAATTCATGTCAGGGATCTGGACTTAGACATGGAAACCCTTAATGAAATTAATTCATAAGGAATTAGAATAGATGGATGATGAGGTTACTTCACTGACTAGTGGAAGCTTTGTGAAAATTTGTCTGCAGATTCAGAGTTTGTTGAAACCAAACCACCGTAAAAGCAATACAGCAGGTTCAGTCAAAACTTTAAATGTACCTGCAAGAGTTGAGGGAGGTTACAGCAGGTATTATTGCTCAGAAGGGAAGTAAAGAATGGATTGGAGTATTAATAATAAAGAAGACATATTTATTGTAAATATACATAGTAGTCCTTGACTCGATGTACCCAGACTTTCAAATTTGAAGAAATTATGCTATAAACTTGTCTTTATTTAATAAATAATAAAGATTAATTATTACTTCTTATTAATTAAAAGATTAATTATTATTGAGGACCTACAGCTCTCAATGTAGGCACTGTAGCTCGGGGGAAAACGAAGATGCAGAGCATACCTTCTTCTTCTGTGCTAAATGGGGAGTGCTGCGCCAGGAATTAATAGCATCACTGGGTGAGGTCACTCCAGAGACCATAGTTCAAAAGATGCTCCAGAGTGCAGAAAATTGGTCAAAAGCTGCAAACTTTGTAGAGGCGGTTCTCCGTCATAAGCAAAATGAAAGCACGAGGCAAGGACTCACGATAATTCATAGATGAACGAATGGGGACAAGAAAGTGAATCCTATTCAGGAGGACTGAGGCACCGGCATGAAGTAATGTGCAAACGGTTTCCGTGTCGGATATTGCCAGGAAATAGGATGTGGTTTTTTAGTGGGTCGGGACCCCCAACTCCACATACCCTAAGCAATACGTCTTGCTAAGGGATCTGATGAACAGATTTTTCCACATCCTACGACGAAAAAAAAATTAATAATAAAATATTATCGTGTTTGGAGGGAGGGGATGTCGGGTTTCTATTTTAGGGCATAGTTTAATCGTGGAAGGCCCCACAAGCAACACGAACCCTACCGTCCATCTAGTGGGAATTCACCTACATTACATATAACTCAGTTGGCTATGCAAAAAAAAAGTTTCATAATTTGAGCTGCCTTTTTACTTGATGACTTCGTTAAGGCCAAAGATTGCTTGACTGTGGAGGTTGAAGGAATATTACCGAATACTATTAATAAATTTTTATTGTCTTAAAATTAAAATTTAAATAATATATATATATTAAGACAGTTACGAAATAGTGTTCAAGTATTGAGTTCTGTACGCAATTGATATGCAGAAGTAATTGAACTTTGAATGATATTTCATAATAATGTTCGACTCTTTTATAACTATGTTAAACTTAAATTATATTTGACTAATATAAAGTAGCAACAATGTATAAATAAAATAAAATACACGATTTTTAATTATCATGAATTAATATTGTAATTGAATTGTATTGTTAGTGGTTTATAATATTTTCTTTTTACAACGTCCCTTAAAATTGATATTAATATGCCTTATCTCTCCAGGTGGTTTTGTATTGGGTATATGTATTGAATATTGAGCATGATTATTTCATGATGTATTACATAAAGATTTTATCGTCGTAGAAATGGACATGAGGTGTGTTTAATATAAGTACAAGGACTGAGTGCCATGTACTAGAACAGCGGATTACTTCCCCTTGAGGTTGATCTTCATAATTATCCAGATTTGTTGTTTCTCTGCGCTCTCCATCGTTGCTATAATAATTTGATAAGTGATTAAAATCAATAAGTGACACATTTGAAAATGAAAAAAAAAATAATTGTTGATGAACCAATTTCTAATTGAATTCAATAGACAAGGATATAACTTTTTTTTTTACATATATATAGGTAGTGTTTATTGATAATTTTCCAAATTTTATTTTAATATTGATCTTATAATTTATTTCCTTTGGATAGTTGTGTATTTTGAATTTAATTTTTCATTCCTAGTCAACCAGTAGATTATGCTTCCAATCGATACAATTTTCTCTGTAATTCATATTTTCTATTCACTGTATGTATGTATGTACATAAAAGTACTCCAAAGTATTTCATTATAAAATACACCTATAGCAAGTGTTACACTTGCCTCTGTCTAATTCTTTTTCTTTTTTTTTTTTTAATATTAACTGTACTGTAATTTTTTACGCGGTTAACGTTAAGTGTAAAGCCAGTATATGATCTAAACGTCTTTTTCTTTTTTTAGTATTTACAGAAGTCATGGTATGATACCATGAACTATTGAGTTTTAGAAACATCCAGGAACCTGAGGTACATGAATATGTTTTTCATTTGTTTTAAGTAAAATATTGAAGCGTTGCTCACTTATTTTCCATTTGTCAAACAGATGGGAGGAAATTAACCTTGGTTATTCTTCTTGAATAATGCTTCCTTATGAATGACACACTAATAATTTTGATAGTTCTCTTGAACTGTATTCGTTGAAGTGCATCAGTTTTGAATTTCATGTTCTGAAAGGAACATCAGATATCCTTGGTGCTGGTGAATCATGGATCGTTTATAACCATTTCTGAAGATTAAAAAAAATAACAATGAAGTTGTTCTATTTAGGTGTTATCATTTTAGAGGGATTTAGTTTATCATACAAAAGGGATTAACCTTTCACTTTGATTTAGTCATTTGAAGTATTGTAGAAAATATATTAAAGAGATAAAAGCAACCCCTCCATTGTATTTACTAATATAGGCAAAGTCTTTGATTGAAGTCAATTAAGAATAAATAGAACATCTCTGTATGTTTAAATGGCTAAATGTTTAACTTTAATGAATGTATTAAGACAGTTGGACCTCAGACTTCTTTTATTCGCTTTTATGCTAAATTCATTATCCCCAAGGTTACCTGTATAAAATATCCTACCCAGTATACTTGACAAAGTAGCAGCAGACTATAATTTTTCTACAAAAATAAATACAGGATATGAAATAATAAGGAAGAGTTAAATAGTCGCATATAAGCCTTCATATCTATCACTGAAAATACCGGGCACCGCACTCTTTGTGAATTAAGGAATCTAGGGTAAATCATTGCATCTCGCTTTATAGTTTAATTCAATTAATCGTTATTTAGGCAAACAACAAACAAACAAGTATGCATTGTCACCAGCTGTTATCTCCTTCGTGGTGCTCTGCTAAGCATTCTTAGTTCTACTGTTAATAACACTCCTTGAATGAATGCATTGTCTCGCTGGCATTCCTCTCTTATTATCAGTTTCTTTGAAGTTCCTTGTTCCTTTAAATTGTTCTTTACATTGAAGAAAATGTGATCAGTATATTTAATAACAATATATTCATATAATAAATCAAGCAAGCACTATAAGTTATTATTCTTAGTCTTTAATTTATAATTTATGAGTAGTGTCTTAAAAAAAGTTCTTGAATTCCAAATAGTTAAATATACAGCTCAGAAATAATCGTAAGTGCTCTCAGGTTAAGCAAATTCATTTTTAGTGAGATTTTTTCAGTTGAACATTATTTCATAATTGAAAAATATTTTACTTTTCCCCATAATTTTTTTTACATTTTCTTAGAGTTTAGTCAATGTTCTTTATAAGTTAAAGTTGTTACTTATTTTTAAGTATAAAAATTAGGGTTTGCTTAGATAAATTTATATTTTAAAATGTAAAATTTGATTGACACATGATCTCTTATATTAATAATCTGACGCCCACACCTAAACCTTTATCTTCAGTTCTGTTCTAGAATCTAATTTGCTAATTTTAGTTACCCACTTAATTAATATTATAAACATCTATAATTCTACCTGTTTTCCGTTATAAATCGACCAGTTTTAGAACTCCTCCATTTTCAAAAGAAAAATTCTTCTTAGAAATTTTTATTTCTAAATTGGCAGGAGACTATGAGTGATTGTATGTACTGACATTATTCTAGTTTTTAGGCAACTGGTTTAGAGCATATGTGCTCAACCTTGTTAACATTGATCCCTGGTGGTCGATGAGGTTTTCGAGGAGTGGATTAATGCTAATTAATAAATAGATTGTTATTTAATTAAGGTAAAAATGGGGATCATTATCAATGGGGATATGATTAAACATTGCTGACTTCCTGGGTATAATTCAGTTTAACCTTAATCGATGCTGCTGAGATGCGTTCGTGTATCGATGTGTTCAGTAACTGTGTAATCGAAGAACAGTAACACACAGAGTAAGAAAACACATTTACAAATTCATATTTTCGGGAAATTCGTCTTCAGGAGAAAAGAGAGAGGAAGACCAAGCACTTTGAAGGTGCAACGGTAAGTATATATATATATATATATATATATTCGGCTTCGTCTTCGACGTGGAGATCTCTCTCACTTCGTCTCTCTCTTTGTCTACTCTCCTGATGACGAACAACAGTTCGAATATGATTCTGTAAGTTTTCTTTGTATTCTCTTCTGTGTCGTGCTTTTGTAATTAGTTTATATATATATATAGTCAAAGACAGTTGACTATCGTCCCTCCGTCAATTCACTTCTTCTCCTGAGGACGACCGCCATAACGCTCGACATATTGAAAAGTGAGTCTTTGTTATGTTTCTTTCTATGTGTCCCAGTTTATTTTAAGTATATCTGTCCTGCCGGACCGTTTTTGGTTTATAGTGGTATATATATATATATATATATATATATAATTATATAATATACATAAAAATTTACAATAAACACGTGAAATAAAAATTATCTGAACCACAGTCAGAAATCAGAAAATTGACTAAGATCTTTCAATTTTCTGACGTCTTACTGTGGTTAGACTATTATGTATATATATATATATATAAAGTATGTATATTATGTATGTATTAGACGCATGAAAAGGGATACTGTAACTGCACAGGTTTTTTGTATAGTGTTAATTATTACTCAATATCAGAGACGACAAAAAAGATGTTTTTATTAAACGTATATAGTGGTGGAGCTAAGATCGGGCCTAAAAAGCCAGCCCGACTTGACCCAGTCCGCGGGTGTTCAAGCCCTTAGCCCAGTCGGGCTCGGTCCGGGTAGGGTATACATATATTGGAGTTTATTCTTCACCAGCCAAGCAAATCTGGATCATGTGTTTTATCAAAATTATTTATTTTATAAAAAGCATTCCTTGTTTAATATCCATACATCGTTTTAGAATCTATAATATAAATATATTTTTATTAAAAATAAGTTAGCGAGAGAGAAGCGTGGACCTGCCCTGAAGGTTATAATTGACATTTTGTACCCGAAATTCGGGCCTGGTCGGGCTCAGTTGGGTCTCAGGCTTAAGATCTCAGCGCTAATCACGGGCAACTTGTTTAGAGTAGTTGTGATCCCTGCTTATCTTTGAAGAGCGTTCGTTGTGTTAGTCTAGTCGTCATGTAGAACTCATATACAGTTCGTATTGTGAACTGGCAAAAAAACTTGACTATGTAATTTGTTTTCGCTATATAAAAAATAGTATACTCTCTCCTTTCAGGAATAATGATTAAGGCTGTGTTGTACTTCCGCAATTAACTCTGTTACCATTAGATTTAAAGAAAATATTTATTAAAAACAAATAATTATTGCTTTGTAATGTAATAGTTGAATAGATTTGTGTATACTTTTCAAATAATTTTTGTGATAGTGTTAAATGTTAAGATTATTCTAGAGTGGAAATACAGAGGGAAACGAAGGCCTTTTGAATAATTGGCCCTCTTGAGTGAAGATGCTTGATTTTACTGTAACAATTTTAATGTATGTTAAACTAGTGTGAGTTATTAATTTATGCCTGATTGGTTTTTACTTTATTCCAGTTTGTCCATCCAATATTAAAGAGATTTATTGTAAAATTTAACTGTAAAAGCCTGGGAAAATTAATATGTTTGTTTTTATGTTCCTTTTCTTGAAGATTTTGATGTATCTTAGTTTGAATGGCATATTATAATTATTATAAAAACAGATTTGATAAGTCCCATTTAGGACCCATTTGATATGTCCTAATGTGTATGCCACAGCAAAATGTTTCTTAAGACCTTTGTACTTTATAGCTATAAATGATTACAGTTTTTTTCATTCTGAGGTAAAATGGATAAACCAACAAAAGTCTCCACACAAATGAAGTTTTATTCAACGCGTTTCGAACACTTTGTGTTCATCATCAGGAAGACACTAAGGAATACAAAGTGTTCGAAACGCGTTGAATAAAACTTCATTTGTGTGGAGACTTTTGTTGGTTTATCCATTTTACCTCAGAATGAGTAAATACCACACAATTACGGATTGCACAACTAATGATTTATAGTTTTTTGTTTAAAATACGCTGAATCAGTAAATCCGTATTTATGATTATTAATAGTGAATGACATTGTCTTGTCTCCTATACATACTGGTGATGGGGTCGTTAGACCGGTTTTCAAACTCTGCCTACCTTCGTGTTCTTAAAGAAACCAGTCCAACGACGCCACCAGAAATACAGCAAGTAAAGCAGTGTCATTCATTCATAATTTCACATACACCTTTATAGTGCTGAAAATAAGCATGTATTATCAGTTAAATAGTTTTATCCTATATATTTCTCAGTTTAAGTTTAGTATTTTTGCCAGTTCTACTCTAAAAACAATTTTACTTAATTAACTTAATTTTGTTACTTACAATTTTACTCCTAAAACAATGTTCATACAATATTCCATACAACCTTAAAGGTAATTCAAAAAATTTTGACTACGAGCATGAAACTTATGTCTAAGCCGCCTTAGACATGAGTAAAAGCTCTTGAGTATTAGAAAGGAAGTCTCCACATAAAAAGTTTTATTTCGTACACATTGTGTTTTTCTTTGGGTAAATCTGCACTAATAGAAAGGACAGATTTACATGGAAAAAAAGAACACTATCTGTTCGAATGCACTGCTTTTGTTGAAATAAAACTTTTTCTATGCGGAAGTTTCTTCAACCATTCACAAGAAGTTAGGTATACCATAGGAACAGACTGACTTTTCTTTTAAAATAAGGACATGTAATTTTTGAATCTATTTGCCTTATTGAATACATATTTGAAATCAGTGCCCTTAAGTTTTGATCCATTAAAGAAGTTTTTATTTATTTTAAAAAAGCATTACTTGTTTTATTTTGACATTGGTGGTATACACATTTGAATTTTAAAAAAATGATTCGATGGTACATTTTTGTAATATTGATGTAATAACTATTATAAGAATACATATTGATATAAGTCAATATATAAATATCTATTGACTTCTTGAATTTGTTTTTTTTTTTCAGTTGAAGTCCTGATATATTTTATATATGATAAGATAATATATAATTGATATAAATTATACTTGATAAATATATAATTACCTTTATTAATTAACTGTAATTGTAATTTAAAAAGAAGAATATATCTATCCTGGTAGGAGGTTTTATTAATTCTCAATTAGTTGAACTTGAGAGGAGTAAGTTGATTTCTTCGTTTGAAATTTAGTTTAGAAGCAATTGTAAAAGCTAAAATTGTAATCAAGGTCTTTCATCCAAGTTGTCCTCATTAATATTCTTTATGTAACTCTTGCACGGTCTTTTTTGTTGAATACCAATTGGATTTAAAGAAACAATTTATATTTTTTCTCAAAATCGGTTACACTCCAAAAGAATATTTAAACGGAGTTGTTAATTTAATTGCGCCCTATGTTACCAGGACGGTAGTGTGAATTTTACACTTGATTTTCATTATTTAACATTTCTATTATTTTTCATTAGAAAATAACATGTCTGTTGTGACTGATTTCTTTATTGCTATTTATTATTGAAAGATGTATGCTGTTGTTTTGGGTACAATTAAAGTACTACTTTACCTGTATAAAAAGATACAGATCTAATTATTATTTCAGGTATAAACTTGTTTTCCCAAGAACCTATTAAAACATATCTTTATGTGTATACAAGTTCACTACAATTTGTATTGTAAATGATAAGAAAGATAGAGCAGCATGAACTTTAACACTCATAATTTTAATTATTATGCTTAAATAATTTATTTGTTTCGAAGAAATTTGAAATATATGAGTATTGTATCATGGCAAATGCTGTTAAGTGGCCTTCAGAATTGAGACAGTCCTATTCTTACTTAGTTTGACTAAGTTTGACTATTTCACTATTCAAAATCATTGGATAAATGGCGAAGAAAAGTCTTATTTCTCTGTGTTTTATTGTTGTCATTTATAGTTGTTATTATTTAGCAGTGAATTATTGTATAACTCATTGAATTCATAATATATATTTTTAATAAGAAATAGTTGATCTCTTGCTTGCATAAGATTTGAAAGTGTGAATTTGTTATAACTATTATTAGATCTGTAGTTGTTTTTGAATTCATTATGATTAGAATATTCCTATTATTGACTTCTCTAAAAAATGTTGTGTCCATTCTACTTTCTTCATAGTGAAGATTAGCCACATCTCAAAATTCACCATTAACCCCTCTCAAAAATATTGTAAACTTAACTCCATCTTTTAGAAAACTCAGCTTTGGCATTTAATGTAAAGCAATTAAACATCTATTGGAAGAATAATTAAAACTGATACTAGTGATTCCCCAAATTACGAATAATTATAGTGTGAATAAAGTAAAAATAGTACTGAGCTGTACTTTCTTCCAGTAAATTAAGGAATAAATTGCTTGAGTTTCATATACTACATGAAAATTTGTAAGTGTGCATATAGGAGATCAATTTTGTAGCGAACAATTTTTTTTTTTCTCAGCTTAAGCTTCTCCTAGTAACAACTTGTAGAGTATGTTTCACAGTATCCTGGGGGAGAACAAGATTCCCTTGTTCTTTGAAATGAACTGTCCTTTGATTCCTAAAAACATTTGTGCCTGGAAGAACAACAGTTTCAAGTATTGATAGTATTTGTGTATTCTGCGAATCTATATTTTCATACACCCTTTGGAAGAGGATGTTTGAGGTCCAAACCCAAAACCCACAAAGAGGATGTGATAGCACGAAGCCTATCACATTTTGTCTTCTGGGTAGATCCATTTTCGTCTATGTGTACTGTCGGTTATAGATTAGTACTGATTGGTTGGGTTGTCCTTAAAAGTGCATTGTGTAGATATTACAATCACAATACGTTCACCGTAAAAATCACCTGTATCAATGTTCCTCTGCAGTTTTATCGTTAAGGACGATTTTTTCAAGTTGAAAAAGGAATTTCAATATAAGAGAAACAAATGTGAACAATTCATAAAAAAATAATGGTGAATGTTTACTTATTTAAATTGGATTGATGAAAAGAAGAAATAATCTTATACACGCTTTTATTGAAAGTAATTTAGGCAAAAGTCTGGGCAGGGCGTTAGTTTTCTTGAAATTACTAATGGTGCTGTTGCAACGTGCTCGCCTCCTGTAGATCCGGAGTTCAATACCCGCCCTGGTCCTGTATTTATTCTCACGGGAAGTAATAAATCTAGGCCAAGTTCGTCCATTATGTGTTGTTTGTGGGACTGGCACTGCAACCTAACATAACTATAATTTATCATGAACTGTTTAATGAAACTTGATATTCATTTATTAGCTAAACAAGTATCCATACACCATCTTCAATCCTAGCTGGAGTTTTTATTTAATTAGTTTTGAAATAATTCAAAACTAATTTACTGGTTGGAACCTATATCTAGGTGTAAATTAAAAATTTACTGGTTGGAACCTATATCTCGGTGTAAATTAAAAATGTAATAGTCCCTCTTATAATTTAACATAATTATTTTCTTCTCCAATGGAGTGTTTTTAGAATTAGTCCGAAAATGCTCGAGTAGAGAAAAAAAATTACGATTGTCTTCCGTATCTTTAAAGAATTTACACATCACTTGTATTGAGGAAATTGAAAGAAATAATAAACTATTCAAAAGTGTTTTAGGAGTGCATTAAATGTTAATAATTATTATTTTGTTCAGTCGAAATATTTTTTAAGATTTATGAAAATGGTTGATAGCAAACAGGAGTGCACAAAGCTAGATGACCACCGATTTGGTTGAAGCCCTTCAATTTCTGTTCACTCTGGATGAGCTTTACTAAATTAGGCTGCTTGTCGCCGTATGATCAAACTTTAACGGAATCCGGTATTGTAAAACAAAGTATGACTGTATTTAATGTGTCGTTAATGAGGTTGAATATATGTGGTTTTGTGGATACTTCTTATAAGGTAAAGCTATTGGTTTCCCTTTTGTTCATTTTTTTTACGAATGGGCTTATATTCGCTATAGGTATTAAGAACAATCTGTCAAGGTTGAAAGCCTAAATTATGATTTCCGTTGATAATAATAAGAACAAAGTATTTATTATTGCACTTGAGTGGGATTTTATCAAGAACATTTATTGAATTTGTGGCTCAAAAAACTTTAGGTGTATGATGAGCCAAATATGTGTTCGGTAGAAACAATTAAAATATGTGTATACAATCGGCGTGAAAATATAACAGTTAATGGCTTAAAATAGAGATTTTTTGCTTGTTATGGTAGGTTAGGAACTCTGGATAAGTTCCAAAAGGAATATGATTGTTTTTCTCTATTACTCAAAAAATGACGTGTCACTTACTTTTTTATTCCTGAAATATATATAGTTCATTCAGATAGAAACGATTTCACTTCTATATTTCAATTGTTAGTTGAATATAATTAAAGAGTTGTTCTGGCTGTTGGCTTTAAAGCATTTCTATGTGAAAGAAATCAGTATCGAAATAGAACATTCAACCGAGAACATTATTTACAAATTTAATGCTGCAAAAAAATACATGTTATAATGTTATTATTCAAACATAGTGTATTTAGATAAATATTAATGATGTTGGACCTCTTCTCTTTACTTAAAATGCTTTTCAAAAGATTGACCATGTTTAGAACTGCCACTGGGTTAGGTTCTAACCTGATCACCATTTGGTAATAACTATATTACCATAGTAAGCTATTTTAGTTTATTGTAGTTCTTAGTTCAATTTAATATAATTGAGGCTGTATGCATGTTTGGAATATTTTTTTTGTAATATGAGTATTGGTCGACAAAATTTATAGAATATTTAGTTAATGTGAATTTTATAAGTATAACCATACCACGATATAACACTAATCGCTCTTTAACTTTACGCTATAATTATCACCATTTTTTTGATTGACGTCCTATAATTTGTCTTTATAACAAAAAAATAAATAAGAAGAATAAAAAACAGCTTCAAAAAATGAAAAACAGTTATGCATTTTTTATGTTGATGCTGTAGTATAGTTGCATAAGAGTACGGAAGTGAATAAACTTTTTTATTAACATGAAATCCCAACATTAACTTAGCAAAATAGCTGATTTTTTGTTATATACATTAAAAATATCTTTCAGTTTATATTACAACGGGATAATGTCTTGGTTGAATGTACAGATTTTCTTCACAGGAAAACTTTGTTATCGGTTTTTCATTGTGACCAAAATTTTTAATGTTTTGTGCACTCTGATCCTCAAAGGTCGAGAGACTCTAAGTTTAATAATCTCTACTCTAAAAACTTGAGTAAGGTAAAATTGACTGCACATTATGTATAATTAACCTGGTATTACAGGGCTCCCAACAAACAGAGTAGATCACCCTTCAAACAACCTCGTAACCGTACTGAAGGTGTAAGCCTGTAACTGCAAATGTAGGAGAATATTTCAACATACATTATCGAATACCACGAAGCTTCAGTACTGTAGAACATTCCTGAACTTCGTATCGATAATAACTAACACACTTATCTGCCTCAGATTTGTCTTAGCCAAAACGCTAAAAACTTTTCTATTCACATGGAATAATCTGAAATTACGAATCATGATGTGAAATTATAAAATTTGCGATTCTGTATATTTGAAAATGACCCAAAGTTTTTACGATAAATGTATTCTTAATGATCTTTTTCAATAATCATCATTAGGTCAACTAAATGCAATTGATATTGACTTGATTTGATAGGTTTTGTTAACGGTTCCAAGTCACATGTTGGTTATTGTATGGTAATTCTTAAAGGAGACTCTACCTCCAATACTTGGTGGTTGATAATACATCAGAAGTCGCGAATTCTTTCAGAAGTTTGAGGATTATGTTAATCTTAACGGGTACCTAGCATCCCTCATGCTGTTGACCGATAGCATGGACGGAGATATTCTTCGCCCACGTTACGAATTATTCGCTATTATTTCGCGAACGTTACTTTCTTTATTCAAACGTTAGACTTTCGGTCCTTGTAATAAACTTGCTAACCACTAAACTACTTTCGGGATTATTTTGGAAAATACTAACAATTTAATTTTGATCCATACTTCCGTAAGGAGGATTTCCTCCTAATTTTATCTAACCATGGAAATAATATAATTATAACTAAATTTTTTACTTCGTGTTTCAATACCTTTAGTTGTTTTTAATTGTCGTTCATTTAGGTATATATTGTAAGCTTGATAAAATTACTATTTCATATTATTTGCAATGGTAAATATTGCAGTATATTTAGCTTTAAAGAATAGTTACTGAGTAATTTGCAAGTTGAATTGTGAATTAATGAGTCCGATGGAATCAGAATTAGGTTAGGCTACAGTGGCAGTCCCACAAGGAAAAAACTCATAGGACGAACATTGTCCCTTTGTGATATCACACAATGAAGATTGATTCTGCATTGGAAGTCCTAAATTTTGCCTAACTCAAGTGTATTTTAAGACATCATATATGTCTCAGGACCGACGGCTTAACGTCCTATCGGAGGGATGACGTGCCCAGATTTATTCACCTCCTACGAGGGCCAGACTGGTATTGAACCCCGGACCTTCCAGTTTTGAGATAAGGACGTTGTTGCCACTGGGCACCTGGCCTTCCAGAAACGGAGTTAACTATTTCTGTAGTAGTTTCTTCACTTTCTTTGAAATTTCTATGAATATTTATGCTATAAATAATGCAAAGTTGTATTCTCATCCTGGTTTAAGTTGAAAGTTAATTCGATTTAAGAGAGGTTATGAAGAAGTTCAGGAATTTAAGTGAACTAATTGATAGGAAGTATCATGCTTTTTGCCACACTCAATGTCAAAATCATCATCATTTATTATCCTTTTCCTGATTGATCACTACTATTATGATTTTTTTAATCTCAGTTTAATGACTTAACTATTTACTTCCTTTACATTATACAGATAACTCAGGGAAAGAATGGTTTCAGCTAAACAGTTGTTGATTAGCCGGTAGAGACTTGCAACGATTTGTCTGAGCTGAGAAGTATGAATTCTTTTTGAAGTTGATTTAGTCTTACGATCCCCAAGACTTTACGTTCATAGGTGACACTCGTTTTGTAGTCCTTCATTAAATACACTTGATTTTCCTGTTCCTGTTTGTTTTCTTTATAATAATACAAATTATTAATATTTTTTATTAAATTTACATCAATTTGTATTTTTACTGATATTAAAATTTTTACATAAAATTGAATTTTTCCTAGTATGAAAATTATACCTAATAATACAAGGTTGTGAAAACAAAATTAAAAGTACATGAATTTATTCTTTTTCAATTTTTCCAATGTACGACACTTAGCAGTAATTTTTAATAGTGGTATGAAAGGTTTTCATATTACAATTGTTTGTTTTATAGGATTATGTTTTTTTTTTCTATTTGCTTTACAGGGGATAGACTTTACTATCATTTTAAACCACTTGGTCGATTATTTCTGAGGCCCGTATTCCTTTGGTAAGATCTTACCTTTCGGACTAGTTTTATCTTGGGAATATAACTTATCGTATTTCCTTTAGTTTATCTAGTTATGCGAGGATATCTTTCATGAGGCAATCTTACCCCAGTCCAACACTTCTTGATCTAACCTCGTAAATCTCTTGCCTACTCGATCGGTTTCGGAATTACTTCTACCTTCACTGAGTGTTTTCAATGAACTTTTTCTTCATACGTACATTGCGCTGTTCATAATGTTCAGTGGCACAATGGATATTATCTGTTTAAAATCTTTAATTTTTCTTTAATTGCAATTATTTGCCTGAAGTGGTAGACATAAAGCAAAGTCTAGTCAGGCAAACAGTGACACAATAGGAAAAAATTTTTGCAGAATGTACTAAAGGCTTTCTAACAAAGGAATATTTTCCTATTATACAAAAAAAGATTATCAATAAATCATTTTGAAATAAACTATAATTATTACAATATCTGAATAAGTTAAAAATGGCTCCTAACCCATCATTTACTTGTAACGCGGAGACACCTCACTCTCCTGGACACTTGGTGTATATGTGTTTTCCAAGGGATCCACAAAGACTGGATCTCATTCGGAAAGTTTTACTTTGTGGAGAGGAGTGGCCTATTAAGTCTTCCTCATTAAACACAAAACATTATAAAGAATATGTAACATTTGTGTACAGTTTTGAACCTTAAAAATATTCGAATCGCAAGACATTTAATGTGTGCATTATCTGAGCCAACTTTTATAATATCATGTTCTGTGGCATTGACTTAACATGACAAAAATGCTTATTTAAAGAAAATTGTATAACCATGTAAAAATAAGAATTATTGTACAAATCGCGTGATTAATTATGTAATACAATGTGGACATGCTGCAAAAAAATTAAAAAACAATAATAAACCTGTGGTAGATATACTATTATATATTGGAATATACGTTCTTCCATTTTTTTTTAATTACTATAAATATACTGCTTTCGCCATTGTCACAATGTGATTGATTTCTGTATGATGCATATGTAGAAGACAAACAAGTCCCTTTGTTCCCTAACACTTACGTCTAAGAACACGCAGATATTCATGGTCATGAACCTCCAAAGCAATTAACTTTAAATGCAGAAATATAGTTATCTGTAAAATGTTTTTATTCAATAATTACTTTTGACCTACTTTTTACTTAAAATTGCAAAACGAATTATATGACAATTACTATTACTTTATCACTGCGACACTTTGTAACAAAATTTAGGTTACGATGTTTCACTTTTTATTTTTTAAAACAGTACCGGAGATGTGTCTCCAGACTAGATTTACATTATGCCGTATGTATCTAACAAAATATATTTACTTGTGTCTATCCTTGTGTCACTGAACGTTAGCCAATTCTGCCAATATAATCGATCATATCTTTCACTTTTGTTAGCATAATTCTTCTAAGTAAAAAAAAGTTGTACAAAATATATGAAGCAGTTTTCATTGTTTAGTATTTAGAGTGTATTTTTTTTAAACTTATTTACTAGAAATATAACATTGATTCATTTTAATTTTACTATAATATTATGAATAATAGAAATGTGAAAACCTATTCAGTAAATTCTATCCTAGCCCTGGTTTGAAACATCCTGTATATTGAAACAAGTACTTGGACAATTGTTAGAGAATAAGAGGTGCTAATAAGGAAAGGATGAAATATATTTTTTTAAAGTTCTTTTTAGTAGAAGAGGAGGTCGAATATGAAATGTTTATCCTCAGTTAATTACTACAAATAGTAGCAAAAAGATGAGAAGTGTTGTTTTGAGTAGTATTTGGTATTTCTTGGAAAGCTAAACTTTGAAATGTCATCCTTTCTCTATTAGTTCGTCATGAACTTCAATCCATTCGCTATGTCTATGTGGATTAGGGGCTGGCCTCCTGTGATTGAGTTGACTGCAGTTAATCTTTAGTTTTCTAATTAGTATAAGTGATCTCGACAAAAAAGATCTGTCTATTAAATGGAGTACTAGTTATTATTCCATAACTTCTTAAATGTATGGGAATTTACGAGAAAACACCAATACATTACTTTGTATTTAAATCGTAACAGGTGCTTTTTTCAAATACGACTTGTTCGTAGGCATGTTTTATATTTATCAGTAGGGGTTATTCTTTTCAGAAAACTATTCAATCTTTTTAAAAGACAATCTTTATAAACTTTTGTATTTTTAGTGTCTTACATTCAAATTACATATTTAATTTCTTAGTGATGAACAATCTGCGGTTGGCTCGTTCTACGACGTCTTTCATGAGGTCTGTTTCTTTACCTACTCTAGATTTAATAACAAAAGACTTTGGTTGATTGAAATAATTGCAGTTATTTATTGGTCTTCCCCAATGAATTCAAACCATAACAATTAGTTATTCAATGAGCTCGTAGTTGACCTGACCCTGTCATTTTGTTTTAATAAATGAACAGGCAACTTGCTGGGAAACAAAAAAGTACCATTCGAATGAAAAAAACATAGATTATGTACTAAGGAAAAATTTTGATACGTATTTATTGGGTTCTCAATATTTTCCATGTTTTACACATTTCTTTTAATTGTTCCATATTGGTAACTCATTTAAATATTTAAGGGTTTAATACTGAAAAAAAATATTTTTAAATTAGGTGTACTTTTCACAAATCCATTTGTGAAATAATGATCCATTTGTACATAAATCCATATGATTAAAAAATAAGTCCAAATGGTTATAGTGGTTTTAAACTAAGATTAAAGGTAAAAAAATTGTTTTTAAGCACAGGTAAAACTAAAAAGGGACTGAGTAATACTTAAACAGACAATAACCCTCATAAAAGAGGTATTAAATAAATGCATCGATGTGGTCGGAAGTTTTTCTACTCAGCGTATGTAGGTAGGGGATCATAACTCTTGCGTACTCCTTCATATAGACTAATATGATATAAACACATTATGTATCAGTTAAATGAAACGGTCCAGAGGACTTTTAAATAAGAACGTTTCTATTTAAAAGTTCTCTGGACCGTTTCATTTAATTACTATTACACATTATATATCATTAACTTATAATTATATGTCACTTTGGTCTTTATTTAGATTAATTAATTTAAGAATGACTGATTTCAACATTAAATGATTTTTATAATGTATATATATGCACAAGATTTCACATAAACACGTGAAACAGCAATCAATGATCAAACAACAATATGATTGGGAAAAAAAGACTACGGTCTTTCAACCGTAACAAGCGGTCTTCGTTAGAGTCAAAAACCCAACATCCAGTTTTTGAATCTTTTTTTTCTCTATAATTTTCATCTCACTTTAAAAAATCAATAATCACATTGAATGTTAATATGAGATGAAAATCATGGAACCAGAACAAAAGATAAATTTCATTTGTTGTGTAATTAATCCAGTGGTTCTTGTATGTAATACATAAGCAGTTATTATAATTTTCCTTTTTTTAGTTATGAAGTTACTGAAGAATGAATATAGAGAGGGCAAGTGACTCTCAACAATGTGCAGGTTTAGGACTGTTAGTCGTACCCTTAGTCGCCCGTAAGTATCCAGGGCCTGTAGAACCGGTTGTCTAGAACAGCCCTCACAGACGTTTCACTGGTAGAGGTGTTATTGCTTTAGTTCACTACTTGTTGCTCACTAGGGTAGCCAAGGCAAGTGCACCTGCTTTTCACCCACCGATTTGGTGAATCAGGGTCTCAGCCAAGTCTACCCATACTTGGATTTGGGACCACAGTCACCACTAGGTGTACACTGTGTGACGGTCTCGCGCAAGCATGCGTGGGATGCCAGTCCCTGTGCTACCGAGTCATATGTAATTTGCATTCTGGTGTACATCGCATCCATAAGAGCTTTACTATTTTTGTTATGGGTTAGGGGTTTAGTTGGTCATTTTATAGAACCCGTGCCTTTAGTTGAGGACTCCTCTTATGTCAAGAATTCCACTCCTTTGTGGCGAAACGATGTGCAGGTTTAGGACTGTTAGTCGTACTCTTAGTCGCCCGTAAGTATCCAGGATCTGTAGAACCGGTTGTCCAGAACAGTTCGCACGGAACGTAAGGTATAGACTTTGGAATCAGAGGTCTACTACCAACCTATAGACAGTTCTGATTCTTTGACCTATACCTAATAATATGTTTATATTAAATATTAATTTAATAACTTCATGCTTCAAAAACATGTTGTGTTAATCAAATACTTGTCTTATTTCAAGAGATGAAAGATAGAATGTCGTTTCTATTACTCGACTAATAAGGTCTGCACGTAAACAAGATTTTCAGAATAATTTTTTCTGAATTGTTCCGCCAACTGAGTGGTTTATTAATATGATTTGATATGGGAATAGTTTAAGAACTGCATCAAACTGCTTATATAACCATTAAAAACAAAAATGTCGCCCATCCCGACAGCAGACTAAATATAGCATTGACTTGTAGTTACAGGTGATATGATCTTGAATACGATTGTTACTTATGGCAGACTAAGTTTCATTTTCAGACTAAGTTTAATCATTTTTTCTGTTTTACTGGCGCATCAATTTAACAGTTGGATCTAATTACGACATTGACATGACAGTTCACAGTAGACGTTTTTATTACTCCTTTTGAAGGACGTCTAAGAAGCTGCTATTAAACACGATTAGATTAGTAAGAAGGACATCTCGATACAAGTTTTAGGTGGAGGTGCTAGTATTTAAAGCTTAGTATGATATCACACATTGAAATGCAGCTGTCCCTTTCTTATTGTAGTGTAAATTACTAGATACATGCAGAGTTTACATCGTTTGTGTGGTTATTACAGTTCAGATTTGTTATTGAAGTGTTATTATACATATTAGGAAATTGTTCTGTTGTTTATTTATTTTGGTGTCCATTTATAACTCTCATTCAACAATTTTTAATTGATTGCTAAACCATTAAAAATTGGTGTGGCATAATAATGAAGTTTTTTTATCCTTTTTTTCTTCAATGTAAGAATCATCTCTTTACCTAAAAGTACAATGTAAATTAAATAATTCTGAATTTTTTGGAAGTTAATTAAAGTAGTAAGGGCTTCTTGAGTAGTTGTGACAGGATTCGCCAAGTTATTACAGTGAAGTGATAACGCTGAAAAGTAATCCCCTCTGAGACCTTATGCTTCTTTGTAATTCTAGACAAATTCCCTGAATTATCTTAAAAGGTTAAGGTGGTATACATTTGTTTCTGTTACTACTCAAGTTACAATCCATCTAAATTAAATACTACTTCTGTGCTTCGTGTAAATTTTTTTTTATGTGCAATGCATTGAACTACTCAGTATTATGTTGCAATTTTCATGACTAACCGTTGTAATGATTAATTTGTCTCCTGAACGCCATTATTTGATTTAAATAGACAATAGTGCTTTGTTTTTGTAAAGCTGTCCCCTTCATCGGGCAACATTATTCAATCATAGTTATACTGAAGAAAGAACAGTTTCATGAAGGTCGCAGGTCAAGGTTTTGATGTAAGTAAGAGCGAAATTGTATACAAAAATTAATAATAAAAACGGCGTCTGTCATTATATTATAGAGTGTGCACTAGATTACATATGACTCTGAATTTGATAGAACTGAATTATAATGTAAAAACCAATGGAAGTCATAGTGATAGAAAAAAGCCTATTTGTCAATTTATGATTATACTTATGAATAAGGAAAAGAATAAATACTGACTATTTTATAAATTAAATGTTAATTAAATTAACATTTCTTCAGTAGAATGAAGTAAAAATGAATGTAACATTATTGGATCTTAAAATTAAAAGAAAATATAAAACTGTTTTTATATAAGAACATCTGCATGACTTAAAATTTCAAAATGTACAGAAATGACGTTATTCAACTTCCAATTTTCCTTCTTTTTCTTTTTTTTTTTTACCTAATATATACATACCATTGTTTAATGGTTGATAAATATATAATTACAAAATATTTCTTGAAAATTGAGAAGTATGTTTTCGACTGCTCGAATGATCGATTAACATACAAGAGGGATAAAATGTCAATTTCATACTTAAGACAGTCTTTTGAAGTTTTTAGTTCTTAGATGTTGTTATAGGGAAAATGTTTCGCATGGAAGATATAATCGACTGTGACTTTTAAGATTTGCTCTGAAGTTATTTGTTTTTACAATATTTTAATACATTTGAAATTTAATATATTAAATTCCGCCCATTCCAAGTGATCTTAAGAAGACCAAAAACTCAACTGTTTGAGAATAACACTTCTCTTTTTTTAATTTTATCTGACTCATTTCTCGAGATGATTTTACTCCAAAACTGACCTTCAATTTGGATGTTATTTGGACACTTGTATAGTGTGATCGTACAGACAGACGGGCCCTTTAGGCGAAGTTTTACTCGAGACAACAGTCTCTTGACAACCTCTATTAAAGTTATCTCCAGTTTCTAAGAAGGTATATTTCTACATGATGGTTCTACTGTATGATGGACTGGTATTGACGAGTCCTACTCATTTACCACATACTTGTATTTATTAAGGCTAACTAGAGAAGCATGGTATATATAGTTGTGTTGGTGGATTTCAGTTTAACCTGATCAAAAATGGGTTCTCATGTCATATAAATCTGTATATATACTATTGATACTGTCATATTACTTCTTTTCATGTTTCTCTTCCTAAAATGTGTATTGTTTTCTATGTGTAAATTACTGTAACCATTTAATTCTATATTGTAAAAAAAAAAGTGTTATACAAAGCTAAGATAGGTTGACTATGATTATTTAGCATTTATTTAAATGATTTAATATGTTAACAATAAGATTAACTAGAAAATCTGTTGACGCTACAGTGATGGAAGCTTATTTAAGATCCTACTCTACTCATTTAACTATCGGCTCTTTTGCAGCATATCTTAAAATTAGATTAAAAGTGTATATAAATTATGAGTAAGTGTTTTAGAAATGGGGCATTTTAGCTGTGTTTTTAAATTGTGCATTGAATTATGTTTTACATTAGATAATTTTTGACAAATTTATTTTTCTCATGTTTTTCCTCAGGTTAAATTTAGTTCTAATGGGATATGACTACGAAAATATCACCTAAAGATGTTGGTAAGTTAATTTCAAATCATTGACTTTTCATATTGCCAACTAGATTTTTCTAGAATCTTTTTTTATTTTGGTGTCGGCATCAAATATGTTTCTTGTGAATATAGGCCTGGAGAAGTATCGTGCCACAAATAGTGAGATTATGTGAAGGGATTATTTAAGCATTGGTTTCGTAATGATATTAAAGTTGCAGTATGATTTTTTTTACCAAAAATTTCCATATATTTAAAAAAAAAAGTTATTGCGTTTATTTATGTTGTGTGTGATTTACCTCTTTTATTTCAAAAACGAAATTATACGATACTTTCCTGGACTTAATTGATAGTCTAATTTAACTGTTTATTATATTTAGAAACTTTGACATCGTAATAAATAACTGAAAAATAAATGGAAACTAGCGCCAGTTTGGCAATGGATATTACCCTGAGTTATACAGAATGTTTTACTCCAAAATGGATTTCTCAGTTAAGTCGTCCTTCTTATTTTTACCTCGTGCAGGTGTGTAGAAAGTCTTGTGTGATGTTCAAAGTGTCTCTCGTCTAGAAAACACACACACACACACACACACATTTATTATCGGGAAAATCGGAAACCCTGATCATAATGTAATATGGGCCGTGATAATAATGTAATTAATTAATATTCAAGTATCAGCCCCCTGTGGAGGAATCTGAAAAGTATATGAGAAGCATGTCATCATGGACGAAAACGGCTCAGATTTAACAAAAGCGATAAACATTTGTTAAAACTACTTCCCGTCTTCATTTAGGTTCCTGTTTTGTTATACATATTGTTTTGTTGAAGAAACATTGTCGCTTGTAGTATTGAAAGATTGAACTTTCATGTAAAGTGTAATAAATATGTCGCGTTATAAAGAGAACTAATTTGTTTAATCTGGTTAACAATTACTTATAGGAAAAGAAATTGGAAGTGAAAACTCCAATGAAATTAACTGTTGTTGATGAAAACAAATAGAACTTGTTCTTTCCTTCTAATTGATCCAACACCATATTCAATAAACACTTGTTTTGTTGATTAACATATGAGAAACATGTTTCCATAGTATGGGGAATATGTGGTTTTATATTCAAGGTGAGACATTAGGAGATGTTTATTACCTCCACACAAACAGATTTGGCCTTCGTGTTCTGTACTCTAGGGACTAAAAGTATGTGGCTCACATGTTAAATAACTTTCATTTATTTTTGGTGAGTCACATTTACAGTGTTGAATGTACATCAGGAGTAGATTATGTCTTACTTCAGGGGACATATAATTGACATCACATAAATCTGCGCATAACTGAAAACAACTAAAGTGAATGATAATTGCAAATGAACTACAGAAACATTAGCTTTAATTTAATTTAAAGTATGCAGTGGTTCCAGATGAACCCGAATATTTGTATCAAATATCTATATATTGCGTTACAATCAAGTCATTTAATAAGTATAACGACCTGAGCTGATTTATGCTGTAAGCATCTTCATGCCCCATCTATGCTGAAATTTGTTTCCAACGCCCACACTTATAGGCTTCCGGTGTTCTTGAGTCGGTAAGTATCATTAATTTGTTACTTGACACCCCTTTTAATTATGGAACGAAAATCAAGATTAAAGTGAAAAATCCACATTACCTTGTTGATTCTACATCGAGAATTCTTAGAGTAGGGCTATATAAAGAGTACCTGGAATCTTCGGACCTACCGTCTCTGAGAGACGCCGTGCTCTGAGAGATGGATTTTCGATCTCCACATAAAAAAAATCTACCTCTGTGGGCTAGATTCTAACCTCCAATAATCAGTTTTAAAAGGAGGCACTGCCTGTTAGTGTATATCTGAACGTTAATGAGAAATTATGTTTAAAACAAAACCGTAGATCACAATTCAAATTGGAATAAAAATGTTGTTTCCCTGCTTTTTTTTTTTGTTCAATAACATATTTAGCTGAATGTTGTAACTTGCCTTCATGAATGAGAACTGAATGTTATTTCTTTGAAGACTTCTTGGGTAAGTACAGTATCTAATGTCGACATTTTCTTTCTTATTCATAACAAAATATGTATTACTGTTATGCAGTCTAGTAAATATAATGCAATAAATTCAGAGAGGTTATTGCGTTCTCAATTATTGATGGCCTATTCAGTAAATTATAACAAAATAAACGTTTTTCTAATTTTATTTTTGTTAAATTGGAATTTGTTTTACAATCTAAGAACAAATAATAATGGGGGAATGAAAGTGACAGAACGAGAACATCCATGGCAGCTGTCCTGCGATATCTGTGACAGTACAAGAAAACAATCCTCACCGGCGACTGATTCTCGTCGTCAGGGTCTGCCTTGAGGGCGTTTGTACTAATCGCCCGTCATTAAAGTCCTACTCGTGAATGCTTTGTGTATAATCCACAAGGACTTCTGCGAACTAGTAATTTTTTTAAATGTTTACACATTATTATAGAGTAGGTATTGGAGTGTCTTATGTTGAAGCCTTATGTGGAAGATGAACCTTGAACTAGACGTTTACATTCTATTTTCAGCGATATGTCTATTAATATGAACGGTGAACACTTGTTTATCCATTTACTTGCTGAATCTTTAATATATCCATTGTGATGGCGAATCAGTTTATCAGTTGTTACAAATTATATCACTCACTGATTTGATAATTCATTCACTACATGACTTCTAAATTATAAACTCTATTAAACGTTGATTTGTTTAATAACGTTGTCCTGCATTTGTTACCTAAGGATAATCTTCATTCATTCATACTCGAAGGTCATAAGTTTAAGGGTGAACATTTGAGCTAATTTATAAGATGTTTCACAATAAGTCTAATCCTACAACAAAAGCAAATAAATTGTACTTCTATTTATACAATTTAATTTTTGCGTGGAGTTTTCCTACTGCTGTCAACAATTATCTGAAAACAGTTCCAAAATAGTAGAAATAAATTTAAATAGCTGATAAATAGATAAATTTAAGTTTTATGAAAGTGTTTTAAAAGAAATGTGATTATTTTTTGGATTGTAATTTTGTAATTGTTGGAGTCTAAATAATTGATAAAAAAAATGTTTTTTGAACTTTGGAGGGTTAAACGAGTACAGTTGGGGTGGAATGGTGGTTTGGTATATTATCAATGAATTATTTAATTAAAAGTGTGAAGCTGACTCTGAAAGTTGTGGCTTTGTTGAAAGAATGTTACAGTGATCATTAAATGGAGACTATCAATGACAGGGGCGTTGATGGAGGCTGAGTTAAAAGTAATGGTAGTTCATTTACATATCCTGGTCAGCAGTCGGTATTCAATGAATCATTCTTAAGAGTGGCCCGATGATTGAGAGTTAATTGGCATCGACATTCACAGGCTGAGATTAGTACCAGTGTCAGTTGCTGGATTCAGCAGTTCAATGCTGGTTGATAGCTGGTTGACCACTGCTTTAGTGACCACCTCCTCCTACAAGAAAAATCGTATGGCTGTTGTTGTAGCTATTAAGAAGGTCATCGCTTAATGTTGGATCCAATAGGAAGTGGATTTCTAATGGCATCCTTAATAAGATGTGTGATACTCCTGGTCAAACAGGAGTACTTATTCACGGAATATTGGCTTATCAATATTTTTCATTACCTAAAAACCAAAGTTCGGAATTTTCATGAAACATTGTTATTGGTCATGTGTGACCTGTAGTGTGATCAAGAATCCATGGTACAGTTCAAGGAATGGCTACAACATGTTTCTCGTGGATAGATAAAGGTCAATGCTAAAAGGCGATCAGCTCATGTTATTGACACTATTTTTCTGAAGTTCCGTGGGTATTTCCTGGTAACGTCCTGGAAGAGGGCCGTGCCATAACGACACCTTAAACAATGTCATTATTTACGAACTAAACTTAGAATCGAAAAAAACGTCCTAGACAGTTGCCCAGGCTATTTCGTTGTCGCCATTACGTTGCTCCAGCATACACATCGAGCTTACAAGAAAATTCTGTGACAAATTTGATAGGAACTTCTTCGAAACCTTTGTATAATTCTATTATTTCTTCCTTCTTTAGAGTTTTCTCTCATTCCTAAGTTGAAATCAAACCTCAAACGAGACAATCAAGGAATCGAGGAGATCTTCAGAGGACGGTTAGGGAATATGCAGCGCTCGCAGAAGTGCTTGGATTGAGGAAAAATAATTATGACCTTCAATATGTTTTTCAATTAAATTATTATTGCCGGTACTTTTTGATTCATTCTCGTAATTACTATTAAAAGGTGTTTTTAGTAAAATTTGAAGTTATAACATTTTTCATGAAGTACTACAGGTAATCCTCCTACAGCATGATGAACAATTTGCTAAAATACCGTGTTGTTGTTGTATGATATACTATTATACTGGACAGTGGTGGGCAACGGGCTTGCATAATATTATCTTGAAAAATAAAGAAAAAATAAAACAAAAATCGAAATAGTGTTCTACCATTTGTAGAATTAATACCTTTTTTTTTGTGACTATTATTTTCACATTACAAATTTGTGCCTCTGGTAATGAGCCTATCGATTTTTATTGCCAGAGAGCAGTCGCTGCTAGGTGCATACTGATGTCTGGCTTGTGCCTCACTTCATCACCTTTTTTTTGTTCTATTTACAGTTTTGTGATTGGTAATAGTTGTTGCCAATGTGCGTAACAGAATGACCAAATGTTAACTTAATAAAGAGTTGTAATGCGAATTTAAAAGTTTAATGGAAAAACAATTATATGCTCCTTGCAGTTTACAGGCTATGAAAAAAAGTATCGTTTACCTTGAAACTTCATCGTAATAGACGTTACCTTGCCCAAATTAAAAGGCATTAGGAGAAAAATGTATAAGTATAAAAGTTTATTCAACAAAAAGCATTTCAAAATTCCATTATAAATTAAGAATTGCCTTTTTCCGTTTGTGCTTTATTTCAGCTATTTGTTAATATTTTTGGTTTAAATGGAGCTTTGACAACTTATTCTCCCATTAGTTTATTGTAAGAAAACAATGTAAGAAGTTAGTAGACTTCATAATGTTAATTAGAAAAAATAAAACAAACATTGCATTTTTATCAAATATGGGACCCCATTTTCTGCTGTGTTTATCGCACTAATTAAATTCATCTAGTTCATATGTTTTAACTACTTTAACAGCCAACAGCCTATTATTTTTTATTTTTGTAAGAATAGTTCAATTTTATTTCAAGTTTTCCACATCAGTTTAAATCTGTTATATTTGTTTTGTTAACTCTCAAAATTACGAGTTTTTTTTTTCAAGGTGAATTATTTGGAACCTTCTATAAAAAAAATCGGATTTCTATCGTGTTGGATTTATTAACACGATAATGAAGTTTATTAACACATTATGAAGTCTACTAAATATTAGCTTAAGGTTAATAAATCTTTCTGACAAATCTGAGATTAATTGTTATTAAAAAATTGATTTGATTCGAATTCGCAGATAGATGAGATTAATGATTTTTTTTTTTTGAACCCCCTACTGTAGACATTGGAGATTCTCTATAGTCTTGCACGGGACCTTAGTTGTTATAGTTTTAACAATTACAAAATCTTTTAATCCCTTTTCAATGAAGATTGTCAAAAACTTTCTACTTAAGCCTATACTTCGGCGATTTTATTTTTTGTGCTTAAAAAGTTATGCTTTAATTTAATTTGTAAAATTTTTAAATACTATTCAGTATTTGTTTTGTAATTGAAGTATTCTTATTAGTCTGTTTTTCTACCTTTCGATCCCCATGTTGTAATAAAACTTATATGCGTTGACAGGTCATATAAGGATTTCTTCCGGTACATGGTCATATAAAAAATAAATCGTGTTGTAAGTGGATTACCTGTATGCAGTTCTCTTTTGTTTAAATTGGAAACTCGTAGATTCATAAGAGAAATTAATATATATCTCATAAAATAATGTATCAACTCTGTCATTGTATTAGATACTGTAAACTTTTTAGGGTGGATAATTCTTAAAAGAATGTTTCATTTTGAGTCGATTGATTGAATCAGGAGCCTTTATTTTCAATTGTAACTATAATGTTTAAGGTTTAAGTGTTTACATAATTTCTATAAATCATAAGTTCCATAAACTCCAGAGCTATTATGATCCAGTTTTATATGTGCAGGATATCCTGTTCAGAGGTATAACCAAAAAGGTGGACCCAAAATCATTGTAACCAAGAATGTATTGAGAATAAGGTAGATAATATCTTGTCATTACAGAGAACAGGGTTATGTAAGGTGATCAACAGGTAGTACACTTCAGTTAACTGACCCTGAATATTACAAAAAATATCCACTCTAATCACCAACTCTCTCTACAACATTGTGCAAAGAGCGATGCTGTTTATTCATTGACGTATTATTATGAACTTTATGTGTACAAGGGAATCTACAAGGTAGTCTCTAACAAAAAAAAAAAAACTCCAAAAATTGCTTTTCTTGTCAGGCCTCTGCGGAGTCCAGATTTTTCAAATCATCTGATGATAACCAACTTTTTACCTTATATATTTTTGGTTGCATATGAAAAGGGGTCGTTTCTTTCTTTAGAACTGTTCTTATGAAGTTAATGACAGTTGAAATTAAATGTTATTCAGGAAAAAAAGTAAATATCAGGGATAAATTGGGTTTCTTTTGAATTGATGTATATTATTTATCAATATTTCCTTGTTTACAGAGAAGAACACAATAAGGGCTTTGTAGAGTAGAAAATACATATTAATGCTGTATCCTTGATTGACTGACAATATTTCGAATATCTCTGTAAAACAAAAGTTTTTTGTTTTGTTAAACACACCTAATTGTTTAATTGGGTGAGATGTGGTCTAGTGGTAGCGTGATGCCTTTGATACTGAAGATTGGAGGTTTCAGTCTGACTATGGCCCTAGATATTCCCTGTGGGAAATTTAAAATCTTGTGCATGCCGTCCATAGGAGGGATGTCATGACATCATGTCATGATGTCAGGTACTCTATTAAATTTGAGTAAAATTTACTCTTCCTATGTGGTATCAACTCTGTAACATGGTTCTTCCATAACTATAATATCACTGAAGAGGACATATGTGTGGGGTCCAAATAAACAACTTATTGTTTAAATATGTCTCTCATCGTACAAAAATTACACCGATTATCGCCTGTCATGAATGGTTATGATTTTAATTCAAGGAACTACAGACAAGAGAGTAAGCCAGCAAATCATTCCTGTTTTTGGCGACAGGCCAAGTTCCTTACAGAGATAGTTCATAGGCACTGACAGTTTCTAGATAGGTCGGTCATTGTGTTTTTTCCATAGGACTACATGTCCTTCCTTCATCTATCAATTAGAGTGCTCTCTCCTACACCGATCTTTAATTATCTCCCTATGCATCTCCGATTTTCCATTCCATTACAAATAACCACGTAGTCATTTATTGACTTAAGACTTATTATAGAATAGTCAATATCAATAACCCCTTCCCAATAGAGTAAACCCCCAAATGAACATCAAAATGCAACGGTTTAGTGTATGGGTCTTGTTCATTGTTGACATTGTTTTACCACTCTTTTATCTAATGAAGTTATTTCGTTTCGTAGTTCGGTCTGACCCGTAAGAGTTTACCTTGTAGCAAAAGGTACTCTTGTGCTCGATCTCCCAAGAAGGGTGGGAAGCACGGGGGACGTAAGGCATCAGTACCAACCTTAACCAGTAGGCATTCGCACTCTAAATAAACTTTCTTATGGAAAAATATTGGGCTCACATGTTTAATGCCATTAATTACCTTATAGTAATAAGTATAAAAAGAATATTAACTGTTAAGAAATAATTTGTTTCATGACTT
Organism: Hermatobates lingyangjiaoensis; assembly: GCA_026182355.1. NCBI lineage: Eukaryota > Metazoa > Arthropoda > Insecta > Hemiptera > Hermatobatidae > Hermatobates > Hermatobates lingyangjiaoensis. Next base: position 2,069,202 of record JAPFBL010000255.1, read on the forward strand.
ACATACAATAAGCAGTTTCATTTGGAAATAATTTTTGATTCGAATCCTTATTTTCATTTAATTATAGTAATAAATTAAATTTGTTTATGGTGCTTACCAAAGAGATATTCAGTTATTAATTCAAAAGTGTTAGAGATTTTAATAAGCAAGATCTTTTATAAATAAGAAAATGAACTTTTTTTGTTAATTCTTTTCCTTGGAGCTTTTAAGTCAGGTTCAAACGTTTTTATGTAAGCAGTAAGGGAATTACGTGCCTCATCAATGTTACTGTGTCTGACCTAGTTTGAAATATTTATACGCATAATTATAACAATGTAGCTTTATGATTTGGGTACCAGTAATAAAAAACAGATTTATTCTGCAAAAGTTATTTATATTTCCAGACTCTCTTACTTCAGTGTGGATGTGTATTATTTTGGATGATTATTTATATCAAAGTTGATGAATTAACATGAGTAAAAAAGTTAAATAATTATTATTTTCTAAGAAAGAATAAACTTATTCTTTGTTTTTTAATGTCATATCAATTAAGGACTCAAATTTCGGGTATCTGAATATCCGTTTACATACTGTTCCAGTCTCTTCTGTGTAGAGTATAAAACGGAATACACAGACAGTATAATGCTGTGGATGGAAAATTTCTATTACTGTTGCATTTTTGTCATTATGTAATATGTAAAATTAGATTCTGATAACTTGTATTTTTGGAAGCTTTTGTACCAGTAATATCAACGAGATTATTAATCCCGTTGAACTAAGTGTGTATTACGTCGTGTTGTTTGTCATTTAACATAAGATGGATTCGTTATTTATATCTTTATATTAAATGACACCTAAATACGATTGGCATTTAAGTGGCAATTAATGGTTTCCTTTAATAGTCTACATTCAGAACTAATTATATGTAAAAATCGTATATAGCCTGGAAGAATTCTAAATCCCATACATTTTGATACAGTATCACGTATACAATACTTATGAACCTTTCCTTGGCCTTGTCCTGTTAGGGAGCTTTAAAATCCCCCCCCCCCCTCCTCCTCCTCCTCCTCCAAGTGGTGATTTGCATCTTATCATTTCAACCATAAATTTTGTTAAAAAAGAACAAAATCTAATATCACGGATTTATTTTTTTTTAAAAAGATCAAAACTGTAAAAAATTAAAAATACAGCCAATGTTCTGAGTAATAAATAGATAAAAAAAAGAAATGATAGCTTTAGTATAGAATTTATATTACCCCTCCTGAACAAATAATTTTCCACGCCCTACTATTGTAGAATGGCATTTGGGCTGTTTTGATTAACAGGCAGTGCAGTAGAAGTTACCATTGTATAATATCTTTCAAATATCTCTTTAATTACTAATTTAGCAAAAAAAAAATATTTCTCATTGATTTGAAGATATTCCCCTCTATACTTTGAATAATTATTTCAATAAAAGTAGTCTTATTTGCCCTTGAGGAAATGCCAATTTTACGGACAGGCTAGTTATGAATTTGTAGTAGTGCGTATTTTGTTTTGCAGGTCTTGTTCTGGGTGCGGTGTTCTTTCATGAATATGAAGAACTATATATTCATTTAAGATAAGGATGCAGAATTTTAAATAGTGCTCTAGATCTTTCTTTTCATTTTAATAATACATATCTTTTTTGAATGAAAAAATGTAATAGCTTTACTTGAAGCCTTTTAAAAATATCAGCTATTCTTATAAATCTGTTAATGTTTCTGATAAACTATCCACTTTGGGTAGACTCAGGCATTTCCCCTTCTTCATGTTAACTGTCTTAAATTGACTTCGAGTTCAGGAGTTTCCGTTATATTTTTAGCTTTATCTGAATTCAGCTTAGAATAAATTTACTCGTTCATTACCGCTCCACAGCAGAAAACCTCTTTATGTTTATTTTTGACTTTTTTAACTAAAGGGTTAATGTTTTAATAAATAAGTTGATTTTTACTGGCGTGTAACAAAATCATATTGCCCCATTACAAAAGTAAGTGGGTCTATTGAACTTATTAAAATCCTTACAAAGGAATCAAACCTGTCATTCTCTTAGATCATTTGAATAAATGTAATGTCAACATCCTTAACTATGTCCAAGTAAAGTTCTTCTAATATTAAAGTTCAGGTCAGTTATCGCTTCCTAGATGGTAGCTGTTGGTTGTGTAAATGAACCTTGCTGTTTTTCATTCTTCTGTGTTTTATCATAGAATTTTGTTTAAAGCATCAGTTTGTTAGTAAATATTCTTATAATTGTCATGACAATCTTAAAATTAAATAAACTAGTCCCTAAGTAAAAGAATTTTATGAAAAAAAACAACACGTTTCAAACACAAGTAAAATTCAAATTAGCTGCATTAGTTTAATTCAAGTTTTAAATTACTTCATATTAAATTTAATGTAACCCCTAAAGGAGCAGTAAGTACTTGCAGCTGGTTCTTTTTTATAATAGTTTTTCTGTTTGGAGACAGCTTTCATTATTTTCCCGTTTCGTGTAAATAACACACAATAATAATAAATTAATCTTTCTTATGTTACCAACATTGGTGGAGCTAATACTAATTCTTGAATTGTATCGCTTTGGAAACTAGATAAAGTTTACAAAGCTCATTTGAGAACCTGAAACTACATCTGTTTCTTCCGCTTTATCTCTTATCACCCATTTCTTACCGTCAAAATGATTATATGACCCTGAAATATACCTTCCATTTGAATTAATTACTTCCTTTGAGTTATTCCTCCAGAATTGTTGGATAACACCGAATAAAAATCCAGGTCAATAAAGATATTGTTTTGAGATATTTTACTTCATGTGGTAGCGAAATGTGTGTTTAATGCATGTTTGTTTAATATTTAAGGAGAAACAAATATGAAATTACATATGTTTTCTAACAATCTATTCTTGTCTTATTGTTATTTGTTTCTGTATAATCCTAAGTGAACAAAGAACATTGTATGATATATTGTTTTTTTGTTACAGAGTGATTCAAGTTCTTCAGATTTTGAATTCCGGAATAAAAAAAGGAGGAAGAAACCCAGAAGGGAGAAGGTACAGTATAATTATTTTCTTATGACATACTACCTCTCAAAAATTAGGAGAAATCTGATTGGATGGGTCCTTTAGCAATATGTATATATAGATTGGTTTCTTAATTTTTTAAACAATTGTTAATACACATTGAAATACAATAATTGTACTTTTGAAAAAAATTGTATGATTGTAATATTTGAAAACTGTCTGTTCTGATCCCTGTATTCAACTGTTTTGATTTTGCTTTATAATAAATTAGAACAAAGTTAAGAAAATAGACAATTTTATATAGAAAAATGAACTGTTTTTAGAACTTGTTGAGTACAAATTTTGTTACTTTTCCTGTTTAACCGCGCATCCATTAACCGGTGTGAAGCTTTCTTCATCTGTAGATCTATAACCATTAGTAGATAAATAGCTGTTTCATGTTAAATTACAATCGGTAATATAAATTTATACAAATCATTTAAACATCAACAAAGAATAGAACCCACCACCTTATTTATGTAAATAATGAATAGTAATTAAGAATAGAACAGTAATATTTTGAAATAATGAAATGATATATTGATGTCACCTACATTGAAGAATACAAACAGTTTACAGTAAAACAGAAATAGCCAACAGCTATAATAACAAAAGCATTTTAGATAGTGAGTACCATCTAATGTTACAGGTATATAATTTGTATTAAAGTTCGTGACCGTGAGCAAGTGTGGCACATTAATCTTTATCTTTTAATAACTGGGAAAAATTTCATAAATGGGACTCTTCCCAAGAGAATCAGAGTCTTGAAAAACAATATCAGATATTCATGGAATTCGATGGAGGTTTAATGATGGGAAGGTTTCATACTGGTTACTAGGACTCGGAGTTAACAGGAAAACGTAATTGATTATTGAATTGTATTCTGTTTCAAAGTTGTAAATATTATTGATATTGAAGAAAATATTACTTTGTCCAATAGCTTATGGCAAACTAAATGTTCTCTCTTTTCCTGTTCAATAGGATAAAATAAATTTGTTTGCTAGTTAGGTCACATGCAAGACTCAAAGTCAATGATTGCAAAACTTCATCTGCCATGTGTTTTATCTTCAGTGTCTCGGCTGTCGACAAAGCATTATTCTTAATGAACTTGCTGTCATCTTAGAGATTACTAGACCACTGAAGGTGGCTGTCTGAAACCAGTAACTGATTTTACTGCATTTCTTCTTCGAGGTAAGATGTATGATGATCATGATCCTCAAGTAATCATCGACCTACAAAACATGGAATTCATCAATTCCTACTTTATAACTATCTTTAAGCTTCAAATTTTTGCGTTTTTTTTTTATTTTGTTGTAAGGTATTATTTTTTAAAAATGTTCTGTGAGCTGATTTTAGTACTTCAATCTTGCATGATTGACTGTATGTTCTTAATTATAAATCAACTCTTGTTATGCTTTCCCTGCCCTGTTACCTCGTTAATTTAAAGCAGCAATATACGAAAACAATCATATCGAACGAAAGGTGTAACTGAATTAGTTCTTCTTATGCTACATAAAAATTGCTTGTTCCCTGAGTTGAATTAGGTGGAACGTTGTCATCATTAGATACCCTGAATCATTCCACGTTTGTGGGGTTTTGGACCAACAAAAGAATTTTACACACATCTTCAGATACATTGAGAGTTGTATTTCATTGTACCATGAGCATGTATTATAGCAGAGCATAGAAATTGTTGTTATAGTTAATATTAAATCAAAGTGTTGACATAAAATCAGTTCAGCGGATCATGATGAACAAAAATAAAATACATCTATTAGTAGTCTTACCAATGGATAAGATAGGGATATTTAAATTCGTGTAGCAAATAACAACTATATTATCTGGCTATCTTAAAACTTTCAACCTTCATTTCAGTTGTGAGGCAATAGTCGATTCGGTGTTTTTATTTTTTTTAAGAGTTTTTAGGCTGCTGACTAACCATTATATGCAACTAGAAATTGTTGTAAAATATATATTATTTTAAAGTAATACCTTAAATAATTAGATTTATTAAATTATAAAATATTTCTTAGCAAAATCGTTATGGTTTGATGACAATATCTCATTGATTTGTCGAAAAGGAGTTTATATGATTTCTTATTTTATTTACAGGTTTAGATAGTGAAATAAGAGGCCATATGTTTTTTTTTTCTGAAAAATATGGCAGTAATTGGTTTATAATCATTAGACTTTCATTTTTTATATGTGAGAATTATAAAATTGTTTTCACTCATGATTAATCAGAAGCACTTAGTTTCCATATGGTTGACTCCTTAGCAAAATGATGCCTTTATCATATTATACTTGGAAAGGATTATCACGTTGGGGGTAGTGTTGGATTTTCAGTTGGAAAAAATAATAGTGTTGATTCCAGTGCTTGTAATGGTTCATGCTTTGGGTATAGTTTGATAATAATTATAACCTTCCAAGAATGGAAATTCATTAGATAGTCTTCAAAAATCCAAGTGGTAGGTGTTCAGTTATACTGAATATATATGTGTTTAGTTAAGCAGTAGTCAAGTTAAAAACCTTCTTATATTTGCTGCAAAGAACAATGGCGGAGCTCATTCAATTGATAAAAATTGGGATTGTAGTCTCCACTTCTGCTTCATTTTCACAATAATAAAAGTAAACTTATATAAATTTAAATAACTTCATGACTTCTGATCAATTCAGTAATTATTCCCATGTGGTTAAAATTTATCAAAATACTTATGAAGTATATCGATAGGGTGGTTTTGACTCTTTAAAACTAAATCATCTTTAAAAATTGTGCTGTGCTGTTCCCGTAATATGTATGGATCTTAAAAATCATTGTAACATATTGAATTTTGAAAATTTTATTTGAATTTTGAAAAACTTTATTGAATTAAATTAGTTTGCATGTAATTGTCTATCTTGAATTAAATTTACTAAATTGTAAAATATTTAAAAGTAAAATTGGTTGAAGTGATCTGAAATCTCTACTTAATTGGTTTATCAAGTGTAAGAAGATGGGTTTAATTTTAATATAATATTTTGGTTAGAAATCTAAATAAAGTTACGTTTTATGTATTTTTTTAAATTGATTTATGGGGGCTGCTGTTAGAGACACCATTGATGTGTATCACTTTTTAAATCTACCTTTTAATATCTGATGAAATTAGATGTCTATCAATGAATTTCTAAAATTACTTCAGTAATAGAGATCTTAAAAACTGGTTCAAGGAATCACTGGGGGTGATTTTTCTGTAGTGTAGTTGTAGTCGAGCTGCCCTATGTTGTAAACCATTCAAAGTGTCATCATAACTTAGTAGTTTTGTTTCAAGGACTTCCAAAACTGAAAATTCTTTAAGACGTCTAACTAGATTTTTTTCGGTGTTGTTATTAGTGAAGTGAAAAGATTTGTCGTGGATGTGATGCAAGCTGTGACAGCTGGTCATTCCAGCATGTCATGATGGCTAATAGAAATGCCAAATCCTTATATTCCGCTTTTACTAATACCTAATAGTGACTTGATGATATTTTGCTAAAATCTGAATCCAGCCTGCTTCAAACTGTTATGTAGATTATTTTTTATGTGTTCAAACAACGATCTCCGAACGTGATTGGTAATTACTTATTACATATCATGCAGTGACATATTTTTTTTTTTTTATTTCAGGGAGTTATTTTCTCACAATTTGATAAACATGCTATCTATTTGGTAATTCAGAGAATTTAAAAATTCGAAAATCTCTTAACATAAACTTACTCATAATCACAAATGTGTTTTTCTCTGTGGACTTTTTTTGAGGACGTTGAATGAAAATATTTCTTTTGTAATTTTGTTGAGTTATATTAGGTTTTATGGCACATTAATTGTCGTAAATACGGTCGACTCAGAGTAAGATAAAGAATAATAGAGACTCAGTAAATTATCATTCATATATTATTTGGATAAAATTCATAAATATGACTATAAATAGTAACCTTTAAGAAAAGGAAGGTGTGCAAAATAGTTAAAATAGAAGTTGTCAAACAAATAAATAGTATTACTTTGTTGTGAATCTAAAAATTAAGTCAATAAGGAGCTCCTCTTTGTGATCATCTAGTGGTATTCAGCCATTTTGAGTTTTGGTTCTTTTAAAGAGCGCAACTTCCGCTTAGAATATATGTTAAGGTTTAAACGTTTTTGTATTAATATTCAGTTTTCAAAGTTTATCGCATAAGAATATAATCTAGGTTCCCCTGGTTAGGAACTTTTGTTTGATACTCTTCACTTGCCAATGTTGGTTAGCTGGAGGTGTGGAACAAGTTCACATACATAGTGACATTGCGTTTAATTGCATATAGTTTCATGATATGAGAAGTAGAAGATTATAGACAATACTGTTACAACTTTTAACCAAGATAAAGTTTTTGTTGTAAGTTAGTTCTGTTCCAAGGTGACACAACGAAAGAAGTAAAAATTTCTGTAAGTAAAAAATCCTGATTTCAAAGTTTTATGGTTCAAGTTTTTTATGTTCAGTTTAATAAGGAAGTCTAATGAAAAAGAAGATGGAATTGTGATGGCCTTACCACTGTATTTGAAATACAGTTTCCAGTTCCTTCGAAATGGAAATATTTATTTAGATTTAATTAGCTTTTAAAATTCATAATATGAATGGACTAATTCAAGACATTAAGGAGACAAATGAATCAACTGATGAGAACAACTTCTGATAGATGCATATTGAGTACCACTTTCTTCCTTAAAAAAATGTTACTTTAAAGGCATCAACTTTTATAATTAGTGATTCTCTGTATGCTATATAAAATATCTCACTTGTGTAATATTTTCTTGTTTTTTATTCTTTCGAATAAAATAAAACCTACATTACGAAGTAATGTGACCGACTTTGACTACAGCTTGCCGACTTCTGGTTTATGTTACTCTTTTATAAGGATTAAAAGACAGGATAAATGGATGAATCTATTAAGAACGCATCAACAACACGACGTTGATGTACCTTGTGCTGGCTTCACAAGGGAGTGTTGATCTACAGTTACCTTTGAGCTAAGCACTTGAGGGATGAGAAGGGAGAGGGAGGGAAAGTGAAATTAAAAAAATAAGTTTTTGGTAAATAAAGTATGATAAATAAAGGAAAGACAGGAGAAATAATGAAAACTATAAATAAGTTAAAGAAGAAAAAACAGAACTAACGATACAGAGTTCCCCAGTGTTTGCTGGCTGGCTCCAATGAGGCCTTATAGAACTCTTGAGAAGTTAATTTCAGAGTTAGTTCTCTGTAGTATTTTCAATGAATAGGTTACTGCGCTTTTCCTCGGAAGCTCTGTGATATATTCGTATAGAGCTCAACTTAATGGAAGACAAACCATCAGATTAGAGCATCCAATCGGGTAGACTTGGTTGTGGAAATTGAAGATTGTTTTTAGACTGTAAGTAGGTATTATGTTCTCAGGGTTGATGGGAAATAAGGATTGGCATTGATAGTCAGGTAAATTTTACTGCTATGATGACCACACATTAATTAGCAAACTTCGAAAAAATAGGGAAAAATTATATATAAAGCATTTGTTTTGGACCGTTGCTATGATAAGAGTTACATTTTTTGTTGATCTGAAAGTAATTTTCCTACAGATAATCAATATATCTTAATAAACGATGGATTGAAAATTGGATTACTTTAATTGATAATAATGTTTTGTTTTCCAATAATTTCAAATTTTTAATACAATTTTGAATGTTGCATTGTTATTGGTGGGGATTGATTTATATTTCGACTGATAAATGGAATTATCTCTTCACCTAATAAAATAATTTTCCATAACCTACCACAACAAGGACTTATTTGTGTTGAATAAAATACAATTTTCGTATACATGCAATTGTGTAAAACGAATTTTACTATTTCTTCTGCTATCTAATGTGCTGCTGATAATGGATAGGTAATTAATGTTTCTTCTCAAAATGATATCTTCTGCTAATGATAATTTTAGGTTAAAACATCCTAAAATCCTTTTCTATTATTTAGAATGTTTAAGTTTAAAAATTATCATTATTGCTATCTGTTAAATATAGAAATAATTTCCGCAGTATTTGTCATCTATTTAACGTGCTTTATAGTAACTTAAAAGAACATAAAGAATTTGGGGATGTCAGGTACACATTTAGGAATTCTTTGTTTAAAGCAGAGATCAAGTTAGGGGTGAGGTGGCATTTTATTTTAAATTCTAGTGAAAAGGGGTGTGTGGTGCAAAATATTACTAACAAAAGCACTGCTTGTTTACTGCTTTTCTGGCTTTAGAAAGTTTTTCTACGATTCTGGTAAACTGTAGTTGAAAAACTAATAACGATTATCCTGTGTACTCAATAGACCTTTAACCACAAATGACTGGGAAGTTTTGATTTTTCACTATAAATCTATTTGACTGTTTGACTCTTAACTTGTTCCAATCCGATTCCAATCTTGTCAAGGTCTGTTTTAAAGCGATTGCTTTATATAATAAAGCTTAGAATTTCACCCTGGAAATTTATTTTACTTCTACTGTAAGTAAAGTATAGTAATCGAGAAAAAGCGTATTTTGGATTTATGGATTTGAGGTATTTACAGTTGGTGGTCACCTGAGTTCATTTATGAAGTCATTTCGATAGTGTCGGTGTCTCTGTGGGTGGGTATGTGTGCAAAAGTTTGTGAACACGCTACAGAGCACATCACTTGACGTCTCAAGTTGACAGTGTACTCGTATTCAAAATGGGCCTTATAATGTACGATAGCCCTCAAGTGTTAGAGTAGTATTGTCCAATTTAAAATACACTTATTGCCCATTTTGTGTTTTCAGTCTGCAGTATTTTTCTTCTGTACTAAAATATCTTAATGTTACTACTCAAGTAATATTACCTATAAATGGCAAAAATATCTGATTTTACCGATAACAGGATAGTTGATGTCAGGTGAATAATGTAAAATGGTTTACTTATATTTGAAACTGAAAGATGGTTACACGGTTTGAGAATGTGATGGACATTGAATACAGAAATAGCTTCATTTTGAAGGATGAACTTCAAAATTGTATAGCTTGTAAGCTTGTATAGCTTCTTGGCGAAACTGCTTCAATGGAGAGAGGGCTCTTTTGAAACTTTATGAGATACATTTTGTGAGTTCAAGAAAGATTGTGTCTTAACTTCTAAACATGAATAATAACATTTTTCGATAAATATCTAAATTAACTTATTATTCTTTTAAATAAGTTTAAGTCTTTTTGACCGTTTTTATTGGCAATATAATTCTAGAAACGCGAAACTCTTCCTCGAATAATTTCTACTATGTAAACAGTTCCATTTGTTTACATTAACTTAAACGATTTTTCTCAGGCTTTCAGGCCTCTAGATTTATTATGCTTTAAAGTAATTTTTAGAATTTCTCAATTTTCTTTTAAGGAGTTATTTAGGAAAATAAAAATAAAAAAATATTTATACGTATTTATTAAAACCATACATGCAAATAAGTTATGGACGAGTAAACTTCAGCGTTCATCTGTATTTATTTACTCATGATAGTGAGGCAATACCACACAATAACTGCTTGCATAGTTCGTGAGTTATTTAAACATGTTCTTTTTACGAGGACGTTACAATTTTCTTCACTGGATCATACTAATTTACTGAATAACAGTAGAATTATCATAAATAATAAATATGTGTGATATGGGTCGATATATGTTTGTAATAACATGATGCTGAGTGTAATTACATTATTGTATATGTTGTATTTTCAGACCATAACAATTTGAGTATTTTCGTTTCATAATATATATGATCATATTATCCTTTTTTAGTATATACATATTATAGGTATCATGAAAAGAAAACATATTTTACTCATTAATAGGTCTCCTAAATCCATGTTTGATAATATCTATCTTTGAATAGCTGGGTAGGCGTCTATCGAAAATATGTTAAATTTTCCACAAGTCACACTGTTTAAAAAACCCTAATAACATTTAGTAGACATATATTATTTATTGTCTTTTATTTCATTTTTTTTTATTGAACTTCGTGACTTTATCGTTTTCTACAGACCCGCTCTCCTGGTCATTCCAGAAACATTAAATTCAATCTTAATATGGATTTGCGTGATGAAAATTTTACGAATTTATAATATTTGAAGGAGAATATTACACTTAAAAGGTCAACTATTAAATCCCAAACGCATGACCTTTTTTCAGATGGGCTGGAACTGCATTTAATTTTCATTGTTGACAAATGAACATATCAGCCACATTTCAGTAAATTAATTCATTACATTAATTTTTACTGAGTCCCATTATAAGTTTAATTATAGTAAAGTTGAGTACAGACCTCGCTAGATTTTTCCTCTATTATTAGTAATGTTTTGTTTAAATACTTACCAAAAAATTAGAAATCGTTCGTTTTATATATATAACAACATTACTACCGTATTTCAAAATATATTAATTCAGATTAGGTAATGTAATTTTTTTTATTATTCCAGATAATAATTGCAACTTTAAATTGAAATAAATATGCTTTGGGATACCCCATTTCTACCTTCTTATATAAGGAGGAAAAACCTGAGTAACAGAAACCTACTTTCTCTACACGGTTTGATTTCTTAATAGACCTTTGATATGTGATCACTTAGTTCTGATCCTGAGTTCACTGGGTTAGGTAAATGAATAATTTTTGGCATTCTATGCTTAAAAAATCTCAACTATTAATGGTAGGTTGTGTAAGATTTGTAGTATTCATTTGATTTTGGAGAAAAATGTTTTTTTTCCTTCAAGTTACTTTGAATTCGAAGTTTTTTTTTATTTTATCCCATGCATACCTTTATCAATATCTATTTATTTGTTTGGTGAGAGTAGTGTATTTATTTAAATGTCTATTTGGCCACTAATTCTGGTTTGAACTGACGGAGACCAGTTGTTTTGGTCGAAAGATCCAAAGAAGAAATTGCTTCTTTTTATAAGTTTCATTTCTGAATTTCTTATTATGGATTTAGACCTTGATTTTTGTTTTTCGTGTTTCTTCTTCTTAGTCAAGATATATATTTATATATATATATATTATGCATGAGATTTTTTAGATCCTGAAAACTTTCATGTCAATACGAATCTTCCCACGAATTTAATTTTGTGAAAAGACCAATGAATACTTCAATGACATAAAGAAAGTCTCTGTACCAGTGCGCTTGGTTTCCTCTTCTCTAATCTCTCCTGTTCCTTTATCAAGTCTCTGTACCAGTGCTGTTCTCTCTAGGTTTCCTGTTCCTCTTACCTCTCCTGAGACGGTTCAACCGAAAATTAGAGACTGTAAGTTTGTGTTTTTAATTTCTCTATGTTTCTTTATGTACATTGAAGTATATATAATATTGTTATTACTAAAAACAAAATCATAATTTACAGAAACATACTTCTTAAGTCTTTCTGCCTTCCTTAATGACCTTTTTTTATTGCATCTAAACTCAGTAACATATTTCCTACTATCAAGTTGTTTCAACTTTTTCCTACAGCCATCTTCGGGACGCAAGTGATTTTAGATGTATAAGTATCAACGTACAATTAGATAATAGTCATATAATTTTTGAGTTCTTTGGTTTAATGCCACATTAAATGCCGGCCGGGGTAGCGACAGCAACACCTTAGGTAACACAGCCCTCAGCTATGAACAAACATTTCTTAACGGTTTGATTTCTTAATAGACCTTTGATTGTGATCACTTAGTTCTGATCCTGAGTTCATGGGTTAGGTAAATGAATAATTTGGCATTCTATGCTTAAAATCTCAACTATTAATGTAGGTTTAGTAAGATTTGAGTATTCATTCTGATTTTGGAGAAAAAATTTTTTTCTTCAAGTTACTTTGAATTCGAAGTTTTTTTTTATTTTATCCCATGCATACCTTTATCAATATCATTTATTTGTTGGTGAGAGTAGTGTATTTATTTAAATGTCTATTTGGCCACTAATTCTGGTTTGAACTGACGGAGAACCAGTTAGTTTTGTCGAAAGATCCAAAAAAATTGCTTTTTTAATAAGTTTCATTTCTGAATTTCTTATTATGGATTTAGACCTTGATTTTGTTTTCGTGTTTCTTCTCTTAGTCAAGTTAATAATCATAATATATTATATCTAGTAAGAAATTTATCTATCGTGGATTCGGTCAATTTTCCAGGATAAAATTCAACTCTCCGTTGCCAAAGCGTTTTCCAGTTCTTAGGTTTAAAACCTTTTTCATAGGCCTAAAACAAAGATAATAAAAATCACATATAACATCAAAATATACACAATATGAAAATGATTTTACAACTCATGAATATTACAAGCAAAATATTTCAAGAATACATAAATACAATATTTACTTACAGAAGTAAGATTTTAATAAGTAAATGGAAATTTATAATTCAACAGAAATATTTCAGAGATACATTAACAACAATATTATTACAGAAGTAAGAATTTTTTAACTAAAACAAAAAAACTAACTTAACTAACTAAAACTTAATTAAAAATATGTTAAAAACTTAAACTAACTAAAAACGTAACTAACTTAAAAGTATGTTAAGAACTCATAGTTGAAATTTTATTGTTGTAGGTAGTACTTCTAATTATGTCAAATGGTAATTAAAATTCTCATAATCTTGGAGAGTTCTATCCATTTGATCAAGAATTTACAACAACAAAAAATTAGCCATAGTTGGAAAAACTTTCTTCATGGAAGTTAATTCAGTGTGTTTCTTAAAGTATTTCCTTAAGGTGTGCTGCTCATGCATATACTGTTTATATACACAGATAATGCGAGAATAAATAATTAGATACATGGTGAAGAATAGGTATATAATAATAATAATGTTTTTTTATTCAACTTATTTGGCTTAGATTTAATTATATTTTCGTTGTAATAACTTTCTGAATATAGAAACTGGTCAATAGAGGTTAAATTCCATGAAATAACAAAATTGACTAGAGTTTAAATTATTTTTGATCTGTTGTGTGAAATTGCATCGAAATCGACTTTGTTTTTGTTGTTGTGTGTCAGATATTTTAGGAATATACCTAATATATTGTAATTTGTTCTTGAAGGGAATTATTGAATCCACAATTGTTGTGTTCTTACCCTCTGTCAAGAAAACATGTGTATTTCCAGAATTTAAGAAGAATTTTGAGGGAATGTGCTAGTTGATGTGAACTTCTGTCTAGTGTCAGCAGCATTTCTTCTTAGGAAGTATCATTTGATTTGTTAGGTATTTAATAAGTATTCATTTGTTGAGAAAGTAATACTTGATATAAATTCAATAGTAATGTTTTAATGCCTCTAGTAAAGTCACAGTGAATTGTTATGTTTTCTTTGTAAATTTTTACGACATCTTTATCCCTCTCCATAAAGAGGCAGTGGTCCTAAAAAGAAAATAGAATATTACTTTTAAGGGATTTGTATTATTTAAAGGAATCTCATTGGCGATATTGGCAGAAAAAATTGGTTGGTTGATAGATTAGTGTATGTATTCCATTTTGTGAAAGTCTGCTTCAGATTGAAGTATAGTTAATCTATGGTATGATTAACATTAAGTGATATCTAAGATAACGGAAAAGTACTCCATAAATACTTATCGTATTTTCCTCTTCAGTTATTAGGTTTGTCAGATTACGCTGATCATGATGTTAATGAATATGGTAATCTGACATCATCACAGTGCATTATAATAATTATCTTTTAAATTTTTGTTATAGAAGAACCAGCGTGCGATTAAAACTGCTTTGTATTTATGTTCGTTTTATTGAATGAATTGAAAGAAACGATGATGAATAGATTCGTGTATTTAAAAATAATAGTGTGTACTGAGACAAATTATTGTTAATGAAAAAAAAAAAAGTCAGATACTCTAACCTGAATTCTTTATATTTTGTAAGAAGTCAGTCAGTGGCTTTTAGGGCTGCCCCTATACTTTACTAACCTTGAACACCTCATGAGTATATTACATTGCCCCGGAATTACTGTGATCTGCCCGAAGGCAAGTATCAGTATTCAGTCCTAGCTGAATTTTTAACAAGACTGATCCATGTCTAGGCTCTGCTCTAGCTTACTGCTTCTCACCCATTGTCAGGAAAAAACCAGCCACAAGACAGTGTGTGACCAACCTTGAGTTTGGAACAAAGCCACTGCTAGGCGAATATACATGACGTGTTGAGGCACTGAAGAGCCTGGGACCATATTAATCCATGTTATACCCAGTTTGTAATTATAATTCTTATGATACACTCTCCATTAGAAAAAGCCTGCTTGCTTTGCCTTTGGTGGGGGGGGGGGGGGGGGGGCAGTGAATCCACTCGGCTAGTCAGCCCTCTGACCAGGGCAGGTGCACTTTCAGAGGGACTTCCCCGTTGTCCAATGGCAGAGCAGAGATGTAGTAGATAAGATAGTCTAACCAGAATCCCTTAGAGCTCTAAATGTATCCATTACCACTATTTGTTAAATTATGGGGAGCAAAAATGATGCTCTATTTAATATGATACAAGTCAAAAGAGGACAACTAATGTTTGTTAACATTTCACCTGCTAGTGAATAGAACTTTTTTGGTAAAACATATTAGAAGGAATTTTATCTACCTAAAGTTCATATTTGAGTAATCATTTTTTATATGCATATGTATATAAGACGATTTGATGAAAATCGTGAATTCATTATATTGAATACATTAATGTGTAGTAATGTTTCCTTCCTACTGGATATTTAGGATAGCTCTAAATTACTACTCCAATAACTTATATTTAAACCTTTTTTGGCTTGTATTCCATTCCTCGTTCTGAGTTATCTTAATCAATCGTGTTCGTACAAATGTTGCGTCTACGGGGAATATTCTGATATGAAGTTACTTTTCAATATTGGTCTGTATATTGAGAAAAAGATACCAGAATGTAATATCACTTCCATTTGGCAAGCATTTCGTGACATTATTTTTTTTTAAAAAAATGTGGTTTTTTTGCGTAAAAATTGTAGAAATCTAAATTGGTGCTAAAAGTGGAGTTCCAAGGAATAGCAAAATAGAAAAACAATGTTTGGAGTCTACATGCATATAAATTTTATCTTTAGGTATCCAAGTACTTTTTCATTCTAACTGCTATCAGACCTGTCTTCTTTTTTTCTTGGAATTTATTTTCTTTTTCCATACCCAAAATAAAGCAAATAGTTGTTGGCCAGTTTGGAGTTTATGTAGATTATTGTGTTGTATTATATTTATGAAGTCAACCTTCATATTAAGACGGTGAATAAAGCGTATTTATCATAAAGTCAACGACAGGCAAACCGAGACCTTATGAAAGTTTTTATGTAAAATAAGTCACTTGTTGACTGTGGACTTCTGCACATTCTGCAGTATTAAAAATGTTAAAGTAGTCCTAAGAGTTCTTACTGTATATTCAAAACCTTTCCATTAAGGTTTGGAATGTGTAACTAATGATAAGTGATTCAATAATATCAAAATTATCATCCTTTTCAAATAAATGAAACACTTGTTTTCCTTTCAATCTAAATATCCACAAATACTACAAATAATACCATAAATACTTTTAATAAATAATTTTGCCCTTTTATAGTATTTTGTATTATCGCCTACTGGCTACTTCTTTTGTGGGGTTATGAATATGGATCTGTGAAACTAATCCTAGATTACCTGGAGGCTAAAATAGACCGTATGTAGTGTGTTACCTCGCATGAATTCCCCAAACCAAAAGGTAGAGTTCCATGTAAAGGCAATAAAGAAAGTATGTGACTTATGAATGTTTAACGTTATTAAAAAATGTTAGTAATAAAATCGTGATGTAACTACAGTAGTAGTAGTAGTAGTCAGAATGAACCTTTTTTTCCACTTTTGACGTAACGTAACAATTACTTCTAGTTAACACTTATAACTCTTCTTTTTTAGTATTGTTTAGAGGTGGAAAGGATAGATAATTCATTTGTTTTTTACTGCGTTTTTTAGTAATGACGACCCAATTCAATATTAAAAGGTTCAAACTTTGCCTCCTCAAGTTTGGAGTAGCTCCTTAACTAGTGCCTGACACCGTACTACAGGTTTGTTTGCGTTACTTTCTTTCCGAGGGACGGCGTGTATATTTACAGTATCCCAATATAATATCTAGGGTCATGACCAAGATGGGAGACTCCAATCTTTTGTGCTGACGGCAAGCACACTTCCTTTAGACCAGACCTGACCATTCAAATGACAGAGTGTAAGCCGCTTTACACCTTACTTCATTCTTCCTTCTAATAATACAAGAAACGACTGAACATACTTGTAAGCTTTTTCTGGTATCGCTAATAAGGCAATTTATCCATTTCATGCCTATTGATGCCTATGGAACATATAATGTTGTTATTCTATCGTCATGCTTAAACAATCACCTTGGTTGGGTTAATGCAACTTAACGGACGCTCTTTCTAATTTTTTTGTTGCTTCGTCAAATTATTTAGATATATTCACTGGCTATAATCATGTTAGATCATGTTGCCACTTATAACTATTTATTTTAACAGAAATTCTTTACTATATTACAAAATTATTTCATCTTGACTGAGGTAAAGCCTTTACTTGTATATTTCAGGTAATAGTAATATATCACTATTTTATCTCTTAAGTGAAATATTGAATTTTAAGTAGTCTCTTTTTGTTTCCCTAATGCCTACACTTGTGGGGTTTACATCATTTGTGTTTTTTGAATTAGGAAAATTATGGAAATGATTCAGCATTCATTTCAAGCACAGTTGAGCCACATTGTCGAAGGGTGCTTTCTGCTCGTCTAACCTCGTACATTATTGCTTAAATTAGGTGTCCTAATGAGAACTGCTGCATTCAACATGATTGGCCGTTGGCAGGTTGAAATGAATCATAGTAATATCGAACAGCTAATATAAGTTTTTTTGATACCTCCTAATCTTATGCCACTATCTGAAGTTCGTATGTTATTCGAATGCTATCAACCCTTCTTTCAACTCGGTCTGTAGTCTTCGAGCCCTCTACCCAACCATGCCTGGAGTGGTTCGGACCAACCCCATCATTACATCTGGTTTTCCTATAATTTCCTATTTTTCCCGCTTTTCTCCTTCACATCTCTGATTCACCGAAGTTTAACTTAGAACCAATTTTATAAGCTAAATAAAGTTGTATCAGACAAGGAGAAAAGCCATGTTTAGCGAATTGTGGTATATTGAGTGCTAAACTAAAATAGAGCAAATCCAAACTACTCATTTCTTCTTATACAGGAAGATATAATGGATCTTCCGATATTATTTATGACACCATTAAGTCAACTTGTTGAAAGCGATGGATATAAGGAATTTGAAACCCTGTTTTAAAATCTCCAGATAAAGATTACATTAATAGTAAGTTGTCAAATATACCTTCAATATTTCGTTCGATAATTTTTTTTTTAATTCTGTGTTTTTTCGATGTATGTTTTGTTCAAGAATATTTAAAGCAGTTTCATTTTTTAATTCGGTCCAAGTAGTAAATGTTAAAAACAAAATAAGGAGTTATACATGTTTGAGGAGAAGTTTAGTTCACTATTATGAAGAGAACAAGTTGGGACTACTTTTTTTTAGATCGTACAGGTGGCTGAGATGGGTCGGCAACAGTCGTCAGTCATATGTCGTGTGGACAAGCTACTAAATATAATGAATATAATTTCACTTCCTCAAAGGCGCTGTTTAGAAAAACATACCCCTTAATTGATAATTAAGTAGTCGGAAATCTAAGGAAGTTTTATTCGTCATAGAGAGCTCTTAACAAATAAAATCTGGTGTATGAATAACTAGTAACCTACCACGTCTTTGCTCTGGTGCAAACAAATTCCTAATAATTAAACTTTCATTTTTTTTTTAACAAGACTATTGTTACATATGATTAATTTCTCAACTTTATAGTTCTGCTCTAAATTTCTAGTGAATCGTAAATTAGCAGATAAAAGGTTTTCTAAGTAATTATGGTTTCGTGCATGATTTCAGAAAGAGTAATTTTTAAAAATACTCTTAATTTATCTTAGAGTTCAAAACTTCACCATTATAGACGAAATACAAACGAATGAAATATTATGAGATCTGTAAGCGAATGAAGTACAGGTTTTAAGATTTTAACGTTTCAAATAAATTTTTAATTGATTAAGATAAATGCTTCAAATAAAAGTTGTAGAGGATTTTTTTAATCGACTTGTGTTTGTTCAGATTTTCGTGTAAAGTCTTTTCTATTTAAAACATTTTAATATGAATATTTTCATAGCCATTTTATTTCATACTTTATCTCTTACATTATTTACAGACTTGGAAGTTGATAATGTAAAAGGTATACACATAATATCTTCAAGGTGATATGTGTTCATGCTAATAACATGATTGGTTCTTCATGCTAATAACGAACCCAACGGGTCTCCCCGTTGAGTTCGTTATTAGCGTATACATACTGGAGCACTTGAATCCGAGTTTTTTTTTCTCAGGACTAGCATTAACTGAATGGAAAATTTGGTGATTATATAACTCAGAGAAGAAAAGACCAAATTGCGAAACGTATTTATTGGACTCGGGGGAGAGGTCTTCTTCCTTTGAAAACTCTGTCAAAACTTAGACCCTGACGAAACACACCTCTATATTTCATACAGGGCCATACGAAAGTAATTATAGCTGAGAAATTTCTGGTTTTAGTAGTGACTTCAGTAATTCGGATTACAAAATTAAAATTTTGATCATTAAGACATAATTCTCTTTTAAACTTTATTGTCATATTCAAGAAAAAAAACTGGTTATGTGGGAGGGTTGGGTAGTTAAGAAATTTGTTGGATGCCAATAGTTGTCACCGACCTGCAGATAGAAATAAGTTTAATATCCCTGCTCTCGTAAATATTGCTGTGCACACAGTGAATGGAGCAAAATTCAGTGAATAATTAGCACTTAGTGATTTTCCCCGAATATTAACAATAGTAGAACCATCACCGTCAGGTGTGCTTTCTCCATCATTTTAATATCAACTATGTTGTAACAGTTCTTTTAAAGGTATTACTAAAACATTTTTTTATGTATCTCTATGCAGAAGTATAGTCCTTCAAATTCTGAATTGCTAACTGTTACAAACATGTCGGGGCCAGGGTTACTCAGCGTGCTCGACTTTTGATAAGTAGGTGAACGAACGAAAGTAGCGGATCGACGCAGGAGGTGAACAAATCTGAGTAGGAGTAATCAGGTACTCATTCAAAATCCCTACTCTAATCACAATTAACTAGGCAAAATTTAGGACACCCAAAATAGAATCAACCCATATTAATGGGTTGATTCTACTTTTTCACCCGTTTTAGTAGTCGCCCATTACAAAAATAGGTGCCAAATAATAAATGAGCCATACTTTTTGCGTTCTAGAAAAGCACTAGAAGATGACAACTTATAAGTATGGGCATTGGAAAACAAACATTTTGGAAGTTCTGAGTCTTGCACACTCGCTTCTGAACTGGTTGCTCCAGTGTTTGATGCTCATTATTATCCTCAATTTCTTCACATGGGAGGTGGAAATATTTTAGCATGTCGTTCCTCGTATAGGTTGTTTAGACGTCTGCCCCGGTCTCGCTTTGGTATCTGTTCGACAGAAGTCACAAAATTATGAAAAAGTTCTATGTTCTGTAGTTGAATTTGCAACTTCCCTGCCAAATTGTTTGTACTGGTTGAAATTTTTAGTTTGTGTTAAATGGTAATTATAAACTTGATTTATAAGCAGATCTTGTCAGATTACACTTATGAAATGATGTATTATATACAAGCTGTTCAGAAATTAAGTGTGCTGCAGACAAAATTTATCAAACTTCTGGGCCCCAAAGTGATGAGAGGGTCCTCCAGGAGGGCGGGGGTCGTTCTCTAGCGTTTGGTTTATACCCGCCCGGTATAATCGCTAAGGAGAACTTACTGATTGGTAATCGAATAAGGAGAATATTACTTAGTTGATTAATCCTAAGCAGTGTCAGTTGAACTTTCAATGAAAAAATTGAGATATCTCTCTCCATATACAGTATGATTTATATGTTTACTGATTTTTTCAAGTATAACCTGAGTTTAACCTTATCCTGTACTGCTGTACGAATATGTTTGTGAAAACATACGACATATATGAGCTCTGTTAGGATAATGCGTGGACTGTTTCATGTAAGCATCTGCAGTTGGTTTTAAGGGAATCTTTTGGTGATGCTAGGTTTGCACAAATCAGCTGGTTATAATGCCACTTCCTGTTTACATATTTCTCCAGTTGTGCATTACCTACACGGTTTTTAGTGAAGTGCAATTTTATTGTTTGGCGGATTTCAGAATGATAGATGAAATTTTGTGTTATGTTTAAAATTGTGTCTGAAAGTTTCTATGTGCTTAGCACTGTTTACGGTGGTGTACGGTGAGTGTACGATATGCTTCAAGTGGCATGAATGTTTTAAGGGTGAGTGACTGTTAAAAATAATGAGTGTTCTTGATGTTTTTCTCCGGTATCATTGATGACCTATATTCCGGCAAAGTCAGTGTCCTGGTGCGGAAGAATCGACATTTGACTGTCAGGAGCATACTGAATAATGTATCATATCTGGTGGATCTTGTCACGATATTTTGCTAGATCAATTAAACACATTTCGTTGTTAAATTCGTGCTATGTCTGATGTCATATGAACAAAAAGCCCATTGTAGCCACATTTGTCAGAAACTATTTGAACCAATGAAAAGGAGATGAAAACTTCTTTTAAAGGTTCATAACATATGATGAATCATGGATTATGGTTATAACATTGGAATGTGAGGCCAATCGTCCCAGTGGGTGGGTGAAATCCCCCTGACCCATAAAAACTATGCAGTTCGAATCAAGGTGAAGGAGATATAAACAGTTTTCTTCGATGCTGTTCGAACAACAAGGGTGTTGTTCACCAAAACTACCTCCCCGAAGGCTCTACAGTGAACCAGATTTATGTTTTGAAGTTCTGAAACGTCTGAGAAAAGCTGTCCATTGCAAAACGTCAGAAATGTGGAGGAATGGCAACTGTTTTCTTTTATCATGAATACCCTTTCAGCCTTAGAACTAATAAGTTCTGACTGTAGTGCGCCCCCCCCCCCCTCTCTTCCTTTGGTTTTGCCTTCTTCGTGTTTCCGAAAAGCAAATTAATCTTGAAAGGGATATGGGTGGACCGATTTTAAAGATTTAGTAAATATTATTTGAACGCGCCTCATGCATATATATATATATATATATATAAATAAATATCCCTGTGTTATCATTTAATCTTTAGGGTATCTTTTTTGACTTTTTCTTTTTCTTTTATTTTTATTCTATTTTTATTTTTGTTTGGGTGTTTTCACTGTGCTAATAGTTTTTTTTCTTTCGTTTATACTTTATTTGCTTTTATTTCTTTATTATTCTTACCTCCTCTCCCCGTAATGGCTACACTTACTATGTGTTCTGTGACTAGACATGCTCTGTCCCTCAAGACCCCGGCCATCGTTGTCTGCTTGCGGAGAGATTCGTTTCTATATCCATGACAGGACATCGAAATATATTGGGTTTCTGTTTATTTCTGAGTGACTTTGTATCGATATAGTTTATATATATATATATAATATATATTTATATAAAATAAAATTAAAAAAATTTAAAATAAACAAAAGCCCTTTATTATCAAATTCTAAGTTTTGCCATACCGCGAATCATTGACCCCTTCCAAGATTAGCCAAACAACTTATTTTAATATAGTGTTTTCTAATGAATAACGTGGTAATATGTTAATAAAAACTCTCCAAGCGAATTGGAGTCCGCTGGTATTTATAAAATCCGTGCAAAATTGCCATAAAATTTATATTGGTCAAACTGGTAAATCATTAAAAACACGTGTAAAACATTACAACTAAGTAGACAGGAAAAAATGCCTTATTCTTGCATATAAAAAATGAAAATCTCATATTGATTGGACAGGAGTTTATTACCTATAAAATCAATGTTTTTAAGAAATATTATGAATTTCTCTAATTAAATTTATTAGATCTAATATTATAAACATTATAACGGTTTAAACTAGATACTTTCGTCACGAGGGCAAAGCCTTAAAAGGGTTGAAGCTAGCGATAGTTTTTACTTTTTCTTACTGTCCTTTGTTTCCCCAAACATCCCTTCTGGCTTATCCTTTCCTGTGCTCACCCTTTAAAATACCACTCTTCCCCCACTCTTCTCAACCCTCACCAATGTTTTCTGCATCTAGTGTTCAGTTGGGTTTTTGACTCTGGAAGACCGCTTGTTACGGTTGAAAGATCTTATCTTGTTTTCCCATTTTTATTGTGTTTGATCATTGATTGTTGTTTCACGGGGTTTTTTTTTATATTTAAAATTTTTTTAAATAATATATTATATATATATATATATAAATCCAGACGATCAGTTGACTCTGAGGTAGACCGCTTGTTATGGTTGAAAGATCTTGGTCTTGTTTTCCCATTCCATATTGTGGTTTGATCGTTGATTGTTATTTCACGTGTTTATGTGAAATCTTTATATATTTCATAAAGTAGAGAAAAACGGATAAAAACACACACAAACAAGACTCACAACGATATTTCGACATTCGTCGTCATCGGGCAGAAGGTAGTCCCTTTGAGTAGCTGAAGCCAACTTTATCTGTTTTTCTCTTTCCTTTGTGAACTAGTAGTCCTGTTGGACTACTTAATCCTGTTGGAAAACCGTTTATGTTTTGATATATATATATATATATATATATATATATATGAAGTGACACATCGAAAAACAAAGTCACTTTTCAATATTTCGACATTACGTCGAAATATTGAAAAGTAGTCTTTTTGTGTTTCTGTTTATGTGTCACTGCTTAAATTGTTATTTGTCCTGCCGGACGTTTTTCGTTTATCATGGTATATATTATATATATATATATATATGCAAAAACTTTCTTCTTGATAAGTTTCTCTGTTTTCCTGAGTAGCAAATTCGTTATTGCATCTAAACTAGATAACGTACTTCCTACAGTCAACATGTTTCATCTCTTTCCTAGAACCATCTTCGTGACGAGAATGATTCTCTCAAATGTTTTTCGATTTATATAAGCAAAATATAGTCACTTAGGAGGATTAAGGTTGTTTCTTCAACACTGGGGGTCAGGTGACCTAAGGAGTCCCTGTTACTACATGGCCGGGTCTATTTGGCCTTGTATTCCAAATAACTTCAAAATTGTATGGCTATTTTCGTACTGAATATTGATATTTGGTTTCATTTTTTATATGCATACAACTTCAATAATTTTAAGTCTTTGATAATCTCTTTCTTTTTTAATTATTCTGGTACCTGTTACAGTAATGTCTCTTGTTAATTTGGTCCTGTGAATTTGCTCCGTGTGTTTTTTGGAAGCTGCAGACATCATGTATTTTGAGTCTCCTTGACAGGGTGTAGTGGTTACTCCAATGTACGAATGTTTTTGGTTTTCACAGTCACCGTAGGTACATATATATTTGTACAATAGATTAGTTTCTTTGTATGGAATACTCTTTGTTTGGTTATTGTTTTTCATAAATAGGCTGCTGATTGTGGGGCTTCTATAGTAAGTAGATGGAAAACAAATATGAAGATTTGTGAAAAACAATAACTAAACAAAGAGCACCCCACTCAAAGAATCTAATTATGGTTACATTTTTAATAATATGTGCATAAAGGGAAGACTACTACCAACATTTACAAATATATATAATCAGTAAATTTTGGTAGCAGTCCTACCTTTAAGCAGGTATTATTATAAATGTAACCATAATTTGCAGAAACTTGCTCCTAAATAACGATTTCGCTTTTGTATCTAAACTAGATAACATACTTCCTACAGTCAACATGTTTCAACTAATTCTTAGAAGAGCCATCTTCGGGACAAGAATGGTTCTCAAACGTTTTTCCTTTTATATAGCCAAAATAGAGTCAATTAGGAAGATGAAGTTTGTTCAAAAGCTGGTAGTTGAGTCTACTAAGGGGTCGCTGTTACTACCTGGGCCGGGTCTATTTGACCATGTGTTGATCTAAATTTTTTATGGCTGTTTTCTAATTGTATATTGATATACAAAAATACAATTGATTGTTTGGCCATACAAAATATGAAATCCTATATCAATATACAATTAGAAAGTAGTCGTAAAATTTGTTTCTATTGTTTTCCTTTTCCTTGATTGCAACACATACATATTGTCATTCGTCGACATACCATATATATGGTATGTGTCGACCAGTGACATAGCTGTTGCTTTACGTAACATACATAGCTCTTTTAACGCAGAAATGAGGAAAGCTTCGAAAAATTAGAAACATGATGCTTGAAGCAAAACCATACAATTTAACAATGTATTTATATATAATCAAACCACTAAATGAAATGGGAAACCAAGACTAAGAACTTTCAACCGTAACAAGCAGTCTTCGTCAAAAGTTGGGTTTTTGACTCTGAAGGCCGCTAGTTGAAAGATCTTAGTCTTGTTTTCCCATTTCATATTGTGGTTTGATCATTGATTGTTATTTCACGTGTTTATGTGAAATCTTTATATATATATATCGGACACATCAAATCGCGTATGATGCTTTTATTAAACTTATCTGGTGATAGGTGAGCATGTAATTACTCGCTGAAGTAATAAGTTGTTTGGTAACGTCATAATAACATGATACTGATAATGTATCATTTGTTTTTATATTTATTGTATTTAAAGTATTATATATAGTATAATAAAAGTTACTATTATAATAATGTTATAATAATATTCTAGTAAACATTCTTTTAATATTTTTCTTGATTTGACACAATGACTTACGAACAATCAAACAAAAATGCACCTCTATATTAATTTAAAAACGTTTTAAATGTTTATTTGAAAAATGGCCAGCCAACTTTTCGTCAAAACGTTCCAGCCATGTTTGTCATAAGAAGATCTCGTAATAGGTCTACAATCTTTTTAGACTACATTCGCAACGTAGAACTTGTGGTCAGTGAATCAACTTCGCAATGTCCTTTAAACCAAGGGCCTTCAACCGGTGGGTCGCGAAATGCTTCTGCGGGGGTCGCGAAATGTTTGAAATTGTTTATGTTTAAATAGAAAATAAAGGATTAAATTAAATAAATAATTTACTTGTTATTAATGTGGCACAGCAATTTCATTAAATTTAGTATTGATCAAATTTATTTTCATTTTCCCTTTTTTATTTGTTGTTAATTTTATTTTTGTTCTCACTAAACGGTCGCGAATAAATTTTGGCGTCAAAAATGGGTCGCGATGTAAAAAAGGTTGAAGATCCCTGCTTTAAACAATTGAAACATATACTCAATGTCAAATTAACTGAATCCTAGGAAAATGCGACGAATATAATACGAGGGCGGATTGATAAATCAGAAACTTTTTTGCAGTCTGTGTTTGATAGTCATTCAAAGCATACAACCTCGTATATTTTTACGAAAATGGAAAAAACTGAATTTCGTATGCTGATTCAGCATTACTTTTTACGTAAGAAATCAATCACTGAAACGAAGGAAAGACTCGATAAATACTACGGGGACTCGGCACCATCAATTTCAATGGTTAAGAAGTGGTTTACAGAGTTCCGTTGTGGTCGTACCAGCACTAGTGACGCCGAATGTTCAGGTCGACCAAAAGAAGTGATCACGCCGGAAATCGTCGATAAAATCCATGAAATGATATTGGATGATCGGAGAATGAAAGTGCGAGAGTTGGCTCATGCTGTAGGTATCTCAACTGAACGTATCATTTTACACGAATATTTGGACATGAAAAAACTCTCCGCGAGATGGGTGCCGCGATTGCTCACACTGGACCATAAGTGCAATCGTGTGACCACTTCAAAAGAGTGTTTAGCGATGTTCAGCCGTAATCAGAACAAATTTTTGCACCGTTTTGTTACTGTGGGCCATCACAACATGCCAGAGACCAAGGAACAATCGAAACAGTGGGTTGCTGTAGGCGAACGCGGACCAAAGAAAGCCAAACAGAGTCTGTCAGCCAACAAGGTCATGGCCACAGTTTTTTGGGATGTACGTGGGGTCATTCACATCGATTACCTCGAGGAAGGTAAAACGATCACCGGCGAATATTATTCAAAGCTTTTGACGTTGATTTGAAGTAAAAACGGTCGCATTTGGAAAAGAAGAAAGTGCTATTCTATCAAGACAATGCACGTGTGCACACCTGTCTAGTCACGATGGCCAAAATCCACGAATTGGGATACAAACTGCTACTCTATCCAGCAATTCTCCTGATTTAGCCTCCTGCAACTATTTTCTGTTTCCAAACCTAACGGAATGGCTGAGTGGTAAGAGATTTGAGTCGAATGAACAAGTCATTACCGAAACAAACGCGTATTTTGAGAGCTTTGAGAAAAAGTATTTGCAGGGAATGAAAAAATTAGAAAAACGCTGGACTAAATGTATCGAGCCAAAAAGTGACTATGTAGAAAAATAAAATGTTTCTCTGCCGAAAAAAGTTTGTTTTATTCATAAAGTCACCGACTTATCGAACCGCCCTCGTATCAATAAATAGGTAATAATTTCCTTTATTTTACTGTCACTATATAGAATTAAATTATTTTTATTTTTTATTTTCCTGTACACTATGTGAATTCAAAATGTATATATTTCTTCATGTTCTGGAATGATTTTAAAACTGATCAAATGTTATCAGATATTAAGTGATCAAAATTAATATAAATACTGCCATTTTCACTTTTTTTTCTGAATCAAAAATATTTTTTACAAACAACTGTTTTGATCTGTTTTATAATTTTCAATGAAGCATGTTTTGAATTGTTAATATTATTATGGGTCGTTCGTCTGTGTAGTGCTGATATCTTCAGTTTTTGAGATTTCAATAGCTTAAATAACGTCAATGATAAAGAAAACTTCGAATAAAAGTGGTAGACTTTTTAATCGATCATGTGTTCTGTTTGGGACTTTCTTAGTTAGTTTTTTTTTAAGATATTTTGATCTGAGTATTTTAATAATTTTTTTTAAATTCAAATGGTGATTCCAAATTTTACTACCTTGGTGGTAGAATTTCCTAAATCCTTTCTTATTGCTTATGAAAGGATTTCAGTCTCCGATACAGGTCTCTAGAATGCCTGTACTACTATTATTTCTGGTGTTCCTTATGATATCCTAAAGATCTACCGTTTTACTTAGTACATCTCTACTGGTTCCATTAGAGATGTACTAAGAGAAAATGAGAAAATCACATACCAATTTTTATCATACATGTATTAAAAATGACAGCAATGTAATTCAAATTAAAACTTTTTGCTTGAGTTTGTTCGCTATTGCAGTTGTAAAATCATTGATTAATTTTTTTTAAACTGTAAAAGTAAAAAAGATAAATTTCTAAAGCTTTCTTTAGAACAATCGAATTTGATGTTAATATATTGTAAAATGGACAGGGAAAATGGTACCATGATTCCAAAATTAATTGTTGTTATTTTTTTAATGTAATATTGTATCCAAGTCCTTTTTATTGCAGTCAACATCTCGACACCATAATTTGCAAAGTTGACAATTAACTTAAAAGTATTCAGATAATAAAATAAGTAATTGATATTAAAATAATGACAAGTATAAAAAATATATTAAAAATGTAATTGTGAGGTTGTTATATAATTACACCGCAGTGTACCTTCATACTACAGTTTTTGTCCCTAATATATATTGACGGTCGTATTTTTTTCTATTGTCGACGGCTCTTTACCCCTACTCTACTACAACTGACTGGGTTAGCTTAACGACTCCTTAAGAAATGAATTCCGGTTTTCAGTGATAAGACATTCGACTGTGTCCAAGAATTTGCTAGCAGGGGAAATTGTGTATCGTTTATTATCGTTTAGTCCCTTCTTTGTTTCAATTCAGAAATTTGTTTTCATCATGCCCACATAGAATCAGTGGTGATATCAACGTTCCCAGTTGCTCTAGTTCGGTCCTCCTTTGAAGTGCCTACTGACATAACCACACACTTTCGCAATCATATAATCATAGTGCAGTTATTTCAGAACGGTTATTGTGTACTCGGCAATGACACTGTCACAGCATGTTCTAGCTTCACGATTTGATCCGAACAGAAAAGCTAGTTTACCCTGCCTCATCTCTCAGCTCAATTACTTTCGGAATATTGGAAAAAATCAAATGATTACAGAATTATGGTTAGCTAGTATTATTATTATTTACAATTAAGGAATATATTGCAATTGCAATGACATAGCAATTATGCTATGCCCGAGTTGCCTGAATTAAGTATTAGAGTATATAATGAAATAACAAACCCTTAAAAAAATACAATTTGTTTACTGAAATCAATTTACAAAAAAATGTGAAAAAAAGATGGAAGTTCAAAAAGATTTCACATTTAAAATATTCTTTAAATCTGAGAGGAGTTTTAAATTAATCTACCTAAAGTTTAAATCCCAACTAGTTTAACAAAAAGTGGTTTATCATTTTGAATATTTTTTTTATGAACAGATTCATAAAATAAAAATTTCTGTTACAATCTTTTGGAGACAATTTTAACGAATAGTACCTATTAGGCAATTTCTTTTAAATGTACAAAAATTGAGAAGGAAATTTGAGGTTAAGACAAACAGGAGTTATGTAGGAAGGAACAGAAATGAGAGAAGTGAAAAGGAGATATGAAAGTTTTTTTCATTCAAAAGAAGGGACAAGTCAAGTCAATCTCGACTGGAAAGACAGACCTGACGCCCACTTGTACCGTCAGGAAGCTAAGATATTTAAGGAAATTTAAGCCTCACGTGGGAGAATGAACTACTCGGAATAGCACACAATAGAACAGACTCTGTCCGTGGATATACCGTGAGGAAAAATTACATCACCTTATTTGTCAGCTTACTCCGAAACTGACCGGAAGACGCGGTTAGGAGAAAAAAAAGATACATTAGCCTGATATGCAAGGAACATATGCTCTTGTATACTAACCTTAATAACACACCACTCCATTGCGCCTTTGTTCCTGTCACGAGTGAAAATTTACGACCCCTCCCGTACCACCACCCCCACCATAAAAGGTGCAAGTACTTGTGAAGGAGGGGAGGGGGTGATAGTTCCGTTTGCAAAGTTTGTTTCGGAGTGATTTTCTGATTACCAGTCACTCATGAAATTGGGCTTCATGCAACTTTCGGGGAACATGGTATATGAGAAGTAGGTCCTGTAATTATATACATTCTTCCAGGACCTGAAAGCTATGAAGGACTTCATGATTTCTGTAAGAGCTCCAATGTCCCCAAAATAACTCTGAAGATAACACTTCCCCTACTTCGATGAAAAGTACTTCTCATACACATACACTCACTGTACTTATTACACCACAAATATAGCTTTGTTATTGTGTGTATTACTAATAATTGAGGTCGTAGAATGATAAAGACTTACATGACGTTTGATGGTACCGGGAAACATTGTTCCGGTCTGTCTGTTAAACTGAAGTTTGATATACATCTTTCTCTTTCTACTTTCTAAGCTTTTGTTTTAAAGATAAAATAGTAGCTGCTCTACTTCAATACTGGATCCATTATCATTTATTTTATGATGATTACGTATACAATCATAAGAGAAGGTATGTGCTGTAGTTCAGTGTATGTTAATTAAAGTCAAATTTTCATTTTAATATAATTGAAAACTAGTAGGTTTCGTACCGCCCTGAGAAGTTCCTCTTCCTACGGTTCATTCAATCAGTTTTGATTTCCTTCCTAACTTTTGCTTTGCAGAGAGCATTTTTTCTTCTTCTATCTTTACTTTTGAGACTGAACTCTTAAAATTCCAACCAGATCAGCCGTATTATTGACGTGTCCCAGCTCCAGCAATTTGACTTATTTTATAATCAAACTAAATGGTAGATTTTATTAACTTATTGTTAAGCAATAATGCAAATAAAAACAAAGTTATATGTAGGTAGTATGAAAATTACGGAATGATTTGTAATTATAATAGCGATATTGATCAGATACAAAATTATTGATTTTAATAATAAATAGCAAACATAAATTATGAATGAATGGACTCCTAAAATGATGAAACCTACTACTACAT
This sequence comes from Hermatobates lingyangjiaoensis, assembly GCA_026182355.1. NCBI lineage: Eukaryota > Metazoa > Arthropoda > Insecta > Hemiptera > Hermatobatidae > Hermatobates > Hermatobates lingyangjiaoensis. The sequence goes on from JAPFBL010000255.1 coordinate 2,100,360, forward strand.
AGGCTTGTGTTTTCAAACCTCCCTCAAAAAATGTTTTTGTTAGCAAAAAGTACTTGATTGCTCGAAACTTCAAAAAAAAAATTGAACAGGTTTTTTCTTCATTGTATTTTCGATCTACTGGTCATAAAACCATTCATTCTCGAAATTTTAACAGATTTGCATGTTTTGAGGTCCCCAGAGTCCTTTTTTGACGTTATTCTATGATCTGTGGATGTGTATCTAAAAGTTTCCAGGCACGTTGCATTCCACACCGTTTGATGGATAAAAATCATGTTTTACACAAAAATGATCCTTGTAGTGTAGATGTACCCTATTGTTTTGAAGTAATATTGCACTTTGAGAAAGTAACTTTTTGAGGTGAAACGTACTTTTAAACATTTTTTTCTCCTAAGCTACGGATTCTTGAGTGTTGAAATTATTATTATGGGTAATAATAGCATTAACTGAAAAAACTTAAATAACTAACTTATCTATGAAATTTTGTCAAAAAATATCACCTCAAATTAACAATATCAGAAAAAAAATCAATTTCATTAGCTGAAAGGGCAAAAGTTATAAAAACCAAAAACATAACTAGTTACTAATGGATTACCTGCTGTACTTATCGCAGTTATTTTACATTGACTTCCACGATTTTATCACAGAATACAATCAAAAATAATTCTTAAAGTTTAATAGAAAATTTTGAGGTTAAGATCTTTTAATAATTTGGTTTGATACGTAATAGCAATAAAGAAATAAAATATATAAGCAAACACCAAACAACTATAAATTTTATGAACCTCTCTAGAGTGAAGAATGGTTGGCAAGCGAGAATGTTTTAATCATTTTTAATATCGTACCCTTCAGCACATCGAATTATCAATTATTCTGATATGTATTTGTTTGTTTAAGAACTCCATTTTTTTGGGTAATATTACAGCATGGGAAAGGTAATATAATGGTAATGTTCAATTTGTATAGCAATACGACTACTATTACTGGGGTATTCCTCGTGTGTTTTATAAAATTATAATTCATCATTAAATTTTGTCTTACTACGATTATTTCATTTCTATGTTATTTGAGGAGTAATATTACTTTAGAAATGGCAAAAGTAGAGTAACGAGATACTTAACTAAATTCTAAATGAGATACTTATTTAGGTAAATATGTACTTTATAAATATGATACTTATGAAGAATTTAATGTTCTGACATGCAACAGAATCTGTTCCAAAAAATGTTGGTGACCGAAATAGAAAATTCTTTTAAGTATTAAAAGAATTTCTGTGGATTCTAAGAAAGAACTTGTGAAAGCACAGTTTTGTTATCCATTGAATAAGCGGGAAAATGTAGATTTCTTAATCTAGAAACGACAGAATGGAATAATATAATGTCCACGTAAAGAATATTTATTGTAAGTATTGATTTTAGAGCGGGCGTTGAAGTAATTACAAATGATCACCTGTATTGGCAAGATTTTTCATTTTAAGAAATTGATTCCAGTCTGGAATACTGAAGGGTCAAAAATCAATAATGAAACCAGTAAGAATAAGTTAACCCTTAATTGGGTAGCTGGAAACAAGGGAATAAAGGGAATGAGGTGGTGAAGCGTTTGGAGTAGATTGGATAAATTAAAGACTGGATAAAGAAAATGATAAATGATGGATACTATAAACGTGTCTAACTTAGTTTAAATAACTCATTTGAACTAAATCTACATTTAAAAGAAAATACTATGTCTTCAAAGGAAAGATATATGAATATATGTTGAATATCTAACCGCGATTTATTTTCTTAACGATTACCTATGCAGTATGCATTTAACATCATTTTGTATTTACATCATATATATTTAACGTTTACATACGAATTATGAAAGCTCGGTTTGGAAGTTGCGGAAACTCTTGATCGGATTCAATCTGAATTCGTGCAATCTCCTTCAGGAAAAAGATTTTTTTTGTGAACCATGCTAACCTATAAGGTGAAAGATAATCATTTATAGAAGATTTTGAAGTTGAATAAAGAATTGAAATCCGAAGTTTATGTTAAAAATATCCATTATATCCGTTAAAATTATATCCATTTTACTAGTGTTACTGCGTCCAAGATAGTGCAGAAACGTGCGAAGAAAGGTCTCCTAGAACTTGTTATATGTACTTGTAGTAAACTTTTGTGACTAGAGCATTGAATAAACATTAGAAAGTAGTCACTAGAAAACACGTGAGAAAATTTAAAGTTATGGGACTTGAACTCATAAGAAAACGGCAGGTATGCCACGCCGCTTCTATACTCCTCCTGACTCCAGTCTTTTTTTCATATCTTGTATGCTTTATCTAAGTAGATATTGTGCTTCTTTTAATGTGAGGCATCCGTTTTAGCTATATGCGAGCTACATTACAGGATGACTTTACGTCAGGACTTCTAAATTTCATCTCTCTTAAGTTTATTTGTAACGCCTACCTGACATCGTAGTAGCTCAAAACTGACAGCATAACTTCATATATCCTCTCCCAGAGTTGGCGTCCCAAGAACTATATCCTACCGGTTTGAATTTTTTAGTAATGAAGCACCCTGTTATACTCCACCTGATATATATTTGAAACATAGGTAGTCTGTATTGTAGGTAGGATTACCTTGTCTCACGGTAATTGTGCTCCAAACTGATACTGATCGATCATTTCTGATGATCCACTATGAGGACCTTGTGATTGAGAACTTTACCGAATATATTAAATTATAGTTATAAAGAAAATCAAAGAATTACTTTACTGATGAAAATTATGAGCACGTGATAAAAAAAAATCCCTAGATATTATAATTTATAAGTCATTACATATAGAATTATATTTCTAATTTATCCATTATTTTAATTTCTTTAGAAAAAATTAGATATGATGGATTTTTTTTCAGAGAAAAAGACATGAAAAGATTTCTGTTACATGATTTGAACTCATAAGAAACCGGTAGGTGCGCCGCGCACCGCTTTCTTCTATGCCACTCCTAAGTCAGTTTTTTTGTTCATCTCTTGTATTCTCCAACTGAGCAGAGTGTGCTTCCTTTGTTATTAGTCACCCGTTTAGGTTATGTGTGAACCACAATACCGAATAATTCTATGTTATGTTGAGACTCCTAAACCTAAAATTCACCTCTTTTAAGTTTATTACTGTTAGGTATCTTTGACGTGTACCTGACATCGTAATAGCGTGAAATCGACAGCAACCGCGATATTCAGCCTAGCATTACTAGGCTCAGGTTTAGTCGGGATAGTTGCCTACTCGTTTCTATTCACGTAGATTTCTATTGTCTCAGTTCTAATGAATATTTTAAAGTTCAAATACTAAAAAGTTTCCCCCGACAATAGATTTGTCACTTTAAGAGCTTTGAAGAAGCCCATAGGAGCTTGTTTACATCCAGGTATCAATCTGATTGAATCGTTAGGTTGTATTCTGAGATTTTTAAATTTATTTTGTATTTGTTTATTTATATCATTTTGTTAATTAACTTAATTCAGATTTAAGTTTATTTTATTTTAATTTAGTTATTTTCAGTTTAGTAATTTTCTATTGGATTAAATTTTATTTTTTATTTAAAGTCATTTTTTTTATTTTATTGTAATTTTGTTTCCCAGTTTACTCTTTTTCAGTTATATACTGAAACGAAAAGAATTTCGTTGTGTCCAAACTGCTCAAGTATTCTGAGTGTTCAGTTTTCTTTTGTCTTCTCACCGCACTGATTTCTTCCCTGTGACCGAAAGTTAAAAGGGTCAAATATTTAAATTGTGTCCTGATGTTTAGTTTTTATTTTTATTTTTAGTTTTTATGCTTGTTTCTTTCTGTTTTTAAAGTAGATATATTAGTATTTATGTAATACTTTATATATATATAGTGATGTTCAGTCGTGATGTACGACTTTTTCAGCCATCATGACAGATAATATAACCTGAAGAAGTGCACTTCGAAAGAAGGGCATTTTGGAAACGCATTGTTTTTATAAAACATATGTGGAGACATATGATTTTCACTCTCCCAACATAGAAGTAAACACCACTTAATAGTAGTACTTGATAACTTTTGTATTGATGTTAACAATATTTCAATGAGTAGAGAGATACAGAAGAGCCACAGTTTCTTCAAAGTTCACAGTTTCTTCCAGAAATAAGTTTGAGTTTAATTTAAACCCATGTGTTGAAATTAAATATTGAAAAATTTCAGTTAAAAGAAAACCAAACTTTGTTATATGAAAACGTTTTCGTAGGTTTAGTTCGAAAGGAAAATTTACTCTTCAAAAATAATAGTGAATTGCTTATTATTTTCACATAAATTTGTATTCTTTTAATAGTAATCAGTTTTTTTTTATATCCTTTTAAATAATTTTAAAGAGTTATATTGGTATTAGAATAATCCAATAACATAGCAAATAAATTCAATAGGTGAATGTAATATAAGCCATAAACACCCATATTATATGCCATAATATATAATATAAGCCATAAAATATATGCCTAATAATCATCCTAGGAAAATAGATTAAACTGAGCATTCAAAGAATTATGAGTACTGGTGAATGGTGAAGAAAGAGTTAACATTCTTCTGGCATTTGGACTCTTGAGGTTAATTTGCAATTGCTGGTCGAATTTATTGGTACTGTTAGGTAATTTATATAAAACATTAATTGTGCTTTATGCTACGATTTAATTTCTGCAATGTACTGTACTTAATTTGTGTCTGTTTCGTAACTAGAGATATCGAATATGTAATAACCAGATTTGCTTTATGAACTAACATTATCCCAAGAACCGTACAGATTATAAATATAAACGACTGGTAATTCTTTAAATTTTGTTATATACGTCGTTCGTGGCCTGAGTTTTGATTGTACGCAGAAGTTAAAATGCATTTTAATCTACCAAGTGGTACTGTTTGTTACGAGCATCTGAATTGAATGTATTTAAACGTTACAGGCAAGTGCCATGTTTCTTTGTGTTTTGTCCCTTTGGCTTTAGATTCCCTTTAAAGATGTTTTGAAGTTAAGGACTTGTCTACGTTGTGGTGAAGTGGAGTTCATTAGTTTTGTCTAAAACTATTCTTTGTTTACCATAGCTAATTGTGTATGTGATTAACAATACTGCATCAATGAACAATACTACTTTGAACCATCCAAATTGTCCTGCACTGATCCACTGTAAGTTTACGCATTGTCCCAAAGACCTATGTTTCACAATCCATTTGACAGGTTATGTTTAAATTGACCAGGATAAAGATGTTTTCGAGTAGTCATTTTTTAAAAAGTACAGTGAACTGTGAGTTTCTGTTGAAATATTTCTCTGTCATCTATCACAGCAACTACGTGTAGATGAAGAGGAGGAACACTGTTTAAATTGCGTTGTTTCTATAAAACCCTTTGTATTTGGACATTTACAAAGTAATTTTATAAACTGATATATATATAATGTCTTAGATGTTCTTTTTGGGAATCAAATTAAAAAGTCGTACTTTTAATATGATGGCTCCCATAGAGAGGAGTGGCTTTGAACTTGACTAATGTTCATACTGGAGTGGCAATAGTAATTTGTTTTTATTTTGATGCTTTAAAAGTTAATGAAGCTGCATAAAAAAGCAATTGATGACTTTTGTTTAAGATCTACCCTCTATTGAGGAATAAGTGTTACTATCCTAATGAAGTCAATGGTTTTTTAAAGTAAATAGGAAAACGATATAAATATGCACTAAAATATATTGGAACACCAATAATGTGGTGTTGATGACAGCTAAAAATGGTGCTCATGAATAGAATAAAAGGAAAGTATCTCACAGAGGTATTAGAAAGGATGTCTACTGTAGTCAAGTGTTTTGTGGAAGTCTAACAAATTTAAAAGTGCTATTTTCAGAGTATAACGCAACTATTGTTCTTGAGGATTGAACTTCCTCAAGTTGATAAATTAATCACTGGAAGTACAAATGTCGATTGGTACACCAGTATTTGCTTCCAGTCATCTGGAATGTCACAGAAAATGTTTTAACTGATGAATTATCCTGCGCCATGACAGCGCAAGCTCCACAGCTGCCCAGTACTACTCCACATGTACTAGTATCGGAGATATCTACTTCTAAGTTCCATTAATGCTTCAAGAGTCGTTTCCTCTAATGGAAAGAGTTATGTTTCAAAAAGGTATTTTGAAAAGTAATGAAGTAATTTTTTTATTACATCTGTACGTTTTTATATAATGTTTAATCAGGCCATCTGTAAATAGAAGCCGGAGGAGACACTGCAAAGTGAGCGCATCGCTTCTTTTCCAGATGGAGACTTATTGTAGTTAGTTGTGTCTGTTCGTCTGTATAAATTGATATATGAGCCGCTTATTTTGAAAGTGGCCTAATTCCATTTATGTTAAAATCGAGATATTTAAGGGTTTGCGTTTTACAAAATTTAAAAATATTGTCATTTTATTTATGAACTAATTTTTGTTATAAAAATTCTTAGTAATTTTAAATAAATTTTGTACAATTTGCTGCAAAAGGTAAAGATAACGTAAAAATGTAATTATTTAAATAGCTAGCTAAATTTTTTTGGAAAATGGAATTAGGCCACTTTCAAAATAAACGGCTCATATCCAAGTAAGGCTTTTGTGCCAGAAAGAGTAGACATTATGATAGGTGTTAGCAACTCAACTAGGGTTATGAAATATCTAAATAACGGATAATTATGCTTCGAATATCTGCATTATTATAATTATCATTATTGTATGTTTAATATATTGTTTATAATCTAAATAATCATTTTGATATAATTATTGTGATGATTGATTAATCTAAATTTTATACATCAAGATTTAAACATAAGAAGCCAATCTTCTATACTTTATATCAAACTTCTAAAGTAGCCCTTAAAACCTATGTAATTCTTGTCCAAATAGTGAGGTAGGAGTTGTAAAAAGCGAGAAGTTTAGCATAAATGTAATTCACGCCTTACAATTTTTCCAATGTTGAATTATTTTAAAGAAATTTTAGATTTATTGAAGCTATGTACATACATTCAATTTAGGCTGCCGTCTTAATTTCAATGGCTCTTTTTGAATGCCTTCAAGAAATTGCGTCAATCATCCGAAAGAAAGTGGATTACAGGCAATTTGATAATTTGTAGCGTGTGTTAAAATTGTCTTATAGATTCTGAAGGAAATATATTTCATTTTAACTATAATTTACTTTTTAAGCTATGTAATCATAAATATTTTAACATCAGTTGACTGACTGTTAAACCTGCCATGTTCCAGTTGGTTGGATCGTGGACTGGACAACTCATCATAAGGGGTGGTGAAATTGTCAGTTCTTTATGATGCCTTAGTTTAACATACTTCTGTTCTCTAACCCAGGATTTCTCGGATCATAAATTCAAGTATTATAGATGCCTACTTCTTCTCAAAAGTAGGCATCTATACTCTTTCATTTATACCAACTATGTATATTTGTAAAGTATGACGCAATCAAATTTCATTTTTTAAATTATTCAAATATACAATCAATTATTTTAATATAAAAAATAAGACAGTTATAAATAAAACAGGTTTTATTAGAAATAGAGAGAACATTTAGAAAGCTATCCTTCTAGGACGATGTTTGTAGCTTGTCTTATACACAAAAGAGAACATGAGATAACTTTCTAATTGGTGTCATTGGTATGTGCAGGCTTTGGACAGCCAAAGTTCGAGTGATGATGAGCTGTCTCCCATAAAGAAGTCTGCTAAATGCATTAGATATACTGTGAGTGTAATTTATTATTTTTAGTTAACTTTTAAATGTGTAAACATTAGTCAAATAAATTGTATTTTTAACGTTCCAGTTGCCCTCATCTAGTTCCTCATCTTCCTGCGATGACAGCAGTAGCCCTATCCTCCCCAATAGAAGAAGTAGCCGAAAAGTATGCTGTTTTTTTTTTTTAATATTTAGGATTTGTTCCTTTATATACATGCTTGCATATTTCTATTTTACAAAATAAAAAACTTTTAGGTTATCGTTGAAAGCGAGTCTACGTCACTCAGTTGTAGTTACGAATCGGACGGACCCTCGTTACCAATATCAAAGAAGGTAAATAAATAACCTTAATTACTTGTTCTGAAACGTTTACTTCAAATACACGTTTGAAAAAAGTACTGTATGGAGAAAATCTCTTTTTTTTTGTATTTTGGTAGAAATCAGTCTTTAGCCATATGTAATAAAGGTATTTTGAACGTCTTTTTTACTTTACTATATTTTTTTATTGTTTTTTTTTTGCTTGATGTTGTCAGGCTTTTTGTTTGATCTGTTATTCTACAGATTCTGCATTGGGAGCCCTAATTTTGCATAACTCAAGTCCATGTTCTCCTATAAGAGATTATTTCGTAACATGAAATCTACACTTTTGCTTTTCAAAAATGTTATTACTGCTATAGTTATATTAATGATATTATATGCATCAGTGGTATGATATACAAAAATGAGCATATGTATTGATAAGTGGATCAATCACTCTCAGTACTACCTTGAGGAATGAAAAACTAATAAACATCTTCTATTTAGACATTTATATTATACCTAAATGGGACGTTATATATTATATCTCCTAGAAGTTTGATATTAAGTTTACTTATAGTAAATTTGAGTGCAGGCCACTCTAGATTTTTTATTTGGGTTTTTATATTTATATGGTATGAATCAGCGTAGAATTGTACGTCAAGTTCAAAAATGTAGTAATCTGTTCCTGGATTGGTTAAATTAACTTTGAAAGTAGTGGTTTAATCTAATTTAATTTCTTCTCTCAAGTGTGTATTTCTAATGAGGTAAATGAACAGATGCATAGCGTCCCCAGACTTTTTTAGTTTTAAATTTAAGTAACAATTGTTACAACTGTAAAATATGTCCTATGTATATAATCTTCGATGTTGCATTCAAATTTTACTTTTAATAATTGTCGTATCTTAAAAATTAATGTATTTTTTTTATGGTTTAGTCGAAAGGAAATGCAGCCCAAGTTCCTGCTGTCAGTGATAGCGAAGGCTCCGGCGGAAAATGTAAATGGTTTACTTTAAATAATAACTGTATTATATTTTAATATTTATTCAATAATTAGTTTAGTTTTCATGATCGCGCACGCAGTTTGTATGCTATACATCCAGTAGTGAAATTTACGATTTCCTGTCCAAAAATGTTTGGGTATCGAAGTGATTTAAAATAAAAATTTAGTGATCTTTGTTGAGATTTTGTTTACTCGGAGATCATAGACTTGTTGGTTTTTAAAAATTCGTTGTATATATCGCAAATTCACTGTATAGTGCACAAATTCTCTGAATAATGCTAACGGACACACAGGCAGATTTGTTATTTTAGATTAGATCTGTATCTGATTTTGGTATTCAGACAACTAGTGTCGTGAGTTAATGTAATCTAATTAGTGTAAACCGTATTATTCATTATCATATATGACTCACTTTTGTTGTTCAGTTTCACAATATTCAATCCATTAATATATATTTTTTTGTTATACTGAAATGTGTTTTATATTTATTTTTGATTCGTTTGTTATCTAGACATTTTTTTTTGTACTTATATATTTAATATAACGTCAAATGAGATTAATTAATATTACAAGTTGAATAGCGGCATGTGAGTTCTAAATGTCTTAAGTATAAACCTCAAATGAAATGAAATATTAGAAAACTATTTGTACTTCGATAATTTCTCTTTCTGTTCATGATATTAAGAACACTTATTGACATTTCCATCTTCTTCCGGTAAACATTTTAATGTTCCCTTAACAGTACCGTTTTTACAGAGATGTTTGGTAGTATAAAAAGAGTTTTCAAGAAATGTACCCCATTTGAAATAATTCCCTAAAATTGATTAAGAAAAAGGTTATAATGGGAGAAATTTTAATTAAACGTATCCATTCGAAGAGTTCATCTCGATAAATATAAAATCAAATTCTTAGAAATAATTTCTTAAAACTGTTAACAATTTGATATTTCAATGCAGGTTAATCTGCATTGTTTATTAGATATTAGCCCTGTTGTCATATTTAATATGGTATTTTTAAATTTTTTTTTGTCTATTTCCTGTAGTTTTTTATTTTTGTATCTGAACTTTTATCAGTTAATAAAACTGTAATTGTAACTAACTTATCCTTACGTAGTTCTTCTTTGAACACTGGCACCGCAGCATGAGATTAAGAGGAACCATTCAAATTTATAAATAGTTAACAATTATAAATGCAAAAAATAAATATTTTCATTTATTTGATCGTTCATTTATTTTATTTTATTATTGCAAAGCATAAAATAAATTATAAAGGTTAATTATGAAAGTTTCCAAATATAATATAATTCATTTAACTTTATTTTGGTTGAAAGTTCACTTCTAACTCTTAAGTTCCATTTTCTTGTCCTAAGTACCTATTATGATGTAGTTTAAACTATTGAGCAGAAGGTTCAATAAATCTTTCATCTGTATAAACACTAAACATGTAACATTTTCAGGTAAACCTGGTCCGAGTGGTTTCAGACAATCCTCGAGTGTAAGTTTTCTTTCAGTATTTCTGTAAACTCATGAAATTTAGACTGTTTTTTCAAGTATAGGATTTAAACCATCCCTAAAGTCGAATGAGAAACTGTATATGAGCTGTATTAAAAGTTCTACACGCCAGTAATTTAATATAGATCTATTGCTTAGTTAGTGAATCAGCTAAGATAAATCTGATATCATCTAAGGTAAAGTTCTGATTTTTTTTTCACGTTTTGGTTAAAAAATATCTCATTTTGCTCTGATTTCCAAGATGGATATCCTTAACAGTTAAGTTATCCTTGCTTTTGGTTGGTTTATCATGATACATTCCTAAAAGTGAGTCAGGATTCCCTATTGTTTCAAACTTGACCATCGGGGATCTAGAGATTATTTGTTTGTTACCTGACATCAAGTAATAGACAGTTGTTTTTATAAAAAAAAAGATTCCTAGGTTGATAAAATGTTATATATAAATTTATATTCATTTTCATTAATAATTTATATGTTAAAATATTGTAATAACATTTTTAGATTAATACTGAGTATTTTAAAGAGGAAATGAAATTGAGTATTGCCATTCTGTCCATTATTAGTTATTTATATTCCCTTTGTAAAAAGATAGGTGTGAAATTAAATATAACTTGTTATTACAGGATGATGACACACAGAGTTCCTCAGACAGTTCCGAAAAATGTATTATTTGTTTCAAAAGTTTGTCAACCATTGTCGCCCAACCTTCAGGATGCACTCACTCGTTCCATCAGCAGTGCATTGCCACTTGGTCAAAGGTAAAGTCCGCCTCCATCCATTATTATTTGTGTAACTCATGACTCATAAGTATGAAAAAGTTGTATAGCTTCTTTCCATGTCATTTAGTTACAACAGGAGTATATAAACAAATCAGGTCTGCAGAAGAATTATACGTCTGAGTTTTTCATATTTTTCAAATAATCCATAAATTAATACTACACAAAAAATTGAAAATAAATGTATGATTTATCTGAATTACTGTACTTAATTATATATACATAAAGTTTTCTTATCTCGACCACATATATTGAACATTGATTTTCTGCAAAGTATCTGTATCTTTCAATAATTAAACTCCACAAGACAGAAATTATATATATATATATATAGAAATTGTCGATGGAAATACTATGCTATTATTGTATAGAACGGTATAGTAGTGCATATTGCAAAATATAGGGTTTTATAAAAAATTGTAGAATAAATTTTAAAATTTTATCTTGAGCTTATGTGAATCAAAATTAATAACTAATTTTTAATGTTTCGTATTGTTCTTATTGCTTAGAGGTTGAATAATGAATTAGTGATTATTTTATGAAGTAAATATTTGCTCTGAAAATGAAACTTTCGAATTTATGAAGTTGTACCTTTTTGAGTTCTTAAGCTCATGGACTTATTACTTTTATTCATTATTATTCATAATGTACTTTACTTTGGCAATGTTATATTTATATATTGTGTTTTTTTCTAAAAGATGATACACATATCGGTTATATTGTTATATAATATATAATACTATAGTGAATGAATAATACTATGGTGATTCATGAACTATTTTTGCACTGCTCTGACGTATTCAAATTCGATTTCACATTCAAGTATGAATTTACGTTGGAAATAATATTTTGTTCTTTATTTAAAATATATTGTATATCTATTTCATTTTAAATGAATTTCCATTTATTTTTCAGACATCCAATACCTGTCCAATAGATAGGGTTCCCTACACACACATCAATGTTGTCAATAACAGTGGGCAGGTTTTGAGAAGAGATAGCGTCTCATCCCCTGAACAGCCGATTTATGATGATTTGGAGCCTGATAATCCAACATTTTGCCAAGTAATCATTTCATTCAATTACTTACATATTTTCTTATTTAAATATTTTAGAAAAAGGTAGTTTATAAAAATTATTGTTTGTGCATCGGAATTGTTAATAAAGATATAGAAAACTGAAAAGATATTTCATCATAGGATTTTCTTATCAACCTATTAGTTTCGGAATGTTTCACTATCACAGTAACACAATTTAAATGTCAGTACACTCACTACTGAAATTATTGTTATTGTATTTTGTTTTTGAATAATAACAAGTCTATTGTTTTAATTTAATTTTGTACCATTATCTTCACGAATATTAAAGTACTTCAATCAAAGTTTGAATTCCTATAGATAACTAGTTTTTTATACGTATACTAAGTAAACTGAAAATAACCTGTAACTCTTTTTGCTTTGTTTATGCTCTTATGCCGAATATCTTGTTATTAATATTAATTTGACGTGATTTGTCTGTAATCGCAGGTGTGTTGGCAACATGATCGCGAATCTGAGATGCTGCTTTGTGACAGTTGTGAGGACGGATACCACCTGGACTGCCTCAATCCTCCATTAGAAAGCGTGCCCGACGGGGAGTGGTTCTGCCCTCAATGCACTACTGTTAGTAGTCACCAAATACTGAACTTAGTGTTAGAGTTTGCCACCAAATACTGAACTTGATTTGTTATTCTTATTTAGTAATGGTAAAATTAAAGTTTTTTTTATTTAAAATGTTATAATCATATACGTTAAACAAAAAAATATATTTTGAATATTTTTTCATTGTAGTTGTTCCTCTGTTATGCATTATAGAACGATGTCAACTTTATTACTTTCATTTTGTACGGAATTTTTTGATGAAATGGTTAACCTCTGTTCCAATTGATTGTAATAAAATATTCTCATCAGTAGTAAAGTTATAACTTTTATATTCCTTTATCACTTTGAGGAATTACGTGGAAATTACAAATAAATTTCATTTCCGTATTAGATAACTTAATTATTACGTCCACATCTTTCAGTTTAACTCCTTGGTTGATAAATGTCAAAACTCTTATTCAATTGGATGAAGAATGTCTGTAATTTTTCCTGGGATTAATAGTTCGGGTTGTAGTTAAGGTAAAGTAATTTGCTTTTTAGTGAATTAATTTGTAAATACTTTGAGTTGTTTGTGACTTGTTTTCTGTTTGTTTTTTTTTAAAGGTTTTCTCTTCAGACGGTGAAGATTGGCACTATAGAACAAGTGAATTGACCAGACGAAGGAGGATCAGGAGAACTCGAAACACATCCGTTGATGAATTTTGTGTCTTCGCCCAACGTCTACACCATTCTTCACCGATCCTTCGTGAATTGTCACCATCAGTGGTAAGAACTAAACTATTCCTTATTTTGTCTAATTACTAAATAATATTTTTTTTTTGCAATTTCAACAGCCATGTAAGGAAATGTACTCATGTACTCATACACGAGATTAGACTCCTTCAGTTGAGAATCCTTAATCTTATTGCTGTTTCTCATCACTAGGCTGCTTATGGTGGGGCTCCGGTAATAGGTTATTAAGGCGACCTTATCCTCGGGTGAGGTGCATTTTATATTCCTCTTAATATATCCGTGATGAGAAACAGCAATAAGATTAAGGATTCTCAACTGAAGGAGTCTAATCTCGTGTATGAGTACACCTGTCAAATCGGGGACCGTGAGCCCTGCACCTTTCTTTAGGCGGCCCCAAGAAACATTCAGAGGACAAGCATAATACCAAAATAACTAGAGACCTACTCGTGAGTGGAACTAAAATAATTAGAAAAGAAAACAAGTTCAATCGGCTGCAAATCGCAGAAGCAATAATAATTAAACAGAATAAACCTACAATAAATATTCAGACGGGTAGTAGCGAAAGAGTGCTTAAACTATACGCGTCTGATTGGATGAAGAAACCGTTAACTGTCTATACCCCCACCCCACCATCCAACCCAATTCAGCCAGTAGCTCTCGAGAGCCAGGACCAACAGCAGCTACTTTAAACTTTTACTGTAAACTGTGTCTTAATACCAACTCTAAAGACTAATAATTTTTTTTAATTAATCACCCTGAAGATGACTGGAAGCCAGTCGAAACATGTCGGTTCCCACTTAACTAATATTCTCCAACGTTTGGATGAAGGAAAGAAGAAGGTATTCAGAAACCTTGAAAAACTGGTGAAGAAAATGACATCAGTGAAATGCGGTCAGTTGTTCAATGGAATATGCTTAAATGAAGGACTGCTTCCAAATTTTACAAATATATATAACCAATTAGATGAAATGATTCTTCGAACTGAATAAACTACAATTTTCAAAAGAACAACAGAAAAGAAATCACTGAACTCACTACTACAGTATGAGTCGTTATCAGCCTTTGGAGCGATTCACATTTATTCCTGACGACGAGGCATCGAAATATAGTAGTGAGTTCCGTGATTTCTTTTCTGTGTGTTATTTTGAAAATTTATATATTGAATTGGTCTGTAAAAGGTAGGTGTTATTTTGTTTGTCATTAAGACGCAGAACATTATCATGTCTACTAAAACTTATACTGATAGTAGATAAATTGCTTCTATAGTATGATTCCAATACCTTTTAATTTGAATTTGTTCTTTCGGTAACCAGTTTGTTGATTCACATAATTTACAGCCCTCCACATCTGGGTCAAACAATATCTCAAACCGAGCGACGGTGAGGACTCGCAGCAGTAATCCTAGAAAGAGAAAGAAGAAGAGGCAGAGGCGACAAACTAGTACTAGGTATAAGGTTGAACTTGTCACAACTGAAGATGGAAACACTGTTGAAGTCAAACTAGCTATTCAATCTCGTAGACGTCGGAAGAAGTCAAGAAAGAAAAAGAGTGGTTCAAGGTCTCAACCAAGAGTAAGTTTTTTTTTCTTTTCTTAGTTTCTTTTCAATGTATTTATATTTTGTTATCATTATGAATACTGGTTTCTTTAATTTAGGTTCATATATGTCTAGATTGGAAGCTGAAAAAGATATAATTTTATCTCTCTCTCCCTTCCCCTTTCTTCTTCCTTTTTGTTCCCTACATCTTTGTTTTCTTTTCTTGACCTTTTGTGATGAAAAACAATCGTCCCAAAAATTGGAATAGTTTGTGTATTCTTGTCTCCTTATTATATAATACTATATATATAGTTCCTGACATCTTGATTTTTCTATGTCCTGTTTCTATTAACTAGTGTCAAATGGAATATTTTGTATATTCTTGTAGTAATATATATATATATATATATATATGTTTGTTGCTATGTATGCTGTTAATATGTAGGTATTAAAGTAGGAGAGGGTATGTTTTCCATATATTCTGTTTTGTGTCCTGTATTAACTTGTAGTTTATGTATATACTGGACAGATTTTACAGAGAAAGGATTCCCTTTGTTGTACACAGTAATCATCTTAGGTTTATTTAAAACTTATGTTATAAATACTATAAATGTAAGAAGTGATTATCTTAAATTCTTGTTTACTTCCTTAACAAGTTAAACTTTCTTAAGGTGATAAATTTGATGTTTTTTGTAGGATTCTTGCCGAGACATCAACTCAAGACTTTTAGGAAGGAATGATTTCCATCCTGCCCCATTGGATATCTCAGGATCCGTTCCAACTCTTGACTATATATCTGGGTGATTAGGAAATTACATTAGCTTAACTACAAATATTGCATGTTCATTATTGTTTATATACTTCCTTTGATGGATAGGTGTGAAGCAGAGGATGAAGAAGAGTTACGAGCCGCTGTTGGGGAAGTTGGTTTACTTAGGGCATCAGTGACTCGAACGAGAAGACCTATGTCACGGAAAGCTGCAGCCGCTATTATATCAAACCCATCTGGCTGGCGCAGGCAACCGACAAGATCTATTCCTCAGATATCCCGTCCATCTGTGAATATACTCGATAATATCCTCAGGGACCAGAGTCTTTGGCATGCTCCCAAGTCTTCTATTATTTCTAATAGGTGCTTGCACTATTAATACTAATAAATAGTTTTATTGAAGTTCTTTGTTTAAGAGTTATTTGTATTAGTTTTTGTTCAGATTAACCATGCGAAGTATAACTTTAATTGATTAAGTGGTTAATAAAATTTACAAAATTAGGGTATTTATTAAAAATTTAAAATCGTTTCTAAATACATAAGTGTTTAGTAGTATATTAGTGTATAAGTGTTTAGTTGAACACTTCAAAATCAATTCAGAATAGAGAAGTAAATTATTTTTATTACAATTAAAATGTTTTTCTCGTTTTATACTTATATATTTGTTAATACTAATTATACTGAGGAAAAACCTGATGCAACATGTTCCTTACGAGCGTGAAGTAAGGAAACATTATTTAGTTGTTAGGACTAACTTCTTCTACCATTAATGGTGTTCGCCTGAGTCACAAGTTTATTATGATTATGATCAACATTGACTGTGACTCACGAGTGCCGAACTTGGTCAATAAATGTACTATTTGAGAATTTCTGTGGTGTGTGTGTATTTATGGAGTGATACAACGTGTGTATTGAATTTGTTTCTAGTGAGGGTCAAGTCGTGGTAACTCTAGGCGAGAGTGGAACTGTAGATACAGCTGTGACGAGTGCAGCATTGACCGGAGGATCTGGAGGCAGCAGTGGACTGATGCGGGGAGGTGGTGGCAGGAATGGCAGTGGTGGACCAGGACCCTCCGGAACAGGTGGCACTTCGTCCAGACTCTCAAGTGGTGGAGACTCTGGTCGATGTGCTGGTGGCAGCGCCACCGTATCCACTCTGCCTCCCCCACCACTTCCCCCTCTCATTCCACCTCCACAACCACCCATGAAGCTCTGTGAAGACGATGACTTCGATTTATATGCCGATATAGAGCCTCCCAATACTTCTTTGTAAGCTTATAGTTGGATTCTACTTTAATAATTATTATACATACTTATTATCACTAATCATTTATATAATAGAAATGTATCAGTTAACTGCATAACTATTTCTTTTGTTAAATTCAAATGAAACATTTTTATGGACATAACTTAACGTTTTTTCTGAAATTCCTCAATGAATGAGTGGCATTATATGTATAGAGATAATATTGATTTCAATATCATAGTAACATGATGAAAGAAGTGGTAGTTCCTACCCAGAAACTTACACACCTTCCGGAAGTTTGCCCAAGGTACCGAGAGCATTAAATAATGGTATTAAAATTTTTGCAAAAAACGATAGAATGATCGTTTTATTTTTGTTTTAAAATAGTTATCGCAAATTTGGTGTTAAGTATTTATATCAAGATCTTTAAGGTGAAAGGGAGATTAAGGTTTGTAGCATAGAGTATTGCTAATTGTTGAACACCAATAATCGGAGAATTTTGGCAAAATGTTGAATAAGACGTTTTAAACTCATTCTTAGAATTTTTTTTGTCTAAAAAGATAACTAATTGTAAAGTCCTTTTCACTTATAACTGGTAAAATTAATTACTTTATTCCAAAGTATTAACTTTCTGTAACTTCAGTGTTCTGTTTAATTTTAAGAACTTTCTCTAGTTCATTTCAAGTTAGCATTTTGTATTAACTTATCTAAAGTGAAAAAAAAATGCTAATTGATTATGCTAATATAAATCTATCCAAATAATAATGTTAAGTTATTTCTGGGCAGAAACAGACTGGCTCCTCCACCCGAACCTCCTCCTCTCCTTCTGGCTCTCGACTCTGTGGTGGATGAAGTAGTTGGAACTGGAGGATCGTCTCCTGAAGAAGGTCTTATTATAGATGACCATCAGGATACATATGACCCGGACCAACCGAATTCTCCATCTTCGTCACCAGCAAAGTGTAAATCAATATCCAAAGATTTATTACTTTTTGAAATGAATTCTGAAACAATTTAAAACTTATTATTAACCATGATGAAGACATATGAATGATGATAATGTTTCTTAATATTAGTTCAAAGTGTTATTGTAAAACCTAGTTGTGACAATAAATATCAGCTAATAAATATATGTATCCTCTTAAATGCTCTGAATATGGTTACAATCAGTTGCATTAGGTAAATTCGTAATTATTTACCGAAGTGTTGATTCTTCGTATTAGCTGACTCATATAAAACAAAGAGAGTTACAGAGACATCAATAAAAAAAATCCACAATTACTGTGGAGACACAGATGAGTTTTTTTATTTTTCATTGAAAATATTGGCCATTTAACAGCAGTAACTTAATAAAGTACAATAAAACTAATTTTTAGAAGTTCCAAAGATTATAGTTTTTTTTTCTTTTTTTTTTTGTGTAGTTCAGAAATTAATTATTACTCTACAGATGTTCTTAAATTGATGAACGTAGGTAAACTTTTTTTTGTAGTGTTATGGTATGTTTTTATTTTGCAGTAATGTTTATTAAAGATAATATCGTAATTACTTACTATGGTGATTCTTTGCATTCAGAAGGAAAAAGAATTGATACTATCATTACTTCAAGTTAATTTTTTTCCCATCCAACTCGAATTTGATATAGAATTGGATTGATTCCTGGAACAAAACTAGTTTTATCTGCTATAAACAAAATTATTAATATGTTTTAAGTGAGGAGCAGTTAATAAGTTACTATTTCATTGTCAAAGCTGAAATATTTTGAAAGCATATTTAATCTTTATTTGTTTACAGCTGTTAAGGATGAATTAGAAAGCATTGACCTACCTGATATTCCACTACCAGAAAATAGCGAAGTAAAACTTGAAGATATTAAACTTCCTTCACCGGGAGAAGCAAGCAATTCCGAACAAGATGATAGTGACTCGGAAGTTCCTATTGCTGGTCGTTATAGTGCAGCCAGTCTCAAAATAGCGAGACAAGCTTCAAAGTCATCCGACGAAGAGGGGCAAGGAGAAGACTCATATATAGATGATATCATAGAAAGATTTAGAAAGGCTCCATTACCAGTTGATATATCAAGAGAAAAAGGGCTTCATCTTTTAAAAAGCAGTCTCAGCAAAGTTGAAAACAGAGAGGATTCCCAAAAGAAGGTTGAGATGACCGAGTCAGGAAGTCTAGTGGACGAAGAAGAAAAAATGGAAGTGGAAGAATCTGTGCCAGAAAATTTAGAAAAAGAAACTTTTACGCAAGATGAAAACAATGAGGATAAAAAAGATGTGAAAGAAACAAAGAGTGCTATGTCCCCAACTAACACTAAGAAAACAACTTCTAATTGTCAAGATAGCGATGATGAAATTGTCAAAGATTTGATTCCCAAGGAGGGAAAAGAAGTGGATGTTTCGACCAAATCATCTGAATGCAAAGCTGAAATTGCAGAAGATGGAGAGAATTTGGTTAATGATATTGTCGAAAGTAGAACTGCGGAGCCTGATGAAACTAAAGACATTAGTGAAGAAGAAAAGAATAATAACACTGAATCTCTTAGTGCTGATAAGGTGGTAGAAACGACTGAAGGAAAAGTGGAAGACAAGAACATCACAGAAGATGAACAACTGAGCGCTAATGAATCATCAGATAAGCCTGATCAAATGGAAAGAAGCAGAAGTGATGAAACTATTTTTGAGGATAACAGTACCAAACAAATTGAACAAGACATTAATGGTTCTGCTGATCAAGAAGAAGTTGCAGAACTTCCAGTAGAAAGCCCAATGGATGAATCTGTGATTCGGGAAGAAATAGAAAAAGAAGAGGACGATAAGAAAGATGAGGAAGACGTGGATGAAGAAGCTGATGATGATGATGACGATGATGATGATGAAAATGGTAACGACAATAAAGATGTAGATGAAAAAGATGAAATGGAAGCATTAGCTGATAATTGTAAAGATGATATAGAAGATGGAAGTGAAGTGGAAGATATTCCGGAAGAGGGTGAGGAGAAAACTCTGAGTGAGGGTGAGGTAAGGGAAAATGGGCATCATTCTCCAGGATCTAGGCATTCTCTCTCGTCTGGAGAAGTTGAATCAGACGATTCTTCACTCTCTGGTTCATCTCCAGAATACGATAGTAAGAAGAAAAGGGGTAAAGGTTTCAGAAATAAAAATGATAAGTCTTCTGATAAAGATGGTTTGGTAGATATAACAGACGAAGAGATAAGTACGTTTGAAAAAAATTGGGAAACTGAAAAAGATAATACTTTTAGTAAAGTTGGCTTAGAAGGTTTGGATACGGAAGCTATATCCGAATGTGAAGATGGCCTCTGTGATAATGCAATTGCGACTCAAAACAAAAAATCTCTTGAACGTTTCTTACCAAAGGAAGAAGGTGAAATTGTAACAGATGATAGAAATGAATTCATTCCATGGAAACGGGTAACCAAAACAACAAAAGAACGTAGTTATCGAGATAAGGCACCGGATACGAAAGCTAAAGAAGATACGCCTGATAAAAAGAAAGAAAAGAAGAAGAAAGAAAAGAGGAAGGAGTTGGAAAGATATGATGTACGTAAATTAATCGGAGAGAAGCCTAAGAAGCGTAAAACTGATGAATTTGGACGAGACCTTTCAACTTCAGATAGTGGAAGTGAAAGTAGAGATTCATTATATAGAAGCGATGTTAGGAGAGGCCGGGACTGGAGTTCGCCTAGAAGAAGGAGCAGAGAGAATAGTTTGAATAAAAGAAGGAGGAGTGAAAGTAGAACTCAGCAAAGAAGAAGAGAACGGAAAACCAGTTTGGATAGAAGTAGAGATAGACAGAAGTCAAGGAAAACTAGTAGAGATAGAGTGAGGGAAAGAAGCAGTGGGCGTACTTTAGATAAAAGAAGCAGAGGTAGGAGTAGCTATAGAAGAAGTAGGGAACGAAGTTATGATAGAAATAGAGGACGAGAAAGGGACAGGAGAAGACGAAGTTTAGGTAGAAGGAAGGATATTGGCTCGCCTGACAAAAGAAGAAGGGAGAAAGGAGGACGGTCTTCAGCTTCGGAAAGAAAAGGATCATCAAGTAGCTGCTCTACTTGTTCATGTAGTAGTTGTGAACGAGAAAAACTGGCTTCGAGCAATATGATTACGGTCACGGTCCCTAATAAATTAACTACAAAAGGCAGTAAAAAGAGAAAAGAAAAGAAAAAAGATAAAACAAGGAAATCAAAGAAAGATTCAAAACGCAGGAGAACAAGATCTCCGGTTCCTTCAAAAGAAGTTTTTACTTCAGGTGATAACATTTTGGTAAGTGTAAACTTCAAATCTTCGAAATCTAATCTTTCTGATGGAAGAAGAGCTAACTCTAGACGAATATGGGAAGATGAAATTAGGAAAAAGAAAGATAAAGAAAATCAGTTGTCTAGGAATGTAGTTCCTGCTTTATCCTCCTCTAGTCAAGACAAAGAAAAGAAAGGAAAGCAGCGAAAAAAAGTTGTTAGTAATGCTAAGCCGATTGCTTTTATAGACCTAGATATATCTCCATTCAGAGAAAGGGAAGTGACTCCTACTGAAGTTATTGTTTTAACTGATAGTGATAAAGAAGGTAATGACCAAGAAACTACTAGAAGAAGAGAAGAACAAGCAGTAAGTACAGGTCCAAAAACGCCTCCCGAACCTCCTGTCAAATTCAGCATAAATTCTAAACCTCAACTACGAGCAATTAACCCATTAATGGAGGTTGAGCCTGAAGCAGAAATAGAAGATAATGAGGAGGAAATGGTCGGTCACAAAGGTCCTAACACTCCTCCTGAACCTCCTGAAACGTATGATCCGTTTGAACCTACTAAGTCACGCAGCCCTTCACCTCAAGATGACCAACATGTTAGTAGGGGTATTTCTCCAAGAGTTGAAATGACTACAGACGTAGGGGAATGTTCTGATCCGGTTCCACCCTCTTCTTCTCCTCAAATGATTGAACCTCCTCCTCCCTCTCAGGATTTGCTTCCTCAAGACAATGCAGATGATCTGGATTTCAGTCCTGGTGGAGGAGGTGATTCGCCTTACTCTCCAGGATCTTCTGAAGGGGATGACCTATTTGAACCTCCTTTAGCCAATAAGATGAAGACTTCAAGACCGTCTTTACCTCCTCTTCCGTCCATCCCTTTAACATCAAATAAACACACTCCTCTCAAACTGACTCCCTCGCCCCTAAAGAAGAGGCCTAATAATCAGAGATTGACCCCTACTCCGAAGAAAGGTGGGTGACTTTCTCTTTAATAGTAATATAATTTTCAGATATATTGATTTAGTAATTTGATATTGAATATTTACACAGGAAGTCGAAAGGAGATAGGAATTAAACTGGATGAAGATCAACTGAAAATGTTGGATGAATTACCGAATTCGGCAGTTGAGATGCAAGTAAAAGACGAAGTAATTAATGTATCCGTCCTTTACCCAGCAACCCAA
Source organism: Hermatobates lingyangjiaoensis (assembly GCA_026182355.1). Taxonomy (NCBI): domain Eukaryota; kingdom Metazoa; phylum Arthropoda; class Insecta; order Hemiptera; family Hermatobatidae; genus Hermatobates; species Hermatobates lingyangjiaoensis. Next base: position 2,123,048 of record JAPFBL010000255.1, read on the forward strand.
TTGAACGCTTAGATCAATCTTTTTTCTGTTCTATTCAGTTTCTCTTTAACTTCTTTTCTATCGACAGTGATATTTAACTTATTAAATTATTAAACAAAATAGTTAACTATTTTTTCAGGTTCTTCTCACTTGTAACAGTTTTTCCTGATTAGTTCTACAACTTTTCTTGTCTCTAATTATTTAATAATGTAATAGAAATCTATATTAAATTAAATAATGTTGCTAAATAATAATTCCTGAAGGTTTCGTTCCATCTTCAATTATAATTATATATAGCGTGTGTATAAAGTATCACTAATGTTCATTTGTTAAAAAATTACGAGATAGAACTAACGTAATTGTAATCTGGGTAAAGTTTAACATAAGTAAATACTACATAATAATATAAAATGTGTAAATTATATTGTCAAAAAAAAAACTACATTACGATTTAATATTATAAAAAAGTAAGTTTATAATGTTATTCATATATCTAAATTTTAATTGATATCTAAAATTGCTTTAACATGTACAAAACTTATTTTAAATTTCTTAAGTACAAGCCAGGTTGAATCATATCACTACCTGTTGAGTTTAATAATAATTCGTACGCAGGGCTGGTGTTGTCGTTATTGTTTCTATTTATTATTTCTCTATAAAACTTTTTGATTTCAAGTAGCATATTTTTAAACTTCAGTTGCCTTAGAGGTCTTCCTTTTCTTATCTTCTATTTGAAACAATCAATTAGTTGTTCATGTTATCCTTGAAGAATGCCCTTACCTATTTGCATGGTTTATATAATGTGATTTATAATATTTTATGTTTTCTTTTTACTAGTAATTAAAATTTGTTTCAGTATTTGAAAAAGTTAAATAGACAAGAAAGAGTGGTAGAAGAGGTAAAACTAGTTCTGAAGCCTCACTACGGCAAAAAACATATAACAAAAGAGGAATACAAAGAGATTATGAGAAAAGCTGTGCCAAAGGTATTTGTGATAGTTGGTTGTATAATAAGAAATCAATCATGAATTCTAATTGAATTTCCTTTTTTGAAGATTTGCCACAGTCGATCTGGTGTTATCAATCCAGTAAAGATTAGACAACTAATTGAAGCATATGTTAAAAAATACCGTCACAAACGAAAGAAACAAACTGTTCTTCCTGGAGGTGTACCTGCAATCAAAACTAAACCGTGAGTAGTACATAACGTTTAATGTAATATTATAAGTATATTAGTCATTAATTCATTGTAATTTAATAATGTGATATTTCTTTAGTTTACGTTTAAAATTATTTACGTGTCTTATTAAAAACTAGAAACAGTTATATTAATTGTAATTAGAATAAACCGACTGGAATGTTGTGCGCTGCCCCAGTTAGAGTAGATGTTCAGTGAAATATTTGCATATGAATTTTGTGCAATATGGCAACTTTTCAAGTCTCTTCTTATATATGCTATTATAAATACATATCTGTTCTTTAAGGTCTCTAGAATGACCATGTATGTTAAGACAGTAAAGATTGCATTACCAAGTATGTGCGAAGTTCTGATAGGTCTAGTCACAGGTCTACATATTGACTAGACGAATTAAATCTCTCTTGCGTCGGTTTTTGATGTAAGATATTTGTCGAACCATGAAAATATTGTTGGTTGTGCTCTCCTTTCGTCCTGCTTTAATTGTCATTATGACCGTTGTGATCTTCGTCTCTCTTGTTATTGAGTTAATCTGTGAATGATTTATGAGGGAATTTCTTCAGATGATCTTTGGTGGGTGCTTCTTTGATAAACATTTTTTTTTTTAATTTAAATAGTACAATTACGCTTATCTTCGTTCCACCTGTAATTTCATTACGGTACCAGTAATGTACCGTATTTTGACTTGACAGTAATATACCAAGTATTTTGACTTGCTTTTTATTAATAATATTTTGTTTAATTCTTACAATCTGGATCTAGTTTGTTAATTAGCATTCGGTAACATTCGAAAGTATTGAAACAAACACTTGTTATTTTATGTATTTGTTTTACTACAGGAATGCAGTTCGTTAGTTTCTTATATTTATATATATTTAAAAAATATGGAAATAGTTGTTTTCGTTATTTATTCGCAAATGTAACAACAAAAAGGGATGCTTTCGTTATAAGTCACTTTTTTTGAAAAAAAACTTACCTTTCAGTCAGTCCTCTTTAAAATATATAGACCTAGTCAAGTAAATGTGTCCTTCGTCAGTTGTGTTTGGTGCCATCAGATTGATTTGTTCTTGTGTTTCATAGTAACTACATTTAATAGGAAGAAAACATTTTAATTCATGCATTAATGCACTATATTCTAAATCTTTCTTAAATTCATATTTCAATTATAACATCGTATACTGATTCTAATTTATTCAAAACCATTTCAAGTTAATTAATTGGTGCCTCTTTTTTTTCTTCTGTTAATGATCAGTGGGTTTCTATGAAATCTTTGCTGAAAATAAATCCTTACATGACATTTGAATGGGCTCTACTTCCTTTTTTCTGGTTGTAATATTGTTTCCATCATTGGTGAAAAAATGTTTTGATTTTTTCATGTATGACTTGATGGTGATGGTGAACGTTTGAACTGTTATTTGAAGCATCTTCAATATTTACTGTTATTTATATTAAACATGAGGAATACGTAATTCCTTACAACCAATAGAATTATGTATTCCTCATGCAAAAATAATAAAAAAAAGATCATTTTTTTATTATTTTTAAAAAAGTGATCGTACAGCGAATTTTTTTGCACAAAAGAAGAAAAAAACTTGCAAAAAAATAAGATCAATGAATGATTTGAGTTAAAGACCTTTATTTTATAATCATAATTTAGGTCCGTAAATGTTGTGTCTATTTTTTTTCAGGAAGCTCAGTATGTGGTCCTAACTTCCCTTTCCACTAAAAAAAAAACCACTAGTGGCCTGTGACTCACGTACATATATAATCCAATGAAGTCTGTTCTTCTAGAAAGATTTTTCTTAGAACAGCACCCAATTATTATACTTCATTAAAAAAACTTGGGGTTTTTGGATAACATTTTAGTTCTTTTTCTTGTTTCTGATCTAATAAATCAATAGCGATTTTATGTTTTGGCAGTGTCACTAGTTTAACTCGGAATGAAGTTATTATTTTAACAATTTTATTTGTTACATGAATCTTAGATGAATTTGCATATTGTGTATGATATTATAATGCATTATATTAATTTACTTAAGTTAATAACTTATCATTGTGAACTATATGTATATAAAATATTTATTTAAAAAAGAAGCATTGATTTTTTATTTAAATTGTCCAAATGTAAAGATTATATGCAGGTACATGATTTTTTTTTTGAAATTATATTTATGTATTAGACCTTTTTGATATAAGTAAATTTTTGTCTATTACCTCTCCATTTGTTCAAAATTGTGTTGAGTGATTTCTTTTTATACGTGTATAAAATGTTTATTTAGTGACAATAAATGTTTTTTGCTATTTTTTTTAATATCTTAAAAAATGTTCAACTAATTTTAAAGTAACAGTATTTTGATCAAGGTAATTTTGGTTGATGTAATCTTTTTAATTATTGTTACCTTGCAGTGAACTCGTGTGAGTCAAGTTGAAAGGCCTTGGTTTTCTCGGCCTTGTTGCGTGTATAGAAATAAATTTGAAATTTAAAAAAAAAGAAAAGTGCTTTCGTAAATTCATGTGAAGGTAAGTAATATCTAGAGAAGGAGGACTTCTAATTGTCGTTTAAGTTATAATATGCAAATATATATTGTTACTTCTGATTGGTTAGATTCAAAGACATGTTATCAAAAGCTCCTTCAATATCATCGATGCAACTCAGGCAACCAGATTGGTACTTATCAGTTAGCAGGAGGCCATTCATTTAAAGACTTTATTAAATCAAAACAAAAATAAAATCACTTTAATTTAATACAAAGTAACTTTCCTAGAATCTATAAATGTTAAAATATTACTTCTTTGCTATTTGTATTTATTGGCATTTATATATCTGTATTTATATCTTTTTGTTTGGTTAAATCCGATTAATCTAAGAGTATATTTGTTCAAAAAGTGGCCTCCCGTTTATTGATAATTATCTCCAGATTTTATCACTAATTGAATGTTTTGAATGAAATATATGTTTTTTTTTTGGTTATTTGTTATATATAATAATATATCAATGATCAAACCACAATAAGAAATGGGAAAACAAGACTAAGATCTTTCTAAGACTAAACGAAGTAGTTTAGTCGGGTTTTTGACTCTGACGAAGACCGCTTGTTACGGTTGAAAGATCTTAGTCTTGTTTTCCCGTTTCTTATTGTGGTTTGATCATTGATTGTTATTTCACGTGTTTATGTGAAATCTTTTTCTATAATAATTATATAATGAATTAATATAATAATAATGAATGGTTTGAGTGATTTGACATTTGAGTTTGACATGATTTGAAAGTTGCAAATGTTCTGATATATGAGAACGCTCCTTAAGTGAATGTCGAATCTTTTGGAATATTATAAATACAGGGAGTGTTCTTGAAGTTTTGAATTTTATACATGAACTTTTTAACAAATGTTTGATGTTTAGAAACCTTTCAGATTATATTGTTTGAATGGTATAACATTGAGAATATGGAACGTTTTGTTACATTTGAAAAGGTTTTTTTTTTTGATAAAGGTAATATTATTTTGGAAGTAAATTATTTTTAACTTTCGATATATATATATAATTTTGGTTGGCTTTCGTCTTCTCACTGCTCAACTTCCTTTCCTGATGACGACCGTTAACATGTAATGATGGAACGAATGTTTTGAAAGATTTGCATAGTAATTTAAGAGTTCTAAATAATTAGAAAAATACGATTTTTTGGAAATAGTGATGTTGTGAATGACAAAATAGCAAAAAAGAATGGAAGAATTTAAAAAATACAATAAATGCAAGAATTAGAACAGGAGTCGGCAACCCACGGCTTTTTATCCTCCATTTAATGGCTCCCTTTGACTTTTCTAAAAAACATCAATTTTTTTTAAATTTTTATTTAGAAATAAAAAGAAAGTTTTAAATTAGTATAAAAAATAACATATGTTCAGGTGCTTCAGTTGATGAAGAAATTCGAAGAGGATGAAAGCATACATTGACACAAAAATTCTTAATTTTATGTTCACTTTTTGAAGTTGCAAAAGCTAAACGTTTTATTCATATTAATGTAGGCTAGTTTTTTTATTTTAATTTTACCCAAATATAAGAAGAACTGAAATGGTTCTTCACAGTTCAGTGTTTATTTTATTTGAGAGTAGGCCCACACTAGCACATGGCTCTTCTGTTTGTTGTAACAGTTAAAATTTGAAATAAGATTAAAACTTTAAAATTGTATTAACTGTTATGTTTTGCGGCTCCAGAATATTTTTCTTTGTAGAAGAGGAGGTATAATGGTTCTTTTGATAATAAAGGTTGCAAATCCCTTAATTAGAAGGAATGCAAGAAGTGTTAGAAGTCATAGAATTAATTGCAAACAAGTATTTGTTGAACTTAGTGCGTTATTTACATTTCTTTCAGTTAATCCACTTAATGCATTTAATGAACTTCTTACACTTGATGCATGTCTTGCACCTTTATACACCTAATGCATTTCTTACACTTTTATGCTCTGTATGCCTTTCTTGGATTTAATAAAAATGATTAATTCTTAATTAAATTATCTAAGGGAAAGGGATTCTGAGCAACTTTTCTGAACTGAAGATAGAGCAGGTGGTAATTTCTTACGTCAAGACGCTTGTTATTCTATTCATTAAGGTGAAGTTCGTAATCTTTTCCAATTTACTTCTTATGCATATGGTACTATCTGTTTATTTCAGCATTAGTAGTACTTATTACAACCAATATTTAATTGTGGTGTTAAGCTTCTATATAGTCGAATTAATATAATTTTACAATCTTTTATTCATAACATTGTTTTTCTGGCCTCAAACACTGTATGTTATACATATGGCTTTTAGAAATTTATTCGTCTAATGAGACTACAACTCTTTTGCATGCCTGCGAGTGTTATATTTTTTGTATTTCTAAGGGCGAGGTCTTTTATAACTTCCTTTCTACTTGAACAAGGTAAAGTACTGTTTTAATTGGATTTATATCCAAACTATTCACCGTTATCCATCTTTCACCATACTTAAACAGCAGGATGCATAAGCTTCAAATCATTACAGTCAAGTATTGGTCTCCTTATAATCATACCACAATGGGCGCTAAGCTACAGCGCACCTGCTAAAGTTATCCTTTTAAAGTTTCAGTTGTGGTAACCCCATACGTATACTAAATATTCCTGTCTTAGCTTGTTGTCAAAAGATATATTACACACTATACTTAATTTCCCCTTGTTCCTGAAGGTTTCGCGTGGCTTGCTCTAATCAGTATTGTTTATTACAATAAACAATACTGATGACCTTCAAAGTTTTCACTGTCATAAGAAACCATTTGGGTCGAAATGGCATGTGAGAGCTGGTTTTGTGTGCTGCAACTGTGTTTAACATTGTACATATTTGTTTTAAGTAGCTGTCTGGAGTTCTTACACTGGAGCATTGAGTCCAGTTGCAGTCTTAGATCGACTGAGCTGCTGATATTTATGGTATTGATAGCACCAATTTATTGGAAAATCGAACTTCTAAAGTCCCATTAGTGAAAAAAAATGTATTGCTTTAGAAAACCCTGATGCACATATGTAAAAATTTAAATCATTTTAGAGCTTTTTTTTCTTGATATAAAGTACATAATCACAGAGAGTAGGAAGAAGAAAATGTTGTATCTTTGGATTGAATTATTGTTTTGATTTCTTTGCTAAATATGCCAGTTTTCCGTAAATCAGTAGTGCGTTATTTTGGAAAGTTGTGATTTTAAGGATTACAACTTCTCAGAAAAGCCTATTTCTGATAAGATAATTAACAAAAGAAATGTATTACAAACGCCATATTTTGGATGCTTTGAACCAAATAGTTCATATAAAATTGTATTGTTATGATTGGACTGATTGGAATGATAATTACTTTGATGTAAGGGGAAGGTAAGTTAGTTTCTTTTTTCATTTTCTTGATCACTTTTTATATTTGTATTATCTTGGATGAAGTGAACAAACATATATTTATGATTCAGTGGAGACTCTATATTTGTCCTTCATTAATAACAATATTCCTTTATGTTAAAATGTTTTTGATTGTTTTTTTTTTCAATTCATTTTATTTGTTTCCTCTGGCCATACAGTTGAAGGTTCGTTTTTCTGCTTGATTTCGTATATATGGAATATGCATGATACGCTGTATCCTATAAAGCATTGCTTTGGTTATGTCTCCACCTGACATACATTTACATATCTGTATACATTTTCTAAAAGGACAGTATGATGAGTTTGAAATTAACTGTCGCTTGTGTTCCCTATTTAAAACCAGTATTTGAGTGCAATAATCATTCAGTGGTTTTGAAAAGAAAACGAATGATTTCAAAACATTTATTGAAATTAAAAATTGTAGAACACACAAATAATATCAGTTTAATATGAAAAGTTAAAGTTATTCATTGGTTAAGTTGAGGGTTTAACAACTGCGAAACCTACTCTGTTGTTACCAAGATCGAACTCAGTATAGTAACGTCCAATGAAAACATCTCCCAGAATCCAGATGGGCCCATGGGGAGGTGGTATATCCATGCCCATAAAACCAGAAAGACAAACTGTCTTTCCCATTGCGGAAACCTAAAACAATTAAAAATATCTATATCGGTAAATCCTGAAAAGAAATATACCTTATAAATAATTTAGTTTGGAGGTTTGGTATTCATTATTTCCACTTAATTACTGGAAGCAGTTTTGCATTTAGAGGAGTGGTAAAAACGCCACTGTTATATTAAAAAAGTTAGTATATTCACAGTAGCAGCGAAAGTTGATAAAAAAAGTCAAAGGCACACCTCAATCTTAAATTTACTGTGAGCCTCTGCAGATAGACAGTACCACTGTTGGTTGAATACATGTCTTGCTTGTTGATAATGGCTTTTACTTTTTCTATTGCTTTAACTTTATGCATTCTCAAACATATAAGAAATATCAGGTACACTTTTTCATGTACTGTTTCAATACCTAATTCGTTTGCCGCGATGATATAATATGGAAATTATTCAGATGGACAAAATTTTTGTATTCAAAGTGCAAAACAACTTGAATAATTGTTTATAAATCCTATGAATTCAAGTACTTTTAGTTTAATTTTATTGTCACCAGTAAAAGTAACTACTATATTTTACTAAGAGACAATTTTAAACTTCAGAATTGTCTTAATTCCTCTCTCTTGTGAGTGATGGTATAGTTAAAAGTTACATAATAGCCCAAACAATAAACAATGGAACACAACGTCGGAACAAATGGAGCTGTACGTTGGGTGTTCACGAGTTTGAAAACTATCAAATTTATTTGTTTTATATTTACAAGTACGACAATAAAAAATATATTGACAAAATATTTTTTACATTGAGAAGTAATAAACGGGTGATATAAAGTTCACCATCAATGTTCCAATAGTTTAATATATCATGGAATCAATTATCTGATGTTTATGATTCATCTTTTGCAGATATTTTAGGCAAGATATTACTTAAGTAAAATATACTTACTAATTTGTACAAGCATAAATGTAGATCACATATATGTTAAAAAAGCTAAAGGTAATATGACATTCGCCAACTTGTTGGTGAGGTTACGAAGTTCGCAGGTCAGCTAGTATGAACATAAATCCGACAACTGATTACAACTACATTCAATAGTTGTTCTTTTAATATTATATTTTCCCTGTAATATCTAGAATGACTAAATGAGGCAGGGAAAAGGAGTACTAATTGTGACATAAAGTGCGACAATGTACCTCCCTCATGATTCACAACAATGGTCGCCTCTCAACAAGGAAGGACTATTTCCGATCTGTTTAATGGTCTCACATGATCGTGCTGACAATTTTTAGACAAACATACTGAGACTAATATGGATTTAGAAAAGCTTAAAATGTTTCAAGTTTTTCAAAATAGGTTTTTTTTTCACGATTATGATACTTAAGAGTGAAGTAACACAATTTCAAACCATACCAATATATCTAATAACTTCTAACAACCTGATAACATAAACAAATATGAAGCGAAATACTCACAAAAGTTTATTTAACGATTTATCATTTATTTAAACATCCGCAATTCATTTAGATATATATATACATCATAATACACCGAATCGATCTATCCTTCTATTACGATGATAATGAGTATATGTATAATAAAACACCGTAAGACTCGAACTATTAAAAATTATTGACTCTATAGGAAAGCCTTCAAAATATGTTAACTAAAGATAATGTTACTAAGAAGTACTTACTTTAAGAATGTAATCTTTTCCTTCTAAAGCGAAGTTGTTGCCACCAATTTTAAATAATATGGTTGGAAGTTTAGGTATAAGGTCACAGCCCACCTAAAAATTATAAGTTATAATGTAAATTATTATAATAATATGCATATTACACTTATGTAAATCGAAAAATACAAATAAATGTACTGATATTATTATGTAAAGGAGGGATCATAATCATCCAAGTACAACTTCTTTAAACTTTTATTTATTCATTAAATTTTAAACAATTTCTTAAACATTTATGTAAGTTTATGAAAAACACTTGCCTCCAAAAATGTCATCAGTAGTCAAATATTTAACGAAATAATGTATGTATCTCGTTATTATTGCATAATACCTAACTAATTCTACAAATTAATAATTTATATTTTTGTCATAATTAAATAAATTGTACTTGGTTTTATATTTTAAGTATTTTATTAAAATAATAAGGTAACAATGGTCTTCACAACAAAAATAAATCTTCGACTCAACCTTTGGCCTTGAGCTTGAATCCAATCAAAATCAATTTTTAGCAAAAATGAATTATTTTTCAAATAAAAAACTTCCGTTTATGATACAGTGATTACGTCAAAGAAAGCCAATGTATCTAATACAATAAAGTTGCAGCATCTGTCTGATTGTTTATGATCATTCGCCTCCTAGAGTTTAAATACAGAATTTGAAAACACATAGTCGATTATGAAGTTCATTCTGTAAAACTTGAGTTCGAAATATTTTGCTCTGTGAAGTCATCTAAGGTGTCAAAAAAAAGAGAGAAATTAGCGTTTGCCATTTTTCTATATTTTGACTTTCTCCAATCCCTTTTACCCCCTATAGAACTTCCATCTTCCCTTTAATCTTAGCATAACAATTCAGCAGTAGCGGACCTATCATCTGGAACTGCTAATTACTACGTGTTCCATGGTGTTGGAAATATTCGTTGGTAAATGAAAGTATTCTTTCTGAGCATTTTATATCAATTTCTGCTTCTTAAATCTGATAATAATTAAATAAATTTTATGGTTTCGTTTTCATTGTATTCCATTACAGAAATTAAGCAATATAATTTAAATAATAGTCACAGTTAAATTCATGTATGTAACTGTAAAATCATTGATAACTTTTTATCTATTACGAAGTATGATTCATAAGTATTTATGTATTAAACAAATCCTCAACAATACTGAAAATCCAGAACACATGTACCAGTCCTTTAAAAAAATAAATATATATTATTATTATTCATTTTTGCTGACTAGTGCGAAGCTGTGGTCAGACTGCTAGTAGACCATAATATGAAATTTCGGGGTCAGGAGCAGTCCAGTGATTGCGATCCATGCCGCTAGCATTGAAGATTCGGGATTAGAATCTAGGCCATTACCCTAGATTTTGTATCTGGGAGATGGATAGTTTTGTCCACACTGTCCTTGGTAGAGTAAACCCGTCAGTACTGAGCCTGTTTTAGTCTTGTCAGGGGTTCCTGAGCCCTTCGGTGACACCGCAATAGTGGTGAGCAGAGTACTTGAAGCTGACGAATGTCCAAGTATAGCAGTGTTTTATTGGCGACTTTCAATGTTTTTTCTCTATCATTTCATAGATAAATTTCTCTATTATCTAATGCCCTTAGGACCATGCATGCGAACTTTAATATACATACATAAACATATATGGGTACATTCAATTAAAAAAATCATTAAAATTAACAAAAATTTAGAGCTACAGTCATTCTTCCTTCTTATTCAAACAAAAGAAGAACTATTCTTCCCCTGTTATTTCAATAAGTCGGCATGATATCAAATTATAAGGGAAAAATGAGTGATTATTTTGTTCAAGTTCTGAATTACAAGTTCAAGACTACATAGACAGAAAGGAAACACTTCAATCATGGACAGAGATAGACACCGACAAAGACCTACTTCAGTTATTATTTCTTGGTTTGATTAATCGTTCTTACGAACCGTTTCCTTTTGATGATACGTATGTACGTACGTATAACTGTTTAATGATTAAATGAGGGGAATTTAAGCTCCTACTCTACGTTTAGACTTAGGAGGATCACTGAGATGAGGGGTATTTCAGGGAATATCACCACTTAATATCTATTTGAAAAATAGTAAATATTTTTGGTATCATGGAGATAAGGTGTTGTCCCTGAGAACGAGCATATGTATTCAATACATATTTTTGACGGTATATTATGATATTATATTACAAAATGTTACCGAAATATAAAATTCTATACATCATGGAAAACAATTTCATCTTATTACATACATATATTTCAGAGAGTTACAATTTTTAAATAAATAAATAAATTTTCTCTAAAGGAAAACATCCTTATCTCTGTTCAAGGTGCACTAATGGATGAATTGCCACTGGAATAGGACTTTATGGTTCCCTACACAGGTCAGATACACTCCCTGAACTGTTTACTATAGCAGGTCAGCACCATTGTATAGGCATGCAAACGACAATTTTAATACACTAATACACAGAAATTGACTATACCATATATTCTCCACCAGGGATCGGAGTTCCTCCAAGAAGTTTGTTAATTATATTCACTTCTTCGACTGGCCCAGCAATAAGACTGGTACCTGTGTCAGCAATTGCCTGACAACCTCCCTTACAGAAACTGTTACTACCAATTTGAATACTGAAACCAATAATACAAAAGAAAATTTATTATTAACATTAAACTATATTAAGTAATAGTAAACATTCAGTTATTTGATTTTACAAAATTACATTAAAGAACAAATGATATTTATAAATTATTTGAAATTAAAAATAAAAAATTGGACTACATTTAGTTTATCAGGCATTTTTAATCAATACATTACATATTCATTTTTCAGTTATAATTAAATTATCACTGCTTTACTCCATCCTTATGTACAATGGACAAAAATTTGTAGTAATACTACGATCTGGGCCATGATATTATTCCAATTTAAGACAACTTGAATTAATCGTATTTAATCTCCAATCATTCAACTTTAGAAAATGTTTTAAGGTTTTCTCATTCAATTATAATATTCCTTCATAAAAATCAAATAACAAATAGCTCGAAACATAACTCATAAATAACATGTATATGAAAGGATTTAAAGACAGTTATAAATAAATTCTCTGATATAATTTTATTTATGTAAATGGACCTGGAGAAGGTTACCTTGAAATAACGGCTCTAATGGCCTATTCTGCAGTTTCCAATAGTTTTATATCAAGATGCTAATTTAATGGAATAACAAGTTATTGAATTCATTTATTAATTTCTTCAACCAGGAAAAACAAGATTTACTTAAGCTGAACCAGAATATAAACAGTCTGGATGTTTAATTGCCAGAGCAATTTTTTTTCTCTGATTCCAAAACCCTTGATATAAAATATAGACAACTATGGAATCGACATATATTGTCTCATACTTATTAAAGAGTTTGCAACTTTTACGTGAAATATAAAAAAATCAAATGTATAATAAAATATATGAACAAAATAAAAAACTCACCCATCCATGCCAAATTGCCAGTATCCCTTTTTGCTTACATCAACATAGGTGAAGTTACCCATATATTTATCTGGATCGGATCCTCCAAATATAATTTCACCACCTTCTTTAGCAAAGGGATCTCTAAAATTCAATGAATAAACATTTTTATTTTATACCAACACTGCAACTTAAAATAAGAATGCTCAGTTTGAAACAATATACTTGTTTTTGATAATGATAAACGTTCGAATTAAAGTTGTTACTTACAGGCAATATTTTAAACTACATGCATATGATTGTGATTCATCCAATTTAAGAAGCGAGTATGAAACCAAAAGAATGATAGAAATGAACAGAGTAACTTATAAATAATCTACCTGTCCAGGTAAAATGAGAAAACAGGATCTGTGGATCCTTGGCTGATCATGTTGTAAAAGGGAGGTGTAACTCCATCCACTGCTATCGTGTCATAACCAAGTCCCAAGATACCATCAAACTTGGCTGCTACGAATGCCATTCCTGGTTCATTAACTGCCTCAGCGAATACTTGATCCTTAACAATGAGTCCATTTACCTACAACAGAAACGTTTGCCATTTTATGTAGAAATCACGCTACTTACTCAGCAAAATACCTAACGCAAAAGAATTTTTGTATTTCTTGAAATATTAAAATTACGAACCAAACAAGTTTTTCTTATTCTTACATCATCTTACTCATGAGTGAACATTTTTAATGAAATAACTCTTTGTTTATGAGGACAGTCTGAATAACCAAAAAAAAATTATTTCATATGAGAATAAACAATAAACAAGTTACCAACATTCAGAATGTCTTGAGATAAAAATCCAGATAAACTGCCAGACCCATATTGAATGGCAAACTTCTTTCCATTAGGAACGTAAGTAGAAGATTTGGTGCTGTCATATTTTTTGTGTAAGACTGCAAAAAAAAGAATTAAAGTCTCAAACGTTGTGTGAAATGATCTCACATATATAGGGTACTAAACACTTTAGCAATCCTCATATGTACTAGTAAAAATAGGCATCTTATTTTATCTGCCAACTGAAAATATCAATAGAATACTCTTAAAAATTTTCAAAAACTAACCAATATAACAACATTGAATTATTTTTCGAATTATAGGTAAAGTTCCAGGGTAGAACTGTCATATATTTAATTTTTTTATACCACAAATTTATAAAACTTAAATAATAAAGAAACTCAATTCAACTTCAGTAAACGATTAATTTAATGATTATAAATATAATTTTATTGATAAAAACAAATAATGAACTTTTCAATCAAATAACTAAAATATCGTCAACAGTAGAATATATCATGTTCAGTATTATGATTTAAAAGTTGAATTATCATTTAAATGACGAAACTTACTACAAGCGATATTAAGAAAGGAGCATTTCTTTGATGGAACCCAAAGGTTAGATGATCCTGTATCAAAAATTACTCGGAATGACTGAGGAGGCTTTCCAAGAGAAATAGGTCCATAGTACTGGGCCTGAAAACAGAATTTTTAATGAGGAAAAGCAATATCAGAAGTCATTAATTCTATTCTTTACATGCCATGTAACTAAAGGTTTAAAACACATACATAATAAATATATCTTATCGGATATGAGATTTACAAATATCTATCTTAAACGAAAAGTACGAAACAAACATCTTAGGTAGTTATAGAAATTGCTAGGACAGATACATTAGACATATTTTATTACTTTATGTTGTACAAGGTATTGTATGTTTACTGACATCCAAATAATTTGAAAGTGGTTCAGGAATAGGACCACCGCTGTTAAAGTACTTCAATGTGAGCTGATTGATGGTAGTGTCAACGTCTTTAAATACTCTTCTTGCTGTTTCAATTTTAGTCAAAGGAACTCTAGAAAATTGCAACAGTGGACTTTAATATTAGTTCGGCTTCCATGCAGTACATACATTAAAAAAAAATAATGTTCCCGGAGAACATACCTGTACAATCCATTGGAAGAAGTAATCTGAAGAAAACAACAAGTAAGGCATAAAATTATTGTATACATTGTGATTAACAATAAAATAAGAGAGACAGTCTGATTTATGGTTGTTTCTAGGAGAATAGGAACAGCTGAACTCGCCTATCTTATCACCTTTATCACACGCCGGTCAAATGGTTATTGCATTGGAACTAGTTGTCCTGATAGGTGACTAATTTATTTATCGCGACTTGTATAACTCAATAAATCCTAAACCCTTGAATTCAAGGTTTCAGAAATTACTAATTTAATATAATAGAATTGTATTTAAATGTTTTTCAAAAATATTTTTACTTTTTTTAACGATTTTTTTTAAAAATTATTTCTTTCCTTATTATTTTACTTATGTTTTTTCTGATATTTTTGTCTTTGGTAATTCTTTTATCCATTACTATTATTAAGCTCCTTTAATTCTTAACATTGTACTGAGTTTTTAGTTAGTATTATATACAGTAAAAATTGGAGTTCGGTGCAGCATGATTCTTATCGCCTGACTTTTGGAGCGTTGTTATTGTTACCACTTTTACAGAAATTAAATAGATTACTCTGTGGTAAAATGTTGGCAACATTGAAATACATTATAGTTGTATTTTTAGAATACATCAAACCTTTATGAATGGTCCAAGACTATAGACCATATAATGCAGTTACTTATTTTTGATGGCAGTGTTGGAAAAACGTCTTTATATATATATATATTGTATTTACATAATCATTATGTAAATATAATTCTATAGACCCTAAAAACCGATCTGCATGCTATCCTTTTGATGCTGTACAGCAGTTGTTACATCTTTTAATCGTTTTTTTTTTTACATAACAGGTTCAACCAGACACTTTTTCAGACAAAAAACATGAAGTAGCTTGTTTGCTTGAAATTACTTTTAACTAAAACTGAGGAAGCAACATCTTCGAAGAGCTAGTATTTCTGAATGATTTTTTAAAAATACTATCATACTTCGGATCTGAATTGATATTAAATTGCTAAACGTCCTACTTTTAAAGATATGGAGCCATCGAATGAACTCTAATCCAGGATAGGTTGCTAGTAATTGTATTGTCTATATAAACAGAATTCTCATATTCAACTGCACCAACACAGTTCTGTGCCAGATTGAATTAGTCTCGTCGTTACATCTCACCTTTCCGGAAATACAACAATTGTACGCAATATATTTAGTAACAGCTTTAAATGAAGTTTAAAACAACAAAACAAGTTACATGAAGACATGCATACATGTCGACCAAATATGCTCTTCCTTTAGTTTTTTCTGCCTTGGTCACCATTTTCATTCCAGTTGCTAAGGATTTGATGCGTATATTATTTCACCTTTTCATCTTTCTTTCTTTATGCCTAATTAGATAATCCCAGTTGAAAAATCTGGTGGTTATTAGACAGCATTACATTACTTTAGAATAATGTTAGCGTCCATAACTTTGTAAGTGCAGATTGTTGTTGAAATTTCTAAGGGGGTGTTTTGTCTGAAAAAATTTCGTATCCAAATTGACATTTATAATAGGATAAATAAAAGAAGTATGGTGTTTTACACCACATTTCTTTTTGTTTATTTTTTACACAGCTATAATAATGTATAGTGAAAACAATTGGTGTTGCGGATTCACAGAATTTGTTGTCCGTTAAAGGCATTTATGATGTCTAAATGTCTGTTGGTGGGTAGGAATAAAAAACATGACCACCCTATAACTCATACTGTTTATTTAACGAAACTTGTCGGACATAAATGCCATACTGTGGAAATGTGCTCTGTTGTTTTTGAAAAAAATTGCGTCAGAGAAAGGAATTTTGTCGTACTTTTTAATAAAACAGTAATCATTTGTTACCACTCTTCTAGTTAATCTTAAAAATTTTTAAATTTCGGATCGTGCAAAGAGTTTATTTCATAGGATTTTTCAAAGACTATTATCAGACCTGAAAGTTGAAACTTTAGTAATCATGTTGTTAGGTTCTTTAAAATTAAGTTCTACCTTTTTTTTCTACCAGATAAACAAGATTATTGTATGACCATGAATATTGAATGGCAGTAAGGTCCCGGATGAGGGACAGGTTAGCTCAGTGATTAACGTACTCGCCTCGAGGCTGGTGGTCCGGGGTTCAACCCCCACCTGGCTCTCGATTTATTCACGCGGGAGGTGAATAAATCTGAGTACGTCGTCCCTCGGAGAGGACGTTAAGCCGTCGGTCCCGAGCCTGTATGATGTCAGGTACTAGTTAAAGATCCCTACTTGAAATGCACTTGAGTTAGGCAATATTTAGGACTCTTAAAGTAGAATCTGTAGAATCACCGATCATCTTTTAATCGTTTTTTTTCACATAACAGGTTCAACCAGACACTTTTTCAGACAAAAAACATGAAGCAGCTTGTTTGCTTGAAATTACTTTTAACTAAAACTGAGGAAGCAACATCTTCGAAGAGCTAGTATTTCTGAATGATTTTTTTACCCGAATGATCAAACTCAAACTGAAACCGAAACTGATCTGAATGATCAAACAAAAAGCCGGTAAACGGCTGACGTTATCACTCGCTAGGGAATCGGTTTAAAGAATAAGGTCCAGGATAGTCTACTGTTGCCTCCCGCAAATCCTACCACTTTTTTCATCAAAATTAACTGATTAGAAGGAAGAAGATGACAAATGGAAAATTATAATGAAAATAATACGTATGTATGCTTTATTTGCAACAAGTATGTCACCATAAACTGAGGAACAATTAATTTGGGATTGAAAACAAGTATCTTTTTAGATGTTTATTCTGTACAAATTGGATAAGATGTAGCATGAGTTAGATATAGGAATGTGCTTGCCGGTCCTTGTCAGAATATTCAAAGAGGCCTCGCAGGTGGTGGAGGAGGGGGAGGTGGGAGCTGGGGGCACATCAGCATGTGCTTCTTTATGGCGTCACAGTGCGTGCCTGTAAACAAGACAAGTATTCAACTATTATAACCAGTACCAGTGCAGCCTATAACAAAGCTTTTATTACAATTATTATCTTAACATATAATTCTTCCTGTTGTAAATTAAAATATTAAATTTATTCATGCGGGAGGTGAATAAATCTGAGTACGTCGTCCCTCGAGTGTATAAAGTGTAGTTTATAACCAAACTCTTTCACTCTTAAGGACCTTATTTGACAACTGGTCAAATAGCTTGTCCTGGAATCATACAAAGGTAATTTTAAGTTTCAGCAATAGGTTGCGTAAGCCTTAAATTTTTTTTGAAATCCTGGAGTTCCGCCGAATACATTTTGCGAATAAGTGGCATATACGCCATTACCGTGTGAGATATAACTCCACTTAGGTAGACAATGAAACAGGATTTTACCTATTTTTAAAAATTTTGCTGTGAGCAGACGACACACAACAAAATGTTTCAAATAAAATTTGTAGAGAATAAAAATATGTAAGAATCGTATCTTCAGATTTTCTTTAATGTCAAAGGTTTTAAAACATTTAAATATATTTTACCATCAATTATTATATGTTTTATAGCTTATGACTTTTCAAATTTAGATGTAGACATAATTTAAAATGTCATACACTTATAGACCTTGAAATGTAATTAACAACCTACTTGTTTCATTAGTAGCTCACACATAGTGTGCCTCACCCTTTTAAGAAATCCAAAGAACATATCTTCTAATAAAGTAACATACAAAAAAAATTAAATTTGCCAGAAAATGATTTTTATCTCTTCTAATTGGACGTTATTTAGACATTTATATAGCACCCATTACGGAAATACGCCTGATTTTTGTAATAATAGGTTTATTAAGCAATATGAACCTCATAAAAATGAGGTATATAATCAATCTATAAATATATTTACCAAGTAAAATGTAATTACGGAATAATAGCCCAATGCATGGAGTTGCACATTACATTTTGAAGTATTTTGTATTTTTTTTGGTAACCTTTCTGTTAACAGAGATGAAACGAATTTTTTTTAAAAGTTTAAAACTCGATAGAAAGTTTCCTCTTGACTTAAAAAGAATGGAAACACACAGGCAAAATATTATGTAAACAAATTCAAAGTGAATTATTTGCGTCGCTTCACCGATCTGTTCAATTTCTATTATAACGTCAAGAGCAATTTCAAGAATACAAACACTTTAACGTTCAACGTTTAACGTTAACGTTTCAATTAATATTTTTCATTAATTAAATAAAATCTAAATCAACTAACTATGTTAATGAATCACAACCGAATGTTTGAACGTACGCACTTCATATTAATTGTATGGCCACTCAGCCGATATTAAAGAAATTTGGTCATTAGCTTAGTAGGTCAGTAATGGGCTCAGATGTCATCTCACAAGCAGCATGCTTGCCTTTAGTACTAAAGTTGGTAGATTAGAATTTTGGCTGTGAACCTCGGTTTTTCATAGGGAAGTTATAAAATCTTGTCGGAACGTCCCTCGAATTGAGGACATAAAGATCTCGGTCCTGAGCCTATTCGTCTTCAGGTAATATTTCCTGGAAGAGTGGTATTTTAAAAGAGTGAAAGTGCAGGAAAGGACAAATGTCCAGAAAGGGATGTTTGGAAAGGACAGTTTTTTACTCTTCCTTACTGTACTCCTTTATTTCCCCAAACATCCCTTTCTGGATATATGTCCTTTCCTGCACTTTCACCCTCTTAAAATACCATTCTTCCCCCCCTCATACTCTTCTCAACCCCTCACCAGATGTTTTCTGCATCTAGGGTTTCAATTGGATTTTTTATTCCGACGAAGACCTCTTGTTGTGGTTGAAAGATCTTT
Source organism: Hermatobates lingyangjiaoensis (assembly GCA_026182355.1). NCBI lineage: Eukaryota > Metazoa > Arthropoda > Insecta > Hemiptera > Hermatobatidae > Hermatobates > Hermatobates lingyangjiaoensis. Next base: position 2,142,748 of record JAPFBL010000255.1, read on the forward strand.
TTTTTTCATTTCATATTGTGGTTTAATAATTTATAAATAGATATAACAATATTTTCTTTCTTTATCGAAGTTTGGTCTAGCGTCAAACAGTAAAAGACACCTTTCACCAAACGTTTCTATTCCAATAGAAAAATGTCAAGGTAATAATATTATATTCATATAAATAATGTAACATTTTTTTTCATGTGACTATCATTAATTTATTTTGGTGTGCCCTGAAGATGTCTACAAATATAGACGAAACGTTGGCTTAACGGTGTTTTACTGTTTGTGTAACCTCGGTTTAGAGGTTTTTTTTTACGTGTTTATTGTGGAATCTTTATATATATATATATATATTCTGCAAAGACACTTTCCATTTTCTCCAAATTCTTAAAAATCTTTCTCTTCCCTCTACCCTTGATCATCCTCTTCTCATGGTTGCCATGGACGTCACTTCTCTCTATACTTCAATCATTCATTCTGAAGGTCTGGACGCTCTGCGATACTTTCTTGATGGCAGAACAGCACCCCTTAATCCTTCCACATCCTTTCTAGTCTCTTTGGCTGATTTCGTGCTACAGCATAATGTCTTTCAGTTTGAGGGTCGTTATTACCTTCAAACCAGAGGCACAGCTATGGGTACGATTATGGCCCCTTCTTACGCTAATCTTTTCATGGCCAAATTAGAGCAGGATTTCCTGGCCACCTGTCAACTTCTTCCACTCCTTTATCTCCGTTTTATTGATGATATTTTCTTCATTTGGCCCCATGGCAAACATAACTTAGAACTTTTCCTACACTCCTTTCAAAATTTCTGCCCCTCCATCACTTTCACTTACGACATCTCCGACAGACTTATCACCTTTCTTGACGTTGACGTTACTTTAGACAATGGACACTTCTTGACTTCCGTACATATAAAACCCACCAACTCCCAACAGTACCTCCATTACAATAGTTGCCATCCATCCCATGTTAAAAAGTCTATACCTCGATCCTTGTCCCTCCGTATTCACAATATCTGCAATAATCTCCAAGACCGCAGACATCACCTTAACCTCTTAAAGGACAAATTTTCTAAACGAGGCTATCCTCGCTCCTTCATTGATAGTCGTGTTTTACCGGCTGACATCTCCCACCAACCCAGACCCAAGAGGGATAGAAGTAACACTTCCTTCTTCCTGACAACCTACTTCCCTGGCGCTTATAAGCTTCGTGCTGTTATTAAGGAGTCTTTTCCGATTCTGTCTACTTCTACTTCTACTTCTTCCATCTTTAATCACCCCCCTTCTATTTCCTACCGTAAACCTGCCAATCTAAAAAGCATTTTCTCTCATATTTCCCCTCAGCCTTCCAATCCTGTTCCTGGAATGAAACAATGTGGACGCCGTGGCTGTCAAACTTGCCTGATTGTAAATCCTAATCCTTCCTTCGATTCCCCTCTCCACCATAGTTCCTACCCGGTTCAGGTCAATTCCTCCTGTACCTCGAGCAACTGTGTTTACCGACTGGATTGCACTCAGTGTGACTCCTTTTACGTTGGCTTAACTTCTAATAAGTTGAGCCTTCGTATGAATGGTCATAGGGCTTCAGTCGGTCAACGCAGTAACTATCCTGTAGCCATCCATGCGAACTCGCATGGACTCAGTTTCAATGACTGTTTCAGGGTTCAGATCCTGAAACAGATCCCCGAATCCAACAATAAAGTTACCCTAAGAGCTTCAGAGGAGGCATACATATGCTTACTTGATGCTCGCTCTTCCCCCGGACTCAACCTCAACCGATAATTTATTTATGATTTATTTATTTATTTATTATTTTTTATTTATTTATTTATTATTTTTTATTTTACTTTTTATTAATTTTAATTTGATTTATCTACTTTTTTATAATTTTTTATAGTTATAATTTTTACTCGTTCCTTTTACGTCTTAATTTGGCTCTTCATTTCCTTCCCTCCCTTCCCCCGCTTGGTGGTAAGTGGTGGGGTACTGGTTGCGGTTTCCGAGTTCAGTACCGCCCTGTCTTCCTGCGGGACTCTTCGCACCTCCTGATGACGACGATTGTCGAAATATCGATGTGAGTTATGTCTGTGTCTTTCTGTGTGTTTCCTTCGTTTTTTATTTTATTGTATATATATATATATATACCATGATAAACGAAAAACGGTCCGGCAGGACAAATAACAATTAAAATAATCAGTGACACATAAACAGAAACACAACAAAGACTCACTTTTCAATATTTCGACCGTAATGGCGGTCGTCCTTAGGAGAAGAAGTGAATTGACGGAGGGACGACAGTCAACTAAAGAACTCACTGGGTGAGGGCTAAAGCAGTGCTGCCGCAAAGGAGACAAATAAAAAAGGAACTAGGAAGTCGAGAGCAAAAATAAAAAAATAGTTTTTGAAAGGTAGAAAAAGGTTAAGAAAAGAAAAAATAAAGAAAATATATAAAACAATTTAAAAAAAAATATTTTTTTTTATAAAAAAATTAAATAATTAAAAAATATTAAAAAAAAACTAACGATTTAAATTCAAGCCAGGTTTCGAGCGTGCCCCCAGGAGCCAAATGTGGGCTTCCTCAGAAGCTTTTAAAGTAACAAGTCTGTTATCACTGGGGACTTGTTTAAGAACTTGGACTGTGAAACAATCATTGAAGCTGAGGTGGTGGGAATTAGCGTGTTTGGCGACAGGGAGACTGCTGCGTTTACCAACCGAAAGCCTGTGATTATTCATCCGAAGGTTCAGCATCGTAGATGCTAAACCAACGTAAAAAGTATCACATTGGGTGCATTTCAAGAGGTAAACACAGTCAGTGGAGATACAGGAGGAAGGACTGTGAATAGGGTAAGAAATAAGATTAGTTAGAGACTTAAATGAAGACCCAGAATCAACAATGGGACAAGTAAGACATCTCCGACGTCCACAGCGTTGTAGGCCACCGCTGCTTTGGGGATTCTGAATAAGTTTGCCGGCCCGGTGGGAAAAAATATTTGAGAGATTGGGGGCTCTTCTAAAGGAAATGCGGGGCAACTGGTTAAAAACTGAAACGGTAGAGGGGGAAGAGGAAAGGATAGGGTAAAGTTCTTTAATAAATTTTCTTAATTTATGGACACCAGGGAAATAATTGGTAAGAAGCGAAGCAGTAGTAGTGGGGTCATATATGGGGTATATATATATATATAATGAAGCTGATTTACTTAAATGATATTCAACCATTGCATCTAAGTCAATATGTCCAAAAAAAATGGTTTTTTTATAATTATTTTGAATATGAAAACAGCATTGCTTGAATAAATATTTCTACTTATCAATTCTTCCCTACCTCTTTTTCAATGAATTACAATATTGTCTACAATGAGACTGTGAATTATTTCAGGTTAATTTAATCGGAATACTTAGACATCTAGAATGAATACAACTGAGTCAAGGACGTGGTACACATTGTAAACTGCATTGCAAAGTCGTTTGTATGAAGGTTGATTCATTTATTTAGAAGTCAGGTGTGTCTCTTCGACTTGACTTTCAGAGCTGCATGTTTATTATTGTTTCTAGCTGCTAAAGAATTTCACTGAGGAAAATTTACGAATCTACTAAAAAAAAAAAAAAGCCGTAGTATGCTATGTGGGAAATAATAGTGTAAAAGTGTTTCGTAAGACTGGCTTTTGGGGCCATGGAAGCAGGTCGGAAGGCCTGGGGTATTGTCACATCCCCGTCACATCGCCTCAGCTGCGTGGCCTTGGGCTACCCTTGGATCCGCAAGGTTTCCTCTTATAATCGTAAATCTGAAAACGCCGTTTCCTCCCTATCCTCACTATCACGCACCCACTCAATTCTTGACATCGGCTACAACACTTGCTTCGTTTACACTTCATAAAATAAAGATAATTTTATTGGGGTCTGACATTGATAAGATATATGTTTCTTAAATTATGTTTAAGAAGTTAAATTCATCCCATTGTATTCAGTAGAGTTTCAAATTTCCTTTTATTTGAAATAAATGTCCTGTTCAGTTAATATCAAATATACATTCGATCAAATATCATCCAATTACATTTCTGCCAAATTAATAATATGAACGCTAATTAATGATCATAGGATACAATTACATTACTTTCAAATATTAGCCTTGTATATCTTATGTTAATTTAAATATCTAATGCATTTTTTGGACTGGATTATACTTTTGCAATAACGTTGAAATAATTTTAACTAGAAAATTTTTCTTTTGGGAATAGTTAAAAGGTTAAGCTAATTTTAATACAATTATTCTGTCAAAAGAAACATATTTGGGATTTGTAGTCGTATAGTATTAGACATTAAGGTAGTTAGCTGAAAAAAAATTGCCCATTTTCTTTTTTATAATTTAATCTTTTTCTATTAATTTTGTTAATTAATCTTGTTTTATAATTTACAAGTTAAACATAATTTAATGGCTTATATCTCAAGCAGAGATTAGTAAAAAACTAACAGAAATCACGCACCAACTAAATTTTTGACATCGGCTACAACACATGTTACAACAATTTATAAAACAATCTAAACGCAAACATTAGTATTCAAGGTTAAGGGACCTACAACCTTTGAAGTCATAGTGCCTACTTCTTCATGGTCATTGAACTGCCCTTGAGCCTCTGCATTAAAATATGCCAACCCAATAATCAAAGTTAGAAAAACTCTCTATTCCTGTATCTGAATATTCATGTCCCAGAGTTATACTTTGTATATATAAAAAACTACTTTGTAGAATATGAAAAAATGCTTCAAAGCATTCATCAACATATTTCATTCTTATAAAAAAACATCTATTGAAAGACCTCAAAGAGCTAGATTTTGAACATTTTTTTTGTATATTTTTGGAAAAAAATATTATCTACATTCAAACAAGTTCCTTTTCCTTGTGGTTTTTCGTAAATTTAAAAATTAGAAACAGTTTATATGTGTGTGCATCCTATATGTTTTTCACCATGGAAATGACACAAAAAACCCACAAGGTTTCCCTCGGCATCCATTTATTCTTCTCCAGAAGAAAAAAAATTGTAAATATTTATTGAAATTGATTATGAAATAGTTTTCGATTAAACACTTTTTACTTTGGGACTAATAATAATTTTGGCCTATTATAAAAAAAATTGAATAAAAAAAAAGAAAATCTGAACACTTTTCTAGAAATATTTACCTGGTATAAATGTTTAAGCTAAAAATTGGGCTAAACTGGTTTGTTGTTTTTTTTTTCAATAAAATTATTTATATTGTGATGATTATGTGAACTACCATATTTTTTTTAATAGTTCTTCTTTTTTTTCAGGTTTCCAGTTCCCACTTGCTCGCTTAAAGGCCATTTCCAAGGACTTATTGCAGAACAGGATCAAACGACATTTTCAATTCACCTTGCGAACGCTACTGCTGTTGCATATCGTTTTGTAAAATGCATTGGGTATGATATCCGACAGAATGTGTATACTCTTCAAGGAATTTATAATGCCAATAAACAAAATAGGGGTACCATTCATTTGAATTTCCAGCTCATTTACTATTCAAATTAGTATCAATAGGATGAAATCAACTCAACTATTTATTCTCCTTGAAACTTAAGCGATAACTACTATTGACAGAAAATTATCTCTATGAATTTTCTTTTCTACTTTATATACAAATATTTATCTACATCTTATGAACAACAATATTGGTGTTTTTAGACCAGTAACAGTCCTGGTCAAAGTTTCCAACTCTGACCTTATAAAACCCTAGAAGTTTGCTCTAAGTTTTAGTTCACACGTTTCTTTGATGTACATGTTTGTTGGAATAACCATTATTTACCAGCATATAAACGCTCTTTCCTAATTCTTCATGTGGAACGTTCCACCTGCGGCAGTGGGTTAGCACTTTTTTTAAGTAAAAAAAAACTTAGAACATACTTCGCGGAATTCACTAAAACCATTCAAAGTCTTGATTGTTGGCCTTGGTGAAAACTTTGGGGCAAACACTTCGTTTATCTATCTATTGCACCACCAAATGACGGAAGAAATGGGGGCCTACAGTGATGGCTTCAACAATAAAATTGTCCTTGGACAATTCTTAGACAATTGAAATTTCTTGATCCCTTTGATCAGGGGAAAAATATCATCTATCTCCCTTGCATACACTTCTGTTATGTGTAATGTTTGAAAAAATCTGTTTCTACGTAACTTATGGAAAAAATAATCACAAGTAACCCTATTACTAGGGGGGGCAGGTTAGCTCATTGGTTAACATAGTCTCCTCTGAGTTGGTAGTCCCGGGTTCGATCCTCACCTGGCCTTGATTTATTCACGCGGGAGGTGAATAAATATGAGTACGTCGACCCTCGGAGAGGACGTTGAGCCGTCGGTCCCGAGCCTGCACGATGTCATGTACTCGTTAAAGATCCTTACTCGAAATACACTTGAGTTAGGTAAAATTCAGGACTTCCAATGTAGAATCACCGATCAAACAAAAAGCTCGTAAACGGCTAACGTTATCACCCGCTAGGAGATCAGTTTAAACAATAAAAAACCCCATTACTACATAGTCAGTTCAAAGGTACATACCATCTGTGAAAAGGATTTCATAATTTCTGGGTTAAAATTAGTATTTCCGTGAGTACTAAATCATGTGGTCATTGATTAAATGCAGATGACTGTTGTTATGTATGAGGCTATCCCAGCTACTTCTTTTATAAAAATGTTTAATTATGTAAAAAGGAATTAATTTATATGAACTTACTGTCTTTCCTTACTCCAGCAGGGCAATTCTGTAAAAAAAAAAGAAATTTAATTAGCATAATAGTTTATTAAACCGATTATTAGTTAATTAGAATATTAATGTGGCTTTCGAAAACTTACGAGGTACAGCTCTCGGCTTAAACAATGTCCAAAAGCAAGTGGTGCTTCAGTACAATCTCCCTCTGCTTTTATTCCCTCTGAAACACGAAAACAGTACTTTAGATTGATTTTAATCAAATCATTTCTAGATTAGTAATAACACTTCATTTATAATTATATATTATTGTATTCATAATTTACTTTTAATCGTATATTATTGGCATCGAAGAACATAATTGATTAATTTTATTATCTTAATTTGTTTTTGTTAATAATTTTTGTCAATTTCATCATATTGTCAATATAACTTGTAACTCCTTGTTGCTTCCATCTAGAATATTTTATGAACTGGAGATGACAATTTCTTGAATAAGATATAATACCGGCGTTGTATATTTCAAATAAGAGTGGATGTGAGTTGAATACAGAGCAAAGAAGTTTACAGATGCACTGGTTTTCAGACTTAGCTGATATATCTAACTAAATGCCAATGTATATGTTTTTCTTAAATTTATCTTATCAGTGCCGGATTTTCCATTAGAAGAAGTGTGAAGGTAGCAATATATAGCAAACAGAAAGGGCAAACACACGCAACATAACCCACTACAATTGATCTCTGTATTTTTCACTATTGGAGAAGAATGATACCGACAAAGAGCAAATAGTATAGCAGTTGTTATTTACTTTATAAGTTGCCGTTTGCTTCCAGAGTGGAACTTTTACTCCTGATGATGATGAATATCGAAAAATAGAAATGATAATTACTATTTTATTTTATAAGTTTTATTCTTTGTTATTTGTTTATTGCAAAAGCTTTCATTTTGATTTCATATATATTTGTTTATTACACATGTTTCATAGATATATTTGTATAACAGTGACCGTGGTTAATTAATAAATAGAACGACACCTATCTTTCCATCATTTTATCATCTTGGATACTTCTAGATGGATACTCAATATCAGTGCCCAGTAATTTCTGAAGCTTATTACAATTTCTTTATGGATTTGAACAGTCAAAATACTTGAAGTCAAACAATTTAATTCGATACTCTGTCAAATGATAAGAGCTTTTTGAAATGTTAGTAAATTGAACAAGTATTAAATAAACGAATATCAGGTTGAAGCTTTATGACTCACAAACAGGATTGTTTTTAAATTGAGCTCCAGACAACAGCAGATAAGTTATCTTATCACCAACCCATTATCTTCCTTATATTTATCCATGATTTCTTTGACCAAATAGAAAAACTCTCACTAATAGAACTACATAAAATATTGTTTTTTCTTTACTTATATAGTTAGTACCTGTTTTTAATCATAAAACTGTATTTTTAAAATGGAATAAATATGTCACAGTTATTTCTTTCTACGAGGTTAGTGGTGACTGTGCATTACTTACTTGTCTTGCTTATTAGTCCTAAGCACTTGGTTGCTGCAAGTTCTGCCACCGACTTCCATTCCGATGGAACTGAAGCAGCTAATTTTGATTTCACTTTCTCCTCATCGAAATCTTTACTTCCAATCTGTAATAAATTAGAAGCATATGTCAAATTGCTTAAGTCACTATTAACAAATAAGTTTGAAATAAAAAAAAATTCTTAGAGGTTAAATTTAAATTAAAAGTTCACTATAAATTTTAAGGTAACCACTTTCAGCTAAAGAGCCATGACAACTCAAACTTGGCAATTTAAGTTGACCAGTTTGGCAATCCAAATGTTCTATTCCCTTTAGCAATTCTTTGTTTTAAGACTCTATGGATACTTTTGTAGAACTTTAGTTTACATTCAATTTTAATTACTAGTAATTTGAAATGAATAAATAAAGTTTTATTGAATTCTGAGTTTTCTTTCAATATTTTGATGTTTCATTTTCGATAATGAAACTAAGATCATTTGATCACCAAAGTCACAAGATGAAGTGACATTAAGACATGACGCTAGTCATTTCATACGTACTCGTATTGTAACTCTGTCGGAGACAGCAATTTTTGTTATAAGGTAGAAAGATTACTGTCTCATTTTTGAATTCAGGTCTTTGTCAGAGTCACTCTCTTATTGACAATTATGAGTGAGATTCTGACGAAAACTAGTCGTTTCAGTTGAAATATGTTAGTAACACTTCTGATTTTAAAAAAATTAGTGGACTTTCATGGAAAAAAGTTACTCTAATGACTTGTTTGAAGTGATTTAAACAAAAAAAACCTAGAGTCAATACAAAGCAGTCAAACATTTAAAACACTCCTGGTTCGATACAAAAATTATATTACAGAAACCCTTACTGAAATTAGATGAAAGGCTATTGAAAAATATAATGAAATTCAAAAATAGCAATGTTAATGCAACTGTAATTACTTATTATAAAAATCCATCAGTTAGTCTATTTATGGGAAATAATCAACACAAGGGCTCTTCACTCAAGGAAACAAACCAGAGTATCAATACAAATCTAATTACGAGGACTGTGAAACCCACGAGAACCCAAATATGTTAGGATGACTACGAATCTACTTTTTGTTATCTGTTAATTTTTCATTTATTTTTACATTACCCTAACTATTCGTTTTTTTTTTCAGGAGCACTGTTTGATGTAGCAGCCAATTTCTCTTGTGACGACTAACAGGCCATTCTACCCCTGATGAAGACGTGTTGAATATAAAAGTGAGTTAATTGTTTTTGCGTTCTTCATGTATAATTTTATATGAATTCATATAATACGAACATTTATCAGAGATCGGTCAGTTTGACAGGTTCAAAACATACTTTTTTGTATTTTTAAAACCTTCATAAGTCTACAATCTAATAGAAAGTATAGAGAATCATGCAGCGGGGATACACACAACAAAAGGCGCAAATACATACAAAAGGGATCCACACATCATTTAAAATATTACGAATGTAAATATTCCACAGTAAATATTGAGAGGACTTGCTGAAATATGAATTTTGGATTTGAAAATCAAGGAACTATTACTTTAGAGGTTTTAAACGAATATGTTCTGGAATGAAAATGTTAAACAGAAATTAAAAGGTTTTAAACAACACTACTTCTGTTATTAAAATACCATTTGAAAAATTTGGGAAAACTGCCCATCCCTGATAAATTTTTATTCTATGCTGTTTTATCTCATGATTGATACTGTTACCAAATTATATATATTATATTTGTCTTTATATTTGTTGTAGTTTGTGCAAGTGTTAATAATTCTCTTTTTTTTATTTATTATTATATTACAACTACCCAGCAGGTAACAAGTAATATTGATAAGTGATACATACAAAATGAAATAAATGAGTGGAGAAACCACCCATTGGTGATACTCCATATAAATTATTCTGATCACTTGAAATCAGTTAGTATTGCTGAGTAAATCTCGGGGCCAACATCTTTTTATCCTTCTGGTAGGGTTGGTAGGAATTTGGTGGGATGATAATTGCTGAATTAAAGGGATTCAGGTTGCAGGGTAAAGATTCATGAAATTTGTAGTATCGTGATCGGATTTCCTGGTGGATAAAAGGGATTTTTAAATCGTTATGGATTGTATCATTAGAAACATAAAAGGGAGCTCCTACAATTTTTCGAAGGATTATGGATTGGGTTGTTTGTATTCTTTGGATGTTTGTACGCTTAGCTGATCCCCAGATTTCGAGTTCGTAAGTGCAAATTGGTTTAATGTTGTATTATATATTAGTCTTTTGTTTCGTAGAGTCAAATTTGATATTTTGTCGAGAAGTCTAGATATCATCTTATATCGTCTCATTAAGTCTTGTCGTTTCAGTCTTGTATGTGGATTCCACGTCAGTCGTTTGTCAATGTACATCCCCAGATATCGCACTACGTTAGCAATTGGGAGGGGAAAGTTATTAATGTTGACTGGAGGACAAGCTTGTCTTCTTAGTGTAAAGGTAATATGGATTGATTTCTCCGTGTTAAATTTGATTCTTTTCTTCTGGCACCATGATTCCAGATCCAGTAGATATTATTGGAGGAACTGAGTGGAACGTAGAAGATCTGAATCACTCGATAGAATTGCTGTGTTAACTGCAAAGGTGAAAATAGTTGTTTGAGTATGGGATGTCAGCTGTGTATATTTGATACAGAGTGGGAGCTAGAACACTCCCCTGGAGCACACCGGTTTTTATAGGGATGTAGGGGTAGTTTATGAGTACTGTCTCATTCTTTTCATTCTTGAGGTGATGGTTTGTTTCTCGTTACGTGGTGAAAGGACTCTACATTAAAAAACATCATCCTATTCTATTTTATCGTGGTATAGCCGAAAGGACTTAAAACAGGAATTAACCAAAGGAGCAACAGCTCAAATCTCCTTGATATAGTGTTGGTTAATGTTACTGTTGATTAGAAAGTAGCCGTTTGAGTGTCCTCCATAGGCAGCTGTGATGTGAAGAAGGTTCCTCAACTCCAAACGAACTAAGCTTGCTCAAAAGCTTTAATTTATTATTTAATGTCTATTAGGCGGATATGAATTGGAAGCAGATTATTCAGAGGATACAGCCACACAACTCCCTCAAAACGCCTGATTTGCATCATTCAGATGCTAACATAGCCTACTATAGAATCATCTTCATCTAACTGGTGTAGCGGCAATCTATTCTCTAACAATTAGACACTCCTATAACGGAGAGCTTCGATCCCTTCAATCCTTGTGACTGCTTGCATTTAAAACTATACCAGCTGGACTAATCACTAATTTATTGCTGCTTAGCCACTCAGTGCAAAAAAATTTCGGGGGTAATAAATACAAATCACTGAGGTTTTGGTATAAAAAAACCTAAAAAAATACACAATTAGAACAAAACACCTACAGATATGGCTATTTTGAACGATATAGTCATCAGGAGAAGATGAAGATGGAGAAATCTATTCAATCTGACAAATCAGAGCCGATAATCTTCTGAGATGTATTAGATTGAAAAAATTTCTCTAATCTTTCACCTTCTCTTCCAATTTTTTCATTTGGCAAACTGTTGTAGTTCGAAATATCGGTTGTGTTTTGTTTTGAGTCATTTTTACCCTTATAAAGTTTTCTTGGACTCTTTATTTCGTGTATTATTGTTGATATAAACAACAATGCGATCATTGGAAGTTTTCCAATATAACCTTCCTAATTAAGTTGTTTCATGATAAATTTCTTTAATAATAAGTATCTAACTTAGTCTAGTATAACTATTTACTTACAAGGAATCCGATTTTGCTGAATATGCAGGTCTCGAGGCACTGAAAGAAAATATCTAAATTTCAGTAATACAATTACATGTAATATAATACAATTAATAGAGTAAGAACCAAACTTACGGCACTTGCTTTCCTTGCTGCGGCTTCTTCTGCAAATTATTAAACAATAATATTATTTTATAATAAAAATGTTGATATTACATTAGTTAGAATACTTTTACTTAATTACAACATTTATTGAGCAGAGATGTTTTATAACTTTAAAATATCATGGATGGTGCTGCAAGTTTATCAGAATTGACTCGGATATCTGAAGACACTTAGTTTGTTTCAGATTACCGTGTGCGGTTACAATCTTGACCTTTACATTGAGGCTTCCTTTAAAATGTTTGACGTCAAGTAAAAAGAACCCACTACCTTCAATACGTATCAAATTCAATTTTCATCATATTTTGGTCAAGATTAAATGTCAACTTTTACTCAAGCCTAGTGACTGAGAAATAGCCGGTGACACAAGAGTCCTGTTGTAGGAAGGAATATTCAATCCACTGTTATTCTAGGGCGCCGAAGGTCAATCTCTAGATTCTAGATCTTTCTGACATTTCTTTTGAGGATATACATACATTAAAAATTCAAATTTCTTTGAACTATAAAAGAGTGAATTAAATGCTGGCCGGTTAATTTTTTTTAGTTACATTGCCTTAATAAAGTATCCCTTAAAAACCCTGTCAACAAGTTTGTACTATTATTATTAGAAGGTCCAAAGAACTAGGATTATGTCCAGCGTACTGCTGTTATATCTCCCACTGTATACATTCTAAGTACGTCTCGCGAGCTAAACCATCCATTATTATGTGGTATTTACTGATGATTAGAATGAGCGAAAGAAACAGCAAGTCTCCACATAAAAGATGTTATACAACGTCGACGCGTTTCCAACACTTAGTGTTCATCCAAGTTCATGCTTTATATTCAGTGGTGAGATTCAAATTTTTAAAGAACCGGTTCGTGCGAACCGGTGCTTAAAATATTGTGAGTTCGGAAACTAAATTGCTTAGTTATGTATAGGCTATATATATATGCGCAAGTTACGCTGTCATACATACACAGTTACGTGAGTCATGTGACACTTGTGGTTTTTGATAGTGGGCTAATTAATAGAGAACTGAATAGGGGTTTACGTAATTTTAACAACCGGTTCGTCTAACTCATAATATTTTAAGCACCGGTTCGCACGAGACTTGGCGTTTCTTTTCCTCATGGAAATCACTCTTAGTATGTAGAAGTTGTCACCTCCGAAACGAAGTCTGCATCCCTTGTCATCTTTGGGATCTGTTTTATGTAAATTATGCCTCAGAGAACAATTCTAATTAAAAATGTATATTCAGTATCAAATCTTTCTTTTTCAAGTTTATTATTTTATTTAGGAAAACAGATTTATGTGGATTACTCTCTTAAATTGTATTTGATCTGGAATGTGTATAATATTTAAGTGTTCATTATTGTTCATTAATAGTGTAAAGTAATTAATTTAATCAAAATCAATTTGTTACGTTCGGGTTGAGGTGGGCCAGATGGTGGAGGTGGAGGAGGATTACTTTCTGCACACTTCGGGAACGCTTCCTTCATTTCCTCCAAGGGGAAGGGCAGGGTGCAGCATTGTGGAGGGACCTACAACCAACATTCATAGCTAACCTGATACCTTCAGTGTAATTAAATATATCTACTCACCTACCCAATTTTATTACAGCGTTCATTTTTGATAAAATGAAAAAAAAATTTCTTGAGACTACAAATATACAATAATTAAAAAAAGATAGTATTAATTAACAGGTATTAATTAATTTCAGAGCCCCCTGTGGGATATGGGGGTCTTTATACAATACACTTCCAAAACCTGGTATAAAGGACTTGTCTTGGATGTTGTGCACAGGTGAAACTTGGAATACCTGTTAATTTCGCGTGAAGATACTATTACGTCTAAACATACGAAGTCTTTTCAAAACATACGTAGCCTGTTTGAATTGTGCTGGCCCAGTTAGTCCCTGATAAATTCGTTTGGTAAACCTTCTTCGTAAAAATCAGCTAATCAGAAGCCGGTTTTATTTATGCAGATATCATTATTTGTTGATTAGTAACGCAGTTGTTTGCGAAGTGCTTTTTGCGTTGTTTGGGGGATTAAGGATGAGTGACTTGAACGACCAAAGAGTTGCTGTGAAGCTTTGTCTTAAACTCGGAAAATCTGCGAGTGAAATTTTTGATATGCTCAAGGTGGCTTACAGTGACAATACTATGAAGTGTGAGACATGATTCAAGTGCATGGCTGATAGTCGTCAGCCAATTTAAGACGATGAGCGTTCTGGTCTTTCCACGTCAATTGAAGACTCACATGTCAACCAGATCAATACCCGGGTTCGAAACATTTTTCGTCTGACCGTGAGAGAACTTCCTGAATAGGGTCGGGTCATGTAACGAAATTTTGACACAAAAATTGAAGATGCACCGCGCTGCTACAAAATTTGTTCCATGTCTTATGATAGAAGACCAGAAGGGCCATCACGTTCAGATTTCTCATTCAGCCATCAGAACACGTAAGTTCTTGGCTGAATACTCAATCACCGTTCTTCCTCAGCCACCATACTCACCAGATCGGACAGGAAGGAGATATGAAACGATTTCTGGGATCAATACAAATGCGACGATATAGCTGCAGAGTATCAATAAAGAAGCGTTCCAGGACTGTTTCCAAAAGTTAAAACTCCGTTAGAATAAGTGTGTCCGACAAGGAGGGGAGTACTTTGAAGGGGATAGAGACTTGTAATTCGTACCCGTAAATAAAGTATATTTTGTTTTAAAACTCACTCTACGTATTTTTTGAACAGACATTGTATGTCATTTCATTCTCTTGGGTTTCCTTTTATGCTAAACGAAGCATTATTTTTGTGAAAAAACAATATAAAATCGATAAGGAAAACAGAAAGAGAGTAGGATAGTTGGATTCACGCGATGGTAAATTCGAGATGTAATGAAGAGAACTATTACTAGAATATAAGATAAATTTATCAATTAAAATATATAAATTCAAGTACCTCTGGAAGTCCTGGAACAGGTTTTAAACATTCCTCGGGAGGCTGTCCCTGGGAATTAGCCACGTGCAATACCTGCACCTGGTAACAGAAAACAACATAAAATGTACCACTGATATTTAAAATAAACTTTTAAGCTTCATGTTACTGTGAACCTTCATGTAAAAAATCTGGAGTGGCCTACACTCAACTTTACTATAAGTAACATACTATCAAATTTCTTGAGTATATAACACATAACGTCTCACTTAAGCATAACGTAAACATCTAAATGGGATATGATTATTAGTCTTTCATTCCTGAGGAAGTACAGATAGTGATTGAAGGACATATCAATATATAAGCTTAATTTTGTACATCACACAGCTGATGCAAATAATTTCATTAGTATAACTACAGCAGTAATAACATTTTTGAAAAACCAATGTGAACATTTCATGAAACGAAATATTCTACTACAAGAGAACATGTCTTTTGTTCAAATAGCCAGTGGATTTCTTACATCGTTTACTTGACATCCGTCTACATTGAATATTGAAGTAAAATTTTCAAAATTCAAACAGGAAAATACCCTTTTTTTCTCTGAAAAACATCATGAACAGCGAAAAAAATGTTTTAGGATGATTTATAATTAAAGATGTACGATAATTACATTTATTAATCTCTAAAAGAAAGATTTCAATTTTGAATTATCTTTTACATTTTTGGTTTTTTACAGAATTATTATACTGGGAATTTTATGGCTTCTTAGTAATTAATAAGGTCATTTTCCTTCCCCTTTGTCAAATTACATATATACGAATTTTTTCTGAGTGAGTGTTATCATTTTCCCTGCACAATATTATTCCTATTACATCTCATATAAGTCAATAAACAATTTAAATTGTTCCTTTATAAATATCAATCTTATTTCAGTGGATTCTCTCAAAAAATTTCTAAGTCAATGTAAACAATGTAAAAATTTCTAAGTCTAAATTTCTGAATATATTTTTCGTTTGTTGCATTTGTAACCTCAAAGACAATGTCAAAATTTCAAAACTCTAGGGTTATCAGTTTAGGAGAAAGAAATGTTTAAAAAAAAACGGTTTTTGGCAAATAAGTGGCTTTCCCATCATGCATAATTCTTCCCAAACAATAGGGATCTTCGTCTTTATGGGGCCCATTTTTGTGTAAAATATCAACTTCATCCATCAAAGATTCTGGACCGTAGCGTGGTAACAAGCAATGCTAACACACTCACCCACCCACCCACACACACACACACACACACACACACACACACAGACATCATCGTAGAAACTTCATAAAACGACTTCTGGGACCTCAAAACATGTAATTCCGTCAAAATCTCGAGATCGAATTTTTTCACGATCACTATACTTTACTTACAGTAAAGTAAAAAATCTTTTGTTCACGTGGTAACACCAACATAACAGAAATGCCATTGGATAAACATGATTATATATGGATAATATTTTTATAAATCGTTTTAATAGATTATCTGTATCTCTTTTCTTCACTATAAGTAAAGTAGAGTGATCATGAAAAAATTCCATCTGACGATTTTAACAGATTTACATGTCTTAAGCTGGTTAAAAAAGAAAGTCGTTTTTTTGACGTTTTTTCTAGGTTGTCTTTCTGTGCCTGTGTCCAAAGATCGTTTGATGGACCTAATTCATATTTTACAAAGATGAACCATATAGTGTAGATGTGCACTTTTGTTTAGAGACAATATTGCATGATGGGAGAGTCCATTTTTTTAACAGATATGTGTTTTTAAACAACATTTTTTTCTCCTGAACTACCAACTCTAGAGTCTTGAAATTTTAGGTTTATCAAGGAAGTGATATTGCAAGGGCAATAAATGAAAAAATTCTGAGATTTTATAAAACAACTCCAAATATTTTTTTTCCAAACAGAGGCCAGGTTAGCTGTCGGTCCCGAGTCTGTACGATGTCAGGTACTCCTTAAACATCCCTACTTTAAATACAGTTGAGATAGACAAAGTAGTGAGGACTCCCAATGTAGACTCAACAGGTAATGTGGTTCTCCCATTACTAAAATGGGCGCCAAATAATAAATAGCCACAATTTCCTCCCCTAGAACAGCACTAAAAGGTGAAATCCTCAATAAGTGAAGGTGTTGGAAAACAAACATTTTTTCAATCTGCATACTTATAAAACTCTGATGACCGATTTTGTTTAATTGTTTTCTTGTCACCGCGCAGTGTGTGAATAAATAATAAAGTGAACATAATTTTGTGGGATTCGAACCCACAACCTTTGGTTAGAAGTCCAGTGTGTTACGATAACAGTGAGTAATATATGAATTTACAATATCGGCATTAAAAAAAAAGAATGAAAAATAAATTCTCTCAACAGAAATCAGGTAAAATTGCAGACACCAGATGTAAAATCTTTTCTGTTATAGAATAAACCTAACCAGTTTTTTCTAGGAAAGATCTTAGTCCCATTTTTGGAATCTTATTGTTGTTTAGACGACTTTTTTTGTTGCTAGTATTTACTTTTAATTCTTGGTGCTATTCTCTTCCACATACTTCACTTTCAAAACATAAGCACGAAATAAAAAATCTGGAGTGGCCTACATTCTACTTTACTATAAGTAACTTAATGTCAAATTTCTTGAGTATATAAAACATAATGTCTCACTTAAGTATAACGTAAACACCTAAATGGGATATAATTATTAGCCTTTCATTCCTGAGGTAGTACAGATAGTGATTGAAGGACGTATCAATTTATAAGCTTATTTTTGTACATCACAAAAAATTTATTATTTGCAAATAATTTCATTAGTATAACTCCAGCAGTAATAACATTTTTGAAAAACCAAAGTGAACATTTCTTGAAACGATTTATTCTACTACAAGAGAATGGCTTTCGTTCAAACAGCCAGTGGATTTCTTACATCGTTTACTTGACATCCTTCTACATTGAATATTAAAGTAAAATTTTAACATTTAAAACAGGAAAATACCCTTTTATTCTCTCAAAAACATCTTAAACAGCGAAGAAAATGTTATTTTAAGGTGCTTTGTTAATTAAAGATGTACGATAAATACATTTATTAATCTCTAAACGAAAGATTCCAATTATGAATTATCATTTACATTTTTGGTCTTTTATAGAATTATTATACTGGGAATTTTAATCTTTAAAATAATAATAATAATAATAAGCTTCTTAGTATTTAATAAGATCTTTTTCCTTCCCCTTTGTCAAATAACATATATACGAATTTTTTCTGAGTGAGTGTTATCATTTTCCTGCACAATATTATTCCTCATACATCTCATATAAGTCAGTAAACAATTTAAATTGTTCCTTTATAAAATCAATCTTATCTCAGTGGATTTGCTCAAAAAATTTCTAAGTCAATGTAAACAATGTAAAATAATATAAAAAATTCGACAAGTATAGCAGGTGATCCCTTAATCTAGGATAAACAAACAGTTTTTATAGCGTTATTACTGTTTCCCGTAATTGAAACTTCATGATTTTTTTTTTGAATTGTTAATTCTTTCTTCCATTTTTGGTCAAATTTTCATTATTTTTTAATGTGCCGTTTGGCGTCAAAAAATCATTTTCTGAAAACAGAAATTGTACTGTAACGCCCCTTTAGCAAATGTAATTTTGAAAAATAATATCTCAACTCATTCTCCACACAATGTTCTATTTTTAGGCATAGTTTCATTATGATCCGTTAAACAGTATGGCTTGTATCGCTCTCACAAGGTTTGAGATTGAATTATAAGTCAAAATTTTTACATTTTAGTGAAAAAAAAATATTTTCCGTTGTTTTAAAATTCTGAACATATTTTTCGTTTGTTGCATTTGTAACCTCAAAGATAATGTCAAAATTTCAGAACTCTAGGGTTATCAGTTTAGGAGAAATAAATGTTTTAAAAAAAATGGTTTTTGGCAAAAAAAGTGACTTTCCCATCATGCATAATTCTTCCAAAACAATAGGGATATTCGTCTTTATGGGGCCCATTTTGGTGTAAAATATTAACTTGATCCATCAAAGATTCTGGACCGTAGCGTGGTAACAAGCAATGCTAACACACGCACCCACCCACCCACCCACACACACACACACACAAACATCATCGTAAAAACGTCATAAAACGACTTCTGGGACCTCAAAACATGTAATTCCGTCAAAATTTCGAGATCGAATTTTTTCACGATCACTATACTTTACTTATAGTAAAGTAATATAAAAAATTCGACAAGTATAGCAGGTGATCTCTTAGTCTAAGATAAACAAACAGTTTTTATAGCGTTATAGCTCTTTCCCATAATTGACACTTCATGATTTTTTTTTTATGAATTGCTAATTTTTTGTTCCATTTTTGGTCAAATTTTCATTATTTTTTAATGAGCCATTTAGCGTCAAAAAAACATTTTCTGAAAACAGAAATCGTACTGTAACGCCCCATTAGCGAATGTAATTTTGAAAAGAAATATCTCAACACATTCTACACATAATGTTCATAGTTTCATTGTTGTCCGTCAAACAGTATGGCTTGTATCGCTCTCACAAGGTTTCAGATTGAATTATAAGTCAAAATTTTTACATTTTAGTGAAAAAAAATATTTTCCGTTGTTTTAAAATTCTGAATATATTTTTCGTTTGTTGCATTTGTAACCTCAAAAATAATGTCAAAATTTCAAAACTCTAGGGTTATCAGTTTAGAAGAAATAAATGTTTTAAAAAAAACGGTTTTTGGCAAAAAAAGTGACTTTCCCATCATGCATAATTCTTCCCAAACAATAGGGATCTTCATCTTTGTGAGGCCCATTTTTGTGTAAAATATCAACTTGATCCATCAAAGATTGTGGACCGTAGCGTGGTAACAAGCAATGCTAACACACTCACCCACCCACCCACCCACCCACACACACACACACACAGACATCATCGTAGAAACCTCATAAAACGACTTCTGGGACCTCAAAACATGTAATTCCGTCAAAATCTCGAGATCGAATTTTTTCACGATCACTATACTTTACTTATAGTAAAGTAAAAAAGGAACTTTTGTCATGTATATGAGAAATGCTGATCTACGGCTCTTATACAAGGAAACAAGACTAATAACTAAGGACCTTTACGATAAAGTCATTGTTTGTAAAACAATCAACATGGCCAATTACATGTTGCTCTTAGTAGGTTTATTTATAGTTCATCTACATTTACGTGAACATGATTGCATTAAAAAGGAAGGTGATGGATGATCCAAAGGGACACGGGTAGTCTAGTATAATATAAAATTTGTGACTGTGATTGAATCTGAAAGCTTGTGAGGAGAATAGAAGTCATACCGTTTGACGGATCAGACTGAAATTCAGATCAGAATGTAACCTAAAAGTTACATTTTATATGAAGATGAGTTGAGACAATTTTTTTTCAAAATTACATTTCAAAGATGGGGTGTTATGGTACATTTTAAAAGGAGGGTGATGAGATTATGTGGAAACTTCCCGCAAACATTCTTTCATACAAATGCACTTAATTTTCTTCAGCACTCTCACGATCCCTGGTTGTGGGAATTAATCTGTATTGTTTACTGTATTGTAAGAATATTAATATATATACAAAAACTTTTCAAATAAACACTACTTAATATTCTGAGCACATAAATAGTTGTTAGCACATATTCATTGGTATTGTCAATAAAACTTTATATTACTCCATTAACACAAAATACTCTTGAATTATTTATCACTATTACTAGAAAGAATGTATTGACTTTAGTTAATCGGTAGCCTCAATAACAATAAAAGCCTCCTGTAAATTATACCTGTAAATGTTGTAATGAAGATCATTAAGAGCTCTTTTAAAGAATAAGTAACATACTTTGCATCCATTACCTTATAATTTAAGGTACGCATTGCTGCTATAGGGGAATATAGGGGAAGCATTGCTTCCAAAGAAGATTCAACAAAACTTAGTGGTTTAAGTTTATTTAGTGAGATTTCTCTTGATTTTCCGCTTCTGTCTGTTATGTCCCTCATATTTCACGTAGCCATTTTTTCCATAGTTTTTCACCGGTGCTATTTTCTCTGTTTTTCACTACTACCAATTCTAAATTTGCAGTTATTACCTAATTTCTAAATTCAGACTATGACTTTATAATAGCTTTTTTGAATTTGTTTTTGTTTAACAATTTTCCCTGGTTTTCACCAGTAGTTAAAGAATCAGTGATCAGTGAATCTTCTTCTTATTTTTTAGTATAATCTAAAAAATATTAGAGTTTTTAGATTCAATGTGAAAAGCAATTTCTACTAGTTACTAAAATTAGTTACAGGTAATAACAAAATTTAGAATCTACTTCATAGAGCACTAACCTGATTTAGGTAGGTGAGTATTGAACAGAACAGATTTAGACTATTATATTCAGGGCAAGTAGTTTTGACCTTATATTTCAAATACTTACATTTCAATTTGATGGTATTTGCAATATTTAAACATTAGTTAAGATGAATACTTTTAAATGACGAAAGATAAACTTTCTAACAAAGAACAGAAAAAAATTTTGAGGAAGTAAAGCGAAAAGGCCAATGTATTTGTTTTCTGAACACCAAATTAAATTTAAAAACAATTAATTTGGTGGAACTGATAATATGTAATGAATTCTAGTACCCAGTCACCCAAGCCACACTAGAGGCAGCTCTAGTTAAGGTTTTTTGTTTTCGAAAACAGTTTCTAAGAAGTGAAGAGGTACGCTAAATTAATTAGCATACTGTGTTTACAAGGTTAGTACACCAGGACCGACCGGTTACGACAGGTTTGTTGACTTTTTATTATCGCTTGAAGGTTTAAAGAGAAGGTTAAGAAAAAAATAGAATAACTAATATATTCTCGGTACTGTGGTCACTTTTATCTTGATCTAATTGAAAGTTTAGAGACTTACCTACAAGGTTACCAAATCTTTGAGCTAAGACAGTAACAATAACTTCAGTATTATGTTACTGAGGGTAGTGTATCAACTTTTTATATCAATGTACAAAAGAAAACATAAAACGACATGACCAAATGTTTATTTAAAAAAGTATTTTTTTTCTTTCGATAAGTTTAACATTACCAAAATGAGTGAATCAAAAACTATCTTGGAAATCAATTAACTTAATGCTTAATATAGGTATATTGTTAGTACCGGCAGCAAGTTCTTTTAATAAATGGACACACCATTTATACTGGTGCTGGTGTGTTGGACACCCAGAAACCAATCTTTCGACACCAGCACCAGTAGGCGAGAGTAAGGTGGTTTGTCAATTCATGACAAACATGTATTAATGTACCTGTGATTTAGAGCATCATAATCCAATCATCTTATGTTTCCACCAGGAAAAAAGTGAATGAAAATATGAGTTATAAAAAAAAATAAATGACTAATATCTAATTTATATCAGGCATTTGGAGCTGGTGGAAATTTGTGCACATAAATTGAAGCACAATTTATGTGTACATAACAACATATGTGTTTCACACATATAAAAGTTTGCAATCCTTTTGCAAAGACTTTTAGTATAATTAGGAATGCCTTCGTTAAATCGTGATCTGCAACAAGAACACACTTTGACGCCGACGAATTAGGTAAATTTGTTTAATCAAAACTTCCAAATTTAGTTCCAGAAGAAGGCATCGTGAATGAAAGATTGGCTTGCAATCGCTATCAAAAACGTTGGATTGTATTTGGGGAATGCTTGGATTGAATAGTTGGAATGCTCCTGGGGGCACAGGAAAAAACTTTTCTCATTCACTTAGTTTGATAACCACACTAAACGATATCGTAATAGTACGCACTGGCAATCGCATCATCGTGATTTGCAGCAACTCTTTTGGATGGTGGTTGAACAGCGCATTCAGCAATGAACATACCGTTGAATATCCAAACCACTGAAAGAAAACATTCAATATGACCCAAAATCCCTGAATGGGTAGAATACTCCAAACATGTATACTTATTATATGGGATGCATAAAAATTTACTATGACGCACAGTAAAGCATTAGAATCACTTGATCGTACACTAAAAGATTTAAGAGGATATCAACTGCTCATAGGTGGCATAATCATTTTATTATCTTGTGATTTTCGACAAACTCTACCAGTTATATCACGTCCAGCACCATGTCACAATCAGTGCACGTCGCAAATAATCAGTCTTATGGCAACTCGCACATAACTTGAACTTGAAGACCAATATGCATGTGCAACTACAAAATGATGCATCCGCTGATCGGTTCGCAAAACAATTATTGGATATTGTGAATGGAACAATGACCATCGATGAATCAACACAATGCATCACATTCCTTAAAATGTCTGTAAAATCATAGCACAAAATTACGGAAATCATCAATAGCTCAGTGCATGTGTTATTTTAGCAGCCAAAATAACAACGTCAATACAATCAATTTCAGCATTCAAAACGGAAATCCAGGTAGCACGACAACTTACAAGTCCATCTATATTGTAACTAATTAAGAATGAGTTGTCAATTACCGCAATGAATTCTTAAATTCACTTTATTTGCCAGGCATGCCACAGCACGTGACAAACAATACTGTTTTGCAGTAAATGAGCATTTTCATTATCGGCAGTGCATATCGTTCCTTATAATTCATAATTGTAATTAACAGTAATGTAATTACTTAAATGTAATTAACAATTACAAATCAATTAACGATTAACAATTCAAAAGTTTGTTTCATTGTTTGAGTATTTTCAATAAAAGTTCATTACTAATAAGTTCAGTAAAGTAACCTGGAATCAGAATATATCAAGAAGATCTTAAGTTATAACCGTTGCGAAGTGCTCATTTGAAGAACGGTGAGTTGCTCAGAATGGAATAAGACATGTATTCCGACCGGTTCCTTTGGATGGTGTTTGGGTGGCAGATGCCATTCATGGCAATGAAGGAAGGAATCAAACCCTTGTTCATTCCCTCGTTAGAAACGTCAGGAGACTAGAGAGTATTGAAATAAATGGAGGCAAAGCATATTTAATGTAGATATGTGTGTGGTTACTCTTGTATGAAATATTTTTGGGCTCTTCACTACAAAATAACATTTTACAACTCGATTTAATTTTGGTCATTAATATTTAAGAGCTAGTATTAATACTTAATTCTTTTTACGTTTAACTTTGAAAATTGAGCTTAATTTCTATTATTTTTAAATTCATTCAATACCTGGCCTCAATGGAATATCAGAATTTGAAAAATATTTGCCTTTTTGTACTCAATTATACGTACAGCACAAATTCGTACGTACAGAACGTACCTTTTGTTCCGGTTTTTAATTATCATATAACCTGATTAAATACGGCAGGTTCCTGAAATTATGGACACATAACATTTAAATATCCATTTTTTTTTAAATCCGAAATTAAACAAATAAGCAGTCGGTCGGACGAGGGAAGGACCATGCACCGGCCCGAACGGCAAACGAGTGCCGTAATGTCCATAGTGATAGTCCATAATGGATTATCTATATACCATATCTACTGGGAAAAGTGAATAAGATTAATATTCAGTTCCTGCTCGCATGTATCCTACTATTCGCTCTTACATGGGGTTTTAAATCTTCACTTTTCTTGATTTAAAAGAAAAGGTAAAACTGACTAAGCTCAAAAATGTAGGGATTAATGATAGACATTAAATTTAAAAAGTTAATAGGCACAATTTTATTAGTCAGTTATCAACATTAACATTAATAACTCACAGCTTTCTCAAGTGTCTTTGTTTTTATTTCTTTTCTATATGAAATGCAAACTCTTTCACTCCATGCTGTTTTGATATAACACTAATAAATGTTATCCTTATGTACATTATGCTATCTGTATTTAAGTACGTCTAGTAAGGCCATAAATTAGTAAGAAATATTGAATAACAAACGAGTACGTAGCTTGTTTAGTAGTAAAACCAAATTGTAGTAAGGCTTTGACAATTGTGTCTAAAATACTGAACTTGTATGGTAAATGATGCACATTGAATGACCATAAATATTTTTGGAAACCTAATCAAATTTTATTTTTTGTTATTTGAAAACAACAAATATCAGTAATATTAGTAATTTTAAAATGTCAGCAAGTATACAATTTATGAACAATATATTGAGCTCAAATCAAGTTACAAATAATAAATGATTATAATAGAGAAGCTCTTCCAACAGGTCATAATATTTTTGAGTGAATAGTCGTAAAACAAGCCGGATAACATTTCTTCACATTAGAATTTTCATATTTCATGTAATAAATATTACTTTTGGTATAATCCTGGGCGAAAAGAATTATGCGGTAGACAGCTTGTTAGATTAGGTAAAACAGCATTTTTAGCATTTTATACACATTTCTTAAAAATATCTTTTCCTATCTGAAAATAAAGTAATATTTCTTATAATTTTTTAAGATAATATGATTAATACGCTTGAAAAATACTGCTTTTGGTTAACGAGGGTGTCATTTATAAATTTCATTAAGGTAATGAAATCTTAACCTATTCTATCTTAGAAAATGTAGAACGTCGCATTTCTAGTTAAATCAGTAATTATTCCAAAATTAATTCTAGGTTGCACCTGTTGATAATTTTATCAGCTGTAATCGTGGATGTAATGGTTTTTCTTGTGTAAATTACTTTTTACTTTACTATAAGTAAAGTATAGTAATCGTGAAAAAATTCGATCTCGAGATTTTCACGGAATTACATGTTTTGAGGTACCAGAAGTCGTTTTATGACGTTTTTACGATGATGTCTGTGTGTGTGTGGGTGGGTGGGTGGGTGGGTGAGTGTGTTAGCATTGCTTGTTACCACGCTACGGTCCACAATCTTTGATGGATCAAGTTGATATTTTACACAAAAATGGGCCTCATAAAGACAAAGATCCCTATTGTTTGGGAAGAATTATGCATGATGGGAAAGTCACTTTTTTTGCCAAAAACCGTTTTTTTTAAAACATTTATTTCTCCTAAACTGATAACCCTATAGTTTTGAAATTTTGACATTATCTTTGAAGTTTCAAATTCAACAAACGAAAAATATATTCAGAATTTTAAAACAACAGGAAATATTTTTTTTTAATAAAATGTAAAAATTTTGACTTATAATTCAATCTCAAACCTTGTGAGAGCGATACAAGCCATACTGTTTGACGGACAAGAATGAAACTATGCCTATAAATAGAACATTATATGGAGAATGAGTTGAGATATTTTTTTTCAAAATTACATTCGCTAAAGGGGCGTTACAGTACGATTTCTGTTTTCAGAAAATGTTTTTTTGACGCTAAACGGCTCATTAAAAAATAATGAAAATTTGACCAAAAATGGAACAAAAAATTAGCAATTCATAAAAAAAAAATCATGAAGTTTCATTTACGGAAAAGAGCAATAACGATATAAAAACTCTTTGTTTATCCTAGACTAAGAGATCACCTGCTATACTTGTCGAATTTTTTGTATTTTGTTACATTGTTTACATTGACTTAGAAATTTTTGGAGCAAATCCACTGAGATAAAATTGATGTTTCTAATGGAAAAATGAAAATATATTATTGACTTATAAGAGATAATATTGTAAGAGGAATAATATTGTGCAGGTAAATGATAACACTCATTAAAAATAATTTGTATATATGTTATTTGACAAAGGGGAAGGAAAATGATCTTATTAAATACTAAGAAGCCATAAAATTCCCAGTATAATAATTCTGTTAAAAACCAAAAATGTAAAAGATAATTCAAAATATAAATCTTTCGTTTAGAGTTTAATAACTGTAATTATCGTACATCTTTAATTAACAAATCACCTTAAAACAACATTTTCTTCGCTGTTTAAGATGTTTTTCAGTGAAAAAAAGGGTATTTTACTGTTTCAAATTTGAAAATTTTACATTAATATTCAATGTAGAAGGATGTCAAGTAAACAATGTAAGAAATCTACTGGCTATTTGAACAATAGCCGTGTTCTCTTGTAGGATAATATTTCGTTTCAAGAAATGTTCACATTGGTTTTTCAAAAATGTTAGTACTACTGTAGTTATACTAATGAAATTATTTGCAAATAATAAATTATGTGTGATGTACAAAAATAAGCTTATAAATTGATATGTCCTTCAATCACTATCTGTACTACCTCACGAATGCAATGCTAATAATTATATCCCATTTAGATATTTATGTTATGCTTAAATGATACGTTATGTTTTATATACTCAAGAAATTTGACATTGAGTTACTTATAGTAAAGTAGAGTGTAGGCCACTCCAGATTTTTTTGTAATAGGGCGTGTAACAAAAATATTTAATTTTAAAAAGTTGCTTGTAGCCTAATAGGGACACTTTACTTTCTGATCTAATCAATACATTAGTTTATATTCAGTCGTTATGCAATCGCTGTTCCAGTAATTCTTTGCAGCCTGTGCACTCTACTCATAACTTTAATTAATAATCTGGAGGTACGTACATTTTTGCTGGAAAATACCATGAACTACCAGTTTAATTTTGTCAGGTCAAATTGATTGTAGGACAAAAGATTAACGTTGCGGATAAGATATAATACTTGTTTACCTTTACCCGCTGTTTTTTCTACATTTTGGTATTCATTCACCTTCCAGTCAATGGAAGTTTACCAACAAAAATAATTAAAGAACTTTTATTTAATGAGTACCTTCTTTAACTGTCTTTCTTTATCTTCAAAATCTCCATTCTTAATGAAGTTTAGAAAATATCCAAAAAAATATAAAAGCTGTGGGAAAACTGTCTTCTCAGTGTGAAAGCACATCTACATAGTTGTGATGTTATGAAATATTTAAATCATTTGTGGAAACAGATCGAATTACAATAATGGATAAGGTCAAATTACAATAACCGCAAGAAGGTGTCCAAAATAAGGAAGCTTTAGGTTGTAATCCATTTGAAAATTATTTAAATGTTTAATAATTTAATTTTGCCATGTATTCAAATGCTATTACTTATATATATATAATATATATATATATATATATATCATTAAACTTAATCAGTGCAGTCTCGGCATTCACGATCTTAAGACAGAGATTCGATCCTACGAACTAACCTCCTGCTAACAGGGTTCAACTGGAAAAGGAGTTGGCCGAGCGACATGTTAAATTAAAATCGATGACTCATACTTAGTCATTGCTATAAATAGATTAAAAGGATAGTACAGGTTAATATAAAGAGAAGGTCAAAGGTCAATAATGAACAAGAAACAAGCGGTTTTGACCTTTCAACTCTTTTATTCTAACCGCTTGTTTCTTGTTCATTATTGACCTTTGACCTTATCTTTATAAAACTGAAAACTGAACTATTCCTAATTGGAGTTGGAGTTGAGACATCTGTTGGGTAGTTGATGAGAGGGGGTGGGGTGGTTTCAGGTACGTAGTGGGTCTGCCCTGCAGTGCCTCGCACTAAGTATTGGCGTTGGCGAATAACCTAAGAACTCTGCTAAAATTCGAAACCACCCCACCCTTCCTCATCAACCACCCAACACATGTCTCAACCCCAACTAGGAATAGTTCAGTTTTGTGCATTGGCATTACATTACACCCTATACTTTAGTCGTAAGCTAAGCCTGATGATGGTCTACGAGTCCGAAACATGTCGTTTTATTGAAAATAATATTTAGTTAGTTCTTAAATAGCGTTAGAATGTGTAGTTGTGAAAAGAAAAGTTTGGGCCAGTTGATTTTTTTATTCCCCGAGGAACTGAGAAGAGCCTGTAGGACATTAGAGAAACTCTCAAAAAAGGTAACCACGCATGAAATTGGCATAAAATTTTTAGAAACATGTTTGTAAGAAAGATTGCTACCAACCTTCACTAATATATATATAGATAAAAGTATCGACCGTGAAATAGAAATAAAACTAAAGTTTATGGGGACTCAGTCAGTTCTTCAGTTTAATTTGGACCTACAACTACAACATTTATAACTATTTCATTCGTACAAAAGTCTAAAAATAGAATTTCATATGTTTAAAGTATTAAGGTTATTTATCACAATTTTTAATTCTTCGTTGTGGCATTTATCTTTCCCTGTCAAACTATGCTATATGAATATTTGTAACTTAAAAAAGAGAAATATATTTTCAATAAGTATTTCAAAGCCGTATGTATGAAAATAAACAAGGCTGGGTTAATTAACTAGTGATTTCATCAATTTAAATATGATTTTATAATCTCTTCTGAAAGGGGAAGAACACAATTTAATTAACTATTCTCTCTAAAAACGAATGCATTGATAATTAAGTCATCCATAATTCCAACATTTGCTGGTGTCCCATTTATAATACTGATGTTATCACTAGAATTTAATAAGAGTATAGTTTAATTGAAAAGTTGAAGAATATTCTATTGTGTAAGTAAGATAGATTTATTGACATTTAAAGTTCCAGTTTAAAAAGAAACAGGATCTAGAGTGATTAACGACGCCTCTCTCTTCAGTGAACAACAAAAAAACTGGTTCTCTCTTTTATAAGATCAAAAACATAACTGGAGAATTTTTACTGGTGTTCAAATTGAATAATGTACCTCACATGCAAAGACCTATATGAGTGATCCATCTGACTCGAATCTATAAAATGTATGCAGTAATCTAAACAAGATTGTTATAGTAGTATGATTGTTACAGTAGTATGATTGTTATAGTAGTATGATTGTTATAGGAGTATGACTGTTATCTGAGTATGATTGTTAGTGCTGAGATTGAGTAAATTGTTCAATTTAATGAATTTATCAATTGTCGTTGATATTAGGATAGTTTTATCCTGATAATTTTTACATTGTTTTTGTGATGTAATGTTTTTGTAACTTAAACTTGGTAATCACAATTACCTATTAAAAAAAAATTAAGTCGATACTAGCAGCCCTTCCAAGTGTCAAAAATAATTGTAATTACTATTAAATTGACAGGTTTGTTTACAATCTGGTATACGTGTTTTACGATTTCTGTTTGATAGAGTACATCAAATTGAAAGTGAATTGAAATTGGTTAGAATTAATATATAAAATAAATATGAATATAATTATTATTAATATATAAAAGGCTATCCATGAATGTATGGTAACATATTAATTTAGAAAAGGGTATTATTAGCAGTTACTATCATTCTGGCAATGTTGCTCAGTCATGACTAAAATGTTGTCAACATAACAGAAGAATAACTTAATAACCCCTAACCAAAATCAAAGCCTGTAAGTGTGTGTTTGGGAAACAATCACTATTAATTAACTTACAGTTTATAATTTCACCTACGGAATAAACTACAAACGAATGAAAGAGTCTCAGATCTTAAAAAAAAAAATAATAATAATAATATAAAACTTGCTTGGTAAAAATATACGCATTTCTAAGGTGACTATCAAAATGTCAACAAATGCCAAATGTCAATTTTTCTTGTTTAAAGTTTTGAAGTCTTAGATGATAATAAGGAGAAAAATGTTTGAATAGAAATTGTTGAAAACAGTTTGCGTAATCGATAAGTGTTTTCAGATTTGTTCTAAAGTCATGTGTTTTTTTAAATACTTTAATCTGAAATTTTGTTGTCAATTTTTATATATTTCTTGTGGTTATGACTTTAACAGATTTAAATGTAGACAAACAGTACAGATTGGCAAGAAGTGCCAAACAGGCAACTTCTTACTCATTAACCCTTTTTTAAATTACAGATAATCGATTTTTTTTAAACATTTTTTACACTAGAACTTGATTAGAAAAATTTGCAAGAAAATGTAAACTCTCTGATTCAAATTGGATGTCATTTGACCATTCATTCTACAGTGTAAGAGTACCACAGACCTAAAGCCACCTGACTTCTATCTTTATAGATAATCTACAGCTAGCTAATATTATTGAAATGTTTTGTCACAAAGCATTGGTCTACCTTCCTCAAACTTGGATTCATGATTTTCTGAACACTTAATATAACAACTAAATAATTATAGAAGTAGGCCAATAATACAATACGCTATGGGTATCACAGAGATGAAATAAAGATTAGGGTAGGTGAGTCTCAAACGTTGTTGACACCTTGTCTCAATTCGATTGGCATTATCAAGGAACTATCTGTTTTAGAATTACTCTGTCTTCTGACGATGTTTGTTTTGTTTCTTCTATGGTTCGTCTTGATATAATACATGAGTTTTTGTTGATTTCAAAAATATTGACCGCAGATATCGCTATTAACCATAGTAGTTTTTAGAGAAGTACAAATTCACTTCTGAAATTGTTAGTTTGAAGATTCGATCTTCATAAGAAGTATAGAGCTGCATCTCTGCTTAGTATTCCAACGGCCTTTATGATTTGGTCTAATTGAGTCTCAACTTAGTATCAATGTCACCCTTGGAATATTTATAACTGTCCCTGTTTCTGTTGGACAGAAGTTTTAACTTGTCAAAATTAATAAAAAAGTATTTAAGATCAATCTTTGAACAAGAACGAATCCAAACTTTCCGTTAATTCAATAGCACAGAATATCATTAAAAATATTAATTTTGCTATAATTTTGATAATTTTATTATACAAAGTTTGCTAAAAGGAAAGTTAGAAAAGTTGATTATTTATTCCTTTAAACTTTTATTAGTTCAAGGGCCTAAATGTAAATACTTGCATATGCTTAGAAGGGGCTAGTTTCGTCACTAGGTCATAATCTTTCTGCATTTCTAGCCGCACCTATCACGCTGAATAAGCCCGCAGCTTTAACAGACGCCTTTCAGTTTATCATCCTACTAGCTTACTCCTTTAATAGTTTGTTCCATGTAAATGGTAATGTTACTGCATTAGTATATTTTGTATAAAGCTATATGGCAAATTGTCATGCAGTTCGTAAAAAACTATTTAGTCAACTTGTTAAGACAATAACATGTTATAGCTTGATAATTCAGTAATACAAAATAATTTACTTTTTGTTTTCAATTTATTTTATTAATGTTATCATAGGTATGTTTTAAATTGTTATCTAAGTTCAAAATTGTTTACGTCTTGTTGTAGTTGAGGTGTTGTCTGAAGTATGTTCCGTTTCTGTTGTTTACTATAATCAGATAAACCTGAAGAACAACAGTAGCTTAGAAATGAGTTGTTCTGAAGACGAACACTTAATGTGGGAACTTTTTATATGATTTATAATAATGAGAAAATATAACTTAGTTACTGAGCACTAGTAAATTATTTTATTATTCTAGATATTAAACTGGCAAATCACAGCCCTGATTCACAGTCTGCATATATCAGTCTGGCCAGCAAAATAGTTTTACATGAATAAATTTGATATTTTTGGTTTTAACGATAAAAATGAATACTACTGACCGTTAGGAGAAGAAGGGACAGTGACTTCATGGCAACTGGGGAGCGAGGACTGCGAAGGAGTAGATATAGGGGAGCGTGTCCTTCGGGGCGGCTGGCGAGGTAGTGATCCTCATTGGCACATCTCATTGGGCAAGAGACACGTCACTCCTTCCTCGTCTGCAGCCTCTGACGCCCAATACTAATTGTGCGGTAACACGGAAACAACACCCAGCAGTCCTCCTGCAGTGTCCACCATAATATACTTTCACCTGCATATGCTTATCAACCTTCCTACAACAAATTGTACCATTTCCTTCAAATCAATAAAATGTTATATAACCAAAAAGCTTTGAATAAAGTCATTACGTAATCTCACTTAAAAACTGACTTTGTCAAGAAAATTCTAAACAACAAAAGTGTTTTACATTATGATTAACGTTTCAATTTATGATTAACTTTTACTTCAAAACAAATTGATATGAGTATAAAATTATAAATTATTTTAAACTTAATTCATTACATTCATATTAATACAATTTGCAGATTAATATTTAAGATTACTTAAACTTTTTTTCTTTTTTTTTATTGTTTAAACCGATCCCTTAGCGGGTTTAAACGTCAGTCTTTTACGGTCTTTTTGTTTGATCGGTGGTTCTATATTAGGAGTCCTATATTTTGCCTAACTCAAGTGAATTTAGAGTAGGAATCTTTAACGAGTACCTGACATCGAAGTCTCGGGACGACGGCTTAACGTCCTCTCCAAGGGACGACGTACTCAGACTTATTCACCTCTCGTGGGAATAAATCGAGGGCCAGGTGGGTATGGAACCTTGGAGCTACCAGTTCAGAGGCGAGTACTTTAACTGAGCTAACCTAGCCCCTTACTTAAACTTAAGAAACAAATTAAATAATCTTTCAAAATTGTAAGAGTAATATTATCAAAAAAACCTCAGTATAATTATATGGTTATACTGGTATAACTATTATTAATTCTTGAAACTTATGTACTGTTATGTTAAAGCTGACAGTGGATTGACTGGTTGACAATAACACAAAGTTCGGTGACAACTTTGAGCTACATTTATGGAAAATTTTAATAAAAGCTCCTCTGTGGTGCATGCAACTTCAAGTCGCATTCCTTATAAAAGAACATATCAGTTGT
This sequence comes from Hermatobates lingyangjiaoensis, assembly GCA_026182355.1. Classification (NCBI taxonomy): domain Eukaryota; kingdom Metazoa; phylum Arthropoda; class Insecta; order Hemiptera; family Hermatobatidae; genus Hermatobates; species Hermatobates lingyangjiaoensis. The sequence goes on from JAPFBL010000255.1 coordinate 2,176,343, forward strand.
AAGACTTCATTTCTGTACAACTTTTACTTGAACGAGAAAATCGAAAAACATAATATTTATGTAGGAGACTACGACTATTATATTTTTATTTATTACTGATTAATTACTAATTGAATATCACACATAAGCTACATTTATATAAAATAATTAACAAAAAAAAGTAAGTCAAGCCTGATAAAAATTAAACAAATGTAATACTGATTTATGAGTGGCAAAATGCAATGCAGTAGCTTATACATTTAATATAAATAAATCTCAGACCCTCCCGAGATTTTCCTTTGGAAGACGGTTTTCAGTATTTCATTCACATTTTGAAATTATTAATTTGCATATTTCAGGAATGGCCTCTGTCAAATGATATATGTACGGTTTTCCAACTAAATGAATTATGCTAATCAAATTCTTATGAGATGAATTTATTGTTTAGTTATTATTTAGATATAAAAGCTACAGAAAAAAAATTGAGTGTCTATACTCAACTTTACTATTAGTAGACATAATGATGCAACTCGTTAACAACCAATTGATTTTTAATTTTGTTATTGTGTAATATCATAATCATATATGATGAACAATCCCTAACTAGAAATTAATTTACTAACTAGATAAGTAACTAGAAATTATTGATCAGTCAGACATGTTATTACTGTTACTAGATAGACTACCCGTGACCCTTTCTGCCACTCAGAAATTATAACAATAGGTATTGAAATTAACTCACTGAGCATGATTGACAGGGATAATTTTAATTGTTCTTTCTTGTTATTGAGGCACGGAAACAAATTCTTATATGACCCATGCTCTTGATATAGTATTTTTAATATGATTCAAGATATATACACAGTAAGTATATTTAGCAAAATAAAAAGCATTTAAAAGTAAAAAAAAATTATTTATTTTATCATATAAATAAAAAAACATCAATTCAAGTTATATAGAAAATGAAATATATTTAAAACAAACAAAACTTGTAAATTAAAATATTCAATTTACTTACCAAACATAAAATAACATTAGTGAAAGGATGTCTTTATAAAATGTCTTTATAATATTACCTTAGAACATTCGTATTTTATCTGACTGTTCTGTTCAAGTTTGTTATTAAAATTATTTTACATTTATTTAAAATACATTTGCAGTACTGTCATCAGGGAGCCCGCAAGCCTCTGGGCTACTCTTGCTCTGTGCTTTTATTTTATTACCAGTGTTTATTTTTCGCAAATTTTAAATTAATTTTTTTTTGGTTACATTTATATATAATATATTTTCACTACTGTCATAGGCGAGCACGCAAGCGACTGGCTACCCTGGATCCATACCTTTACTTCATTACCTTTTTTTTTATTATTCAAATTTTTATTAAAAAATTTTTTTGTTACATTTACTTTTAATATATTTCTTGCTACTGTCATCGGCGACCACGCAAGCTAGTGGGCTACCCTGGCTCCATGCCTTTAGTTTATTACCAGTGTTCATATTACGCAAATATTAAATTAAAAAAAAATTGTTTTGTTACATTTATATATAATACATTTGCACTACTGTCATCGGCGAAAGATGCAAGACACTTGCTACCATGGGGCTCCAATTTTGGGAATATAGCGATAATTTTCTTTTATTTAACATTATTTCATGTAAAAATAATATATATTTAATTTCAGGTCTCTATCTCCACGGGAAATGGGCAAACAAAGAAACAAACTCACGAACTTTATATATATATATAGATTAAACTGAGGGCCTGAATATCATCTGACTAGTGTGCCCCGCGACAATACATATCATATTGTGAATTCCATTCTTGTTTCTAGATTCAAATTCAGATTTTACATTCTTCAATGAACTTTATAATAGTCCCTGGAGAATAACCCTCACTTTTATTAGTTTTAGCTACGTATGTCAAAAATATTTATTATCTTCAAGGCTGTCATACAGAATGTGATCAAAGGGTCCTCCTCGTCTTTGACAACAACGTGTCACCATTCTTCATATAGTGTTAATTACAGTTTGCTTAAGTATTAGTTAAGAAGATAAATTCCAGATAGTTATTCTGTGTAAATTTTAAAATCCATCCTTTGAAGATATAGTATTCTGTTACGAATTTGAGTTCAGCTGGAATGAGCTTTTTAATTTGAATTAGACCCGGTTCGCCAACTTTTCAAATCAAGGGCTTAGAAAAGCTCCTGTTTGTTTAAGGAGTGCTAGATCCCCTTATTCCTACCTCTTTTGAGTTTACCTGATGACTCCCACAGTTAACCACCGCGGCAAGGCAACTCCTCCGATATAGACGGGAGTTTTGGAGCTCGTGTTGCTTAGAGGAGTTATCCAGGTTGTTCTGGATTTGCTCACTCTCCTTTCTTTGGATTTGTGAAACATTCTCTGTTGACTCTTCTTCTAGATCCCTTGAAGTTGGTGTGATTATGTAAGCCTTCTTTAAGGTTTGACCTTTAGGTAAATGTTGCCTCATTATTATTTATCTTCATTAGTTTCCAATCCTACAAATATAGTCAGTGAGGCTACCATTTGGTCTATTTACAACTTCGAGTGTCAAATGTTCATTCAAACTAGACAGTGTTGAAATCCACAGACCATTTTTCTTTGTAAAATAATCTCTGATTTAATACTTAGTTTTTCTGATTAAAAATTTTATATTTCTGTCTATGAAAAAGGTTTAAAATGAAAAACCGAAAAGTTGGCGGTGAGAGTTTAATTTGAACCTGAAGAACTGACCTAGTCCTGATAAACTTTAATTTTGTATATAAATATATATAACAAGATTTCACAATAAACATGTGAAACACCAAATCAACGTCCAAATCGCAATAAGAAATAAATAAAGACTAACCTCTTTCAACGCAAGAAGCTGTCTTCTTCTGAGTCAAATTTCAACTTAGGTATATTGAGAAATGTTATATATGTTGAAAATTGACTCTGACAAAGACCGGCTGTTACGGTTGAAAGATCATATTCTTTTTTCTGATTTCTTAGTATGGTTTGAACATAGATATATCTGAACATGCATAAACAAAATTTACAGAATGAAATCACATACTATAGATCACAAAGACCAACTGCTTTATTTAGCCTAATAAAGAGTCTAATATAAAGAAGTCTAGAATCTTTTTAATACCATAGATTCCATGTAATCAAGTAGAAATATGGTATTGAATTTTTCGTGATCCCTTGTATGTGCTTTCTTTCTGTAATTTTTTGTTAATTTAGTTCACTGCATCGTTTTAAGTGATTTCTTTCATATAAAAACAAACAGAGCATGTCAGGAATATATATGTCAATATTCCAGAAAATTTAAAATAAAGCGTCTAAGACTGGAGTTTTAGTTTTATTTGAAACTTCTTTAATGGATTAATATGTAGCTTTAATATGACTGTAAATCAGGGGATATGTAAAAATCATACATTCAGTAGGAATTAAAAATTCATCTGCAGATGTAAAATCACAACATACAGAATATTATAAATGAGAATATTGCAGAGGTATGAATTTAGAGAAGTATGAACTTTTAAAAAAGGAGAACTATCAATTACTACAGTATAATCTATATAAATAAAATAATGATTTTGTCTGTACATTGTTTAGAACTGGCTCATTTTAAGTTTTCTTTACGTTTCATACATCAGAGAAACCGAATCCAACCTTAGAAAAATTTCTGTCGGTTTGTCGGTTGTCCGCAAAATTTTGTCACAAGTTAACTCAGCCCCATAAGACATATCAAGCTGAAACTTTAACAGCAGATTTGTGTAAGTCTAACTTAAAATATAGGCTCTGAATTGATTGGAAATTCAACGTAAAGTGACGTTATGGACGTTTAAAGCAAAAACGTTTGTCACAAGTAAACTCAGCCACCATGAGACATAGTAAGCTGAAACTTTGACACTAGAATTTTGTATGCCTAACTTAAAATATAGGCTCTAAATAGATTGATAATTCAGTAAAGAAGCGAAGTTATTGGGCTTTAAGCTGTATTTTCCTAACTTCACAGACATGTTTATTTTGAAAATACACAGTTGTAGCAAGTAGGTATTGTTAGTTGATTTTAATTTCATTTGAGCATATGAATAAATTGCGCATTTCACAACATTGAAAAGGTGTTTCCCTATGTATTCAGAATAAATAGTTTTGTGAACGAGCAATTCTCAACCCTTAATATGAACAGGCAGGAAAAATCAACAAACAAGTTCTTACGCTATATCAAGCCAAGGAAAGAACTTACAAGTAGGTAAATAGAGTGATTAGTGATGAGGAAGCAGTTCATTATCTAATTGAATTTCTTGACTCTGAATTACTTTTTCCTGGACTGCCTGCTCATGAGTAAAAACTTAAAGTAAGAGCATCATAATACTGCAGTTTAGTAGCAGTAACAAATTTCATGTTACGAAACGTGAGTGCCCGAAAACTGTGCAAGGGGACATGACTCTGAGTTTGTGCTCTGTACACATATGCCATAGAGGTGGACATCATAACTGGGGATGGAATGGGGAGTCTGTGTGTATACCACGCATACCACTATTTGTTTCCGTTGAAGCGATTACAAAGTCCTTTGAGAGTCTATTTCGCATTGAGGTTAACTAAGTCGCAAAGGGAAACTTTATCTAACGCAGCAATTCAAGTAAACGAGACCAAGTTTTTCTCACATGGCCAACTGTAGTTTACTTGCTCAAGAGTCAGAGGTTCCAACTGTTTGTTCTTCCATGAACCTGAAGGACAGACAGCTAATGTGGTGTATACAGAGACATTTGCTTAACACTGTATTAATAATGGTATTTTCTACTATTCTATAATTTCTAATGGTATTTTAGAATACCAAGTTAAATAGCTTTTTTTATTCCGTCAAAGACGAGTACGTTTGCTAGTACGAGTATTATATAAGTGTGTGTTCAAGAATGCAAACATTAAATATAAGTCTGTACAAGCAGAAATACCCGGCGTTGCCCGGGTTGCTATGAAGTAATCAAACACAAATTTTTTATTTTGTGCCCAAAAAAACACAAATATTTTTGAAAGTATGAGCCACGAAGAGAATTTATATATAGACTCGATTTTATTTCCAACATTTCATATTTTATGCATTAAGGCCGTAGACGCCATATTTCTTCAGAAAAAATGCAAAAACTCAAATCGGCAAATTTTTGAGGTTTTTGGCCCTAGGGGGCCTGGGTTAGGCTGCCCCCCAGATTTTAATAGCCTAAAACCACCCCAAGATCCTATAGAAAGTGCCTTGCAAAAGAATTTTTGAAAAAGGTCCATTGTAGGCCGAATGATAAGGTTACAAACATACATACATACATACATACATACATACAGAGCCACGAAGAGAATTTATATATATTGTGTACAAGTATATCAGGTCTAAACTCACACCAACCAAGAAATATATTTCACATTTATGGAATCCCAAAAATTGTTTACTCTAACAGACCTAAATAAATACTATTTAAATTGTCAACATGAATTCTAGAAATAATAGGAGGTAGATTCCTTTTTTATTGATGGCATTTTCAAGTTCCTTTCTTTGCTTGACATATTTCTCAAATATGTTCAAAGAAAAAATATTCTGATGTAGAGAGTAATTCTATGTGACAGTTTAACGATGAATATTACTATTCGAAAAACCATTTTCAATTTATTATTATCCATCAAGACTTAATTTAGTATTTCCAAACTGTTTGCTTTAAATTTTTTTTATATGCAAACATAAATATAATTTCTTTAATTATTTAAAACATTCAATACTTTTATCAACATTATTTTCTAGTATGGTCTTTATTTTTTAAAAAAAAAGAATTACCAGCATAGAACAACACTATAATCTTGTTTGTAATGTTCGCCTATAGCAGAGAACTAGAAGAAAGGATGGTAGGAAAATAATATATATGTATTATAAATATAATATTTGTAAATGTTAGCAACAGTCCTTCCTTAACAATTTACATTATTGAAAATGACACCAAACTTAGCTGATACTTCTTTCTTAACAAGATCCTTAATTTCTCAAAATAAGACTCTCGTTATTTCGTCTAAACAATAAGGTCTATCTCCTATAGTGACATGTTTCGAATAATCAACATTAATCACCAGGACGTAAATGACTTTTTGGGTGAATTTTCTGGTTTATTACATATGCAAAGTGAAAACTTTTTCTTCAAGTTTAAGATAATCTTGAAGTTGCTTCGCGATCCGAGTTACTACCTGTAAGGGTTTCTGGATACCCTTGAAGTGAATTTTAAAAGGTACATTAATTCAAAAACTGAAACTGGTCTTAAATATTCTAGTCCAAAATAGTATCAAAATTTTAGAGCTCTTTAATTAATAAGAAAGTTTGATTGAAAGTTGAACAAACTAGCCGCATACCAAATCATCTTTTTTAGTTATTTATTTATCATACGGTCGATAATGTATTACTGTTTACATATAATTTAATATATATAGAACTAAAATTAAGGAATGTTTGGTCAGTTCTAGATCTAAATCAATCTCTCATTCTGGGATTTCGATTGTATTTAAAATGTTTTTCATAGGTTTGCCAGAAAGAAAAATAATAAATTATTTAAAAATTAACTAATAGTCTTAAAACAAATATATAGGTAGCTGCACCGTGTTCAAAGAAGTAAGTCAAGTGTAAACAATCACTGAAACCTAGAAGTAAGAATATTTGAAAATGAAAAGTTACTGGTTTTGCATTGCAAAAGTAATAAATATGATTGTAAAGTAACGGTATTTACACAGCGAACCCTTGCAGTCTACTGATCGTAAGAAGTTTTCGTACAGACAATAGAGAAGTAACGAAAAAATACAATTTCAATGAACACGTAAAACAGATTTTCCACTAAAATTATAATAATTAATGTAAAGAAATACCTCGGGATCGACATAATTTACATGTAACTTAAATACATCGATTCACACCTTAGTGTATCCCATTCAAATTTGCCATTTCACTTATATAATTAGTGGAGGTTTAATAATATTTATTATGAAGTTTTTCTCCTTCTTCTTCTGAAGTCATCCTATTCTATATCTATAATAGAATAGGATCAACTGTAATAGTTGAGTTCCCCAATTTAAATGTGTGATGTTGTCATAATTCTTGAAATGGAAGATCAGTTGCATTGTTTTTATGTAACTGAATTGATATAAAGGAGAAGTGGATTGCCACCAACAGTCGCTGAACAGACATTTAATGCTACCACCTCCTTGTGTTAGTTCCGCCCCAGTGTTGCTTCATGTGTGTAAGTGTATAAAAACTGGTCTCCTAAAGGATAATATAGAAACCATAGATATTTAAGAAAATGTGAGAAAATTCATGGTTGTTATTATAGTATGCAGATGTATCCTCCGGGCCGGACCGAACACCCAGGCCGTATGTTTTACACCCCTGATCTAGACTCTAGAGTTTTCTAGCCAGGGCAACGCATTGCTCAAGTCCGTGCAGTTTATCTCTCCGGTCCTTTCCCGCCTTCTTATAACTTTAACTCTAATAAGCACATTATTTCATATTCAAGTAATTCAAGATGAATTCATATGATTTCAATTCAAGAATGAATCTCCTATTAAAAACTCTGGGTTACAATATATATATATATATATATAATATATACCAACATCCAAAACACAGTGAGAAATTTCAGAAAAGTTTCGTCTGTGGCCCTCAAACACTCTATGGGCGTAACGGTGGACAGACCGTAAGAAATGTACCCGTACCTGTACGCGTATGTTGGCATATAAGGAATGTTGTATAGGTTCCAAAAGTGTTATTTAAAACTAATATTCCCACTCATTATATCGAGACGCACCGATTGTTTCAGAAAAAATAATAAATTTAAATGTTTGAAAAAAACGTACAGTAAATTTAGTGAGCATCAAAACCCAATTGAAACATGATAAATATAAATGATCTTTAAAATTATACTTTTTTTTCACTTATGAGAAATTATTATTGGATATTGTCGGAAGAAATGTCGTTTAATCGCTCTAATAATGCTAAAGATAATGAGACTATTTCGTAACATAGGGTCAATGGCATGCTGAGTGACTTCATGGCGGATTTGGCTGTATTGTTTTAGCAAATATGGGACGAATACGTGCCTTGGTCCACAAAGGGTAGTGGGCAGCACATTTCACCCCTCTTCTTCCAAAACCAACTTCCACATTCTGTAAGCACAGTTATTTATATAGCTTAATCATGATATTTCAGATTTCACAAATTTATTTTTTTTAAAACATACTGCCATAATTACATATGATAGTAAACTTCTCAATTATAAAGATCTGCATTTTTGTTTTAAGAAACACAAAGTACAACTCTTAGTCCCACTCTTGGTGGCCAGTGGCGGAATCAAGCTTCATCATGCTTCAAGCGCAGATACCATTTTTTAACTTTTTGGTCGTTCTGATATTGAAATTACATAAATTTGAGTGATTTCATAACATACGGTAGATGTTATGAATACGCACTGCCAAGAAAGTAATAGTGAATTCAGCGAGAATTCATTTTGATAATTTAATCAAACTAATAATTAAATATTTGTGGAACTTTCTTGTAGTTTTAAGAACTGTCTGGTTTTTCTCTGCCTTAAACATAAACACCCTCTTCTTACTAGCAAACGATTTCTATCACTGTCCTATTGCAACGGCAGTGGACATAGAGTAGGGGTGTCAAACTGACTTCGGTCTGGAGGCCGAATACAGCTTAATCTGATCTCAAGCGGGCCGTGCCAGCAATCTAATTACAAAATTACATAGAACTTAACAATGAGTCTACCTTTTCATTTGTATCAGTCACTGATACTAATAATTATTGCAAAGAAAAATAAGTCAATTATAAAAATATTTATTAAAATCCGACACTCTGTATCCACTATTATCCTTTTTGGCACAGATATTTCACTGGTCAAGGTGCGAGGAAAAGTTCATAATACAGCGCCTACTAAAACCCTGGTGAATAATATAAGAACTGCAGCTTTTTAAGTAAATTAGAGTAAACTGATTTTATATATATATATGTAATATAGATTTATCCCCCGGGCCGGATCGAACCCCCAGGTCGGCCGGATGAAGTCCGCGGGCCGCATGATTGACACCTGTGACATAGAGTATGGCATCTCAAAACCACAGAGAAGTATGCATTACATGGGTCATTTCCTAACTCCAGACAGGATACGTGTATTCTGTCTGCATCGATGTCACCATTGACGTGACGTTATGACTCCAGCTATTGCAACTCCCATAATGCTTTTCTTTTTGGTCAATTGTTCATTCATTATGCAATTTATGTATTCAGATTGCAGTTATTCTATTTAACTAATATTCAACCATATTTATTAGGGATATGTGTGCAAAACAATCTTGTAAATGAATGGCTTGCATAGCGTGCTGTGAATGAAAGTAATTCAGTTTATTATAACTAACCTTAATTTATGGATAAAAAATCGCAGTATATTTTATACAGTGTTTTAGAACTTTGATAGTGTTTTTTAAAGTGTTTTTATTAGTCATACATATAAATATTCAATCACAGATTAAATGTTGATCTTTAATGAGACGTGACATGTTTGTAGAAGAAGTCATGTATTCGGTATTAAAAAGTACATTACTTTTTTTTATTTTCTTACTGTCTTTAAATTTCCTTCATAATTTATTTCTAATATGTAATATTTATAAATATAAAAATCAGGTTCTTGTTGTCTGTGTGTCCGTTTACACTATATAAATATTTAAATGACATCTCTTTTAAAATTCCAGTCAATTTTAATGCAAGAAAATTAGTTCCTACAAATTTAAAAAATGTGTTAATATATAAGTAGTCAAGTTGTTGGCACTTTTTTTGATCATTTAACTCTTTTGTTACTGATTGACTGAACTCTATGTATAAAAATTTTAATAAACCAAATCGGTATAATAGTCACTGATTAAAGTGTTGTTTATATAACTTTATGGGTGTGTCCATGCCTAAGTCAGGTAAGTGAATAAAAAATATATAAAAAATGATGCAGAATAATCAGATTAAAATTATTTTAAAAATAAATGGCTTCATGAAAAAACTAAAACCACCTAGTCGATTATAGATTTTTTTTTCTACAACTTTCATTCGAAACGTTTCTCTCTGTGACGTCATCTAGAACATCACATTATTAAAAAAATTTAAACGCATAAAATTGTCATCTGTCGTTTGTTGACATGTCAATGGTGTAACCTTCTTACCAATAATATTGTATATTTATTTTTGTTAATTAAAGATATGATAATATTTCACCCGTTTACACTTGATTCAATTAGTAAAATTAAGAATTGTAACTGAATTAAGTGTAATTGTAATTATTTACTCCTAAACTCGGGATACAACCAATAATTGTTAGATATCCTTTCATACATTAACTAGGTTATACTCGTTTTTATTGGCAGTTTAATTCCAACGAATTCAAATTCACGAGAATTTAGAGCAAACACTCTACAAAACAGAATACATTTAAACAAAAAAACACTCCCCTGTCAAACTTTTTTGATTATTCCTTTTTCACCGAGCAAAACCTGGTGAACAAAACACCTTTGTGGTCATCGTAGATTTTGACGGCTGTAGCCATGTTGAATATATTGGTTCGGACGCTGTCAACGAAGACAGTAGTAACATTAAGGGGAAGTGAGGGAGACCACGTCCAGCCAGTAATGTGCCTTACCTTTGACTAATGTTTCCGAATCATGTGGAAGCTACATTTGAACCCCTTGAAAAACGCTAAAGGCGTAATATTTCCAAGCGTCAGTGTTAGTTAAACCACCAGAAAATTAACTTACGTTTATTTATTTATTTAATGTTGGTATGATGATATCAATGTAAAACAAAACTAATGAATAAACGATTTTAATTAAATATAAATGTTTATCTTTAAATTTAATTAAATACATCTTTCTTTATAAGTATACTGCATTTTGCACGTTTAGTCGTAAATAACTGGTAGTGGGCGGAAAGAGCGATTCAGATATATATTTACTCGTACTACCAGTACATCCTCCTAGAGAATGAGAAGTCTTTGAAATATATTAGGAAGAAGCACAACAGGAGTTTGTTATAAACTGCGGTGAATACTTTCTAGGCTATTCCAGATTTTTTGCGAAGGCTATTTGGTGATGATCATTTAAGCGTGTCCAACGTCACCTTTGCCAAGGCCCTAAGACATTTCCTGCGATTCGACGTGGCTGAACGCTTGTTTGTATGATTTTGAACACCATACTATCTATATCAAGACGGCTTGATGAAAAAAAAAAAGAAATTTTAATAATATTTAAAATACGTACCGCAGATGCTATTAAAATAATATAGTTTTTGCCAAAAATTGATTATTAAAGAATGAATTTACATTTCATCAAGAATTTGGTTATCCCTTTGTAGACGTTAATAAGAAAAAGGAGTCACTACAAAAGGAGACAAATCTGTGAGATTATATTTCAAAAGCTTTCCTATTCTCTCTAATTTAAAGAGAGGTAAGTTAGCTTTAATTTCTTACTGTTTGATAATTTTACCTTGTCTTCATACTTAAATTATAAAACATTCACAAGATTTGAAATTCAATAAAAAAGTGCACACTATGTAAATATAATAATAATGAGGTTCAATAATTTACTAATGTACTAAATTGATGTACATGAATACTGTTTTTTGTTACTATTTCTTAAATATTTATAAATCATATTAAAAAATATACCCTCATGAAGAACAAAAATAAATCGATAATAATAATCACTACAAATTAGAGCAAAAATGATTCTTTGACGTCATTTATATGCTCATAAATAATATAGATAAGAATGTTACTGTTAGTTTTTTCAATCTAGTAGAATTTAAACTTATGTCGAAGGGAAGAGCATATAAAACGAATAATTCGTCAAAAAAGTTAGATGTCTATATTATAATTACATGCGATTCAAGAATTAATGATAATCTAATGGTTTGTTTATTTGTAAATAATAGACGGGCTGTATAGCAGAAGATAGACGACTAATGGCACTGTGTGTTACGACTAATGGCTGTGTACTAGAACTCAGTAAATGTAATGTAATGTAATACAAACGTATTTTTTTTTTCATTTTTGATTCAGTGATCTCAAAATTTAGTTTTTTGATAGGGCTCACCAGTTAGGTGTTCATTTTTGCCATATAAAATGCTCTTATATGTTGGCACTAGGTAAAGATCCAAATTATAATAAACTCGAGTAGATAGGCAATTTTCTACTCATCCTACAGGTGTAAGAGCCAAAAGTTGTTGACTCTACCCCCCCCCCCCCCCCCCTTAAAGGTTAAAATCCCGTTTTTCCCGGAAACAGAGTCCACTTCTGGTGGAATACCATAATTCTAACTCAGTACCCCCTGAACTGATCTATGCCTAACTTTTAGAGACTGTAGTGCTTATATGAGCAATAAATTATGTTTGCAGTTAAAGGTTACAGTACCTATTGCTCAATCAGAAACACTGGAAAAGATGATGCTTCTCACACAGCGGCTGCAAAAATCGACCATGCTCGTGATTCACCCGAATGTTCAACATTGATGAGTTCTGATATTAATACCTGAAAGCATGTCCACTCCCACCTTACTTAAAGTGTTTGGTGCATATTTGAAATACATAAAATCCTTCCATCTACTAATTTCTATCAAGTGGATCAATGGCATTGTCAACCATTTTTGCTACTTTCTTTAGTCTGTCTTTAGTCGAATAACTCCTCTGTATGAAGCCACTCTCCCAAAGTCAAGCAACACGACTTGGACGTGGCAGATGAATATTTAGGAATTAGAGGGCTATCTCACATTCGTGATGGGACTCAGAGCTCCAGTCAGGGAGTAGCACAGTCAAGAAAGAAAGAAGTTAGAACTCCTGATTTAGAATTGACATGGTCATGGTCACAAAGTCCACCTATGACTAAAATGAATGTTAATTAACAAACTGACCACAAATTGAACCTTTAAAATAGAACGGAAGGCTAATGAAAACAAATATAGACTTTGAAAACAAAAACAAATATTTTTTTATCCATAAAACCCTGCAGGACTCATGCATTGGTAAGTTAACTCAGCAGGAAGATCTGCAGATATGGCACAATTATTCATAAATAAACAGGCAAAAAATTGTAGATGTTGAACTGGCCTGCAGGAACGGTTATATTTCAAGATTTGATGAAGCCTTCAAATGGAATTATTTCTTGCCATGTTACTATTACTTTTAGTCTATTGGATTGTTTTATCATGACTGTGATCGGATGGGGCTGCATGTGACCTCTGGACCTGGATAAGCTGGACACTACTGGCTTCAACTCCTCAGTTCTATCATTTGAACGAGATTTTTATGCATCGTACTAATCACATTTTCTCTTAGTAATACCCTTAAGTATTTCTAAATTGTTATTATCTTTGTATTTAAGGATATTTAAAGGTATCCTCAAGCTCTATGGCTAGTGAAGAACCCATAAATATTTTAATAAGAATACGTATGTTAAAGTATAAAACAGGCTTTGTTCATATATGGATTTCCCCGCAGGGACCTCTCTCAGTCCAGTCAGAAGACGCGCATAGCGGAGTTGCCTAGTTTAAGCCATTCAGTATATCAGCAGCCAGAACATAAAGACCACTGGCACTTCTCCAACACAGAAGTGTGCATTAACGCTTATAATGTCCTAAGTTTATCATTTGTTTCATCGTTTATTATATTAAATAAAAGAATGTCTTCCTTCACTTACGAATAGCTGACAAAAGCTATTTAAAAAAAAAAGCGACAATATCACAGTTCAAACTTCCGAAGATTTCTACTCTTTTTTTAATATTATTTTATTTAAATAATTAAGATTTTTATTAATAAAAATACATCACGATTCTTTTAATCGGTTTTCAAAAGTTAGCCGGTAGAAATAACGGGTAAGTTAGAAATCGATAATATAATGCCTAAAATGCCCGCTTGGACTCTACAGTTCAGTTCACAACATATGGTCTCCACTCACACCCAGGTAAGTTTACCCTGGTTATTTTTCTTTTATTCTGAACAAAAGTGTTGATATAATATACATAAAAAATATAAAAGTTTACTTTTATATAAGCAATTGAAACAAACTAAAATAACTAAATTTGTAATAAAAAAAATTGTTGGTATATGCTCAGAGGTTCAGAGGACGTTAAATAATTGAATTGACTGCATTATATGTGAATAACTGGTTCATTTAACAAATAAAATATTGTGAGAACAATCATCTGGATAGTTTGTTCAACAATATTGCAGTATTTGAAGTACTGAAAAATTACTTGAAAAGAAAAATATTGGAAGCTTGATTTATATAAGTTTCTGAATAGCCGATATATATAAATATATATATGTGTGTGTGTGTCTGTGTTCATTATACATAAAAACGATTAATGAGGGTGAGAGAATATGTGGCAGCCTGAGTGAGATAATGGTTGTTTTACGAGATGTAATTTCGTAGTGGTAGTGTTCATTACTTCATGCCCTAAACTTTTAAACAACTTTTATTATAAACAAAACTTAACTGTTGTGTTAAAATTGATTTTACCATTATGCTTCTTTAATATCATATATTTGAATAAAATAGACTTTTGTCAATGAAGTAATGCTGTTTTGAGTCGCAAATAATCCTTGATCAATGTAACAAAAAACATAGAAGACCTTCTCATTTGGCGATTTGGTATAATTAATCTTATGCTTGATTTGCAGATATGTGTATGCAACATATGGTTGACTTAATGTTACTGCCAGTTATTTTCATTTAATTGTTATTGTGCATTGTGATTATATAGCACAATATGTTTATATCTTCACATTTTAGTGACATACTAAATAAGTTGGTATTGAGTTGTTGGTATAGTCATGTGCCATAAACTAATCTGTTACCTATTGACTATTGTCATTGGTTCATATTTTAATCCAGATAGTTATATGTTATCATATTGAATATATCTAACAATTAACAATTTATTTATAAATCCTAATATAAATATTATCTGAATAAAATAATTTGCAAAACGTATTACATATTATTAAACATATGTTTCAAATTTAACTAACAAGGAAGTGATGGTTTATTTCATAGCAAATATAAATTATTTTATACATATCATGGTATATTTCACAATAAATATGTTCCTTTATTTTATATTAAACTTAGTTAAATGAAATAAATGGTACCAGTAAGGCACTGAATACCATATGGACCATGGTATTCGCAACACATCTGAGGGACATTCTGTTCATTCAAGGCTAAAAACAAATCAATAAATGTTAATATTATTTATCTAATTACAATTGTTTCTTCGATAGAAGAGTATATTTCAATTAATATCCTTCTATTGCCTAACTCATGTATTTTTTTATAGTGATTAATAATTTCCACTATATAATAAAATATTGGAACGTTCTCTATGTGAAGATGTTTCTCTAGTTACTAGCTATAAATAGTTGAAATACAATGATATTCATTTCATATCCATATACTTAGAAGACGGAAGCAAACAGATATATGTCTCTTGTAACGTATGGATGAAGGGATTTCAACACAAAGAAAGAGGAACATGTACCTCGTTCACATTACATCTAGTACAGTGATTCCTAGATTTGGACCACCAAATTATGTTTAGTGGGTTGGCGAGAAATTTTAGATAATATACAATATATATAAGCGTAAGAAAAACAGAATATTGCACCATTAATCCGACATATGGAGGGTAAAATTTTTGTTGAAATAATTGATATTTATAAACCTGATTAATAAAATAGGAAGTTATATTGTAATAAAGAAGAGAAAGTGATTCCTTCAATCAATACTTGAGTGTCATTTTATCTGATGTACCTGAAGTCACTCAAGATAAATTGTTTGACCTAATTAATAATTTTAAAACACAAACTGGATTTACTCAGTTTTCAATGAGAAATTTTATGACATTTATATTTATGTCAGATACTACTGAAAGAAAATTCTTTCCCATTTGCAATTGAATACTTTTATTAAGAAACAGCATTTTTCAAATTCTTGTATTTGAAATTAATTTAATCTGGATAATGTCTTATATGTATCAACTATTATCTATAGATTAAAATTATTATGAGTTACGAAGGAGTAGCGGCTGTAAGCCTTCATATAAAAAACCCAAAAATATGTTACTAACATATGGCTATAATTAATTTCTATCATCAGCACCAGTGAGTGCCTAATAAGCATAGAAATCTTTATTAAATTAATTCTGTTTCTTTTTTTAAACACGAGTCACTAATTGATTTAATGCTTTCAAATGGAATCCGTTGATAGAGATTTGGAAACAACTGATCCTTTAGAATTCAGAAACATTACCCTAGTTTTATCGCAGTAAATTAACTAAATGGAAATAGATAGCATCTCTTGTTCAATTTTTCTCTGCTTTATGGGCCTCGAATAAAATAAGGAAAATGAAAATGAATGTTAGAGGATCATAAAGTGCATAAATGGTAGAAAAATGGCTTCTGAATTGAGCCATTATGACGATATAGGGTAGTGATGAACGCTTTGTGAAAGTATGCAGGTTTTGTTGAATAAGAACAGTGCAGTGGTGAGTCCGTGAAGTGCTATAGAAAAGCGATGCTGTTATTGAACTGAAAGTCAATAGTGAAGGCAGATGTTTTTGTCCATTCAATAATATGAAATTGTTTCTACAATAGTCATTTTACCGACTGCAGTTATACATAAGCTGACCTTATATATCAAATTACGAATGACTCGTTTAACATGAAATAGAAGCAAGTGTCAATCCAGTATATTGTTATTATGTATGCTTTTTTTTTATTTTTACAAAAACTTAAAACGATCTAAAAATAACAGCATTAGTGAGAAGTATGACGGAGATATTGGCAATATTATGCAAGGAAACAGGAGGGAAGAAGTATTCCAGTGAGTATATTCATTGATCTGAAAACAAAGTTATAAAACTACCATGAGAGGTGTAAAGTAAAACAAAATTATAATTCACTTAAAATAGTTCACTACAATATGTAATTTAGCCAGAGCTTGGTGTCTTTGGAGATATATTAAGGCCTCATAAAAGCTAAAAATGTATTTAATTCATTTGAAGAAGATATGAAAGTAAAATTTGATGGAAGCGTTATCTATTCCTTCCAGACATATGTCATATGTTCCTTGCGTAAACCCATGGCCACTGGATGGGTTCCGGTGTCTCGTTGCTTTTCATCCGGTGTCCCTGACCTGCGTCAGTAGACTCAGTTTATCAAGTAGGAACAAGTATGCAATTAGATATTATTGCAGTAAAGACTGCCAACAATTAAATTACATGAAGCAATATTTTCATGATTTAATTAAGAATTTTGATTAATGTCATATACTTACACGAACCATGTACCTATTCTGTGTTTCTAAATTTCGTAAAATCTTATATAATTTATTGATCATGGTTGCAGTCATATCCTACAAGAAATTATATTTTTCTTGTTGAAATATAATTGGCATGAGGTATCTTGACTCGACAATAATGTGAACAGTCTCAATAGATAGGCAATAAAATGAATATTATTTAAGTTTTAAGTACATACGCTTCACGTAGCAATGGGTTTCGGATTTTATGGTCCCTGTTTCGGACTTTATCGACGACATACTAGATTCTTAACACGATAATCATTTTATTTCGTCCATGTCATGTATAATTAATTTAGTGCTAGTAGTTACATTTATATATATGTATTTAAAAAAAAAAAAAACGGTTTTCGAACACATACATTTTAGCGTGAAATAGCTTGTTAGAAGTTCGTATTACTCATTGTTAAAATTACTCACTAAGTAGTTACCTTCCGAAGTAGTTAATCTTAAGCGATCGGTGGATATCACGTTTAAAATGAGGGAAGCTAGAATTTAATAAACTTTAAGCTTATTTCATTAATGCATTTTGGACTTAATTCATATTTTAAGTTTGTTTAAATTTATAAGAAGTTTTATCATAGTTTTAAGGAACATGAGTTGGAAATTTTACTGAATGAATGTGTTATTTATCCTGTAAGGCTTTACCTTGCTTTGTATTACCTCTGGAGGCTACCTGTCATTTCCGGGATCTTAAAGCGGCCGTCAATAGCAGTGATCTGGGAAAATAGCTATCTTGGTCAATGATTTTAAATAAAGTTGGAAGAAAAGAATTGTGAAACCAATGCTTCTTAAAATAGAGAAGATCTATCATTTATCTGTAATAAAATTTACTACTTTGATTTAGTATATTGTGTTTAGAATATAATGTTACTTCAAAATGTCAAAAGAAATAACCCATTGAAGCCTTGAACATATCAGCACAAGCACGTGATCAATATGATAAATAAGGTTATTGTCAAAAGCCAGCCATTAAATAAGTAACACGAAATTTTCTGTTGGATTTCTTTTCTTTTGTTGGTTAATAAAATCATTGTGATGATTGATTTTCCAGAAAGCATTTCATTTCACTCGCTATTTTCATTTCTCTGAGGTTAGTTAAAATGATATGGTATCAAGAAAGCCAATGTTTAATCTATTTTAAATTACTCTAGTCAGTTAAGTTAATATATATTTCCATGCATGGCAGTTTTTAAATAATAATAAGTTTTATAGTCGTGGCATTTACCATTGTGTGGTATTTAAGAGTTATATCAGTCATTATAACTATATATATTAAAGGTTATTAATATGTTTCCCTCCTTTATCAAAGCTATGCTGAGCTAGGTATATAAAAGAAATTCATATTAATGAATAAAGCGACTTTATTTGCAAGTTACGCGTATAAGGAGCGTTTCAATAAAGAGGGTTTTCTCTATGCTCCTTACGGTCACTTTGCAATCGTATTTGGTGGGGCCGTACAATGACTCATAATATGAAACACTTCTTTCAATTTCATCTTCTCACGACCCGAGAAAATGGTTTCTGTAGAATCCTTTATAGTAGTCATCTAGTCATCTCATCAACGCACAAATATTGAGACCATGTGAACTGCCGGTCTACCCATAATTTTTCAAAAAAAAAAAAAAAAACAAACAATTAATGCTGTCTTTGAGAAGGCGTTGAGTTGCAGTAGACTTCATGCAGGGTTCTTAGTCATGAATAAATTAAACTCCTTACGTGCCCATGTCACCGGTAGGGTCTTTCTTGAAAAGAATAGAATGCTAATACTGAATAGAAGTTTGCTTTAATTGTCTTGATGATCCAGACTAATTTCTTGAAATAATAATGGTAATGAAGACACCAACGCAGTCAGTCTGAGAACTTACTGACTGACTCCTCTGTACCTCTATTCACGTAGAATCTTATTTGGAGTATTCGTATTCATCAGGTCCCCAGATATACAATACAGTTATAACAGTTCAAAAATGTATTCGTTTTGATAATTTAATATCCTTAAAAATCAAGCCCAGCTTACATTCATTCATTAAGTTTTAGAAAAATTCAGTATTACATCTATTTTAGTGTTTCTCTTGATGAAGTATTAAAGTGAAGTAGTATGCTCAAATTGACTACTATCTGAATTTCCCTTCAATTTCAGTGATACCCTGGATTATGGTGCTTATGTGTATAAATTTTAGAAGTTACTTGGATAAAATCAACCAAAATTCTTGTCCCGTCTCACGTGGAAAAAAATGGGTGACGAATATGTTTGCCATTTCTCTGAAGTGGCAATATCTCAAAGTTCAGAATGACCATAATTAAACTAAGTGATTGATATTTGTCTCATTCACTTTCAAATCGTTTTAGTTCTTTGAGTTCCTATTTTATTGAAAGATCACTGTCTACTGAAAGTCATACTGCTGATTACAAAGGTTTGGCGAAACGGACCAAATCCAGTGCATTTTATAGGATAATTAGCTTAACATTTTAAATTTGCATGCTCAAACTGGGGAATCACTGTAATAGTGAGAACTTGAGCTATGCAATCAGTAATTTTAGCATATTTCTTAAATTTAATACCTTATCAGGAGAACTATTAAGTTCTTTCTAACATTAAGTCTTTCCTTCACGTGTAGTGCGCAAATATAAATTCTCTGTTTCCCTTCCATCGACTCTTCCGCTATGAAAACTTCTTCAGCTGTAACCGCATGTCTCTAAGATAATAGACCATTACAAGTAATCCTTATGACTGACTCATTTCATGCATTGCCTTAAAATAAAATAAAAATTGAATATTTTCAATTCTAATGAATAAACATTCTTTCCCAGCCACCTTATATTTATGTACGGGTATGGAGCGTTTCTTCAGTCTTGGTAGAGATTGATTGGTTTTATATGCCAAAGATTTTTCCAGAAAACCGGTACCGATCAAGAATTGTGTGTCTGGTAAATTTCCTCACGAGATCCATGCCATCAAAACTTTGACGAGATTCCTCTGTTTTATTATATCAGGTTATGCACTTTTTTTTCTTTCTTTAAGTGGATCGGATATATATAGTCTCCTATTCGTTTCTGTTGTGATAAAAACATCTGTGTTATTCCATTAGTTTATGATTATTGAAGATTGATATAATAACATTAAGAATTGTAAAACATAGTGTTTATGAAGCATCCAGAAATATGAATAATTATTTTTATCAAGTGATATTATTTTTGTGTCATATGACTTGTACTAAACCGTTATTTCTTGACAGGATGTTTGAAAGAGTGGTGGCCACTCTACTGAACCGGTACCTAGGCAAATACATCCAAGACCTAGACACAGAAAACCTCAATGTTGGCATATTTGGAGGGAATGTTCAACTATATGATCTCAAGATCAAACCTGATGCACTGGTCAGACTGCGTTGTAACCAATTACTTAAACTGCATATAACAATCATTTGACATATTTGTATTTGCTGTTCTAGTACGAATTGGATCTACCCATTGAGGTAAAAGTTGGTAACATAGGTAAAATGACTCTTCAAATCCCCTGGAGTAGCTTCAATTCTCAATCAGTCATAGCAGAAATAGAAGTAAGACTGCCCTTACTGTTGTGATTATTTAAAAGACCATAATTTGTTATTGAACTTATTTAATAATTCTTAAAACTAAGATTATATTTAATTCATAATGTGCAATTATTATAAATTTGAATTTATTGCCTACGTAATTGCTATCTATAAGTAAATATAATATAATATTATAATCTATAATATGAATTATTTAGACGAATTAGTAGTTAACATTTTTGGAAAGGATATCAAGTCACTAATTTGCATAGGGTGATATCAAGACTCGCTCAATTCTGTGATTCAAAATACAACCTAATCGCAGAGCACCTTCTGAAATTGGATCCACCGAAACTATTATAGACTATCCTGACATAAGACACTAACAGTGAATTTCATTCACCATCACATCAATGTTCCGACACAAAACAAATTGATTTTCTAAAATTTAATCTCCATCAAACTTATACGCAGTTCAAACATTTTTTGGTTACATTAATCAAATTATTTGTTAAAATTTTATTTTCATACTACCAATCTATGTTTGTAAACTTCATGCTCCATTGGCATGGGGACGCAAAGGTGATATATCAAGAGTGTAGTTTGCACTTTATTATGCGACTACATGTTTTAATTTTTTTTTTTTGTAAGGTTGATCAAATATTACAAATAATGAATTTATTTATTTATGAACTCCAACAACCCAGGTCAAAATGTAGCAAATGGAACATAACACGTTTTCTTCATTAACCACCAGCAAAAATAATTCAGACGTAATTGTAAAGTGTTTATAGTGACACCTACCACTTTGTTAGTATTCGCATTAACTATGATCTTTCAACAGGCGAGGATAGGCCTGTAGTTGGATCAATATAGTTAATCTGGTGATTGTTGGCTGAGTGTAATTCAAATGAATTTAATGTGAGTATGCACACCATCTGAATAACCAATCATATATATACATATATAAACAGAGTTTCTGTATTTCGATACTGCTTAAGGTGGTCGTCAGAAGGTATTATGAGAAGGCCACAGTCAACTCAATATATATACATTCAAAAAAGTAACGGTGCAGGATGAAAAGTGAAATTTCTGATAAAAAACGCAGATGAATATGTACATTTTTTCTATAAAAGTGAAATCTGTTTCTGTTTTTACAGGAAGTGCACATTATTGCAGTCCCAATAACAGACAGGGGCTACGATGCGGAGAAGGAAAAGAGACTAATGAGAGCATCGAAGCGGAAAAAACTTGAAGCTCTTGAAGCCGACAACTTTTTAGGCACAGGTAACAAGGCCTTTTCTCAACAATTTACCAAAACAGTTTTTGAGAATTATTTTGTTAGTCAAATAGCACAGGTATAATAATGCGTTTCATTTAACACACTAGTAATTGCTCAAATATTTTCTTTAATGTGTTGACTTAAATTCCAGATGCTCCTGAATCTCGAGGCTTCCTAGAGAATTTCATAACTACGATTATGAATAATTTACAAATATTTATTAGAAACGTTCATGTAAGATACGAAGATTCAATGACAAAAAATGATGGATCCCTTGCTTGTGGGTTTTGTATTCAGAGTCTTTCAATAGAAACCACTAATAGGTAAAAACAACACATCTTGGCTACTTGAATTACAATTTTTTTTTAAAAAAAAAGAAAATGTCCCTTTTCAAAATGTTTTTGAAGTTAGTTATATGTGATTATGATTTCAGTAAATGGAAACCAATTACATGTACAGCAGGTTTATCTTCTATTTACCAAATAGTAAGGGTTGACTCATTCTCCGTTTACTTCAATCCTTCTTGTGAAGAACTCGCTGGAAAGGCCCCTGGAATTGATTCGTCAGAGGCACCTTATACTTGGAGACAAAATATGCAAAGAGGCTTAGAAACTTTCAGTATCAACAATGAAGATTTCGATTTTAGTAAGATTCAAAATTAACCATATCTAATGAATCATAAAAAAGATGGTGCAATAATAAGATTTTATATTTACGATAAAAACAAAACGAGTCAATTCTTGTTTTTTTTTTAATTTTGAAAGCAGGCTAATTTCTTCATAATATAGAAAATATACTTTTTAAAACTAATCATACTATCAAATGACTTATCCTGTGATCATTTCAGTTTTGAAGCCGATTACAGCGAAAATGAAAGTCATTGTGAGTAAATCAACTGAGGCTAGAGTCCCCAAACTTTTGATAGACTTTGTTCTCCAAGATTCAGCAGTACAATTATCAAGGCAACAGTATTTGATAATTTTTGAATTGTTGGACTCTTTCAAGAGGATTGAAATAAACAGGTATTACTTGTTAATTGTGGAGTAATCATTTAAAAGTAGTCTTTGTTGCTTAATAGTTAACAGTAGAATAAATAAATTAATTAATCTGTTGTTTTTCTTGCATCTAGAAAACTGAGACAGTGGCACACGGGTGTAGAAGTGATTGGGAACAGTAGCTTGTGGTGGAAGTATGCTTACAAAAGCGTCTTGGAGCAAAGAGTTAAGCCTTATACATGGAGTTATATCAAAGCTCATAGGTAGTTTCCAAGTTTTAGTCAAAAGACTGTTATTTGTTGATATTATAGTATCAAAGATTATTAAACACAATAATGATAAATTTCAGAGAAAATTATCGAAGATACAGGAACACGTATAAACAAAGTCTCCTGAAACCTACGGATACAGAACTTAAGTTGGACCTTCAGCGGTGTGAAGATATGCTAAATATTACAGACATCATTATTGCAAGACAGGATGCTAAAATTCAGGTAGCTTATTATTTTTAATTTTAATTGTTTGTTTATTTAACATTTACGCTAATTTAGCTATAATTTATTCGTTACTAGAGTTTATGAAAAAAGAAGATAACAGTTTGAGAGATTTACATGTTTTAAAATGCATTGAATCCTTTTTTCATATATGTTGATATGTGACATCTGCTGATGTATGTGTTGAGATATATATCCAAACCTTTGGAAAGTCGCTACACATGCATGAATCTTAATGCAATTTGACAGATTTGCGCTTAATGTCCCTGACGATGGGAAAGACTACTTACTACTGATTTTGGGCAACAATGAATGTCGGAAAAATACTCCATCATACATATTTTCCATCATCAATTTTTTTCGCCTTTTATATTTATTGTACACACTTGACAATGTTTATTGTAATCCCTACGTGAGTGAATCATATTAAAAATTAACTGCATTTTGGTTATTTAAAAAAAGTTAGATAACTATTAACATAATTCATAACAAAATCTGTAACAACATTTATATAATCAAATGAATAATTGTTTATAAAATTTGCTGTCAATTTATTTTGTTTTTATCTTTTTGAAATGATAACTATCCATTAAATGTCTTGGCTTATTTTTTTTGTTAGACTAATAATATTTTTTTAAAGAAAGTTACAAAATAACTTATTAGTTACTTTTCTTGTCTTAAATTATTATTGACAATTTCATTCGTTAAACCATAATACTGTTAGGTTATGATGCCGTGGCAGTACACTAGAGGAAACATACAGACAAAACATTGGCCCTTTGTGACCACATAATGAACATTCTACATTGGGAATTCTACATTTTGTCTCATTTGCAAGTAGAGTAGGGTTCTTTAACGAGTATCTGATATCGTACATACTCGAGACTGTGGTATTGTTCCCCGGACCTACTTCCACAGGCCAGAACGTTGTCACTTGGCTACCTTGATCAGTTCAAATTAGTTTATAAGTTGTAGTTATCGTATTGGTATGGTTGAATACATGAGAGGTTCCTGATTTTTTTTATGGTTGGAATAAAGCAAAGAACTCATTTGAGCCATTGTGTAGGATATAATTATCGTTGAAATAAAATTAGCTTTGATACCATTGAAATGTTTTCTAGTAAATGTCAAATAATTTTTACAGATACTAAAAGAAAGTCCAGAAAGGGTTACCGTAGTTGAACGGAGAACTGGTTGGTGGCAGCAAGTGATTAATCCAAATACAAGGAAGGAGCTACTTGTCACTGCCAACAAAGGACGTGGCATATGGGCTCAGTTGTCAATTTCTGAGAGAAATCAGCTTTGTCAAGCTATTGGGTACGATCCAGAAATCCAAACATCAGACAAGCCAAAGCAATACATCGGTAAGTCACTAATTGCCCTACAGCTTAATGAGCATGCATACAACTCCATATTTCATTCCTTTAATTTCAGATTTCTATTTGATTATAAACTATTTAAGCATTCTATTTGAATATTGTACCCTGTAAACGTAACATATAGTGCATTGTTATTTATACCACAACATAACAAATTTCATTGTAAACATGTAAAATGAAAATCAACGTCTAAACCATAGCAAGGAATTCAGAAATTGACCAAGATCTTTCAAACAAAAGAACTGGTCTTTGTCAGAGTGTCGGTGACACTAAAACAAGTGATATAATAGCACCTTATTTTTGCATTTAAATAATGATAATTGTGGTATAAGTTGGACATAATCTAAAATTATCACGTATGAAAGATCAATGTCGTTAAGATATATTATTGAGTCATATTTCTTTAAATTTAATAGATCATAAGCTATAAAAAAAAGTATTGTTTTGTTTGTTTTTAAGTTAGGCTTAGTGTTAACAAGAGCAATAGCTTTGTCTGCAGGAGTTGACTGCAGCAGATAACTTTTAATTATTACTATTTGAACTCTTTGGTCACCCTGACATGACATTTGCTCCCCTTCTTTGTACTTTATGCCCTTTGAATACCTCTGTTGCCACTCTCTTCCCAATACCACACCAGATGTCCTACATCACTTGTTTCAGTATTAGTGAGACTCTGAAGAAGTAGTATTTTTGGTCGAAAGATTTTAATAATATTTTTGAATTCCTTATTATGGTTTTGACGTTGATACTATAGTTTATAGTATTACACAATAATTTCAAGACTCTTAATGCTAAATAAACAATTCAGTTGCTTTTTTTCCATTTCTCACTGTTGCTCAAGTTTAATTAACGGAATATAGATAACTTGATAAGATTTAGACTACTATTGAATCGAAAATCAGTGAATAATCAGGAGTAAGTTGCGACTGCAAATCAAACATTAAGCTTAAACCCAAAATGTCAGAGTTACTGGCGTTTCATGTAGCTCAAAGTATTATTCTATTATATATCTATCAGGAATCAACAACCATCGAGTACTAAGTTGCTTGTGTTTCCTTTGACATTCTTACTTTACTCACGGTTTGACCTTTCAGCTGAAAGATTATTCAGATTTCAATAATCTTGGAAGATTAACATTTAATTATCATAACTTCCTAAAAAAAAAAACAGCATAATGAACAGGTAGAGCAACTTAATATTTCATATTGAGTACATATGTATTAGTATTAATTACAGTACATAATACATGTATTCCTAGTAATAACAGTCCTAAGTTTGGTTTAGGTAAAATTGTACATGAAAGATTAAATTGATTTGGAAAATTTCTGTCTACTTGCAAGCACAACTTTTGAAATGAATACAAAGTCTCTAGTCTCTTATTATTCGAAAAACATTGGTCAAATGAGAAATATTCATGCCCTTCCAAAGTCATATGG
The DNA here is from genome assembly GCA_026182355.1 of Hermatobates lingyangjiaoensis. Taxonomy (NCBI): domain Eukaryota; kingdom Metazoa; phylum Arthropoda; class Insecta; order Hemiptera; family Hermatobatidae; genus Hermatobates; species Hermatobates lingyangjiaoensis. The sequence goes on from JAPFBL010000255.1 coordinate 2,202,867, forward strand.
AACACAATTCCTCGAACACTCCAGAATACCCCATCATGGATGGCTGTTACTGTTGCTTCACCAAATTATACTCACTAATGAAATTTTCATATTTTCCAACATGTATTCACAGCATCGTAAAGGTTTTGGGCAATTCATATTCGACAATAACAGTTTTAGAAACGGGATAACAATTTAATAATTATGGTTAAAAACCTAACAATAACAAAAAAAATGTGTGTTGAATTTTTTAGTATTTTTATCTATATGAGAGATAAAAAAAAAGATTTTTTTCTATATCTTTCATTCTCAGTCATCTTTTAATTGGATTAAGTTATCTTGAATGATGTATTTCATTTTTTACTCTCAGTTAGTAGTGTTGAAATAATTTCATAAAATAAATATGAAGAAATAAATGATATGTTATTGTACGAAAAAATCTCACAATCCATAGTTTAGTTTTAGTTATCTGTTTCATTTTGATAATCTAGTTTTACGACCAAATGTTGTGATACTAGCGTTAGACTTCACAGTTTTGACATTTTTCTTCTGCTTTACAGTTTCCCTATGATTCATCAAGGCCAATCGATTGTTATTTTTATTATGTTGGAGTAATATCTAGTTTAATACCTTTCCTTGCTAACCAATCTTTAAGATCAGGATTTTTAACCTATTCAATACTAAAAGTCTACCGACCCTTCTTTTTTATATCTTTCTCATGATTCCGCCCTAACTGGTCGTCACTTAGGTATACACTCGTCATTCCTGGTATACACTCAAATAAATTTCAAAAAGGAAACATTTCCCACACTTATACTATTAAACATCATTAAGTAACGTAACACATAAAGACATACAAGGCAGTAGGTAACTGACATGCCTTCTCAGTGGCGATGAGATCCGTGAGTTTTTTCCTCACTGCTGTAAGCCAGTTGTGAGGGAGTTTATTTATACTATAATTATCACACTATGTATAACGTGCATACCACTACATACAACATTTGGACTACATTTTCTATATTACAACATTTCATATTCTATGGATAAAAATGTTTTGAAGTCGTATACAAATTGTTCTATTATTGCAGTTTGGTTTAGGTAAACGATCTCAACATTTTTTATAATTTAATTTACACATTTAACTTCAATAAAATATTACAAGCAATGAAATCACTTACTTATCGATGCACATGGATATCCAAACATCCAATTTATAAGGATCATTGGCATTAATCTCTAGTAATGAATATAATATTTGTTATAATTAAATTTTGGAATCTAACCATTATCTTTCAATAGCCTGAGTACTGATCATAAAGTACGATTTGCAGAGTAACTTGGTGATTAACTGTTTTACTAGCAATTTGTTTACAAAAATTCTTTAAATAATTCATGAAGAGTGTGTTTCTCACAACCATCTTGAAAATTGATTAATTCTGTAAAGAATTGTCCTAGCTGATGTATACGTTTCTGGTCAGAATTTATAATAGTGATCGAAATAAATCAAGTTCAGACAGGATTGCGATTAAGATATGATCAGATTACACGTTACCGACAGGCAGTTAGCAACTGAGGTGGCTTATCGAAGTCGCTGAAGCACCAGCAGCCTGCCAAATAGTTTCAAAAAACAAACAAATAAACAAAAAATTGAACTATTGCTAATTTTGTTCATTGCTTGAAAAAAACTCAATTATAATCTACATCTTTATGATCTGAGAATAAGATATTGTGATGTAAATAAGCTTATCAAGTTTGGACCTTGATTATTATGGGATTCACATATTACTATTAGCAGTGCTTTTTTACAACATGGACCTCTTTTAAAAGAAATCACTCCACGTCAAAGACGATAGCCTTGAAGACTAAAAAACTCAAATTATGAACTTGATATAAAAGATATCTGATTTCAACTTACGTTCAAAAATCTAACTGATGTTTGCCCATTTTCATTCTATTATACTTTTTGAATATGTATGTTTTATTTATTTCTATTTGAAAATAGATGTGTAAAATATAAAAATATAAATTAACATCAATTAACGTACAAAAGCACAATATTTGAACACAAAATTATAATCAAAGTTTATATAACATAATCTTTGTAGTTCTTCGTAGGTTTTTTAAAATTTTCTGGTGAAAAATTGATATTTATATATAACAGTTTCTAACTCTTTATATAGTGTAACTTAGTTGTAACTCTAACATCATTGTTATATTTGATATCTGTTAGACTTTATTTTTATTTGTTTTGTTTTTTATTTCAATTTGTTCTTTCTAACAGATTACAGTTAATAAAAAAACTTTCTATTTCTTTATAATCAGTTTTTATAAATCTGGCATATGTTATTTCTGTTCACTGTCCTTCGTTCGTGAAACTATTGTATACATCTTTAATTTTATTATAAACCTGTAGATCTGTAGTCTAAAGCTTACCTAAAAGAATGATTTCAGGATATATATTGTAGATCTCTATAACTGAATTCAAAATCATTGATTTTGCAAACAAATTTTTTCATCTTAGGGAAATAGTATGCCTAATTTAGTTTAAAACTATTTGTTTTGAACATAAAATTGGTTATTGAAACATGAACAGGTAGAGCAACTTAATTTTGATATAAGTACATTTGTATTACTATTAATTACAATACATAATACACGCATTCCTGGTAATAACCGTCAGAGAACATTATTTACTATTACTAGCAATACACGGTACTGTTATATTATATTATTAATAATACATAGAACAGTATTACCATTAATAAGACAAATTAATATTAATAATAATTCTTTAATTATTTATTGATTGATATAAATAACAATTCTATTATTTAAAACAGTCACAAAATTGATCATTTTCTCTGTTAATGTTCTAGTAGATTTTGATGAATTTTTATTGTATAAAGTTGTATTTTTGTATTTCATACTATTTACAAAGTGGTAAATTAGTGATTCAGCAACTTTTCAATGAGAGAATTGACAATTGTTTGCATTGGTGTCTGCTTTAGAACACAAACTAAACTTCACCCTTGCCAACTGCTCCCTGTCGCTACTGAACAGAGGCCACGAAGTGCTTGTCGTCACAGTATCGCAATTCCTGGCGAGCCTCGAAACTCGCCCCAGTGCCAAAGCTTTTAAATTATCAGCAAGAGTTGAGAGTTTTGTCGTCGAGGGTGCAAGCATTGAGCATGATTTAGTTCCCATTATAACGGCAGATAACAGCGTTAATTCAGGTAATTCTTATATCTATATTAGATTTAAAATTTTTTTTAATATAATGTTACATTTCATATTACTGGATGGTAACATAGAACTCAAAAATTAAATATATCTTATTAAATTACAAGTCGTAGCCTGTAGAACTATTTTTCAGTTTTCGGATAAACTGAAGTAAGTATTATAACTGCATTATTCAAGCAACTGTCTATTGTCTTTTTAAACATTTTTTAAAGAAATCTAACAAAAATAAGTTGGTAATTTTTGCTTCCAGAGTGTTTGATGTGCTTGGAGTAATAATTTTTATTTTGAAAATAAAAACAATATGAATTACTAATCCACTTAATTTTAGTTTTAAGTTAGATCGTAATATAAACATTGACATTGTTATATTCTCTTTTTGCTAGGCCTCTTGTTTTTTCTCAATGTATCTTCCTAGACCTTGCTTTTTTCCAGTGTTCTCCAGAAAGTGCCTACCAGTAAAGAAATAGTTATATTACTAATACTGTGAATTAATAACATGTTTTGCTTGTCGTAGGCAATACATGGAGTAACTTCATCGCCATGGATTTTGAAAAGCATCCATTGAATAGTGAAGCTGATTATGGTTTCAATGTATCTCTGCAACCGCTGGAAATCGTATATCATGAAGTATGACCCTTTAGTATATAAACAATGTTATCACTAGTATTCAATTTAATAAAATGAAACAATTCGGTAAATGAATTTTTAATAACTACAATTTGAATTAAACATTTTAAAAAGTTGCGGTAAATTAGTCATAATAAGCATGTGTTTTATTTTAATTTTAAATTATTATTACCCTAATTGTTTTCATATTAAAAATAATTTTACTTTATACCCTAAGATAGCAATGTCATTAAGAAATAAAATAAATGCAATGAATATTGCATTTATTCATTTATTTGTCCATGAAATATTTGTGAACAGAATATTTAATGAAAGACAACTACTTCAGCGTTAGAAATCTACTTTACCTCTTAACAAGGTTTTGCTCTGACTGCTTCAAAGTAGGTAAAATTTAGTTATTATGAAAATGAAAATCTATTTTAACAGATTATCGCATTAGAGGTTCTTTGAATCTATTTTTGGTATTTTGCTGATGATGTTTCTTTCTGATTCTGTGTGGGTGTGTTCTTACATAGGTACACACAGTGCGTGCACGGTAGTTGTGCTCACACTTCCCGTGCAACCTTTAAAGAATACATTTCTTTATATGACTTTTACTTTATATGACTGTTACTAACACTTTCATATTTTATATTTATCATATTCATCTGGTTTTTTGATTAATTACTAAACCAAAGGATTCATATTGATGACATTCCTGTCTTTTCTTTATTGACTACCATTCATTCATTCAGAAGATCACACCTTTTGAGTGATCACCCCACAGAGTGAGACAAACATACTACTTATATTTGCAACATAATTAGCGAAATTTAGCAAGAATACTAAAATAAATAAATTCATTCAATTCAAAAGTTCATTTCTGATATTGGGTTTGCTTTTATTAAAGTTGATTTCAGACTACTCAGTATATTTTTAATATTTTTTTAAAATTTCCCTATAATAAACAAAACTATTTCACTATAAATTCACTAGGTAAACTCTAACACATCTAATTTAGTCGCAACTGATTATCTTGCTTGCATCTCACTTAATCATTTGTTCAATATAGTACTGTATTTCATCAGTGTCATTCATTTTACGAGTACTTATAAGTTATCATTACCTGTTTCAAACACTGTAACTATGATAGCATTTTCACTCTTATTGAAAAAATTAAAATTAGATGACTAATTACATTAATTGCCAATGATTTTGATACTAAGTTCACATACTTTGATAGTAATGTCTTAAATTTTCTTTTATAGTAAAATAGACTACTATCGGTTTTTATTTACAATTATTGAACAAATTTAGCAATTTGTGTTGCATAAGAATTAGAGAACAAGACTTAGTTGCTCAACAAACTAATACAGCACATGATATATTTGACCATCAATTTGGCCATCTCAGGTTAAGACAAATTATTTGTTGTGCTCTACAGATTGATAATGGACGGATAAATAAATATCTACGATTTCTACGATCTCGTACATATATTGGTGTGGTAGAGGAACTAACGTGTTATTGCTTGACCCACATAATATGTATCTCCTTATAATTAACTACTGCTAATAAAACCAAATCCTGTTATGTCTTTCTGTTTCAGCAAGCATTAAGTGAACTCTTAAGTTTTGTTCACACTGCGACTGTTTCTCTCAATGGTCTTTATAGTGATGTTACGACTTATTTGCTTAAGAAGTTCAATATGTTGGCCAGTCAGGCAATTCTTCAGCGTAATCAGAATATACAACTGTCTCTTGACCTAAAACTACCATACTTCATCATTCCTGAACTTGGAACATTACAAAAGTAAGTGTCTTTTTAAAGACTGTTGATTTTGGGGAATGCGGTGGATACGCACTGGCACATTAATGTTATAAACCAGATAAATGAATTCATTGAAACTGCACCATAAATTAATGGTCTGTATATTTTTGCATCCTCAAGTACAACAAATAACCTATTACTTCAGATAGTAATATTATGATTACAAAACCGATTTAAGCTAAATATTAAACATGCCCCCCTCTCAATTTTGAAGGGAATGCTTCAAATATTATATTAATGTACGCATTTAAAAAAAAACACAAAAGAATTGAAGGTTACAAAATAAATATTAATAACATTAAAAACCGATACATAACTATACACAACAAAATAAACGATTCAAATTAAAGGTAATAATGAAATGAAATACAGGACACTCAATCTATTTTCGGCAGTAGCCATAATTTTGTCCCTGGGCTCTGGTGTAATCCTGATTAATCTGAATTCGCACTGTTGCCTCTCACGGTAAGAACTGTGAAGGAGGCCGTCCCCGCCAGGTGAAGCGTCACAACTCACTCCATGCTCCATGATAGTAGAGAAAGATGCCTTCTCTGATCATTGATGTTGAGAAGACTTTGCACTGCCTTTTTCACTTGTTACATTGCTGTAGCGTAATTACTATTTCTTGAAACACCTCGATCAAAAATGTTGCTTAATTTATTGCATTTTCGCCAGTGTTTAAGCCTCTTTGTTAAAATAGGTCTCATATCAAGTTGTGAGCAATTAGTTATTACGTCTCCAATCAGTTAATGATAGGGTGTCAGAGGAAATTCATCTGATGGCTCATTTGACAACTTAATAATATGTCGTGAAAGGATGTATTTTTCAATTTGAATGAATAATGTAGAAAATTAAACTATCCTAAGAGATGTGCGTTCAGTTAATGTTTTAAAATATGGCATTACAAGATGAAGAAGGACTCCGTATATGCACAGGTTTCCGTAAGATATTTGTTTTTTGGTTTTTCTCATCTGGCCATAAATCGACGCTGAACTCAGGAGTGATGACGATACTCATATAATCTACTAACTTGCAGTGTCTAGTGATAGCACCACACTGAAATAGTGAAATAGTTATGACATTTCAAAAATTTAATATCTCTTTTTCTTTAAATTTTTATAAGAAAGGAACTCAATGATAAATTTCCGTTGTATAGAACGGTTTTGTAGGGATTCTTATTCTAAGTGCTTGAAAGTTTTCCAATAAATGATCTTCTTGCCTTATCTTCCCCTTAAAATTTACAAATGAAAAATTAAAATATATACAGTGAAGAAAAATTTTGCGCACTAAAGTTCTTCCTCTTTAAAGACAGTATTTTCGTCTCACAGAAGAAGGTATTGAGATTACCTTCTTCGCAATAAGGATATTACGTGTTGGTTTTTTTAGATGAAAACTAATTGAATTGTTTTGAAATATTAGATAATTGATATCCTCTGTCTTCCACTCACTCTTATTTTCGTCTAAGTGTCCATACAAAGAGTAAATTTTACACCTTTCATTTACCTCTTCAGTAGGTTTCAGGTCAAAATCTTTTGATCAAATGCTCTTTCTTGGATCTGTCTAATAACAATTATTCTAGAACACAGAAAATTCTTCGTTCATCAAGGTCAAATTGCCTTTGACCTTGATGATTTGTAATTACTAACCAATGCCAAGTAGAATTCAATCAATGGCTCTCTTACTCTTGACAAGTGTAATCAATCTTTGCAAATTGAGTCTTTCTAAACTATTGATTGAAGTGCTGTTTATAAGCGCCATTCTGGAAGTCCATACACGATAAGAATTCAATTGATGATTGTACGTTTGCCTGAGTGATACCTCACTATATAAATCTTAATATATGGTCAACCAACATTTGTTAGTTCTTGAATTCTACAACCCTATTAGACATAAATGCTCCCCATTATGGTAATGTGGTCTTATACAACGAAAGACAATTATAGAAATAGTATAATAGGAAATTGTATCAAATGAAAGCTGTCGTGAATTTTTTACTATTTTATTAAACTCAGTAACATTGTACCTCACAACTCCAATCACGGCAATGTTTTTTCTCAGGATTTGGATAACATTAAATTGATAACTACATTGTTTAAAACATCTATTAATCTTAGGCACATACATGAATTATGTGCACATTCTGGCGAATTGGAGAAGTCTTGTAAATCCATTCTCGTATCACTTTGTTGATTTCCATACAAGTCTGACAGTTGATCAGATTGGTCATGAATATATATATATATATATAATATATATATATATATATATATATATATCAATGATTAAACCACAATAAGAATGGGAAAACAAGACTAAGATCTTTCAACCGTAGCAAGCGGTCTTCGTGAGAGTCAAAAACCCAACTGACTCTGACCAACTGTCGATGTAAATAATTTGAAATAGTCCACTCTGTAATAGTAGCACAGGGAACCTCACTGGGAACATTTATTTCATCTAGAATCTAGAGTGAGGCGCTGGTCTAACATCTGATGCCTTAACGTCCTTCCCCAAAACCATACAACCATCCACAATATTTTTAAAATCAACTCATTGTTGAGGCTGACTTCTACCATGACTCTGAATCATGTTCCTTAATTTGGTATTTGCTACAGACATACAGTTCAGTTATTAGCTTCTATGCTACACTATAGTGTGATGCATTACTTTCAAGAGCTGCTATTATTCCATGTTTCTACTTCTAAAAGATCTGCTTTTAATTCTGTTTTAAAATGTATAAGTGATAAGAATGAATCATGGAATTGTTAACTAATCTCTGGAGGTTTAACAGAAACTGACTGGTGGATGTAATAGTGATGACTTTATTGGCACATTGGTACAAATATTAACATTACTACAACCTATTTGGGTAACTGTCACTGTATTTATGAAATCATCTGTAGCAACTGATATGAAAACTATTCTGCTCAGAACTATTTCTTTGTTCACTATTATCGCCTGTGCCCCTAATAATTTCAATTGTTGATTTTTTTTATGAATTTTTTTCAACAAACACAGTTGAAATTGCCAAAATCTACCTTCAACTTATGAAGTTCTGCTTTATTTTTCCTTAAAGGTTTTAAATAATGTTTTAATCTTAGAATTTTGCTCTTTCATATTCTATGCTCTTTATCAGTTGTTGAAGCTCACTCATTAAGCTCAACTTAAGTTGTTTTCCGAAATGAAGGGCGAAAAGTGAAACTTATCAATGCAGATTAAGGTTATAGACTATACAAATAAATTAATTGGAACTGTACTGTAAATTAATGGAATGTACTTTTGCATTCTCAATTACAACATAATAACCTATTACTCCAAGTAATCATATGGTTACAACCGATGTACGCTAAATATTAAAAATCTAATAAGCAAAAAATGTATTTCACTTTTTAGATATGTAATGAAACTTAATATTTCTCAAACGCTTTAATTTTTGTAGGGGTGGAAATTTAGCTATAATCGATCTGGGACAAGTCAAACTAAATAGTGAATTGCAACCTAGTGATTTTCATTTGGACGACTTGACCCAAATGGAAATTGAAGAACGATTATACGACAGATTTCATGTTGATTTCATAGATTTTCAAATACTCTTTTGTGATACAGGTAAAATATACTCTATTACGATTTCTTTACTATTGAATAGAAATATTTTAGCAGTTATTAATTGAAAATTAAACAGGAAAACGAATACAAATGTTAACCTATTTTAAATTTTGGAAAGGTGATTTATGGAGGGATTTCAAAAATTTGCAAGACTCTGAATTTCACCTCTTACCAAAAATGCAATGTCAAGCAGTGTTTTCTAACAGTGTCAAGCCTGAATATCGACTACTCCCAAGGTGAGTCTTAATGCACTTTCAACGAATTACGAATCTCGTCAAAAGTGTTTATTTACAATACATTTTAAATACATTAATTATTACTGGTATATTGTATAAAAATCATATTCTATTATGAATCTCTTAGAGGCCTAATTTAAAATATATAATAAAAAAACTATTTTAAATATATTGCCAAGAATGGCTATCACTAACTATAGCAGTGTATTAATTTTATATATGAAAGGTATAAAATTGGAAAACTAATTGACTTTTAGTGTCTCAGAGAATTTTAGTTTTAAAAATGTTTGTCCTCCAGTCACCCGAGACATTGACCATGGAGAAGGAAATGCTATCTAGATAGAATTTTACAGTGACGATGATGATTGGAAGACCTTGGGATCGAAGATCTTAACTTTTTTTTGTATAAATTATGATATCTAGGCAAGATTTCGCAATAGTAATGATGCCTGGGACACCTTTCAGCCGAAAGATATTATCTGCTTTATTATATACAAGAAAATGGCATTATTAACCTTTTGTAATCTCATTGAAATATTGACCTGTTGAATTGAATGATACAATATACTGCATTAAGTTCATCATTTCGAACTTTAAATTAAGTAAAACTAAATCTTGATGACCATATTTAATAAATTTATTCATACTGTAATAATAATAATTGTTTGCATTTCTTGATAAAATTGTCTTTATATGTCTGAGAAAAAAGAAAGAAAAGAGACAAGTCAGTGAAAATGTTTTTACTTGATCAAGTCTTACTCCTAGTTCGGACATGTACGAGGGTCGTCCAGAAAATAAGTTCCGTTTTGGTCTGTAGGGCGGTAGGAGTGGTTTTTGCCAAATCCGGCAACACCGCTCGAAAGAGGAGAGGTGGGGGAATAGAATGAGGGGTGGGGGACCTCAGTCGGTCAATTACCAACGTCAGGGCAGGTAGTTGAAATGGAGCCCTCCATGTCACGTCCCGCCACCTCGATCCCCGTTCCTCTCGAGTTGTTTTGCGCGGAGTGATTCAATTTCTTTATGCACAGGGTTTCAAATCAGTTCAAATTCACGAACAGTTTATTTCTGTTTATGGAGAAGGTGTAATGAGTGAATCAATGGTGAGGAGATGGGTATGTGAATTTAAGGCGGGAAGACATTCAGCTCTCTAGGGACCCACCGGGCGGAAACTTTCCGAAAGTCAAGTTTTTCCGAGACGATCTCATGGATGAGGGATCGTGAGATGTCTGGGAAACTCAGGTGGAGTTCATCCAGGGTTAAACGACGATCTTTGCGAATTGCATTGTCGATTTCTGCGACAATTTCGTCCGTCACAACTGAGGGTCTGCCTCTCCCACTTTCATCCTCAAGTGAATGTCTTCCCGCCTTAAATTCACGTACCCATCTCCTCACCATTGATTCACTCATTACACTTTCTCCATAAACAGAAATGAGCTGTTCGTGAATTTGAACTGATTTGAAACCCTGTGCATAAAGAAATTGAATCACTCCGCGCAAAACAACTCGAGAGGGAACGGGGATCGAGGTGGCGGGACGTGACATGGAGGGCTCCATTTCAACTACCTGCCCTGACGTTGGTAATTGACCGACTGAGGTCCCCCACCTCTCATTCTATTCCCCCACCTCTCCTCTTTCGAGCGGTGTTGCCGGATTTGGCAAAAACCACTCCTACTGCCCTACAGACCAAAACGGAACTTATTTTCTGGACGACCCTCGTATATCGATTCACCAATGGGGAGTAGTGTAGGCTTGTGCAGCCTGGCGCCAACTGTGCCTCCTTTTCTCACATAATATATTACAAAGATTAACTCTTCCACAGTGTGCAAAATATTAATGGTCTGAAAGAAATTTTCTCTTCAACCTTTAAATGTTTAACAAAAAAGAAAGCAACATTTTATTAAAAAAAACATAGTTTCAATTCTAATAATAATCCAGTGTTTATCAAACTAATTATCTAACAATAGTGTTACTAATTTTAAGAAATGCATTGTTATCGATAATTATAATAAATATTAATTGTCTGAGAGTTATTGATTATATTTTTTTTAAATGTTAATTATTTGATTGAATACCTACTTCTTGAACATTTCTCTACTAAATCTGTTGTAATCCACAGCTTTCAACTTCTAAAATTACTCTTCTTTCATTATCTGTTTAGATCCCTCCCTCCCGCCACAATGAAATGCCTCTGAACTAAAGTTCCATTTGTGCTTTGCCTAATTACCATCTAACACAATATATAAGACAGATTTTAATCTAAGAATTCCATCTACTATTTAAATATCCAAATTGTTGCAGGTGCTTCAAAAGTTAAAACTTTATGGCAAATAGGGAGATATATCTTTTTTACATTCTCAGTAATACCTATTACTGGAAAAATTTGCTGGATTTTCAGCTTCACTGTTTTTGTACTTTAGCAATTGTGTTAGGTATTGCGCCTAGTTATGGGTATGCGACCGTGGGAGAATGGGCGACACACCCCAACGGTCAGAGCAAGGTTATTTTAAATATTGCTCTCTCTGGAAATTTATCGGACAAAATATAAGGATTATTGATGATATTATTTAAAGATTATGAATGATTTTAAATTTGTAGTAACTAACCAGATTTTTAATACAATCGTCCGAAGAAATAGAGTACATATATATATATATATATATATATGTAAAAATTGACTGCTATGATTTTTCAAATTAAGTAACTCCTGGTTAGTACCCAAAGAAATTTTCATTCAGAATAAAGCATGAATGCAAATAAATTTGTTAATCTTTCCAGAAATGTATTGATTGACTTAAAGTCTCTAAACATAAAATCTACGACCATGGTGAATATGAGGCGGTCTTTAATATAGTTTTTTTAAAAACCATATTTATTTCCGCTCTGTTATACTACATTTTTGAAATAGTTCATTATTCTGTTTTCAAAATCTCGCTACTTTATACGAATCTATTTTTAATTTTGTAAAATTATTTAAAGAATTAGTAAACAATTATTTAGTGGTAATATTAATATAAACATTTTTGTTTTTAAGATATAAACTAAATATTGCTGTTACAAGCATCAAATTGAATGTGTCAGACAGGAAAATGGGAATAGTGTTAGATTTCCTGGACAATATTCCTGTTCCCTCGGCCAACACAGTTCATGTGTCAGTCTCGTCACAGTTGGTTTGCTTGCAGGTAAGTTCTCTATCAGAAGGTAACTTTAATTGAAAATGCCTGTACCTTAATGCGTCGTCTGAATGGTATACTGTACTTGTAGGAAGTTCCCGAGCTTGCTAAGGATAGGATTCAAACGGACCCCTCCAAAGACCAACTCTCTGCAGTAAAGGCTACTATTATTGAAAACCATCTGGCTAAATCCAACCAAGACAGCTCTTTAAATAAGAATGAAGTCAGAGATGGTTCATCAGTCATGGAAAAGTTAATATTGCTCTTACTTTGAATCTAATTAAACAGTAGTATTAAAAACCTCCCAAAGTCATAACTAAACAATTTAAAATCAATTTCCAAGTCAGCTATTAATTTTTAAACTAAATATTTTGTTTGACTGGTTCTAATTTACGAAGTCTTTCTTAACATAATAATGATTACTAAATAGTTGGCTTTTTCAAGGAAGGTAACAAAAAAAGGGCGATACTTTGGCTTGCTATCTACGTTCGAAAAAATCGGCCCTGTATTGCTTTGGTTTGGTTAAAGATATTACAAAAAAGATCTTTAGAAGTAACTTTTATTTTAAAATGGTATATATGTAGAAATATGTAATAAGATTTCACAATAACACATTGACTATAAACCAACGCCTAAACTACAGCGAGATATTCAGAATAATGACAACTGTATTTCAATCTGACCTCTGCATATTAAATTTTGATCTTGATCACAACAAGTTTGCATAAAATAAAATACATTTTTTAAAATTTGAGCTGAGAGGTAGCTTGAAATTTTGTTTGTTATTTTAATCGGTAACAATTTATTTTTTCAAACTGCAGATTGGAAAAATAAATTGCTTCTGAGGTCGAACTGTAAAGCTTGACATACTTTATTTCTGTTACGAATAACCATCATAACAAAATGCAGCAGAACTATTCTTCTTCAATAAAAGAAGAGTTAAAGAGTATTTGGTGGCAGTAGAAACTAATTCGGTTGTTACACATTTTAATAACCAATCGAAAAAAGTTATTTATCTTCACCCAAAAAAAAACATAATTCTTCTGCTCTTTATGCCATGCTCTCTAGAGGGTTCAGGGCTCCTCCCCGGGAGCGGTCTTCTTCTCTGAGTGATAGACCCTCTGATTACCATGGGCTATTATGGGTATGGTAACTTTTGAATTTACCATAAACATGGTAAAACTAAATCTTGATGACCAATCAGATTTTTAATATGAGAGTTCTCGGCGTCGTCGTCGCGAGAACATGGAACAGGTTACGCTGATTGAGTAGGCTGGTTAACAGATTGAAGGTTTTGTGGCCACTGACATCACCTTCAGGCAAAGCAGCATAAGTTGGTTCGGAGTTCTACCCGAGAACTCTTAAAATGTTATTAGTTCCACGGTGGCGCGGAAGCCCTTGCGGAATTCTATCGTGCTCCTGTGTGCCCCACCATTGGTGTTCGACTCGTGGCGGCTGTGGTTCCAGGAAGAGTAAACTCTCCAGGAAGTCACTGTGTGAGAAGCAGTATCTTCTCGGGAGGTTGCCTGCAGAGCAGCAAAAGGGGTCTAGACTCTTGACCTTACCATTGGGTAACACTCATCAGGTGGCAGGTGGACGTGAAAACTGGTATTCACTTATGTGAGGCCTGGTCCCGGGTTAATGGGCACTTCCCTTTGAGGGACGACCGAGTCCTAATAATAAATGTAGTCTTACAACTAGAGGCTTAGTAGGAGTCTGCCGTCTGCTCTTTATTTCATGTGTCAAAATACCTGAGGAATCAATGCCAAGCTTAATAAACATAAAGTGTTATTCCTACATTTTACTGCGTTTAAGCATTATCATTGAAACTTTGTTGACTTTTAATGTTGAGAATTCTGAGGTTGGTTTTGACAGTTATAATATCTATAGGCTTGAGAGAAGCAAAAAACTAACCAGTGGTGTAGTATTGCAGTCTTTGTTAAAAATAATTTGTTCTCATTGTCAGTTACCACTAATTATAGCGATCTCAAAAAAATGTAGATGACATTAATTCTGGAAGCAGCAAATATATATTGGACCTATCTGCATTCCATTTAATCAGAAAACTCGATATCTAAAACAATTATGTGACTGCATTCCATTTAATCAAAAACTCAATATCTAAAACAATTATGTGAAAGAATATAATTTTAGATTTTTAACTAATTTAGAGAAATCGGTTCACATTGGAACAAGATATTCTGTAACTATATGAACTCTACTAATTGAATCACCTTTGACGATGCATTTTAATCGAGAGTTTTACTCAAATGGTCATACGATTTCTAATCTATCTACCATATATTAATTCTCCTTCTGTTTTTGATCTTCCTTCTCTGTTGACACTTTCCTCATGTACTAATAGTGTTGATATACATATGTTCTGTTACAGTATCGTATCTGAAGGTAGTGAAACCAAATTTCTAAAGTAGATAGTAATAAATCTCCTCGTCCTGACCATAACACTCCAATTCTTGTTAAGCTTTGTTCTCACTATTTAATTGTTCGCCTTTTCTTCATATTTCCTTTTGTTTTCCCCTTCTTCAAACTATTACTTTCCCTATAATCTGAAAAAAACACCTATGTTATTCCACTTCACAAAGTTAGTAATTCACAAACTGTCCAACTGTAAACCCAATATTAATCCAATCCAGTTTTTGAAAAATATTTGACTCTTTAATTACTAGTTAACTTGGTAAAGACATTAATAATTCTATTATTTTTCAAAAACAATATTTACCCCTCAACGTGTGCTTAGTTGATTTTCTTTCAAAATTACATCTTTCTTCTCCATCAGGTTACACGTTGAGACATCCTTGATTTCTGTTACGATTCAGTTGGGTAGAGATAATCTACCCAAATTATTTGATAAGGTAGATTATGGTATATCTTGTCAAAATTGAGGCTTATGGTATTTTAGTAAACATGTTTGATATTATATAAAGATATGATATGGTTAAGCATTTAAATTAAATCTGTTCTTTGGAACAGCTGGAGAGACAAAGGGTCCCAGATTAGTATGGTACTCTATTCAATATTTATGAACTACATTTATAAATATTTCCATTTCCATAAGTCCAGTTATCTCACAAATTAATTTCAATATCCTTTCCTTTGTGCCCAATTGAATACTCCTGAACTTCTTTCCCGTAGAACCTCTTATGACATCAACTGATCTGTGAAATGTTTAACCGTTGAATCCATTGTGTTTTCAGAAAAAACAACTCATATTGCATGTTCCCATTGCCACACAAAATAACTAACTTTTCGTGGTAAAAGTATTGTAACCTTTATTGAATGAATATTCATGTTTCATAAAGAAAATCATTTTTATAAGTGTTAAAGGCTGTATTTATAACTATAATGTATAAACATGCCACTATTAGGTAAATAACTGACTTTCATTACGTATAGACCAACAAAAGTTTATTTGTAAATTACATAGTTATAAAGTAATTCGAAACTGTGATAAAGTTTCCTATTATTGTTAAGAGTAATTTGAAATCATTATAAGGGCTCCCTTCTTATTTCTCAGAGCTATTTTAAATCATCAGAAGTGGTTTTCTTTGTGTTTTCACAATTAATTGTTATTTTTCTAGATATAATATGAAATGTATATTTCATATGACAGTAGTTAAGGGCACATGGATAACAAGCTACAGTATTACCATGAGAAGTAATAGGCTACAACAATATTTATTTATTTCAGTTTTTATTAGAGGTAATTAATTCATTAATACTGCTCATGAAAAGTGAGTTGTATTTCAAAAATATTTGTCTTGAGAATCATTAGTCATAGATTGTTGAAGTTAATACATTTCAAAATAACTCAATGAAAAAATTTTACATCTTCAAAAGTAATTCAAATGTAAATAATAATTTCTGTTGTAGGAGTTTTATGTCTTCAGAACCAAGTGATGAAGATAGTGAGTTGTGGGCAAGGACAATCGATCTACCTGGTTTCGATGATAATGTGTCCCCAAATAACAATATTAAAATGCTTCTGAGGTTCATTGTTGGTGAAGTAAGTGTTGTAATTTTATAGCAGTATTAATGATTAGTTCACGATAATAAAAAAAAGTTCATTTTCTTCATTGGCATTATGATATTCTATATCTTTGATATGCTCACAATGAAAGCTTACGTCAGATAATGTAATTTACTGAATCGATATTTCATTATCACATATTGTAATTATTTACAGATAGTTTTGGAGTTGTGCAGGTCATGCAATAGGGTTGATAAGCCTTATCTAATGTTACAATTAAGTAAATTATGCTGTGACGCTGCTTTAATGGAATATGGACCCGCAGTACAAGCCTCTTTATCAGCTATTCATTTGGTTGACAAGCTACATACAAGTGTATCTGGCCAATACCTGGAACTGATTTCTACAACCGATTCAGTTGATTTAATATCAGTTCTCTACAGAAAAGTAAGTAAAAACACCTTCCTTTTATAAAATTTTAAATATATATTGAACAGTATAGATAATTTGAAACATATAGGAAAAAAAGGAGGCCAACACTAGTAATTATCAAAATTTAATTTTGGCAAACACCGTCACTGAGAGAAATCATGACATACGAAGTTGAAGAAAGAAAGACGTTTCAGCGTGAGACTCAGTGTAGCCCACGGAGGTGAACAAAGTAAAGGAGTAGGACAAAAAAATAATCTAAAAAGGACGAGAAAGAAGAAAAAAGTGGCTAGAAGGGATAAAATAAAAGAATGCAAAATAATAAAGGAGTGTTAAACTATAAAGTAGAATATGTAAATAAATAAATGAAATAATAAAAAATATTCTTACATAAATAAAGAAAGAACCAAAAACAGAATTATAAATAATAATGAAACAATTGTAGTAATAAAATTAATAAAAATCGTAAAATATAAAAATATATATGAAAAATAAATCCTGTTCAGTAAGTATACTCAGATACAGAAAAGTATGTTGAGTTTTTGTATATCCCAACATAGTTACTTAGTTAAGTAGTGTAATTTACAGGTTGTTGCTTATCAATTGTCATTGTTTATCATTGACTTATTTATGTTTATCATTGTTTATCATGTTGCTTATCATTGTTTATCATTTTCATTCATTTAATGATTTGATTCATATCATATTTCAATGAGAAAACATATTAATCATATATTAATATGTTTTCTATTAGAGACTAGGGAAGGATAGAGATAGGGTGTGATAATTATGATTATCACAGTGATAAGCCATTAAATGGTTATTAGAAACAGCTTTAAGTTAATATATCTGTTAGAATATTGTAAATTATTTCTTTAAAAAACCTTTCTTTTTTCAGGTCAAATCTAACTGCCCCGATTTCAAATCACACTTTCATAGTGTTGAACAATCTTTAGTGCTTGATTTAAGCTCACTGTCCATAACTCTTCACAGAGAAGCGTTCGTTACTTTGAACAAATACCTCCAGTATCTTCTCAATAAGTAAGTTCTACAAACTTTCAACAACAGATCAGCAGTAAATTAGAAACCGTAGAAACGATGATGAAGAGTAAAGAAATCATTTAGGACAACTATCAGAATAAAATAATATATTAAAAGAATTGGTGGCTATAAATTTGAAGCAAAGAAACTTTTTTCAATGTTTAATTATATTGAATTTAAGTTCTGATTAAATTTAATACTTATCAAACTATAAAAATAAATAAATCATATTTGAAAAATTGTTGACATTATTTTATAGTGTCTAAAGATTTAAAAATAAAAACAATTGTTCAGTTATAACAATAAAGAGCTATTTCATTATAACATAATGAAATCAGTGTATATAAATTAGGAATTTTTATAGTAGTTAGTTCTATTTTAGTTTACTTGGACTGTGAACTTTAAATTGTGTTAGCCTAATCACCTTTATGTGAAGTATTTTTTTCTATTAAGGAATTGCTATTTTTTTTAGAGTTCAGAACAGAGATCTTCCTTTTATCGAAAAGTTAATAAAGAAAATCTCATTTGCTTCTATCAAGAAAATGTATAGATCCAAAGGAGATCCATTATTACCACCTGGTGCTATAAGATTTAGTTACTCCACTAGAATGTCAGAATTGAAAATCAGACTATGCGATACTGATATTGAATACATTGATATAAAAGTAAGTGTAATTTTAAACCCTCAGTTAATAATTCATTGAGTGTCTTTCATAATATAAATTCATAATATAATATAAATGTGTAATGTATGACAGCTATTTTCTTTTAATGAAATATGAAGATTTGAATTGATAATTGGTTAATTTAATGAACATTATTTCTGTAAATGAATTTTCTTTAAGATCATGTGTACTAATTACAATAATAAAGTAATCACCTTATTCAAATTATAAAGCTCAAATAGTTTTATAATATAAATAAAATTACGATAAATTGTTTAAATACAATGATAAATTGTTGTAAAGTTAGCACTAAAGAACCACATATACAAGAAAAAATTAGATATTTATAACTGGTCACCACATTTTATCAAACTGTATAGTTTCTGTTAATTATACTTATGAGGAGGAATGTTTTACTAAATCAAATTAAAAAGATATCTCTATGATTTGAGTAATTTGAATATACATAATGAACAATTTATTTTAACTGTATATTCAAAACGATTTATAAATGCTTTCATTTTTGTTTAAATAACCTTATTAATTGTTAAAAGTTTAGAGATTCGCACTTATTTAAACACACACACACACACACACATATATATATATATATATATATATATATATATATATAAATATATGATAAAACCACAATAAGAAAATGGGAAAGCAAGACTAAGATCTTTCCGATTTTCTTATTGTGCTTTGATCATTGATTGTTATTTCACGTGTTTATGTGAAATTTTTTTATATATTTATACGATCAAAGCACAATATGAAAATGGCAAAACAAGACTAAGATCTTTCAACTGTAACAAGCGATCTTAGTCTTGTTTTCCCATTTTCATATTGTGGTTTGATCATTGATTGTTATTTCACAGGTTTATGTGAAATCTTTTATATATATATATATATATATATATATATATAAACTTTTATTTTGTTTCAACTTCACGTCGATACTTTTATGAACAGATATATATATATATATATATATATATATATATATATATATATATATTTCTCATTCTTGAGTCCAAGCTTCATACAGTCAGACTTTTGTCATATTTATTTTTTTCTTATTATTTTTGCTCTGAAGGCGAATAGTTGTCTGAAAGCTTCGATATGAATTTTTCTCTTCTGCCTGCTTGTTGTTATTCGTTTACCCTTTTATCTCATATTTATAAATATAACTCAGTTACATAGAACACAAACAGAATAAAGCAGTGACCAAGATATCCGCACAGGAGAAGCAACAGGGATATTTATTTTATATGCACCAATAAATTCAATGATAAAAGATAAAAGAGGTTCTAAAGGCTATACCAAAAGCAGTAATTTCTTGGTTGTATAGTAACTTTTTTTATAGTAATGCTTAGGTATATATCTGTAATCGCTTTTCAAAATACTCCAGTATCTTGTCATTAGGTGTCTCGGCTTTGTGGCTAAGATCGCTAGTGCGTGTAAGCTATGGGCTAAAACTTAAAATGTGTTTTTTGTTCACATTCTGTATGACTCACTTGAATCCCCATAATAAAGTAGATGTTGCGACACCTGATTAAAAAAAAATTTAATCAGTACAAAATGATACCATGTAATCCTGAATAATATTAACAAAACTTAGATCATTTAAAAAATATTACTCCATGTCTTGTTTATTCTGCAATGATCATTTCATTTCTTTGTCAAACTAATACGATGATAAAGAAACAATTATCAATATTTAAATTAAAATGGTACTTATCAAATTGAATATAACATAATACAACAGTTATCTTGGAAAATAAAAAAGTTTTTATTTTGTTTTAGTGTACTTTTCGATTTTTTTATAATCCGATAATAGTATTTGATTGGTATAATTTTATGAAACATCTTTGCATAAAACTAGCATTAAAATATAAAATCCTGATGTTGGACAGTCCTAGCAAAGTTTTGCTTTCTGATCTCTTTACTTAATTCTATTTCTCCATAACGTACCTTATCCTAATAAATATATGTGTGGTAGATATCCGGACTGGAGAGTGACTGCATGTTTAAAGCAAATGAAAGAATGGTTTTAAGATGCTTTTTATCAGGAATTTCTGTTGATGAATTATCGGAAATAACTCTCTACACGAAGGTATATATGTATTCTATTATTTGTGTGTTTTTCAAAATTAATAAATATTTAGATATACGAGTATATTACTATCTTTGCGAATAGCAGTAGGATTAAATGAAGTTAATGAATTAATAGTTTCTCATATAGTATATTAATTACACAAATGTAAATTTAATTTATAGATACTTTCAATAGAAGATGAAAAAGTTTTGGATCTTAAATATATTCGACATAGCCCTAGACTTTACAATAACAGAGAAATAATAGAAAGTAATCAAGATGATGTTAAATCTGACGGAAATCTTAAACTACATATTGGCCGTTTTCATATTGTACTTCTTTTTAAAATGATATATGATATTCAGGTATGTATAATTATTCTTATTTAAAATAATGTAATATGAATGATATATTGATGAATATATTTAGTTACATATAAGTGTAATGAATTTAAAAATGTATCATAAAACAGTCCCATGATTTTTAACATTCTTAATTTAACGTTTTTACATATATGTCTATAACAGAGACTGCTCGCAGAACTAACCGTATTTTTCGAACGATAAGACGTTTGTATCTATAAGGTATAATATCAATGAGTGGGTTAATTTTCATACATAAGGACCGTATTATTAGGAGCATACTGTAACGGTTGTGACTTTCTGTATGCACTATCATTGTTTATAGCACAATACTAGCTGTTACTAAGCGAGGCTTGTAACTACCATAACGTTTAAACAATTCATCAATCGGTGATAGTATCAAAATAGTGTTTAAACATTTGAACTGATTTTTGTGCACCGTGTACCAAATAAGATAGACCAATAAGACCAACAAGGATGAATACGTAAGGCAGGTACTGCCTATTTTAGTGAATATTAGATTTTATCAGATTTTTTTGAAAGCATTATGTTTTTCTGTTTTTCCTGAGAAAATTATTGGATTTCCTTGTCAAACTAGTTTGAAGGTGGAAAGCCAAATAATCATATTTAAAATAAATGACTTTTAATGATAAGATAATACAACTCACCTTGAGAGAATAATAGTTTTTATTTTGCTTTTAAATAGAAGCATTTTTCATAAAATTACTGCTAATATTTGTTTAGTAAAAATACTAAAAATGGTTTGATCATTCAATCAAAACAACTGGTCTATGTCAGAGTATCACTGATGGCAAATATTACTTGGTTTGTTTGAAATGTCTTAGTCATTTTTCTCATTTCTTACTACGTTGACTTTTATTTCTCGTCTTTTTTGTAAAGCTTTGTTAATGTAATATAACAAATCGAATATGTAATATATACATGTTTCTCAGTTACTGTGTCCCTATTAATTAGAACCCTTTTCCTCCTGACGAAAAAGTAATTTAACTACTTTTGAGCGAATTTAACTTATTTGAACGAATGTCAAAATATAATAAGTTTATTCTGCATTCATATTTATTTTGTTTACAGTATTAATCTTACAATCCCTTCCAATTAATAAAAGAAGTGGTTTTGACGAGTTTAATTTTTTTGGTATTAATTATTTACCAAGAAATTAATTTTTGAAATATCTGCACTGAGGCAGCTATTTTAAAAACACTTGCCTCAGTGCATTACCTTTAACATATTTCGGGAATTTTTATATTAAAAATATGTTTAAGAATTTAATGAATTACTAGTTGAGTCTATTACTGGAGTTACCTATAACTCAATAAAAAAAAAAAAAACAATCAGAAGAACGAAAACAGAAAACAAATTGCTTTAAAAAGTCCAAATTAAGACATAAATGAAAAACATAATTAAGAGATAACATAATATTTATTATAACAATAAGTAATTTAAGAAGATATAATACATAATTTCTGCTAATTGCCACACTCCTACAAGTCGTCAACTTATTTCTTCAAAGGTTATTAGCTCTTAATATTTCTTAATCAAGATTATTCTACTTAATTTAGGATTCAGCTACCAAAAATCATAGTTGTTTGTATTGTTAGTAGAGATGTCTGTTGAACCAGCTGGCTTGCCAGACAGATTTTTTAATAATGCAATCTTGATGATCCGTGCTTTTCATATTCAGCCCAAACAAATCCAATATATATTATTGAACATTTTTTGAGAAAACAAAAACATCTCAGATTTATCTATTTAACAAAACTTAATCAATTAAAGTATTTTTTATGGATAACATATGGTAAAATAAAATCTGTAACATTTATTTATTAATATCTGAATAAAATGTATATAAAATATTTGATTATTTACTGATACCTGAGTTGATGTGATTATTTTGTTCTTTAAAAACATATTAAGTTGTCCTCGATAACTTATCTGCACAGTCAGTAATATTTTATGATTATGATATAAGCTATTTCTTGTTATTGTCTCAAATCATAGATAATGAGTTCTTATTTATTCTTATGTTATTCTAATATTAGAATAAGTATAAGAATTATTCATTTTTATGCTTTCAACTGTGCTATATCATAATTTATAGATACAGTTCAATGTACATAAAGAAACGTAGAGAAATTAAAAACACACACTTACAGTCTCTAATTTTCGGTTGGTCTCAACCGTCTCTGTACCAGTGCGCTTGGTTTCCCTTTCTTATCTCTCCTGAAGACGGTTCACCGAAAATTAGAGACTGTAAGTGTGTGTTTTTAATTTCTCTACGTTTCTTTATGTACATTGAACTGTATTTGTCCGTTTCGGATCGTATTTTCATCAAAAAAATAATTTATAGATAAATATATTCATATTTAAAAAGTAAAAATCCATGAACCATAATATTTCATTTATATTATGTTTTCATATTATGTTTATATACCATACCTTTATGATATGTTTTTTTACAGCATTTCTTTGACCCTTTCATAAAACCCAGTTGTATTTCAAATGTTTTGAAATTCTGGAAGGCTAAACTTCAAGATACAATGATGGAAATGAAAACTTCAGATATCAGACTTCATTTAGCTCTCAATCTTAGGGGACCTACCCTTCTCATTCCTCAGAAACATACCTCCCCAAACCTCGTGGTATTCACTCTTGGTAAGTACAAAAAAAAAATTAGGGTTTGAAATGAGTGTGACTAGAAATATTTTTCTCTAATCTATCCAAATATTATATTTTAATTAAATTAAATTTTACATTTGTATGTAATAAATGTTGCCTTTGTGTGTGAAATGTAATGAATATCTGAAGTCTGAAAGTTTTGCTTGAGTTGGGCGCTTAAGATAACATAGAAAGTTATTTACTTTTGGTATGCAGGTAATTGTTATTACATTTGACTTTGCAAGGTCAGTATAATACTCAATTTAAGTGCTGTAAAATTACGCGATTGTTTTTTATATTCAGGATAAATATATTATTGATTGTCATTATTGATAAAATTGATAATTATTTTATAAAAATAATAGTCTATAATATAGATACTATATTAACATCATGAGGTACATAAAATGAAAATACATATATATTGACATGTATAGTACATATATATTGAAAAATTGCCCATTTCTAATTTTTGATTGATTTTATGTTTGAGATCCTGATATGAATCATTTTCATAGTATCGTGAAAACCTGCGACTGTACCGGTATTTTGTCTTTAAGCGAAATCATTGATTTTGGGATTTATTAATTATTAAAGCTATTTATTTGTCGTTCAACCAACAATCATGTTGAGCTGAAATTTTTAACTGAGTTGCTCATAAATAGTTATTATTTGGCAAAATTATTCTTTACTTTTTCTGTTTGGATTGATTTGAGATGTTTGTAGGTGATCTTGTGGTGGAGAACTTCTTTAAGGAAAAAACTCCTTTTGGGGAAGGATTAGCTCCACCAGTTGTGGATAATATTTTAATTCGATTAGAAAATATACAGATGAACCGAGCTGTAATGACTCTTGGAGGAACACTGGAAGTACAGGTTCTGAAAATTATTTATCTCGTTTAAATACATCGACGCAGGTCAATGGAAGGCGACTGTGACCTTTGACCACTGTAGAGACAATACAGTGGAAAATTATGTCAAAGTTTACTTCATTAAAAAATTAAAAGCCATCTCTGTAATTCTACACTTTAAAACAATTAAGAACGCAAGATCTCTGATATTTAATTAAGAAAATAATTTGGATGTAACTGATGCAAATGTATCACTTGAATTAAGAATTCTTGTTACTTGTCAACTGTAGTGGTATGGGAGAAAATTTTCTGTTAGATATTATCGAGAACTATTTAAAATAGAACATTATTCCAATGACTTATCAAATAATATGATAAAATTAAAAATCATGAAAGTAACATCGTGAACGATTGAAATTTGAAAAATCTGCCATTGATTTTTTCTTGTAGAAAAGCTAGGAAAGCTTTCTTTTAATCTATCATTCTGTTAATAATTATGAATTCAATTTTAAAAAATCAAACTATATTAATGTATTCATTTATTTTTTAATGTTTTTTTTTATTAATACTTTTAACATTTAAATTAATATTCTAATGAATTCTAATAAGGACTTGAATTTAATAATTTAGTTGTTTATAAGTTTAGAATTTAAACGTATCCTTGGCTTTCAGAAATCCCAGGGCTAACCCTTTATTAAAATATGATACACCTATAAGTAAATTAACCAAACATCTTAGTTAACGTAGGCTTTGGTAGTTTCTTTTTGTTTTGTTTTTTTGTTTATACTGTTGTATTAAATTTATACATTCTTGATTTATAAAATGAACACTGACGGATTGCTAAACGAAAGTTTTTATCAATTCCTTATAGGAAGGAAAACATAATTAATTTAAATATAGTGGGTTTAGTTTCGACAAGAAAAAAAATGAATTGAGTACAAGTCCCTTTATCTTCTGAATTCGGTTGTTACAATCTTAACTCTGTTTACTAGACTTGCTTGATGGTAAAAAAAAATACAAGGTGAAACTATTAAATCCTAAATTTGCTAGTAGATTATTTAATTTACACACACAAGCGAACAGCATACATATGCATACCCTCATGCACACACACACACACACACACACACACACACAAACACACACACACACACACACACACACACACACACAACACACACACACACACACACACAACACACACACACACACAAACAAACACACACACACACAAACACACAGACGTGCATATATATATATATATATATATATATATATATATATATATATATATATACTTTTTTTCGTTGGAAATACGATCCAAAACGGACAAATATAGTTCAATATAAACAAAGAAACATAGAGAAATCAGAAGAACACACTTACAGTCTCTAATTTTCGGTTTGAACCGTCTTCAGGAGAGATAAGAGAGGGAAAGCAAGCGCACTGGATCAGAGACGGTTGGAGACCAACAGTGTTGCCGCATGCGCGCCCGTTCACAGAAAATTGAAATTTTAATCATATAAATAATATTATATTATATATATATATATATATATATATATAATACACACGAGATGCAAGAAATAAAGTTTAATCCACTAGGAAAAGAATAGATATAATGCTTTGTGGCCTTTCTTTTCTATGTTTTCCGTTTGGTTTAAACTTCATGAATGTTTATACATACCAAACTCAAAATAATAACATATAGAAAACATTACAAAAACTAACTTTGATATTTCAAAGAATTGTCGTCATCAGAAGAGATGTGACTCCCCTGAGGAGCGAAGCCACACACACATTTATATGAATAAGATATTAATTTAAATGATTACATGAAGTAATTCAACTACATTTACATAAAGATCACACATAGAAGAGATCATAAAAACTTACTACCGTATTTGGACTGTATTGTCACCAGGAAGAAAGATCTGAGTATACTTTTATACTTTTTTCTTCCTCTTGTACTACTACTACCTTTAAACGTGCTCCTTCCATCTCTTACCATGAACATCCAAACCTTAGATCTCTATTCACAGGTTTCTTCTCTTAAGTCTCCCTCCCTTATCACTGGTAGGATGTTGGTTTTTTAACTTATCTTATCGTCAATCCTGTTCTTTCCTAGACTTTTTTCCTTAAATATCAGATTTACCAATTCTTCATAAAACCTCCTGTACATTCTGTAACTGCTATTGTCATTTAGACTATACCCAATGTAATTCTTTTTATGTGGGCTTGGCTTTCACTAAACTTAGTTTTTTTTTGTATGAGTACAGGTCCTCCTTGAGTATGCGTAGCGACTTTTCCTTTACCATTCAAGCAAATTATCATGGACCATGTTTTAATGACTATTTTGTATGTTCGAATTCTTAAACAGAACCCTGATTCTAACTATAATATCACTTTGAGTGTACTTATTCTTTTTTTATTTATTTTAACAATATCTCTTTTCTATCATTTATATATTTGTTCGACTCTTATTTATTTGCATATCTAGACTAATTATTTAATATTTTGAATAGTATTTTATTTATTTAGTCATTTTTTAATTTATTATATATGTATATATTTATTTTAAATATTTTTTATCTTTGTTATACTTTTTTCTTGCTTCATTTTTCATTATTATTATTATTATTTATTTTTTTTCTTTTCACCTCTATATTCGTAAAGTGCCAAATTGAAAGAATTTTGTTGGGTAGCAGACATTAGTTTGTAGACTTTATACGGGTGTTAAAATATCGTAGTGAGTTTATGTGTTTTCTATCTGTAATATTTTCATATATATATATATATATATATATATATATATATATATATAGTTCAATATAAACAAAGAAACATAGAGAAATCAGAAGAACACACTTACAGTCTCTAATTTTCGGTTTGAACCGTCTTCAGGAGAGATAAGAGAGGGAAACCAAGCGCACTGGATCAGAGACGGTTGGAGACCAACAGTGTTGCCGCATGCGCTCCCGTTCACAGAAAATAAGGTAGACAGGAATCAATTTATAATTTATAAAATAAAATAATGGAATATGAAAACAATAAATATATAAAAAAGAAAAAATTGAAAAAATAAGGGAAATTGATACAGAGAAATTGATACATAATCATAGCTTAGTCAGCACTTTTGTTTATGTATCAATTTCTTTGTATCAATTTCCCTTATTTTTTCAATTTTTTCTTTTTTATATATTTA
Organism: Hermatobates lingyangjiaoensis; assembly: GCA_026182355.1. NCBI lineage: Eukaryota > Metazoa > Arthropoda > Insecta > Hemiptera > Hermatobatidae > Hermatobates > Hermatobates lingyangjiaoensis. The sequence continues at coordinate 2,230,848 of JAPFBL010000255.1, forward strand.
TTGTTTTCATATTCCATTATTTTATTTTATAAATTATAAATTAATTATAAATTGATTCCTGTCTACCTTATTTTCTGTGAACGGGCGCGCATGCGGCAACACTGTTGGTCTCCAACCGTCTCTGATCCAGTGCGCTTGCTTTCCCTCTCTTATCTCTCCTGAAGACGGTTCAAACCGAAAATTAGAGACTGTAAGTGTGTTCTTCTGATTTCTCTATGTTTCTTTGTTTATATTGAACTATATTTGTCCGTTTTGGATCGTATTTCCAACGAAAAAAAGTGTATATATATATATATATATATATCGATATATATCGACGACATTTTCGTCTTAGCCAGAGACGTAAATGTGATCGAAAGATTGAAGGAACACCTGGAGAATGAATCAGGCCTTAGACTAACTGTTGAAAAGAGTATTGACGGTCAGCTGCCATTTCTTGATGTTTTGGTCCAACAACGGTCTAGGAGCTTTAGCACAGGTGTCTATTGCAAACCAACTAACCCGGGTCTGTGTTTGAATGGGATTAGTGAATGCCCGGATAGGTACAAACGTTCAACCATTGCGGCTTATGTAAGAAGGGCTCTAACTCACTGCAGTGAATGGTCGGATGTCCACTCGGAGTTGGAAAGAGCAACCCAGGTCCTGGTCAACAATGGTTATTCCAATAATCATGTGAGGAAAACTATCAGTCAATGCCTTGAGAAGTGGTATGGCACTACAGAGAACAAAGATGCCTCAGAGGAGAGGCATCAAGTAATACGCTTGTATTACAGGGCATACATGAGCAGCCAGTACAAGCAAGATGAACAAGCGCTGCGAAATATCGTCTCTAAGCACGTTTCAACGACTACGGAGGAGGATAAGCTTAAATTAACAATATTCTATAAGAACAATAAGACCAGTAATGTTGTTCTTAAGAACAGCCCCCAGTGTGTCACCCCAGAGCTCCAGAAAAGTCATCTCGTGTATGAATATGTTTGTAATTCAGGGAACTGTGCAGCCCTGCCTTCTACATACATCGGCATGACAAACACGAAGCTCTCGAGGCGTCTTACCCTACATCTGTCTGCTGGTGGACCAAAACAGCATGAACAAGAAGTCCATGGTACTCGTCTCACTAGGGAGAAGTTAGTCGAAGGAACCAAAGTCCTTCAACTGCAAAGTGACCCTAACCGCCTGAAAATCCTGGAAGCGCTCTACATTAGGTCTAAGAAGCCTTCCCTTAACTGCCAGATGGTAGACATGTTCGTCATTCCCAGCATGAGGAGTATGGCAGTAAGCGGTGAAGTGCAGCGGGATACCGGACTGAGTGTAGCGCCACATAGTGCTGCTGATAATAGTGGCTCGGTTGATCTGGTGACTCGGACTGGTGGACCGGAGAGTGGTGTGAGGGCGGGCGCTCGGCCTGCGGTCGGTATTCCGAGGCTGCTCGGCGCGAGTCGGCCTCCGGCATCAGGTGATCTGCAGCTGTTCTCCAGTTGGGCTCCCCACTCCCCTTACCCCCACTACTTGCCTGCTTTCCCTTCCCTATGCCTTTTGCGTCCTGGATCTCCTAGAAACAACTTCGCCCGTCGATGACATCTGTGATGTCGAAAGCTTGCGCACTCAATACGTTTACTTTTCTTATATTTATTATTATTATTCTTTTCGTTATAACTAACAAACTATAAACTTTTCTTTCTTTTTTCTAACTAACTATACCTTCCCTTTTAATTCTTACTCTCTTTCAACTCGTTATTTAATATATCTTTTCTAGTTTACTATTAATCTTAATTATTATTATTATTAATTATTATTAACATTATTATTATTATTATTATTATTATTATTATTTTTTATTATTAATTTTCTTAATCTATTTATTCTCTATTAGTCCAGTTATACCGTTGACCTTTAACCTTCTCTTTATATTAACCTGTACTATCCTTTTAATCTATTTTTAGCAATGACTAAGCATGAGTCATCGATTTTAATCTATTTATAGCAATGACTAAGCATGAGTCATCGAGTTTAACTTAACATGTCACTTGGCCTTTCTTGAATTTCTTGGACTTTCAACTCTTTTATTCTAACCGCTTGTTTCTTGTTCATTATTGACCTTTAACCTTTTCTTTACATTAACCTGTACTATCCTTTTAATCTATTTATAGCAATGACTAAGCATGAGTCATCGATTTTAATTTAACATGTCACTTGGCCAACTCCTTTTCCAGTTGAACCCTGTTAGCAGGAGGTTAGTTCGTAGGATCGAATCTCTCAGTCTTAAGATCGTGAATGCCGAGACTGCGGTTAATTTTAATGATACTTGTTTAAAAGAAGATCTGCTGCCTATTTATACCAATATATATATATATATATATATGCATGTTTATTATATGTGTATAATTTATATAATTATATTATTATTATTATTATATAACATTGAGAGTATCGTTTTTCTTTATTAACACTATTTTTTAATAAGTTGAATTAAAATTTGTTGTAATATGTAATCTGTATTATTATACACAAGAAAATTAAAAACTTGGTTTCAATAATGTCGGGTTAAGAATAGTAACAATGTTAAAATTAAAATATATGTTTGATAAGTGCAGGAAAACAATTAAAACCTATGCATTTTATATTAAAATGTTATTGATTTTAAATAGCACATTTTTGTTATAATTTATGAGTATTAAACAGTAATAAATTATGGAATCTATATAATAATTTTAATACTACGTTGTACCTATTGCTTTGTTTTGAAAGTGTTCAGTTGTAGAAGACAGAATACCAACTTATTTCTTAAACTTGAATTTACTGAACTTCGATATCAGTAAAATAATATTAATTGTGCATCAATAAGGACATGCTATCTCCTTAAAATAAAATTTTTAAATTGATCTACTTATTATTATTTAATGTGATGAATTGAATTTAACGCTTGTATGAAGAATAAATGATTATTATTGCTTAGTGTCATAAATTTTTAGGAACCAATAATAGAGCCTATATGTATTAAGTTGGATGTAAAGAGAGCAGTGTCTTATCAGAGTACAGTCAGGTCTATGGCGGGATTGTATCTGCAACCAAATTCGCAAATCTTTCTCTACCAAATAGTTGGTTTGTGTGAAATTGTTAGAGTAAATATTGGACAAAAAGACCTGTCGACTTTACTCTCAGTTTGGACGGAAAATCTCAACTATGCTTCGTATATATCAGGTATGTAGGTATTTCTTTCGATTATATTTTAATAAATGTAAGGTACAAGAGTGATATTCACAAATTGACATTTGGTTAATACAACTCTTAACTAATTAATGCAGTAAAGGATTAATATAAGCTACTCTTTCATTAAAATCTGTTGCTACTTCAAAAATATTACATTGCACATACATACATAAGTTCTTACTGTTGTTATTATTAGCACATAACTGGAAGACAACTGAAGTCGACAACTCATAGCAAATATTTTTAATAATAATGAAAAAAAAAATTAAATTAAAATGTTTATTATTATATGCTGAGATGGAAGAGGCATTTTACCAAGAGAAATAATAAAATTAATAGATTGTTTACATAGATATTTTTTAGATCAGCATATATATTGATGAAATTCAATTAAGTGGCTAATAATTTGTTTCATAATCTGTTTTGAATAGGCATTACAAAAATTCATTTGATCTGTTCTCTTAGAATTTGAAATTTAAATAACTTAAGCAATATAAACACAATTATTTATTTGGGTTAAACGCACAAGTAATTTATTGTACTTTAACAGACAATCTGTAATGTATATAAGAAAATTTTACTTACAAATATTTATAGGGAAGAAACAAATTTAAAAGTATTTGAATATTTTCTTTTGTTTAACATCTAGGTTAGACCAAAGAAAACCAATGAATTATTGATTAGATTTATTTTCTTCAGAGAGAGAGAGAGTTAATTATTGAGTGTTAAGTAGTAGATGTAACTAAAGTGTACAAAATAAATCAATGCTTTAGATTATTTTAAGTAAATGGTCCTTCTATTTTCTTTTTGCCTGCACATTTTTCTTTCCTTTAGCAATAATTATTTGTTATTTGTTCAGGAAATGCCTCGAGATGGGGAACCGAGCAAGAGGCAGAAGAAGTAGTTGTAGTTTCTGATGAAGACCAACACGTCGTTCGTAAATTACAAGCTTTTTTTTCGAACTCTGAACAAGTTCGAGGAGAATCAACATTTCAGTTTAGCTTGGAGGGGATTCAAGTCTATACATTCAGTGATTGTGACGAAGTAATGAACAACATATTTACTTTTAATATTTGTCACATATTTAAATGAAATTTGATTTATAACAGAATGTTGTCAACTTAATTATATCTAAAGATCTGTTTGAATATTTCTGTTGACTTAATTATATAGATATTAAAATTAAATTAATATGGCTAGTACCATAATTGTAGAACGTTTCAAAATCATTTGTTCTGTTTGGTAGGAACTATGGAAAATTAAAAAGACCTTAAGTCCAGCCTTTCAATCAGATTTTGATTCAATCAGAATCAATTTTTATTACAATTACAGAACTTAAATAAATTATATTTGAACACTTAGATTTAAGTGCTTAATAAATACAGTATTTCGATATAATATAGACAAATATATATTCGTAAAAAAAATGCTGCTCAAAAATATTTTTCGTCAGGAATAGATCATTCCTCCCTCAATATACGTAATGGTATACAATAATAAAACATTTATTTTGCAATTTTCCGGTTGCAGATTCTGAGTTCTCCAGTTCGAGACATGTCTCATGGATTATGCAAGTTTGAAGCAGGCGAATTCACCCTATCTTTAGATACATTTTCTGATTTTAGCATTGAAATGAAAATATCTCTGCAAAACGCTGTTTTAGAAGATATAAGGAAATCTGGAAAAGGCTTAATTAAAAAGTAATCCAATAATAAATTTTTTTATGTATATTATGAATCATATTTTGAATAAAATAATTTTGAACTTAATCTAATTTAAAATTATGTTCAATTCATAGATACAAACGTACAAATGCGTCAAATTATAGTGTAGTGATATCATAAATAGAAAAAAAAATCGAGGAAATCACATGGAAAGATTCACTATTTTATTTTTGCCACCGGCTGTTATCTGTTAAAGAAGTGATCTTGTTTCTTAATGAGACCACTTATTTTTTTAAAGGGCATTACAAAAACTTCTACCTCAAAATAGTATGTTTTATTTAATTTGGATTGTCTCTGCTTAATATAGGCTTACAAACTAATTAATAGTCGTGTATCATTTTGGTTTTCTATTTGGTGATTAATCTAATTCACAAGGCAAAATAATAAGTTTTATGCGTTACTGTTGAAAGGAGGTAGGTGGTTCATCCAAGGAAATCCATAACCGAATACAGTTGTATTAAAGTGACGTTTTAATATATTTTATTAAAGTCCTATTTTCAGTTCCGAATTTGAAGAAAGTGAAGTGGGGAAACCAGTAAAACTGATATATATCCAACCCTTAACTTCAATTACCAATGAAAACGATAGGGCAATGAGTTGATTATAGGAGACAAATGTAACCATTCACAATGTTATTGGCATCCTTGCAGTGTCGGTTAGGACTCCTCAAATTATCATTTCTGACTTAAAGTTTTGCAAAATTTATGGCAGGTTTCATTTAGTAGATTGTTAATAGTATGAAGTATAAATTAACATGGTACAAATAGGTTGCTTGCGACACTGTGCATTAATTTGTTTAGTATTGTAAATTAGTAAATCATATTGTAAACTTCAGAATTATGTGACATGAAATTTTATTCCTTTATTCAATAAAATAAAAACATAAATTGTATTACAATTATTGAATATTATATTGAACAGTATTTTAAGCTCTGCACGACTTCTTTGGTATGTTTGTTATTAAGGTGGTCATAGATAGAATATATTTATTTTTAATTTATTGAAGAAATATAATGATTATAATTATGCATAAAGATAATTCATTTGTTACTATTTATGTTTGGCATTTTTTTACTTTGATATAATAATAATAATAATAATAATAATAATAATAATCTGACATCATAATAAAGAATTGATATTTATGGAGTTCCTGTTCACTAATTACAATTGGTAAATTTCAGGTTTTGCAAAGTATATTATTTTATAAAAAAATCACTGTCTTATACTGTTTGCAAATCGTCTAGTAGGCTTTTATTCGCCGGTCTCTGTACTTGTAGGATTCTGCAGTCTCACTGCGGTTCACTTCAAATGGAAGACAACAGTCACGTTTCCGTCTCCACTCCCCCATTCTTGATGTAAGCTTCAAGCAGAACCAGACAGGAGATAAATGCATCGATATTCTAATTGAGAAGACAAGACTGAACCTTACTGTTTCTTTTTTGATGGACCTCATGAAGTTTGTATTGGATTCCCTTCCACCTGAAAGCACTTGCGAAGGAGGCATGGTCAATCATGGTTATATTGGTGAAACTGCATCATCTAATACAGTAATTCCTAGTATTTTTTTTTTACATTTAAACATTTTTTAGTATTGTATTGCATACATTTTTAGAAAACTGCCTAAAATTTTAGTATTGCCTACTATATGTTTTTATAGTTCAAAAATAACCTAGATTGAATTATTTTCACAAAAGATCAATTTAAAAGTCTAGACAAAGGTTTTCATTTTAAACATATGCATATTCTAATATATTTACGTAAATGTAAATACACTAGACGATACACCTGGTGATTGAACTAGTTTTATCAACTCCTCAGGTTTCAAGGTTCTTCCTGTTTTGCTTGTCCCCTTTCTACATTGTCTCTCCGTAAAGAACATTACAATAAACTTTCTTTACTCATTAAATAATAATCATTTACATTTTAACTATGTACAAATCTACATTGGGAATTCTTGTGTATTAACTTTTGTTCTTTGAACTATCATATTTTTACTTTGGCATCAGTATTCCTGAAATCTGAGTGATGTGTAATATTAAGTCTTATGGTTGTCTTTTAGTTTTGAATTAATGAACTCTGTTTATAATAATATTTATTAATAATATTATTTATACTATACACTTTTATTTATAATATAGTACAACTTATATAAAGTCTCAGTTACACGCAAGCATGTCTGATTTTACATTGAATCTTCAATTTATTGAGTTAAGCATTTGTTGGTTGTAAAATCAAGACATTTTTCAAGATAAATGAGATCATGTAATATGTTTGTAAAGTTTATTGTCTAAACATGGCTGAAACAAATAACTGAAGAACTTAATTTTGAAGAATTGAATATACAGATAAAATTCAATTTATAGTAGCCAATTTATCTTTATATTATGCTTTATTTTGTTAAAATTTATAAAATAATATTTTTTTTAAATTTAAATAGAGATGACGAGAGTTCCTTTAGCTTATTTCTTTCACCTGAAATTAATTAGTGGTCGGTTCTCAATGTTATATATCCTGTTATATTTTTTATAATCACGATTTCAGAAACTTGTTTTAAGAGCAGATGGTCTTTTAAATGAAGAGTATATATATCTAAATACTGTACGTTAATATTGGTCTAATATATTTACGACTGCTATACAAGGTATATAAACTCTCAATTTAAAATTAATCAAGTATTGGATACCTAGGCATTTAATAATAATTATCAGATTAATGTATATTTGATCCTAAAAATTACTAACTAATAATTAAAGTCTATATTTCTTGTGGTCAGAAAAATAGCTTATGAGTAATTTGCTTTTGCAGCCTAGAACTGGGCAGAGCACCCGACCTCCAAGCTCATCAGAGACAAGTGGATACTTTTCCTCCATCACTTCCTGTAGTGAAGAACAGACAGGTTCATTTAACTAAATACAGGTGGTTTCCTCCTCAAATTCAATTATTAATTTCTTACTGTTTTGTTTTAGGGATGTCAGTGTCAGTCCATTTAAGAAAACCAGAAATAATGATTCATTCAACATCAGGTGACTACGCAGTTCTGCTCCGTACCGAAGTTCTTCTTGAATACAGCAGGCAGCCTGGCAGAGAGTCACTCGTCTTCTCATTATCCAATCTGCACATACTGACAAAGCAGCAAAACTTTAATAAAGATAAACCTTTGATGGTAAGTTGGTAACAAAAAAAGTGTTATTTATAAATTGAGTGTAACATAATAATAATGCAATGTCTATTATAAAGTTTATTATACTTTATAAACTTTGATATTTCATACCTTATTCGAAGGATACATATTTTCTAATATACTATAATTATTATAAACTTAAGGAATACCACTAGTTTCTCCATGAAGTGTTTCTTGATGTACTATTAGTATTATAAAATTATAATCATATAAGCTGATCTTATAATTATTTAGCCTGCTTTGTGAAAAATGAATTTACAACCATTTTTGTAAACATATCGACAACGGATTGAGAATTTTTCATATACTGAAATAAAAGAGACCTTTATTTTAAACAAAATTGTGTTTTAGGTACTCTTTCCATGTGATATTGAGATCGCTCGATTGCTGAAATCTGTCGATGATGGGCTAAAGATCACTCTGAGCGTCAGTTTAATTGATATTCACATCACGGCATCGACAGTGAGAACAGTCTACATGGTAAGTACCAGTGGTAACTATTCCAGCAAACATTGAAAATGGCCTCTGAAGTGTTAACATTTCTTATTCAGCAGTAAAACTGTATAACTCAGCAAAGTTTTTCAATGTTTAGACATGATAGACAAAGTCTCAAAATAAACAAGTTTTTTATATATCAGCATGTTTCCAACACTTATTCTGCTTCTTCAGATATATCTACGTGTAGCGGAAATGTAGAAACGGGAATTGGCTATAGTGGTGAAGTTTTAAACCAATTTTCTTTTATAGCTTCTCACTACAAATAGGATACGTAAAAAAGAACATGTCTTCAAAACGGATTGATATGTTAATAAAACTTGTTTATGTGTAGAATTTGTTTATAATTGACAATAATGACTACGCACTAAATACTCCAATGTTTATTCGTCCTGTATTACCAAATGTATATTTTTTTTGGAATTATGATGAAGTGTATGGAGTAGCCTGAATTATTATTACAAAGTTCTAATATTAGCAACCAACTTAAATATTAATTGTTAATTAAACAATAATGTGTTTAATAGTGTTCAAGTCACTAAGAAGAACAAATGTGTTTAATATGCCATGCAATTAAGATTAACTACTTTGGAAACCGATACGTATCATATTCTAGATCTATGAATGCAGGATCAATATCTTCATGTTGCGATTTATTAAAACTTAAAATATATAAAGTAGTTATACTATTCATTTAATTTTTACAGGATAATATTGTCATTACATTAAAAATTTGAATAGTTCCAAAATTCAAAAAAATTATTTTACGAAATAATCTCTGAATAAAACAGTTTTTTATTTGAAATTAACACACCAAGAAAAATGAGTGCATTACAATTGCATATAAAAAAGATTTGCTATAGTGTAATGAACAATTATGATAGAAGTTTAAAAATAAACTAAATACAGTAGATAACCACAGTTACTCGTCTCCTTTTTTGGGACAGCCAACATTTGTTTTCCTGAGATTTTCTTCTTTTCTGTTGCCCGAGAATGAGGACTGTAACTTTGCTTATTTATTGTATAACTCTTTTTAATTTTTTCAACGTTTGTTGTCTTACTAGGATCATATTTGATTTTTTAAGAAAGGTCGATTAAAATAAGTAGTTTATTATGAAATTATGTTATATCTAATAAATATATGATAAATATGTTATAGACAAATATAAATTCGAAAAAAATACTTGATATATTGCTTTTGTTTTAGTTGGCAGACGAATTTAATTCGAGTTTGCTAATGGATGAACAGGAAGGAACCCAACAGACAGTGACTAATACCGAACTGGAGGACCTCTGGACACCAAGGAAAATGAATCCTTTTACATCTCATGTTTCATCCGGTAAATACAAAAATGAACTTGCTTAGTTAAGTTTTTAAAACCTTGATTACATTTCCCATTTCTTATTAGGGAAAATAACTAATACCTGATATGTAGTATCAGACATTAGTCTGTATAGACAGTAGTATGCAGTTTGTGTAATATGGAACTTGAATGTTTGATCTCCCTACTTGATTCAAGTATATCTCTTTACATTTTCTTTTAATTTATGAAATAAATCAGAGAGACATTGCACATTAGGGATTGGAAGTGTCCATAATTTCATGGGTAGCAATATTCTTCTTCTATTATAACAAGATTTCATAATACACGTTAAACAAAAAACGACAATAAGAAGTTGAGGCTAAGATGTTTCAACCAAAGAACGAGTAGCTGGTCCTCGAGTCACCTGGCTGTAGCCGACCAAAGTAATGTCTTCTTTTTTGCATACAAATAATAGAAATTATAATATATATTGACAGAGGCTAAACGTGATCACTTATAAATAATCAATGTAGTTCATTATTATTATGGAGTATCATTAAATCATTAGTTGTGCAATCCGTAATTGTGTGGTATTTACTCATTCTGAGGTAAAATGGATAAACCAACAAAAAGTGGTTGTTTTCACTTGACCAACCCGTCAGTACCACTTCCTTGGTGTTTTCCTGATGATGAACACAAAGTGTTCGAAACGCGTTGAATAAAACTTCATTTGGTGGAGACTTTTGTTGGTTTATCCATTTTACCTCAGAATGGAGTATCATTATTTAATTTGGTAAATTAAATACTACAAACATTCGTAATGGTTTATTTAAATTTTGGTGTAATGGCTGGAAAGCTAAGGTACACAACGATCAAAACAGGTTTATTTAAATTAGGCTTAATATTAACTGGAGCAATTGCGTTGTCCACTAGGGCTGACAACCAGTTTGATTTCTTCTTACTTACTTGTGTTTTACTTCCTGAACTCCTTTGTTTACCATGATTTCGCAACCATTTCCTTGCTTTTATCACCTTTTGAAGTACCCTTTATCTTCTATATGCCGTACTACATGTCACCTTTCTCTACTTGATAAATCGTGTGACCCTGACTGGAACCAGTTATTACAGTCGAAAGGTCTTCGTCCCATCTTTGAATTTCAAATTGTCTTTATGCGTTGACCCTTCCACTATTATTGATTATTTAAATGGTAGTATTCCTGGTTTGAAATTACTATTAAACTTTTTTTTTTTTTTTGAAATGAAATTTCAATTCATGGACCTGTTTATTTCATATAATAATCTAATAATCTTCAGTTGTTTAAAGTTTTACTAAATTGAAACATAATATAAAAACAATATTATCTTTTCAGGAGGAGTAACTGGATACTGTTTTGGAGGAGAAGGGCGTATGAATGAATTAATATCAGTAACTGTGCCAAAAGTAAGAGTCATGTTCGAACTGGAAGGCCTTACAAAAAGAAGTCCTGTGCTGTTAGTTAAAGCTTCAGGAGAGGCAAACATTAACAACTGGTCAACTGCTCTTGTTGTAAAAGGTAACGAACATAACATGAAGTTAGATTCTTCTAAATAATCTTGTTGTAAATGTTTAGAAAGTTTGTAGAGATTCCTATCTTTTGTTTTTGTCTGCATACTTGTGAACTTCTTTCCCTCAAATCGATTTAAAGATCATTCCCAAGGCAGTTCGTAGATATGTTTCTGTTTGTTTGAGAAGTAATGCATTATTTAAGTGGAATTATAAGTGGTATTTGCACAATACTATTAACAGTCTCTTAAGCATTGCGAGCTATGTGCTAAGCACAAACCTGTTAAGTTCGGATGGTTTTCCCGAGGTCCGTTCTTTAGTATTTTTGATAGTGGTGATAGTATTACAGTGTCATAGTGTTTTCATTTCTTCTGAATTTTTATTCTATTTATGGATCAAGTTTATTAAATAACGTCTTGGATAATAGTGACATAGAAGAAAGCATGCATCATGTGTAAAGATTTTCTTCAAATTTCTGATTTTTGAATTCAGTTTTTACTGGGTATAATGTGAATACTCCTGTGATGATCATCAAGACGTCACCATGCAGAAATATCTTCCCTTGAAACAAACATACACAAAAGAAGTATTAATAATAAGCAGTAAAAAAACAGTGTTACTTCAAATTTAACAAAACCAATAACTCGAAGGAGTCCCTATGTGAAGAAGTGGGAGTCCAGTGTCAATACATATTAATTAAGAGGGACTGTGCAACCTCTACTGCTATTGACATGAAGACAGAGGCTACTTTGCCTAGAAGACTAACAAGAGCTTCAATAAACTAAAAGTAATATCAGCACTATACAATAGAGATAACAAACACCCAACCACCATAAAAAACAAACGGAAAGGAAGTCAGGAGTTCACTGCAAAGTGAGGGTTATGTTTTCTGCCAATATCCTTATCTCAAAGAGGGACTGTGTAACCTCTATACCTATTTGCGGAATAATAGAGGCTTCGCAGGGTAGCGAGTGACTGGGACCTTCTAACAGCTGCATACTTGAACTCACTAGACCTACAAAATACTTGATTCCTATCGGTCACCATCTTAAGTAATCATAATTATACATATATATTCACTATATAAACGGGAAGACGATCCAAACTGGATACAATAACAGTTTAAAATTAAACTGTTTCTTTTTATCTTTTTTTCTGAAGACGGATTGACCGAAAATTTGAGTTTGTAAGTGTGTTTCTTTACTTTGTGTGCTACCTATCTTCAATGTTATATATATATACACTTTTTCGTTGGAAATACCATCCAAAACGGACAAATATAGTTCAATATAGAAAAAGAAACTTAGAGAAATCAAAAGAACACACTTACAGTCTCTAATTTTCGGTTTGAACCGTCTTCAGGAGAGATAAGAGAGGGAAATCAAGCGTACTGGTTCAGAGACGGTTGGAGACTACCAGTCTGGTCAAAGTTTTTGACCAGTTAAGATGTTAGTTCACTAACTATCTATTGTTACTTCATTTTATATAATGTAAATTTCATCATTTTTCTAATTCAAAAATTCTGACTTCTGCCTATGAAAAAGGTTTTAAATAAAACCGAAACGTAGGCATTGAGAGTTTTATTTTGATCCTGGAAAATTGACCGAATCCCGATTACATTATACACACACACACACACACATATATATATATATATATAATATATATATATATATATATATATATAATTTATATATATAGTTATATATCTATTATCTAAAAGTAATATATTTTTATCATTCATTAATATAAATTTGATAAATATAATATTTTTATATTGTTTTACTATTATTTATAACAGGAGTAAATTCATATTCATTTAAATTTTTTCACTTTTTTATCATATATATTTTCCTTTATATAGTATATTTTGATTACTTTATATTTATTTTTAAGTTATATTCCTTTTTATAATTTAATTTATAATTTAATTTAATAATTTTATCTATGTTTTTCTTTCTCCGTTCTCGACTTTAGTCCTAGTCCTTTTTACGCTAGTGCTGCACTCTTCGTTGACTCTTATTCGTCATTCGCGCATCCGTTCTCGACGTGGAGAGATCTCTCTCACTTCGTCCTCTTACTAGTCTACTCTCCTGATGACGAACAACAGTTCGAAATATTGAATCTGTAAGTTTTCTTGTATTCTTTATCTGTGTCGTGCTTTGTGTATTTAAATTTAATATATATAAATATATATATATATATATATAATATAAAAAATTTATATAGTTATGCTTCTATCCGTAGACAAGTAATTATTCTTTTCTTCCTTAACAAGAACTTTGATAAATGAAGAATTTGTTAGATTGTTAACTAAAATATTTCATACACAGGGGAGGTACAGATGCAAGCCTCATTCTTCAACAGCCAGCTGGGTGTTTGGGAGCCACTCATAGAGCCTTGCAGTGAAGGTGAAGGAGTGTACCGGCCTTTCGAAATACTTTTTAAGGTTAGTATCCCACTCTCAGTAAATATAATACCATTAAATAATGTTAATGCACAATTTATTATTTTTTTTCTAGTTTGCAAATATTTTTATGCAGTGAAAAATTCAGCCTAGGCATGCACAGTGAAAACAAGAATTTATTAAACATGTGTTTGTCTAGAATATTATTATTGCATCAAATAGTTAATAAATGTATGTATTTATAAAATATTTTTTTTTTATAAATTGAATTATTGAACCATTCAATAAGGTAATATACACAATGAACAAAACTCTTACTATGCTTGATTTTTCCAAAAACAGATCTTTATCAGGAGAAGATGAGAGACAAAATGAAGCATCGACGTTGCTTTTAGTTCGATTTAACGATGGTTTGTTAAGCTAAAAGATTATTGGGCTTCTTTATAGCAGACTAAAGGCATCTTTCCTGTTTATAATCTCTTGAGATCTTCTACTAATAATGAACCTTTGTTTGAAATGTCAGTTGTAATTAGCATTTTGTTGCGTTCTGTCTAATTTTAGTTTTATGAAGTCCGATTAAACCACTATTTTATATGTATTACGTCCACCTGAAATGACAGTTTATAGTTTTGAATATATATATATAGTTCACGAAGGAAAGAGAAAAAACAAATAAAGACACACACAAAAGACTCACAACGATATTTCGACAGTCGTCGTCATCGGGCAGAAGTAGTCCCTTTGAGTAGCTGAAGCTAACTGATATATATATATATATATTATATAAAGATTTCACATAAACACGTGAAACAACAATCAATGATCAAACCACAATAAGAAATGGGAAAACAAGACTAAGATCTTTCAACCGTAACAAGCGGTCTTCGTCAGAGTCAAAAACCCAACTGACTGTTGGGTTTTTGACTCTGATGAAGACCGCTTGTTACGGTTGAAAGATCTTAGTCTTGTTTTCCCATTTCTTATTGTGGTTTGATCATATATATATATATATATATATATAATATATATATATATATATATAACTTTAAATTACACAAAGCACGACACAGAAAAGAGACTAAAAAGAACACTTACAGAATTCAATATTTCGAACTGTTGTTCGTCATCAGGAGAGTAGACTAGAAGAGAGGACGAAGTGAGAGAGATCTCCCCACGTCGAAGAACGGAGCGCGAATGAAGCAATAAAGAGTCAACCGATGAGAGCAGCACTAGCGTAAAAAAGGAGCTAGGCACTAAACGTCGGAGAACGGAGAAAGTAAAAACAATAGATAAAATTATAAAATAAAAATTATAAAAAAGGAAATGATAAATATATTTATATATATATATATATATATAATATATATATAATATATATATATATATATATAATATATATATATTAATATATATATGAGTTAAACCTCTTCCTACTTTCCTTCCAAAACTTTTCTTCCTCCATCTCCTTCACCCACCAAGTGTCCAGCAATAAAATTACTTTCCTTGATGTTGATGTTACCCTCAACAATAGCAGTTTCTCCACCTCTGTACATATAAAACCTACGAATGCACAGCAGTACCTCCACTACAGTAGTTGCCATCCCACCCACATCAAAAAAGCAATCCCCAGATCCCTTTCCATCCGCATCCACAGGATTTGTAATAACTTGAAAAACCGTAGTTCCCATATTAACTGTTTAAAGGAAAAATTAGTTGATCGTGGCTACCCTTCCAATGTCATTGATAGTCGTGTCGTGCCGGCTGAAATAGTTCACCGGCACGTACCGAGAAAAGACCACACTGATAGTGTTTTCCTGATATCCACTTTTTTCCCTGGTGCTCATAAGATTGGCTCGGTTATTAAGGAGTTTTTCCCATTGCTCTCCTCTTCTCCTTCTACCTCGTCTATTTTTCCTGAAGCCCCCTCCTTATCATATCGCAAACCACCGAACCTCAGAGGCATTTTCTCCCATCACTCTCCCTTGAACCCTGCACTTGGGAGGGGAATGGTGGAGTGCGGACGGAGCAGATGCCAAACCTGTCTCATCATAAACCCTAATCCCTTTTTTACTTCCCCCCATAGCAACATTAACTACCCTTGTCCTCCCCACACCTCATGCACCTCGGTTAATTGCGTTTACCGTTTGGACTGCACCCAGTGTGATGCATTCTATGTTGGTATGGCCTCTACGCAGCTCAACTTACGTATGAATGCTCACAGGGCTTCCGTTGGTCAACGCAAAAACCTCCCTATTGCTATCCACTCTAATTCCCATGGACTGGATTTTAATCACTGCTTCCGGGTCCAAGTCCTTAATCATATCCCTGTTCAGTCTTCTCGGGTTACTTTAAGAGCTTCAGAGGAGGCAATTATCTGTCTTCTCAAAGCTCGCTCTCCTCCTGGCCTCAACTTGTACCGTTAATTTAATTTTTTTTTTTTTATATATATTTATTTTTTTTAAATTATTTTTTTATTTTATTTTATTATTTTTTTTTTAAATTGTTTATTGCTTCATTTACTATTCTTCTCCTTCTGTTATTTTTTTTTGCTTTTATTTGTCCTTTTTAGTTATTTTTCTCTCTGTAGTTAGTAGCTTACCTAGGGCAGCCGGCAGAGTGCGTGCGTGTTCGTTTGCATTCGGCCTACCACTCAGTTAGCTTCAGCTACTCAAAGGGACTACTTCTACCCGATGACGACGACTGTCGAAATATCGTTGCGAGTCTTTTGTGTGTGTCTTTATTTGTTTTTTCTCTTTCATGTATTAACTATATATATAAATATTAATATGAATATATAAGTTAAAAATAAAAGAAAAAACATATAAAAGTTAACGCTTCTGGTTTATCCCAGGATCTGATCGGGCCCCCAATAACCATATGTGGGCCTCCTCAGACGCTCTTAATGTCAAACTACGGTCATCAGTGGTCACTAGCTTAATTATTTGAACAGTAAAGCAGTCATTAAAAGAAAGGTTATGACTGTTGGCATGGATAGCTACCGGAAGCTGTTTGCACTGACCGACCGAAGCTCTATGGCCGTTCAAACGCTCATTGAGCTTGGTAGAAGTCATACCAATGTAGAATGATCCACATTGTCTACAGTTCAGTCGGTAGACGCAATTCCTGGAAGAGCAGGAGGTGTTAGGTATGACGCGGAAAGAGTTGGTTGGTGAAGAGAAGAAAGGTGAAGGGTTAACTAAAGGACAGGTAAGGCAGAGGCGACGGCCGCATTTCTCCATACCACCACGCACCACCCCAATCTCAGGAGTTTCAAGGGATCTGTGGGAAAACAGGTTTCCTAAATTGGGAGGCTTTCTGAAGGACAGGTGAGGGGATTTTCGGAAGACGGAGGAGGTGGAGGGGGAAGAGGACAGGAGAGGAAAAATGTTCTTGATGATATTCCCGATCCTATGGACCCCAGGAAAGAAAGTAGTTACGAGGAAGGGAGAACTGTTGGGTTCAGCGGCAGTCCTAGAAGATATTGATTGGTGGCAGGTATTAAGCGTTTATCAACAAACCGGAGAGAGTAGCCCCGCTGGACGAATTTCTCCCTAAGTTTGTCGATATGACACTGTCGTTGATAGAGGTCACTGCAAATACGATATATATATATATATATATATATATATATATTTATATATATATATATCAATTTATTATATATATTATATATATATATATATATATATATATATATATATATATATATATATAATATATCTTTTTTTGTAAAATTTCGGAGCAGTCCTTCATTCAAGCATATTTCATTGAATAACTGACGAAACGTGTTGGTTCCCATTTAATTAATATTATCCAACATTTGATGAAAGAAATAAGAAGGTATTTAGAAACCTCGAAATACTGGTGAAGAAAATGACATCAGTGAAATACGGTCAGTCATTCAATGGAATATATATATATATAGTTCAATATAGACAAAGAAACATAGAGAAATCAAAAGAACACACTTACAGTCTCTAATTTTTGGTTTGAACCGTCTTCAGGAGAGATAAGGGAGGGAAACCAAGCGTACTGGTTCAGAGACGGTTGGAGACCCAACGGAGAATCATATTAAAATAAATCTTTTAACTAAATAGATTGTTTATTACTTCTGATAATGCATTTACTTACAATAATATTGAGGTAGAACATTATGTATTATTTATGTTATATTAATTTTTCTATATAAATTTAAAATTCCCTTTGTCTTCACCTATCTGTCTGTTCGTTTACTATGCATTCGTAAATGACTATCAGTTAGTTTCTGTGAAATCTTACATGTTAATTTGACCTTGGAAAGGTTTAGGTAATTCAAATTGAATGCTGATCAAAGGATTAATGTCATAATTAAAATATAATATTTTTCCTTTACTTGGTTTTTGTTTACATATTAGTACTTACCTGTTGATCAATGGAAGTTATTCTTAGTATAAATAATTTTATTTAAATAACAATGCTTTATTTCTCTTTAAAACCTTCAGAAGTTGTCCTATCCCTTCCCCCTAAAAAAAAGTCGTTGAGAAACTCTTTTCCTAATCTAGTAAGAAAAAAAACCATTTAACGTAAATCTCTGAAGATAGGTAACCAAGCTAGCAGTTGATAGCATGAGGCTATCCAGTTAAAGAGGTGCAGAAACTCTCATGGTATAGCTATCAGACTAGAAATAAAAACCTCGAAGTAACACTTGTAGACGTCAATTACTCTCGACAACTGAAAGTGCTAGGCATTTAGTTTAAAACCTTTCATCAAAACACTCAATGTGTAAGGTGTGTTGATCTTTGCAAGTTATTAAAATTAACTACCCGAATGAAGGCAGAATATTATAAATTAAATTAAGATAACATTATATAATTTTGTGGTTATGGCAATGACGGTGCATAACTGTATGATAACATTTAGGTGTTTCAAGCGAAAGCGTATAGCATTTGCATGAGGAACAGCGGAGGTGCAGACGGAGGCCTCGAGGCTGGGGGGAGTGACTGCCGCAGTGAAGGCGGGAGCCGCAAGTCAGCGGGCAGCTGCAAGTCGCACGACCTGCACGTGCTCGGCATTCAGAACGGCGAGTCGGAGACCTCGGCTGACGAACTCGACCCGCAGCCCGAGCCCATGCTCTTCCTCAGGAAGAAGCATTCCAGGCATGAAAGCAACCTCGTCAGGAGCAAGCCTTTGCATGGTACCTGCATTATTAACAGACAAACACAAATGTTTAATATTAGTCAAAATACATTTTAAAACGAATCGCTTTACTTCTTCACATATTTTTTTTTGCTTATTGAGATAAAGTGTAATGAATCATAATAAACTCCCAAAAAAAAAGTACTTGACCATTCTAGGTTGGTAACCATTGAAGTACTTTTTATTTCCTATGTCTTTTCATAATAAAAATATGAAAATCAAGTACAATAAAGGATACCAATATTCTTTTTGATAGCGATGTATTGGTTCCATTTTCCTCTTCTTGATCAAATCTTGAAATCAATATTGAACGCACATTTATCTCGAACTCTCTGCTGAAGTTTTATACATTCATCCATTGTGATGCCAGTAGAACTTACTCAGGAGATATTACTTTACAGCTTTCAATATATGTATAAAAGAAATCACTAAAACGATATTTCATTGACATTTAATTTTTTATTATCATTTAATGATAACGAAAATTAAAAATAGTTTTAAGGACTTTGGGTTGCAGTGTTGTTTAAGAACCTACATTATTATTAATGACAAGTTATTCTTAATTAACTGAAAAGGGATCTAATTAATAGTAATGACATTTGCAGAAAGCGCAAGTATGATAAGCTACCCTGAAGAATCTGATTCAGAAAATGAAGAAGGCATCATGGAAAAGCTGGCTGGAGCCATCAGTCATCTTTTTACAGGGTAAATAATAATATCTTTGTGAAATATTTTAACTTAAGTTCAAGTCGTATTTACTAAAATATTATATAGATATAAAAATAACAATAATAATAATAATAATAATAATAGTATAAACTACGTTTTTAAACTTCAATGCCTTGTGTAGGTTCGTTCCCAGTAGACAAAAATATCACAGTGTCTACTTAAAAGTTAAAAGTGTTTCCATATGTAACATTTTTTGAGGATGGCAATGAAGGTAGATGCGAATTTATATTTGCTCTCCGAAGTGAACTGTGGTCTGCAGAAACCCTTTTCTTAATTTGTCAATGGTTTACAGTGTGGCATTCACATGTCAATAACTTCAGGTATTTTGTTTTTAATTTGTATTAGGCATGCATGAAAATCTAAAACACTCCCTCTCGGAGAAGATGTAAAACCCGTCGGTTCTGAACCTGCAAAATGTCAGATACTCGCTAAAGATCTCTTTGATTGTTATTCTACGCCTGATTATGAAAGGCATATAGCCTACAAGAATTGAAAATGCAACTAACTTTTAAAACTTAAGCACATAATCCGTTAGTGATCTGATGATAGATAAATAGTTATCGAGGTGGACTGAATCATCTTGAGAATACTATTCAGGAAGAATGGAGTAATTCAGAATATCCCTTCGACTATTCCTGGACCATCCAGGGGATTCATAAAGATAATAATTACATTACATTCTATATAGTTTCATGCAAACTATTTCAGTTGAGCATTGGACAAATTAGCTTATATGCTTGTTATTAAAGATTTACTAATTACTGTGTCAGTAATGTAAAGCAGTAAAAATATTTGTGGTCCAGGGACTCGAGTGAAGGAGACGTGAGTGCCAGCGAAAGCAGTGGAGCAGAACCTTCGGCTGACACCGAGGACGGCTCTGACCTCGACTCCCTCGGACCTTCTTCGTCCTCGACCAGAGCAGTCTTCATCAAAAAACAAAGTAAGGACTGTATATTGTACATTAGTTCATTATTATTCATATTTAGCTTGTTCAGGATATAAACAAGAATAAACAAGAGAAACATGTATACATGTAATATACAAAAAAGAAAACTACATATCTAACCATGCACGTGCCAAAGAACCTTTGAACCACGAGAGAGTTAGCACCCTACTATCTTCAGTTTATTTGAAGTAGTTAGTAAAATATTGGGAGGAGGGGGTCTGGCACCACCTTTTATATTATTTCTGAATGATGTGACTACATCACATATTACTTGCATACGTACAATTAAAAAATATGTCGTCCGTTTGAAAGAGTAATGTTAAAATAAATCTGAGTTTTCTCAGATTTCTAGATTCCAATCGAACTCTCAAATATGGCCTTTCAGGTTTTCATGGCTAGAAGTATTAATTCAGGAAAAAACTATGCTTTTTAAATTACTCTTCCAGTAATGTAAAACTTTATAATTTTTTTTTTCGTTATTCAGAAATTATTACTTCAGCCTATGAGCAAGGTTTCAAGGAAAGACAGAAACTTCGGTACTAAAGAGTTGAATTTGACCTGGAAAACTGACCTAATCTCGATTTTTTTTGCAACAATATGTATCTATAAATGTCTAAACGATAGACTGATAGACGGTCGGCAATCTGTGGTCCATGAAAATATTTAGGTGGTGCGCAAAGAAAAGTTAAATAATGGCCTTTTTTTATATTTCAGGAACATAAAAGAAGACAAACATTAACGAAACTTACCATGGATTAAAAATTTTAAAGCTGCGTTTAATACTATATATTTGAGTCTTCACATTTTGAGTGTTTACGCTCCAATATCAAAAACGAATAGATAGTGCAGAGTTGTAGCTTCTGGCTGGAAAAAACGCGGAGTTTGTGGCAACACTGCTGTATGAGTCTGACAGTCAGCGTTAACTGTCTCTCGTCTTGATGAGAGACATCTCTAGTTCCACATCTTTTTATCGAAATTATATTCACATTGCAGGTGGCTTTTTAGATGGGTTTTTGAATTTCACTTTTTTTGAAAATCTAGTAAAATCTAGCAAAAAATCGTAAACCGATCTAGTAACATCGAAGAATTATCATTTGACAACGCTGGACGCTGTAGTTTTGTTGACATTATATTGCCGGTTTATTCTTCCTTTTTGGGAGTTCATTATATACATATTTACGATATATTGTATTGATAGTGATAAAATTGAACATAGTGACTTTGAGTTCTTTTTTGGGTGAACAGAGGGAGTTTACGAGTCCCAGAATTGACAAATCAACAATGGCCAAAATGCTTATAAAACTAATTTGTTTTAATAATTTCATAATATAAACATGGATGGATTTTGTTGTAATTGATAATTGCAGATAAATAATGTCTATTTATTAGACTGAAAGAAGAGTTTGGGGCTTCCGTGTTTGGTCTTCTCCCAAACCAGGAATATGGCAAGAACTAATTAAAGTTGTACTGATTCAATAAAGTTATAATGAAATAAACATTACTGCAATATAAGTATGAGTTGCCATTTAAGAAAAAGAAATGACTCCAAAATCCCTACTGGAGGGTAGGGAAACCCTTATAACCTCTGTGTAAAGGTCCGTCTATGTAAACGTACATAGATAAGCTTGTAAAGTACACTCTAGCCGCCGAAGTTCTAGACTGTCTTAATAATGTAATATATATTAGTTATTAAGAAATTGTTCAGGTGTTTTGGTCGAAAATAGCAGAATATTAAAAGACTATATAAGTGTCGATGATTATTTGACATCTTCAGGGCTAGAACGAATACAAAGTAAATTTGTTAACATTGTAATTGTTTAAGTAACGTCATTTAAACACCTTTATTCCTTTGCATCTCTGTTGCAACCAATTAAAGTATTTTGTACTTGCCCATTTCTGGTTATTATTTCATGTTTAGTCATTTAATGATTTTGTGTGTCTTTTAACCATGAAGATGTAAATATCTTCGGTAGTAGTGTTTTTATATTGTGTTTCGTGGCCATGTGTAACTCCAAGTGCTAAAACGATTGTCAACCAGACTACCATTACAATCAAATCTCTCGAGTCTTGGTAATGATATCTTGTACTTTTTAGTGGACTTATATACTTTCTTCCATAAATTATTTTCATTTTTTAAACAATTGTCTAAAGCTCCAATTAATTGTATAATTTTTATTTTTTAAATTATACTTTGTGCTTTTAAAAAGGAAATGACCTTATTAGATGTGAATATTTGCATGGAATTGAACTTTAAAAATAAATACAGATTTGTGGACATATATAATATTTTTGTTTAAGAAGTATTTATTAATCTTTTTTATTTGATGGTTTTGGTAGAGTACATTACAGTTTCATATTACTTTTACTAGTATTAGCTATCAGATTACTGTATTAGTGGCGTATGTATAAACTGTATGAGTGTATTTGAAGAATTCAGTCGAGAATTCTTTGGGAAGCTGTTATGTCATAGCGCAAAATCAAAAGTTCATTGAGGTGAATGGAAGAGATAGTAGAAGAGATCTACGTTTGCCAGGTGACTCTGTCGACTCGGGGCTGGAAGCCGAGGGCACTGAGAGTCTGGCCAACTACGTGATGGTAGAATCTAAAGACCGACTCGAACTCACCGTCACACCCCAGAGTTTGGTGGCGTTGTCTGCTCTCTACCGAAGCTTCACCAGTGAAGCTCCTCTTATTGCTGAACCCTCGCTGACTCTGGTCAATGACATCTATCCTAATTCAAAAATCACTCTTCTCTCAAAGTCAGAGGTACGTTTAAACACTTGTCGTTCCCAGTGTGTAATCGCGACTTTCTAGGGATATATGCAATTTTGTTGAGAAGTGAAGTTCAGAAAATTGTTATTGAATATATGTCTTTTTTTTTGTGCAAACGGGTATTTGGCGATCACAAACTGATATTAAATACCAAGTTTAAATCAATATGATATAAAATATTATCCTAAGATTTGAAAAATCAATCAGTGACCAACTGACTGTTTCCATATTCTTAGATTATAATGGTTGATTTAAACATGTGTACAAAAATTTTTTTGATATTAAATATTTATTTGAGTTCAGTAGTTGTCCACCAGTTCCCATGTGACATTTTCTCATGAATTAGTCCGGCACAAAAAAAAGGTTTTGTTTTATTTTTCCAATTATTCCTATAAATTGGAATAATTTATTTTTATTATTCCTATAAATGTACCTTAAAATTACCATAGTCACATTGTGAAAGTCCTCCTAATTTGAAAATTTGGGTACTAATGAACTTCTTTAATTACATGAACAAAGAGGTTTTAGGAAACAAAAACTTAAAGAAAGGAGGTAAGAACTGAGAACCTAGGTAAAATCGGATTAACTTTACAAATTAATTTAATAATCTCTCTACAACTTTAGAGGTTATCTTAATTCATTTCATTGTAATGAATTTATGGATCTATGAATATTAATAATCTTTATTATTTTAAAATACAAAGTTACATTTTCTTTTCGTCAATGTGTACATCTAACAAAATTATAATATTGTTGTTGGTATTTGGAAGAAGATTATAAGCAAAATTATTACTACTTATAACTGTCATGTCAAGTATGTTGTCTTCTGCGTTGATCGTTGCCGGACCTGTCCATCTTCAAGAGTAATTCTGAACTAAGTCATCTGAAGAACAGCTACTTCTAAAAATGGATAAGGTCAGAAATCTCAGGAACACACAACACAGAGTACGTGGAAAGTCAAGGCGGTTTTATATAGGAATAATTTAATTTATACTGACCTTAATTGTACTAACAATTTCAAGGTTATAAATGTATGATAATGTCTTATTAGTTGATTTGCTTTCGTAATATTTTTAAAATTTAAAATACCACTACAGAAATGTGAAATAAAACATGTCAACTAAATTTTATCGTGATTATTTTTATAGTAGTGAAATTAATCAGTTTTTCTTTAAAGTAACTGTACTACTTGTTGTTAACATTGTGATTGTTTAAGTAACTTCATTTAAACACCTTAATGCTTTGACTTCTCTGTTGCTACTAATTAAAGTATTATATACTTTGCCTATATCTGGATTTTACTTCATGTTTAGTCAAAGTATGATTCATGTTTAGTCATCTTAAACATGGACGATGTCTTGATAACTGAACGGATGTCTGGAAGGTCATGTCTGGTTCCATAGATTTTATTACGGTGATTTAAAATTTAAACGCGAATACTGGTAATAAAAAACAACTGAAAACTACATAATCCTGGTTGATTATATAACTTGAAAATAAGAGAAGTGCGTATAAAAGAAAAGCAAAATCTCAGATAATGCGTCTCAGATCCTTTACACAATAGTATAATTTCCGAAAATAAAAATAGCCTTTTTTCAGAGCCCCATTTATTTGATGTTTTCATTAAAATAAGACCTTCTGCTTAGCTTGTCGACAGCAATGTTTGTGTTGTAGGTTGGGCCTGCCAAAGTATTAGCCACTGCCACCTACGACCACTCAGACTCGCTGCCAAGCAGTACCGCTTCTTCAACAGCAGGAACTGACTTCTTCAGCCCTGCCGAGTCTGAAGGGGACATTGATTGGTGAGAAAACTTTATTTTAAACGTCCTCCTCTTTATACCTTATGCTCGAATATGCTTTATCTTATTAAAATTAATGGGAATGGTTCCAAAGACTTGGAAAGTAATTAAAATTGAGTTAACAATAACAAAGGCACTTACTTGAAAAAAAATATTATTAAAAGATCAGACGAATATTGTTACATTTTGAAATAATCTTCAATCAATAACTTAAGTTGAACTATTACTTCTTTTTTAGTGCATTGCCGACTTTAACATTAGTTGTGGTTGGCGCAAGAAATAATATAATGAAGATTTAAAAAAATAACGACCATTTCAAAAATATTTATTAGTTGTGTGGCTAACACGCTCCCAAAGAGCTGTGCGTCTGTGAATACAGGATAAATAACTCTGTCTATATAATAAAAGTTAAATATTTAACTATGTGATAAATGTTTAGAAAAATAATAACAAATAAAAATAAACCACTCGTTTGGTAACGTCTAAGATTCTATGATTAACATTTTAATAAATGGTCCAATTAGGATAAACAATATTAAAAGGACACTTTTTAGGCATTTTATATTTGATCCATTTAACAAGGGAGCTGCACGTAAATCCGTATTACAGTACTGAAGGAAAAATCTTGTAAATGTGGGCGTTGTATAAAACAAATTATTTTATGTGTAGCTCGAATATTTTGTATCCGTTAAACATTTTTCGCAAAATCAAAATGAATTTGGTTGAAAGTACTGCTTATGTTTTGTGGATCGATTTGATTGAAAAGTTTGTAGTCAATTTGCTGATGGGATGAAATGTGTTGTTCCTGTACCAACTGTTAGAAAAAGTTGGCCAATACTTTTCTTATCTAATGTGTTTGCTATTAGGTTATCTGTCACAATGTAATGGGTTATCTCGTAAACTTGTACTCCTTACAATTTAGTTGTTTAACTAATTTTCTATTATTTACACAACAAAATTTACATTAAACATGAATAATTGTTTAAAACTATTTTGGGGTGAATATCTGCATGGAGAGTTACAGTGAAGTAACATCTATTGATTAATGTTTATACAATAAATGAAGACAAATTATTTGCTCCAATTCCAGAATAATCTCGAACATTTCAAATCCGTTTATACAATCCATTATATTTCTGCAAAACAAGTTTTTATTCCTGACATTTTTTTTACCAAGTTGTAACATGAGAGTATTGATTACAGCAACTGCTGCTGTTATTCTGTGTCTATTAGTATGTTTATCCTTCGCAATTAAGTCCCTACTTTTATAGAACTTTTCAAATTTTTGTTATTAATATATACATGGTAACACCTATTTGTAATACCTACTTTATTTTAAACATCAGAAATGACAACTGAATGTTTATAGATAGATAGAAAAAAATCTCAACATTTTTTTCTTTTTTTGAAATGGCCTAATGGGTTTCTTATTTTAAAGACCTATACAAAATTTTCCCTTTTTATTGTCCTTCCTTTCAACTTGAGTGGAGATAATAATTCAATGTGATTTTTACAAACAATTCTAGACATGCATTTTAAAATGTATATGTTCGGTTCAAAGATTTCCTGATGAAGAGAATTGTCTTGAGTTGCCTTCTCCTAATAGAATGTTGCTTTCTAAACATTAAAAATGTTTGATTTTTTGTTGTAAAATAATAAGTCGTGATTTTATGTAACCATTATTGTTAATAATGATCATTAATACATCTTTACTATACATTAGGTCAGTTTCAAGGTTATAATTATGAATAAGATGTTAACTCTAAGACTGCTTTACGTCTTTTATGTATAATTCATTTTATAATAATTCTTATTCCAGTTTTGATGGTGGATTTTACTTGTCAAAGATGAGACAGGAGCCAGTTGCTGAATTGTATTCCCCTTTTCTTCAGTTTCCTAACGAACCAGTCACTTGCCTGTATAAAAAGGTCACAGATCACAGAATTCGACTTCTAATACCAGGTACCTATAATTTTAATTATTTACATATATTGTATAATTAGATACCATTGTTATATTATGACGATCCAATGCATAATTAGTTCTGTGTATATTGATAATAATCATTCGTTGTTTTACAGTATATTATTAACTGCAAATGTCAAATATATATTTTAGGCAAAACTTAAAGCCTGAAACGAAAAAACCATTTTTTATTGGCTTTTGTAAATACAAAAAATGTCAAAATAAAAATAATATTATATTTTTGTTTTTTTAGGTTTTGATGAATTTGATGTACTATGTCCGCAGAGAACTTGTAGTAAACTTCATTTACTTCAACCAATTAAGAACAACACGAGATATTACATTGTTTTAAACATAAAGTGCCACGAATGGGGACAGAGTATAACAGTCCACTCACCACTTCAAGTAAGGCTTCTATTACCTGAAAGTTTGAAGGAAAAAGGTTGCAATATTTCAATCAATCTTTTATTTTCAGATTAAAAATGAGACTTCTTATGCGATGTCGGTGTTCTACAAGCGGTCAGTTTTAGAGTCTCTCGGATACGATTTGATCGGAGAGTCCATCAATCCTTTTGAAGATTTCAATAGAATAGCTGTTATAGAACCTGACGAAGGTTTTAATGTTCCTCTTTTAGTTGCTCACCACTGCAAGCTGTTCTTACAGCCTGCCTACGTGGAGTAAGTCTCATGATATAATCAAATTACTACCATTTCTAAGCATTAATTATCACTCTACTAAGTTTACTTGGCTTATTTGTTATTTGAAAGTTTAACATCATTTAGCATGTTTGTTTAAAATTTATTTTTGGTTAAATTATAGAGTGAATTCAGAACTTTTTTGTATTAAGGGTTTTTAGTGGATTAAGCTATTTATGATTGAGCAGTAACGGCTGTCATATATACTGCTAAAAATAAAGTTACCGAAGTAAACATTCACTAATAGCTCAATAAAAGGGAATAGAAAGATTAGTTACTTTAATGATTGTAGACAAATTTGTAACAGGTTAAGAAGGTCATTACTAGCAAATAGGTTACAGTACATCCACTTTATAAGCCTCGAAAACACCTGACGACTTATGTTGAATGAACCTATTTTAAAATCACTTATACTATGTTAATTCGACATTCTTCAAGAGTTCCCACATTTTCCATATGCAAGTTCATTTATGCACTTTTTCAAAATACGAGTGCATACATTTTTTCAATCTATCTACCAACTTTATGATCAGAATAAACTTCAAACAGACAAACTTATGTTTACAGCATACAAGTTTGTGTGATCCAACAAACCTCTTCTTCAGGGGATGGTTGATCATATTGAAAGAAGTTGAACATAATTGAACAAAAACCTTATCGCCGCGGTACACTTGTATTTACCGTCATTAAAGTTATCACATGAATCCTGATTCTACTTCTGAATCTCAGTTAATTTGTTCCAAGAAATATAATAACTAATCAGACATCAATCTTCTGTTCTCCTTACTTTTAGCAGAGATAATAATTTAGTTCTTTTTAGTGAGGAGTGTAAAACCATATTTCTGTTAAATAAGCAAATATTATTTCTATATTTACAGTTTTAATTCAATAAGATCAGGCAATAAACAATATATGATGAATTTACTGAGTAACTACAACCTATTCTATAGAACTCTTTTCGTGACAAAAAATATCATTTGGATTCACTTATGTTTATATAAGTGAAGGATGGAACTAGTCTATTCAGTGAAGGTCCCTTAGTTAAAGGGGATTGTTTATTATAATTGATTCTGATATATCCCAAAGTAATACATATAGTGATTTTCTCATTTCTTGACTAGATATTGCTAGGATCAACAGAAATGAATCAGTCTTGTTAAAATGTTTGAAAAAAAAAATTAGTTTTTCTGGTTATGTTAAGGTGTCATTTTTGAGCACAAAGTTTAATAAATATACCAAAAAAAAAATAAATTAATGAGAGAAGTACTATATTTACATCTATTCTCTTTACTTTTAGCAGAGTTAATAAATTAGTTCTTGTTCGTGAGAAGTGTAAAACCATATTTACAATTGAAAATTGAAATTTCACTAAAGCGAAGTTAAATATAAATGAAATTTGAAAAAATGAAAGTGGCGTTCCAGATTCATGTTATACTTTATTTCCTTTTTCCCTCTGAGAACATTTACTTTCCTGTTCTATGGATCCTAACAGAAAACTCCGACTTCTGAATATTTGTGGGTACTTGAAACAGGTTCTAGTATTTATGAGTAATATAATGATTCTTTAGTCTCAATATTTTTTTTCATCTTTCTAGTTATTTTCACTATTCATTGGAGTGGATTATAAAACAGATACTGAACTGACCGAGAAGTTATTAATGCCACTTTCTGGCTTACTGATTGAAAGATAAAACGACAAAAAATATTTCCACTCATTAATTTACCCTCTCTTTTAACGTTTTTCCTTTTTTTAAAATTATCTTTCTGTTTGAAGCTTTTTAACTATTTCTGTTGTGAATTATCTCGTAGGGTAATTTATAGCGAATTATAATTATATAGTGGTGTATAATTATATTGTATTGGTGTACTAGTACACCAGGAAATTTATTAAAATAAAGAATAACTAATATTTTATTAAAATAAAAATAACTAGTTCTAGCTTCAAAGATATTCTATGAGATTATATCGGCAGACTGTCAGAATGTAAACTCTTTGACAATTGTGTACATCAGCTGATTCTGTAAGAGTTTTTTTTCTTTTACTTTTCAATGTTATTGTTTTGGGTAGCTAACTTGTGTTTATGAAGTCAACGATATCAATTTGTTTCGTATAAATGGGACACATTTTACATGTAAGCAGCATAATTCGTTCCAGCCCCCCCCCCTCCCCTGTGAAAACAACCCTCTACAAACTAAAAGAAATACTATCATTAAATACAACATAATGACTTTAATATTTTTATAAAATAATGAAGAAGCAATAAAATCAATGAAAAATAATAATACAAAGTTGTTACGAATCAGAAGAACCCTAACTTTTGAGTCAGGTGAATGTGGCGTTAAAGGAGAAGAGCTGTTTTACGGACTTTTCACAAATGTTAACGAAACTAATGTGAATGTATTATACCACAGACTCAACTGTAAACTAAATTTAACTATTGAGTTTTTTCTAAACTTAAATTCAATTTCTTTCTAGTGGATTTTGTGTTTCATTATTATTATTTTTTTATTAATGCTTTTATTTTTTGCTTTTGTACCTTGAATTTTGTCTCATAAAATGAGATGGTAGAATATTAGGGGTTCTTTTCGTATCTCGAGTTTTTGGGCATCACTGTATAAAAATTCCAACCAAAAGTTTGGACTTATAATACAACATTTAAAAAATGGAAACGCTTATTGAATCTATGCATATAACGATCTTTGTGTGATGTTGTGTTTAATTATGTTTAAGCTCATTTGGAGTGAGTGAAAGTGGCATTTGGTGGCAAGACCTCGCATCAGATCTAACTCAGTCCTAAAGACATTATCTGCCCACCAAAGGAAGCCAACGAACCAACAGTCTACTCTATTAGAGTAAGATATAGAAAATACAACTTCACATAAAACTCTTGTTCTAATCTGAATCTAAGTATAAAACCTTTACACACTGCACATGGAAATAATTAATAAGTAATGTACTCTACTCTCTCTCTCTCTCTCTCTCTCTCTCTCTCTCTCTCTCTCTCTCTCTCTCTAGATAATACATTAATGATACTGCTTGAAATGATTAGAAAAAAGAGTAGTTAATAATAATGGTGCATAATTAAATGGATTGCATAGGAGGTATGTAAACATATGAGTTAGGGTATAAGTGAAAATTTAATGTAGAACCTTAAGATCAGAAGTTCTATGAATAAAATTCAAAGATTGCTATGAATAAGAATATGTCTGTTACTGGCATTGTTATGCTCAAAGTGTAATAGGTTTAGAAGTATGTCAAAAAGTCATCCATGTTTTGTTGTTACAATTTTATGCTGATATTTATGAAAACTATTTGTTATTCATATAAATGTTATATAAAACAAAATTAATGTTTGATCTCCTTATTTGAAGTTTGTTTGTGTGTTCAGGCTTTATGCGAAGATGGTTTTCCTAAGAGTAGAATGTCCAGGCAAATACCTAAATATCGCATCAGACTTCTGCCTCCTCTCACTCTCCATAATCGCCTGCCATATGCCGTAGAAATCTCTATACCTTTAATCAAGTATCATGTAAGTATGAACTAACATCAAATTTAAAAGACTAAAATAAAATAAAGTTATGTTTTCCTATTTAATTCCAAACTTTAATGATGTTATCAAGGATAGAAGGTATGGTTACAGAGAATGTAAGACTGTATAGGAACATAATTAATTGTGAAGTTGAAATTATGTTAAATTGCCCATTATCTGATCTACATAGTATTATCTGATCCATAATATTCTGTATTATATAAATTGTCTAAGATCTGATAACTGTGAATTTATTATTACTATTATTATAACTCGGTTATAATGTTTCTACGAACATCACATTTAAACAAAAATTTTAAAGAAGGATTAATTTTCAACGTTAAATTTGAATGAGAGGATACTGTAGTATTATTCAAACCAACCATAAGAAGCTAATTTTCCTTTAATTTAAAAAAATGTTATTAGTTTTCATTAAAATTCGTATTATAAATATTATTTATATATTTTTAATTTCATTTATATGAAATTATCCATGCTGATAATGAAATGATGTTTTTTACTTTATTTTTAGAATCGAGTGGAAGCGGGAGAGAAGAGTAATGTTTATTATTTAAATCTTATGAAATCCCACAAAATTTCAGTTTCAGTAAGTATATATATTTTTTGTTTATTCCTATATTATAAAGGAGAATATGTTTTCGAATTATTGATTTTATCAAAAATGTTGGTTATATAGGCATACAAGAAAAAAAGTTTTTTTTTTTATTCAGGAAAGTAAAATCTGGCCCAATTTATTATTTCTCAATGTAAACTGAATTAAATACTAAAGCTAATAATTTATTTTGAAAAAAAAAGAATATTCATTAATTCATAGAATTCAATCTATTGAAGAATTTACTGTGTTAATTGAAGAATGATGGACTCTTTATCAGTGGGTTGATGTATGTTCAATGGTTCCTTTTCAGTTTATTAAAATGGGTTTACCAATTGTATTTAGTGAATAATGTACTGTACTATATCACAACATACATATATTCAGTGGTGCATTAAGAAGTTCGTTTTGGACCAGAAATATAATTTTCCAAATCCTCTTTTAGTACCCTTTGTTTAAGACTTTACAGTATTTTAATAACTGCTTTACATAGAGTATTTTCTCGATCTAATTTAATCTTAAATATATTAGCTAATAATGTAGAAATTAAAATTAGTTTAGTTGCTTTTGCTTATACTCGTAATGGTTCTTTATTGGGGCCTTAAATGTAATTATTTTATCTCTAGTTGTTAATATGTGAGATTTCATTCTTGAATTAAGTTAAATTTATTTATTTAATATGTATATAAATATACTATGATTAGCTTGTCTTATAATTACTGTAAGGTACTTTAAGGTTAGTTATGTGCTTACTATAAAGATTTTTGAATAGAATCTTGTTTGATAAAGACTAAATTAAATCTTTTAGGTGCCATCTTACCTAGGTATTCAGTGGAGTGGTAGTGTGACCATAAGTCCTGAGGTTGAAGAAAAGGTGATATCAATGGTGACTGAACAGGATACGGAAGGTGGAAATAAACAATTGGGTTTGAACTTGCGAATAGACCGAAAGGATTCTTGTCATGCCATATTTTACTCACCATTCTGGCTAGTGAACAAGACATCACTACCAGTTCAGCTTCGGGTAATAATTCCTTTATTCCTTCAAACCTTGGTGAATAATATATGTTTTCCTTTAATTCTGTTATTTCAACTAACGTTTTCATATAGAATAACATACACTTTCGCAAACAACAATCTTCGATTTCTCAGAATTTCACTTCACCAGTGATCTTTTTTCTTTTTTTTTGTGAATTGCAAAAAATAATTCATGAGTGACTATTATTTGGGAATGTGTTTTTTATTTTATTAAAAAAAATGAAGTTAATTGAAACGACTATCAGGACTCCTTTATATTGCATAGGGGCTAGATATTACTATAGGCCACATTAGTAATGTCGATTTTTATTGCATATCTAAGAAGGTTTTTAATATTTCTATATATCTAAGGATTAAAATAATAATATAATTATTCACAAGCAAAGGAATTTTACTCCACTGTACGTCTTTAGAATCCTTGTGTTTTATTTGTGGGATGGAAATTGCAGTGCAGTTGTTAACCGTATACATTGCTAGGTACATTTTATTATGTACCCTGTTGCCCGTCTCAGTTACAATGAGAGAGGCTTTTTAATAAGTAAAACTAATGAAATTGTCCATTATTAATGATTCAGTATGCTTGAATTTCTACAATTACATAATAGCCTCTAATGTCTACTTATATTCAGATAACTAAACATTGATTTCGGAGACTTTGTGCCTGAATTTTCAAAAATAAAAGTTCCAAAGTAAAACAAATTAAAGGAGAAAATGTTTCATTAGTTAATAATTTATTTTAATATATAATTTGTGAGGTACATTCCTTTTTTGTATAATTAGAAGAACTTTATGAATTATTAATTTCGAAAATTGGTATTGTTCTCAATTTGCGATATCAATAGTTCATGTCATGTCAAGTGAAGACCAATTGATAAAAACTTGAGATATTAAGGTCTTTATATGTGGCTTACTTGTTTAGAAATGAAACTTGTTGATATTTTGTTGAAGGCATCTCTGACAGATGTGGTTTACGAAAACCAAGGTGACGAGCCGCTGCTGTTCTGCTTCAGAAAACCGAGGAGGCAGTGTGTCAGACTGAGAGTCTACCAGTCGTCTTGGTCTTCTGCATTTTCTCTAGACTCCTTTGGCACTTCGGGATTGGTGGTTTGCAAGTAAGAATAGAAGTCTACTCCTAAATATGGTATCTGTTAATAACAAAATAAGTAACATAAAGTATCTCACAAATGTCAACAATGTTATAATAAATTTATTTAAACTTAGAAATAAATATTTTTTTATTAATGCTGATATATAATTTTTATTTTAAATATCTTAAGGTAAACTTTGACAGAAATGTAAAGAATTTTGACAATATATCTTCACCAAGATTTCATGACTTGAAAATTATACTTAAAAAATGCTCTATGACCTCTGAACAAACAAATCTAAACCGTTAAGCCAGAAAAAAGTTTGAATGTTTACAAACTTCAAGCTGCTATAGCTCATTAAAAAAAAAATCCTAACCTGGGACTTATTTACCAATAACAAGCCTTGTGTGCATAGTTACATGGTGTATCCATGAATAAACATACAAACTCTTCTTACTTTACTCTAGTGAAATGGGGAGAAAAACCGATTTGGAATTACTATTATGATGGATTTAAACGTTTTAAGGCCCCTTGAATTGTGATGATGATGTCTGGTTGTTAGTGAGTGGCTGTGTACCCCAAAATTTTGTAAACACTATAAATCTCAACGTTTCATGGATGCTAAATAAATCAAGATAGATAGAGAGGTCTCCATCTTGAACATATCCCTATTTACTGGGGTTAAAGCTTATATGTAGCTTTTGGATAAGAGTGAGGAATAAACAAGGTGTATTATTCTACTTCATCGCAAAAAAGAAATGATTTAGTTGCAGCTAACATAAAAAGAAGCTATTTGCATAAATATCAGTTACGTAACAGAGTAAGACACTTTTCAGTTTGGTTATTTAGGTCGCTTCTCCAAGACTACAGGACTGGTCAATATGACTAAATACTGCATTTTTTATTTCTTCAACCTATATTTTGAAGTTAATTTTGTCGTTTTAAATGTTAACCTATAACCAGGGAAGGACAACTGTTAGTTTTTCTTCCGGGTTAAACACCTGTTCAGGCCTCTTAGTCAATACTTATACCAATTCGTACTTAGAATTTCAACTGTTGGGTTGACCATTTCTCTAAATACATTCTTTCTAAATTAGTCTTCAGAAAGTTTTTGCTATTCAATTTGACTATTCGCGCTTAGACGATTTTACAGAGAGGGATTCTTTTTTTAAATTTTACAACTTTATAAAATAAAAACATAAAGATGACTTTTCCTTGTTTTCTATGAAATCATTAGCTTTGAAAAGGGGCAGTGAAATCTAATGTGTTAAAGGTGATGTTGTATCCAACGGACTCACTTACAGACTTTCACTTTCAATGCTGCTCTAGAGGCATCAAGGGTGGCTTACTTGTTTTTTAGCACTGGCTTCAGTTATGTGTGAGTCACATAACGAGAACGCTAATGGTTGATACTTTTGAAGTTATCTTTAATAAAGTGAATTATTGAAAGAAGGAAAGGCTCCTAAAACTAATGTTTGAAAATGTAGCACATTAAATCGATTTCTGCGCGATGGAGTGGTTCTTTTGCAAGTTTGCATATATTTAAGAAAATTAACTTCCTGCAGCTAGATTTGGTGAAAATAAAGATTATTCAGATTGATATTATTTCAATTTTTTAAAGATTGCTAGAATGCAATACCGAATATTTGTTTCATGTTTTAATTAATGTCAATTCTTGTATCAGGGATCGTGAAAGGAAACGGAAATACAGGATACTTATGACAATTAGTATGTCTCAAGTAGTACCCAGCTTAACTAAAATAGTGACTTTGTCTCCGAACTTCCTAATACATAACGAAAGTAAGAGACCGTTAAGATTTATGGAAGAAAACGAAAAGGCAGATTTATGGATCGACATATCGCCAGGACAAGTAAGAAAATATGAACATCTTTTGGTTATTAGTTACTTCCACATTATCGAATCCCTAAAAAGTAAACACCGAAAAAACGTGCTTTCATTATATTTTGTTAGTCATTGTCTTTAGCAGAATTGATCTATATTAGCATCTTATCTTGACTAATGATAAATGTAGATTTCTTTTGTTTTTTCTCTGTGATTTGATTTATTGTCACAGTGGTCCTGGTATGTTTATATTTTGTACTAATTATTCAATATCCTTAATTAAGTTATCTTGTGGTTAATTCTTTCTTTTGATATTATTACTATAATTTCTTGTCAAAGTATTATTTCAAACTATACTAATAGAGAACCATAGTAAAACATAATTTAAGTAATTATTATTTACATAATGACCAGTTTATTTATCACAGTAAACGTATTAATGATATATTTGATTCCAGTGTCTACCATTTTGGCCAGAAACAGAGAAAATGTTCATGTTTGTTAAATACAGGGACAGTAAAGTGATATCACCACACTTTCCTATAACAATGACTCACAATACGGTTCTCAGAATGGATAAAGGAGTAAGTAAAACTGGTGAATATTTATGAAATGAAATTCATGAAAAATATGAAAATTGATCATATTATTCACATTAGTTTTTATATAAAAAATTAAATACTATACAAATAATTATATTATGTTCACATATGGAATCTTAATATAATGTTTGGTCTAAACTTTACATACCGCTGGATAGTTTGAAGTTGAAAGGTTTTTAATGAGAATATTTGATCTTTGCGAGTTTACTTTATATCTGAGAAGCAGTTTACTAATTTTGTTAATAACAATCAATTTATAAAGTAAATAATACTTAAACAGGGTAAGATATATAAAATGTCTTCGCAGTCCTTAATGAGTGACTTCAAAGAGACGGCGCTGGAGTAGAGCAGAGATCTAGAATGCTGCAGTGAAACTGGAAATCATTTTGCTGGTTCTCAAAAAGTCTTTTTTGTAGTCTTCCATCAAAAACTAATCAAATAGCTCAATGGAGTTAATCCGCTAATTCTAGCTGGAGTTATACGTGGATGGCAGCTGTATTCTTACTGGATACCAGGGTATGTTATATTCATGAGAACAAGCAGGTAACCAACTAGAACTCTAGTTTTACTGACCACACAAAAACTTCAGCCAC
Source organism: Hermatobates lingyangjiaoensis (assembly GCA_026182355.1). Lineage (NCBI taxonomy): Eukaryota > Metazoa > Arthropoda > Insecta > Hemiptera > Hermatobatidae > Hermatobates > Hermatobates lingyangjiaoensis. The sequence goes on from JAPFBL010000255.1 coordinate 2,268,103, forward strand.
ATATGGCCTCAACGACAACTGCAACAGTCATCAGCGGGGAAAAAGTGGGAGAGTATGATTTCAAATGGCCATATACAGGATGTTAGCAATGCCGCATCCAGTTAAATCTGGATACGACTTCCTGGTGTCTTAATTATGATACATACAAAAAGACATATAAAAAGTAGTATCATATGTATCTTTTTAACACTTTTTTAAATTATGTATCTTCTTTAAAAAGACATATATCCTTTCATCTCCGAACAGTCAATTATGTATGTGGTTTCACAGTCATAGGTGCAGAACATAACAGAGACCCGGTTCTGGGCTACTACGAAGACGGTACCAAAATTACTTTTCAATGCTGCTTGTTTCTAGTGACCAGCACACCATACAATGACCAAAAGCCAGGGGTGGGGATTAACTAGTATGTAGTCAGTCAAATGTTTCATAATTAATTGAAAAATGCTCGTATATTAAATTATGCTACTCTTTTTAAATTCATCAGTGTTCCATTACTTCCTCATCAACTTTCTACGTAAAAAACAAATTAGTATCTGTTAGACTTCAATCACTTTGTTATTGTAACTAATCATTAATTGGTGAATGCTAAACTCTATTGAGGTATATATTATGAATTTTGTATTGGTATATATTGTGAATTTTGATTTTTGTAGAGTGGGCTCTGTGTAAATGTGACTGGTAGTGAAGACCGACCATTCTGTGTTACATTCAGACCTTATATCCCAGGTGACGCTCCAGTGCGAGTAGACAACTTGTGTGAAGATCTTTTTCTCAAAATAAACCAGTTAAATCTCAGCCAGGTGATTTAATATTTTAGTGAAGTAATTTTTACAAACAATATCTTATGGAATTTTAAATTCAACTTATTTACTCAGATATTACTGAATTTAGTGCCTCATCAAATATATAAAAGGAAATATGTAATGTTCTAAAGAATGTAACTAGTGGTGATTTATTATTTTCTGTTTTTTTCTCTAACAACCTGTCTGGTTGTTAAAGCAAGAAACATGTTGGTAGTAGTAATGAAATGTCAAATTGATAAAAATAGCTTAAAATTACAATATTTCATTTCCTATTTATTTATAAACAACAGGAAAAGGGACATATATGTAATACACATATTTTATATATTGGGAAAATCACAATCACATTTTAACAGTAGTTCATTCATTACTGTGGAAATAATTTTACAACCTGCCCACAATTGATTAGGAAGAGAATACTTCATATTTTTGTTGTTTAATGTCCAAAAGTGTCATTTGAAATTAGAAATACATGCAATACACTTGTAGTATCGTTAGTTAATATTTTTCGTTCTGCTGTGGCGTAATATCTTTTCCAGGTATCTATTATGAGTGTTTGTTATGGTATAGGTACGGTACATTTGGTTTTTGAAGACCAGCCAAAATAAAAAAAAAAAACTATCAGACTGAGGACTGAAGTACCATTTAAGTTCATTCTAGCTAGTTCTAACTGATCTTGGTAAAGAAAGATTAGCCGAATGGCAACTTCTACTGTTCGTTTGACATTTTGCCCCATTAATGACGTAAATATTTGTATGGATTAATTTTACTCAAACTAGCGTCTGAAATAATTCATTCACTTGATTAATGAATAAAATATTTTTACAACTAAAACCAGATGGATAATATCTATGCCTGCTTTGTTCTAATGTTAAAATGTATTGTATTTATGGCATATCCCTAAAAAGTGGTATGTTTAATTAAAGTTTGAGCTTTATTACTTCCAGTCCAACCTCATATATACATTCAAATATTGAAACTCGTGATCCTTCTGGAAGTGTACATTTATCTTTATAAATAAAATAATGATTTTGTCTGTACATTGCTTAGAACTGACTCATTTCAAGTTTTCTTTACGTTTCATACATTGGAGAAACCGAATCCACCCTTAGAAAAATTTCTGTCGGTTTGTCGGTTTGTCCGCAAAACTTTGTCACAGGTAAACTGAGCTACCATAAGACATATAAAGCTGAAACTTTTACAGTAGATTTGTGTAGGTCTAACTTAAAATATAGGCTATGAATTGATTGGAAATTCAACGTAGAAGTGAAGTTATGGACGTTTAACGCAAAAATGTTTGTCACAAGTAAACTCAGCCACCATAAGACATAGCGAGCTGAAACATTGACACTGGATTTGTGTGTGCCTAACTTAAAATATGGGCTCTAAATAGATTATTAATTCAGTACAGAAGCGAAGTTATGGGGCTTTTAGTTGTATTTTCCTAACTTCACAGACAAGTTTGTTTTGAAAATACACAGGTGTGGCAAGTAGGTATTGTTAGTTGATTTTAATTTCAATTGAGCACATGAATATATTGCGTATTTGACATCATTGAAATGGTGTTTCACAGAGTTAAGGATGTACTATCTATTGAGAATAAATGTTTTGTAAACGAGCAATTGTCAGCCCTTAATATGAACAGGCATGAGAAATCAACAAACAAGTTCTTACGCTATATGAAGCCGAGGAAAGAACTTACAAGTCAGTAAAGAGATTGGATTAGTGATGAAGAAGCAGTTCATTATCTAATTGAATTTCTTGACTCTGAATTTATTTCTCCTGGACTGCCTGCTCATGAGTAAAAACTTAAAGTAGGAGCACCAATGATGCTGCAATTTATAGCAGTAACAAATTTCATGTTACGAAACATGAGTGACCCAAAAACTGTGCAACGGGACACGACTCTGAGTTCGTGCTCTACACAGATATGCCATAGAGGCGGACATAATGACTGGATGTGGTATTGGGGAGTCTTCCGAACCACTGTCTGTTTCCATTCAAATGATTGCAAGGTCCCCTCAGAGTCTATTTCGCAATGACGTTAACTAAGTCGCAAAGGGAGACTTTATCTAACGCAGGAATTCAAGTTAGCGAAACCAAGTTTGTCTCACATGGTCAACTGTAGTTTACTTGCTCAATAGTCAGAGGTTTCAACTGATTGTTCTTCCATGAACCTGAAGGACAGACAGCTAATGTAGTGTATACAGAGGCATTTGTTTAACACTGTACTAATAATGGTGTTTTCTACTATTCTATAATTTCTAATTATAGTATTAGTATAATACTATAATTGATATGTTGGAATACCAAGTATAATAGAATTTTTGATTCCGTCAAAGACGGGTACATTTGCTAGTTTAAATATATATTGCTGAAATAAATTACTGAAGCAAGTGTCTTCAGTAATTCAGGAGGACAGTTGGTTTTCATTGCGCGTTGAACTATCAGAAAAAAGATTCGTAAAAATGGAAAGACTGAAATTTTTGCAGCCAAAATATTATCACGTTTTAATACAGTTGGAAAGTAGTGGCTCCCTTCATTAGTTAATCCAATGTTTAATGAATATTAAAGTAATACAAGTTTTGATTTGCATTTTCTTTTAGTATTGTTAAACTTCATTTCTGTGCTGTAAACGGCCTCTCTAAATCTGTCTATGTTAAAACTTATTAAATGAAAAGAAGTTCATTTGTTAATTTATGGAAATAGTGTGCTATTTATTATGTTTCTTGGAATATACATTAGCTGATTTTTCCATTCATGACATTTAATTGAAAAATTCCAGGTAGCCCTTCTGAGTCCATATCAAAGTCTTCTCTACACTTGGGATGATCCTAGCAAAGAAAGGACATTTCTTTGGAATGTTTACAATAAGAAGTGTAAAGGATTTATAACTGATATAACCAAGGTTATTGTTCAGTTATACAAATTTTATAGTTTTCTTATATGTTTAGTAAAAAAGTGAACAGAACGATTAACTTTTATTAATTCTAGGATGGTTTTGGTCAAGAAAGAGTAAGTTTTCATACAGTTAGGAAACATGGGACTCTTAATCAAAACACTGTCACAGCTAAACTATCAGCCAGTTTAAAGAGGCTGTCTAATCCATTGGTGGATTCATCTCAGACGACTAGCAGCGAAGAGACTGAGTCAGATGAGCAACACAAGCCGCAGGTACTGCACTGCTCCTTTTCAAATCACACAACCTTTTCTTACTCACTAGTTTTATTTTCATTTTTTTTACTTTACTATAAGTAAAGTATAGTGATCGTGAAAAAATTCGATTTCGAGATTTTGACGGAATTACATGTTTTGAGGTCCCAGAAGTCGTTTTATGACGTTTTTACGATGATGTCTGTGTGGGTGGGTGGGTGGGTGGGTGAGTGTGTTAGCATTGCTTGTTACCACGCTACGGTCCAGAATCTTTGATGGATTAAGTTGATATTTTACACAAAAATGGGCCTCATAAAGACGAAGATCCCTATTGTTTGGGAAGAATTATGCATAATGGGAAAGTCACTTTTTTTGCCAAAAACCGTTTTTTTTAAAACATTTATTTCTCCTAAACTGATAACCCTACAGTTTTGAAATTTTGACATTATCTTTAAGGTTACAAATGCAACAAACGAAACATATATTCAGAATTTTAAAACTACGGGAAATATTTTTTTTTCAATAAAATGTAAAAAATTTGACTTATAATTCGATCTCAAACCTTGTGAGAGCGATACAAGCCATACTGTTTGACGGACAAGAATGAAACTATGCCTACAAATAGAACATTATATGGCGAATGAGTTGAGATATTTTTTTTCAAAATTACATTCGATAAAGGGGCGTTACAGTACGATTTCTGTTTTCAGAAAATGTTTTTTTGACGCTAAACGGCTCATTAAAAAATAATGAAACTTCGACCAAAAATGGAGCAAAAAATTAGCAATTCATAAAAAAAAAATCATGAAGTTGCAATTATGGGAAAGAGCAATAACGCTATAAAAACTGTTTGTTTATCTTAGACTAAGAGATCACCTGCTATACTTGTCGAATTTTTTATATTTTTTTCATTGTTTACATTGACTTAGAAATTTTTTGAGCGAATTCACTGAGATAAAATTGATGTTTCTAATGGAAAAATGAAAATATTATTGACTTATAAGAGATGTAAGAGGAATAATATTGTGCAGGTAAATGATAACACTCATTAAAAAAAAATTTGTATATATGTTATTTGACAAAGGAAAGTAAAATGATCTTATTAAATACTAAGAAGCCATAAAATTCCCAGTATAATAATTCTGTTAAAAAACCAAAAATGTAAAAGATAATTCAAAATATAAATCTTTCGTTTAGAGATTAATAACTGTAATTATCGTACATCTTTAATTAACAAATCACCTTAAAACAACATTTTCTTCGCTGTTTAAGATGTTTTTCAGAGAAAAAAAGGGTATTTTACTGTTTCAAATTTGAAAATTTTACATTAATATTCAATGTAGAAGGATGTCAAGTAAACAATGTAAGATATCTACTGGATATTTGAACAATAGCCATGTTCTCTTGTAGGATAATATTTCGTTTCAAGAAATGTTCTCATTGGTTCTTCAAAAATGTTATTACTGCTGTAGTTATAAGCTTATAAATAAGCTTATAAATTGATATGTCTTTCAATCACTATCTGTACTACCTCACGAATGCAATGCTAATAACTATATCCCATTTAGATATTTATATTATGCTTAAATGATAAGTTATGTTTTATACACTCAAGAAATTTGACATTGAGTTACTTATAGTAAAGTAGAGTGTAGGCCACTCCAGATTTTTTTAAATAGGTATATAGTAACAAAAAATTATTATTTTAGTTTTGTAAAATTTTAAAATTGCAGATTATTATAACTTTAAAACTTAAGAAGAAAAATAATAGTTAAAGTATTTTTAAAATAATCTAATGTATACTTAGTACTATGATTTTCATTTTCATAAAAAAACGATTCATATTCAATTATATTCAAATATGTTTCATTATTTATGACTATGTATTGTAAAAGTATATTCATTACAACACTAAAGGTGCTGTGTCAACGGACGGATACACTGGCTTCCAGGAACATATTTATTTGGCCCCACACATTCCTGAACCAACAGCTATTGGGTTTTTGGATTTGATCTATCGACAGTTTAGTTTAGCTAATACAACAATACTGATGGATTTATTGATCCTTGGCAAATGATTAAACTAATTTTTGTGTTCTTTTTGCTGTATTTGTCCCTTTTGATAAAATATAATATGTTAAAAAAAAAGCAACATTTATTATCAATTTAAATTAGAAGTAAACATCAGTTACTAAATTATACTATTTATTACTATTATACTATTAGTAATTAGTAATTATTCAATACTATTATACTATTAGATCATAAAGTTTATAAAGAAATGTTAGTAAACATTACTATATTAGTTTATTTGAAACATTAATAACAGATACACTAATCCTTCAAATAATAAATAACTCTTCTAAATTTTCTAAAAGGAAAGGTTTTTTGACAAGTTTATTTGTACGATAAAAGCTAAATCATAATAAATAATAACTTTTCAGCTGTCGAAGAAAACTAGAAGGGATAAAGTAGTTGTTTATTGGGTGTCATACCTTGAGGGAAGTCAAAGAATTCTTCTATTTACCCAAGATGAGAGGATAGCATATCATGCAAGGTCAAAAATTGATTCAGAAAAGAGTCATATAGAATTCTTCCTTTCTTTGCGAGGATTTGGCCTATCACTGGTATCTGTTATTACCATTTTTTATGAATATGAATATATGTAACTTAGAAATATTTTAATAATATCTAGTAATGTCTTAGTTATAAATAAACTTTGATTTTTAAATCAATATTGATCTTTGCGGTAAATAAACTGATAACTCTTTCAGGGGGGAGAAATTGGCGGCCATCTAAAAGAATTCTGTTATTTGTCAATTAGTGACTCAGCTCCTTTGTGGGAAGTAAGTGTTGCTCAGAAGTGGAAACCCCTTACTTTAGAATTAACGGCGATGGATTGAAGACAAGTGGAGTCAGGAGATGAAGAAAGCTCAAATGAAAGAATATGTTCACGTGGGTATTTTGTTTATTATTATAAAAATACTTATCTTTTTAGTATTCTGGAGAGACAGGTTTTTCAATCTTCCTTTCTTTCAAACAGATAACAGGCAACATTTCCGTGCAGAATAACCACCTGGAATAAGACACCTGTTTGTTTAAATTAAATTCTGTGTTTTAAAAATGATTTTGTTTTTGTTAATGCCAGTTTATGGATTTTATGCCGTTTGTGCTATTGAAAGAGCGTCAGTGTGGATTCAGCACTCATTAACCATGAGTGAGCCATATAACCATGACAGTGGTACGTGGTGTCGTCACCCAACCAAGTATTCCCAATGCCCAATGTTGTTATAGTCGGTGATTTAGTGTGAATCGGTGAATTCAACATTCAATATGTGTTCAACAAGAATATGCACTCTGTTTGATTTTATGTTGAAATGTAATATATATATTATAATTAAACTTTTATTCGTAGTATACTCAATCGTAGTATTATTATTAAGAAATAATCAATTTAATATGAATAGTAATGGCTTTCCTTCTAGGTTTGCTTAATAATTATGATTAAGTAAACAGTTGTGTAGTTAATCATGTACTTTACTTCTAACTTAGTGCAATCACTTATTATGTGGTATTTACTCATTGTAGGGTAAAAATTTAATGAAATGGTCTCCACATATAAAAATTTGTGTGCGTGTGTATGTGAATTACTTTACTTCATATACACATATTCAGATAGTTACAGATCATCAATTTGATGAATTGTATGTATATGAATCATTATTTCCTAGTATGACGTATTGCATGCTGTTATGGTTTCAAGTCTCGCCGACTACAAGACAAACTTTAATTTAAAAAAAAATTGAAAACAAGAAAGGTTCCTTTGATAGACAGATGAAAGTCGAGAAACGATTCATTCAACGATTGAAGAAAAGGGATTTTATGTATTATGTATCCTATATGGAAATTACAACGTACATATATATTATTAATTTTAATAAATGTGTAGTTTTCAATACACTGACAAAGAGATTAAGTTGATGTCATTTACCTGAACTTATTTTTCTATAATAAGGAAGATGTATTTCATCAGCATATAGGAGTAATACTGGTTTTGTTATTTATTTTAATTTATTTCTTTAATAATGATTAAATAAATTATTTTTAAGAAATAATGATTTCATTTATAGAATGGTTTAAATTATAGAAGTAAATCATTATTAAAGAAATAATTATTTACTTATTTTACTTCTTTATGTTCAACTTGTACTTAGTCTTTTTACTTTAAACACTTACTTCAAGTGGTTTAAATGGTTTACTTCAATTATTTATAAAGTTTTTTCCTTTTTCTTCAAAGCTCATATAATCAGTTGATTATTACAGTTAAAGAAACAAATCAAAATAGCATTTGACTTCAATGGTGATTAGAGATTAGATTAGATTATCACACTTTATGTGTCCGTTTACTTGAATAATGGAAGTTAACTAATCTTTAAAATAATTAAATTGGATTTAGCAACACAGCTGTAAAGAATTTTTGTACTTGAAAATCCCTAGCAAGACATACACGTACTCGTACATTTCATACACCCCAAATGATAACAGTAGTAATAAGGTGCAATGTCAAGACCTGTATAATTCAGTATCTAACGTCGTCCATCCCTTTACAAAGTTTTTCTAACATTACTTCATGATCAAAGTTGTTTCACTATATATGCATATCTAAGTTCATCACAGATCATTATAGTGCCACGACTTATTAATGATTTGAAACTCTGATGATCTGAAATAATTGTTGCAGGTAGATTTTGAGAAGATGCATATGACGAAAACCATTTTTTGGAGAGCTAAGAAGAACTTATCATCCTGCTGTATGGATACAATGTAGGAAGTCTGTTCATTATTTCTTTCTTCAGTTCAAAGTACACAGGTTGCAGGTAAACTATCCTTTATACATTCATGTGCTAACACATATTTTAGATAATTTTAATGCAAATATAAGCTCTTTGTAATTGACTTATTCTAATTCTAATTAAACTGACAGGTGTCATACTGAATTGCTTGAGTGCATCTAAGCTGGATTATGAACAGCGTGAATTTATATTAATTAGTTGGAAGAAGTCTATTAAATATTAACTGGAGACACATTCAGTTTTAAGAGACTATAAATTAATGCATTATATTATAAAACAGAGAAGCCTTGAAAAATGTAGAGAAAGTAGAGATAGCTATATTTGAAGAGTATAAGTGCTTGGCCGTAACACTAATTATTTACCCTTTCTTTTCAATTCTGAAATATTTTTTCTAGTGCTCTGAGAAATCTATTATTATTCTATTCTTTGAAGGACGCTTTGAGCGTCCGGGTGGCTTAGTCCGTAAGATTTTTGCTTCAGCTAGAGGCTGGAATTTGATTCCCTGAGCCCTTTGTTGTTATTGTTATTCAGAAAAATAATACATTTTTGTAATAACCATAGTAGTTGATATAATTAAGAAAAAACTTTTGATAAAATATTTTACTGTTGCTTTTGCAAAGTTAGTTCATAGTGTTTTCCATAAATTACCAGGCGATTAATTAATTTAATTCTAGTATGGAATTAATAAAGCAAGTACAATTATTACCCAGTAATAATGCTAAAATCAGCAATAAAATATGATATTCAAACATTTTTTTTGAACGTATCTACAGTAACGATATTAAAACCGTCTAATATCAGACATGCAAATTCTGACCATTATTTACCGAGTGATTAATTGATTTAATTGAAGTGTATAATTAGTATAACTAATGTAACTTAATTGCCAGGAACTTGTGGGACAGTGCGTATTTGGTTTGTCTTTTCTAACTGTGCAAGTAATTTTATGGTAGTAGGATTATAATGAGTAATATAGTAATGATATAAATAGTAATATAATGAGTGGGCTTTAAAAAACTGTGCAAATGTAATAAGTTTTCATAGTGCACTTAGTGCAACACTACTTTTCCGAACTATAATTTGATTGCCTGTTTCTCCAGCCCTGTCAGATGTCCTCTGAGTTTTATCTTATTATAATTTGTTTCTACATGAGACAACGGAATGGAGTGTTAGTATCTCAATATCAGCAGCTAATTTTTGCATTCAGAGTAATATAGATGTAGTTAACTTTCAAATTATTTAAAGGAGCAATAGAAGCAAATATGACGTAGAGAAGCAGGAGATCTTACTATTTAATTGTTCTAAATCTGTTAATTTGTTTGAACTATTTAAATGGTTATTAGCAAGTATTTTAAGTTATCGAGGAATTCATTTTATTGATTGAAGTATAAAAGTAGCAATACCAATGTAGTTAATTGTCCGGTAGTTAATGAGACAACTTGTTCTGTTGAATAAAGTACCGTAATTAAAATCTGGTTTTGGTCTTAAATAGGTCTTGGATTCAAACATATCTATATTGACTGACTTCATGATTGAAACTCTGGGGAAAATTTATTATATGTTATTTCATAGATATATATTACGTCAAATTTTTTTTATCAAGGTGCTAAAACTTATTTTTTGACAATTTGTCTTTTTTGTATCATATGATTTCTGTTACTGAAAAATTTCTTTGTAATAAACTAATGAATAACACTATAGAAGGTGAACAAAGTAATTACTCAGTCTTCGACTGCAATTATAATATATAGTAAACTGTTACTTGCTGTTCGTTCCTAAAGCCCATAGTATAAGAATATGCCTTTGGAATTGTCCTATGGTTCGAAAGTGTAGTTAATTGTTTTGTGACTTATTTCAATTTTGTGCGAGCCACTTCACCAGATTACTTTGATATAGGGAGTCTAAATTTTACTGTACTCAACTTCTTTAGATTAGGGATCTTTATCGAGTATTTGACATCTGACAGACCCAATAATGACCTTTCAGTATTCTCTGAACACGGAGACAGATTTACGGACTAGTTTTCCGTCTACCTTATATCATAATCAGCGAGTATGACCAAGGGACCAACCTCAAATCTTCGGTACTAAAGCAAAAAAAATCAATAGGTTCAAAAAGGGGTATCATTAGACTACACCTAACAGTAGCTATAGGAGGAATTAAATATTTTTTTAACTTAATTTATCATTGAAAGTAAAAAAATTTTTATGATAATTTTTTTATTAATTATGATTATATTTTAGATTGAAAATCAGCTCTCAGATGCTGTTTATCCAATTGTACTTCATCCAACTTTACCATCTACCTCAGTTATTAGGAAGTTTGGAATTAGACCTTGTCTTGAATTCACTTTATTGAAAAGACGACAAAGAAATCAAGACGTATACAAGTCAGTAGAAAGTTAATTTAAGAAAATATATTGCTTTCTAACATATATGGGTTTTAAATGGAGGGAATTTAATAGAACTAAGTTAATTAAAAAAATTATTACAGATGTATACAAAATAATATTTAACAACTGCGAGAAGTGGAATTCTTTTTTTTTTCAGGATTATACGCTTGTTAGCTCAAGAATTTTCCTTACAACTTGACAAGACTATGGTAACAGTAATGTGTAACTTAGTGACTCCTTGGGTTAAGGAAGTCAAGCCCAGCATCAGGATCAGAGCCGACATTAGTGCACTGCATCAACCTCTCATTAGTCTGGTAGTAGTTTGCTTTTAGATTCTTAAAAAATATATGTGTAATTAAATTTATATTGTAAACGTATATGTTAAGTGCATTATAATTTGCTACTATAATGGTGATACTAGATTCCGAGTAATGGGGATATTAAAAGGTTTCCCTATTTATTATTAACAAATGCATCGCCTACTTGGGCCTTCTCTATTTTATATTTATGATTTGTACGTATCCAAAAGTAATATTGGTTATTCAGAGTACTATCATGAATGTTGACGGATGTCTTAGTCTTCCCTTGTCTGCATTCAGTTATGATTAGTACTTCCAACCCCTAAAAGGGGAACGAGTCCTAAAAGGCATTGAGGACTCGAGTACGACGCTTTGCATCCTCTCAACTGACGGCAAGTTGACATTTATTTTAAAATTTAAGCAGATAGACTTTGGAGAGTAGAGCGTAAAAAACCAATAAATTGTCATACGATCGTGACTGGCAATATTATCAGTCACATGACTGAATAAGAGGTCTATAATAACGTTTTTCGTGTTCGTTTTTTCACCGTCGTCCTATTACAGTTGCGTTATTTGAAAGGATTCAATATGAGATTAATGTATATTATCAGTTTAGTTAGTGTTTAATAATTGTTTTTGATCTTTTGTTAATTTTAAAAAAAATGTTAAAGTAATAATTATCCTTGAAAATGATCAGAGTTGATCGAAACGTCGGAATGAGTGTAAGCAACCTAAATAATAAAACATTCGGGGAATTGGTGTATATTTTACCTGAAAGATTAAAAAATTATATTAGAAAATTAGAAAAGCTATGCTAAAAACAGACTAGACTAAAGATAAGCAAGGCATTTAATGAAACATGTATGAATGATGGTCTGCTACCGAAATACACAAAGATATATATATATATCAGATTCAATAATATATCGACCGTTTGATAGACTAGGTGTACTCTCTAATCGGGATTCGGTCAATTTTCTAGGATAAAAAATCAAACTCTCGGTGCCAATCAATATCTCTAAGTCATTGATGAAGACAAGTTGTTTTGATCGAAACATATTAGTCATATTTCTGAATACATTACTGTGGTTGAATCGTTGTTATATATAATTTACATTTCTAACAACAGTTTGTTATCAGTAGAAGATCAGAAGAGGAGATGTGTTTGCAGCCTAATAAGTCGATGCTGAGTCATATGCCAGTGCATAATACAAATCCTCTGCTTTGATATACCATTCTGAGAACATGTCTATGGCTACTTCTTTTTTTGTTCTTCTGATAACGAATTGTTGTTTAGAATTTTTATTGTAGTAAGAGTTTAGTTATTGTTGTTAGTTTTGCGTAATTTTTAATGTAGGTTGCTATAAGTTTACAATTAAATTACTATAACTGTTATAAGTTATAGAACTCAAGAATAATAAATTAAAAGTGTTAGTAATTGTCTGCTTAAAATTTCAGATTGGACCAGCAGATGAAAATAAAGTACTCATTGAGTCGATATACATATCACCTATAAGCATTAAGTTTAGTTTCTCCTCCTGCGGAGATAACCCTCTGATTAATCACCCTCTCAACGGCAAATGCTTTAGCTCTGATTTCCTGTTTTATATTATTGATCTCATATCCTCTATTCATGTGGAAGTTAAGCCAATTTGTTTAAGGTAACTACTATTTGTTTTTTTAATCTTTATTTTATTTTAAAATATGGTATTTTTAATTCCCTCTTTAAGAACTTTTAATGGAATTAGCAAACATAAAGCTTTTCTGTGACATTTATTTCAACTCTGTTTATTTCATTTTTACAAAAGTTGAAGGATAATTCTTAAACATGGACAAAATAAAGAGGATAAAGATAATTTGATTTATTTATTATAAGGTTATTGTTATCTTTCATTGGTAAAACAAATTGTTTGAGTTCTTTACTGAGGGTGGTAGAAGAGACACTTATTATCATTAACAGTCTATTCTAAGAACAAAAGGCTTGTGATCAGTTAACTGAATAGATTGTACATTAAATATAGTAAATGGGTTATTTCCACTGAGGTCAGTAACATTAGTACTAATTCTAAGATTGTACATTGTCCATTATCCTTTCATACTAGTATGGTTCATGTTCACATCATGTAAGTTCATAATTGATATTGTTAAAAGTTAAAGGGTTTATGATAATATCGTGTTAGCACATAACGAATTTATAGTAATTTATGAGACTTATCAATTATTAAGGGAAAATATTTAAATATAACAGATTGCAATAAGTTTTAAAGCGATTAAATGTTAAGTAAAGTTATTAATACTAATTAGTTTAAACTGCTTCATTATTTAGTAAATAAAAAAAATATAATAAGAATTACTAAAGTATTTGGTAGCCAGAGTAGTTTAGTCCGTTTACAAGAGTGCCAACTTTTAATAGGATGAGAGACGAGAATAGTCTAAGAAAGCAGAGAAGGTATGAGTAGTGAATAGCTTAACAAGCGATGGTGAACACCTTCAGTGTCATTGATTACTTGATGAGAGGCGAGAATAACCTAAGGAGACAGAGAAGGTATGAGTAGTGAATGAATAGCTTAACAAGTTATGGTGAACACCTTCAGTGTCATTGATTACTTGATGAGAGGCGAGAATAACCTAAGGAGACAGAGAAGGTATGAGTAGTGAATGAATAGCTTAACAAGTTATGGTGAACACCTTCAGTGTCATTGATTACTTGATGAGAGACGAGAATAACCTAAGGAGACAGAGAAGGTATGAGTAGTGAATGAATAGCTTAACAAGCGATGGTGAACACCTTCAGTGTCATTGATTACTTGATGAGAGACGAGAATAACCTAAGGAGACAGAGAAGGTATGAGTAGTGAATGAATAGCTTAACAAGCGATGGTGAACACCTTCAGTGTCATTGATTACTTGATGAGAGACGAGAATAACCTAAGGAGACAGAGAAGGTATGAGTAGTGAATGAATAGCTTAACAAGCGATGGTGAACACCTTCAGTGTCATTGATTACTTGATGAGAGACGAGAATAACCTAAGAAAGCAGAGAAGGTATGAGTAGTGAATAGCTTAACAAGCGATGGTGAACACCTTCAGTGTCATTGATTACTTGATGAGAGGCGAGAATAACCTAAGGAGACAGAGAAGGTATGAGTAGTGAATGAATAGCTTAACAAGCTATGGTGAACACCTTCAGTGTCATTGATTACTTGATGAGAGACGAGAATAACCTAAGGAGACAGAGAAGGTATGAGTAGTGAATGAATAGCTTAACAAGTTATGGTGAACACCTTCAGTGTCATTGATTACTTGATGAGAGACGAGAATAACCTAAGAAAGCAGAGAAGGTATGAGTAGTGAATAGCTTAACAAGCGATGGTGAACACTTTCAGTGTCATTGATTTCTTGATGAGAGGCGAGAATAACCTAAGGAGACAGAGAAGGTATGAGTAGTGAATGAACAGCTTAACAAGTTATGGTGAACACCTTCAGTGTCATTGATTACTTGATGAGAGACGAGAATAACCTAAGGAGAGAGAGAAGATTTGACTAGTGAATGAATAGTTTAACAAGTTTTGGTGAACACCTTCAGTGTCATTGATTACTTGATGAGAGACGAGAATAACCTAAGGAGACAGAGAAGATATGAGTAGTGAATGAATAGCTTAACAAGCGATGGTGAACACCTTCAGTGTCATTGATTACTTGATGAGAGACGAGAATAACCTAAGGAGACAGAGAAGATATGAGTAGTGAATGAATAGCTTAACAAGCGATGGTGAACACCTTCAGTGTCATTGATTTCTTGATGAGAGACGAGAATAACCTAAGGAGACAGAGAAGGTATGAGTAGTGAATAGCTTAACAAGCGATGGTGAACACCTTCAGTGTCATTGATTTCTTGATGATAGGCGAGAATAACCTAAGGAGACAGAGAAAGTATGAGTAGTGAATGAATAGCTTAACAAATTATGGTGAACACCTTCAGTGTCATTGATTACTTGATGAGAGACGAGAATAACCTAAGGAGACAGAGAAGATTTGACTAGTGAATGAATAGTTTAACAAGCGATGGTGAACACCTTCAGTGTCATTGATTTCTTGATGAGAGGCGAGAATAACCTAAGGAGACAGAGAAGGTATGAGTAGTGAATGAACAGCTTAACAAGTTATGGTGAACACCTTCAGTGTCATTGATTACTTGATGAGAGACGAGAATAACCTAAGGAGACAGAGAAGATTTGACTAGTGAATGAATAGCTTAACAAGCGATGGTGAACACCTTCAGTGTCATTGATTTCTTGATGAGAGACGAGAATAACCTAAGGAGACAGAGAAGATTTGACTAGTGAATGAATAGTTTAACAAGTTTTGGTGAACACCTTCAGTGTCATTGATTACTTGATGAGAGACGAGAATAACCTAAGGAGACAGAGAAGATTTGACTAGTGAATGAATAGTTTAACAAGCGGTGGTGAACACCTTCAGTGTCATTGATTACTTGATGAAGGAATGAGTCCTATGGTGTTCGTACTAATGCTCTGAAGAGTGGTTTTATAGTGTTAAAATTACAGAAATAGTTAAGTGTAAAAGGTGTTTATGATAAAAAACATTATTTTTTAGTTCAAAATCAACTTATCATTATCGTGTAGGTTATATTACTGTGTCTGTTTATTTAGGAATATTTATATATTTTGATGTTATAAGATTCTTATTCACAGGTTGTGTTATTCACAGGACAAGTTGTTTTGAGAAGAAGGGAGTGCTGGTCAGCTGGAAGTGGCTGCTAGACGAGACCAGGAGACATGTCTACTTGCAGTTCTTCCAGCAATTTCACGTCTTCCTTAGAGGAGTTGATGTCCTCGCTAACCCCTACATGGCTGTGATGCCTTCTGAACATTTAGGAGTCATAACAGACTTGGATTTTAATGCTGATATTCATTCAGTATGACTAACATTTATAAAAAGAATATATAAAATACAATTAGTTATTGGAAGTATAATTTACAACTGACGGGATAGTGAAATAAAAGCTAATATATAATGATTTATTGTTCATCATGTAGACCAAAAACTTTTAGTAGGAGTTTTATAGTAACTTTTTAAACGTGAACAAAATAAAGAGGATAAAGATAATTTCTTAATTGAGGATTATTAAATGATTATATAACTTAACTGAGGACATGAAACGTTTGTCATCCCTGTTGTACAAGCTCTGAATATTATATATATATATATATATATATATATATATATATATATAATATAATTAATAATCAACAATAACTCTTGATATAATATATGAATTAAATACCACAATAAACAATATATATTAATTAAAATGCTCCAAGGCCTTTCGTTACAACAATATCAGAAAGCTAAATGAAACAACCAAAAAATATAATTATAAGTTGATTGCTGGCATCCCTGTCTGAATTTAATGTTCCTAAACTTGAAGGAGTCTTGATCTGCTTACTTATTTCTTTTATTAATATTTCATCTAGTTTGTAAAGTCCCGGACTATTGTTAATTAAATTTCCATAGAAGTTCTTTATGAGTGCATTTTCAATAATATTTCTCCTCCTTTCTGAAGGTACAAAAATTAATTCCTTTGCTTCACTCCAATTTATCATATGATTTTTGACCCTTACATGTAAGAACTTGGCACTCTTTTCATCTTCCCGTGTGATTGAATATTGGTGTTGTTTTACTCTTGTAAAGAGACCTTTACTCGTTTGTCCAATATAAGACATTTGGCAATCAGTACAAGGTATCCTATATACACAATTATCTTTTTCCTCCCCCTAATTATTAACAAACTTATTTAACAAATTACTATCATGACTAAACACAACGGAAAGGTCCAGCTTTTTCAAAAATGAGGGCAGATCTTTCAAACAGGGGTTATATGGAATGACTACCTACATATTTCTTTTCTATGAGCTGTTCTTCATTGTTTGATGTCAGGGATTGTTTCACTCTTTTCTTGATATTATCAATTAATAATTTTGGATACCTTAAAGAAATGATATGCTATAAATAGTTTTGATTTCTTCCTCTACAAACTGTGCACTATAAAGAACTTCTATAGAAATTTAATGAACATTAATCCGGGACTTTACAAACTAGATGAAATATTAATAAAAGAAATAAGTAAGCAGATCAAGACTCCTTCAAGTTTAGGAACATTAAATTCAGTCAGGGATGCCAGCAATCCTGAAGACTTCAATCAACCAGGTTAACTTGTTATTATATTTTTTGAGCTCTCAGATGATGTAACGAAAGGCCTTAGAGCATTTTAATTAATATATATTGTTTATTGTGGTATTTAATTCATACACACATATATATATATACACTTTAACACAGAGAAAAGAACACAGAAAGACACTACAGAACTCTTTCTGTGTTCTTTTCTCGCGTTGAGTAGTTCTGTGTTCTTTTGTACTCAGTAGCAGTTTGCTTCTCAACGCGAGTACTTCGCACTTCTTCCCGATGACGACGGATGTCAAAATATCGAAGTGAGTTCTGTAGTGTCTTTCTGTGTTCTTTTCTCTGTTTTAAAGTGTTTATTGTCCACACGGACCTTTCATTTTTTTCGTAGTATATATATGTATGTATGTATTCGAAGGTTAGTGTGAAGATGTTTATATAGTAAAATATGAACAAAACTGAGGGGAAGAACGAACTAAGAGATCTCTAGGACCAGTTGGACGGTAACTAACCACTACTTAGTGGAATATCAGAAATCACGGAGATATCAGTGTAAATAGAAATTTTTTCATCAATTGATTCATACAATAAACTGTTCAAACATTTTGTTACACATGGTACATTAATGATAAATGAAATAGAAACTGAATTTACTTTGAGATATATTTTTTCCTTAATATTTCACAATATATCACAATATTGTGACAATATGTCCCAATAGCTATTATTGTTTATTCATAAGTAGGTATATGCTATTATAGATAAAAAAGAAGTTATTTCTGGAACTACTTCCCAAATTGTCATTCACCGTTACAAAAATTAACTTGTTTTAGTGAATTCAGTATCTTGAATGTCATTGAAAGTGTAAAATTTATTAAGTAATATTTTAGAATTTTATATAAATGATAAATTTTTGGAATATTATAAACTGGAAAAGTAAGGTACAGTTGACTTACGTTTACAATAAGTAAGATTATTCTGTATTCAGAAGGTTGGTGATCCTGTTGAAGACTACAGTGAAGGATTGAGCCAGGGAGCTCTGGAGATGATGGGGCACGTCTGTGGAGGCACTCCGGGAGCAAGTGGCTCTCTCATCACTGCTGCACTTGCTAATCTACCTCATGCACCACTCAATGTAGACACTGATTACAGCAAGGTAGGACTATCCATACTCCTTAGATCCGTCTAATTATATAACATTCAATTATTAATTACTGACAAACTAGTAGAAGCTTAGTCCAAAGCTGCTCTAAATTTTAGAGAATCATAAAAATTGAATGCTAAGTCATAATGTTGAAAAACAGTTAATGAAGTTAAACCTCAGAATGGGTTTTCTGATATTTTACAAAATTTGTAGACATTGTGTCTACATTAGTCATTAGTACCTAATGAGCAATTTTGTTCCCACTTAATAAATACTCTAAAGTTTTTAAATCATTAACTTATTTTTGGTATCTGTCATGATATGAAGATATCAACTTAATTGGAGGAGATGCACCTTGGAAATATCATTTCCAAATTTGTTGGCGAATGTATTTGTCAACTTCTGAAACACCATCCTATTATAATGTTGGGTGTGGTATCAATTATATGATCAAAATGGTTGTTCTTAAACTTTTAGTGACTGATGAACCCTTCATTTTTATAACCCTGGACATTTCGTAATTAGTAAAATAAGTATAATTTTTTAAACTCATAAGCATGCATGATAACAGTATTATTATTAGTATGTCATACATATATTTCTGGCTTAAAGAAGTAAATGGGACGGTTTCTGTTTGAAATCAGCTAGTTACTTGATGGTTTCCCCTGCTCCTTGAGCTCTAGCAAGGGTTTGTATTAGTTGATGGATTGATGTCTTTAGACTAGAATCGTTCGACTTATTATTGCGAAGTGTGTTAAGGACTGATCAATCAAACGCAGATAAAACTCTTCAAAAGTAATTGAATTGGTTGAATGTGTTGCGCTTATAAATACCAGTCACAATCATTTCACTGCAAGAAAGTTTGCTTCTTGTGTATTTTTGTGCACTTTGTTGTTAATTATTGTTTAGAACATCTGGTAGATATCTATATACATTGTAGGTATTTATTTTTTTTGTTTTCATAAATCATTTAATTAGTCTGAAAACTGATTTTGATTAGTTTTGACTGGAGTGAAATAAGTATATTATTTCATTTCATTATCAATGCACCATTGTATTTTGTTTATGAGCTTATTTTCTCATAAAAAAAATAAAAATTGTCAATTTTATTTATTGATTATTTTCTTTGTGGACACAATACCTTATTCAGTTAACGAATAATTAGTTTGTGTTGTTCTAAACATCAACAGTTTGGTAACATGATGGCTTGTTTGATATAGAGGAGACGAGTATGGCTCCATGTGAATACCCAGACAGAGTTGCCTCCTGGCATAATTCAGGCAAACAAGACCTTTGAAGTGGGAGTCGTCCTCGGTCTCTCTGGAATAATCACCAAGCCTGTTATGGGTGAGTTTTTGTCAGCTCTGAACGTTAACAGGCATGCAACTGTTGCATAAGGTGTTTCACAATCTCAGTGTTCAATATAATTCAGAATATCCATATTAATAATTGACCATTAGTAAATAGCTAACATGAACATTCCTTTATCAAAAGAAATTATTTTTATATATTTCCCTAAAATAATTTTATGTTAATATTATTTGTTTGAGTACAATGCTTCTGCTATACTTTTAAAAGACAAATGAACTTTGAAACTGCCATAATTCCTTTTGGTTTATAATTACAGAATTAATGCTATGCCATAATTTATCGTACTTATTATTTAACCCCTTTGGTAAGAAAAAACTGATAAACTAAAACACAAAACTTAATTTTCTTTGTAATATAGTTTTAAAAGTAAATATATATTTTAGAAAAACATTTTTTATTAGTAAAAAAATATGCATGATATTGTTTACGATTACTATCCCTTCATGGTCTTTCTAGACTCTGATAATATTCAGGTAAGTTGTGAATAAAGTTGTTATAATTATACTTCCTGTACCTACCTTACCTTAAAACAAGTTTCCAGTTTACTTGTTATACCATTTATACTATGATTACTGTGAACCCTTTGAGATGCATTTATCACACTGGAACTGATCTTTACTTAAAATTTCAAACTTTATAATTCTTACTAATATCGAATTAGGGCAGTTAATTCTTTACCCGAAATCAATTACGTATTAATGCATTACAGTAATTAAATATATTATTTGACTTTATTTTTGTTGTTGTTGTTGTAATATCCTTTTGATTTTGATTTAGTAGCCTTATTTTTCCGATAATGAGTTAAGTAAAATGTGAGAGAAGCTGTTTTTATTTTTGTTTATATTGAGTTCAGAAGTTTTCACTTTGCTAGATAAATCATTAATTTTACTACTGAGTGCGAGAAGTAAAATTTAAAATCGTTAGATTCTAAATATTTTGTAACATCAATACAGGTTTTAATTTCTTTTTAGGTATTTTCAATTTACCAGATCTATTTATTAGGATATTTATTTTCTTTTATAAATATATAAGGAAAGGCTTGATATTTAAATAGTGACCAGAAATTCGGAAGTTATGATTATTAGTGGCATTGTTAGTTACTTAAAATGTTAAGTGCTTTATTAAAATATGTAATTACCTATTGATGTTTTTTTCTTCAACATAGTACTTTCTGTAGTTCAACATTCCGTCTTTGTAACTCTTTTAACGAGTTATGAATGCTTGGAATTGTTTGAAAGTAGCCGCAATCTATCTTCTGCAATCTTCTTATTTTATTTTTAAATTATAGTTAAAAAAGCCAGTATTTATCAATATTGTTTAATTTAAAGTGCAAAATGATTAGCAGTTTCCTTCAATATTTATAAAAGAAGGATCATGCGAACGTTTCAGCTGAACAGAGTGCTTAGATTTATAATTTGAAAGAAATTTATGAAATTTGGTAAATCCGTTTTAAGTATCTTAAACGGAAATTTGGATAATGATTTTAAGTTCCAATTTTGTTCTATTAATTGTCAGTAGCTATTTATCATTCATAGCTAGACATTTGAATTCAGGTTATATATTAAATATTGTTAATTAATTTATTGGAATTACAATTATAGAGCCATACGTGTTATTTATTAGTCACATAATTGGTATTTAACGTCTATATTTATAAACCAATTTTATTATTGAAAAAAACCATAGAATGCATTTCATTTTTGTATTCCATTATCCTTTCCTTTTTATATTTCACTCATAATTAATTATTTATATGTTTACCAAATGTTTAACTATTGTTACTTGCATGTTTATCAACATTATGCTATTCAATATAGTGGAGAATGTTAAACTGTAATGTTAGTGTCATGAAGTAGAGGGTGTTTCTGATTGCTGTATGTCTCTATGTCTTCTCCCACTGCCTTGGAAAGGACTCCGTTCTTATTCAACTGCCTTGCAAGGTTTGTTTTGTTTTCATTTTGGATTTTTTTTTAATAAGTCTCAGTGTTCAGTAAAGTCCAAGTTATATCTATTATGGTTTAATACGAAACGATATTAATCAGTGTTTTGTATATAAAATGTATATATATAGTCTAAAAATTTTACAACTTTGTTGCATATGCTTTCTATAAGGTCTTCATTATCTATAGTGAGAATTTACTAAAATCGTATTTTAGTTTTTATTGATTACTCAATTTATTTTCTATTTACCATACTTAGAAGAATAGAAAAAAAAATTATGCAATCTTCTATTTTATTCGGGCTTAGTAAACGTAGAAGTCAAAGTATAATAATGCTTTTGGAGTAAATTGTTCCTAAATGTATTGTTTGTGGTTTTTATTTTCTTATTATTATATTTTGGGAAAGAAAAAAATTGATATATTTAATACCTGGATACTTTTTGAAGTATTTTGAATAATCCAATATTGTATGTTATTAAAAATTTTATAATATATTATTCTCCATTTAATAAGTTTTAATAATACTCGTATTTAAAAATAAAATTGTTTATTTTATAAAACTGATACTTATCTATACTAAATTTTATTTGTTGTGGTCATAATTTTAAGAAACTTGATTGTAATCGTACGTATGTTTTTCCCCTTAATAATCAGGATTTACATACATAAAGTAATACCGTTTTTGGATAACATAATATCTCTTCGTTAATTTATACTGCATTGAAGATCAAGGTTATGACGAAATGGCATTAAAGTTTCACAAATACTCTCAGCCAGTTGAGTTCTTTGGTCATTGTAGTGGTCGTTAATGGGCGTTCATTTATAAAGAATTGGTAATTATTCTAACGAACTATTAATATAATGATAATTATCAGTCAATATTTCTAGTCCTATGGACTGTCATGTTATATTTCGACAACGTGTTTAAATAAAAAAATATTTTACTAATTTTTCTTTTTCAATATTCATCACTACAATAAAGTTATGATTTAACCATAATTAAGGCCATAACCATAGGCCTTCCGTGTCTTTTTATTCACAGAATCTCTCCTTTGATGGTAATATATTTGTTAGAAATATTAAATATTATTAACAAAGTATCTTACAGTACTACACAAAAATTTTTATAGTAATATGGAAAAACCCTTCATTAGTATAATCCATCTTGATAGTTTATTAAAATGTTTGATATTGTTATTTTATTTTTTGTTTCCATTTTGGTGTAACTTTACATTATTCATAGGGATGATATATATATTCTGAACAGTATCGTTCAGTTTAATCTAAAATAGAACATTAGTCTTATATTTCATAAGAAATAATTGCATTTCCTCTGTTTTTTTAGTTATTGATTTTATGTACTGAAGATATGAGTAAAGAGTACAAAGAGTTATGGTTATTAAGATTCATGTTAAATATTTATGTAATATAAATATTATTTTTCAGTACGGTTCTACATGGTTAACAACAGTAATCTATACTCAAGTTCTGAAAAATGTTGTTACCTAAGTTACGATTCCCCTTAAAATTTTATTGTAATTCCATTGAGTTATTAAATACCTCTCCATAGTCACAAAAATACATTTCTGATTATGCTATTTACTGCAAATTACAAAAATTATTTATAGACAAATTTTTAATTATTAGTCTTTAACAGAACGACAGTTGGGTTCACGTCTGAGTTTTTTCACAAATAATCCTGTAAATAACGTCCTTAGTGTTATTTGGCTCAGTCATTTTTTTGTAATGTTTCCTTAAAGCTGTTGTAATTATTAGCTTCTATTGTAGTTGAACAAACTTCAGATTTGTTTTGGCGTCGTATTCGTTTGACATTTATTACTTTCTCTTATTTTTGTTTGTTTCTTTCTTTCTGTCTAACAAATAAGGCTAATTTTTATATTTTTTTAAAAAGTCCTATGTAGCTTTCAATAGTCAATTAAAACCATGGTTCTGACTGATTAGAATTTAACTTAATCAAGTTTTTTTATACATCCCATCGTCGGTACCAAGTACGTTGTTATTGAGGCCGTCATAACCGAGGTAACATTACATATGGCTGTGAAATTTATTTTTATTGATGATTGCTTGAATATGGAATGAAAGAATTGATCGAACACAGCATCTTAACTTTTTTTTTCAAGTTTACTATTTTTTTTGTTTTTGTACATTTTACTGTAGATTATTCTACCACAGGGTATCAAATTCATCCTTTTGCATTATACGTACAGCAAAAGTTGATCTCGTTAAGATGATAAAATTATATGAGGATTTTTCACAATTTTATATGATTCAATGGAACAAACAGTCTTTTTTATATTGGAATACAAGTAAAATACGTACATAAGACATTACTTACTCAAAATTCCTTCTAATAATACGTGATTTTACAAGAAACTCAAGGCAAATCCTCAAATTCATCGTGAAAAATAACTGTTGTGGCATGTGTTTATTACTTACAATACAAATTGGAGGTATCAGTATGAAAGTAAATTACCGGTGAATTCATCTACTTATTGATTTTTTGTACTGAAGATATCAGTAAAGAGTACAGTGAATTTAACAAACATTAAAGTGAATTTATTATTAACTTTAAAGTATTAAAGTGAATTTAATAAAATGAGTACCAATGCAGTGAATTTTACAATCCATAAAAACAGCAGGTGCTTGTGACGAAAATATTTTTTTTGCAAATAGTTCGACAAAATTAAAAGACCAACTTAAACTACTGTATTTAAACTTATGTATAATAATAATAAACTGACAACCAATACTGTTAATATTACTTGTAGAAATAAGTACTATACAATTAATCAAATTAAGTTATTCTTGTTTGTGAAGGTGTTCAGCAACAACAGGAAGGAGTAGAGAGTTTTTTCAAGGGGTGTGGAAGAGGCCTAATGGGTCTGCTGACAAAGCAGGTTGGCAGCGTCACAGATCCTGTGGCTGTAGCCATGCATGCAGCCAAGAGGTCAGAATACGCTTCTCAAACAACATTATGCTTTAAATCAAGTCTGTTTTCTAGTCTAGCTTTAATGAAATGTTTCCAACGAAATAATCCATTAATCATAAATCCAAAAATATATTATTAGAATTGTAAGTCTGTCCTTACTTTCAGTATGTTCACTCGACTGTTTTTGGAACAGGTCCAATATTAGAATTCTGATAGAAAAACATAATGCATCATGGTTTATTATTCTAATTATATTATCAGAATATAATTCGTCATTCAGAGTAAATTTTCTTCCTGAATTTCTCGTTAAAGACTACGACCATTTTTAAAAGCCTCCTATACTTAGTATATTTAGATATTTCATATCGTCGTTTTCTCAATTTATATAACCAATTAGTTTTTGAATTATAATTGTTTTATTGTTTTCAATGTTATCAATCTCGTTTTTTTTTCTTTTCTTAAATATAATTGTTTACGGGGTTTAATGTTCGTTGATCGGTTTGTTTCTGCATGCTTGTCTCGCATATAGTTTCATGTTATATCTTAACATCTGTAATACTTTCAACTTTTTATAGATTCAAATTTCTAAAAGATAATATCTTCTTTAAAGTATTAACTTTTTTTATATAACAAATTAACTTTTCATTAAAATACGGTTCTTTTTTTAAACAAAAATTCATAGAATAAAGTAAGGAAAGTAAGATATTGTTTTGCTATTTTGCATTCTTTTACAGAGAGATTGAAGCCATGAATGTTTTTTTATAATATTACTTTGTGTCAGAAGTGGTTTTAGGAAATGGTGATTGGTAAGATATTGGCAGCATCTTAATGGTCTATCCAATAGACAGGATCTTTGCGGTGACGGTGGGCCTATTTAATGAATTTCAAATCATTACATAATCTTACAAATGGAATACACTTTTTAAAATACATCATCTAGTTCGACATTTATGAAGTTCATGGTTTTAGAAATATGTATTTTGGTAAATAATTTATTTTAAACTACTTTTCATTTTAATTCATATTAAATTTTAATCAACTGCTGAAAGTTTTTGAAAACAAATTATGCATTTAATTTGAATTAAACTAGTTTAGAACATTTTTTATAGGATATATGCTATGCTTAGGGGTTGTATTAAAAATTTATCCCAATGACCTACGCTGATTGTATTGCTTCATAAAAGAGTCTTCTCAACTAAAATTGTGTATGTATGGACAAAGTAATAAGTTTGATTTCCTATATACATTCTGTAAAAATTACATGGAAGTAAATATGCTTGCAAGGTTGTGAAGTTAATTATTTTATTGTATTTTTTTAGCGCTGTTGAAAAAGGAGAAGAGTTTGCTTTAAAAACACACATTTCAAGATACATGAATTTCCTTATGGTTTGTAGTTGTTTTATGAGCTAGTTTTAGTGTAGAGCTAAATTGTTGTACTGAAGTGGCGCTGTTGTAGGGGCTGAAGCCCTACTCCGTGCACGAGGCGATGGGCCAGCAGCTCTTGTGCCTCATGAGTAAAGGCCACTATGCTGACAGTGACACCTACTGGGCTCACGCTCCCATTCACACAGAAGCAAAGGCTTTTCTACTTGTCACTCTTCAGTATGTTTTCAATTCTGTTTTATAACACTTTTGAAAATATTACCGTAAACTTTCAAATTTTTCTAATTTAAGAGTAGTTTTTGAGGGTTTTTTTTAACCAATAATTATAAGTCCATTCGGCAAATTTAATATTTTATATTTTAGAGACAATTATTTGATGACAACGTGGAGTACAATAGCTCCACGTTGTATCAACACTTTTTGTGGTGATCATCACAAAAATCATGGCAGTGATCTGATTTTCCCTTGGAATAAATTTTCTTTTAAGTATCAACTAATTAATCTGTTCCATAACCCTTATGAAAAGTAATTTAATTTTTTTAACAACCATAAAGTCAACAATGTAAGTCACTAGTAAATTTAAAAGTGACGTACAATCCTTATGCAGTGTCTTCTGCTAACGTATTGCTGCAAATATTAAGACCTGAGGGTAATGTTTCTTCGAGCACAATGTTCTTCTGACAACGATTCGTGTGCATTTCTTTTCAACTGGCATGACTATAATTTGCTTTAGTACTTTTTATTAGTTCTTGAAAACTGAATAATTATATGTGCCACAACATTTAAGAAAAAATCGGTAAAATTTACTTTTTCAGATAATTAAATTGATTTTTATGGCACTAAAAATAAAATTAAATTAAAATTGATTGTAATCAATGTACTCTGAAAAAAATATAGTTGTATAAATTAATGCGGAAAAGTATTAAACAATATTTTCAAAAACTCAAATTTTTTATAAATATGATTCAATAAAAAAGGAAGAGTCTTATCAGTAAAGTTCTCCAAAAATTTAAATATGCGTGTGTGTGTAAGTGTGGCTTTACTTGTGAAGATTGGGTAAATCTATATTTGTTAGATAATAGCTCTGTTCTAATTAATAAGTAAAAATGTAAGTTTTAAACATTTTTTGACTTGAGAGAATTAACCACAAGTATTTTTATGTCGATATTTTGTTTTTAATTAATTAAGAATCCTAACTGATTTGGTTTTATTAAAAAAATGTCATTTGTGTTTGAGATAATCTTTATTCTTAATAAGCACTTTTTTATATACATATTATTAATTTGTTAGTTCTCTATTAATTTAATATTACTTACACGGAAGTCCTAATAGTTTAAAAGGAGTGGTTATATGCTTCTTATTACTTCAACTTCAGGATTTTTATGTAACAAGGGAGATAACGCTTTTATGAGTTACCTTATTATAAATTTTATTTTAGAAACATAGTGGATGGAACTCCTAAATAATAGGATATTTGAATGAATAAATCGGAAAAGCAAAAAAATTAATTAAAAAAATTTAAGGATCTCGGATCGAAATCCTAATTGACATTTTTTGAAATAACAAAATCAAATAAATATTTAATTTAATTTAATTTCGTCAGTCCTTTTTAAAACAAAATGGAGAAAAATATATTCAATATTTCATAAATTCAAGAATTTCAGTTGAATATAACATGGTTATATCAGCATTATTCATGATTATGTGGGGTCGCTGTTTATATCCTGACTAATTTATGTTCTTTAGTTACTATTATTGAGTAAAGTCGTCTGTCTTATTTCCTCTGCTGCATAGTTTTTTGGAAATATCAGTTCATTATGTTCAACGCTCTAGAAGTTGATAGTGAAACAAGATTTAATCGACTGCAAAATATGACTGAAAACTGAAGTTCTTTTTTTATTGATTTTTTATGATGTGCTATTTTTTTAGAGTAGGACCATGTCCATAAGACATAGACATAGAATTTCCAACTGAACTGAAACTGTCCCTACTTTGTACTGTTTCGTAAACTGGATTATATGTATATTATAATAATATGTAATATTATAAATCATTTGTTGTGTTGTTGATCGGAGTTAAAAAGAGTTTTGCAGTTCGTGACTCAATGAGTAACTTTATTTGTGGCTTTATCATCATATCAGATTTAACGTAGATGTTTTATATTCAAGGATAGTGTTTTGTACTGGAATGTTATGTTTCAGGCATGTCTTCCTCATTGAAAAGTGTAGGCTATGGGGCTCCTATGAGGTTGAATGGTTGACTAGGATAGATGATATCATGAGTGTTCCAGAAATTATTGATAATACTCTAGTTTTAAAAATACGTCAGGTATATTTTTTATTATTATTATATTAATTTTACACTCAGAAAAATGATTATTTTTAAAGAAACATGTAGTTATATAAATCTGATGAAATACGTTGCATTGATATTTATTAACTTTTAAAATATATTATTCTTTGTTTAAAAGTGAAGCCCTAATATTCATAAGGATAAAATTAATTTAGGTTTTTAATCCTATTTTTAATATTTTTTTTTTTTGGCAGGATGAAAGTTTGAAATACTTGGAAGAAAATGAAAGATCCATTCAGTGCAAAGATTTAGAAATATTAAAATGGCTGTCTAAGAAGATAGAATCTGTCATGATATTTAATATGGAAGACAAACCTTGTCCTCTGGCTGACACATAATTTTTTATTGAATATTCATACAACCTAGAGCTTTGATTGAAAAACCATTATTTTCCATTTCAAGCACCATTAACTAAAAAAAGCGGCTCATACAGGTGTTAAAGTCTTCGAACACAAGGTTTATTTTATGATTGATTTTTACAAGCCTTTCAGTTAAGTGGATGAGTGCGAACGAATTTACTTGCATACCGTTTAGTGAGGAAAAAAGTCACTTGAAAATTGAGAATGTTAAACTATTGTTAAGTAATTTCATTATACTGAGATAAAAAAAAGAAACAATGTTTTTATAAATATTCATTTTGTACTTGATGGATTTCTTCATTAAATTTATGAATTTTCTTTAAAATTATCAGAAGTTAATTGTAATAATATTAATATAGGTTGAGGAAATAAAATTGTGATTTCTCTAGGGCATAAAATAACAATTAAGGAAAAAGAAATAACTTTGTTTTCTCATAACTTGTATTATAACATTAAGTAGAGATTATCTATTAAGTAAGCAAGAATGAGTATTTTTTTATCAAATGGGTTATTATGATAACAAAGTATTTAAATTTGAAAATAGGATTTTTAAATATTTTGCCTAACTTGCCTACAATTGAATGTACGTTATTCTGATATATACATGGGAAGTGATGTGAAGTAATAATGAACAGTGATTCTATTTTCTCATGGTATACTAAAAATATTATTATTCAAATTGTAATGGTGCTTTAATATTATTAATGCTACTAGAATATAACATTGGAAAGTGTAATCAATTGTTTGGGAAATATCTATGTACGTGCTACGATTTCAAAGAGGATTTGGTCCTTATTTTTTGTACGGAAAATAATTTAAAAGATTGGGAGAATATGTCAATCTGAAGTATTTTAACATATGTATTCAACTTGAAATTTGATCATAAAATAATTACTCTGCTATGGTCATTTTACAATTTTTTGAGGAAATATTGATTACAAGTGAAAAACACAATATATAATTATTGATCAATTTCATTGTAATCATTATAAATGGTACCGTTAATTATTCTTTAGGAATATACATAAATGTAGTGGACAATTTATCTGTTTAAAATTCTAGAATTAGAATTTTTACATGTTTGTTGTTACCTAATAATAATAACAAACTACAGAAAGCAGTCATAACAAATTTACGAGATGTTACCATTTTTATTAGTTAACAATTTAAATTGTGACTATACGTGTTAGTGTTATATTTAAAGAATGATTTCTAAATACAATTAAATTAGTATAGTTAGGTTATAACCATCTTATTTATTAATGAAGAAGGAATTTGTTCTTTCCTTAAATTAAAAGTTACCAGAAATCTATTAAATGAATATTTAAAGATGTTAGTTAATTTAATTTTTTTGGTCATTGTCGTGAATTTTACCTTGAATTCCTTATGCAACTAAATATTTAATTATTGACAATACATCACATCATTTCAATTATATTTCTGATTTTATGTTCTAACAGTGTAACAAATGAAACCCAGTTTTATCATTGCTAAAATTCTTTTAAAATCCCGGTTTACCTGTGGTTTATTTAAATCAAAGTCAATGTTGGCAGAATTTGAATGAACTATCGGAAATAAGTGATACAAACAATAGTGTACGTTTTGTAAGGGCATATTTTTATTTTATATTATTTAAGTAATGTGAAATGACATGAGAATAATCCCAAACAAAGATTTATTATTATGTATGTCATTATTTTGAGATGTTTAAATTATGATGAATCAATATTAATATAAGCCCATAGTTGAATTGAAATATACTATTTTGTTTGTATATTTTGAACATGGCATTAAACGTGGAAGAACATCAATTAATATTTTCCTAATTGATAAAGATTTTTGAAATAATTTGAGCAAAGAAATATATATTGCAAGTTGTGTTAATATGAATGTGCAAAATAATTATCATATTATTTGCATATAAATTAATTTAAAAAATTATGGTGCAATAATGACATTTAAATAGTGTTAACAAATACTTTTACTGAAGGTTAGACCAGTAACATTTATTCTGATTTCTGATTACAGTGTTTTGTATGCCTAATTATTATAATTTGGTAATTTAAATTGAGCCGTAATATATATGCATACAAGATTATAATTACAGGTTATATATATAACAATATTTTACAATAAACACATAGAAAACCAATCAATGTTCAAACCACAATAAGAAATGAGAAACAAACCACAATGACTCATTTGAAAAGTCAAATGAGAAATGATTTGACTCTGATGAAGACCGCTTGTTATGCTTGAAAAATCTTAGCCCTTTTTTCTTATTGTGGTTTGAGCATGTATATATATATATGTATATATATATTGGTAATTGAGTAAAACGATTCGACGAACTAAATAAACAAAATTCACAGAATAAAAAACATACAAGGAACATAAAAACTTCACTACTATATTTCTACATGATGACGACGTAGACAAACTTAATTGTGAGTTTTTGTAGTCATTACTATTTTTTTGTTGGATGTGAATTTAAATTACATATATCATTTTCTTGAGGTTTGGTTCAGCATAAAACAGTTCTCAAAAACACAGGCCAACGTTTCTTTTATACTTTTATATATCTTTAGGGCTAGGAATTTTTGTTTTATTGAAAGAATTATTCATGGTTTACTTATTGAATATGTCTAAGAATATAGTTGCAGCGTTGGCCTAAGGTGTTTCAGGCTAGACCAAATCTCGAGGAAGTGAAATAAATGCTGCAGAATATCTGTATATCTGGTCGAGATAACTTTGATACATATGCAAAAAAACTAAAATAGTAGTAAAATGGCACTTAATAAAAAAAAAAATAATCTCTAATACAGAACAGAACAGAACATTTACCATTATCGATATTATTTCGAACCATAGTTCGTCATTAGTAGAAAACATAAACTTGAACAGATATGTTCACCTTTATATATCCTAGTAGAGATATCAAATGGCCTGACAAACTGTTGTTTGAAATGTCGATAGTAGTAAGTCATTGCTTTGCTGTGTTCTGTGTAATTTTTAATTCAGTGTATATGTCTAATATGCAATGAGGGACAGTTACATTTAAAATAACCCTAATTGCATAAAATAGTAGTTGTATTAGACTTTTTTAATTTACAGTACTTCAAATGAAAATTTTTTAATAATATATAATAAGTTCATTTAATATTTAATAATTTTACTCACAGGGATAATTTTTGGGTGTATCTATTAAAGAACCTTTCATATTTTATTCTATTACTACGTATGAATTAATTACTTTTTCTGTAAACTTTTAAAGGTTTAAATGTACTGTCAAGGGAATTTAAATAAGGAATGAAATTGGTTAATAATTCATGAATTTCTTCTATGGAGAGAACATGTTTTCAATATACTTCCTACTTTCTACCAGAAGGTGCTAACATTATAAATTGCCTTAAAAAGGGATTTTCAATTTTTAAATGCAATGAGTTTAATAATGTGACTTACAAATATAAATTTTTAATATTAAACAATGAACAAATGAAATGACTGTTTATTTGAGGATTAGCTAGAATACTGTATAAGGTTTAAAGAAAGCAAGTATTAATGCAACTGTTCTGTATCAACAATGAATTAGGTTGTTTTATATTGTGACTTGTTTAGTTTATTTTTAAACCAAAGGTAATATTATATACGTCAATGTCTACTGATTATAGAATTACAACTTTCAATTTATTTTGTGGGAAAAAAATTCGAATGTACCCAGGCTAATTATTTCCCTGTTTTGTAAAGTGACCTTGACGAAGAAATATATGGTGTTTTGTTGGCTTTATTCAATTTAGTCTTCATTAAAACATCAAATAATTAATAAGTAACCGTGTTTTATATATATTAATTGATTTATCAAACTGTGCTATAATGATATTGGTAAGTTTATCTTAAAATATTTTCTCATTTAAGATGCTTATTAATTTTCATTTTGTTTGCTATCTTAAATTTATTTGGTGTTTCTTTTAAACTGTTTCAACGTTGATAAAATAACTATTTTAAACCTTATACTATAAAAAAAAAATTGATGGTGTTAAAAAAAATGAGGCAGAATATATGCTCGTGAGATAAGTATGCAACCAACCATCAACCAGTATCTCCCATTCAGCAAATCATATTTCAATATAATTAAAGAATATTCAATATTTGTTGTAAATTTGCATTGGCTTTATATCATATGTGCACTTGATATTTTGTGCAAACATATCTAAAGTTGGTATATTTATAATTTGTGTTTCTCGTAACAGAGTGTATATGAGGTCTCCCCAATCTTGTGTTTACAAGCACCATGTCATCTGTTTAATGTTTTAGTCCATAATAGATCCAGTTTTAATCCACTGTGAAACCATAGTTATACACAGGAGTACATTTTTGTCATTGAGGTTTAGGAGCCAGGACATTTATGAATTGTGTAGGAAAAATAACTGCAACTCTAACTATTAAATATTATCTGATATGTTAAATAGTAGACACATGTATTTAACAAGCACCACCTTTTGGTTGTGGAATAAAAAATCAAAATAAATGATTCCACCTCTCCGAGGGAGTTTTCAATTTAACCGCACTGTGAATTAGAGAACCAATGGGTGTGAGCCATATTAGACGCTTGAAAGTATGAAAAACTTTATACTCAGTACTGAAGTCTTTTAATTAGTCTTGTATTTAATGAAATAAACGGTTCTTTTGTGGACTCCTAGTGCAGCGAAGTTTTAACCCACTGTCAATCAAACAAAGGAAGATCAAACAAATGGTAGTCAAACAAAAGTAGATGAAACCATGTAATAATCTAAAAAAAAGACGATCAAGCCAATGGTAATCAGATAAAAGAAGATCAAACCAGTGGCAATCAAACAAAAGAATGACTACCATATAAAAGATGATCAGAGACTAATGGCTGTCAAACAAAATAAAAGAGTACTAACAACAATTGTGACTCACGAGCTATGCAAGCAGTTATTGTGTGGTATTTACACATGACAGTGATAAACAATATAATAAGTTTTCACTAAAAGTACTACGCGTTTCAAACACTTAAGGTACATCAGCATCAGTTAAGGCAGTGTTGAATCAATCAGTCAGATGTACATTGATGCAAATGTACCTGGTGATGACCACTAAGGGCTCGAAAAACGTTGTAAAATAAAATCCGTTTGGTGATGTCTTAAATGTTTTTCCCCACTATAATCATTTGTGAATTTCTTTACAAGAAGTAAATATGATGAGTATCTTTTCTTCAATCTACTGACAATTTTGTAGTTAGGCCTAATCAGTTAGTTGTAAGGTATTTTCGTTCTATTTAACACTTCTTTGTAGTTAAAAATAATGACTAAAGTAAAGATGCTTGTTTGTGAGGAGAATAAAATATGTTAAGTGTAATCGTGAGAGAAAAGGGACAATGCCAATATAGACAACGCAGAAATCTTATAATTCTAATGGTGCACTACTCAACATCTACATTAAATTTATAGTGTTTTTGTATGATACAGACGTATGTAAATGTATTTAGTAATTATCTTATACGTAATGGTTTAAATAATAATTCGTATAATGTTAAATTATATCTTTGGAATTCAATATTTTGTTTTCATATATTTTTGTAACTATTCGTTACCATAAATTCACTCTTTAAGTATGAATAATGCTCTCTTACCGAAGATATTTTAGAATGTATTCTTAGTTACAAAGGTTGGGGACCCCTCATGTATATACTCTATAACTTCAGAACCCTACAGTAAGCTGCATAGAAGGAAACACAACATTCAAGGAAATTTCAATGTTTAAAATTTTTGTGTAAATTAAAAAAATAATTTAATTATTTTTTGAATAATTAAAAGAGTAATATTCTTTTATCTTTTTATTTTTTTATGAAAATAAAAAGATAATTTTCAAAATGTGCTTATTAATTTGAATTTTAATATGTATTTAGAGGCATATAATGTTTTATTACATATCGTTTTTTATTACGTAGTCGATCCATGTAATATAATTGGACACTCTTGTGTAAATTCCATACTTAGACCGCTTTGCACAACCTTCTCCAAAACTAGTTATACCAAACACTGCCCAAGATCCATCATGGTTCTTGCATAGCAAGGGTCCGCCCGAGTCGCCCAGACAGGTATCGGTCCGTCCTCTTCTGTATCCAGCGCACAGCATGTTCTGGGTTATTGCAATATCATGGTAAACCATCTTGCATGATGATTTACTCACCAGAGGAATCTAAAATGAACGACTAACGTTATACAAATATTTTATTTTAACTAGAGGTATGTCCATAGTTTTGTCTACCTTTATTCAGCAGATATAATGGGTGAATCGACATTTTTTAAATAAATAAAATGTTAAAAAATAATAGTATTTTTTGCCATTTTTAAATCTATTTAATGTCCCATACATAATTATCTTTTTGAACGCTACTAAATGATATCGATTGGAATTTACTTCTTGATTTCCTCTGGTTATAGGGCAACTACCTTACCCTTAAAAGCCTTGTTAATGACGATAAGAAATATTAAAAAATAATATTAATTTCTCAGTCAGTGGAGCAACATTTGTAATCAAGTTCACTAGCGTTAGGAGTTAGAATTAATGAATAATAATTAATTATAATTTAATTTAATTCTGATAATTATATTAAACCTGTCTAGTTAAAAAGTATATTTCAGTCAAAAGGTATTAAAAATGTTTTTTCTAAAAAACTTTTTCTAAAATGTATAGAAAACATTTAAGAAAGACTTGATTTGAACAATTGATGTTGATAAAGCTCATTTTTTTAATTTCATACGGTTAAGTGAATTAAACATATTTTATTTATAATAGGACTAATATTCACAAAATGCCTACGAGGAGTTGAGAAAATTTCGTATGGATGTCATAACGTATGAGTTTTGGAACCTGTGCTTGGTGGAGATAGTTAGCTCCCATATGGTGGTTATAGTGGGTCTTCCCCCAGCCAATGACAGTGCAGACTTTTTTCTCGGGCAGCCTGGATGTTGGAAGGCAGGCAGGCGTGCCTGTGAATGCGACAGGCAGCCGCAGCAGTGCGATGTCACTGTCCACCAACCGCGGGTTGTACTTGGGATGTACAACGCTTTCTACAATCTGTAACAGCACTCATACTTTTAAAGCAATACCAATAAAAAGTGTTCATTTCAGATGTGGAAATAAAATAAGAACATTACTTTATATTTTATATCTATACATATAATAAAACCAATATTCGTGTGTGTGTGTAGTTGGGTTGGTTGGTTAGTGGGTGCTTGGGTGTGTCCTATCATCCATGGGACATGTATAACATTTTTTTTATTCTATATAATAACTGGATTTTAAATTCCATCAAAATCGGATGTATTAGATTCGTCTTCCACTCCTTTTTGACTTGCGTCGGCCTTCACCCTAAAACCTTTCCTGAGTTTCAGTAGTTACTCGGCCACTCCCAGGCGATTCTGACCAGCGGTTTTTTGTGACCACCGGGTGATCTTCAACCCCCATTCCCCTTTTGATCTCACAAAATAAACTGTAGTTTTGGTATTTTTTCTGATGTGCTGTTTAATATATAGCGTTTAAATTTTATCAAAACTGGATGCATTTCAATTGTCATTGAGGGGGGGGGGGGGTCTTCTATCCTTTTTGCCTTTTCTCTTGACCTGATCAATTCGTTCTCTTCTCAGTGAACTTGACTGAAAGGTCAGTACTCAGTCAATTTTCAAGCGATTCAGTTTTGAGGTTTGGAGGTATATGAGATATTAAGATCAGGTGATCATACACAGGATGATGTACTATTTCATATTGAAATAATGTAATTTAATTCTTATCTAATATATGTTTATACATCATTTGGAACAGTAGAATCTCACAACGTATAAATGGTTAAAAATGACTTCACTTAAAAATGTAGTTGAGTTAAGAAGCTAAATTATAAATACGGACTAAATTTCAAATAAAAAAATAATGACTTGCTTACACGATATTGCACTTCTGATCCTTCTCGTCGCAACAAATCGTGTTCTCCCAGTCTGGCCCAGAGTGGATCCTGAACGCAATGAGCCGCCGTTAATACCCAGAAGGCTGTAATCAGTGTCCCTCCGCAGAACACATCCTTGAGAAATCATAGACTACAGTCAATATTATGAATAATATGAAAACTCGTAATTATAATAATAAATCACAAGAAAGGTTTTAGAAGAAACAGATGAAAATGACTTAATAATTATTACTGGAAGAATGTGGTTTGCTACTACTCAGAAGGTGTGGCTCAGCTGTCGATAAAAATGAGTAAATATGAGAGAACATAAAAATACTTGCAAGCAGGCATGTGGAGAGAGTTAAGAAGTTACCCTGAACCTGTTGATGAGAGCCACTTGCCAGGGCCAGGACCCTCTCGAGGCTGCTTCCCCGCCTATTATTTTCTTGGTGCGCCGCTCTTCGGGCTCCGTTCTGTTTCCGCACTGGCTTGACCGCCACGCCTTCTCCTTTCTCTCCGTCCTCCTCTCTTAACAATACAAATAATCTCTTGGTACTTTAACTACAATAATATATTATAACAGTTAAAAATTTAACAGGATGATGCTATTATTTCTATACAGTGTGAAGAAGATGATAACCAAAGACATATTTTGGGTAATCATCTTTCAGTTTATTTTACAAACACCAGTAAGAAAGAAAAAGAAAGTGGAATATCCAAAGAGTAATTCTAAGTAAGAACTAAATGTACATTTAACCCTCTCAAAAAAGGTTTTTAGTACATAGTAAAGTTATTCATTGAAGTGTAGCTTACGAATATACATTTCTTTTTCATATTAAAAGTCATATAATAATGCTATGAATAATGTTATTTAATTTAATTTAATAATGCTATGATATTATGTTATTTACATAAATATAGTAAATCTATTCATTTTGTTGGTTAGAGTTTTTTTTTAAATAATTCTTAAACACTGTTAAACAAATTTTTCTTTCTTTAAAGTTAAAAAGGATATTATTTTTAATCAGATTTATTTTATTATATGACCAGAACCTATGTAGTACTTATCACTTTCCTATAAATATATTCATTAATACATTTCATGAATTAGTTTTAATTTTAACTTCTTTCATATCTAATTGGTCACTTTTGATTCATGAAAATGATTATGATTTTCTCTATCTTATATTTACTCAGTTAGATGTTCAGTCATTCTGGGAAACTGTGGGCAAAGTTTCCACGTAAACAAATTAATAAGAATAAAGTATTGCTTATGAATCAAGCAGCGTTCTTCTACGGGTTTAACTGCTTATTTAGAAACAGGTTCTCGTTTCTTACTTTTCAATACAAGCGGGTAGATATCAATAGAAAAATCACAGGAAAACGAATTGTGTTCTTAATACAACTTTTTATGAGAATATTTTGTTTTTAATTGTCAAGAACGGTGATCTATTACTTTTATTAATGTTCTATCAAGTTATATTAATTTCTATAAAATAAAAAGAATAAATTAATACTTTGGTCATTTCCTATATAAGGGATCTTGGCACAGAGGTTGGTAACATCGCATACCAAAATATACTTTAGCATTTCAGACAAGATGAAATCAAAATTTCATAGTTTAACATCTACCATTTTCCCGGTGTTCATATACTCAGGCAGGTATATGATGTGCTTCTACAATTCAAAGATTTGAGGAGTATTTTTGCAATTTATCACAGGCCTAGAAATAATGGGAGTATTGATACCTGGAGTGGGGGATAAGAGACTGGCGGCCACCCAGAGCCTGCAGTGGCCAGAGCCGACGTAGCAGTAGGCCGTCTGCGTGGCCACTTGCCTGCCGCACACCGAGGGGTACTTGCACCACCTGCACATCCACTTCACTATCAGTTTTCTTGTTTTTTTTTAATATTTTTTGAAAGTGCTTCGTCCTGGCAGATAGCAGTATATTTAGGTTTATTTTAATACCAGACTAGATGACTAAATGAAAAGCAAATAATATTGGCAAACCATTGACCCGCGTAACCATATTGACATGCAACATCATTTATGTTGACACGCATTTTCAAAGATAAAAAATATCCTAATATAAATATTTGTCTCTCATAACAGCCAAAATTGGTTATTAATAATAATATTATTATTAATTCTACAAATAATAATTAATACTTTATTTCTGAAACCAGACGTGTATGTACAAGTACAATGACACTGCGTTACAAATGTTAAAAACATTTAAAACATATTGTTTTAATATTGATATTAATATAAACATCTAAATGCTAAAGTGTTAAATTTTGGTTTTATAATTTTTGTTTTTGTATTTTAAATGGCATTAAACTAATAATTAACTTACAAAAAATATAAATTGTATATTTTCTTTTTAGTCTTTACTTTTGCGAAGTGTGACATGTCACGAAGATTATGTCTAAATTTTTTAAAATTTTGACACACCGAACTCAAAAGTTTATCCATCAATGGCATAAATGAAGATAAAATAATAACAGAAGCAACAATATTGATATAAGAAAATAAATGCATGCTCTAGGAGTCATGGGACTGGAATGGCTCATTGTACGCTTAGACTCGACCTAAATTTACCAATATCCAAAGGTAACTCTCACCCTTATTCACTTAACATTATTGAATAAGAATCAATCTATCTTTATATAAATATTGACTACTATGTCTTCGACTAGCTGAGAGCAGTCCTGCAGCAAATGCTGTGCTGTCAGTAAGATTCGTAACTGAAACCCGACCCTCAGATCTTTCAAGACCATGGCTTTTCTTTGTTTTTGGGGAACATAGACATGCTTTCACTCTTATCGCCTTTATTAGATTACCAATCTAATAAATAAACAATCAGATTCATCAAAATGTTATGTACTAATCGGAACTTGTAAACTTATAAGTTTATATAACTTATAAAAACATATAAACTTATGTACTTCGGAACATTATTTGTTATCGTCACAAATTCGTCTACTTACTGAAAGTTATTGTCTGTTCCAGTACTTTTAAGTAATAATTTTATCAGAGGAATATTTAAAAATAAACATAGTTTTTACAATAATAAGTAAAATCAATGTCAAAATCATTTTAATAAATAGTAACATGCTTTTATGGTTTAAAGATTTCTAGTATTTTCTATTTGATCGCAAATGGAAATTCTATGGTAGAATTGTATAGCAGATCCAACCTGTATC
Source organism: Hermatobates lingyangjiaoensis (assembly GCA_026182355.1). Taxonomy (NCBI): domain Eukaryota; kingdom Metazoa; phylum Arthropoda; class Insecta; order Hemiptera; family Hermatobatidae; genus Hermatobates; species Hermatobates lingyangjiaoensis. The sequence goes on from JAPFBL010000255.1 coordinate 2,308,484, forward strand.
TGTGAGTGACGCATTTGTTGGAGCAAGTAGTCCATTTGCTCCATCGGCTGAACATCCTCTTTCTTACTTTCTTCGGAGTTTTGATTTTTTTCTTCTTCTTTTTCTCATCTGCTTTATTAGATGAATACAAACTTTCTAACTGTTTTCTTACTGTCGCATTATTATGCATCTAAAAAAAAAATGTTTATTAAAGTTTTTATTTAGATAATATTCTTAACCCAAGGAGATTAATATCGGACTTCTCATAATCTCTGAAAGAAACATTACTAGCATTGTCAGGGATGTGCTTCAGATCTTGGAAACGGAAACAGTCTTTGAAACAAAGACAATTATAATCAAGGATGTCAACTTATAGGTTGCTACGATGGCTGACGTAGCCAACGGGAGGAGCAGTACGGGAGGTGCAGGTAGTTTAACGTATCATAGGATAGACAATATTGTTAAGGATAGAAGTGAAACAAATATTGGGATTGTCAATGCTAGTGACAACTATACAGCTTCATGTCTTAGGAAACATAAGAAAAATACTTTTGAGATTGGCAAGTTTTCATTATGATACAGAAATGAACTTAAACAAACTAGAAAAGGTAACGAAGAAAAAGGGAAGACATAATATGAAAGAACCCCTTAATAAACTGCAGAGTTTATGGACACCAGGACAAAAAGTAGTAATGAAACGATTGAAATAATATTGGGTAATATTGATGTATGAGAAATGAAATTTTTCGTTCTATATTACAAACCGATAATAATTTCAAGCTAATTCTTCGGTGATTTGATGACACTGATATCTCTTCTTGCATCTTTCTGACATTTTTCAGACAACATAGGAATATTTTGAAATCTTAAAGTGAAAAATTTGGCTTAAAATTTCAATATAGAAGGAGATTAGACAAACAACATCAAATGTAACAGATTTACATGTAGGAGATCCACTAGCTATAGGAACAAATATCATGTTCTCCTATAAGAGTAAAGTAAGATTTCATAACATGAAATGTCACTTTGGCTTTACAAAAGTATTACTACTGCTGTGGTAATACCAATATTATGTTTACTTATAGTAAAGTTGAGTGAATCCACTCCAGATTTTTTATTTATTTAATAAATGAAATTCTGTGTTTACTTTATTCAAATATGAAAGTCACTGAAAATAACTGGATATGACAAACTCTTATTGAATAGCTGTATCTCAGTTGTGATAGGTTTAATAACTAGAAGTATAAGTATTGTGCAATTTTTGATTTCTCTGAAGAAGAGTACATTTAAATACTTGTCGATGTGGTTATTATTCCATTAAGTACTCTTAATATAATGTTTGTTATGTTTGAAAATATCTCAAATTACTTCTAGAATAAAAAGCATATTCTACCTTCAGTCGATAAAATTAATTTTAATTAATTCTCTCAAATTTGATGAGAATGCTCTACAGAATGTACTGCAATCAATAGGCCTTTTATTAATAAAAGTAGAATATTGCAAAAGAAATACATTTCTTGTTTAGAAATTATACTTTAAAATAAGGTATTAAATGATATAATCGGAAATTTTATATAAAGGATTATGAGGTTTATGTTTATGTAATGTAATGATAATGTTCTAGAGTTCTAAAGTATTATTACTTAAAGTTTAAAAGTTGCTTCAACTTCTGAAGAAGCATTAACATCTTTCCCAAGAAACAAGAATCCGACACTCAAACAGCTTCATTCTTAAACATGTTTTCTTCCTTGTCTATTATACGTTACAAATCGTAGTTCTGGATCCTGCTATTAACTTAAGACACAATTAACGAGATATATCTTTGAAGAAAAATAAGTTTTAGGAATTATTACAGTAGAAGAGTATATAAGAATGATCTGAGTAGGGTTGCTTTGTCGACTTACCCTGACTGGGTTTTGTTTGAATGTTGAGCTGCAGTCGGCAGTTAGGTGATCTTGATCGTCTTTGCTCTGCATGTGGTAACCTTCCGGCTTGTCCTCCTCCTCTACGCAACAAACGAGTCTGTCAGTCTTTGCCGGAGTCATTGGTCATACACATGTATGTTAAACATACCTGGCTGTGGGCTTGCATCCTGCGACAGACAACCAGATGCAATCGCTTCGGCTTCAGGCATCCATCCTTCCTGATTATTAATTTGATTTCAGCTTAAAGAACTTATTGACAAGCTTGATTAATTTTTTTATGATATTCACTACTACATATAGAATGTAATCATTAAATCCTTTAGTGAAATTCTTAACAGGACTAATTTATATAATGATACAATATTCAAATTTCTTGAGGTCCTGTTTTAATTTTAATGAACCAACTTTCCCTTCTGCTTTACATCAACAGTTTAAAATCCTACAATTTAAATAATAAATATGTTAATGTGAAAAATGTTTTTGAATAACTAAACGCCTTTCTTATCTTACCAATGTAATCCTTTTTTTAACATGGAAATTAATATCAGTTATTAAAAAGTACTTCATTATAATTCAGAAATTATTAAAAAAAAAAGAATAAATCTTTAAAGATGAAAGCAATTGCTCTTAGAAGATGGAATTATTGCACATACTAATTTAGAACTAACTTGAAAACAGTGATTTTAATAAATAATTTTTCTAAAAAAGAAATTACTTGAAATGATCTACAATCTTATTCAAACCATACTGGTTTAACCATAAAATAAATAAATAAAATTTAATTAATTTATTTTTATGATACCATTTTTTTCTATATAACTGAAATTATAACGAAAATATAATATTCCATGAAATGTAATAGTACAGTATAATAAGTGTTTTGAGTGGACTTATATATAAATCAATGCTCAAACCACAATATGAAATGGGAAAACAAGACTAAGATTTTTCAACTGTAACAAGCGGTCTTCGTCAGAGTCAAAAACCCCCAAATCCAGTTGGTTTTTTACTGTTGTTACGGTTGGAAGATCTTAGTCTTGTTTTCCCATTTCATATTGTGGTTTGATTATTGATTGTTATTTCACGTGTTTATGTAAAATCTTTATATATATATATAACTAAAATAAAAAACAAAACAAAACTAAAGTTGATCGAGACTAGGTCAGTTTTTCAGGTTCAAATTAAACTCTCATTGCCAACGTTTCGGTTTTTTATTTAAAACCTTTTTCATAGGCAGAAGTATAAATTTTGAAACAGAAAAACTAAGTATTACATTACAAATTATTATACAAAAAAAAATAGTCTGTGGATTTCAACAATAACTGAAGTTTGTATGTACACGTGACACTGAACTTAGATATATATATATATATATATATATATATATATATATATATATATATATATACACAACTAAAGTTTATCGGGAATCAGTCACTTCTTAAAAATTCATAGGCAGAAGTATAAATTTTGTAACAGAAAAACTAAGTATAACATTACAAATTATTTAAAAAAAAAAATATTCTGTGAATTTCAACAACAACTGTAGTTTGAATGAACACGTGACACTGAACTTCTGCCTATGAAAAAGGTTTTTAATAAAAACCGAAACGTTGGCAATGAAAGTTTAATTTGAACCTGAAGAACTGACCGAGCCCCGATAAACTTTAGTTTTGTTTCTATTCCACGGTCGATACTTTTATCAATATATATATAAATATATATTAATTTATATTTTAAAACTTGATTGTTTTATCAATCGATAATTCACTATTTCTATATTTCAAAATTGCGTTTAACTGTAATAAATTACCTATATTAAATGGATTAAGGTAACATTGGTCAAGTGGCGTTGTATTGCCCTTTGTAATACTGTAAAATATTAAAATGAAAAATTTCGAGTTTATATAATTACTAGTGGAGCTAATTTTATTATTAGTGGAAATAAAATTAGCACTTGCTTTGATACTAAGAACTTTAAAGAACCTCTCCCCTTATTATATGTTTGTAAATTGCCTACAAACGACGGAATACATATCTATTGTAGGGGCTTTGTATATAAAATGCCATTAAGAGATATTAAACAGGGTAACACCGATATCCAGATATCTTTTTAAAAAGTAGTCGAAGGTGACTTCGAGGGCTTCAAAGGTTAATGTTACATGCTTTATGCTTCAAGTCTACTTCAGATTTACTCGTAAAGTAAAAATTAAACTTAAAATCATGGAAAGATTTGATTAATGTACTGTGTTTAGTTTATGGAATAAACCAAGTTATGTATCCGTAGTCATGTGTGTTTATGGTTAACCAAACACAGCATGTTAACATGCTGCGAGAAGTAACCTTCAATCTCTGGCCATTATTTAGCATGCTCTAAATCTATTTGATCTAATTAACATTCATTACCATTTATTTTATTAATCATTTTTTGAACTTCTTGATTATTACTGCTCAATTACTAGAATTTGTTAAAAGCATGGAAAAGTAACCAGAGACATCAATTTACACTGGTAAATGTGATGTAAATTTACCTTTCAGTAAATGTGACTTAGTGCCCCAGAAGTTGTTAGAGCTGGCTTTATTTGGAAGTATTCCCTTAAATATTTATAAAAATTCAGTTGCCAGAAACTAACTCCTTAGAAGTCAATTCCTTCACTTTTTCCATTAGCAAATATAAAAGAAATGCAGTTCATTTTCTTGAATTCAATTGACCAACCACAACTGTCTTTAAAATTGTCAAGTGAACATTTACAAGTAAATTTTTCAGTTTTATCCTGACAGGTACCCTGCATAGCACAATTTTTCTGTTCCTAGTTTGTTTACTCTACTTCAGCATCCATTCTTGTATATCCAAATTTCCCGTCTCTCTCTTTTTCTTTTCTTAGAGCAAACAATTTTCTCTTGACAAATGGTTCAAAACGTTGGCCTTATTTTTGAAATATGTAGGCGAAACATATTCTATAAGATTTCGAACTCTTTTGCAATCTGTGACTTTTCTTTCAATTCCTTGTCAACTTTGAGAATGCCGCCACTTTTTTGCTGAAGTTAATATTTTGTGCTGTATTGAAGGTTAGGTAGATACATCGACTTAGCAGTATGCCGTATATTACTATAAATATGGGTGGTAAAAGAACATAATACAGGGTTATTGACCAAAAAAGATGATAAAATAACAGTTGTACTTTATATTACCTCAATTATGGAATTTTCAGGAATTCCAGTGCCCTTGTTCTTATCAGTTCAGTATCTGCTCTTTCCGTTCATATGTGTTACACAAATCTTTTTTTCGAGTTTACTGACAAAAGTTTGAAAAGCACAATTTTCTTTTACATTAAATAATGAAACGTAGAAAAAATTATCAATTAACAAGAATTACACAAGTTTGAATTTAAGAAGTTCCACAGTATCTTGTTTACTAAACAAGTAAGAAAGATGTTCTCGGTTTCATCTCCTCAAGTACTCACAGTTGATTCCATTGGGAAGTAGACTAAGAGCTATTCTTTAAATTATGAATTTGGACCTAAATTACTAAGAGAAAATTCAAAAAATTCTTTTAAAAGAAACTTTGTTTCCTTTATATAATCCCAAACCATTATGTCAAGATAGTTTCAATAAAACTGCCTTTTTTTTTGGTATGGTTTATATTTTTTTTAATTTTAGAAGTATATAATAAAAAGTACTATATATGTAATTGAATGTTGTGAAAACGATTTGGAACAGAGAGCAATCATTAAACTTATTAAGGGAACACAAATTATAGGCAAAACACACTTACAGTCCCTAATTTTCGATTTCAACACAACTGTTGCTGCTTCGTGAGTTGTGTCTAACCTTTTTTCTTTATTTGAGTTTCTTTACTAATTTTGTACTATAGACCGTTTTATTTTGTTTATATATATTAGTATAAATAGGCAGCAGATCTTTCAAACATATATCATTAAAGTGAACCGCAGTCTCGGCATTCACGATCTTCAGACTGAGACATTCGATTCTACCAACTAACTATCTGCTAATTGGGTTTAACTGGAAAGGGATTTGACCAAGTGATATGTTATAAAAAATCAATGAGATAGTCAAAAAAATATTTTTCTTTATAGTATAAATAGATTAAAAAAGATCTTGTTATATGGAAAATTTTATTTCTTGATGGGAAGTCATAATTTCTATTTTAGCTTAATTGAAATACTCAATTCTTGGTTATATAGGTTTGAAAAAAACTGTGTTGTTTAAATCATTAAATAACCTAGTTATTTAGTTTATGTTATTGTAAGTTTATTTCAAATAATTTACTCTTTACTATGGATGATTATTACCTTATTAAGTAACAGTATGATTTGTTTAATTGAAAAATGGCCTAAATAATTTAGTAACATTTTCAATTTATCTAAAGTTTTACTTAAGAAATTATGTTTCAGGAAATCGAAAAGTTGTTAAAACATTATTATATAGCAAATTATGTATTAATATACATTTAAATGCATATATATGCTAAAACATCACAGTAAACACACATGACTCTGGAATCAAAAAAATATTCTCAAGTTTAACAAAAAAAACAACAAAATCCTAAATAAAAACAGAATTTTCAGTGAAACCATTGTCATAGAATTCAGTTTCTTAACAACGATTTATTACTCAGAAGTAAAAATTTTGTTGTCGTTGTTAAATTTGTGGGGATTTGTCTTATGCATGTATATATAAATTAGAAAGTTTAAAAAGGCATTTCAATAATCAGTAAACTTTTCTTAATATTTTCAAAGATGATGAAATGTACTTTTTATCCCTTTAAAAATATGACAAATATTTCTAGTCAAAAGTTTGTTTTGTTCCGTATATAGATATCTTGCTAAGTCAATTTACAATGCACTCCAACACCGATATTAGCAATTAAAAGAAGATTAACAATTATCAGTATTTTATATTTACTCAGGGGTTAGACTTAGATTAGGTTATTTTGTTTATAAGCTGTATTCGTAGTACCTTCATAAAGACTATATGAATGAAATAGGATTACTGAAAAGATAATGATATGAGTGAATTAAAGTAACTATTGAGATATATAAAGTTAAAAAGAAAGCAAGAAAAGGAGACCGTGAGGGAATGTGAGATGTCTAGGAGCAGGAGGACGGCGAGAGAGGCGAGGGGCGGCATGGGCGGCGAGGTGAGCGCGAACCGACTGCCACTGCCTCACTCAGCACCACGTCTTGCCTAATCTAGGACAACCCAATGACAAGCAGCCCATAAATCACCCAATAAATAGCCTCGCTCCTGTAATCAATGCAACCAATTTTAACAACTAACTAACTAAAAATCTCATTAACACTTAATTAACCTGACATTTTATATGTCAACACAGCCATTTAGATTGAAATGTTACTGGATGAGAGTGCAGCAGGTTTTTTGGTAAAATACTTCACTCTTGACGATTTGTAATTTAAAAGCAGATTTTGCCATTTAATATGCAAATATATGCAGTTTTGCACATTTATATCTGCGCTAAATTGAGATATTTAAATAATATTAACTGAAGGGTGAAACATTAATAACCACCCAAAGTCGTTTGCAATTCGAATTTAAGAAAAACAAACAATAGTTTGTAATATGACTATGTAATTAATAATATTTTAAAAAAAATTCTTTAAGTATGAAAAATAAATTTTATTGATCTTTACATATTAAATTTTAATGCACACAACATTTTATTTCGATTAAAATAAAACATATTTTTTTAAAAAACAAGTTTATTAATTGAGAAATAAAAATAATTTAAATATTTAATATATTATGTATGAGTTAATAGTATACTATTGCACTTAAGTTTTCTAAAATATGCCTGTTACAGTATTTCAGCGTCTTCTCTAAATAACTAATTATATAAACTCACACCACAGTAGAAGCGGTACTAGTAGTTTGCGAAAACTATAATGAATGACTGATGAAGTTCTTAAAAATATTGGGCATCTCCATAGAAGCATGATTGTAAGCGAATAAACAGAAACGTTCTTTAATTCCTGAAGCACTCATTTCATTCTAAACCTCTAATAAAATAGTTAAAAATCTTCTTTGTATCAAAATTTCATACTTCTAATAAGTTCTTTCACTTTTATCCACAGTAAAGAGTAAATTATTTTAAAATAAACTTACACTTTATAGAATATCTGTTATTGCAGTATTTTCCATGTTATTATTTGAATGTAGTTTAATAGTGATTGTGATATAATTTGTTACATCATCTTGTAGTATATGTCTATTTAAAAGGTTTTGAATAAACCAAAACGTCATCAATTGTAAGTTACATTTTAACTTTGAAAAATGACCGATTTTGAATAAATTTGGGATTTACAAATGTATATGATTAAACAATAATATTAATTAATTAATTATATTAAAATTATTTTTTATTTTAACATAAAATACATTTTGTTTTAATTAAAATGTTTTATTGTTCAAATTTTTGTTTTGAGCATACAAAACATTCGAGGTTTACTCTGTTCGACACCCTTTGTTATTGGTTTAAATATCTGAATTAGAGTAATTGAATTCAGAAAAGGAAGAGAGATCTATTAACTAAAGCAACTGGTCTTCATCAGAGTTACTCGACAAAATAAGAAATGAAAGGGGACAGGTAGTGTGATATTGAAAGGGAAGAGTAGTAAAAGAGGTATTTTATGCTAAAGGACGCAAAAGACTAAGAAAGCGAAATGCTGGCAAAGGAGGGAAAACAAATGTGTTTAGGAACTAACAAAAACATGTATTCATCAATCAAAATTAACCGATAAAATATTTATTACAAGCATTAGTAATGGCTTATTCAAATTGGACTCAGTATATATAAACAGAGCTATAGCCTTGTCTAAAGGATTTTCTGTAAGCACCAAGTAATGGTTTTCTTATTTGTCCTTGAACTCCTTTGTTACACTGATTTTGTCATCCTTTCATTTTCATTTTACTTTACTATAAGTAAACCATAGTGATCATGAAAATATACGATCTCGAGATTTTGACGGATTCACATGTTTTAGGCTTCCTGAAGTCTTTTCATTATGATGTTTTTTCGACGATGTCTGTATGTGGGTAGATAAGTGGGAGTCCATCCAAAAGTTGTGGGGCTCTGCAGTGCCAATCTTTGATGGATCAAATTCATATTTTACAAAAAAAAAAATGGGTTTAATAATGCATATGTGCCCCATTGTTTCAGAAAAATTATGCATTTGACAAGAATTTGCATTCTAATTATTTTTCAAGTATCATTTTAAAGACTAATCTACTTGAATATCTGTAATTAATATAGAACAATTTACGTACATTTTTTAATTTCATGATGAAATCTTTCACGTCAATGAAAGGTGAAATATACCAGTGATTTTCAAACTTTCCTTTTATGACTGTTTAAACTTTAAACGTTTATGGATGACTGAGAATCTACTTCATTATCATTTTAATTTTAAATTTTTTAAGCTTAAGAGTGATTTTTTAAAGTTAAAAATTCAAAATGTTTTCAAAATGTTGAGTAAAACACATTTCCTATTAGAAAAGATGTCAATGCCATAAGTAGTTGATATTAAATCTGTGTATTTAATATGTGTTGATATTAAACAATCTTCACATTCAATGATGAAAAATGTCACAGAGAAATAAAATGTTCATGGGTCTCCTAGAGCAACAAATATTGATAAGTACAGGGTTAGGATACTCGTAATGACCATGATTGTGTTATCAGAAGCGAAATGTATGATCTATTAATATATTGACGATTTGAAAAAAAAATTTATATTATTATATGCATATGATACAGGTACATATATTTAAATTTATGGTTCACTTCCAAGTAGAAATTGATTTATTTTAAATATTTTGTACATTAAAATGAGTAAATAAGTGAGCATATTACTTTGTACTTTACTATAAATAAAGCATAGATAGTATTCATATGTTTTGGGATACCTTGCTACACAATTATGAATGATATATTTGACAAGTAGAGATGAATTGACAGCTTTTTTAAAAAGTGGTTTTATTTATAAGACCAAGAGAACATGATTAATGAGCCAGTCATTTCTAGGACTAGAGTTACATCTAGCACCAGAATGGCTGGAGGCACAGGTGGTGGGAGAAGGGTTACAAGGTGGCTGGAGAAACAGGAGGTGGGAGGTGGTGGGTGAAGGCTTACAATATGGCAGGAGGTACAGGTGGTAAGGGAACGCCTACAAGGTGGTTGGAGGCACAGGCGTTGAGAGAACACTTACAAGGTGGCTGAAGGTACAGGATGTGGGTGAAGGCTTACAAGGTGGCTGGAGGCACAGGCGGTGAGGGAACGCTTACAAGGTGGTTGGAGGCACAGGCGTTGAGAGAACACTTACAAGGTGGCTGAAGGTACAGGATGTGGGTGAAGGCTTACAAGGTGGCTGGAGGCACAGGCGGTGAGGGAACGCTTACAAGGTGGCTGGAGGGACAGGCGGTGGGAGAAGGCTTACAAGGTGGCTGGAGTTTTTCGTTGTGATTGAAGGGAGATTTAGTTCAAGAAGGTGAGGGTGGCAGCCGTGGACATAGCTGACTGAGAGGTAGGGCTGAGATAGACCTGCCTGTCAGAAGATCTGGGCTCATGCAGCGTATGTCTCCAGGCGGGTCTGTTACTTTGCTGGCCTGCGTCGACAACCACCTAAACATGTTTCTTTCAGTTTAATCATCCATTGCACTTTCAATATAAACAGTTCCAGATATCTTTGATTAAAAATACTCCTTAAGGCAAAATAATTTACATCTCACAGGATAAGATGATTAGAATAGGAGAGCTATCGTAAATGTTCCTGCTCACTCCACTGGCTTTCAACTACCTCCCCCTCAAAAGCCTACTTATAATTTTACCTTGAGGTTGTCAGTCAACCATCTGTCTCTCTTGTCAATCATTTCTCTACTTACTAGTTAAATTACATTTTATTTTTTATATAAAAAAAAACTAAACCACTTTAGAACTAACAACTTAACATTCTTATCCGTTATTAATTTTTAAGTTCTTAGATCCACAAAAGATTAAAATAAACTTAAAAAAAATAACATCATTGACGGCTAAGCCGATTCTTTTAGCTTAATTCTTTTTCTTCCCATAAGTACAATGGGAATGATTTCATATTTAATCTTTTCATTGTTAATAACCCATGTAGGTTGTTACACTGTACACTGTCTTCATTATAACAACTTAATATTCAACAAAGCAAAGTGTGATTTAGATTTAAAAACCCAAGGGATTAAATAAAACATTCTTCTTCACTTGTTTCTATCAACCACTATGGTATTAACAATAATAATATTACTTTTAATCAGATGTCTGATTTTACTATTTAATTTCCATGTCTATCTCAAACCTTAATAATTCTCATTACTCCTGATGATATCTATACAATATGTCTACTTTTCAATTTTAACAATTGTGGCATTTTGAATCTAAAATTAATAAGTTCATTCCATATTAGTCGGTACTAATTATAAACAGGCCCAACAAATTTTGGAAAATAGAAAAGAAAGTTAAAAGATTAATGAGTATAAATAACATATGAATATTAGTTAAAAATAGGGTAGTAATGGAGTGATTATGCACCTCTTATAGCCGCTAGCACTCAACTCCGACTTTCGGCCTTCACGAGGTTACCCTGTTAACCTGCTATATGCAGGGACAAACGAAAGAGGACAAGAAAGTGGCCAGGGGCTGGTCTTGACCGCCTTCATTTCACAATCCTTCCAACTTCCAATTCAAACCAAGGCGTTATACCATCCGTGCCGAAGGAAGGGTTACTGTATTACAAACGGAGCTTCAAGGGTACTAGGCGACCGCCTTGAGTAAATAGCCTTACTTTTCAGTATGCGGTGCTCTGCCGGAGCGGAAAAAATACCACCGATAGATCTTCAGAGATTCTCCCCTGTATGATACTAAGGAGAAGGAAGTCCAAAGACCATGCTACGGAAGAGCAGAAAGTCCAAACATGCTAACTAGTAGGAGTCAACCTCCCACAAGTGCATCTAAGGACCCGAAGAAGACTGCCGAAGAAGGAGAAAGGAAGTCACTTTCCCCCGAAATGTAGGGAGCTGAATGGGTATTATCAATGATGGTTTGTGCAGATTCTGCAAAGAAGAGGAAGGAACACCGTTGCACCTGCTGGCTGACTGTCAGACAACTTTGCTGACAAGGGTAGGATTTAACCTATAAACGAAACACAGGGGTAGGTGTTTCGGGACACTCAACAAAACCATAGTCAAACTTTTACCGTTGGACCCAGCAAAAGTGCTAAGCTTCTTGGAGGCGTTGAAGCTAACTGCTGGGGTACTTTAATACAGAAGGGGAAAGTATAATAGTTTTTTTAAGACGAGTGCTATAGTCACCCTCAATTAAAAAAAAGTTAAAAAATATATTTTAATAGTATTTTATAAATCTATAATGGTTTAGTTTTTTTTTATATAAAAAATAAAATGTAATTTAACTAGTAAGTAGAGAAATGATTGACAAGAGAGACAGATGGTTGACTGACAACCTCAAGGTAAAATTATAATTTTTTTACCTTGAATCGGTAAATCATGAAGGACGTCAGTCTAACGAGTTTTAAGCAGTCAGTATACGATACAATGACTGTACTAGCTCAGCAATGAATAGGTTGGGGAAAACAAACCAAGAAATTATTTGTGCAACTAATTCATGTATATAGTGAAGACGAAAATATTTGCTTACTTTGCTAAACTCAATAGGTTGCAGTCGCACCTCCAAGGATTATTGGAAAGTTTGATTGAAATTAGATTGTCACCAAAATTCAGCAGAAGTTTCTCGGGGAGATTAGCTAGCTTGTTCCCATCGATGTATCTAAAAAATATTCAGGAATCTACTGAAACTTACCTGGTTTTTGTAAAAAAGAAATTATCAATATTACTGACTTTTAAAATAATTTTATTATTTTACTTAAGATTATTATTAAGATTAATAATATCCACTAAATAATAAAAAAAAATGGCTCATAGAAATAATAATTAAAACTGTTGCCTTTAAATTCATAAAGCATAAAAAAGGAAAATTTTTTGAAGATTCATGATGAAAAATGGAAACGAAAAAAATCCCATTTTCTATATCATGATAGTCAAATTTACTATTATTCAAATTTAGCCAACGCGAATTTTTCATTTTATTTTAGCTTAACATTGAATGAAAAGCGGTCTGACAAATTTATTTAATTATACTGATATATAACTGTATTTGGAACTTAATTATGAAATAAAGAAAAGGGTTGGTACTTCATAAATGTGTAAATTGTAAATCTTCATAATGTTTATACACTGATAGTTTAATTTGTCAATATTAGTAAAGGTAATTGAAGATATCATTGGAAGTTATGTACCAAGTCTCCTTTTCTTTATAAAAGGCTATAACATTAATTTTCTGTCAGAGATAATATAGAATAAAAGTATGAAATTCAACTTGGAATAATCCTCCCTGTTTTACTTGTCGGATAGGTATTAGTTGTGACATAAAAAGTAGAAAATCATAGTAAAGTTAAAATTAGAAGAAGAAGGATATATAAAAGTATAAAAAAAATTACCAAAAATAATGAAACCGTTCTTCTTCAGAAACATTAACAATTGAACTAAATTTAATTTTAATTTGAATTTGAAAGATAAACCTTCCAAGATTTGGAATATTAGAAGGGGATATAATCACATCAATATTAAAACAAATATAGTCATTTTATTATAGGCAATGCTTTTACCATAGAATTCAATAATAAAGGTACTATTAAATATTAATATAAAGTTAAATTTAATTAATTGGTTGTCAATAGATGATAACACATTCACTTATAGTAAAGTTGAGTGTAGACCGCTTCAGATTCTATGGTTTGTCTAATGAAAATGATAACAAATAGTTTGTATAAGAAATAATTAAAATTATTTTGAATATTTGTACAGATAATCTTAGTAGATAAATACTGACAACTTTCGGAGATTATGAAGAGTTTTAAAGGCATCGTCATTAAAAGAGACAATGAGATTGTTATTTAGCATGAGTGTAGACAACTTGGAAAGGCCATCAAAGACATTCGGGGCAACAGTGTTGATGTGGTTGGCGTACAGATATAGTCTTTTCAGACAATTCATTCCAGAAAAAGTTCCTTTTTCCAATTCTGACAAGTAATTCTGCCCTAAATGCAGCTGAGTGACTTGTGTCAATGATTTGAACACATCCTTGTGTAGCTGCAAATAATAACCCAGAACGATATTAAATGAATTTATTCCCTGTCACCTGAGAATTCCATTACAGTAATACCTCTTTGATAGCATTGTTAGACAAATCAAGGAATGTTACGTTTCCAAGGTCATCAAACAGCCCGGGCTCAATTTTTGCGATCCTATTCTTATTCAGAGTTAGACTTTCCAAGTAAAACATTTTCCTGAACAAATCTGAAAAAGTGCAGAATGTTGGTACCAAACTATTGTAAATGTAACAAATGTAACATATTATTGAACAATATTTAAATATTTGCACAAAGTAAAATAACTTAAAACTTGTTTGTCTCCAGGCATTTACAAGTAATTACGTTTTTCTAACCGACTGACTTTCTTTGTTGTGGAGATCTAAAAAAAATATTTTTCATTAAACCCATTATATCATATCTCTTTCTTAATGATATATTTAAGCTTAAATGTTATAGTGTTTAAGCAATAAAAAATAAACAACAGTACAGAAAACAAGCTTAGGAAAGCCTGTTATGAGACTGATCATTTTTTCAAGATGCCGTTCGGATAAGGATATGATTTCGCTTTTAGTGGTTTTGAGACTATTTTCTCTCAATCACCCTTTCTTTTTATTTCTATTATTTTTTAAATAATGGCTAAAATTTATTCATATCAGTTATCAACTTCTCTTTTAAAATGTGTGTTTTTTTTTTAAACGGGCTAACTCAAATGGTTTTAAATTTTCTTGTTTTTCTCTATAAATTTGGACGTAAGTTAATTTTTATACTGTAGAGTCACATGTATTTATTGTGACATCTTTATAAATAAAATAATGATTTTGTCTGTACATTGCTTAGAACTGACTCATTTCAAGTTTTCTTTACGTTTCATACATTGGAGAAACCGAATCCACCCTTAGAAAAATTTCTGTCGGTTTGTCGGTTTGTCGGTTTGTCGGTTTGTCGGTTTGTCGGTTTGTCCGCAAAACTTTGTCACAGGTAAACTCAGCTACCATAAGACATATAAAGCTGAAACTTTTACAGTAGATTTGTGTAGGTCTAACTTAAAATATAGGCTATGAATTGATTGGAAATTCAACGTAGAAGTGAAGTTATGGACGTTTAACGCAAAAATGTTTGTCACAAGTAAACTCAGCCACCATAAGACATAGCGAGCTGAAACATTGACACTGGATTTGTGTGTGCCTAACTTAAAATATGGGCTCTAAATAGATTATTAATTCAGTACAGAAGCGAAGTTATGGGGCTTTTAGCTGTATTTTCCTAACTTCACAGACAAGTTTGTTTTGAAAATACACAGGTGTGGCAAGTAGGTATTGTTAGTTGATTTTAATTTCAATTGAGCATATGAATATACTGCGTATTTGACATCATTGAAATGGTGTTTCACAGAGTTAAGGATGTACTATCTATTGAGAATAAATGTTTTGTAAACGAGCAATTCTCAACTCTTAATATGAACAGGGAGGAAAAATCAACAAACAAGTTCTTACGCTATATGAAGCCGAGGAAAGAACTTACAAGTCAGTAAAGAGATTGGATTAGTGACGAAGAATCAGTTCATTATCTAATTGAATTTCTTGACTCTGAATTTATTTCTCCTGGACTGCCTGCTCATGAGTAAAAACTTAAAGTAGAGCACCAATCATGCTACAATTTAGTAGCAGTAACAAATTTCATGTTACGAAACATGAGTGCCCCAAAACTGTGCAACGGGACACGACTCTGAGTTCGTGCTCTACACAGATATGCCATAGAGGCGGACATAATGACTGGATGTGGTATTGGGGAGTCTGTGTGTATACTTCACATACCATTGATTCCGAGCCACTGTCTGTTTACGTTGAAATGATTGCAAAGTCGGGTCAGAGTCTATTTCGCAATGACGTTAACTAAGTCGCAAAGGGAGACTTCATCTAACGCAGGAATACAAGGTAGCAAAACCAAGTTTTTCTCACATGGTCAAATGTAGTTTACATGCTCAACGGTCAGAGGTTTCAACTCTTTCTTCTACCATGAACCTGAAGGACAGACAGCTAATGTAGTGTATAAGCTGGAGGCATTTGTTTAACACTGTAGTAATAATGGTATTTTCTACTATTCTATAATTTCTAATGACATTTTGAAATACCAAAAATGACGGAACTTCTGATTCCTCCGTGGTATAGCCGAAAGGCAATAGGCACACGGCAATAAACCAAAACAGGAACTTCTGATTCCGTCAAAGACGGGTACGTTTGCTATGTATTATATATAACTGTCAACTTTTTTTTAATTTAATATTTGCTTAATAAATACACTGGTAATAATGTAAGGTATGGGACCAGAGTAGCCCAGTGGCTTGCGTGATCGCCGATGACAGTAGTGCAAATGTATTATAAATAAATGTAACAAACAAATATTTTTTTGAATTTAAAATGTGGATAATATAAAAGATGGTAATAAAGTAAAGGGATCTAGCCAGGGTTGCCAGTAGCTTGCTTGCTCGCCGATGACAGTAGTGCAAATGTATTATAAATAAACACAACAAAAATATTTTTTTTTAATTTAATATTTGCGTAATATAAACACTGGTAATAAAGTAAGGTATGGAACCAGAGTAGCCCAGTGGCTTGCGTGCTAGCTTTTGACTGGGAGCACGTTAATTAGAACTAACTCATTTCAAGTTTTCTTTACGTTTCATACTTCAAAGTAGCCACATGTACCCTTAGAATAATTTCTGTCTGTCGGTTTGTCCACAAAATATTGCTACCATAAGACATATAAAGCTGAAACATTGATTGTAGATTTGTGTATGTCTAACTTAAAATCTAATCTTTGTATACAGAGGCTTTTTTTTAGCACTGTACTAATAATGGTATTTTCTACTATTCTATAACTTCTAATTGTAGTATTAGTATAATACTATAATTGATATTTTGGAATACCAAGTATAATAGAATTTTTGATTCCGTTAAAGACGGGTACGTTTGCTAGTTTTCTCATATATTAGTGTGTATAACAGATTCAATAATATATGAACCGTGTGATAGAATTATGCACCCGAGTTCCTTGCCACAATGGGCTGTTAAAAGGTGATCGTGTATCCAGAAAACACTCTCGCTTCTGTTGGAATTGCTCTAGCTGGCTATTATGTACTCGTAGTCCTGAAGGCAAGCAGATGCTCAGAGCAGCCTGTCCTCAGTATTCTTGAATCGGTGTTCCTCTTGACTAGTTCAGGTCAGTAAGTCATATAGTAGGTACATCTTTTTTCCAAATCATTCCACAACCTAATCAGGGCATATTTCTAAAATTTCTGACATCTATCTCTCTTAGTACAAGACGGATGTTTACTAACAATTCATGCAGCCCATTTTGTCCGCTCACAAATGTCACAATGTTGCATTTACTTCGAATGACGACATTCAAGAGACCAACCTTTTCTGAACCTTACTGGTATAAGTGATGGTATCCATTCCTACTTCCTTAATTTCCACTATTGATAACTACTACTTCTTCATATCAACCTACTCTCTTCAAATACGTTTGTTACTTGTGTTTCAGAATGAATCTCAAGTCCTCTGGGTGCTTAGTATTCACTTCTTCTTGCTACGAGTATATCAGGAATGACCTGACACTCTTTTACTCAGTCTTCATTCTCCGTACCAGACACGACTCACCCGGTCACTCCGTGAACTCTTTGTTATAGTGTTTCTCTTAAGAACCCAAACTCTATTGACGACTATAGGGTGACTCTGACGAATTAATTGGCCTCCCTTCCGATAAATATAAGATTCCCTTCCTCTTCACAATGGCAGCTTGCTCTGCTTCTGGACCATCAAATGACACACGTTTTGGCAAACTCTGTACTATAGTGACTCGGGTTTGACCGTCAAAAAGTTCACAAAAAAAAAGATAATTTAACTGAAAAATTTGAGAAAATTTTTCTATTCTATGTGAACTTTTGGATTAATTATTCAAAATTTGTGGAGAATTTTGGAGAATTAGTCAAGCTTCAGTTGTTTATATTTGATTTTTTTTTCTTATCGTTTAGTATATATTCTAGCAGTCTGCGATTGCAGTGTGTCTTTGGTGAATTTAAAAAAAATACAATTTATTAAAGTAAAACTGTCAAATAAATGTAAATATCATTTATACTAAATAGATTAAATTGAACAACAGTTTTTCTCCATATATATAAATTCAAAAGAGACATTTTTTTAATTGTAATTAATTATGTTATAGTTTTTAAATTCACCAGTGCTGTGACGTTTAAACATTATCAGTTCTTAAAATGAAACAAATTGACAGGAAAACGTTTTGGTAGCAATACATTCCTCAGTCACAAGTGAAAGTCAAAGTGTAAACAAATGGTAAATGCCAGTTCTACACTTTTAAGTTTTTTGAGACTTTGAGAGATTAGAGCTCGCCATAGAAAGTAATGTTTTAATAGGAGGTACAGGTCAGCCCAGTGGTTTACATACTCGCCTGTTCATTGATAGTGGGGTTCGATCCCCTCCTGGCCCTTGATTTATTCACGCGGGAGGTGATTAAATTTGAGTACGTCGTCTCTCGGAGAGGACGTTAGCCGTCGGTTCCGAGCCTGTACGATGTCAGGTACTCGTTAAAGATCCCTACTCGAAATGCACTTGAGTTAGACAAAATTTAGGACTCCTAATGTAGAATCTGTAGAATCACCGATCAAACAAAAAGCGGGTAAACGGCTGACGTTATCGGCCATTAGGGGATCGGTTTAAACAATAAAAAAAAGCCTTAATTAAGTTTTAAAGAATAGTAGTTTTGTCGTAGTTATTTTGTCAGCAATAATCTGACTTTTTTCGCTATAACTTTTATTGATTTAGTCGTAGATATTATCTAAAAAGTCATATTTTAAGTATAAAGCTCTTCAAGACGTAATTTATGCCGCTGATCTGGTTCATTTAGTAACTCGCTTGTTATGGTTAGTCGGCTGGAGGCGATGAACAGCAGCGTCACATACATACATACATACACACACACACACACACGCACACACACACACACTCACAGATACACACACATTAGTATTATATAATAATATTTAGCATTGTTGATGCTTTCAGATAGCTTGCTTACTAATAATTTGACTAGATTTTATACATGCTATTAAATGTTTACAAACTTTGTTTCTACTCTATCTGGTAAAACTTGGTTACCTGAGGGCAGTATCATAATGTCATTATTGTGAAGGTACAGCCTTCGAATAGAGTCGACACCGTAAAAGGTTGATGGCTTCATCACTTGGATATGGTTAGATGATAGATCTAAATCCTCCAAAAAACTCAGACCTTCTAAAAGACCGTCAGGAAGGTCCTGCAGATGGTTAAAGGAGAAGTTGATCAAAGTAAGTCGTCTGCTTCCATGGAACATTCCTCCTTTCACGGATTTTACAAAGTTTCTGGAGATATCACTAAAACCACCAAAAACAGTAGCAAGCAAAATAGTAACTGAAAAAATATTTGTTATCTAATTCAAGTTGAAATTTAAACAAAATTATTTAATAAACTATTGTTGAATAGTCAAATCATATCAGAATTGTTGTTAAACAGGGATAATATTAGTCTTTAAGAAACACTAATTATTAGAGTATTTTTAAAAAGAAAAATGTTTACTTTTATATGCAGGCATTTCATGAAGCTCTCAAGAAAACAGTTACTGGTAGAAAAACTAAGTCTCAATTTAAATTTTTAATTGTAGTTTTCTGCAGTTACGAATTAATATATGAATATATTGGGTATATTATTTTATGGATATTTTTAACATAAGTATAATTAAATCCAATAAAATAATACAATTTCATCCTGAAAGCTCATGAAAAGCATGAAGTAGTATTCCCTTGTATTTTGAATTGTTCTCAAACTAAGAGATATAAAAATGTATCATATGTATTGAATTCCAAATAAAAATACAGTTATAAACATTTCATGTTTTTAAAGCGAACTTTTAACTGCTTGAAATGTTTCATTGACACACATATGAAATAGTTAAATATATGACAGTTTTAATGTTATTGATAAATGTTTATCTGTTGATGAATGGAGATCGGGATCTTCATATTACTATATGGTAGTAAAAATATAACACGTTGAGTCATCAGGGTGTGTGCTTCTGCTTAGGGCTTTCATCGTCTGGTCTAAGATCCAATCGAATTAAATAGTGACCATTTACAAAAGCCAATCACAAAATTAATAAAATAATAATTCAAATTTAAATTTCATACCAATCGAGTGCTTTTATTGTTACAAATTAAGGTAATATACAATATCTGCGGCCCTGATCAGATGTCTCTCTTCTTCTCCTGCACCCACACTCTTGAACGCACGTACCTCTTCTTCTTCCCTTCTACACTCTTCCTGATGAACTTCGGTTCAAATATTGATACAGTAAGTGTTATTTCACGTGTTTTCTATTTCATTTATATATATATATATATATATAAATGAATTAATACATGAATTCATTTATGTATTCATAACTCAGTCGTTAACTGTCTTTGAAGTGACTCATATTTATTTTCCTGATGATGAGACAATCTAAATATAGTAGTGAGTTTCTGTGATTTCTTGTGTGTATATTCTTTTTGTAGAATATAGTTTATAGATATATATTAGTAAAATTTGGTAGCAGTTCTTTTTTAAAGATATATTGTTGAGTAACTTGTTATATATATTTAACTTGGATTTGCTTGTTAATGATTTTTCCAATTTTTGAATGTCCTTCCTCATTTTTTCAGTAAAACTGTGTAAAGTACCAGCTATGTTAGAGGGCCGACATGTTTCCAGTTGTAGTTCATTCATCATCAGGTTATGAATAGTAAGTGTGTTGGAAGTCATTGATATTTAGTTTTAAATGATGGTAGGGTTGTGGTTGAAGGTGAACTTGTTTCTTTTTGTCTGCAGGTAAGCTTAGTTTGGAGATTAGGGTAAGATGGCCCCCCTTCTTCTACCTGGCTAATCTGGTGGATCCACTTGTAAACAACTTTAAGGGAGAAAGATGATGGTAAATGGTTTTAAAATTATTTGTAAATACAGGACAATTTTAGATTACAGTTTATGGAAGTAAATAGTAATTTCTGGAAATTGAAAAATTATGCTTAAAAAAAGCTAAGCTGAATATGACATATTATTTTGCTATATAAATATGCAATAATCTCAGTATAAATACATTTCATTGCAATGCCTATTCCGGCTGTCCTATGAAATATATAACTTGTAAAAATATAAAGTTATCAATCAAAATTATCAACTCATATCAAAATAAATGGTTCTATCACTTGTCTGTTCCAAGTGTAATAAAATAGCGCAATGAATAGGGGTTGTCAAAAGGTACTCATGAGTTATTCAAAAGATGTGTGACACGAGGTTATTGGTGGAGCCATACGGCGGAAACATGTCTTTGTTAAGCTTGTATTGTTAGCAACTTAACCTTTTTAAGAATTCAAACCATGGCAGATTAAATTTCATGCTAAGAAAGACCGGCATCTTGCTATAACAATTTTAAAGTGTATTTTTTATTTTAATATTCCACTGTTTTTAAGTTAAATTATTTCTAGGGCCCAAAAAAATGTTATTGCGTTTGTAAGAAAGCTAAAAGTTAGAGCAGCTGTTTCATTTTGTGTTTCTTTGTTTTAACGTAAAACTTGGTAAATTGACATGTGATAGCAAACATGTAAAAAGAGATCAATTTACTATCTTCTCTTGACGGTTTAAATATTACACTTTTTTCTGCCTTAAATTCTACATCGCATTTAAATTATAATGTTTATGTGGATTAAACTAAATTTTTATGGAGTTTCAAAAAACAGAGTAAGATTATAGTGATTTCCTACAAGGTTTGAAGGTGGTTTAAGTGATGTAGAAGCTCTTCTTCCAGATGTTCTATTCTATTTTTCTGCAGCCTCCTAAAAAAAATAATTGCAATACAGCAAATTAGTATTTCAAATAAATAATTGCTACTAGTATAAATGCTTACTTTATTTAATCTCAATATGAAAAATAGAAACATAAAGTACTATTGTTAGAGCCCAAACTTTGATATTACATTTTCAATGGAAATACACGTTTTGAGGGCCCCAGAGTTTAATAAAATAGGTTTATCAAATTGGTTTACCTGTGTATTGTGTGCATGTGACTGTGTGCGCGCCTATGTGTGCATGCGTGTGGGTGTTGTGCTATGTTGTTCTTGCCCATCTGTGTGTGCCTGTGTGCTCACTTTCTCTCTCTCTGCGAGTGTGTGTGTGTGTGTGTGTGCGTGCGTGTGAGTGAAAGAGAGAGAGTACGAGTTAGAATCTCAAAAAAATACGCATTTAGGTTCCTATTATCCATGATATGTATACAGCATACTCGAGACCAATGATTCATTTTTTTATGAAAAAAAGCATCTACATTTTTCAATAGCAGTACTTTATACAAAACTAATCGTTTTTTACAATTTAGTAGAACTTTCCCCCCGGAATTTTTATTTAAAATCTCTGACGATCCTTTCTCTATCAGATGTCTTTCTTTCTGCCAGCAATCTTGGGATTAAAGAAGGAAGGCTATTTCAGGTGAATCTAAAGGCTTAATATTTGCCAAAGGTTCTTTTGAATAGTTTTGTAATTTACTTTAGCACAACTTATAATATATAAAGAGATATTAATAATTTACAGCTAGTTTGTTGCAAGAACTTTTTTTAAGTATTTTATTTAATTTCTGAAAAAATATATATCTAATATAACATTTTTCCTTGTGATGCTATTAGAATAATTTATTATGTCCTGTTATTGCATTTTTTGTATATATGTTTTCATTTTTTTACTTTATATCCCATCGATTTAACGAGCTTTAGTCCCAGTATGTACACTAATATGTAAACAAACGAAATTATAAACACTAATTACGTCTCGATGGGGTCTATTTGAACGTCGTTTTAGATCGTGTAATCCGTAAAAGTTACCAAGAATGAACTATATAAAAATTTATTAGCAGACTATTGAGATTAATTTTTTTTTTAAAACAAACACTCCTAGAGAAAATCTGAAAGCACATACCTAATTACAGTTTTAATTCCCTACAACTGTCATTCGAAATATTTATCTATCTCTAAGCCATTGAAATCTTTAAACAACGTAAAGTGTGGACTTAAATAGTTGTGCTTGTTCTCTCTTTCTCTTTTCTCATGAAGACGGATTGCCCGAAAATTTGAGTTTGTAAGTGTGTTTCTTTACTTTGTGTGCTACCTATCTTCAATTTTGAACTGTTATATATTTATGTATATTGTATAAAGATTCAAGCTTAAGAAAACCACAATAAATGAAATTAACTAAAACTAATTTATCCAAATTAACAATATAAATAATTTATATTAATGGAAACTATAAACTTCAAGTATTCCTCTCGAAAGTAATCACGTATCTGTAATCTCAGCTGAATGCTCATATAAATATTTTTTATATCTGCTTTTATATACATGTTCTCTATTCGATTTACTCAACATTATGGATACTAAGCCCGGAGCTACGAATACTTGAATCTTGAAACTGTATAGAAAAGTACCCTGTGTTTATGTTGGTTTCAGGAAGCCGGTTTTACAAAATCTTGCAATATCAAAGCTGTCGTGATGACGGAGCTGTCAGAGGGCAGCAGAGGAAAATATCAGAGAAAGACGAACAGGAGTGTCCAAGGTGACTACTTTAAAGGATATAACTTGTAGTCTATATTTTGGATTTGCAAAAAATCCTTTGAAATACCAGTCCTGGAATTTTGAGACTCTCTTCGTAGTTTCACATACAAAGGTATGCAATTCAAGTGATTTAGTTGTTTTATTAACTTCTAAAGATGTTAATATATATATATATATATTGATAACTAATGTGATAATTATAAAATCACACAACCATTTATTAATTTCTACACCTAACAATAAAAATTACTTACACATTTTTACTCACTATGTAATTTTACAACTAGCTTAATTAATCAATAAATAAAAAAAAATGAAACAAACTTTATCTATTTCTAATTAACTGAACATTAAACAATAACATTGCCTCTTAAAAGGAAAAACATGTTTCATAGTTCCTTACAGATGTTCTAGGCTGTACAGCGTCTCAAACAAAGTGATGGGAAGATAGTCAATGGAATTTTCCGAGAGATCCCTGAAACAGAGCTCTTAATTAATGTTTATGTGTATTTATTTGCACTGAATAAGTACTTACAGTTCAAGCAGCCACTTCAGTCCAGTAAATGACTCTTTGTTAATTGCCTTGATTTTATTCACACTAAGGTCTCTAAAAAAAAAGCAGCCAAATTCAATACTGAGTATTTTTATAATTGTAACGTAATTTACTTTAAAGATTTGAATATCATTTCAGCATATTCTTAATATTAATATAAGTGCACTTAATGAAACTGAATAATTATTTTTTGCAAACAGTTCTTTTTAAGCATAATTCCTTTTATTAATTTGATTTTTTCTTTCTTTCTGTACTACTCTGAGCATGGTAATCATAACAAAAGTCATGTTGACATGTTAAAGCATTTAGACGCTTCAAGGACTCCTGAGTCCATTATTGAAATTGTTTGATGATGTCTGTGTGTGACTGAGTTTCTATCCAGGTTATGAACACGCTAAAGGTCATATCGTGAAATGGATTAAATATTTGTTATACAAATAAATAGCCCTTATAGTATGGTTGAGATGAATAGTCCTTCAGCAGTATTTTCCCGTAGAATATCTACTTTATTTTACTTTTTATTCATTACGTGCTTACAGATACTATTTATTTTTTCTGAAATAATTCACCTAGAGAATTATAATTTGTAGTCAATATTAAATTAATAATATTGTCTAAAATGAATTTTAATTTTTTTCAGTTACATGGTAGGTTAGCTTGGTCTAAACATGTAAAACTGCCACCGTAGCATTGAATCAGAAAAATTGATAACCAGATCCTTGATAAGATATTTCAAGGATCATAAAGTAATCAAACACAAAAATAGCTGCATTTAAAATATGATATTTCTAATTTATCACAGACATATTTTTTGAACTAGTATATATTTTTTGCCGCTAATCTACAAACACTAGTTTATCAAGATTTTATGAATCTTATTTATGTCAAATGAGTATAACTTTGACCCTTGAAAATTTTAGTATTGAGAAGTTTAGACCATTTAAAGAGGTGGCTTTACATTAATGACAGAAAAATCATTTTTGATCAATAGCAACCTGCTGACTTGTTGGATTTGTTTGCAAATATTTTGAAACAATATAACAGAATCTAACCGGAAAGATTTATAAGATTTATTTTTAATTTTTTTAATAAAAACTAATGAATAAATAATAAATAATAATAATAATAATGAATATATAATAAACTTAATATGTTTTTATTTTAATAAATCGTGATGTTTTTTAATGAATAACTAATTTGATAGTTATATAGTGTTAAATATATAAATCTATTAGAGAGATACTATGATGAATTAAATATTTCTGAGTTCCACTCTTTATTGCATTTGTTCTTTGGACATACATTACAATATATCCTGCTTTACTTAATCGTACCAGTTTGGTTAAATAGTTGTTTAATAATTGTAAATGAGTGTATATTAATAGTTAATATTTTAAAATATAATTATGTTTGAACATAATAGTTTTGCAAGTTCTATTTTTTAAATACTTCATGATCTTTCAAACTGCATATCAAGGATCTCGTTTGCAATCTTTCAGATTAAACTGTCATTAACAACACAATCCTTATTTTGTTGGATAGATAGAGTCAATAATTTTATATATTACTAGCAAACGTACCCGTCTTTGACGGAATCAAAAATTCTATTATACTTGGTATTCCAAAATATCAATTATAGTATTATACTAATACTACAATTAGAAGTTATAGAATAGTAGAAAATACCATTATTAGTACAGTGCTAAAAAAAAGCCTCTGTATACAAAGATTAGATTTTAAGTTAGACATACACAAATCTACAATCAATGTTTCAGCTTTATATGTCTTATGGTAGCAATATTTTGTGGACAAACCGACAGACAGAAATTATTCTAAGGGTACATGTGGCTACTTTGAAGTATGAAACGTAAAGAAAACTTGAAATGAGTTAGTTCTAATTAACGTGCTCCCAGTCAAAAGCTAGCACGCAAGCCACTGGGCTACTCTGGTTCCATACCTTACTTTATTACCAGTGTTTATATTACGCAAATATTAAATTAAAAAAAAATATTTTTGTTGTGTTTATTTATAATACATTTGCACTACTGTCATCGGCGAGCAAGCAAGCTACTGGCAACCCTGGCTAGATCCCTTTACTTTATTACCATCTTTTATATTATCCACATTTTAAATTCAAAAAAATATTTGTTTGTTACATTTATTTATAATACATTTGCACTACTGTCATCGGCGATCACGCAAGCCACTGGGCTACTCTGGTCCCATACCTTACATTATTACCAGTGTATTTATTAAGCAAATATTAAATTAAAAAAAAGTTGACAGTTATATATAATACATAGCAAACGTACCCGTCTTTGACGGAATCAGAAGTTCCTGTTTTGGTTTATTGCCGTGTGCCTATTGCCTTTCGGCTATACCACGGAGGAATCAGAAGTTCCGTCATTTTTGGTATTTCAAAATGTCATTAGAAATTATAGAATAGTAGAAAATACCATTATTACTACAGTGTTAAACAAATGCCTCCAGCTTATACACTACATTAGCTGTCTGTCCTTCAGGTTCATGGTAGAAGAAAGAGTTGAAACCTCTGACCGTTGAGCATGTAAACTACATTTGACCATGTGAGAAAAACTTGGTTTTGCTACCTTGTATTCCTGCGTTAGATGAAGTCTCCCTTTGCGACTTAGTTAACGTCATTGCGAAATAGACTCTGACCCGACTTTGCAATCATTTCAACGTAAACAGACAGTGGCTCGGAATCAATGGTATGTGAAGTATACACACAGACTCCCCAATACCACATCCAGTCATTATGTCCGCCTCTATGGCATATCTGTGTAGAGCACGAACTCAGAGTCGTGTCCCGTTGCACAGTTTTGGGGCACTCATGTTTCGTAACATGAAATTTGTTACTGCTACTAAATTGTAGCATGATTGGTGCTCTACTTTAAGTTTTTACTCATGAGCAGGCAGTCCAGGAGAAATAAATTCAGAGTCAAGAAATTCAATTAGATAATGAACTGATTCTTCGTCACTAATCCAATCTCTTTACTGACTTGTAAGTTCTTTCCTCGGCTTCATATAGCGTAAGAACTTGTTTGTTGATTTTTCCTCCCTGTTCATATTAAGAGTTGAGAATTGCTCGTTTACAAAACATTTATTCTCAATAGATAGTACATCCTTAACTCTGTGAAACACCATTTCAATGATGTCAAATACGCAATATATTCATATGCTCAATTGAAATTAAAATCAACTAACAATACCTACTTGCCACACCTGTGTATTTTCAAAACAAACTTGTCTGTGAAGTTAGGAAAATACAGCTAAAAGCCCCATAACTTCGCTTCTGTACTGAATTAATAATCTATTTAGAGCCCATATTTTAAGTTAGGCACACACAAATCCAGTGTCAATGTCAGTGTTATGTCTTATGGTGGCTGAGTTTACTTGTGACAAACATTTTTGCGTTAAACGTCCATAACTTCACTTCTACGTTGAATTTCCAATCAATTCATAGCCTATATTTTAAGTTAGACCTACACAAATCTACTGTAAAAGTTTCAGCTTTATATGTCTTATGGTAGCTGAGTTTACCTGTGACAAAGTTTTGCGGACAAACCGACAAACCGACAGAAATTTTTCTAAGGGTGGATTCGGTTTCTCCAATGTATGAAACGTAAAGAAAACTTGAAATGAGTCAGTTCTAAGCAATGTACAGACAAAATCATTATTTTATTTATAAAGATTATAATATGATATAATATATATAAATTATTAAATATTATGTAGTTTTTATATAATTATAGATAATAATATCATAATAGTTATTTAGTTATATCATAAACTAAAAAAATAAATGACAGAAAAGCGAGAAGAATTATTAATGGTTTTGAAGTAAAGTACACTAAAGTACATTTCTCATGAAGCAATGTTTCTCAACAACAAGAGAATTATTTTGATCGTAAATTTGAAATTCGACTACGAATAAATCTTTGTTAAATTCAATTAAATTCCATAAAACATGAGACTTGTAGCTCGTATGTGAAATAGAGTCTTAATCCACTCACCGACATCATCAAAGATATAAAAAAATAAATTTAAAAAGAAAGAAACGTGAACTACCATATCTGTCAAAACGATAATAACCATTGGTATATATTAAAAAACATATACGTGATCACTGAACATTAATTACAGTAAAGTAATAAAAGAAAAAATAGTTATTGAGTTA
Organism: Hermatobates lingyangjiaoensis; assembly: GCA_026182355.1. NCBI lineage: Eukaryota > Metazoa > Arthropoda > Insecta > Hemiptera > Hermatobatidae > Hermatobates > Hermatobates lingyangjiaoensis. The sequence goes on from JAPFBL010000255.1 coordinate 2,337,047, forward strand.
CATTGCTTCATTCAAAGTTTTTTCTGAATTATTTAAAAACAATAATGTTTTGTACGTTCTCATTCTGTGGATTATACCTATATATAAACCTAGGATATTCTGTGAAACATTGAGAAAATTATGTCAGTACATTATTAATAATTAGGTTAAGGTAAGAGGTAAACCAATGCTTATGAATGCAGTAAGGTCATTGACTGACAGCGAGCGAGTGTCGGTCGGGATGTTCTGAGTGGGAGGAAGACGAGGCAGGTTGTAGTTCCAGCAGCTAAGGGTCAACGTTTCTGGACGACACCTGCATGGGCCTTCGCAGCATCTGTGCCACCGATCATCTTCCCCATTCACAACCCACACTGTAACTCCAAACAAATTTTCATCTGTGCGACTAGAAACATTTTCTCATTTTTTGTCTCTGACAACTTCCGTTAGATTAGAGTCAGAAATAAGTAAGAGTTATTTTTTGTAAGTAACTTTATTACCATTTTATTGAATGTTTAAGTACAAAAATTTCCCTTAAACTAATTACTTGAAGAATAAATTTGTTAATGGTGATAAAAGAGTAACCATTTTGGAATGCCTTAGACAAATCAACAACTATGGTTTCTGATGCCATACATCCACAATCTAAAAACTAGGTAACCTGCTTTCAAGAATAGCGTTGAAGTGCAAGTACATCTGTGAGTGTTGGAAAAAGCATGAAGTTGACGGATTCTTTACCAAGATCTTTGTGGTAATCAATTGACTATAGCAACCATAATGTCATTGACATATTGTTGTAAAAGGTATTTATAATAATATTTTTAACTATTATGAATTGAAATTTATGATAATTATCATAAAAATGTTCAGAAAACAAAACAAAAGACATTGGAGAGAAAAATAAACCTTTTAAAATATAAGGAACACAATTAAAGAACATATGGTTAATCGACAAGATTGATTTTCTTTAGCAAGTAGTGAATATAGTTAGTAGGCTAGGTGCTTATCTCTTAAGCACACTTTCACATATATGCAGGTGTGACTGTGTAGGAATTGTTTGTTCAGCCTTATATTTTGATTATCAATCTATTGTAAAATCTATAACCTACAAAATTGTCTACAAGTTCAACGAAATCAGCTGTAACAATAAAGGAGTACATGAAGGAAAAAATAACTCAGGAAGTTCTACGCCGTCAACCTAAAATTTTTATTTTAGGAGGCTGTTGTCAACTTAGGCTACTATCAAGGAAGAAGTTGACAGAAAGATAGAGAAGGCAGTAAATGAAGTGAAGATGACTTTTGTGAGAGCGATTTGTGAGGGAAATTTGGTTCAAGGTTTGTTAAACCAGTGTAATGTATTTTTGGGGTAGTAATGGAGTGATTCAGCGCCACTAATAGCCACTCAACTCCGACTTTCGGCCTTCACGAGGCTATCCTGTTAACCTGGTATGGTTAAACGAAAGGGACAAACGAAAGAGTGGGAGAAGATGATCAGGGGCTGGGCCTGACCACCTGAGGTCAGGTGCAAGTCCACCTGAGGACCCGAAGAAGACCGTCCCGAAGAAGGAGAAAGGAAGTCACTTTTCCCCGAAACGTAGAGAGCCTGAATGGGTATTATCAATGATGGTTTGAGCAGATTCTGAAAAGAAGAGGAAGAACACCATTGCACCTGCTGGCTGACTGTCAGGCAACTTTGCTGCACAGGGGTAGGTGCTTCGGAACACTCAAAAAAAGTATAGAAAAACTTTTCCCGCTGGAACCAGCAAAAGTGCTGAGCTTCTTGGTGGCGTTAGAGCTAACTGTTGGGGTACTTTAGTACAGAAAGGGGGAAGTACAATAGTTTTTTTTAAGACGCAGTGCTATAGTCACCCTGAAATAATAATAATAAAAAAAATGTATTCTTCAATGTGTGAGATGCAGAATAGCGGAAACAGGAGAGGAGCAATATTTTTTACTTAAAAATTCGTTTTTAGTAATCACATTAATATTTTGTACTTCAATTATAAAATGAAGCAGTGTATATACTTCTGTTTAAAGAAGTTCTTAATTTTTCAATTAATGTAAGAATGCCAACTTAGATGAAGACTAGGATTCGAGAGGTGCCTTATTGGAAAAATCTTTGGTGAAACCCAAATCTGATAACTTATTAAAAAATATATGTCCTTTTATAAATGAACTTTTGGCCAATTTAACTAAAGATACTGGAAAGAGGAAGTCATCTCTGTAGCAAATAATTTCAAATTAAAAAATATTTCAAAGTTGCAACGTATAAAATAATATATATAGCGTTTTTGTTTTCTTTCAGTACTGTGTCCATAGAACAGTATTGATTTGATTTAATTTAATTTAAGTACATTTGCCAAAAAGCAATGCTTCTAAGGTTTTTAAAACATTGATAAAGATAAAGTTAATTTTTTTGAAGACGAAAATTGCATTGAAATGATCAAATTGAATGCCTAATAAAATATTATAAAATATTGTGTTAAAAAAAAATAGTGATGCGTTATTGTTGACCTCTCTGCTCTAGAGATTTGATTCGCTCATCGAGCATTGCGATTCTAGCTAGGTCGCTTGTTACCGTTTCGGCGAGGATTTGACAGAAAGGCGAGTGGCAGAGCTCCAAACCAAAGACACCCAGCATCAGGGCGAGCATTGAGGAGCGCAGTAACAGTGCCATTAACCTGCGAAACCAAAGCACTGTCAAAGGCACAAGTAAAGCCAATCGAACAAGTCAACTTTTTATGTTTTATCATTATTATAGTTTCCTTCAACTATAACACTCTATCTATGTGTGTTATCAAGTAGCATGCTTGTCATAAAACTGAATATTGGATGTTCAAATCTTGACCATGATTAGATTTTTCATGTGAAAAATGGAAAGTATTAAGCCTTGTCATCCCCTGTTGCTGTCGGTTCCCAGCCTGTACGATATCAGCTTCTCTTTTAAGATTCTTTCTCTTATAAACTTGAGTAAGATAACGTTTAGGATTCCTGATGAAAAGTCATTATGGAATATATTTGATCGAAACCATAATGGGTATCAACTAACAAACTAACCTTACTTTTCTCCCCTAAAACAGTACTAAATGTAAAAACTTGTAAGTATGAGGCTTAGAAGAAAATAGGCAAACAAACATGTTATTGTTTTAGAAGTATTAAAAAATTAACATTTTAAGTAAGAGAACAAGAAAACTAAAGAAAAAAAAATCAGTTTGTCACTTTCACCAATAGATTTCACTCTCTGTAACATGGTTTGAAATTAATATAACATATTTTAAAGATTGCATAACATAGAATACTGTTTAATGAAAAAGGAAAAATTCAGAACTTGTATTACAATTTTTATAAAATAATTAAGTCATAAGAAACATGCCAGAAAAAAGTTTATATGATCTATCTTCAATAATTAGAGTAAAAAAAGTAGTAACGAAGCAGTAAAAAGTAGTAATCCGAAAATTAAAGTAAAATCAATAAAAATAATATAAATAAAATTGTTTGTTTGTTTTCCATATCCACACATATAAGGCTTTCACCTTTTAGTACTGTTCTAGAGGCGGAAATTGTGGCTTATTTATTATTTGGTGCCCATTTTTAGCAATGGGCGAGATACGTTACTTGAATAAAAGTAAAGTAAAATCAACAATAAATGACTAATGAAATAGCATTTGACTGAAGTTTATTGAGTCACATAATGAAACAAAAGCGTTTTGTGATTTGATTTATCTTTGTTAATGTGTAAACAGAAGTGACCAGATATATTTGCTTATTGTATGGACCAACAAATAACACAAGTGTTAAGAACTCTTTGAGAGGAATATTTTCTGAAATTGACTTTCTATTTATTATACAAAGAAGTGTATACGTTTGTGCTGCATTATAGAACAGAAATATAATTCTTTGGCCTTTTAGACATGCTTTGTACTGTGGGTACTAAATCTGCAATTACTTTTATTAAAAAAAAAATTGATAAAATATGACAGCATTAGCTTATAAAGCCATTTTTAAAAGTTTGTCTTTTATTCTAATATTGTTGAAAAATATGAATTTTCAACTTGTTTAGAATTATCTTTCTAATTCAGTTAGGTGAGAAATGCTGCATTCATATAAACTGATATTAGCAATAAGAATGTTAATTACTACTTAAATACTATTAATTTTAAAATTTGCTTTAATAATGACATAATTTAGTGATATATGGTATTACTTACTTAATAAAGGCTAGAATTTGTTTTATGAAATTACTTACTTTTCCAAGGCATATATATAAGCAGTCAATGACGAGATTTAGAACAAAACTATCTCGAGCTATTTTAATTAATATTCAGAATCTTTTAATGGATGATATCAACAACTTCTTTTGATATTAATTGAGCACACTGAAATAGTTACTGCACAAGGGACTGTGTGGAGTGCACTGGACAGCTGAAGAGGTTGGGCGGACTTCCGACCACTACGAGGCTTCCTCATTTCGACCTCTCTGATAGACTTTTATTAACGCCTATTGTATCTCTATATTCACTTAACGAGATAAATTAAACCCATTTACTGTTTCAAACAGCTGTTAGTAAAAAAAATAACCAAAATAGCTTCTAGTTCTAAATTTTAGAGCCTATGTTCTTAAATTATTTAACACGTACACATTTTTAAAATTTATATTGTATAACACATAATATTAAAAACCATATATATTTATCTATTTTATATGTATAACTGCACCAGATAAAAAACACTTCGGGCAGTCAGTCTTTTATCTAAACCAAATAACACATAATTTTCAAAACCCGCAAATTTTTGTCTTCCTAAATGACTAAATCTTCAAGTCATAATTGCTATACAACAAATAAACACATTGTATTTAAGAAATTTGATTTAGATAAGAAAACTGATGGAATAAATGTTATTTTATTTGGTGCAGTTATACTTATAAAATAGATAAATGTATTTAGTTTTGCCACCAAGCCAGCCTTGAATTTCACTTTATAATGCCATACAAAAATTACAATAACATATATATTTATAAACTGCATAAAGAATTCTGAAATGAAACTTCCATCTTTCTACCAAAATACGGTTCCATTCAAAGTCACGTACGGTACACAATATCTTTTATTATTGACAAAAGAAGTTTCTTAGACAATAACCATTATTTTGACCGTAATATTATTGTAATACATAAGTCATTTATTTTTAAGACTTATTTTGCTCATCCTAATATTTTTTGCATTGTTGTGTCTTATTCGCAATGTGTTCAGCGTTCAATAGAACCTTCACCTGTATAACTCACATGAATTGATTTTCAAGATATAATGTATCTGCCAATTATTTCATACTATTTGTAACATTTGTCATTCAAATGTTACATAATTCAGAATAACATAATTCTAATCATTATAGAAAAATATTATAGGTCACGTGTTGTTTATTTCCTTGACCAATTTCTACTTGTTAGCGTGACCTATGTCTGCTGGCGACTGAAGGAATTATTTGCTGAAAGGCGTTCGGTTGCTGGTGACACTGCAGGCGAGGTGTGACGGGTCTTGAGTCCTGCACTACGCAGGAGCAGCCCCAGTCAGGTAGGTCAGGCACTCTCTCAGACCTCAACCAGGCCTAGAGTAACCCTCTCAGTCATATGCTTGGAGCAACTCTACCCCAATACTTTAGTTTACTTCTAACAGAGGTGTCCAAACCTGCACTACAGTACCATGGCTCAACGAGATCTCATCACTGAGTCACCATTAATGTCAGTAATATCAATTTTACTATTCAAATTTGTAATTAATGTATATAATATAACATGCTTGTCCTTAAAAATAAATTGTTTTACTTTATAGCGTAACCTCTTTTATAATACTAATAAATATAAGATTACCGATAATAAGTTGGTTTATACGTACATCTCTTAAATAGATTGATACGCTGCTTTTCCTGATGGCATCTGTTGCAATACCGAAGAGAGTTTTCTAGATAGTACCCTGCGTTGTTTTCCCATGTATCGTGAGACTGTTCCAATGAAATATTTCATCCGGTTTTAATAGTATATATAAAGATTCTGTTGTACATGTATGTGCACGGAAGTTATTTTTTATGAGTGGTGGATTCAGACCTGCAAACAATTTTACTTCTTATTATCAATATGTAAATGTTTATGTTTTCAAAAAGTTTTTACTTACTCTAAAAGTTACGTTCTTTCACCAGATAAAATTCATGAATTTTAAATGGTGTTGTACACTTTTTGGAAATTATCGAAACAGGAAAGTTATGCTATTATGCAGTATGTAACAAAGAACAATTCTCTCCCCCTTATTTAGATAATTGTAAAAATATAATCAATCATCGGGCAGTATCTAGAATTATTGAAAACAAAAGATAGTTGATTTGGAGCCAAAGTCAAAAAGTGTTAGTTGCATCGCTACCACCAGGGATTACTTGTCGGTCACACTGGCGCACCAAAATTAGAAACACAACGCATTAAATTGTCATGTTACTTGTTTTAATATTATTTTCAATTTGTTATAAATATGGCATTTAAGTTATACAATTTAATTATTGCTTTTATTATTTGATTATCAATATTAATTTTACTTTTAAAAATGGTTTTTTAATAAATAAATCTTATTTATTATATATATAACATATACATATATTATATATAACTTATAATATTCATTAAATAATAATTATAAATATCACCTTCAATTTACACTTTTTTTTGTCACGAAGTACATATTACCATTACTTTAAAAGAAAAAATGTTCAGCATAAATCAAGCAGGTGTTATCACTCAAAATTGAATAAAAATTTCAAAGTGCAATTGAATGATTGCAATTTAAGGGTTTAAATTAAGAATAATATTTAATTTTTAATTTATAGCATGAAATATTAATTGTTTAGATATTAATGAACAAGTATATTATTAGAAAACCAGCCGTCATACCTCGTATAATGCCGCTGCAGTTGTCCGACCTGCTTTGGGAATTACCCACTTTCGAATGTAACTGAGATATAATATGCAGATATGTGGACAATATGCATGAACAATATGTTAAATAATATGAGATTGTATCCTCTTCTCACCAAAATTATTTATTAAAATAATTGTTCTTCTTTTCTTAATCATTCATATTATTTTATAAGTAAAGCTAAAGCAGGAAGTAATATAATATTTCTCTGTCAATAAATATTACATAGGCTACTTCTAGCCCAGGTATTCAGTTATATAAATAAACTGTAGAATAAATCACTACAAACAAATAATAATATTCACAGTACGATTTGCGTATAAAATGTTCATTTAAAAAAATCTAAGTTAATATTTTTTGCTATTTCACAAGTGGTCTGTGATATATTCGCATAAATCACATGATTTTTATGATTTCTGAGAATATTTCTCAAAATATTGGTGCTGATAATCTGGCTTGATTGCAAAAATTTAAACTTAATATTATGCGGAATAATAAATTGCATTTGTTTTGAAAGAATTTTAAAATATAATAAAATGAAGGGAATGAAAAATGAAATGAAGGTACGAGTGTCTAACTGAAGAAACTCCAGTGGTCGGCAGTCATTAATCAAAAGCCAAACATCACCAGCTAAGGGATTTATATTTTCCTTGAATGCCAAGTATATTTAAAGAACGTCTTTTTAAATAGCTAAAGGTTTTATCATGAAAAAGTTAGTTATCAAACTTAATAACAACAATATATATATTGAGAAGCATTACATGCAGATATAATTACTTTTATTAAACTAATGATTAATGTTTACTATTTTTGGAAGTAAGGTTTACCTGTTGTTTTCATTTTTTTTTTTTTTGCTGCTTTTAATGTTTTTATCATAAAGTCATTTTTTCAATACTTTTGACACGGTTTAAAGTTAAATGATATCATTATAATAAAGGTTGCAATGTAAAATTGGAGAAGAAATAGCAAATGCCTGATATTCAACTAAACTAATGATTATAAAATTAAATTACAGGACTCAAAAAAATATTTATTTTGCATATAATTTCTCATGTATATTACATATATAAAAGGGAATGTAAAATTGAATTGCAAATTTATATAAAATAGAATAAACTAATGAGTATATCTTTTAAAAGATGTATTTAAACTGTGGTTAGTAACTGCGTTGAAGTAAGCGTTAATAAAGTTCTATTTTTATGCCTAGAGCGCCCCTCAAGTAACAGAGGCGGCAGAGTTTCACGACCCTTACGTACACTGTGTCTACGCCACATTTTCTTTCACTAATGTTATTATAACAGTTTTGCAGGTTAATAAGATGTCATTACTAGTGTATTGCAAAGGTAAGCTTGAGAATTGTCAGAGGATGAGGCAAGACAGTTATTCTATCAGTGCCACAGAGTAGACTCTCATTTCTATGAAAATGCAACCGTTGTTTCTATATACCTTTCAACATCTTGAAAATATGTTAAGAACCAACTCAAATGAAGACTATCTTCACAGAATGTAGTTATAACTTTAAGAGCCAAATTGAATTTATATTCATCATAATTGACAAAATTGTGGCAGGCACATTGGAAATCAATTCCAGGGGATTTTAATGTTATAATTTTCTTTATTTCTGGTAAATACTATCAATTGTTAAGTTTGGTTTTATTAAGAAATTTAAGATAGTAAGGATAGTCATGCAAATACTTTTAAAACTGCATGTGAAATAATAAAGACTTGTTTTTTATATAGGGTGTAAATACAGGGTTCCGTTAGGCAGTAACAACTACCATGTCCACTGTTCAGTTATAGCAAATATGACAGGCGCCCGTAAACAAATATTTGAAATCATTAATTCAAACTTTCTTTTATTTAATAATACCTTTCGTTTTATTCTACTTGTTGGTGCACGCTATACTTAAAAATCATAGTAAAATAATTACTGATCAAAAAGTTAGGATGGGGTGATTAAAAATGTTTAATATTCAGAGAGATTTTCAAATTGGAATTTGTTTTATCTAAATTGGCCTTAACCGTTTAGAAAGTAATGTTGTCTCTATCGGAATCAGGAAGCAGATTATGGTACAAGGGATAGGCAGGGCTGTTTGAATGTTAATAGAGCCTCATTTGGTTGTGATTGACTTGAATGGGGGTATTATTGCAGGTACCATATGTTCCTTCTGCTGCTAACTGTTGGTTTCGTGCAACATTGTAACATATGCTGCAGCAGTCAGTTCAATACAATTGTAATGAACCTTGCCACAAAAGGAGTTCAGTGTTTATATCGTTGAACTGATTGCATCCATCCATGATTTACGCTTCATAAAAAAAAAATATAATGAACACTGTGGGAAATATAAATTCTGAACTATTTTTAGCAACAATATAGGTCCCTCAGGAAACTTTGGTATTAGGTTTGATTATACACGATGTCCCCTTAGAAACAGACGTGGATGCAAAACAATGACAGCACTGTCTGGTTTTCAGGTGGTTCGTATTAACTGCAAAGATAAATATCCGTACACTATGGTGTACGGCATGATTAGTAGTTCTATCCTAGAGACTCACTGCTGTTTAAGTAATGTTCTAGTAGAGTGGGCAGGTCAGTAATTCTTGTCCATCAGTGAGCGAGTCTGTCGCGTGAAGACATCATTTGGCCCTACATATTCAGAGTTTAAAGTTTCAGTCTGCTTTCAATAGGAGTCAGATAAGATAGTTAGGGGATGAGATAAGTTGTTAAGGCTTATAATGGTTGGGAATGTATACGGCAATGTCAAGAGTCTGAACAAGGAGGATAGGATGAGAAGGTGGTTTATTGTCTTCATTAGTTTTGAGTCGTAGCTATATATAGATTTACAACTTCAATGATGTTGATAACCACATTTATGGACTATAAAGATGCCCTAATTATAAAACAGCTATATTGTACTGAATAATTTTGATCCAGGCTTTGTAAGTGCGTTTCCAAACCAAACTAAGCATCATGCGTAACAGTCGAACGTTCAGCCGCTTTATGGTCACGAATAGGCATGGTCACTGTAATTAGCGTATTCTTCCATTTGAGACTGAATACAGTTTACACAGAGGATTTAATTAGGATTTACTACATTTATTGAATGTCAATCTGGCGTTTAATTTGAAACCTCAGTATTTCACTTGAATTTCATGGAGTACGGCCTGGTTACCCATGAAAATGGCATGGTTTTTCTAACCCAGTCGATTATCTACCAAACTTTACTGGCTTTGCGGCAGTAGAAGTTGAAATGCCAAGTAGACGATGAAGAACTATATTTTTAAGAGTAGGCTATATTATATAAATTTTCTTGTAATACTTCTTTTTCTGTGACTTGAAAATACAGTAAAGTGTAAATATACATGTATCAATTGTACTTTAATTTTACTTGTTGTCAGAAACACAGGTGACTAAAAAGTAAGCTATCTAATAATCTGTTTCTCGACTTTTAAACGAGCTGAGTGTAAGAAGTTTCTTTAAATTGATTGATAATGATAAAATAAATATAGTTCAGAGTAAATAGAGAAAAAAGGGGTATAATTAGTCGGTTATAAGAAGTTCAACTAATTAGCGGTCTTAATTCCTTACATGCAGTTTATCAAGTATATACTAATTTAAGTTAAAACAGTTATTTACCAAAAGCAATGTATTACCAACTTTACCTCAGTTTCCTTGTCTCACAGAAATTAAATGATGTTATTCCTGTAGTCTGCGAAATGAAAAATAAGCGGTAAAATGACTAAACTTTTTCGTCTGTCCCCTTGAAGAAGTTTGTATGAAAAATAATTTCCAGAACTATAAAAAATGATGATTTTTTTAATATACAACAATTGAATTATCAATCATCAAATTACAACATAAAAAAGTTATTCCTACTTTACAAAACTTTATTCCTATTAAAAAATATTTATTTTAAAAAATATACATGTACGATAATAATATTAGTCAAATTCTTTTCTTTATTCTTTTCTCTTTTTTTTAAAAAAAAATTGGCTTTATTATCTTAAAATTAATTTTTTCGTAAAGTAAGACGAATGACTTAGTAACGGTCCTATCTACGATTACTTGGAACATTTTCGTTTTTATATATTATTCATTACTCACGAAAGCAATTTAACTGAAATCTAATTGTTAGGCTTGAGCAATCCTTAGGTTAGAACCTAATATAAGATAAGATAATATAAGAGGAATACTACTTTTGACTTATATTGGTTATCTTTAAAAAACTGGTATTTCTATTCTACAGGGAACTCAAAGACCTAGCCTTGGGAACAAAAATAAATATCAGCTTTATAAATATCTCCTGCTTTGTAAATTAATCATTAATCCTTGAAAAAGAAGAAATGATGTTTGAAATTTATTTCTCTTTTTAAACTGAAAATATTACAATTCAAAACTTCTTTCTCCTACTGATGAGAATTGAGTAGTTAGGAAGTTCATAATTTGCATAATTATTAGTTCATCTAATAATAGTTAATAAAAAAACACCCTTTTTTAATCTATGATCAAATTTTAATCCGATAAGTAATCTCTTACTTTCCAAATATATTTTATAGATTGTGTTTCTTTCTCTGAATATGGAAACAAATTTTCTAATTCTTTAAACCTGATTACTGATTAATTTGATTACCGGTAGAGATAGTAGCCTGAAGGCTAAAGGTAGGTAGGTAAAGGTGGTTTGAATGTTGATTGTAGTGTATATATAGTATACACTTTAAATTTCTTAAAATCATGAAGAGAACGGTTAAAATTACTATGTAATAATAAAATTTGACATTATACCCTTAATATATTTCAATATTTTTCAAATAAGTGGGTTCTTTATCCCTCAAAGTCTGACAAAGTTACAACACTTTCGATAGATAGGCACATAGCTACAGGAAAGTACACTTTAATAGTTAAGTCGGCCTCAAAATTCGTAAATCGGTAAAAAATGTTATACCTATTTGTTTTTCATCATCACTCTACTTTATTATAGTCAAGATAAAAATCATCATTTAAATAGATTGAAACAAAAAATATAACTTGTATGCACCTTAATTATAACATACTTATATTTTAAACTTCTGATCTTATATATAATTATTCTACCATTATTTAACTCATTTAGTAGGAAAACAAAATTTGTATTAGCAAATTTCAGCCAGATTAAATATGATTTGGTATAATAAGTTAAAAAATTGAAAGATTTCAATATAAAATTAACTTGTTTTAAACACAACAAGAATTTCTTTTTATTAAAAGTTCAATAAATGTCTTTATTTGGATTGTGATAAGAAATTATTTAAGTTAATCCGAAAATCCCAAGTTAAAACCAAGTTAAATCCGAAAAGTATAACAGGTTGTTTCCCCACATTTCAAAAGAGTTTCCTACGTTAGGGCTATATTGTCTCTTCCAATCAACATTTTTTTCATATCATTAGGTAGATAATTTATGCAATATTGTAGAGTTTTAATGTTAAAAGTTGAGTCAAAAAACTTCCTAAAGTCATAAAATTTTCTATAATTATTCTTTAGGTTGTTTCAATTTCATCAAAAATGTATACTGTTCGTTCTTCTATAAGAGCTCTTTTTGTGTTTATTTGTAATCGGTAAAAAAGTGTAACTGATTACAAGCTTTCAAATTCAACTAAAGTTACATCTTTTACATTATTTTGGAAAACTGACTTTTACTTTTATCGACAAATGTTAAAAATTTTTTAGTTCATGCTATTATTAAATGCATAATAATTAAAACATTTAAACTATCTATACAGTTAGTACTTTAAAGCTAAAATTTGCTGTCCAAAGTGACATAATCAAGTAAATTTTCAACTTATCACCTGTTATTTCAACTTGTGTTCACAAAAAGTTTTCGATACTTACCCATACACCCATACCTAATACATAAAGTCACAATAAAAAAAATACTTCAGAAATGGACTCTGGCGTTCTTAACACGTGTAAACTATCAAAATGTCGAAAACAACTTTTCTCTTAACTGTCATACCTTATTTATAATAAAACAAAAAATTTAAAAAATATGAAACATTTTCTCAAAATATAGTTTCATGTCATCATAAACTTAATTTTTTTTCGTAATTGCACTCGTTTATTTTATTTGCCACTTTGTATATAATTTTTATTGGTATTTATTTTTTTAGTGGTTTTATATCAATAATTTTAGCCATGCATTAAATAACATAAAATTTCTCATCCAAATAAACTCTCTTCAGAGTTACGTAACCTAATAATAGAGCTACTATGAAGAATAGAATTAGCCTGAACGAGCGTAGTAGTCATCACATTGTTACGTCAACAGTTTCGTTTCATAGTTTACACTTTATATACCCACACAATCATTTTTGTGTAAAGAAAATAACATTAATTTAACTGAACCGTGGTAATGTCATGTACGAAACTTTAATTTTCATTGATTACTAAGATAAAAAAAAAATAGTTTAACTCTAGACAAAACGTAAAGAAATGTACCTTTCACATGGTATGATATTGTCCAAGAACTATATAGTTCTTTTCTAAACTAAAGACTGTACATCACAGTGACTTAGAGTGTGGCTACAAACTTTGGGGCAAACACCAAAGAACTGACTGATTTGCCTAAATGTGTCCCGCGTCTTGATATCACTGTTAAGATATCATATTGTTACCATTCAAGCGTTGTTCACAACACTAACTGTCTTATTTTACTACAACATTGTACTTTTTGAACCGAATCTTGTATTGATCCATTTTCTCAAAAAGAGCCTTCCTGCTTGCTTGTACTTATTTTGTCTCACCAATCCCCAGTATTTTTGAAAACTGCTTTTAATCGTCTACCGTTTTGCAATACTATATTGCAACAACATCATGCTCTTTGAAGCTTATGTTAATTCTGCAGCTCGCAAAATCCAGTTTTTATTTGTTTTGTGGCATATTAATGTTCAATATAAATGCCTTTTTTTAAGGCATTTTTTCTAAATTCTAAAAGCATCTTTGAATTTTTTTTAAAAGTAATATTGTAAATAATATTACTTTATAATATTATTGTACTAAATGCAATAAATATTCACTTATTGCACAAAATGTCATGTTTTATTGCTACAATAGGTGACTGTTTCATAGGGGTTGTTTTATTAATAATAGTACATTTATAGCGATGCACTCAATATTCTCTCCTATTTTTTCATGGTACTGGAATGCTCTCAATGATTTATTCTTGGTTCTTGTCAAGGGCATTAATTGTCGTGATTCATAACCTTATTAGATTTTTCAAGATTGTCTTTACTAAAGTCAACCGAATTATTTTCGATTGAAGAAGTAACTGTGGAGGCATAATTTCATGCGTTCTCATTAAGCCATTAGCAGAAAACCAATCATTAGCTTTAACGCATCGGTTCTAAGTAACTCAAGTAATGTTGACGTAGTAAGACTGCAGTAAAACAATAATTGTCCAAAGTGAAAACACAAGTATTGCTCAAGTTGTATTAATTTGAAAGCATTTTCTATAATATATATTGTTTGTTTGTTAATACAACTTTATAATTTCTTCTCTGAATTTACTGAGTCAACTAGAGTAGGAAATGATTTATTCTTTCTACAGGCTATATTCTCTCCCCTCTAGGCTCATCTTGTACGAAATGTCTTAGCAGAGCTATTAATCTTAGCTGTAAATCATATTTTTAAGCCTTGGCTTAAACTTCCTAATTTTAATGTCATATCATATTTTTATAAAGAAAATAATGTTGGATGTAATCATTTGATATCATTGTGGGCCAATTAATCTAATGATAGATGATAAAGCGTTTTGAGAATAAAGAGAGAGTATAGTTGAAACAATGGAACAAAAGATCCATCGTTTTAAAACTAATCTTCTTCAGTTAGGACGATTGTGAGTTGTGAAAGGCCAGCGAGGCCAGTGGCACTTTCACTTCTGTCTGCTGAGGCACCGCTTGCTGTCAATCAGACGCCTGTGCCCCGCTGCAGCATCTCCCCAGCCTGCCACAACTTACACAGTTAATATGCGGCATCTGAATTAGACATTCATCTTACAGATACAGCGAATTAATGTCACTAAGTGAATGTTGCTAAATTAAAAAGTATATATTACTCTTATAAATTTACAGCATGCCCTTTACTTGTAGGTTTTTTACCTTCTGTGTATTAAGCAGACAAGCCCATCTTTGATGGGTATTTTAAAAAAAAATTCAGAGATGATAGGGATAGTCTATAATATTATTAGAACTTATAGAGTAGTAGACATTTTATTAGTACAGTCCATAACTGTCATTAAATTTGGAGTTTCTGTTACGATTTGCAGCTTCAGATACTGAGCTCAAAGTTGATTTTATTCTAGCCATACTTCTTATTAAGTACGCGAGTAGGTGGGACTCACATTTTTAAAGCAAGCAAATGGTAATAAACGTACACGAAATTAAAATTAACAATGCCTACTTGCTGCAATATCAGGCATCTAAAAATACCTGTATATCTATTCAGTTTTTTTGTGTTCATTGCTTAGAACTGACTCATTTCAAGTTATCTTTACGTTTTATGCATTGGATGAAAAAAATAAAATATATTTATTTTAAAAATATACAAGTATTTGTAGGTACCTGATACTGCAGTAAGAAGTACTGTTAGTTGATATACCTGTGTAGCTAGCTATATACAGCTTAAAAGTCCATAACTTCACTTCATTTCTACGTTGAATTTTTTGAATTTTGAATCAACCCATTCAAATTTTGGCTTTATGTTAGACATGCAGAAATCTACTGTCAAAGTTTCAATTTGCTATGACATATGGTGGCTGAGTTTGCTTGTAACAAAATTTTTGGACAAACAAACAAACTGACAGAAATTGTTTCTAAGAGTAGATTTGGTTTCTCTGATGTATAAAGCGTAAAGATAACTTGAAATGAGTCAATTCTAAGCAATATACAGACAAAATCTTAATTTTATTTATATAGAGGAATATCAAGCAATCTGTGTAATTACTTATTATATTGTTGAAGAATCAATCTGAATACCATTAATTGAATTTGAACAAATTCATACCAGTCTCGCAAATCAAAATACTACAGGAAAAGCAACAAAAAGTGACTAATGCTTTAACTTTGACCAAAATAAGTAGTTAACTGTAGTGACAAGATCTAATTTTATTTAAGTTGTTAATGAGAATCAAAGAGTGGATGTAATTAGAAAAGGAGTGGCGTTCTTCTTTTCATTAGGCACTGATGAAAATGAAGATGGATTATATTCCAGCCATGCCGCTACTTCTCCTGGCTTTTGCATATTTATGCTGGCTTAAATTAAAACCTATACTGCTCTACGGTTGATGGGCCCAATTCAGGAAACATTAGCACATTTCATTAGATTTCTTTCAGAAAAATTAGATTTTAAAGCTAGCAAACATTTTATTTTGTTGCAGAGTTTTTATGAAGGCTTTACTCAGGTAATAATTATGCATAATAGAAATTCTTGTGTATTATTTGTTAGATTTACGAAAATCCCTATAAACGTTTTTTCTATCTGACTGATAAAAATCTAACGATCTCTAATAAAAATTTTAGAAATTTATGTTTAGTTCTTACACACACATAAAAGGTTTGATAAGTGCTGTAGCTAATCAATTGACCACATATATTAAACAAACTGCATTATACATAGTTAACTCAGGACGGGAAAGATTAATGCGCATGTGTTTTATAAATTAATTGAAATTTTTATTTGACGTAGTTCGCAGTTATGAATATGTACCAAGAATCCTACAATTATACCAAGAATTATACAGACTATATATGATAAAGTATAGTGCAGTGAAAGTACACTGGCATTTAACACCATCGGTATGATTTCTGGTATAAACTGATCCTGTTTTTTTAAGTTAAAGAGGAACAGTTAATGATTCTAGAAAAAATTAATGGCAAACTATTTAGAAATACTGTAAATAAATATCTATTTTTTATAAAGAAATTACTTAGAAAATAGTTTTTGCTATCTTGAACTGGACTTTTCAAACTATATTTTTTCTTCTCGCAAACGCTACACCATATGTTATTGTTTAATTACAAAGTAAATATATATGTCACAAAATTAAGATAAAATTCACTGCCAGCTGTGTCTATCTTGAAACTTCTCAAACTATTGTAATACAAACATTAGGTGTTAGGAATTCAAATACAGGGCAATGTTGCATAAGATGCTAATAATAGAGTCTTAGCTATTGAAGTTAATTGATAAAATCTTTAGAAAAATCATAGCTGTAGTTGAATAACTTTGACAAGTTCTTGAGGTCTAATTTTTGAGATTTGTTGTAAATTAATCTTTTTTTTCAGCTTATAAAGAAAAAAAAAGTTTTTAAGTTTACTTAACTTGTAATAATAGAATAGTATCATTAACACAATATCTGTATCATAAGTAACTTTTTGAAAATGAGGGTCTTGGGCTATGAGACGTCAGAAGATGGGCCAAAATTTAAAATCGTACGCTGAACTAAGAGACAAATAGTATAAACAGTGTGGCTAGCAAAACAAACAAGTTCATAACCAAATAAGAAATTTAAGGAGAAACGTTTCTAGTTACAAACTTTGTTGTTTTTACTGGTCACAAAAATGTATTGATTTGTCTCTAAATTTCTGAAGCCTTCCGCTTACTCTCTGGTACCTCTTGGAGTATCGCAGTTTTCAACTCCGAGTGGAAACACTCAAGTAAAAATATAGATATAGTTAAAGTGCAAAAAAGTTTGAGTATTTGTTTTTTTAAAAAATAATATCACAAGGGTATAGTTCAGATATTGGAAACTGGCAAGCAAACATAAACTGGCTTATAAACGAGTATATTAGAAATATATTTGTTTATAAGCAAAAATAATTTTTTTTACTGACTCAATCAGTAAACAGTTATGAATATTCCACTGTCATTTGAAGGTTGCTCTGTTTTACTGTATGCATGGCATTTGATTGCATCTTGTAAATGGGTGCAGCGTCTAATGATCCAAAGTTCTGACTTTGATCTAATGCCGGTACATCATTAAACTCTACCATCATATGAACAAATTAATCTGCAGATTGAGAACAAGGTCACTTTGGCAAAAACCACAGAGTAGCAAAAAATTAGCAACTCAAGTCCAAGCTTTTAATTCAATAGGTGTTTTCTTTTAATTTTATTAAAATTTTTTAAACTTAATTTTTTCTAAGCACAACAAAGATATTTGCAGATAAAAAACTATGATGTTGTGAATTTAAATAAAAATTGTAAACCTTATGGGACTTTAAAATACATTGTTTGACGTAAAAAAGAAATTTTACTTCCAATAAAGTTATTTTAGACTTGGTATAAAAGTCAATGACTTTAAGACATTTAAACTATACCGATGTCCTCAGTTGCAGCTCAGTCTTTGACTAAGAAAGGCGGTAAAATTATTTTTTTTTTAAAGAAAAAAATAACTTAAAAATGCAGAACTTAAATGTTCATTCATATACTTTGTTTGCTAATGTAATACAAACAAATATATTTGTTGAAGGGCTAGTTGACTCTAGGAGGCTTCAAAAATATAAAAATTCTAGTTAATTGTGGGGTAAAGTCGGAAGTGCAAATTATGAAAATCTATGTGAAATTGAAAAACTGTCAGGGGATATCAACTTAAGGTATATTGTCTTATATTTTGATGGAGTAAATTGTTTAACAATAAATTTGTCTTAGTAAAAGTATCATTCTAGGAAGAAGGAAATTGTGAAAAGGTTTATCTTGAGGACTGTTTGTTGAAAGGAGGTGGAACTGTTCAAGCGAGGTGGTGGAGGCCGAAGGAGGCGACCTGCGGCACGGGTGGCCCGCCACGCTGGCGCTCTGCCTGGCCTACGCCGCAGTCATGCTGGCTGGGGTCGTGGGCAACGTCCTCGTCGTGGGCGTCGTTCTCTCCTCCAGACGCATGCGCACCCCTACCAATCTCTTCATAGCCAATTTAGCCTGTGCTGATTTACTTGTCAATTTCATTTGTCTTCCCTTCACACTTATGAGCAACCTTACAGTTGGTAGGTAGTTCAGGTTAAATATAATCTTTGGTTTAATATCTTTCAATTTTAATTTTTTTCTATAAAAAATAAATTGTTATGTTCAAATATGAAAAATGCACTCAGAATGGTTTTAATTTTTTTTGTGGTCATAAACATATAAGCAGAATTAACATTTGATATCAACCTTTTCATACTGATCAAATAGAGACAGAGCAATTATGTCATACTGATGAAATTAACAGGGAGTTTATTTACATTCTACCAAGTTTTAGTAATTTACTTCAGTCGTATTTATTACTGCAGAGTCCAAATGAAACTGCTACTACATTTACATACGCAAAAGTGTCAAATATAAATACATGCGACGATTTAATCAAGAAAATATCCACTAAGAAATGTAAAAGTTCTTAAGACTTCACTGGTGTTACCTCGTTTTACAAACGACTGGCTAATGAAAAGAACTGAATTCACTTGAAAACGAAGTAACACTCGTTTCGTTTAAGAACTTTTACCTTACTACTTTTGGTAGTGAGTAATGTCATCTATTATATATATATTTCAAGGTTTTCTTATCTTGATCACATATATTCAACACATTTTATATATTATTTCTTTAACAATAAGCAAACCTCGATGAAGAAATAAAAATAGTTTTACATGTATATAAATAAATATATAAATTCTGTAGTCACAGGCGCCTACTGCTATGAGGCAGGAAAACTGCATGCCTCATTTAGTGACTTCGCAGCAGTTTTATGATTGCTCAGCACAAGAAAGTAGTAACACACATACCATTGATAACAATGGTATACATTGACAATTTAGTAAATATAGTTATAATGTTTAAAAAATTAATAGTGTCATCGAGAGAGACAGAAATACTAGGCATGCATCACTAAAGAGCATGCTGACGCAGCTAACAGTCTCTGAGCAATCTGTCGAGAGGCACAGGAGGCGGCAGCCTCACTGCACATTTCTTTTAAGTATCTGAACAGTAAATGTGAAAAACCAGCGATTATGAATAAAAGCATTCTAAAACTGGTGAAGTGAAATGAAAATATCTTAACAGTGCAATTCATTAGCTAAATATAACCAGTTGACTCAGTTTAACTATTTATTATTAACCACTTAACTATTTTGTTCATTTTATATTTTTTTTCTTTCCAAAATTGTGAGGCCATGCCTCGCCTACCTCCTCCAACTGCATGTCCCTGTATATAAGTATATTATGTCATACTTATCGCAAGTGAAGGAGGTTGTCTACAAGGCGGTTATAACAACTACCATGACTTATGGATGTTCTGTCTGGTACAACTCTGCGATAACTAACAAAAACCGACTCCAGATTGTCCAGAACAAGTGTGCTCGCCTTGTAGCCAATGCTCCTTTTTATGCGAGAAATGTCGATATTCAGCGTGATCTAAGGATGGAATCAATAGAAACTTACATTAGGCGTCTGACTATCAATGAAGACAGAAAACTTCCCTTACACCCTAACCTGCTAGTAAGAACACTTTTACCTCAAATTCCCTGAAACCAATCCCCCTCCGAATATCAGATCACCAAAAGTAACGATAACTGACGACTTTAGACTCAAAGACCATACGACCACGAAACATACTCACCATGGACAGGACAAAAACTAACATACCGACCTACCCGACAGACCTAAACAATTGAAGTAAAACAAACAGACAAGCAGGTGAAAGGCTCTGGCTTGGAACTGCCTGACCCCAACGTGCATCAATGCACGGAAAATCTCTTTGGTCGTTGGTCGTTGGACTTACCGCAAGATATTCATGAACAGCAGTAATCAGCTGAGGTCCTCCTGGGTTGGCCAAAACCCTTAGGACAACACTCGTATAGCATCATAGTTGGCCAACACTTCTTGGGCCAAAGATTATTTACCATCATCAAGGCTTTAAACAAACTTAAGTCATATGTTAATAGACATTTACAAAATAAACAAAAAATAAACGTAAACTCATGTAAATACTGAAATGAAACTTTTAGCAAATTATGTTGCAATATAATTATTTGAAATTTTTCTCTTTTCTATTTTTAGTTTTATTAGAAAAGTATTTAGGAATTACTGCATGTAATTATTAAAATCTTGTAAGAACCTTTTTATAACTTGCAAGGATGTTTGATCCTGTCGTCTGAGCTAATATTGCAATTGTTCTCTATTATTTCTCTTAATTTTTCTATCTGTTGACGTATATATTGATTTCTTGAATAGTACTTGTGATGTTATACCAGTATAACAAAGCGTTGGCCTAGGTAAAGTGCGTTTGTGCTTTGATAAACCCTGGAGGACTTCTGCTTCATGCTGTTATACTTACACACACACACACACACACACACACACACACACACACACACACATTGTATGTTGACAGCTAGTGGATAGTTTTTTACTCTTTCTTACTGTACTTCTTTGTTTCCCCAAACATCCCTTCTGGACATTTGTCCTTTCCTGCGCTTTCACCCTTTTAAAATACCACTCTTCCCTCCCACTCTTCTTAACCCCTCACCAGATGTTTTCTGCATCTAGCATTTCAGTTGGGTTTTTGACTCTGACGAAGATCACTCGTTACGGTTGAAAGATCTTAGTTTTGTTTTCCCATTTCATATTGTGGTTTGATCATTGATTGTTATTTCACGTGTTTATGTGAAATCTTTTTACACACACACACACACACACACATATATATATATATATATATATATATATATATATATTGTGTGTGTGTGTGTGTGTGTGTGTGTGTGTTGGGTTTTTGACTCTGACGAAGACCGCTTGTTACGGTTGAAAGATCTTAGTCTTGTTTTCCCATTTCTTATTGTGGTTTGATCATATATATATATATATAACTTATTAGAATTGCAGAAAAAATACATTTTTGAGATTTATGTGACTTTGTTTAAATATGAATTTAGAAACTTTGTTAGAAACTGTATATTTAGTTAATTTTAAATAAAAATGTCCCAAGCTTTAAATCGTGACTTGATTCCTTATATAGTAAGGACCATAGTAAAGTTTAATATGGAAGCTAGAAGACCGTGGCTGAAAATAAGTCAGGAGTGAAATTTTAGACCCAATGTTGATTTAATTTAGTCCGGATTCTTCCTTTTTACTTTCCATTCAGTCTCAATAGGAAATCTGAATTTTTAAAAAGCAATAGTTGAATCAGTGTTTCTAACCGAGACCTGCATGAAAGGATGCTACCTTTCTAATTAGACTGTTGAAAATGTCTCAAGTTTCATTGTTTCAAATAGAATTATAAATTTAATGGCCAAAAATTTATATTATTTGTTAATGACAGAATCTATATATTTTTGGTATTATTTGATTTGGAAATGTTCTTTAGATGTTTTATGAGAAAAATTACATGATGATTGGTATTGTGAAATTAATTTAATCATAAATTTTTTGAACATTTTTCATAAATAACCCTTTAGCATCTTAATCCTACTTCAACAAACTTTGACTATTATTTAAAGTGTATTTAATGCTATCAAATTAAATTAAGGATAGGTAATATCAGGTGCGTAAATGTTAAGTGCGCTCTAACAAACTACACCTTTTATAATAATTTTCTAGCTCAGCATGTTCCCAACATTTATAGAATTTTGATTAGAGGAATGTGTCATCTTCCTTTGTATGTTGCATTTATAATCGGATTAAAGGGCAATAGAGTCAGGAGAGTCTTTGCAACTAAGATGTAAAAAGCGTGTTCCTGTTTTCCATTATTGGGAAAAAGAGCATAAATTTATTACATTGGGATGGTAAGAACAAAGAATATTACAACACCAGGACTAACAACATTTGATGTAAACAGTTTGCAAGGCTATACTTGAAGAAGAGAACAATCAGCTGACAGGCGACTTATTTGACCATTGGTAGAATCATTGAACTGTGGGGTGTATAGGATGAAACAAAGAGGTATACAAATAGTAACGATGAGGACAAGGATATCAAGCAGTTACAATTAAATCAAACATTAAATCCAGATTAAAAGAAATATCAGTTGTGAAAATGTATATAAGTTAATGTTTAAATAAATAATAAAATATCGACTAGGACAGATTGAATAAGAATCAACAACTCCAACGACCAACGAGATTTTCCGTGCATTGATGCACGTTGGGGTCAGGCAGTTCCAAGCCAGAGCCTTTCATCTGCTTGTCTGTTTGTCATACTTTAATTGTTTAGGTCTGTCGGGTAGGTCGGTATGTTAGTTTTTGTCCTGTCTATGGTGAGTATGTTTCGTGGTCGTATGGTCTTTGAGTCTAAAGTCGTCAGTTATCGTTAATTTGGTGATGTGATTAGTCGGAGGGGGATTGGTTTCAGGAAATGTGAGGTAAAAGTGTTCTTACTAGCAGGTTAGGGTGTAAGGGAAGTTTTCTGCCTTCATTGATAGTCAGACGCCTAATGTAAGTTTCTATTGATTCCATCCTTAGATCACGCTGAATATCGACATTTCATCAACAACTGATAAGCGAGTGATATATATACCATGACAGAAGAACGTAATTTTACTCTTGATGATAGCTCACATCCAAAACCGGTCCAGTTATTTAAAAAAGCACGAGGTCGGACGGTATATTTTGCTATTAATATTACTAACAACACTTGGGGTATTAAAGTTTATTTATTTCTAGAATTGGTTAAATATGTATGGTATAGTATTATAGTAGTGAAAAATACGCCTTTACTATTAGTAAATGTGGATAATTATGTTGCATATTTAAATATTAAATTAATAAAATTAATGAACTTACTAAACTCATTTATAAAATAAGCCATTAAATTAATTTAGTAATAATTTTTTTTTCTTAAAATGAAATCTTTCTTTTTCAACCAAAAATAAGTTATTGTAGACAGAAAACAACCTGTACATATAGAAATTCGAGTTTCTGAAAGTTAATCTAATGCAACCAGCTAGGAATAATCCAAATACAGATATACCTCAATAAATATCAAGTGATTCATTGTATAATGGAGTTTTACTGATAACAGATTGGTGAATATTGCCTAGATAAAGTAGCAAAGTGAAAGAGCTAGAGCCAAACAGACCACCATCGCACAACTAGCTTGACTATCTATCAAGAGACTTAACTTGTTTTTATTATTCAGCTAGGCATATAAGTCATGAATAGGATTGTTAATCTCCTAACATGCTCGTGTCATTTTTTAAACATGCTTTAAGACTACCGGCAACTATCAATCACACGTGTTCACTCTTACAAGATTAAGCAATATACCTTAAAAGGAGTTTATAAAGAAAACAATTATAATAAAAATTACTACAAACAAAGTTAATTGTAAAAACCTAAAGACAAGAATTGCTTGTTCATGATAGAGTGTGATCGTTCAACAAATATTATTATCACAATATGTAAGAATAACGCATTGAATATGAAGAACATATGCTTACTGCTAAAAAGTGTTATTGAAACTAAGTTAACTCTAAAGAAACTTAAGAGTTATTTCACTGAGTAATGTAATCTCTTTTTGCTACTTACAAGCTCTCTCTTTTTCTTTTATTTGAAGGAAAATAAGGTTTATGTGGGATTTACGTTGGCAAAAAAAAGCACCCACGTGTTCCTTATCATTTTGGGATCCTTCCATTTATTCTTATATTTATTCTTCAAGAGTTATGAAGTATAAAATGGACCAAAGGTTATTAATGTACTATAAATGAAATGAGAGATAGAGAGAGAGTCTGTGTTCGCGTCTGTATAAGGAAGTTAAATTTTACAGGAGTTTGGGTATTATAAATATTGTAATTACCAATATTTTAAATCATGTCTATTTTAAATAACAATAATCTACGATTTCAAGATTAAAATATTTGAACAAATTAGTTAATTTTATCAGAAAAAAATTAAAAGAAATTGATGTATTGAAGAAGGACAGAATGTTGGTATTACAGGTTGGACAATGGGATGACTGGTTTGCAAGATTGTTCCTTACCTTCAAGGAGTATCAGTGAGTGCTTCTGTGGACACTTTAGTTGCAATATCCATCGAGAGATGTCTTTCTGTGTGCTATCCGATGAAAGCAAGGATGACATCGACAACTGTCAAACTCATCATTGCTTCTATATGGATCTTCTCCTTCATACTGACACTTCCTTGGGCCATCTTCTTCCAGTTAATTCCTCTTGAATCGTCCACTGATGTAATGGTATGTAACATTATTCATAAAGGTATATAGTAATTAAGGAAGGAAAACATTATTTATAAACTAGGAAAGAAACTCATTACAATTGATAGAGGACAATGAAAGAACACTTTCACCGTTAACTTCTAACTTTTTATTCCATAAAAAAACAATTCCTTTTCTTATTAAAGTAAACCTCTTCCTTACAAAATACGAATACAATCATTTCATGTATCATGCATTTGTAATGGTGAATCATTTCTTGGAATTCATCAATTTCTAAACATGAGAATTAAGTATAGCTTTTTATTTCTTACTGTTTATTTATTATTTATAGCCATTTATTTATTTGTTACTACATTGAGTGTATAAATATTATTTGATAAGATTCTTCTCTTATCGCCTTCCAGGGAGCTTGAATAAAAATTTAAATATTAATTTTTTGTTAAAACTTGAATTTAATTTAAGTATATTTCAACTACCAAGTAGGGTCATCAGATCCCATGTGGTAGAAACTAACAATATATAGGACCCATAAAGTCTAGAATGACACTTATTGTAGATATGTACATCTCTATGACACCATGGATAACACAGTAATTCATCAGTTTTAAGGCGTATACCATATCTCCTTCTACATTCAAGAATTGAGCCAGAGTGATTCCTTAAGACATCATGTCTCTATTTTGTCAGGAAAATGTAAGAAAAAATGTCAGATTCATCTATTTAGAGAAGAAGTAGCTTACAATTAGTATCTGGTTGGTAACAAAGACCGAAATGATATATTTCCCAAACTTCAATATTTTCTAAAGACAATGGGGTTCATATACACACTATTTGGTTGTAAGTTTTGTTTAAGGGTGCAACATGTAGTTTGATAAAAACATGTTGTGTTGTTGTTAGACAACCATCTATCATATCATGAAAGCATCAGAAAATGTATGTTTATTGGCTTTGAAATATGTAATATGATAAAAGTTGCATAGACCCTACTTGATTCACTCTAACTAGGCTTGTGGTATGTGCAGATG
Source organism: Hermatobates lingyangjiaoensis (assembly GCA_026182355.1). Taxonomy (NCBI): domain Eukaryota; kingdom Metazoa; phylum Arthropoda; class Insecta; order Hemiptera; family Hermatobatidae; genus Hermatobates; species Hermatobates lingyangjiaoensis. The sequence goes on from JAPFBL010000255.1 coordinate 2,363,173, forward strand.
TGTACGGAGGCCTGGCCTGACCCACGAAGTGGAACAGTTTACTTCGTTGTGGCCAACTTGATGCTGTGCTACCTGATTCCACTGACCGTCATCTCTGTGTGCTACGCGCTGATCTGGGCCCGGGTAAAGCGCCGCAGCCTCCCTGGTGACCATCAAACAGCCTCCGCTAGGAAGCTGGTGCGCCGCTCCAAGCTGAAGGCGGTCCGCATGCTGGTTGTGGTGGTGGCACTGTTCGCAGGCTCATGGCTGCCCCTGTACCTTCTCGTCTCACGCATTAAACTCGGTGCACCCCTGCCTGGAGCACAAACGAAAGCTCTGCTTCAGTTCCTTCCTGTTGCTCAATGGCTCGGTGCTTCCAACTCTTCAGTTAACCCTCTCCTTTACGCCTTCTTCAACACAAAGTTCCGTTCTACATGCCGTCAAATGCTGACTAACTCCTTCTGCTTCAAATATAGGTCTAGAAGGAAAGGAACAAATTATAGTATACCCAGACACACCATTGTAATAAAAAATGATAATTGTTATTCCTCTACTTTTAAAAGGTTTAAAAAAGGTTTTGAACATTGCAGTGGATCTAGGGTATAAGTACCTTTATAGCAAATTCAATTCCTATAATTCTTAGAGTTTGAAAAATAATAATTTTTATAAATAAAACCTTTAATGGAACCTTTATCAAGGTATCATTAAATTAAGAAATTAGATTTATGTTTTACATTCATTTTCAATATAGTATCATATTTTAAAATAATTGATAAATAAAATCATTGTTCCAAAAGTAGCGATTTTTCAACAAAATTTATCATTTTTTATCTTATCACTTTTAAATTTGAACATACGATATGCAAAATTAAAATATTTGTATGTTATGTTAGTATTTGTGAAAACGTGTGGGGATTGCCTGCACCAAGGTATTTTGAAAGGAAGGACAATTTTTTTAAATATGAAATATCCATTGCTGTCAGCGCTAAATAAAATTCAAATAATATGATCTTATTATTGCTATAAATAATTAATATAAATAATGTAATATTATTATTGCTAGAATTTTGATGAATTTAATTTTACTAATATTTAATGAACAAGTTAATTTCTAGTATTAAAATATTGTTTTTTGCTATTAATTGAAACTACAATATCAGGTAAAATGAAGATATGAACAAAGGAACAATTAAAATTCGCTCATTTATTTTCATTCATGTAAGTAGTCCTTTTATATAAAACACATATATTTTTGTGATTTTTCATTTATAAACAAAATGATTAGTTACTATTTCTTTGAAATTGTTAGTAGTTTGAGTTTTTTGTAAAACTGAGTTATATTAATACTGATCCAGTTTTAAATCAATTAGAAATGTTGTTAAGTATAAGATTTTAATATCCCTGCAATTTAAAATGTGTTTGACAATAAATATCACCTGCATTACCTAAGGATTAAATGCTAATTGGCTTTACTATAGATTCATAATATCCTTTTTATATAACTGCTAAAGTATATTATGACATTATAGAATATACCATAATATATTCTATATATTAGTCGCAAAACTGCGACTAATATATTTCCAAATGTACGTAGCCGCAGTTTTGTGTTCAAAGGATTATCTCCATAAAATAATCAGTATTTAATTTTATAACCAAAATATTTATATGACAATATTAAATCATGCTTGGCCTTATCTGCTTTAAAAAAATTGCATTAGTAATTTTTTTAAGATAAAAATAATTACTAATACAAAATTGTTATTAGTTCGAACCAATTGGTCATATTGTAAAACAAAAGATGCAATGGTCTTCACTCAACTATACCGTAAGTAAACCCATTAAGTATCAGAAATAATTAACTATCATTTAACTAATTGATTTATTTTTTGGTAAACATTATGAAAATGTAATTGGAACGATATTAGAAAACCATTTGTGAATTTCAGGACGGAAAATCCATTGGTCATGTTTAGGTGGTTTATTAAATTGATAATTCTTTTTTATCATTAGATTATTACGAAAACATGAAGTTTACAAGCATAATAAATAATTAATCCAATTGATTTTAAATTAATCATCAATTAATTAAATTAATTTGATCTTATCCACATTTTATTTTAAATGATGTGGATGGTTATATAATCAATTGTTATCAATAGTTTTAAATACGAATTAGTTAACTATTGATAGTTATCAATTATTGATAATTGATAATTGATTATGACTTCAATTTTAAGAAGAAAATTCCTTCTAATAAACCATTTATATTGAACTGTGCGATTTTAATAAGATTAATTGAAATTGAATATTTGTCCCATATATTGTTTCTAAGGCAATTCTAGATTAAGGAATTTTGTATTATGCTGTCTTTTATTTATTCAATATTGAATATACAATTTAGTCTACAGTTAAAGTAGAGAAAAGTGGAAATTACTGTTCTTTTAGTATTAAGCTTGATAAAGTATCTTTTCTATGATTCAATAATCCACAAAAACGATAGTGTTATTCTTCCTGTCTAACAATACGATGGATGACACAGCAAGGACTATTTATCTGAAAAAATTAATTTAATCTGATAGGTTGATCAAATTGTTAATTGGTTACAAAATTGTATAAATATGTCACTTAATTATTATAACTGTTCTGTAAACTTATTAATATATGCCAACAATATGATTTTGCTGTTAAGAATATAAAATTGCATAATAAAATATATTTAAGTGAATCGTAGATGATTCGAATAAAAAATATTACATCAGTGAATAAGTTTTAAAACCATGATGGCAAAACGTACTAGTTACTTTTGTTAGGAATTGGGTCTTCTTTTTAGTGAATGGTTAACATAGCATTGATAAATGAACTCACTTGCTTGTTTTGTTTACCTTCACTGAAATCCGACATGATTTCTAGAGCACAACGTTTTCCTGACAATCAAAAAGATTTCAGTTTTGTCAGCCCTGCTTTCTACGATATCCAACCTAAACCATCCAAAGGTAAGAATGGATTTATTGTGACTAGAAATGTATTACACAATTATGAAATCATTGTACCGATAAGAAAAATGTAGACAAAAATATCTGGTCAATACGGTTGTATGTTTCTTAGGTTATATGAAAAATAGATGATAATCTCTTTAAGAAGATTATTACCTTTAAGTATGATTCCACTTAATTTAAAATATCCACCTATCAGGTAGGTAAGGTCATGATGAAGAATGGAACAACAAATTTCGGTTACAACAGTACGATCGCTAACCACTAGATCACAGCTGAACTCCTTTTGATATTAATGGTATATATGTAACTATAAGCTCTTCTAAGAAGTACATACCAGTTAATTTGATATTTTTCTTTGCTAGCAAGGTAAAGGAAATTATGTATTACGGTCGAGGCCAGAACTGCTGAATTTTTTATTTAATGTGGCTGTATCATTTCACTTGTTATAATAAAATTGTAATTAATCCCAGCAGATCTTGAAATATGAAGAATATTTAAGACTAAAAATCTCTGCCCTGGTTTAGAATCATCTCAAAATCTTCCAAAGATGTTTAAATACTAACAATTTGGCTTAAAAAACACCCATAACAGTTAGTTAAAATTTTATTGAATTTGGAAGAACATACATTTTTATGGAGTTCTGATTCCACTGTTTATTACATCATCCACTTGTATTGGACTTTTTCTGGTAAGTATAAAGAATTCCTCAAGAATGTAGCTGAAATATTTTTTAAGTATGGACTTTTCCAAAGTAGATAAATAAAAAATAATTCAGGAACACTAATACTCAAAATAAGAACTACGAATTCACTAGAGAAACAATTATTAATTTCAATAGCAACGCTGATTTTATAAAATAAAGATTAGTGTGAAGCCAGATTGTAGTTTGGTTGTAACATCATTTAACAATAACAATGTTTGTTAAAATTTGTCTGTTGACACTGGATTATTGTCCCTTCTTAATGCCACCGTCCATTGATAGTTCAATGCTGGCTGTAAAATATATTTATTTTTATTTTTAAATTATAGATTGATAAATTTTGAACAACCTTTCACAGAATTTTGATAAATTCTGATTTTGAATATTTCATTTTTACAACTGCTTCAAGTACTCTTACAGGTGCAACAAGTAATACTGATTACTGAAACAGTAAAATAAAAGTGAGTGGAGAAACTACCCATTGGTAGTGTAAATTATTACTTAAGTTTAAGAAACATATAATTATTAAGCCTGAGTTTTTGTAATAATTTAATTAGTCCATATGACTTAGTTCCTTAGTCAATAGAACTCTGGATCTACACCTCTGCAGTAGTAAATACAAAAGCACAAACGATTTTATGTAAACAATTAAATTTAAGAATAATTTCATGTTGTTTGTTATTTCATCAAAAAGGAAATGTAACTGAAGAAAATATAATTTCACATGGGTATGTTGTTCCAAGAAAGTCAAATATGCCTGATGCTATCCCCAAGATTTTTTATTATTTTTTAAAATACCGAAAAATATGTTGAAAAACATTTTCAGAAGAAATCTGAAAATCTCCTATAGTTTTTTCAGCCAATTGGTTCTTCTATAGATTTTCTACATTTACTGAATAGGTTTGATTTGGGCTGGCTGTTGTTCATTTCTGCTACAGAACTTTGAAAATAAGTTTACATGGAAGGAAATTATTGAACGGATGTAAATTACAGTTAGACAACACGGTTTTTATTAAAAAAAATTTTAGAAGTTGGAATAGTACTTTGAAAGAGTTTATAGTGCCCATCTCATGGTTATCAGAAAAAAACTATTAATTGGAACGACTTTTATGTGGACTACATGAGAGATTATTAAATGTTAGACTAACATCATAACTGAATACTAATTACTTTGTTATAATATACATTATACTTTTGGGTAAAAACTGTTACAAAATAAAGCACTATATACACTATTTGTTACCAGAGAGATATCAGAAGTTATAATTATAAATGGTTTCTTTTTGTTGCTTTACGCTTTATAAAATTTATTTGCTTGTAGTTTGTTGGGTTCCTTTTTTATCTAAATCAAAGAGATGGAAAGAAGTGGTACACAATACACCATCTCCAGATACATATTATCCAAAATTCAGACGCCATCGAATTATTGTAAGTAGCACAATATATCCAGTATTATGAACTGTAGTGTAAATTCCAATTGAAATTGGAAAAATCCAAAACCTTTTTTTATTTCCCCAGTAAATCAATAATACCTTTATTAATTTAACTAAATTGAATAAATATTTACTTAAGTAATAAAAGTAACTAAACAATATATTCATATATAAATAATATATATTATCTCAATTATTATGTTACTAATTAAATAAAATAAAGATGTGTTTTGTAGAGATCCCATAAACTATTTAAGTAGAAATACTAAGACTAATGGAATAGTTTATAATTTATTTTTCCCACAAATGTGATTAACATTATGTATTCACTATGAAATACAAAATCTCTAAGCTTTCATGTGTTAGGATAAAGTACAGTATTAACCAGTCCAGAGTAGTTTTTGTTACACAAAATAAATATCCAAAAATCATTATGGAAAACACTAATGCATGAGTAACTATGTTCTTAAATCCTGCTCCATATTTGTATGATTCTTTTACTTTGAAGTAGTACTTATTTTCGTTAAAACAATATTCATTGAAGCTTTAAGATTTTGTAATGTTAAAACTTTAGCCTCCTAACCTTTTCATTTTTCCCTGTATTCACTTCTAAACAGGTAATGTAACTTAAAAATGCAGCTAGTCAAAACGATTGCTCTTGAATTATGTAACAACGATCAAGCAGTGCTAATTAAATAACGTACATATAATCGTTGACTACCGAGTAACAAATTTGATTTTTTGTTTTAAGAATTTATTTTCATTAATTATTATTTGATGCTCCCAATATTACTGGCCTTTAAGATATTGTATTTACGTCTTAAGCTTGTCGTTCTTGGTACTTAGGAGCTAAACAATATTGCAAGTTCCAGAGACTTTCCTCTTCTACTCCCTATGATGCCAGGAATGGTAAAATAACATTACAGGTTACTTGAATATTTCACTTCAAAGAACACGAGTTAACTGGTTCAAGATTTATGGAGCATTATTAATCTCTGCGGTATCTAACAGTCATATTATTTTGATTAGTATATATTTTCAGTAAAAATTGATTAATTTGTTAGATTAAAAGTAAAAGAACATATTTTACCTTAACTACAGAATACAATTTTTTTGCTAATGTGTTTTTTAAAATCTAACTTCTTCTATTTTTTTTTAGGGTGGAGCCAGTTTCAAGTTTACATCATCTAGAGTTTGCCAAGTACCTCCTAAACCCAAACCAACTGTTTTTTCCTATGACACTTTTCATGACTTCTCTACAACAAGTTTTTTCAAGAAAACTTCAAAAGTAAAGTACTTAAATTATAATTTATCATGAAAATCAATAAGAAGTTTCAATTGGCTGCAAGTTGTTTCCAAAAAATATTAATGAAATAATTGTACTTTAAATGTTATTGATTTCATAATTCAACACTGACGTATCGTTACTTTTATTACTACTATACTATTAATAAATAATAATTTATTAATAGTATAGCATTAATAAAGTATAAAGTATTAGTAATTAGTAAGAAGTTTCGATTAACTCCAAGAGGTTATAAAAAAAATTAATGAAATAATTGTACTTTAAATGTTATTAATTTCATAATACAACACTTTGACTTATAGTTACTTCAATTACTTATATCCTATTAATTAATAGTATTAAATTTATGTTTTATTTAGTTTAATTGAAGCAATTAGCAAGTAACCAGTCACGTACTAAAATTAAACTTTTCTAAATTCATTAATATAATGAAACATTCTCTTTGTAGTCAAACAAAACTGGGTGCATTCAAAATCGTTGGCTGATATATGTACTTATGAGTCTAACATATTCTAATAGGGTTAAGAATTATTAGTTATTTAATGAAGTATAGCATTTAGAGGTAGATTGTTTGTTTTGTAACACTGGTGATAAAAACGTTAAGGCATTTAAGGTATTAGAATGATATATGTTTATCATACTAGTTCTACGCCATAAATTCAATTGTCTGTTTCAAAGCCACTGACAGTTGTTGATATTTCAGGAAATTTTTATGAAATAATAAGATTACTTTCTTTGAATCTCATGAGAAGCATCAACTATCTTTTTTTTTTATTTACATTTCAACAAGATTTCGATTTCTCAAGCCAATAAAGAAGTACAAATTTAGTTTTGGATAGTTCAGAATAAAAGCCCAAATAGCTTATAAAATTCTAATTCCTGACTATAGTATATAATAGTGGTAATAAAATTAAACATTACAATAGCTACAGAACATATGAAATTTTAGTATTTAAGTTCCTATTTTATTTTTGTTTTGAATTATGAACAAATCATCATTGGGTTGTAATGTTTTAGTTCTCACTTCGACAAAAAACTACGGTCTTCCTAAGATAAATTGTAAAAATCATCCTCCACTGAAACTCCTCATTTACGAAAATCAATTAAATAATTTTCTTTAAAAACTTTCAACAATTGTAGTTTTCAATTTCTGCTTAAATATTTTTTAAAGGTTTTAATTAATTATTTCTATTGAACACATATCAATATGCCTACCACTCAGATTTTAAGATAGTTTAGTGCATTTTAAGCTACTAAGATATTAATGTTTGAAAATGTTTATACTTGAAAGAACTGCTTAGTCGTATATTTTTGCTTTGTACAAAATACCTCTTTCTGTTAGTAAATGTCTCCAAATATTGCTATTTTATTTCAATAAACACAATAGTTCAGAATAACATTCAAAGTAAATTATAAATTCGATTTATTTTAAAATTATTCATCTAAGCTCTCATAAAACTATTAGTTTAACTATTTTTGCTAATTTGAGTATTTAAAATTAGGTTGACTGATTTACAAGATTTTGTTTGTTGTACATGTTGTTATAGATGTTAATTATGTTTCTATTGTATGTAATTTTATATTTTTTGATATTAACTTTATATTACAAAAAAAATTAATTTTTACTCTTTGTAGATAATGTATTATTAGATTTTTGTTCTAATTTTTGTCCAGTTATCGCTGGTGCAGCAGCTGGTATTAAATAAAATCCCCCCTTTAAATTTCCAATTATTTCCATTGATAATTTATTATTAATTTCTTGATAAAATATGAATGGGCTAAATATGTGTATTTCAACTTTATATAATTCATTTTTTTTTTATTCCTACTACAACAAACGTTATTACAATTATTTTATGTCTTTTTGGGATTAATACATTGTACTTGAAAGTACAATTTGTTAAGCCAGGAATTTTTAACAGTATTATCACTAATTATAATGAATTGTTTACTGTTTTCTGTATGTTAAGATTTTTACATTTACAGATATTTCACTCAACTGGAAAGAGAAGTACTACCGGGGAGACGATCAGTGACAAGTGCAAACAGGCTCTGTTAGATTATGAGAAAAATCAAACACCAGGTTATCTTCAGTTTCCTGTAAGTGCTCTCAATTTAATTCGTCTGAATTAAAAAGTATTTAAGTACTTTTTAATACTTTTGCTTCCAATACTTTATCATCTATTATGTAACCAGTACTCAATTGCCTATATATATTGCATGGCAATGGTACATTAAAAGTAATATTAATTTGTAAGGGTGAAACCAGCCAAACGAGTATTAAGTACAGAGGTAACAGATGGAGTAAATATAAAGAGGAAAGAACATGGAAGAAAAATCATTTGACAAATGAAGGTCCACCTGAAATTAGCGACATATCTATTGAAGATTCTATCAGGGTAGTAAACGTAAACTTCCATTCAAAAAGGGAAGATAGGCCTAATGATGAAATGAACACAAGCAAACCGGCGGACAATGTGTCAACGGAGCAAGTCCAACAAGTAAATATTCTTCATTTTACATGTTCTTTTACTTTATAGTGATAAAGCAGTTGTGATTATATTTCTAATCTTTTTTATATTATTTGTATAAAATAATATAAGGTATTTACTTATTCTACTACTTTGTTATAGGTATATACTTATTGTTGATGGGAAAATCTTCTACATCTTGTTATGACATACATGTTTTATTAATAACAACTTTTTTTTAAAAAAAAAAACTAAAAAGTTTTAAATATTAATTAAATAAATTAAGTTAATTAATTAAATATTAATAACAGCAAAAAAATTATAATCATAATTAGTTCTACCTTTCCTCTCACCCAAATCCATTAGTACGAATCCTTACTTCCTCCTCACCTTCCCAGAATCCCCAAAGAAGACTCAAGAGAAAATGGCCCAGAGATCTATTATTACAATAATATACTAATAAAAAAAAAAAACAATGTGAAAAGTTGAACCAGTGGGTTCTATTCTTTGTTCATGAGTATCAATGTTTTTGACTAATCTATTACAACATATGCCTGTTACGCAGAAGATGCGTAGTTGTATATTTAATAATAAAGATGTTAAAAAAAAAAAAAATTGTTCTAATGACTGTAATCTAAATTACTGTCTAATTATTTTAATTAATTTCTTAAGGATCCTCTGAACAAGGTGTATTTTATAGGAAATAGTATATTCCAGTTTAGAATACACATTCATCTCTCATGTGTATTCTAGCTTTCATTACAAAAGTTCTTCTTTTAATTGCCTTTCACTATCATTAGATAAATGGTGATGCTAATTTGTTGTTCGTTGCATCTGAATTTCCCTATACAGGATTTGGACTACTAATAACTAAGGTGGATGATTGTTTACCATGTAAATTATTTATAAATACCTTTTATAAACTATCATTTAAACTATTTATAATTCTAAAATGTGTTATATTGAAAGGTTCAATGCCCTTGTGTTTTTGTATATCTATGGAATGTAAAGAAATAGGAGATACATAAAAATGAAATTTGATTATAATATACAACTTTCTAAAGCTAGCAACAGAAGTAACTCCGAATATCCAAATTCGGAGACAGCTACAAGGTAGTTATATATATAATTCCTTATTTGTATAACTACCCAACATGCTGTTTAATATTGAGACATTTTCTTCTTCTTTGTGCACGTTGAGAATATCAGGTAGTAATTTCTTATATATGCTTATTGTTAATAATTTGTTCTTATTATAATTATTATTACAGCTAATGAATAATACTTACCTTTTTTTTAAAAAAAAAAATTCATATTATTGGCTGTTGGGAGTAAAAATGCTCCCGGTTTTAATTTAATCAGACAATCTTTTTTTATTTTACGCAGTGTACTCAACTAAGACTTACTTTTTACTTGATTTTTTTTTCAGTTATATTTTCATTCTTTCTCATTTCTGTCTTCTTTCTAATTTTTAATTTATGAATTCTTTTTCTGTTTTCCTCTCTTACCTTCTCTCTTCTTCATTTATTTGTTACATTGATTTCATAATTTGCTCATTGCTTCAACTATCTCAAAACGTCCCCCAATAGTAAGGTGCTACACTTTGTGGAACTTTCTATCGGTCGGTGAACCGCTTCACGTCTCCACAGTTATGGCTTTCTAATCCTCTCCTGAATACGGAGTGTAGCTGAAATAATCGAGAATCGTGTGTGTTAGTCTTCTTATATGTTTTATAGTTGGAACATTAATTTTTTAAACATATATATTCTCTTTTTATCTTCAGAGTGGCTCACATTTACCTACCTATTGAGGACACTGTCAACATATAATAAGCAATAAGTTTTTGTGATCTCTTGTTTGTGTTTTCTTTTTGTAAATTTATATATATAATTAAAAATTAATAAAATAATCTTGGTTTATTTTTTAAAGTCATGAAATATTAAATGCTACTAACGTATATTGATGAGGGTAATTTACACAGGATAATAAACAAGATGAAACAAATAAAGCACAATTTCAAGGAAAGAACTTTTCTGAGAGATGCATTGAAGAAGTAGTGGAGCATTATTACACAGTAATGCCTGAATCAGGGAATGTGATATGCACTGATACAAATGAGGAGAAGTACATGTACTTTCTGGGAAAAGAAAGGGGTGTAGTATTTTATGAGCCGAAGGTAAATTGCATATATATATATTCCACTTTTGCAAAATAAGTCTTTGGAATTTTAAAAATCAAATTACAATTGACATATACAATATGTTTTTATCTTAAATGATAAATTTTAAACTAATATTTTAATCAACTGTTAAATGATTCATTTTTAAGTTAACAAATCATCTAAATTATGTGTGTAGATAATTAATTTCTAAATTATCTATGCTGTTATTATATTGAATTACCATCATAATATAAGAAATGGATTTTTTATAAAAAAAATATTAAAAATAATAAAAGGAATGAAAAAAAGCTATATTTATGAAAGGCAATTCCATTTTAAAATTATAAAGTCTTCATGCCTTGCTATTTATTTATTTTTTTAGTGATAAAAATTTCATTTCTTATTCATAATTATTCTGAAGAAATTATTAATTATTATTATTAATTATTTAATTAATTATTTACAATTAAGAACTGTCAAGTTTGTTTCATTTGAATAACTACGTTTCAAAATGTGCTAACATGTTTTATTTTGTAGGTCCTAATTGTCTGAGAATTTGTTTTTTGCTATAGACCTACAAATCACTAATTAGCATAGATAGATAACATAACCATATACATTCTATAGCTGCATATGGTGAATGGTACTCTAAATACAGAATATATAATTTTGGTCTGGCCTAAATAACTTTTTTTTACTGTTGTTCTTGTTACAAGCTCATATTCCCATGTAGTCGGGAATACAGTAGCTTACATTACCTCTTATCATGGTTTTACAGACATGAGTTTTTCTATTTACCATTTGTTCTGTAATAAAATATAGCTTCTCCTTTTTTTACCCCTTCTGTGACTATCTTTATTTATACAAAAAGGAGTTTCATATTTTCATTTTTGTTGTTGAACAGAATGAGTTTTTATACTTAACAGCAAGGGTTTCAGAAATTCTATTTCAAAAGAGAAATACAATCTATTATTAGAATCAGAAAAAAAACTTTAATCTATACTATTAGTTTGTCCGTCCCTCACAAATTTAAACAAATCCGACGAGTATAGCAAGTGACAATTATTCCATCATGAATTAATCTATTTTATAGGTATATAAAACTTACCTTTACCGTAATCGGAATTTTATGAATTTTTTTTGTTAATTGCTAATATTAGGTTTAGTTTTTTGACAAAATTTCATTATTTTGTAGTCAGCAATTTAGGGTTAAAAAAGCATTTTCTGAAAACATAAAATGTACTATAATGTTCCTTTTTGTTAATGTAATTTAAAAAAAATACCTCATAAGATGTTCTATTTTTTGTATAAACACCATTCCGATCCATCAAGCGATATGATCTGTATCCTTCTTAGAACCTTTCAGATTGAATCATAAGTCAATAGTTTACATTTTAAAAAAAATATGATTGTTTTAAAAAATGTGGATTTTTTCACTTGTTTTTTATTGTTGTTTTCTTGATAATACCAAAATTTCAAGACTCCAAACAGAGAGACTACAAAGTTAATAGTTTAGGAGAAAAATTTGATCTAAAAACACATTTTAGCAAAAAATGTGACTTTCCCATTATGCATAATTGCCCCCAAAAGATAAGGCACATCTACTTGATGAGACCCATTCATACATAAAATATTAATTTAATCCATCGAAGATTGTGCTTCTTAAGCGTCTCCATACATAAATTGTTGGATACAGACCCAAAAAGAAATGGCTGAGGACTATTTTTGTGCGAACATTGATAAGTTTAATAATGATCAGAAAATGACATTCCAGTGCATAAAAGCAAAATTAGATCACTCAGAAGGAGGTATGATATTCATAGACGCACCTGGAGGCACAGACAACACATTTTTAATCAATCTTATTCTTGCATACGTTCGTAATTGCATAAAATAGCTGTTCGAACTGCTTCTTCTAGCATCACCACCACATTACTTAAACTTGACCGTATAATTGTGGTTGTTTCATTCTATGCATTTCATAGAATATATATATATATATGGGTTTCCGGCGTGCTTGGTCGCCCATTCTATTTTCTCCTGAAGACGGATCATCCGAAAATTTGAGTTTGTAAGTGTGTCTCTTTCTCTGTGTGTTGCTTTTCTTCGTTTTTGAGCTGGTATATATATATATATATATATATATATATATATATGTGTGTGTGTGTGTGTGTGTGTGTGTATGTGTATGTGTGTGTGTGTGTGTGTCAAAAAGATATTTCATCCGTTGACGAAGCAACGGGAGTTGAACTAGTAATTATTTATTTAACTTATTAATACTCAGTTCAATAATAAAAAAATAATCTTTAAAATCATTTTTTATTAATTTTAAGAATAAACAAAAATTACTCCTCATGGTTATGGTCATGTTTTCTACAATATTTAAATTACCCATCTACTGTGAACAACAAGTGTGTTAAATAATAATGGCTATAATATAATTATTTCATAACCTATTCAGTTAACATAACTTCTCTGTCATTTGGTTATTGATTTTTCAATTCGAAGTTAATTAATTTCATTATTCAATTAATAATCATTAAAATAATGCATAATATATATTTTATAGATAATAATATAAGTAACACTAATAATACCAACATCTCATAACTTCATTGTAATGTTATTCATAAATATTTCAGGGTAATATATCAGTTGCTACAATTCCTGAAAAGAAATATAAGTCTGCGATTGTAAAAAGTAATCCAACTTGGTCTAAAGGGAAAGTAAGCATGAGAATATATTTTAGTTAATTAATATTAAATTTAGCTATAAAATTATACAGATGTGTAATATGTATAAATTGAACAATGTTTATATTTCCTTTCAATGCCAGAGTTTTATCTGTATTTAAAACCATTTACACAGGCATACCTAAAATGCAAGGAAAATATAATACAAGAATCAACAAGTTGTACTTCAAAAGATGCCGATTTATATTTGTGTTGTTCAACAGAAGAATGTTTCTTGGCGTTAAAGAAATTTCATTTCCGGAAATTCTATTTTAAATTGTAAAGAAATTCATAGAATCTAATAATAAGAACAAGAAACATATTATATTTCTTGAATATAATAAAATTATAATAAGGAAATATGACGAATATAAATCTGTCGGACAGAAATGAAAACTTTTAGAAGTAAGCAGTTTTGAAAAATAAGAACTATGAACTATTGTATTAGAGGTTTAAAATGAAAGGGTTTAGGAATGGAAATTTTAACAAAACAGTGTAGTAATGGTGTAAATGTTAATTTAATAAGATACCAAATGTTGAATTTCAGACGAAGTAAATAATACCTTTATAATAATATTATTTTTCTTTGTAGTTATTTATAATGTGAATTATACATATTTCTAGAGATTTATAACTGAATTCAATGAAAATCCTCCGCCATGGGCTTACAATGTTTCATGTGAAAAAAAGAAATGCTTTCTAAAATCTAGAAGGAGAACTCCATTTCTTAGTTGTGTACCCAGATTCAAACACTCTAAAATGGAAGATTTAGGTTTGTTAAAAGTTAATTTCAGAAATACTATTTCAAAGTAATTTATGAATAGCTTGAGATCTTTCCTACTTATTTGTTGCTATATAAAGCATTTTAACAGAAAACTTGAGCTTTATATCATGAATAAAATATTTTTGTTTTTGGAAATAAGGTTCAACACTTCAAAAAATAAATAATCAAAACAGCTGTTTTATTAAGTTCTTTGAAATTTTCACATAGCACATAAATTAAATAGCTATAAATAATAATTATAGTAAATTGCACGTAATACTTTTTTATTCAGGTTGGCTCAGAGAAGGTTTTATGTAGGTTACAGTGGTAGTAGAACAGTGAAAGTAACGATAATAGTAACAAGAGCTCATTACTTCATTGTAATGTTATTCATAAATATTTCAGGATAATATAATATTACCCTGAAATATATTAATACTCATATTAATGAGTATTGATATATTTTTATTAAGACAAAATGGTTTAAATGGCAACAAAAGTTAAAACTTGTAAATTGTTCACATTTATGACAAATACCTGTCAGTAATAGCAGATATTTATTTTTACATTAATTTTTGTTCACTTTCATTTAAAGTTTATTGTAAAGATAAAATGTGTTTAACATGTTAAAATTATATTTGTTTATCTAATGTAGTGACTCATACCTTGAATTCATTTTTTGGTTTTAAAATCACTAACAATTGTCGATATTTCAGTTCATTTGTTATTTCAGTCTATTTAAATTTTGTCAGGTTTTAGATTGTTCAAAGCAACAAGAGTAAACATTCCCTTTCAGATATTTTGGAATAGCATTCCAGATAGCTAATGATATTCCAATTTCTAACTTTAATATTAATTGACATTAACATTTTAAAATCCAATTTATTGTAGAAAATATAAAAATTATGTTCTTGAAGGTCTCATTTTATTTCTCTTATAGATTTTATAAGTATTGTTAGTAATTTGATTAAACATAATTTGGTATCAAATAATTAATTGGTCATAATTAATAGTATGATCGCTCTACTTAAGGAGAACTTAAGTAGATAACTTAAGTTCTTAATAAAGAACTTAATAAAAAACTTGCTTGAATTGAAGTAGTTCAATATGTGAATGAATTGTTTCAATATAGTTCAATACATTTTTGACTATTCTGATATTTTTGTATATAATTAGTTTGTTATATCAATAATTCTAAAACTCAGGACGAGGATAATATAATACAATTGTAGTTTGGGTAGTAATTGTCACAAAGCTGTGATTTCTTACTTGTAATAGTATGTACTCCTGTAATGTAATAGTATTGTATTAATATGTAATAGTATTAATGTACTCCTGTTTAAATATCTAAGTTACAATTTCTTCATGCATGACCATGTATTACAGGATGTAGAATTATTTATAATGGTGGAATCGAAGACAATTTAACGTAGTATACATATTATGGTTAATAATCTCATTTATTTCTTAACCTACTTGAGGCATTTTGTAGATAGAATTATAGATTTTCGTTTTCAGTTATACGTTTAACTCCAATTTTAAAAACTTCTAATGGAATTAAAGAGTATTTCAAACATTAAATATTTATCAAGTGAATGTTCATTTTATAAAAAATGGTTTCCAATTTCATAAATACCATAAATAATTCATAAATAAAATAAACATTTTGACAAATACCTGTCAGTAATAGCTTTAAGATCTGCTCATGTTCCAATCGTTCACTCTGTGTTCAATTATTGAAATCAAGAACTTCCTTCAGTCGGTAACATCTACTGATGCAAAATATACTACAAAGTAATTACTGGACAAGTTTTCTTGTATAGGAAATTCAATGAGAATAACAAGAATGGTTATGACTTAGAATTA
Organism: Hermatobates lingyangjiaoensis; assembly: GCA_026182355.1. Taxonomy (NCBI): domain Eukaryota; kingdom Metazoa; phylum Arthropoda; class Insecta; order Hemiptera; family Hermatobatidae; genus Hermatobates; species Hermatobates lingyangjiaoensis. Next base: position 2,379,583 of record JAPFBL010000255.1, read on the forward strand.
TAATGTTTTTTAAAAATAATCTGTAACAAGACTAATCATCTTGATTTCAATGTATACTAATCGTTAAGTTAAATAAAGTTAATCAAAAAAAGCTTGAAGAAATTGAGAGAAATTTTTTATTGATTAGATCTTTGTATTCAAATTGAATAACATTTTAAATATAATAATATGATGTGATTGTATTTCTTGGCTTTCAGGGCCTGCCTCGTACTTCGTGAAAAATGGCACCTTGGTAGAAAAACTTTGTAAAAAAGGTGCTAGAATAAGAGGTGCCAGAGTAGCACCATTTATGTCAACAAGCACTCGTGATTCAGCAACTGACTTGGAGACGAAACCAGGACCTGCTGATTATAATGTATACGACATTTGTAAGGTAGGCGTGAAAGAGCTTGACAAATTCTATCTATGTATTATTCTTTAGATGCCACTTTGAGTTTTTTTTTTTTTTTTTGTACTTGGGATGATTCAAGTTAATTGTGTGTGGTATATTCAGTGCCATTGAGAAAGTTTTTGCCCCTAAAATTAAGCTAGACTTCCCCTTTTCATCTCATTCTCCAAAAATTATGCATATTAATGTCAACATGTCAAGTTTAGGTTAAAAAAAGAAAAACTTTTTTTTAGGAACTTTTATACATATAAATATATTCACAAAATTAAAGTTTATCAGGACTCGGACAGTTCTTGAGGTAATCAATTTATAAATATATTATTATATACCTGTGGGTTCTTTAAAATGATGTCTTAGTTTATTTATATATTTTGCATTTTAACTATAGTGGTAAATGACAATTATTTTTGCTAATAACAATATGTAAGATTTTTAAGGTGCTAATCTGATAAAAATGATTATAATGATTAACATAAAGAATAATTAATAATTTGTTTAATTAATATCTAATAACTTTCTTAATCTAATTTATTTTATTTATGTCAGCATTAGATGTGATAATGTTTAATTCATATGTGGTGTTATTGAATTGCTGAAACTGTAATCTAATTAATAAACTTTATCAAAATAAAGTTTTTGTAAATATATGTTTAATACGTATTGTATCACTATCTGCTAATATAAATGATATGCTTGTGAACTATATTCTCTTGAATTCGATCAACTTAATTTTAACAATTTAAAATGAAATAAATTTTATTAAACATTTTCCTCTTTCGTTTTATCAGATTAATAACACGTATTTACACACTTTTAGTTACGTGAGAAATGTTTTACTCTTTTTATTTAAAGTTTGTTTCAGTGAGAGGTTTCTTAAGTGAATTATTCCAATAGCTTGCACCGGTTCAAAGTACTCAAAAGCAAGATTATATAAGGAATATATTCAAATAAATTCCTATAACCAAATAGCTATCAATCAATATAAGTAAAAAACTTATTGAAATAACTTCTTTCAAAATGTTTACTTTTGAATAAAAGGTTGGATTCATTCCATAAGTTTTTTTTTAAATTTTCATAATATTTTGATTATTAAGTTTCTGTTTTTGTAATTAAACTGTTGTCATATTCTTTTATTGCTTATTCATTAAGTTTAAGTAATTTTTTCATAACTAAATTACTTTTTCTAATTTTGGTTTCTAAATTGTTTCCGAGCAATGTAATTGCATCATTTTCTTTATATTTACATGATAGAAGGTAAAACAAATAATGAAAACAAATATAATTTTCAAATGCTTATTTCAATGAAAGGTTGAGAGTAGAAATGTAACTCAGAAAGTAAAACTTAAATCAAATAAGTTAAGCTTTTAATAATTATTTTAATTTTTTATGCTATCTTTCATTGAGTAAATAGTAGACATGCTTAGAAAATATTATGTAGAGAAAAAATAATTTTGAGCATTTAAAAATATTTAAGGAATAGAAAATATTAAAATTAATAAAATATATTATTAGTTTATTACTTGATATGGTTGCATTTCTGGTGACTATTTATTTTATACTTTTATTTGCTTTAAACGTATTCAAACGTATATATCTGTATTAAAACATTATTTTTTCGTCATTCATGTATTTTATTTGTTTATTAATAAGTACTTCTTTTTTTGCAGCTACCATGCAACGAAAAACTGTTCTACGGTTTCAAATACCCAACTTACTTTGCTTCTCCTAAACAGCGATTTTCTAGTGACAAAAAAGTAATTACCTAAATGTTTTCATAGAAAATTTAACTTGATTTTACTTGGTTATTTATTTCTGGTAAGCCTACAGTGATTTATTGGAGTAATTTTTATATTTGTTAGCCCTAATAAAATATCATTTTCTGTATATTGTTACATTAGTGAACTGACACTGGCAAATTTGAAGTATATACATGTATGAAGTAGTGTAAAAAAGGATATGTATATCTAAAAATTACACAGAACAAAAAAAAGAGAAAAAAGCAATTACAAAAACTAATATTTCGATAACATGCTTCGAAAATTAATATTTTTTCCAATTGCATGCTATTAAAATCAGTATGTTATGAAAAAAAATCTGGAAATTTTGGAGCATTGAAAAACGTGGTATAGCTTTAACATGGGAATTCTAAAATCGGAACAGAAAACAACCTTTGCTTGGTGGTATTTGTTCACATATAGTTTTAATCAGTATCAGTTACTGTATGGTAACAGTTTGATTAAATAATTGTTAAAAAAAATTATAGATAAATGGTTATAATTATAATCAGTATCTTATACAAGGTTATAAGTTTGAACAATGAGTATGTATATGTATGGTATGATACATATACCTATGAAAAATAGGTAATATTTTTCGAACGATCAAAAAGTGATTTTATTAGCTTGAACGCATAACAAGTAGATTATTGAAACTTCAAATTTCATGTCATGGATTAATATGAAGATTGCACTATCAATATTTTTTCATATTGAATACTGAATGTGAGAATATTACACAAAATAGGTCAACTATTTCTTTCCATCTGTATTCACTTCCAAGATTGTATTACAACTATGATTACATTTTTGTTACAATTGATAGAATCGAGATAACAAAATTAACATAAATCAAGTCATTACATTTATTGTAAAAGAGTTTGACAAGACGTTAAATTATATTAAAGCTGTTTTATTTTTGATACATTTTTATATGTGGCCCCGAAAGAGCCCAAACGAATATTGCATAGCTTATAGTCAGTTTATTTGGTATCGAGAATTCAAGATTTGACCTTTTTGAATGATGGACTGACCTATCTCTGTCTAAGGAGATGGAAATGTACTCTTGGCCATCTAAGAGATGACTACCTGTTTCAAGAGATGTTTCACATTTTCCTACACACTGATTGTGGTTGATATCTCTAAGTAGGTAACCCCACAGAAAGATACTCGTAAATATGTATCAAACATGAGATAATGAAGGAAAATAGTTTTAAATCTGGTTTTTAAAAAACCAGAAGTATGGGGGTATTCCTGCCTTCAAGCAGGACAGTACGGACAATACTGAAAGAACATTTGGTAATCCTCTGCATTAAACTGGGATCAAACACCTGTAAATACATAAGTGTAGTGGACCTGAGATAGTTAATACTATGACAGTTGTAACAGCCTGCTAGTTACTAACCAGGCCTCCTACAAGGTTACTGTTGTTACTAATACCTACAGCAATCACGTGGACGTTATTACATAGGCTCGAGAAAGTCAGGAGAAAACTCATTTAAAAATCTATTTTTCATACTTAAGTTTATTACAATAGGGATTTATAACAAGCACCTGACATCATACAAATATGAAACCGATTTTTAAATCTTCTCAAAATGATAACGTGTAAAGATATACAGTTTTCTAAGTCAAAATTTAGGATCAATGGTTGAATTCAAATCCAGATCTTCAATTCAGCATTAAGTAAGCTTACCACAAAATCACACATGAACCTTTGGTACTCTATTTTTATATTTGTTACTTTATTGTTATTTGTAAGTCTAATAACTTGTGAGTTGTGTTATATTTCTTTCACTATACAGTGATTAGGATTCAGGAAAAATGTGACGGCCTGAGAACTATTTCATTTAACGAGTCCTTTCTTCTAGGGAGTAGACACTCTGTACGATGTCAGCAAAGCATGGCAGAAGTCAATAAGCAAAATTAGCCACCACATCGACCTCAACAGCAAACCATTCCTCAGTACTGAACCCAGGAGCAAGTGGCTTACCAAGCCGACTCCCTCACACAGTCAGTGAATTTCACATTCAAACAAAATCTATTTTACTATTGAATTAATTCTAATCATAATAGAATGCATAAAATATCCATGACCTTTGTGATGTATTTCAAAACTTGTAATTTAATACTTGGTTTATTTAATTAGTACCCTTGATCATCGTTGTTCTGGACTAAATACAGCAGGAAGGAGTCCAAATAACACACACACACACACACACACTCACATCACACACACACACACACACACACATATATATATATATATATATATATATATATATATAAATGTGCAAACCACAATATGACATGGGAAAAAAGACAAAAATCTTTCAACTGTAACAAGTGGTCATCGTTAGAGTCAAAACCCAACTGAAAAAATAGATGCAGAAACATCATGGTGAGGAGTGGGAGGGAAGAGTGGTATTTTAAAAGGGTGTAAAGCGCAGGAAAGGACAATTGTCTAGGCAGGGATGTTTGGGGAAACAGAGGAGTACAGTAAGAAAAAAGTAAAAAACTATCCGCTAGCTGTCAACCCTCTTAGAAGGGGCTATTGTCCTCGTTAACACTGAGTCAAGTTTCAACAAACCGTTACTAATGTTTATAACATTTGATGTATTAAATTTAATCAGACTGGATAATTTTCTTAACAACACCGATTTTTTATAGGTAATAAATTTAGCTCCTGTCCAATCAATATGATTATTTTCATTATTTATATGCAAGAATAAGGAGCTACCTTTTTCCTACCTACTTACGTTGTATTGGTATTGTCTTACACGTGTTTTTAAATATTTACCGGTTTGATCAATATAAATCTTATGGCAATTTTTGCATGGGATTTTAAAAATACCATCGGACTCTAGTGTTTACTCGCAAGCCTAGGGAGAGGGTCCAATGACTCATGATACGGTAGAACTATAGAATTTAACAGTGAACGGGCCTGTGTTGAAATATTAGAGAAGGTTTTTTTTTTTAGAACTATATATATATATATATATATATATATATATATATATATATATATATATATATATATAGTTCAATATAAACAAAGAAACATAGAGAAATCAAAAGAACACACTTACAGTCTCTAATTTTCGGTTTGAACCGTCTTCAGGAGAGATAAGAGAGGGAAACCAAGTGTGTTCTTTTGATTTCTCTATGTTTCTTTGTTTATATTGAACTATATTTGTCCGTTTTGTATCGTATTTCCAACGAAAAAAGTATATATATATATATATATATAGTATATAGTATATATACGTTTTCGATGAAAATACGATCCGAAATGGACAAATACAGTTCAATGTACATAAAGAATCATAGAGAAATTAAAAACACACACTACAGTCTCTAATTTTTGGTTGAACCGTCTTCAGGAGAGATAAGAGAGGGAAACTAAGCACACTGGTACAGAGTTGGAGTTGGTTGTCTCCAACCGTCTCTGTACTAGTGCGTTTGGTTTCCCTCTCTTATATCTCCTGAAGACGGTTCAACCAAAAATTAGAGACTGTAAGTGTGTGTTTTGAATTTCTCTATATTTCTTTATGTACATTGAACTATATATATGTAATGAACTAACCTTTAGAAGGCAGCAGAACTATAATTTTTCTTTCCTTAACAAAGTGAACAATATATTTTCACATTTTAAAAGACAATTTGTTATTGTACTTTTTATTGTGCATGGTAGTACACATTGGTAGAATTCATTTATCGTGGAATTCAGTTGACGTCCGGACTCAAAATGAAACCGAACGCTGTTCAAGTTAACTGTAAAATGAAGATTCTTTGTACATTTTGAAATAATTTTTGTATATGGATATAAATACATATTGCCATGCATATATGTGTACGATATGTACGTACTATGTGTATGTACAGCCGGATACTTTTGCACTGTCTGAATATTTGCACTGTCCAGAATCAAGCAGATTCTCATCTTCCAACTTTTCAAGTAATATCCGAAGGAAATCAAAGATATATTTGAAGTTTCTACTGAGTGCTGGATTAATTTGTGCCGTGTAATTCCTCGAATGTTTTGGCTAACTACAATTAGCGAAACATTCTGTCTTTTAACGGTTGGCAGGAGCAGGTATATTTAATTTTCGATAGTGCTTTTGTTTGCCAAATATCATAATTAAAAACTGGATCGTCATTTAAGATTATTCTTTTTCCTTTTCCCTCAGCATTGCAAGAAAATTGTACTTCATATCGTTGTATGCGTTTCTTAATTGTTCTTTCTGAATTACTTCTATTGTAGCTGGTTGCAATATAATCCTCAACCATTTCAATACATTTCTAATAGAACTAATGCTGGTTTTGTTCCTTCGCATTTTATGTTTTTCTTAATACGATTTTAATAATTTCTATTCTAAATGTTAATTTTTTTTATAACATTTATCATAGGCTTTTGACAACTATTTGCTTTAATTTATTATATAACTGCATCAATATTCAGTTCAATTTCCATCTCTCCCTTTTTCCAGAAACATACCAATCTTGTTGTATTATTTTATCATAGACTCTGTCTTGTTGATGTTGTGCCAGCAATTTCAGTCGAATCATTGATGGTTTTATCATTGAATCTACTCATCAATATTTTATTTGATATCAGATCATATTATGAAACTTAATTGGTTTAATGCATGCGGTAGATAAACAGTAGGCATTGACTTCCAAACTTTGATTCAGCTTGTCATGCATTCACTTTTGAAATTACTGAAACGTCTTTATCAGGACAGTATTAAGTACTCAGTGTTATTATTTACTTTACACTAATCATATTTATAAACAAAAGCCATCACCGATTAACAGGAAGTTCCCTATTATTTTACATACTACCTCTAAATTACTAATTAATTCCCATTACAGTGTAATTCCCGTTGCATTATCCTGATCTAATTAATAATATGGCAATTCCTAATTTAATCAATGCATTAACTTTATTTTAAATGAGATGCATTATTTACTAATTCCGGATAATTGGCTAATTTTAGCTAAGCAAAATCATTAATTTGTCCATTTTTTTATTAGATTTACATCGTATTTTAAATATTTTTTTATAATTTTATTATTAATTATAATAAATTTTGTAAACTAAACTGTATAATATCTATTTAGTAATATAGGCTATTAGCAAGTAAAACTCGCCACTTTTTTTAAAGCAATTTCACCCTTTTAGAAAAATCCGGAAATATTTTCATTAAAAATATATATAATATTAAAAAAAAGTAAGAAATGAAAATTAATGAGAACGGTACCAATTATTTTGATGAAAAATGATTAACACTATATATTTATTAGCATTCCATTAAGAATTTATTACAAATCATTGCATAAACATAATATGTACAAAAATAATTTATATTTATGTAAGTTCAAAGTGTAATGAAAATCATTAATCAAAATTACAATAATTTAATTATATATACATATAAAATACTTGTATATAATGATTGTCATATTTTTTCTTTGTTTCAATTGTTTCTATTCTTTTACTGTCTTTAAAGTTGCAATTTACTTGATTATAAACACGATGTTTATTGGAACGCCTCCATAAACATATATAACTAAATTCAAAGAAAGAAAACACATCTAAGAGATTACAAAAACACTCACTACTATATTTCAACTATGTCGTTCACATCGTTTCAAAGAAAAGGGAGGACTCGGAAAGTTTTTCCTTAAGAGTTCTCGCTTGTAGTTACTCACATCTTTCTACCTGATAACGACTCTGTCAAAATATAGTAGTGAGTTTTTTTAATCTTCTAAATGTGTTTTTCTGCAAATTTAGTATATTCAGTTTGTTGAACCGTTTTGTATAATTGGTTATATATACATATTTATATTTATACATATAAATTTACTTACAATTTCTAAATTTTGGTTAACCAAAAAATAGGATTAGCATTCCAATGACACAGATGATGAGAATGTTGGTAACCCTATATATATATATATATTGACATCGAAACCAGAGTAAGAAAATCAGAAAAATTACTAATATCTTTCAACCAAAACAGGCGATCTTCGTCAGAGTCTCACTGATTGTGACGACCACTTGATTACTTTGGTCATGTGCTTACTTTGAAATCTTGTTATATATGAACATTTCACAGTAAACACGTGAAATCAAAATTAACGTCTAAATCACAACATTGAATTCTGAAGTATGATAACATCTTTTAATCAAATTAATTGGTTAGAGTTTCAGTCCTACTGAAAGAAGTGAAATAGGACATCTAGTGTAGTACTGAGAAAGGAGGAAGCAAGAGAGGTATTTTAAAGTGCGCGAGGAGGAATGGAAGAAAACAAAAGAACTGCAAAGGTTTCCACATTAATAAAGAAGTTCAGGAAGAAATAAGTAAATGTCATCTGCTAGCTGTCAAATGAACAATAATTTTGTCTACAAGAACTGTCACCTGGCAGAGAACGTTTACTTACTTCTTCTTGAACATCATTCTTCCCCATCCCTTCGTTCCCTTTCCTTGCATTGTACACTCTCTGTGATACCTCTCTTGCTACCTTCCCTTCTCAATACCTTTTCTATTTCACTTGTTTCAGCATGAATGAGACTCTTACGTAGAACAGTAATGTTTCTGAATTTCATACTGTTGTTTACATGAAAAAAATTGGTTTAAACTACAGTAAAAAATTCAGATATGTAACCAAGATACTTTTATCGAAATAAAAAAACCATATATAATTATGTATATATAAAACTAAAATTAGATGAAACTCTAAACAGAGAGCGCATGCTAAGATCAATATTCAACTAATTTATCATTAGGAGAAGATCAAAAGAGAAGAAGAAGCAGAAAGAGAGATGTGGCAAATTGGCAGCCGAGTAGAGTCTTGACTGCATCATTTAGTGGCCTCCGCACCAGTATGGGGTATGGTGTTTCTGTAGTCTTTAGCTCTTCCATCATCACTATCGGTGTGGCATCCATTCTGTGTACACAATAAGTGGCCAATTAAGGGATGTGGTCTAGATCCTGTAACAGTGAGCGTCAGGTAGATAGTCCTACGCAGTTTGGCTTCTGATCGCAACACTCCGACGGCTTTCAGAAAGTTTCATGTTTAGGTTTTGCATCAATGTGTACACTACTTACTCCTACTCTGATGGGAAATAGGTTTTCAGTTGATGAAACTGTTTTTGCATTTCAAGATTTGACCGAATGGAGATATTGTAGAGTGTTGAGTTGTCCTACTTTTCTTGGTTCAGTTAGTCTATCTGCCTTCCCATTTCCCTCCACTCCAAAGGGGATTGGAATCTATTGAAGTGGATATTCACTGAGCAAATCGACTGGATAATACCAAATTTATTATCTTGGAGGTTGGAGAGGTTTTTTTGCTAGGAATTGTTTGACTAACTAATCAAAACATATATTGTCAGATATTTATTCAATAGTAGTTACTGTTTCTAAAGTTAAACGAAAGTAATTGGTCATTATTTATGCAAGGCTACTGCTCGTTTAGTTCATATATATGAATTATTTATTAAATTTATTACTTTATAAATTAAGCTATTTATGGAATAAATGGAAAAATTGTAGGTATGGTTTAAGATTCATTAATCTTGAGCAGGAACAGACCCATACGTTTAAGGGGAACATAAAGTTGAGTGGCTACCAAATGCAACAGAAAATTAACAATTATGGGAGTCAGGAGCAGTGTGCATGCATAATGATAAATGGATATGTTCATATTTCGATAATATATGCAAAGTTATAAAGTTTTATCTTTCACTTTTACTGATGAGAGTTTATTTTCAATAATTAAAATTTTTTCACTGTTAAATATTGCTAAGTAGTTGAGAACCCAGTTCACAGGATCATGCTATCAATAACTGCACAGTTAAATTATCAGTTTATGCGACTTTCAATATTAATTTGTTATAAGCCAAGAAATGGAGTAATCATAAAAATTGATTAACACTTCTTAAAAGATTTACGTATTTTGAAATCTCCTGAATCCATCATACATGTGTGTGTGTGTGTGTGTGTGTGTGTTTTACTACATTATGGTAGTAAAAACTAAATTGTTGGAAACAAAAAAAATCAATTTTGAGATTTTTTAGAATTGAGGCTTTTGCAGAAATTTTTTTTGAAATGTCTGCGTTACCTTGGTCGATGTGAGTGTTTATCAAAAGTTGCTGGTATGACTCAGGTCAAAAAGTGTTTGTATAAATATATAAAGAGTTCGTAATACAAAAAACTGAGTGGTTTTAGGATAAAAATGAACCTCAGTATCTGAAATGTGAAAATGAAAACATCTCTCTTCCCGTATGTTTGATACTAGCACTAAGTTGAAATCTTTCATATGACGTCAAAACAAATTTAGGATTGCTAGAAATATGGGTATATTATTTATATGAAGGAAAAAAATAACATCTGCTATCAACTTTTGTCTATGATTATTTAATTTTTTACACTGTGATTATTCGCACAAATTGAATTGTATGCGAAAATAACTTTAAACATTGCCAAGTATTGTTTAAATAAGTGTTATTAAACTTTATATGCAAACATACGAAGTTTAAAATGATGTCCTTTCAAGGTTTAGCATGTGCTTTCTGAAAAGAAATTCGAGATTAACGCCCAATATGATGTGATGAATTAGACCTATAACTACGGATTTACTCATGTTGGGAAAATATTTAAAATCCCCACATACATGTGTTTTATACCAGGAATGCGTTTTAGAATGAAGTGTTCCTCTTCAGTTAAATTAATTTTTGTGATAGAGTCAACTGTCCCTTGATGTAGTCTTAAAAAGAATATTACACGTTAAAAACGCGTTGTTTATGATTATGTAAAAAAAAAAGTTAATAACATATAATAAAGTAATAATGATATTCTAAGGTGCAATAGTTTACAGTTGTGGTATATTAAATATTAAGGTCTATTTTCATATGGATTCCATTTCGTTAGATAATTAATTCTAACTTTAAATTACTCAAGAACATACCTTGTTCCATAACCATGTATAGAAAGCATTATCGTGTTATTAGCATGGTTTCAAATTATCAGTAGATATTTTAACGAAAAGTCTTTCTTTGAAATCGAATATTTTTAACAATTGATTTTATATAGGAGAAAAAGAATAAGAACTGTTAATACTCTAACAAAAGTGGTTACGAGGCTAAAATTCATTAAACTTAGGATTGGAATAACAGAGTCAATACCTTTATAAATTGGTGTTCCATGAAGATATAGCCAGGAAAGTTAAATTCAAAATGTAGGCCTCGCCTTGTGATCTGAATTAATTTTTTCTCACTGAATCGCAAGCAAACATTCCTATTTCTGTAGAAGTTTTGCGCTCTCTCATTATTGCTTTTTTTAAGTAGATAAGAAGATTATATTAAATTGCGTCGTTATAAAACCAGTAACAAGGAAAAACTTTTTACTGACTTTAATAGGTAATTTCTGTTGCTATTATTAATACTTCTTCATAATTTTTTTTAAAAACATAAAGAAAATGCCAAGTTTGTTTCAAAATTTAATCCATAGCTTATTATCTTACTTAAAAGAAATTGATTTTATCAATAAGTTATTTATCATTTCATTTTTATTCAAACATTACTGTTATTTAAATTTTTAGATTTTAGTTTATGACATTGTTTAATATTATGCTAAGCTTCTATAAAAACATTTAATTCAATGACCCTTTCAAAATAAACAAATTGACACTTAGTTCTTCTTTAAGGTTTTTTTTTGTATACAGAATAATTATTATGTTTCAAAACCAATTCCTGATGTGAAAGTGTTTAATGAAATCTTTGTATTTGTTAGTCGGTGCTCGTGTAATACGTTCATCAGTTTGCTCGCTACCTTTATAACAAAATATATGACGGTGAATCAAAGTGCTTTGAAAAGATACCCAATTAAACCTTTAGTTTAATCATGTTTGAAGAATTGAATTTCAGATTTGCTAACTTTTTTTGTCGGTAATTCGCAAAAATTTTCTTTAGCATGAATATGAACAATTATTGTTAATTAATCCTGTTTTTTTATCGACAATATAAAATGTGACATACTACCAGGGTGGACTGGTCTGCTGTACAAATATAATCTATGACCTATTCAGTTCTAAGGGACCGCGAGTTAGCATCTTAGAGCCTCAGCGTGGATAATAGTTTAGCAATAGATATGTAAAGCTGGGGATAGTGCAGCACAGCAGTCGAGGTATATTGCAATGACTACCTTGGAAATGGAAAGTTGTTTTTTCCAGATTGACTCTCGTTTTCTCTGAGCCACCTAGTTAACTCCTAGTTTCACCTTAAAGATACATCCTAAAGGAACCTCGGTGCTGCAACACAACAAATATATCAAAACATTTTTTCTTGTCGTGATCTATGCCAAAGAAAAATCTAAATCTTGATGTTTAATATAACACCTTAAATGGACTGTCTAGGCAAGATTTTTCTAATGACGTTAGACTTTTTTTTACGTAGAACTCTTGATATATATATAATATATATATATATATATATATAATTTTTGATGAAAATACAATGCGAAACAGATAAATAAAGTTCGATTTAGATAGAGAAATCTACAGAAATTAAAAACACACACTTACAGTCTCTAATTTTTGGTTTGAATCGTCTTCAGAAGAGGTAAGAAAGGGAAACACATCTCTCAGACAAGAAAGGGGTTTCCTTCTCTTATCTCTTCTGAAGACGGTTGAAAACAAACTTTAGATACCGTAAGTGTGTGTTTTTAATTTCTCTATGTTTTTCTATCTACATTGAACTATATATATATATATATATATATATATACAGTGACACATAAACAGAAACACAACAAAGACTCACTTTTCAATATTTCGACCGCCATTACGGTCGAAATATTGAAAAGTGAGTCTTTGTTGTGTTTCTGTTTATGTGTCACTGCTTATTTTAATTGTTATTTGTCCTGCCGGACCGTTTTTCGTTTATCATGGTATATATATATATATATATATATATATATATATATATATATATATATAACTAAAGTTACAGCTAGAGAACACAAGAAAAAGAAAAAGGACTAACACTCACGAATCTCGATAATTTCGGCGTCTTGCCGTCTTCAGTAGAGAAGAAGAAAATAAAAATAAAATAAAAAGGAGAAGGCCGATATAAACAACGATACAATGATTTTTGGTTCGAATCGTCTTCAGAAGAGGTTATATATATATAAAGATTTCACATAAACACGTGAAACAACAATCAATGATCAAACCACAATAAGAAATGGGAAAACAAGACTAAGATCTTTCAACCGTAACGAGCGGTCTTCGTCAGAGTCAAAAAGCTAACTGATCAGTTGACCCAACTGATGAAGACCGCTTGTTACTGTTGAAAGATCTTAGTCTAGTTTTCCCATTTTTCATATTGTGGTTTGATCATTGACTGTTATTTCACGTGTTTACGTGAAATCTTTTATATATATATATATATATATATATATATATATATAACGTATTTATATAAAATGTACCATAAACATTTTCACAGTGTTATTCTCAAATGTTATAAACGTCTTCTTTTAATTAAGGAGTGCAAGTGTTTAAAATCCCATTGTGACTCGGCAAAGCTCCGGACTGTAGCATATTCAAAGTCTTTCTTGTCTACACCCAATCATTTGCCCGACCACTCGTGTTCAGACACCATCATTAAAACATCAAGGTTCCTTGGTGCATCAAACGCCATTCCCCGTCAGAATGTTTAAATTAATTTTTGCATGACTATAACGTATAGTGACTTAGAAGTACTATTTAAAACTTTATTTGTAATATAGTATCAATTTGAATTCAAAAAAGAAGTAATTTGAAAATTTTTAACTAAGCCTAAGAAAAATGTGTTGTTCTCTACTAAGGAGTACGAGGAAATATTATCACTAACTATTTGGCTTTGGAAGGGTTGATGACACTGTTGGCAACGAGAAATAATAAGGATTATTTTTTTTAATTTATTAACCAATAATAATATTTATTTGGATATGCTGGCACGTTTTTAATTTATGTTACCTAAATCAGTTAGTGATATGTTTTTATAATTACTAGATGTCTGTAGTTCGTTAGGAGAGTATCTAAAATGCTGTTGCAGGTTACTGTAGTCGTCAGATCGTAAAAAATGTGGTAAATATATTAGTTTTCACATTGTCAAAGTACAAAAATGGTACTTTATCGTACGAATGTAAAAAATTGTACCAACTTTCCTCCCTTTTCTGGCTATTGCAAACTTGTATTTTCATATTTAATATTGTATAAATGAGAGTATTTTATCAGAAACTTTTATGAATTTATTATTTTAGAATATATGTATTTGAAGTGGTTAAAATAATGTCTACATAACTTTACACTTTTAATAAATCATCAAGGATCAGTATGAAACACTATCAGTGACAAGATTATGTTACTCCAGAAAGATAGCGAAGTTAATTTGTGCAGGAAAACTTGAAAAAATTGATGTATTTTGTGTGTGTATATGTGTGAATGTGTGTGTGAGCTCAGCATTCTAACTGCATGGCAAATTTGGAAACAATGTGCACTTCTTAGAGAGTACTTTTATCTGAATGAATTCAGTTTCTATCAATCAGATAAAAGTACGTCTATACGGTTTTCGTTTTCGAAAATTGTTGTGTTTTGACATTTAGTTGATTATTTATTTATTCAGAGTGCGGTCAGAGAGGAAATTGATTTTTAAGAACAAAATTTTGTAAAACTGTTTGAAACGGAATTTTAAACCACTGAATAGTTGATATTGGATGTTGAACAAAATGAAGTAAAATATTATAGTATACATTTAATACAAGCTGGCCGCCTACATTAACTTCGTACCGCCTAACAGTTAATAAATGTCATGCTAACTTTAGCTAAACTTAATTTAGTTATTAACATAATAGCTGACCCAACACACGTCCAGTAACTACGCTTGAATAAATACTGCAATTATAATTAGCATCGTAATGAAATGGAACTGAGATTCAAATCAGCTTGAGTGGTTTGTTTGGATCGAGCAGTACTCAACCGAATGGTTTGTCGTTTGGATTCTTGTTGCACGTTTGTTACAGATAGAATAAAGTTCTCAGTCGGTTTTTAATTTTGCTTCTCGTTCCTATGTCTCAAATGAACGGGCTAGAACATTAAGCTCTCGATTAGATTCCAATCTCGCTTCATCGTCGCTCGTTTGTTTCTGAGGCTCGTGCTGCCTTCTTCTTTTGTTCTTGAGACGTTAAACGATCGCTCGTTTTTTGAGAAGAATAACTGCACAGAAATGGCGTTTAAATGTGTTAAAATTAATTTGTTGAGCGTTGAACAGTAATCAAAATTTTGAATGAATTGTTTCAATATAAATAGATATATCAAACTTTTATTTATATGTATAAATAAAAATATTTAAATGTTAACATACTTAATTTAACTTATGTTAAACTACTTAACATCAAAGTTTAAAAATACGCAGGTATTAATGAAATAATTTAATATAAATTAATTCAGAAATACAATCTGAATATTCTATCAGAACATAGTTCTCTTTGATTATAACTAATCAAATGCATTACCATAATATCAACTAATATAAATTGATCGTATTACTTTGAGTAAAGTCGAGTGTAGACCACTCCATACTTGATGAATGTTGTTATGCCTACATGTATTAAATTTATAATTTATCACTATAGTTAAAACAAATGCATGCTTTCTAAATATGTAGCCAGAAAAGCTGTCATAGCAGGAGCTTTCCTAAATGTTACAGTGTATATATCACATAATACGTACTGAACACCCATAAGGTGCTAAGGTCAGCAATAATCTTGCTGAAAGAATTGAACAAGTAAAAAAAGGTAATTTATCTTCAGAGTTTATATTACGAGGTGTGTAAATAAAGTAGTGAGACTGATTTTTTTTAAATTTTCTATTCAAATATAATTACAATGTGATATTGTCACCTTCAAAATAGTTCCCTTCGGAAGCCACACAGCGCTGGAGACGGTCCTTCCAATCATTGTAGCATTGCTGGAACTCGGATTCTGGAATGGCCTTCAGCTGGTCGGTTACAGCAGTTTGTATGTTTTGTAGTGTCCCGAAATGAGTTCCCTTGAGGTGATTTTTCAATCTCGGGAAGAGGAAAAAGTCACAAGGACTCAGGTCTGGTGAATAAGGAGGCTGAGGAGCAACAGGAATGTTTTTACTGGCCAAAAACTCGTTTATTGGGAAAGGTTTTTCGGAACCATTTTCGCACAAATTTTTCTCATCTCCAATTCATTGGTCAAAATGTGATGAACGGAGGTGTGATTGAAATTCAACTGTTCCCCGATCATTCTGACTGTCAAGCGTCGATCTGAACGCACAAGGTTCCGTACTCTGTTGACATTTTCATCGGAGTTTGCACTTGAAGGCCTTCCGCTTCGTGGTTCATCTTCAATCGACTCTCTTCCTTCTGAAAATTCCTTAAACCACCGAAAAATCTGTGCCCTTGATAAAACACGTTCTCCATAGGCCTCCTGAAGTTTTTCAAAAGTTTCGGTTGCATTATGTCCAAGTCTGAAGCAAAATTTGATTGCACACCGCTGCTCAACTTTGAGGTCCAACGCTACGGACAAACAAATGACTGTGGCGAGTTCAGATTCATACTGGAGGCGCATCACACGTGTACCTGACGCTACTCAAGGCCACGCGTCTCCAGCGTTGCCAGATCGAAAGCGACGTTGCCAGTCTCACTACTTTATTTACACACCTCGTACATATCGAACCGTCTTTCATTCAAAAAAGTTGTTGTAAAATGGCGTGAGAAAAGTTGTTTTTTATTAATAGTGAAAAAAGAATATATCCATATAAACGATATCTAAATTATGTGGCAATTTGTTACAATGCTTTTAGATGCTGACTTCCACATGCCTATTATCAATGACCTGTTTGAACCAAGCAAGAAGGGAACATTGGTTATGAGATGTAGTAATAAACCGAGGAAGGCGAAGGTAGTTGAAGAGGCTCCCTACTATGATGTAAGTAATGCAAAAGTTTTTTTATTACAATTAAATTCACTAATTATTATTAAATATACATTAAGCAACTCACTATGAATTTACAGAAGGGAAAGAGTGATTTATTTAAATCAGGACTGACCAACCTGAGGAATTATGGGACACTAGGGTCTTTTTTAGGAAACTAGTGGTATAGTTGTACCTCTTCTTTTTATGTCTTATACGATTTATTACGTGATTTCATTTGTCGCCTGTGCAGATCAAATTTTTTGTTATTGGAATTCTTGAATTGAGTTTAAGTGGTGGAGGTCATTGTCCCATTTCAAATTTTTTTTCTGTATTTAGACGAGTTTACAGGAAATTTTGTTATTTATATAACAAATAGAGAGAATAACACAGAAAGTTATAGATACAAGTTATAGGCATTTCCATTCTGAAAATGGATAAAACTTATTGATCGACTCATTGTATCCTAAACAATTATAGTGATCCATAATCTGGTAGTATTTATTACTAAATTACTTATTTTAAATATATTTCTTAAATAAATTTGCATATAATCCTAGGGGTTAACGTAGAGTTTATTAAATAATATTGTATTTATTATGTCATAATTCCTTCATTACATGTTTTATTGTCGCATATTACCGTCCTCGTTATTTTACTTCATTTTTTCTACTAATTTTTTTCTCTCTACTGATTATCCTAAGAACATTAATCGAGTTTAACATTAGTGAGTCGTTAGAGGTAAACTTCTTTTAAAAATTAAAACTACATGATAACCAATTATCAATTGTAATAATTCACAAATACATATTTGATAGTATAATTGTGATAAATTACTTACTATTTCACATAATACATTAAAGTATGCTATAATATCAAGTCATATAAAATAATTACTTATATATTGCTTTTGATTATGGTTTTTTATCTCTTCCATGATAATCAAAACAAATTGATTATATATTTAACTAAATTAACTCTTCTTTACTCATTGACAATCATGAGAGGGTTTCAATACTTTATTTCATTGGTTTTGTTGATTATTATTAATGACATATTTTAAATGAATGCTGCAATCGATGGATTGATTACGAATTAGTAATTTAATTTTCTAAATTATAGGCTTTAAATTAAAGCTAACGTTTCCTTGGCTATGTTACCTGTTCATTTAATTATTGAAACATAGTCAGTCAAAAGAAACATATCTTCCAAGCGTACGCCAGTTGTTATGAACAAATATGCCAATTACATTGTAATTATAATTGGTAAACGTAGTATTACGTAGTAAACGTAGTATAAGAATTAAAGAAAATCAGTTCATTAATATGATTGTTTATTATTTTTGAGAGTAGAAGTACATTAAAGTTGATTGTAGACCACTCCAGATTTTTAATTTATTCCTATCATGAATTAAGATTATAAACATTGTTCTAAGAGGTTTTTTTAAAGTAAATTATTACTCTGAATAATAGTGTTTGTAATTTTTAATTCTCATAATAGGAACAGAAAGTTAAGAGCTGTGTTCGGAAGAAGGTATTTTATTTGATAACAGAATGGTTCAGTCTAGCATTTTAGTTAATGATACCTGCACCCTCTCTTCAAGATATAAGAACCCAAATTATATGCGTAGTATAAGCAGGCTTGTAATGAAGCAGTTTAATATCATTTAATACATATAAACATTTTATAATGCCTATTACTGTCGGATCTCTGGAGCTAAATTTAAATAATTGTTACTTAGAAAAGCAAAGTTCACTTTCAGTTGTTGCGTGCTAATGGAAATCTACAGCCATTTGAAACACTGACTGAACTTGAGAAAGTACTAAATTTCGCAACACTGGTTACCCTTTCGATTCTTATTCGTTAAATAGCTCAAGATGAGCAGAGTGTTCTTTGCGATTGCTGCTACTGGCCGCAGACAGCTTTGCAATCACATTAGGGTCTTACTGAGAAGGGCACCAATTACTGTAAAGAATAATCATTCACTGATGGTTCTAATCAATTATTCATACCAATGATTCAGCTCAACTTATTCACTTTTCTTGGACAACGGCAATGAGTGATGAACATTCATTCATCATCACAACCGTCTAATGTTGACTCACACCACTCTACTTTGTTCCTTTCAAAATTGATTTTTAGATTAAAATGAACAATGTGTTTCACATTTATCAATTAAAAATATATATCTTGTTTATATATATTTAAAATTTTTTTTTATGTATATCTCAAATGTAACTTAAGCCACGGCTAATAGAAAACTTCATACTCTTTGGTATCATTTATTACTTTTGCATGACAAAACACTTTATGAAGACCATTATTATTGACTTCAGAGTCCCTGATATTTTTGAGTAAAGGAATTATTTAATATTACGGAGACAAGTAGCTACTAAATTGTTTTTGTTAAATATTTTCTTGTGAACCCTTTCGACATTGTTATTAGCAACTTAAGTCTGTAGATATTGTGATACAAAACACATTGATTTCTTTGGAATTACGGAAAGGATTCAATGAGTTATTATAACAGAAATGTTTCCAAGCAGAAATTCGCAAGTGCAACCAGCCGGTTAAATTAATACATGCTACGTCTCAGAGGTTAATTGAATCAGTGTTTGAACAGTGAAGCTTATTGCCCTTCATTTTTAATTACTTGTCACTAAAGAAACACGAAAGTAGTGTGAAGGATTTACTTGAAGCTGAAAGGTCACTCTTACCAATGGTAATTCTCTAATGCTAGAGCAGTCGTTTATTAACATTTTTTCGGCCCGTACCCCTAAACAAAAACCTCACACCCCCTGAAATGTATGCTATGCTCAATAAAAAATATAACAAACAACATCAGACACATGGACAATATAACGAAGAAAGCGTGATTTGCAAAAAATAATTTTCTTGAAATATATGAAAAAAATTTGAATAATAATAATAATAATAAGCTAATATTTAGCTGGACTTTGTCTCTCCTTCTGGAATATCATCTCGCACTCCAGGCCGTCGCCGCAGAACTAGGGTGTGCTTTATAAAAATTGAACAAACCTCCTTCGATAATATGCAAAAATACTGAACAATTTTAAAACTTTATGACCAAAATATAAATACCGTAAATTTTGTTTTTTAATAAACAAATAAAATACAAAAAATAAATAGTGTTTAAATATTTATATCACTGGAAATAAAATACAAATCAAATAAGGTTATGATGTGACAGGTAGCATTCCTAAGTTCTGGATTGTAATTTTGAGACTTATAACAAATTAAAGAT